>JAECXD010001328.1:9655000-12055000 GCA_018151445.1 Zaprionus inermis | reverse complement strand
TAATTTAAATCTACCGACAAAGTGTGTCAAAGAGATAAAAAACGATGTTTTTTCTGCTTTTATGGCTTTTTATTAAAACAATTGGGTGCGTCGTACAATGAATAAGTAAATGATAAAATTATGACACTCTCGCACAAAAATCGCTTAGCTTTTAGTCAGGTTTATTAGCATAGACCCTCTATAAAGAATTGCATTTACGCTCAGTTTATAATGTAGGCTGTACCCGTACAGTGTGCACTCACTACTCGTTACTTTTCTCTCGCTCTGTATCTGCGATTGTATCTATCTTAGTATCTGTATCTATGCATAACTACCCAACGAGCTGACTGGTTGGCTACGTCGTTGATAATTTATATGTGTCGTCCGGCCCCCACAATCAAGTTACCAACTTGCCTTTGTTTCTACGCGCTTTTATAGATAAACCAAAGAGAGAGATCGAGCCCAGAAAGAAGAGAATCAGAGCCAGCAAGGGGAAACAACAGAGCCGACAGCAGCAGGGTGGGGCCACCGCGTAGTGCGCTGTATTTCCGTTCATGTTGCCCACATCTTTTGATTCTTGGTTCGGTTCAGTTCAGTTGGCTTTGAGTTGCACAGATCTTACATATGTAATCGCAATTGCCGAGTGGCAGCAGCTCACGAAGCGACTTCAAGTTGCGAGTACCTTTTAATTTGTGCGGCATTCCCATACCCCTTCGAAGAACAAGAAGTACCTTCCCTTCCTGGACTACCCATGCGGCTGCCTCATTTTAATGTTGTGTAAAGTTCTAAGAGACCCCGAACCGAGCGCAGCGGAAGTGCGTTCATTATTTTTAATGATTTTATTTAAGGAGGCTCGCTGGGAATACCTACATATGTGTGTACTAACTACCTGCTGCTATAACCAACTCCTGCTACCTGCTACAAGGTTCCTTGGCATTTCAATGGTTTTTTTTTCTATACCCCTAAGACAGGACAGGACAACATTTACACGCAACTTGTTCAGAAAAAACATAATGAGGGGAAGTTACCGTACTTAAGATCAGTTCCAATAGCTGTCAAGTACTAGAACCCATTTGTGACTGTGTGCGGTTGACTTCTACGCAGATAAGAGCATGTACGACGTCTCTGGACACGATCGTCGATCATATAAAATATTTGCAACGTGGATCATATAAAATATTTGACTTCATGTGTCGTATATTAAAATTAGATGCCACGTGACCTCACGTTGTCTATATCTTATTACAATGATCTAAAGTACGAGAGTTGTGAAGTTCTTTCATTATTGTCGGGAGAGTTAATTGTTTTTCCCCGTAAAGTCTTCAGCTGAGTTATAGCCCCAGTTCAGTTGTTGTTAACCCTTAACCCAGCTAACATATATATGGTATATAGATTGAATCTCCCCTAACGTAAATGTAATTAAGACCAGCCCCTTGCATATGATCCAATTAGGCACAGCTCGAGACTTAAGCTAATTGCATTAATTGAGTGGAAAAATCTATCTATGGATAACCTATGATTTATATCAAATTATCTACATACATATAGGCATACATAAAGACAAGATATATAAGGTATTTTTTTATCAATCGTCACATTGACATTCAGCGACGTTGCCTGTCAGTCAACTTTGACCGTAGCAAATGCAAAATTGCGAATACTTGAGTTCAACGCGATGCACATGAACGCCCCTGACTGACAAATGTCGGGGGGAGATCGCGGAACACGGTGAGGTACCCACAATTATAATCGAGTGAGTACAACAAACAAAACCACAGTGACATAAAGCGTTGCATGACTGCAGCAGCAGCAACAATTGCTCATTGCATGTTTGCAGTTTTATTGTTATTATACTCTTATTTTGTTTTCCGTTGTCTCTTTTTTTTTATAGCTCAGCTGACAATTGACTTACGATCTTGCCAAGAGGCAGAGCGAGAGAGCAAGAGAGAAAGAGTGCGAGAGATAAAGAGATTCAGCTACTGGGAGACGATTGTTATGCATCGATTTACATACACAGAAAACGACAAGAAAAGCCAGACAAAAGCTCAGCTCCAAAGAGATGGATAGACAAGCGTCATTCAGAAACAACATCATGATCAGAGGCAGCAGCATCAACCACATCATTATCATGAGCATACTCTTCATTTGAATCAATTAAACTTGTTGTGAGTCAACCCATGCTCAGGTTTGTATTCGAATACATATTCGAATTCGTATCCATATTCGTTTTCGTTTCTGTTTTTGTTTCTTCCCGCGCTCTTGCTGCACTCTTGATTGATCATTGAAGAAGCGAGCCGCGCCTAATGTCGAAAATTCCATGAATTTTATTATAAAATCAGCTTTTCATAAAGGTGGCTCTCCGTCTACTTCTACCACTTGTCTATCCGCATTCACAACCATTTTCAGAGTCACAATACACAACAAAAGTGCTTTACAAACGCAACAACAACAACATCAAAAGGGTCAAAAACACCGACCGATCAACGCATCGATTCAACGTGTGCAAGAAAGAGAGAGAGAAAGAACTTAAAACCAGTTCATTGAGTTCCAATCCATTAATCCGAATGCATTCCGATTCCAATTTCGATTTCAGTTTTTCTCATCTGCCCTGCAGGTTCTACTTCATCTAATTCCTTTCATGGATCGCTCTTTTTCAATTCTTTTGGCCATGTGTTAATTTGGCTTCACAGATACAGAGACAGAGTGAGTGAGCGAGGGGGAGAAACAGGTCTGGGCTAGGCTTAGAATTGTTTATGTGTCTAGACACTAGACTTCGAAAAGAATTAGCGGCCATTTTGGTATTTAAGATGATGCTCTAACGCTCGAGCTGTTGGAAAATTTTTTAATTTGTTTTCGGTTGTGGAATCTTTGATGGAATTTCCTGAAGGCCCTGCTCTGTCTCATTCTGAGCCTAATAAATTGCTGCCGAAGCTAAGCTGAGAACAATAAGACGTCCATGTAATGCAAATGCAACGCCGCGGCGAGTCATTATAGCCCAGGCTAATGGCTGGATCATATATCAGCCCATGATCGTATTTCACACAGAGAAGGCAGCTAAAATACCACCACAACAATACAGATTACAGACAACGCCTGCCCAGACAGATTTTCCTGTGATTTATGTCCCTCGATTTCCACTGTATGTATATTTAATTAGTATTATCCATAAGAACTGAGAGCCCACAATGTACTAGAATATCTCCATAACTGCATGAATGCATTTCCATATGTTTAATAGCGAGTTCAACTAAGAAAACTTACAGTCCTGAGCAGCAGACTATATGATACCCACCACACTTGTAAAATATTGACTTGTATAACTTTTGTTTTTATATGCACTTATAAAGACACGGAGGCAGAAAGTTGTGCCTTAAATGCTTCGCTCAACGCAAATTACTGATTTGCATGGACAATGGTTGTGGAATCCAACATTTTAAATAAACTTAACATGCGTTAAATAAACAGAAATCAGAAAACAAAATGTCGTTTTTTAATTCGCTGGGATCTCGACGTTCATACAATCAAGCAAGACAGAATTGACTAAACACAGTTAGTATACCCACTTTCAATGCTCTTAGGGTATAAATATAGTCAACAACGATAAAAGCGACGTTTGCATTGCGCAAACAATTACTGCGAAATTAGTTGAGGCGAAAACACATGTACATAGGCAGATAGAAATGCAGACTTACAGATACAAATGTATCTACAGTAGTGTAGACACAACTTGGCGCACACACAGCCCGCTCGCTGGGCGCCCACACGAAGTCCAAGAAACGAAATAATCAAAATGGAAATGGAAATGGCATGATAGTTCGCCGAGTGCAAGTGGGCGAGTTGTGGCCCGGGCCTTTGAGTTCGCCTCCTCCATTCACAAATATCAACACAATGAGAACAAGAAGAACGATGGCAATAACAAAACAATATGTAGTAGTAATAATAAGCAATAAATGGAAATAAAGGTCAAGTTTAAGTGACGCTGGCGATGAGAGAGACAGACAGACACATAGCTAAAACCAGGGCAGGTATACGACAGTGAGCGAGGAGAGGGGGATTACGCCATGGAAAAACAAACAAAACAGAAAATTAAAACAATTATACATCTACATACATTGCGTGGGTGTTATAAGTCGTATGTAGGCTACGATACGCAGAAAAAACTCTAAAGCATAAATTGCGCAACGAATCAATTAGTGAATTATAGCATATCTAAGACCTAATTACACTAAAATAATTATAAAATAATAACATGAAGAATTTTATTATTTTATGGTAGAAATTGTTCTACTACTGCGTTTATGAATTAGACAGACAAGTGTTTACATAAACATAAAATTCATCTATTTGCTTAACGAATTTAGGTGTTGCACAGCCATTTTTTATGGTAAAGAGTAAGCAAAGTTTGAATTTATAAATGGTTATCGCAAAAAGCAATAAAAATATAATCTAAACAATTATATGATAATAGAAATAAATAATAATTATAATAATCAAATTATATGTACACTTCTAAATATCTGACTAATTTATTTTGATCTCATTCCTATCGCATGAACAGTTTTTTCCATTCAAGAATGCATGTCTTGCATAGCATAAGCATAGTGTGTATACGATTTTAATTTGAATATTTTACTAATTGTGTCCTTCATTAAACCTGACAAACCTAATCTATGTAGATTGATTGAATAGATATATTGAATAGATATTCATACCAAATTTCGATTTCCTCAAAGTGGAATTAGTTTCAGTTATGCTTAGCATATCGACCCTTACAATGTCAAATCCCGATTACCATGGCTACTCCCGTAGCAACACTCACTTGACTCCATAACTGTAATCGGTATTGTGTTGTGTCTGTGTGTTTGCTTGTGTGTGGTTGAATCGTACTCGGCGAGTCGGCATGTATTCATACATTGATTCATTCATTAAATTGTGACGCTGTCTGCACCGAGCACAGGGGGTTAGGACCCCCAAGTTTTTATTTTGTTTTCTGAACAGACCCCGCGACTCAGCGAACCTCGAAGCAAGAGAGCAAGTGGCAATTAAACCATGATGTGCCACGCCTACCAGGCCTACCAACCAAGACCACGTAACGTATGTATGGGGGTGTTAATTAAAATTAAAATTAAAATCAATTGCCTCTCCCGGACTTGGTCTTCAGCTTAACGAGCGCTGTCATTCGTAAAGAAAGAAAGAAATCTAAATATAGACCCAATTCACAGTGAAGTGATGTAAACGTGATTTTGGAAATAGTTCTCTGTTGCTAAAATTAGCAGAAACACAACCACAAAGGTTTTCGATAGGCCTTAGCAAACAAACCATTTAGAAGCAATTAGACATATAATAGTAAAATCACATACGTAATTTTTACTCTAAACAAGTAAGAATAGTCTAAGAAATAATTCCAGTAGTCGAATGTAATTTGCCTAGCACGTGTGCTGAAATATGCGATTAGCTAATATCATAATAATAGTTCCACAATTTAAGTTGTTCCGGTTCCACGGGTTTAGTTGACAAGCTGAGTGCGCTTTAAGTAATTTTTAAACGATTTATTAAGTTATAGGTCTATAGGTTATGTTTTTTTATAGTATATGACTATAGTAAAGTCTCAGCGATTACGCAATGGCATGTGAGGACTAAAGTGTGTAGTAAATTCGCATATTATATTTTTTCTTTTTACCGAACTAGTTGATGCATACAGGTTCCTCTTGCAAATGCCAAAAGCCGCCCGATTAGACTAGAAATAACTGGCAGGCAAAACCGGGTGACTGTTATTCTTTATTTATGGCATAGGTGCCATAAAAATGTATTGAATAAAAGAATGGGGAAGTCATGGTATTTGCAAATATCTGAACAATAAATGGAATCTTAAGTTAACTTGTTATAGAAGTGCTAAAAGTAGGAACAAAGTTCTGAAAGATATACCCATTACGCTAAATGTCTCTATAAATGAGCAGGTATTTATGTTATATACCTACATATATATATTTTTTTATGCCAACTACTCAAATGATTTCAAAATGGCCTCTGAAATTAAATTAATATTCAATGCACATATCGCCAACTAAAATAGCAATAACAACAACAACAATGCACAGACAATCGCACTTGAAATGAGGCCTTTGTCCGGCTAAAGAAACGGCAGCCGCAGCGACAACTGAAAAACCTTCGTGAAAAATTATCCACGACGAAAAAGAAAAAAAAAGTTGTTAAGCCGCCGCGCAGCACACGAATTTACACAAAAATTGTGCTGCTGTTGTTGTTGTCGCTGCTTTTGGGCCTCCATTTCATTCATATGGCCAGCAAAAGTGCGTTAACGCTAACAACAACATGGAGAATTGGTCTGCCCCGCTAGGCAAGCGCTGTGCGCATGTTGCTTTTGCGCACAAATCAATTGACTGCGTCACGTAATCAGCGCAATCATTTCGGTCGGACAAATATAAAAAAAATAAAAAACAAGTTGCAAAGCAACAAATAAAAGAGATGGCAGCCAAGTCAGCAACTACAACAGAAACTTTGGCAAAAATATCGCGTCGCATCGCGTCGCGTCTTCCAACTTGGCAGCTTGAAGCTGGCCAAATCAAATCAATCAAAGCGACGCACCCAAAAAATCCAAAAGACCAAAATAATCAACTTGCAACTCACCGAACAGGTTGTTCGAAAAATCGTCGCACAAATTACGCGCATGTAAGCTGTTTCAGGCGAATCATGTAAATGCTGTGCATATATACCCTGTAGTGTAGAGGAGCTATCTACTGAGTTATACTTGATGGAAAAAGGTAATAGCAAAGATTATAAAACATTTTATTATAAATCACATTACCATAGCGATATACTATAGATAACAAAAACTTACACAATATATTAGAGCAACCAAACTTCACATATTCGAGCTTGCATATTTTTTATAGGCCTTAAAAACTTCCCGGTTTTTTATGCGCTCTCCAAACAAATTTGTGCAGTTACAAAACTGCATACAACATCGTTAATCAAATTCGTCTATATGGTAAATTGACATACAACAATTTGCGGTAACTTTGCAACAACTTTTGCAGGAAATTTATGTTCCGTGAATTACGACCAAATTTTTTTATGTAGCCACAAACGGAATTTGTGGGCAACATTTTTATATTTTTTATAGCGCATAATACTGTATCTATTAAGCATTAAAACTAGATGTGTTTTGTTCCTGGAAAATTTGATTGATTTTTCAAGCTGGGGATCATAAATAAACACTCAATGATGATTACTTTCCATTTCACTGTGTTGCTATTGATCAACTTTGATTTAGATATTGAATTATTAGTTAATAAATGTTATTAATCAGTGTGACACAAGGCAATGTATATAACATTTATTTTCAATACTATCGATAGTAACATATGTATAGTACTTTTAAACAGGTTGACAAATTAGCTGAGTTTGCGTGTGTCAAATACTATAGTATAAATGAGCACCCTGTCATTATTTATATTTAGCAAAAGTTCTATCATAAGTTTTATAGCTCAATATAGCATCCAGTTGCTTTGTTCTTAAATACGTATATTTCTCGATAAGAGTCTCTTAAATTCTCTTCCCCATTCGCAACGCTTTCATTTTCTTTACCGACAATAAAGGAAATTCATTAGCACACGGTGACACGAGTTAAATCCGTGTAAATATTGCGCATACAAAAGTGGCACAAATAAATCTAAAGCAAACACACACGGCGGAAAAATACAGCAAAAAGTTTTGTATGTGAAAATTTATGGGGCTGGGGCTGAGAGAGCAAAAATACAAAAAATCCAAAAACAGAAAACAGACGACACGGCTGAAGTTATAAAAGCTGACAGGCATTTTCAAGGTTTCGCATTGCTAACCTACAAAAATCAGCGTAAAAAATAAACAGAACAGCATAAAAAATCAGCGGCAAAAAGAAAAAACCAACATCAAATTGAATATAAATAAAAAAAAGAATACCGTCACATCAGAAGTCGACAAACGGAAATACTCGTATGAAATAAAAAAAGAGTTTCGGGTTTTGTTTAGAAACAGCATTGTTATTGCTTTGTGTTTACGCTACTTGTTTAAGCAATGCAAAAAAAACAGTAGTAATAAAAAAACAACGAAAACGACGAGGTAAACATGCGAAATATGCGAAGCTCACGTGAACAATGAATATAAATAGAACGTATTGAGAGACTCCCCCAAATTCGAGTTTCGAGTACATTAGAATCGACGCTTCACTTTCGAAATCGATCTGTTTATAATTAATTAACTCATTTATCTTAAATATTATCAATACACATTATTGGTATATTGGCAAAACAGAAGTTATTGACCTTGCAATATCCGATACTATCGATAAGCACAGTATCGATAGTCCAAGAGAATTACACTTCATTTTGAAATCTATTTGTTGTTCGCTTTAATCGTAACTGTTATCGCTAAGTATTTGCCAATAATTACAAAAAAGCAAAAGTTATTGGTTTTACATCGTTAGCTGGAAAACACTTGTTAGTAGTAATTGATTTTCTAGCATTATGTGAGTCATAACACATAAAAAAACCCAATTAATGTAGAAAAAACCAGCTACGTTTAAGCAAGAAATAATACCTATTTCAATTTTTAAATATAATTTGTATAACCACTTAATTAATGCAGATGTTGTGGGAATAACTTTTATAAATAGATGAGCCATGCAAATCAAATTCAGTATCAGTATCTGAGATTTACACCATGTCATCGATATTTTTTAAACTACATATATTCTCGATCCCGACGACATTAATTCCTATGCATGGACTAACCCCGCGGTTCATTGTCCCATCCCAAACGAATAAGGCTGTGCAACACCTTTAGATGCACACACACACTCAGGTACAAAACTATTTGTACAGGTATCTAAAACGGCTGACTAAATATCAATTGCACAATTTTCCACTTGATTTTTCCTTTTTCAATTAGAGAAACACACGGCCTGCACTTAACAGACAATGACGACGACGCTGCCAATTGCCACATTAAAGCTCCATTAAGAGCGTATAGAAAAATATTGTAGAAAATTCCACAAGCGCATCGTAAGTCTTTAACCTTTAGATAATAACATGGAAAGCAAGATAAAATGAAAAAAATATAATATAAAAAACAACAACCCAGCGGAAATTGGTGTAAAACTTGTCTTTGAAGGCGACGCCAACGGCACTCGTTCTTCGCTCTTCGCCTGCGTCGGGACCAGACAAGACTCCTCTACTCCGGCCAAGCAGTTGCTCCCATTACTGTTGTTGTTGTTGCATAAAGCCAATAGCATTTTGTATCACATTGCAAGGCGTTACAGTTGCTGACGTTGTTGCTGTGTTGCTGATGCCGCCGGTTTCAGGTTCAGCCACAGGTTCCCCAACCAATCCGAGTTGCTGTGGTCGCAGCTTTTCACTTCTCACTTCCTAGAGAAAGAGAGAGATGTGGCGGCTGGAGCTGCATGAATGAAACAGCATGACTCACAGTATGCAGCATAAACTTGACTCTTCGAAATGAGTTCATACCGTTCATTTAACTCACAGCTTTGCTGTTGGTTTACAAGATGAAAAACTTTCATAATTACAAGAGCAACAATAGCAATAGACACTCCATCAGGCATTCAACTTTCGCACAGTGCGCACACTGTGAAAATGTGCGAAGATCTCTTCGACTTGCCACCACCAGCTGCAACACAAGTAGCTGATTATTTAATCGAAATGATTATGTTTTTCCATTGCCCATTAAACGTAATCATAATAGAGCAACAACAACTGCATCCCATCGAATTTGTTGCACTTAAATTGCTTATAATTAGACAGGAAATCATAACACAAGATCCACAACTGGGGTTCGTCTGATACCGAAGCAATCAAGTGGGAAATTCGAAATAAAAAACAATGAAAAAGCCTACTCAACTTATCTGCGAACTTGTTAATCTCAAGTGCAGCTCTATAGTAACTATATGCTAATGGTAGTTGTAGAAAATTGTCTATCTCGTGGGATTTGTAGAAAGTTTTGAACACAAAAACCAAAATTAATTTGTTGGGTACATCGTTATCTCTATACGCACTTAATAAAATATAATTTGTTTTGTCCAAAAGCAACCATATTGTTGATTATATCGACAACTTTTTCAGTTGCACAGGTTCAAAGCTTTTTTAACGATGTGGTAAGCTCTTTAAAAACATCGATAGTATAAAAAAAACACAAGATATATCGAAAATTTGTAAACCAATAATATTATCGATTGTGGTATGTTTTTATTGCAGAAGTATTTAAAATTCTTGCACAATATAAGAACACATTTAATTCACATTTTAATATATTAAACAGTGTTGTAAAAATCGTATAATACTGAAATAAAAAAATTGTTTCATCGCTAAAATCATGAAATCATCGTTACAATTTTATTGCTGCTATATTATTTAATGGAACTATTTTATTTAATGGAACTATTTTATTATAATTTTGTAATTTTTATGATTCCTTTCAACCTCACTTATCTTATGTGCAATCTTCTTTTAAACAGTACTGGAAAGTATTTAAAAATTATTTATTTATTATAAATCATCGATAGAGTCGATCGTGGTATAATTCATGCAGCACTTGTAAATATACTTTCATAATGATGCATAATAATAATTAAATAAGTAATAAACTCTTCAAAGTATGAAAAAAAAGGTTAAAAATCATCAACATTGCCACTACTAAATATCCTCACATGATGAATCTATATTCCATTAAAAGTATCTACTCATAAATATTACACGCCTTGCTGTATCTTCCCGATAGAGAGTGGAAAACTAGTCTGCATACGCTGCGAGCGACATCCTGTTTACCAAAAACATTAAAGCTTATCTGATTTGATAACGCACAAGTGATTTATGGCCAGCAAATTAACTAGATAGCTCGACTAGTAACACAAAATTACGCATAGACCAAGTTGAGTTTAGTATCTTTATTATAGTTATAGTTAGACTAACAGTTGTTTAAGTATTCCCAAGTATCTGTATCTGTATCTGTGTAGTTGCTTTGCTTATATAATCCGGGTATTAAGCGATTAAAGTCGAGGAGACACGCTCAGGCTTATCAAAATACTGCCTGAATGCATTTTCGACGACATGGCAAGCATACTAAACTTAGTTACAGATACTTGACACACCCTCGAAAGCGCGTGCTTTTCAGCTATTCAAGAAACTATTCGAAGATATACATATATATGTTATATGGTGGAAATATTACGCATTATTTGCGTCGCCAGTCGGGGCATTCGTTGCATTTATCGGACAAAACGTACGCTCCGAAATGGAAAATATTTTTGCATGACAGCACTTATCGTGGGCGCGGCTCTAGGCGAAAATACCCGTTGTAAGACTATTCATTTAACTGACAGCTGCAAGCTGTAAAAAGAAACCGTTTTATATTCATCAAACACAGTTTTATAGCGCATTTCTTTGTTTTGTATTCCAAATTGCAATTGGCCTAGGGGTTTATCGGTTTCACCGTAAACTACTGCCGACGGTGCTATCGATAGTTTACACTCAGGTTTTAATTGCGTTCTTAAATCGATTTTAAATGCTTTGACACGATTCGGTCAGACCAATGAAAAAAGGTCTTAAATATTTATGGACTGTCAGCTGCTGGAATTCTAGCTTATAACTAACTCATAAGGCGTTTAATTCAATTGTGTGTGCCCCCCATAAAAACGACAATTAATTAACCGCAGCACAACACGCAAAGGCACCTTCTTTTAGACACGACGCTCGAGCCGAGTCGAGTGCTTAGTTCTCATTAAAAGCAACAAGAATACGTATAAAGGTTAAATTGCCTTGAATAAGCAAGACATGAATTCAATTTATATTGAAATACCATAAAGAAGTATTTATTTGATCGACTCGAGGGTACTCTGCAAGATCTTTTAAGTGATATTCTGAAAGAACAAGAATTTCTTTGTAGTTTAGAATGCTTCATAACGATTTTAAGCCCATACTAACGATACGATTGACAGTGCATCGACTGTTTGCAATTCGATTATCGAAAAAGTCAAAATAATCGATTAATTTGAACCAAATTGTCTTTAATCTAATTTCGTTTTATTATTTTCCGTATGGACTGATTTTTACTGCTATTCATTAACAGTAAAAGTACTGCCTTGCTCAAACTAATGGTTAAATCGAAAGCATGGATTTAATCGATTTAAAAATCAAATCGTTGAAAGCTCTAATACTCGGGGATACTCTTGTATTTCTCCAAGCTACATTTCAAGTAATATTATAAAAAAAACCGTTTTTATCTTTGGAATCTTATTACTACGTTTCAGATTGGAATAATCAGTAAAACTCTAGTTTAATTTTATTAAACATTATTTTAAAAATTTCACAGTACATCTCCTTTAACCTCCATTTTATGACGGCAGGGAAACACGAAAATTTAAAGCTATAATAATAACAATAATAATAAAAACAATAAACGTCTTTTTGAAGCATCAGTATCGGAGATGATTTTCGGGTTCTCTCATCTACTTCTTTCTTTATCGAAATATGCAAATGTTGATGGAATTTATTGTTGTTGCTGTGGTTTCCAAAAAGTTGTTTCAAAAGCGAAACAAAGAAATCGAGAAAAAAAAACAAGTTAAATAACAAATTGATAAATATTAATAAGGCCAAAAGGCAGCAGCAACAGAAACAAGTAAAAAACGTGTATTTTTATCGGTTTTAATGTTGTGTTATTCGCTTCGCTGCATGCAGAAATCTGCTCAGAGTCAAGAGATACATATGTATGTATGTGTATTTGTACCATCGAGTCTGTTACAGTTACAGCTGAAAAGCATGTTAACGGCATTCGTTGTATGCAAAGCACACTTGATATAAACGAGAGAGTATCTGCCAGATACGAATTGCAATCAAGTGTAAACACAAATGCGCGCCGACAAAAGGCGACGCGTGTGCGACGCGTAACATGAGATACAATCGCATTGTGTACGTTACGCTTTAGCTGTAGCTATAGCTCATAGTCATGTGTAGCTATATAAATCTAAGCTACTGCATGACAACTGTAAGATTGCGTGTAACTTTTGGATGCAGCGTGCTAGGAAATTTGCCTTGACATTGGACAGCTTGAGATACATTCGTATCTTTTAGCCTTAGACTCTTCCCTTGAGTCAGCGAGTAGCCCTCTGCAGAAGTATTTCATGACACAATTGCCCCTTAGTATTTCTGGTCAATTAGTGTAATCAGTTTACTTGAAACTCGACGATAACGATGATTCAGACTTATGCGACCTTGTGCCTAATAGAAACCACTTACAGTGTATTAGAAACGACGTGCAAATGAAACCATATGCAATCCATTCATCCCATATGAATATGTATCTTTATTAAAATTGTCAAGTTATTTATTAGAACGAATGGAGGCCACAATCAGAGCAAATAACTGTCTAACTGTCACGCACAAGAGAGAAAATTTAAAACCATTCCGATGCATACCAACTGATTATATAGTATATAGAAAGGTATAGCTGGAAAATGTAGAACACACGCATAGACCTATTGTGGTTCCACTCCAATAAGCAGCCCCGTCCAAATGGGTTTATAAATACGCATACGGTCAGCCTTAACGATAGCCTGCAGTCCCTGCATGGGACCGCCCCGAAGCCGACTCAAGAGGGGCCTCGGCTGCAGCTAACCTTGCAATGCATGTGCATACTATATATACACACACGATATCGTCAACATATAAACCATAATTAAAATCGAAAAGTGTTGCCCCAAAAGCCAAGACGCAATACGTAAAACCTAAACGTAAAACCAGAAAACGAGCGCGCGCGCATGCGCACCTGTTTTCAGTGTCCAAACCCGACTTGTTCCCACTCCCCTCCCCGTCGCACACTCTATGCCTCCCCCTTTTGACAAGTTAGCTTGAGCCGGGGCGAGTTTTGCGTTTTATGAAACAATTACGAGTCGCATTCGCTGCCTAAAACAAAAACAACAACAGAAAAAACAGAAACCAACTCGAATCGAGTCGCGCCGCGGAGCTGAACAACGCGCAGCGAATTCGAATTTAACGCCAAAGTGGCCCAAGCAGTTGTTCGCCAAGTTAGCCAACTCAACTCGCTGCCCATAGCAGATTATTGCAACGTTGTGTGGCACACTGCACACTGCCACAAGGCACGTGCACAGTGGGATGAGTCTCTCGCGCGCGGCATTCTCTGCCCATTCTATTTACAAGTGTAAACAATCATTAAACGGTTAGTAACTTCATTTTGTTTTTGACTCATCTAAGGTCGTTTAAAGTAGTACTTTAAGCTGTTATCTTTAGCTGATAAAAATGCATAAGGTCGCACTGACCGATGTCACATTCCTGTTTGTTCATACCACTTATCAATTGTCAATTATGCTATCAACTTTGATTGATTTATACGTGTCAACAAATCCCAAGTACTTAAAAAAAACAATGAGTATTACGTCGTAATAGCATGAGGCTTTGGCATTGTAATTAGAGCCTTGAAAGCAAACAATTTAAGAACTTTATGCACATTACGAGTGCTTCCAAGCAAATAATTAATGCATTTTTTCGCTTTTCTCAAATGTATTTGTTTTATACGTAAAAGCAAAAAATTATAATATATATAAAAGCAGAAATATACAAAAAATTAAAATTATTTCATACTCCTCACTAGTTATTTCAATTTTATACTCTGCCAAAGTCAGTTTGTTTTGTACTTTTGAATTAGTTATTTTAGAAATTATACTAAGAAAAATAATTTAAAATATTATAAAAGACCGTATATTAGTAGGAAATAATAAAAATTTATTTCATATAATAAAAATAAAATATTTAAATAATATGTAAATGTTAAAGTGATTTTACTTATTTAAAAGCATAAATATACAAGAACTTAAAATTATTTCATATTTCTCTCAAAGTTACTTGCATCTTATACTTTCCCAAACTGAAATGAAGAACCAAATACCATAAGGCCTAAATTATTTCGTATTTTTAAACATATTAAAAGACCGTATAGTATGTGTACTACGGCTAAAATTACTATTTATTATTTATGTTAATTAAAATTTTATACTTTGTCAAAATTAATTTATACATATATAAATATCCCACAGAAATAAATAAAATATTTTTATATAGGTTAACTGAGTTAACTAACCGTATTGCGTTTTATTGTTAAATTTCTTCATTTTTATTTTTTTACAATTTTCTTTGACCGTTATTGTTTACAAAAATTCAAGAAAATTTTCATTGCACCCTGGCACACGGTGCGTCTACTATTCTGCTGCAGGCCTGGCCCGGTTTGCCTACGATTGGAAAAGCCGCTGATCGCCTCGATTGCTTCGATTCGATCGGTCGCCTTTTTAGCTTTGGCGTAAAATTGCAGAGCATTGTTGTTGTTGTTGTTCCTATTGCTGTGACATTAAGGCAACAACTGCTACACACAGACAACGACAGAAACCAGTAGAATTTACAATTACAGCAGCAGCAACAACAACAACTGGTAGCTCTCGCGTATCTGCGTCAATGCATTTGCTCGCTCGCCGCATTCGCAATTGAAGCGTGGCTCAAAGTGAGCGTCGTCTGCCCCCGCCCAACTTCCACCAGCCCCCTGTCCTTTCCTCAAACCCCCTCGCTCTCTCTCTCTCTCTCTCTCTGTACTGCTGCCTGTGAGCGGTTTGTTAACGTGTTTTTTATATAACTTTTTTTCTGTGCATAGTTTTCTAGCTGCTGCTGCTTCTGCAGTTGTTGTTACTGCTGCTTTTTATAAAGTTGTTGACTGCTCGCTTGCTCTAGGTATTTTTTTTGTTTTTTTGTTTTGATGTTGTTGTTGCTGTTTTGTTTGTTTCTGCATTTTTGGTGGGAACATTTTGGCTGCTGTTGTTGTGGTTTGTTTTCCCTATTGCTATTGGAATTTCGCAGATTGCAATGAGATATTGAATAAGCAATTCGACTGACTGCCTGAATGAATGAATCAGTGGAGTAAGCTATGAGTCATGGCAAACAGTCGAATAAAAAACGAATATGAATTTGAATGGGAAATTAACGAGTACAGCTGAAAGAGACTAGCGACACTAAAAAACAATTCAAACTATATAAATTAAACCTACATCATTTTATCTTAAATTAACTAAAATTAGCTACGATTTATTTTGTTTCAAAAATAAACTAAAATACTTTTTTAGTATTTAACTTTTGACAATAGTTTTCTGACTATTTTCCTGCCAGGCCATATCATTTTCATGCCATCGTTTCGACCACAAAATAATAAGTTATTAATGTCATTAAGGTAAATTTTATAAATAAAGGTAAACAAGAAAAATTACATACGATAAATTTACTTAATCAAATTTGATTATATTAAAAACGTATTAAACTGTTTTGAATTTGAATAAAACGTAGAGTTGACGCACGAAATCATTGACTCACATATAAACCGGGTTCAAGGTTAACCCAATTCGATGTTTGTTGTAAGCCCTACACAATTATAATATAAATGGGAAAGTTGCAAGATCTATCCTTAATGAATAATACGATTATGCAAATATATACAAACATGTATGGAAGTATCAGCGTCGTGTATTGCACATGAAACTCTTTGCCTCTCACTTTCTGTCTCTTTCTCTCTCTCCCTCTTCCTCTCTTGCTTGCATTGAATCTTGTGTTCCGCAATTTTGTTGAGCAATTCGCTGATTATCTCATAATCAGCTTCGCTGTGTCTCGCCACGCCTTGTCGCGCCTCGCCTCACCTCTTCTTACACTCAACACGAGGTGAGTTGAGTTTAATGAAGCTGCAAATCAGCTCGGAAATCAACTTCAGGTTACATCAACGAAGCGAATACAACAACAAAATAGCAGCAGAAACCATTAAAAACAACAAGAGATACATGAACAAATTTGATTTACAATTTTTGGCATGTGCAACAAATTGTTGTGGCGTGTCTCTCGCTGCCAACTTTGGCGCGCAATTCAGTGAAAGTTAAGCTTAGCCTGCGGCCGGCGGAGTTCACTTGGGCACAGTGGAATGATCTCCAGCAAAATATGTGTTAACTGTACAAATCACGATGTGAGGGCAGTGTCCAGGGCTGCATATATTGCACGATATTTACAGGAAAGTATTTGAAACCTATTGAGCTTTAATTGCTCTAAAATATTGGTATTAATTTAATAGAAAAATGCTATTCAATAATATATACATTTTTACATTTACATTTTTTTTTTCATTTTTATTTCATTTACTGCCTATTTTAATAATTTTTAGCCTTTTTTATTCCATTCCGCTGCAATGGCTAAACTAGTGCAGTGACTGCACACACTGATTAGGTACAATGGGCTATCACACTACAATTTCTAAGACAATAAAAATGTACTCACCAAAATTTTAATCAACAAGTTGCACTGCGTGTTTGTTTTTGTTGTGTTTGTGATAACAGGAGGTCGCTCTAAAAACAGATTGGGCAATTACCGTTACAATTATTGCTGGCGCAGGTTTAATTCACTTTCGTTTTGAATGCGACCAATTCGATTTGTTTTGGGCGATAACGTTGTGGCGAACCGCAGATTCCGCACACACACACACACACTGGGCACAAAATAATTATTAATTTTGCTTTTGCATGAAGATTTTTCCCCGTTTTGTTTTGCTTTTCACCACTCGCGCGCAATTGAATTGTTTTATTCAGTTTTACTTGCTCTTTTTTTTGTTGTTTCTCTTGCTCTTTTCTATACGTATTTCCTCCTGCTTGCTTCTTTATTTTCCAAGCGAAAAGCAAACAAAAAACGACTCAGCAAGTATTTTACTGTACGTATGTAGGTGTGTGCGTGAGGTGTGAGTCTCACTTGAACCGGTTTTCGTGTTTGTTTGTGTTTATGTTGCTGTTGGCTGTTGCTTCCTCCTCTTATTCTCTGTTCCGACTTGTGCGGACTGCGCAGGCGCGACGAGCAACGGGAACGGTCTGACTGAAACTTGCAACTGCAGCGCAAGCAAAACAAATTGTTTAAATAATTAAAACAATGTTTCAGAAGAAACTAAATTTAGTTTGTGCATGTTTCAGCGTGCACGCACGCACACTGACTAGCAAAATCACACAAACGCACACACACACAAGCACTCGCGCGGGCACTCATGCACAGGTTCAGGAATGCAGGTAAACAGGTGTCGATGTCGCGTTGTTTTGGCTTCTCTTTGGACTGCCAACTGATGCCCGAATTACTTGGACTGTTTTAGTAAGTTATTAGTATTGATACAAGCTATTTGCAATATCGAGTCTAATGTCGTTTATTTAGAAAATATTAAAATATTTTAGTCGTTAGTTTGGAAAACAATATCAAGCCCCCGTGCTCTACACGTCAACTCGCTTCGAATTCTGTAATGCAACTGATAAACAACTTCGGATTTCGATAAGGCAATAGAAATATCGATAGGCAAAGCAATCGAATGATTTCCAGTGTGACCACAATTGTGTATGCATACGCAGAAGTGTAGCTTGTTACTGCACCGCTTCTCTATTGAGTTGAAATGTTACAATAATTTCTAAAATGTTATTTTCAAAATAATTAAAAAGTTTATTAAATTGGCCCACTTGCCCAAACTCCTGTTTCAGGCGACGCAAATTTGCGCGCAGCCAACTTCAAGTGAGCGAAATAGTTGCGCGCAGCCAACTTCACGTTGCCTCATTGGCGCCAATCACACACGATTTAAATGAATACAGCAGATATCGCATTTAAAATAGTTTATTAGGCAACTATAAAATGATAAAACAATTAAATTTTCAATTGAAGAAAACAACAGCTTGTGTTCTACAACTGAAAATGTAATTGTTTGTCTTTTTTACAGCTACAGTAACATATTTTTTTATTTACTTATGCGACCCATACCCCTCCTCTAGAATTTTAAAAATCGCCGAGGCGCTTTTAAATTCAAACGACGGCACTACAAGCCAAGATTCCAAGGAGCTTAACAATATATACTTGCTATGCGGTGACTGTTAACAAAACACAGAGAAAATTAAACGAAGAAACACATTAGACTGTTTCGCTTACATCGACTGGAGCTTTGCCACTCCATAGACCCAATGTATCCAGATAGGCTAGCAGCAGGATTCGCCAGTAGCAATAGTTGTTGTTGTCGCTGAGTCGTGGAAGACCGCTCATTGGGATATTCAGTGTCGCTTGGGTCGGTCTGCCGTTCACTGACGGATTGTTACCCATGATGCTCGGTAAAAATTTCATTTTTTCATTAAACCCGACTAAGTGTTATTTCTGATATGATTATTTTCGACAAGTTTTCACAAAACTGACTGATTTTTCATATTAGTAGGGCCGGAAAAGTTCTTCCAGGTTTTTATAGATTTGCTTGGGCGACATCTCGGCATAGGTAGGTTGAATCTTGTCCGCCTGCACCGTGGCCAGCAATATGAACTTCGCTTGGGGGTGCTGCAAAAATATCATTGTAATTACCGAAGATCAAAGAACTGACTGAAACACTTACCTCCTTCGGATGATCATCCCTCCACAGATCGGCAGACTCCAGATAGGCACGCAGCAGCATATGCCAGTGCCAGAAATTGCCAGGCCCATAGAGCTTCGGAATGGAGGCGAAGTCCAGTTCAACGTGACCCATTTCGTACGGCGCTTAACTTGATAATATCGAAGTCCAAATTTTCCACACTTTCGGCCAACGCCCGATCGCAGCGATAAATAAAAAAAGCTTTCAAAGCATACGCTATCAGCGCTTAGTCGAGCTTTAGTTTGGGTGCAGCCCCCACCGCTTATCAGTCGAGCGGAAAGTGTTAAGCGCCCGAACAACAACAACAGCAACTGAAGGTATTATAATCGATCCAGCTGTCATTCGTATTTGCACAATTAAACCATTAAGTTGTTAAAATCAAATCATCAGTCGCCCTACACACAAAAAACTGGCGAGCAAATTATGGCAGAACAATAAAATGAAAATGGAAAATGAAAACGGAAAATGAACACGAAAAATAATCGCAACAAAGTTGTCGGCAACACAATTTGCATTGCTCGTATTAACTGACCGCATATGAAATTCCTTGTATATAATATATGCATGTGCGTGTGTGTGTGTGTGCAGTGTGGGTGGCCGTTTATTACCAACACTTACACTTACAGTGACATATTGACCGCGTTGATGGCCTTTGGTATACTCTTTCCTGGGCGAGAACTCCATGTACGCAGTTTGGGAAGTTTCCATAAAATTCGAATTTCCGAAACGATCTAAGCAAACATACACGAAAAACAAATAAATAAACTTTATAGTTCTATACTACTTTATAGCGTAATTAATCAAGCAAACAGCTTAAGCCTCAGGCAAATTGGTTGTCATCGTAAATAAATTCAAACCCAAAAACGTGCCAAGCTGCAATCTTAAATCTTTTTAGTTGCACAGTAAGTATTAGGCAGCTGAGTTGACTGGCGTTATTTGGAACCCCGAGCATGGAAACTCCAGAAAAGTATAGATCTTAAACATGTCTAGTATCCATGAGAAGCACACTCTATAATATATAACATCTTATAAAAATGTCTTATGTTATTACAATAAACACTCAAATCAAACGATGTATTTTAAAAAGTTTATATAAAAGTATGTTCTATAATGAATTCTAAATAATATTTCTATATAATGTTTAGGGATCGTAATGTATAAAAAGCATATAATAAGAGATAATGCGTACATAAATACAATATTGTGATCGTTTTTGTTTCGACTTAAGACTCGATTAAAATAAGTTTATTGAAAATAAAATACAACGTATAAATTATGGCATAATAATATATTTATGAAAGGATATGATCTCTTTACTATTTCCACTTAAGAATAAGATTAATTTGAAGAATGTACAATATAAAAAAAATAAATTGCAAGATATGATATAACAATATGTAATAATAATAAAATAAATAATAATAAAAATATATAATAATGGAGAGATACTGAAAGTTATTTAAAGCCCAATAAGTACAGTCGAGTGAGTTGTGTAAAAAAACTAATTTAAGTGGATGAAAATTAAAATTAAAATGTAAATAGGTACAATTACTTATATATAAAATAAGGACGATTCAATATTTATTTTATTTTATATTGAATTTAAATTAAACAACAATTTGTAATGTATGTACGTAAATACTAATACAATAGTTTCCATTAATGTATTTAATTTTTTATTTTTATTACGATTGTATTAGCAAAAACTTAAGAATGTGTTCAACTTTAATTAAATCCATAAAATATACATATATTTCGCAAAGTTCACATAACTTTCCCCTAGAGTATTCGCACTTCGTAGTGAACTGTTGCTTGATTGTTTTTCTCTAGTTAACTTTTTGCTGCGTTATTCACAGCTCGGAAAATCCCTGAGTTTGGGGCTGAGGGCGCTGCAAGCTGAGGTCATTGGGCAGGCAGGTAATTTACGGCGAAACCTCCGAGTGGAACGCCCTATATAGCCATATGGCACATCGTGGCGTCGAGTTAGTTGTCATTGGAGCATCGCAATGGATGCATTCGCCACGCACAGCCTGCTGCTGCTGCTTATGTTGCTGCTCACAGCGGGCACAACACAAGGCTGGAGTTTTGGTGCACCCGGCCCACTGTCCGAGCTGCCGGCACCGCAACCGAGCGATGCAGGCAATCCGGATAATCGCACGCGTAAGTTGTAAAGTTCACAGAGTGTCCAACTATTTCGATTCATACGTGCTACTCTTCCTGCTCCTCCGGCTCCTCGGAATACTCTGAATACTGTGTAGTTCTGACGCGGCAGCTGATTGTGGGCACACTGGTGCCTCCACTGGTTTCTGCAACCTGGCCGCCAGTGCCCAGCATTGTGAATACCGGCACCACGAATTGCCGCTGTGTGCCCTCGGCCTCGTGTCCCAATCCACTGCCCACGGTACCCAATGATGGCAGCGGACAGCTGGACATACGCATAGTGAACAGTGGAAGCTCGGTAAGTGGTAGCCAGTTCCCTGGAACCCCCACGGTGTTCTTTTCCAACAGCTTACTGTTTATCCTTAGTCCACGGCGACTACAACTGCTTCTCCGCTGAGCTGCAGCTACGGTCTCGTAGCCTGCTGCCAGGCCGGAAGCTATCAATGTGGATTACGTTTTCCGCCGCCTACGGGTGCGGCTCAAGCCAGTCCCGGCCAGGCCAGCTACGGCGCCTATCCCTGGCAGGCGGCGCTGCTGACCACGTCGGATGTGTACTTAGGTGGCGGAGCCCTGATCACGGCCCAACACGTCCTCACCGCCGCCCACAAGGTGTACAATCTGGCGTAAGTCCATAACGCAGCTATCGCCATCTACAGGTTGGCCTAACTCATGCGCTCAGTTTGACCTCGTTTAAGGTGCGTCTCGGCGAATGGGATGCAGCCAGCACCAACGAACCGATTCCAGCGCAGGATGTGTCCATTTCCAACGTGTACATAAATCCAGCTTTCAATCCCAACAATCTGCAGAACGATGTGGCCATTCTCAAACTGGCGACTGCAGTCTCCCTCACCAGTCGCTCCACCGTGGGCACAGTCTGCCTGCCCGCGACGTCGTTTGTGGGCCAACTCTGCTGGGTTGCCGGTTGGGGTAAAAATGATTTCGGAGTCACCGGTGCATACCAGGCCATAATGCGCCAGGTGGATGTACCTCTGATTCCGAATGTCAATTGCCAAGCAGCGCTGCAGGCCACACGCCTGGGCTCCTCGTTCGCACTCAGCTCCACCAGCTTCATCTGTGCCGGCGGTGAGGCCGGCAAGGATGCCTGCACTGGCGATGGTGGTTCGCCTCTGGTCTGCACCAATAATGGCATCTGGTACGTGGTTGGACTGGTCGCCTGGGGCATTGGCTGTGGCCAGGCGAATGTGCCGGGCGTCTATGTGAACGTGGGCACCTACCTGCCCTGGATACAGACCACGCTCACACTGTAGCTCAATGCGGCAGTGCGAGGATGAAGTTGGTTGGCAAAGCGCATAATATATTTAATGTAGATATAATTTTAGAATAATGTGCAAAATACTTTCAGAAAAGCTGACGGTCTAATTTAAATAAGATATCGATTGATATCGATAAAAGGCTGCACTTTAATTCCTATACGAATAAGACCTATGTGCAATGTCTTGCATAGTCTTTTGTCTATGCTGAAATTAGTTGGGCAGCACTGTTAAGCAAGCGTAAAATGATTTTCAATTTGAGGATCGCGAGTGTACACATACCGAATAAAGCAGACAAAATATTTATTTTAATTTCAATTTGTATAATAAAAAACGAGTAAATATGCACCTGAAAATTATACATTGTGTTCAATTAACTTTAAATACTACATATGTTGCATATTTGCATCTTTTTTAATTCCCTCAAATAATAATGAAAGTAAATAAAGCTTACTAAATATTTTAATACCTTCACCCATTGAAATATAGCAATGTTTCCTGATTAAAAAGATAGCAATTAAATCATTTAATTATTAGCAATTTTCCTGCCTTCAATTTTAGCTAAATATAATTTTCTTGCACCATGAAATTGTCAAATACAATCAAATATCACATAAAAAATATAATTAAGCATTCCATACACGGAAACACACTCGCTGCAATAAGTAAATACTTTAATTGCGCTATTTTCAACCACAATTTGCCTTAGTTAAATGCAGAAGCTTTTTACTTTTGTTATTTTTAGGTCACTCCGCGTGTTAATTGCAGTCAAAGTGAAAATTGATGTCATTAGGGCAATAATTACGGGGGTACAACATTTGATGCCTATTGACCTTGTGGCTGGGGGAAGTACAACCTCGTATACCCCCCTTAACGCGCCTTCACCTATGCCTTAGCCAACAGGTTGCTGGTGGCTTCGGTACGCGTTGGAACATGTCTTCCATCCCATTGCCTTTGAGTGCGTACACACAAAAGGCTTTTATGCACACTAACAAACACACACACACACACACTATGAGGCAGTGACAGACAGAGCGAGTGAGAGATAGAGACGCCCTTTTAGGCACCTTCTCATTCTCACTTAATGGTGTCAGACTTACAAACAAAAAGGACGCTCAACTTTGCTCATTTGCACCCAATCCCTTTGGGTGTCATAACCAACCAACCCTGCACCTGCATTGAGTATCACACCCCCTGTGCACCTGTGTGGCCCCCATCCCCCTTTGCGTAGATTGTATGCAAATTAAATGAGTTTTGCATTCGGCTTTGGCATTTTTACAGCAATTTTTGATTAGGTTCTTCTTGAGCAGCGTGTGGCAGGCGCATAGGTCGACGCCAGTACCCATGGTACCCCCAGCGTTAATGCAAAACGGAAACCGGAAACGTTTCTCTTGTCGCACAAGCCGCAGCAAAAACAGAAAATCCAAAAACTGCAAGCGGCAATTGCCGCAGGAAGACAAAAATACAGTTAGGCACGCTGGGAAATTCTTTTAAGCAGTACTGCCGGACTATGATATACCCAAGGATATTAAGCAAACATAACGCAGGCTTACTTTCACTTTAATTAAATAAAAAATTAATTGATTTGTTTTAATAATATAAAAAAAGTGAATTAAAACATTTAATTCTATTTATTTTTTAATATTTTTGATAGCCAATAAATATTTAAAAGTCAGTGACAATTGTTACAGGCTTATTTTACTTTGATTATATATAAATAATTGTTTTACTAAATTAACTTTTTAATTTTTCTTAAATATTTGTTAATATAAAAATAATACAATTCTTATTTTAATTATATTATTTTCTCAAAATGTCCATAGCATTTGCAACAGAAACCCCTTTCTCGTCTTCTCGGCTTGCATCATCAACAGGGTACAGGCAAAAAAAACTCACTCAAATGCGAATCGAGTGCTTTGCGGCGAGTCCTTTCGCGTGACTCAGACTCGAGTCGCTTCGTACCACAATTCGCTTCGGGTTTCAGTCCGTCCTCGGCTCTCGTACGCAACAGACGTCGTCGCTTTGTGCAGACGCATGTAACAAGCACTAAGTAATTCGATAATACAACAACAAAAGAGCAATAACAATAACAAAGTCACAAAAACAACAACAACAATGTCGGCTAACGGCTAGCAAGTCAGTTGTAGTTGCGCTCGAAATAAGCCAAACGCAGTGAGCGGAAGAGTGAGAGCAAGACAGGAACGCGCTGCTCGGTTCCAGTTGCCAAGCGCAAGTGAAAGTGAATTACGAGCATAACGGTAGTTGCAGGCGCCGTTGCAGTCGCCACAGCTGCACTTTGGCAGTGTTGTGTAATCGCGCACTCGTTTTTAATTTCGTCAACTAAATCGATTAATTAACTATCGAAATCGCTTGTCACTTTTCGATCGTGGCTTGTCTTGCGTGCAACACACTACGTGTGTGTGTGTGTGAATGTGGTAGTATTGGTGTATGACACACTTTCTTCTTGCGCGTTCATTGTTGTTGTTGTGTTAGTGACTGTGATAGTCATTGTTGTTATTATAGTTGCTCTTTTTGTGTGTGTATATATATGTGTGTGTGTGTATGTGTTTGCGCTGCGCCTTATTTAATGTCCTTGTTGTCGTCGCTGTGTCTGACCGCCACGCCCCCGATTTCTAACGCGTGTCGTGCTTTAAAAGCAAACTCCATTAAATCAAGAATCCATTGTGAAAGTGCGAGCAAACAAAAGTGAAACAAAGAATATTTACGAAATACTACAAGGCATATATGGAAACATAATCGCAACATGGAAACGAAGTGAAAAAATGTGGAGAAAACAGCAAATAGGCTAGCATACTTTTCGGCGGGTTTACGTCATGTTTGCCCACGCTGCTTCTATATAGCACGCTCCATTCTGCTTATATTTGTCAATGTCTGTGTATGTGAATGTGCCTGTGTATGTGCAGTGTTTGTGCCTGCCTTTGCCTTGATATATTTGAAGCTAGTTTCGGTGCCTCTGTTCACGCAACTTGCCCGAGACACGTGGACCCTCTCCCTCCTGTTCTGGGAATATTAAGTGGCAATGCATGCAAACTCCGTGCTAATATTTACTTAATATTCATACAGATTCCAAACCTAACTGAGCAAACTGAAAATACAACTGTGTGCAAAGTGTTTGCCCAATGCAATTTTCAACAAGCTTCACTTTCACTCATTTCCCCCCCAAACCGCTGAGCTGTTTGTCCAATTAAACGTAAGTGTTAAGTTCTGTTTCTAGCCTACATATATCCATGTTCCACATTGCCGTGTTCGAATGCGTTCCACATACCAATACAAGAACAAGTACAACAGTCAACCCACTCTCGATTGCCTTGTCTCGTGCTCGATAAGTTCGATTGCTCATCTCATGCTCATCCGATATATACGCTCCCAAAATACTCTATACACGTAAGCTTAATGAAATTCGTTAGTGTAGTTTAAGTTCGATTTAAATCGCATGTTTTGTCATGATTTTTAAGCTAACTTTCACACGTAGCTTCGATTTCATATTCGTTATTCACGAGTTTTAGGTATAAATACACTTAGATTAAAACTAGTTGAATTTGTAGTAAATTTAATGGAATGAAAACTATGCAAGTCATCAAAACGTAATCAGAAACTTATTTAACATATAACTCGATTGCATTTTTAAAAAAGTTTCAATGTTAAAAAATTCATATATCTTGCAGGAGAGTAACATACTATTATCATTTTTAATTTTATAATGTCTGAAACAATGAAAAAGATTTCTCCTTATGTTTTATGAAAAACGATTTATTTAAAAAAGTAAAATGAAAATTTTCTAATATTTCTATATGAAAATGATGTAAAAATCGCAGAAAACTGTTATTTCTTGGCACAGCATTTCAGATTTAGTTGAGAAAAATAATATACGAGTTGGAAATTCGATCGAAAGTGTTTATCCTTTTTAAATTCATCATGATTCTTATTTGGCATGAACAACGATTACACTTTCAGGAAGTTAAAATGGAATAGCAAATTCATATTATCTAAAGGATGTAAGAAAAACAGCAAACTATTAGTTCTATACACAGAGAAGTAACAAATAAATTAGAAATATCATCGAAAGTGATTAGATTATCATATTTAATTTCATAATGTTTCTTAAGTGGTGCGACCAATTAAAAAATTATATCCTTTTTTATTTGCTTAGCATTAAATTGGAGTCACCAGGCCTTTGTCATATTCGACACAAATACGTCCCGACTCCCGCCTCAGTGTGCGTCTCAAATGTCAATTGACATTTCCCGACGATCCGTCGAGAATCTCGGTATGCAAATGGCATTAGCTTGACGCCGCCATCAACTCTATAAATAAATGAGATATGCGCGCGGGAGAAGGTGGGGGGCGGTAGAGGGAACCAACTGACATTTGGGCGACATTTCCATAAATACATATACATACGTATTTACATAAACTCAGTCTGTATAAGTTTGTGTATGTGTGTGTGTGTTTGCGTGCGACGGATAACTCGGCTATGACGCTTAATCTGAAAATATAATGCGCTCTGTCTGTCTGTTGCCGCCACAACGCCGACGTCATCCGGCATCATCCGTCGTCGTCGTTGTCGTCGTCATCGTTGCCACAGTAATGCGTGCAGTTGAGAGATATGGTGCACTCGTAACGGTACTCATCAGAGCACTCGCACAGTCCTATTTGCCAGCGAAGTACCGCAATCAGCTAGGCGAATACGTCAAGTGCATACGCATCGCAACCAGAAGATGAGCACCGTGACAGCAGCGAGAAAGAGATGGCAACTCGAGGTTGTCTGAAGCCAACAAATGCGGAAATTTGCATAGAGAGCAAATGTTGGGCCTGACATATGTGGGGCCTTATATAATGTAACCCAAAAAGGCGTTCCAATTAGGAGAGACAATTAAATAAATTATTAAAATAAAATTTGAATGAAAGCATAATTTTAAATTATGTTCAAGGCACATGTTTGTATTATTTATTTATTTATTTATCTAAATAAAATTTAGCATATTAGATAAAATTTAAAGTTAATTAAACACTTTGTAAAAAGAACTCTTTCATTATGTCATATAGTTATGAAAGTGTTTTTATATAGATTAAATTAGCGCCAGGATTAAAGTTTTCAATATATATTCTAATCTATTGTAAACATTTTACATATTAAATTTAATTTAATTCAAGAACTTGAAGCTTAAAAATCTACAACTGACTTGAATTCAAATATTATGCCAAATATACACACAAAACATTTAGAGGAACTTGCTTATACACATGTATTAAATTTAGTTTATTTCGTTATTAAATATTTTAGCAGTTAAAGTATAGAGAAGCCTTTATGAAGTTATCTTAATCATTATGGGAATATTATTCAACTTTTCATAGCTTTAATATAGTTCTTTCGTTTTAAGAGCTTTCAAAAGTTATTTTAGCTTTTATATGATATTACACATCCTGATATATGGAACCATTTTAAAGGCTTAGTTCCCTATGGTCCGTCCAGTTTGGTTCACTTTGTAAAAAACATTCCCAGTTGCAACAAAAGCGACTACTTTTAGTTGTTCTGGTTCTGGTTGACGATGTCAGAGCTGGATGGAGACATTTGCTGTGCCACAGGGTGTCAATCTGGGCTGCAACAAAGCAATCACATCAAATCTAACCTGAAAGCACCTACACCCCTTCGCCTTCTGCCCCGTCTGCCACCCGCACTACTCGCAATTCACAATATTTTTCTATGTGTGCTGGCAAAAGTTTTCCCTCCAGAGAAAATCGAAGTATTTGACATGTGGCTGACATGTCACTGAGTTTCACACACACACACATGTGTGTGTTCTAGTGCATAAACAGTTGATAGTTGTTGTTGTTGTTGTGCAGGTAACAATGCAGTCGGGCAAATATCCGTTGCTTCTTATAGAATCGAATCGATTTTTAGTCCGCATGCGTCGCATCCGATAAGGCTCTACAAGGTATTGCTCTTTGGTAAACATAAATAAAGTATGTGCAGTTTCTACAATATAGTTTACCCTGTAATACAGGGTATTTGCTTAGTCTATCCCCACTGTACCTTCGCTCTTTGCTGTCACTGCGCTTGCAACTTGACGACGCTTTTTGCCGTTTCGCGGCCTAATGTTTGCCTTTGTTGTCCATTGTTTGACTTGTTGGCCTTGTGCTTCATTGCACTCACACACACACACACACACACACACACTCACGCTCGCATACGTGCAGTATGCACTCTTACACACACACACGCACACAACAGTTTGAGAGGCCCAACTCATTGCAACAATCGCATTTTGCGCCTTTATTGTTCTCTCTTTATTCTCGCAAATTAGATTCTTTTATCACTTTAAGGAAACATTTCTACGAGAATCAGTTAATTAAAAGCCGAGTGTTGTAGAATACTAGGGTCTACACTCGGGATTTATGCCATAGAAACGTTACTCACTTTTCGCATTATGCGTTATTATTGTTCCTTCTTTATCCACGAATACTTTGTCATTTTAAGGACACGTTTCTTTAAGAATCAGTTAATTATTTACTTACTGCTCAAGAATATATATATGCATATACTATATAGTAGTATAGACGTTTTTTTCTCGTTCTGTGCCCTTTTATGCTCATACTTTAGATCCTTTGATATCCCTTTTAACTCTTTTTATAGAATTAGTTAATATATAGTATATGATACAGGAACATATAATATAAGCACATATTCTAAAGAAACGTCTTCGCTTTGATTCCTGCTGCGCTTCAAACGTTTTCTCTTTATTATCAAATTTTTAAAGAACGTGCTTCTAAATATATAATTATCCATACTTTAAAGACGCGTCTTTTGCATTGCACAGTCTTCGCTTTTATTGTTTCTCTTTATTCAAGTAAATTATATATTTCTAACCATTAAAGAACATGTTTCTAATATAATCTTCAAGAACATCTAGTTTAATATACTAAAGATATCTTTTCACTTGATCAGTCAGTTAACAATTAAAAAGCATTAAACAATATTCAAAATAAATTGCTATAAATTAATAAAACTGCGTCAATAAATAAAAGTCAAAGAAATATTTATGGGACTGACAGGCAATTCATGTATTTATAGACAATATCCAGGCGTTATTTTATGTCCACCAGTTTTTTGATTTATTGCACAATCTTGTCACATGACATGACAACAATAACACAGAAAAGGAGGAGGTGGAGAAGGAGGGTACAACGATAAGGCAAGCAAGGGAGATGGAAGCTGGAATGGAGGCAGGAGCCAAAAACATGCTCGTAATTATCCAGCTGAGCAGGGAAAGTGCTTAGAGGGAACGGGAGGGCGCCCAGAGGCGTTCGAAGTGCTTGTGCTTATAAGGAAGCAGGCGCTGCCTCTCTCTGGCCTTTTGCCCAGGCTAAAAGAATGTGAGACCTAAAAAATGCTTCAGTACTTAAAATTTTCTTGCTTTTTTCCTCGATAAATACTGAAGTATATAGAATAAGGTGTGCGCGCGTGTGTGTGTATACTTGTGTATTTATTTTTTTGGCAGTATATGACGACATTTGTGGTTTAATTTGGGACCACTCTCACACCGGCAATAACAACAATAACGAAAACGACAACAACAACAAAGGAAATGCTGAACTTTGCCCAGTTTTCATTATGCAAAGTGAACAGAATGGCGGCTTCTGCGCTTGTCATACCCTTTAAAAAGGTATATGAATTTATATGAGCAGCTTATGATGCGCAGAAGAAGATATTTTCAGCTAATTGAGATATATATATACATATAAATTCGTGATCTGTATTAAAAAGGGAGTCGTAACTAACGTTTTCTGTTTTTACTTGAGTCGAAACAATACCGAAGGAACTGATCTTTCTTTTCATATGAGGGCTAAGAGTACCTTTACCTGTTCTTAAAATTTCAATAAATTAGGAAAACTATATTATGTGAAATAGTCAGTTGTAAATTATGATTTTTGTACAAAAACTTACAATTAAGCCGTTCTACATTCAATACTGTTCCAAAATGCTTGCTCCTAAAACATTTGAGGGAAGCAGCATTCGTAAAAGTTAAAGAATTAATGTTGCTTAATAGATAATAATTAATAATTGATCACTAAATTAGAATTTTAATGATATTCACGTAGGCGTGAATTGAATAAACTTTGGATAATATGTATCTATTTAGTTAGCATGGGGGAAATCGGGAAAATAAACTCTAAGAGAGTATAAAACCCTGCGCATACTGTAAGTTAGCCTTACTTTCTTTTTTTTTCTTCTGCCTCGCCTTCGAACGACATTATTAATAATTTGGCCAGCAGCCGACAGAAAAGACAAGCCAGGTATACATACATTATGTATTTGCATAAACAACATAATATAACATACTTGCATAGGTGTACAGGACTTTCTATATTGAACTGTTAGTACAAATCAAGTCGGGGGCAAAGCTCATTAGAAGAAGCCTTTAAGTGAGTACCAAGAAAAATACGTAAACTGTAAATGGGACTACAAATAATTATAATAATTTTATTACGTCTATCGCAATCTTTAAATGTCCTTAAAAGTGCACAGCAAGCGGGAAAGTGAACTTAGTTTGCCCAACTGTTCGGCCAGGCGAACTTTCTCACAGGGCGTCTCATTACGAGCAGCTTTTGCTGAGCTCTTCATTTGACAAAAGCAGCAGGGGGAGCAGGGAGAGCTGCTGTAGAGGTAATGAAGGAAGAGGTTGTGGGAGAGGGTGAGGGGTGGCCAACAATAACATGAACAACTGGCATGCTGGTTGAACTTTCCTTTCATTCCTTTGTCTGCGCTTTGTTGAGGAAATTTCTTTCTCAAGTTCGCCTTGACTTGGCCGAAAAGTTTGACGCATCGCTCAATTGAAATTCGCATTCGCATTTGGTAAATTGGTAAAACAAGCGCTCGGAAATTCAATATAGCCAAGTATCGAGGGTTCGAAACTAGTACTATAGTGGGAACTGGAAAAGCAGCTTGAAAAATGAGTGCAAACAATTTGCGCGTTGCGTGGCAATAAACTAGCTCAGCTCAGCTTGATAAATGGCGCGATTTGAGTCAAAACAAACACGCAGACACAAACACACCCACACCCACACACACGCACACAGACACAAATAAATACAGATACATGCAAACTGTAGATAAACAAAAGCGTGTCCGTTATCGCATCTGTTTAAGTATATGGTGGGTGCCCGTGCTACAAGTGCTTGGCCAGCTGATTGGAATTGTTTATATATCCTCGACTCGGATTGATTGACTTTGGGTACTGTTAACGCCTCATTGGCCACGCACACACTGGCACACACAAATACAGACTGCACTGGATTATGCAAACAAACACACAAAACAAGAAAGAGAGCGAGAGAACGTGGCCCAAGTTGATGGACAGGCAAACAGACAGCAGACCAAACAGACGTTCGTTTATTCGGCATATCATACGCCCCGTTGTACGTTCGTTTCAATTGCTTTGTGTGCCGCTTTAAATAATTGATGAAATTGCCTGCTGCAACATTCATACTACTATACTCATGGCTAGTATTTGCATTGGCTTTAAAAAGCCAAATTGCTAATTTAATTAAAATTTCAAGTGGCAAATGCAAATAGAAATGAAACTGCAATTGATGCTACGGCTTTTTATTGATTTTGTTTACCACTTTCCCTCTTCGCAATACCCTCTATATGTCTAATAAAGAGCATTTATGGCGACACAGTTGTGCAGATTTTCAATGGTTTGTTCAGTAAGTATACGACTTGTGGCGCCACACGACCTTTCACTTTCAGATAATTACATAGCTGACGTCAATAGAGTGTGTTGACACAGACACTTGCCACAAGCTCTGCACGCAACGTCAGAATTGTCGTATGTATTTTCCCATAACTTTCCCAAACACAGCACACACACTTAAAATAGAAGATGACTTAAGCTTTGCGAAACACTTGCGGTACCCAAGTCAAGTTTTCTGAAAATTAAATTTGATAGAACAAGTGGCTCGTTTGTAGATGCGTATAAATATAATTTTCGATCAATAATCGCAAATTGATAGGGTGAGAATTTAAATTGGAAAATAATAAATAGTTAGTCTTTAGTTTCGAGTGGTTGGAAAAGCAAAACATTTACAGGGGAAAATAAAATCTGTAGTATTCGCAAGTTTTTAAAATTTTAAACACGTTTTTATTAAATTTCTATGTATTTATAGAGATTCAATAAATTAAACTTTTAAAATAATATTTGTTAATGACTTAAAAAAAGTAAAAAAATTAAAATATATTCGGTAGGTAGGAAACTTGATCTGAATTCAAATAATATTGGTATTTCGATTAAAGCTAAAATTAAACATAATAGAATATATTTTTCATCTTTAAAAATTAATTTTGTATTTGTTTTTCAATTTTATTTTGCTGAACATACACTCGATTTAAACATTATTGACTAACTGTATTTGCATACTTATAATTCCTTTGTTCTCCAAATAACTTAACCTCTTTTGTATATTAAAAGCAAGTGAACTGCAAATTGAAGTCTTAGCAAAAGTTCCTACAAAAAAACCCCAATTTACATTGAATTTCCAAAAGCGTTTGCACATTTATCACAAGAAGAGTCTAGAACTGTTTTGGAATTTATGCAGAAGGACCATCGACGCTAGGCTGAGTATGCTCTTTAAAGCCATCGACACTCCTTGCAAACGGGGGAATTTCTCAATTTACAAATGCATCGAGTGCTCGTAAATTTACCACGCGTTAGCAACAGGGCCGGGCCTGGCCTGCCTGGACTGGTGACTTGTCGTCGCTGACTCGAAGTCAACAAGTTAGAAATTATGCAGAATGAAGCGCTCTAATTGTTGTTGTTGCCGTTGTCAGGCCGAGGCGACAGTGCGGGTGGAACAGCAAAAGAAAGAAAGAGAGCGAGAGAGAGAGAGAAAGAATGAGCAGGGCAGAGCGGCGCCAAGCTGGTTACTTTACACTGCAACTTTTATTTGGTTTATGCGCTTGGGGCACGCAAAAGCCGCCCAAGGGCTGTGAGCCCAAAGGGGGCAGCAGGCCCAGGGATCCCTGAGGGCAATTCCAGTGGTGTCGTTTATCGCCATTCCATTTAATCGATTGAAATGCTCGAACTTTTGGCATTTTGCAGCACTGCAAGAACTCAAACGTGTAAGTTATTTGGGGTTTTTGTTTGCCTGTGCTGCGTATACGTAATATTTATGTGAACCCAAGTTTAGCTAGGCGAGGTAAAGCAGCTTTTTCATTAGTTAGCAATGTGCTAGCTAAGCTGTCATAATATTATCGATAAATTATCTATTAATTAAAATTATACTATCGATTAATGAAAAGCAACTTCTTCAAAAAAGCAACTCATTTTAAATGCATGTTCATAAATGAATACGCATTTAAAGCAAACAATATATATTCGATAAATTTACCTGGAATTGTTACATTCATAAATTCGCATTTAATGCCAGCAATGGAATGCGAAAACAGCTTAGAATCTGCGCCATTGCCAAGCCACATTAAGCGGGAAATCCCTTTGTGTCGATATCGGGTAAATACAATGACGTAAATCGACATATAAATATTAATGTGTTGCACATTGATGCTCGATATGCGAAGCGCAGTGGCACAGATTTGCATATGCTAAAGCCAGGTGGGGGATTTGGCAGCGAGAGAGCGTGCACGAGCAACGTGTCGTATGCGCAATGCACGTAAAAGCAAAGAAAAAATTGTTGCATACTTGCGGGGGCAATGCTGGCAGCCAAAATTCGAATGCCTGTCCAGGCCAATTATTGGTGAGTGGGAAAGAGAGGTTGCAGGGGAGTGTGTGAGGGAGTGAGTGAGGGAGTGAGTGAGGGAGTGAGTGAGGGAGTGAGTGAGGGAGTGAGTGAGGGAGTGAGTGAGGGAGTGAGTGAGGGAGTGTGTGAGGCAGTGTGGCTGTATCAGTGTGAATACAAGTGTGCGATCTAGTCTGTGTTGCGATTCATATTTTACGACATTACGTCCTAAGTCAACTGCGAAATTGCCTTTGCCCCCTGCCAGCGATTGGTCGATAATATAGCAAGAACCTCAGCAGCAACAGCAACAACAACAACAACAGTAAAGCAGAAAATTTGTGCTGCATCATACGGCAAGTGAGCTTAAATATTTATATTCAATTTGGCATTTACTGGCCTTGGGTGCTGAAGTTGCAGGCAGGCAAGCCGACAGGCACGAGGCGGAGGCCGCTAATCCCGCACAGAGTGAAGACAAGCCAAAGTAGAGAGAGTTGAAGGCCTAAGCGTAGGCAGGAGTAGGCGTGTCACTGCTGACAACGTTTTACAGTGGCGTCAAGCTGCCCTGGCATGTCTGCGCGATTGCCTCATACATTTTTCAAAATTGACCCGCTAGCTATGAAGGCAGCAGCTGCGCATTAACATCATCATCAGCATCATCGTCATCATCCAAGGCAGGCATAGGCAGCTCGCATTGGCGGCAGCTTGATTTGTTTTTTTTTGTCTGGCGACAGACAGGTGACTGCGCTTCATTTGCTGCTGCGATCTGAGTAATGCGTTTTACAAGCCATAAACCGTTGGGAAAAGATAAGGAAACATACACACCCCACCCGTCTAGCCATGCTTCGGCCAACTTGTTTCATGCTGCCTGCGCATTAAGCAAAACTCCGGCTAAACTTTACGACTTTCATTCTGGCTTTGGCCTTGAGACGTAGACGGCGCCCATACTTAAAAATCGCATAAATCGCAACACGCAGAGGAGTGGAGTCGCACAGGGTAGGGGCGGGGGGTCGGTAGAAGTTATAAATAACACGCTGCATAACGGGCCTGTCCTTGAACGCGTTTATTTTTGGCAGCATGTTACAAGCGAGAGCAAAGAATTGCATTTTCGTAGCACGTTGCGCATACGACGCGTTGTCGATGCGCGCTGCTGCCACTGGCATTGCAGCTGGCATTGACAGTCCTCAGGCAGCGCGCACTTGCCAGAAAGTGTCGGACGGAGCAGGCGGGCAGGCAGCCAAGTCCACGTTCAACTGGGACACAATGTGGACGCAACTAATCGGCCGACGAGTCGAGCCAGACACTGCCGGACACCATCGAATCCCGTCGGAGTCTTCTAAGCCTGCCATTAGTTGGCAATTTGCATTGCCACATTTCCCTTGCCCCCACCCGCGCTCTCTCTAACCCCTCCCAGGCAGCCAACAACCTCCCACACAGATTGCTGTGTGTGTGCAAGAAATTAATTGCCTTTATCTACGTTTGATACCCAGTTCAAGTTAGAACAGTGCCATGGGGTATGAACTACCATCAATAAATGGATTGTGTTTCGATTTTTATATATTTTATTTTCAAATCAATTGACCAAAATCTCAAAATCGAGTATCTAATTCTATACAATTTTGTTTTTAATATAAGTACAATTTTCGTGAACTAAACTCAATTGAATATGAATAAGTTCTAAAAGAATGACCTAAGGATTAATTTCAATTTAAATTGGAGTTTGAAATACGGAAAATAAAAGAATGCGTTTGAATAGATCAATAATGTATAGTCTGAAACCTAAGTACGTGCCAGTTACAAATACGGAAGAATGATTTGCATTCTTCACGGTATGTGGAAAATATGGATGGAAAACCAAGAGGCTTATGTTGCACTAATATTATTTTGATTGCAACTGTATTTAGCCGGTTATACGTTAAATTCAATTTAATTTTAATTTATTTTATTTTTATATTATATTAATTTCATATATTTCGATTATTCTATATATATACAATATAATAAATAAATATTTGCACACAATTATACATTTATTTTAATTTGTATCCCCTTTTACTATTGAGGCAATTGTTCTAAGCCGACGTTGAATAAATAACTAAATAACTTAATAAATTAACAGTGAGTCTTTTGAGGCGCAAACGTATTTTGAAGATGGTTATCAAGGGTATAAATATACGAAAACCATATACAGTTGTATAAAAATTGGAAAAATTTCAAAAACATTTAATAAGAAACACACGTGGCACAAGTATTAAATAGTTTCGATTCCTCAGAACAACGTATAAATAAATTCTTTCTCTTGGATGTATATGTATGTAGTATATACTTCAATTTAGATGGCAAATAACCGGTTTATATCGAATATAGCGCTATATTGAAGCTAGCTATGTTACTAAGCAAGCTGAATCGATATAATAACCAAACTTTTAGTTAACTATATATATACATATATATATATTAAGGTCTATAATGCATTTCTAAAAATTTTTTGACTTCGATTGGATTAGAAACATGTATCAAATAGACCGCGTAATCGATTGTTTACTCTATATTAGCTCTTCAAGTATACAACATGTTTTCAGTCTGAACTGAAAGTGAGTTTGAGATAAAAGTAAATACCAAATTATGATTACAACTAGATTACAACTACATAAAATCTATGTATATTTAGCTATACTATAGTTAAATACAAAATGTATATGTATGGCTCAGCCCAGGGTATCACATGCTCGCACTACCCAAGCCCAATAGTTGTCGAAACACTGCGTTTATTTTTCGCACTGCCCAAAAAACACTACACTTAGGAATGTAATCGCATTCAAGTGGACATAAGTGCTATATATATTATTGTGTGTATATTTGTGTGTGTATTTGTCTATACATGTGTGTGTGCGTGTGACTGCTCGTGCGTGTTTGTCAGACGAACTATTTGTTTGGGCCAAGTGTACATTAAAAGTGCCTTAGTCTAATTTGGCCAAATGTCGCATTTGCCGCAAATCCCATCAATTTAATTGTTACAGTACTTATTGCTGGCCAGAAATAAGGCATGAGGAGCATGCATATCGTCTAATTATTAATCTACCAGAGAGACATTTAGATATACACATTGTATATATCCAAGCCCCGAGCCACGAGCGCACTGGACTCCACTCGACTTGTTTATGGCCAAAGAAATAAACAGCCAAAAAGTGCTTGACTATGCAGAGGCTTTTAGCTTTTTGTTACATAAATTATAAGCTAACTTAAATATATGTAATGTAATTTACCGTTGGCGCTGGCTTTTCCAAACAATTTGCTTAAATAAAACGCTATGCCCTTAAAGGAGAAAAGGTTTTCCAGTTTGTTACGAAATCTTTATAGAGTCAGGCTCAATGTTAGAATAGCAAAGCTCTTTCAGAGTTAAGTACATCAAACTGCAAGCAGCTTAACAATTTTCATATGCATTGCGATCCTAACTTTTTCCCCAATTAAGTGCGACCTTCTCGAAACTCTGACTGCTTCATCTGCCAAAAAAGGCATAAGAAATAAGTTTTAATTAGCCGGGAGAATAATACCATTTTTTTCTGACCGGAATGCCTAATAAATTTGGTCTGTTCCGGTTTCCAAATTCTTGCCAAAAATTGTGCCATAAATATAGCATACTTTTCGGTGCTAAGTTGCTGCTTGATGCTGCTGCTGCTGCACTAGAAATTTCTATGGAATCAACTCGACAAAATCGAGTACCGCAAGAGGGGAGGGAAGTGGCGGGAACGAGATGAGTAACTCAGCTCACGGAAGCCGCGCAAGTTGATGGACTTTTGGGGCACGTTCGGCGAGTGGAAACGAAAATTGAAAGTGCAAAGGAAAACTTTAGTGGCAACTTTATTATATATTTTCTTTTTTTTTTATAGCTGCGTGAAAATGAGCGCTCCGGAAAATGCGCGCTCATTATATTTTCCATTTGCATTGCGTCATTTGCAACGCCACGCGAAGGAGGCGTTGTGCCGGGGCGAGCAGGGAGCAGATCGACGGGAGTGGACTGCCCGCCCCAGCCAGTGACTCTCTCTGTCTCTGCCCTGGCTAATTCATGGGGTACCCTTTCCGCTGCAGGGGGCTTCTTGGTATAGGGGGTGCTTAAAAAAATGTTGGGCCGGCGTTAATTGTCAAGGCAACAGCGCGGCGCATGGCAGCGTTGCCACGACGACAACAAAAACAAAATGCGCAATCAACTTGCCTGTCACTTGCATGTGCGTGTGTATGTGTGTGTCGCTCCCCCACCCCTCTCCAACCTCACCCTCAATCATGTATGCATGTGTGTGTATAAATATGTGTGTGTGTTATAAAGTGCCGTTTTAATTGCATGCATAAAACGCAGCAGAACTTGACAAAATGAAAACGAAAATACGCTTCGTTGCTCCACACAACTCTGCCGGCAATTGTTGCATATGTTGGTTACCCTGGGCATCTTTTTTCTTGGCCTCACAAGCTGCATAACTTGTTTCACTTTGCCAAACATATGGCTTTAATAGAGCAACCCGAAACGTTCCAGTTGCGATCTTATCCAACCCAGGGTTTATGTGTTTGCTTTGGGGGAATTTCCACAAATAAATCGATGCTACGAGAGCGTATAATATAACACATACGACTTGTTCATGTTTGCAACTTCACTAAAATCTTGTCTAGTTACTCTGTATCTTTTATCTTCTAATCCCCATTTCGTCTTGCATAATTAAGGCGACAATAATTACACAATAGGTACGCAACAGGTAACCATTAAAATGCGTAAGCTTCTGTAAAATATTGTTTGAAATTTTTACACAATGTCTGCTTTACCTTCTACTTGTTCCTTGTTAGTATCTATCTAAAGTTATATACCCAAACTGGTTTTTATTAATAAATTAAATCTTGTACTAAAACTTTTTCCTTGTGATTAAATATTTTAATTTATAAATTAAATCGTTTGTCTATATTGATATTTATTATAGAAATAAATGAGTTCAGCTATTTTTTCTTAATTTTCCTTAAGCCGTTTTGGTTCTGTAGTTCAATTCTCTTTTTTTTTGGGATAAGTGTTATTGATTTATTTATTATTATTGAAAGATCAAAAATAGTTGTCAACCTTTTTTCAGATTACTTATACAGATTATGGCTGAAAAACCTTACTCTGTTAATTAGAGTAATTGTTTTATTTGAGATTTAAATTATTAGTTTAGCAAATTTTAATCACATTATTTAAAGCTCAAAAATTACTATTATATATGTACATTTCAGTTCATTATTTTAAATTCATAACCTAGATAATGTAAACTAGTATTTCATTATTTAAGTTCAATTTCAACCAGATTTTTGAAATATTATTTACCTTTTTACATTTGGCTTACGTAGTTCTTGTTTAAAATTCGAACAAAGTCTGCTGAATAGTGTTATTGCTTTATTTAAGATTAAAATAATATTTTATTTTAACTTAACTTTAACTTTAAGCACATTAGTGAAGAATAACAATGTTTTCAAAATCTTTTTTCATTTCCCTTACGCAGTTTAAGTTTCAAATGCGAACCCCAACTTTGTTGACTGGTGTAATAGCTTTATTTCGCTTGCCTTTAGCCTTGCACTGCATTGCATTTTATGCTCTCAATCCGCTTAGTTCCATCTGCCACTAAATTTTATTTCCACTAAATTTGTGTTATTTCGGTGCAGCAGAACGCAGAACGCACTGTGCAAGGATGCATCCTCGGATTCCTTACGCGGTATTTTCACAAAACTTTCTTCCCGCTTTTCCCATTAGATGTGTAAACAGTGAAAATTGTTGTCGAGAAACGGGTAAAAGCGAAACAGGAAGTAAGGACAAAGTTCTCGAGGTTCGCTCTCGTATTAAGTGCGTCCAAAGTGTTGTTGTTGTTGCTGCTGCTACTTGCCGCAAACTTTTGCAGGCCACTCACGTATGCAGTTTGCTCTGTCTCTGTTTTTTTTTTTTTTTTTTTAATTCGTTACAGAGGAAAATAAAATCTTCGAAAGATACCATCTACCGTCCGTAGATGGCATGCACGATTCATAACCCTCCAAGCAGGGTTATGCCTACGTACTAAACAAAAACCTCCATACGCTCTCCAGTCCTTGTCGCGCTCACCGGGACTGCCAGTCAAGGTATGACTTCGGTGAGCAGGATGTGATGCCAAGTCGCAGTCCCTTCCTTGATGATGACTAAGTTGTCACCGTCTTCTACTCCTTAGTCGCCTTTTACGACAAGCCGAGCTAGCTGAGGTAGTATTCTAGTCCCGCCACCACACGGGAAGTTGCTTCCTCATTCAGCCTCCATTTCTGTTTTCCATCTCATCGGTTCGGACCCGCCTCATAATATTAATTAAGGTACGGTGCCCTAATTCCCATGACTCTCTGTCGGCCATCATTTTTGACAGAAGCCCCCTTGGGCTGAGAGGGTCTCCGGACAGCGCCACAAGCTGTTCCCTTTCCGCATGGAACCTCGAACAGTGCAGGAGGACGTGTTCTGCTGATTCTACCGCGTCAGTGCAGAAGAGGCACTGGGGTGTCTCTACGTGGCGGAACCGAAACAGGTTCGCTCGGAAACAGCCATGATCTGTGAGGAACTGGGTCAGGTGGTAGTCAAGGACTTTGTGTTGGCACTCTGCCCATACCGAGAGATCAGGGACGAGCTGGTAGGTCCATCTCCCACGTTCCGATGATTGCCATCTGGTCTGCCATTCTTCAAGCAGCCACCTTTGGGCCTCATTACGAGTAATGCCATGGCGTGTTAGGCCAAGTGACCTGATCTCCAGGTCAATTGGAGGCATGCCTGACAGGGCTAGAGCTGCGTCCTCGGATATTGTTCTAAACCCTCTAACGAGCCGAAGGGCCATAGTCCGTACTACAGATCGTGCACTTTTGGTGTACGAACGTTTGAGGGAGACACTGCTCCAAATTGGTGCGGCATAGAGAAGCGTTGCCTTAGCCACTGCCACCAGCAGCTTCCTAGCAGGCATTTTGGGTCCTCCCACGTTGGGCATAAGTCTCGCTAGGGCAGCAGAAGCGAGTGCTGCCTTTCTGCTTGCATAGCTTGCGTGATCCTTGAAAGTGAGCCTGCGGTCTATCAGTACTCCCAGGTATTTAAGTGAGTCAGTTGAGACCACTTGTATTCCGTTAACGTTGACCTGCATGGTCTCCACGGCTTTTCTGCTACTCAGAAGAACTGCCTCGGTTTTGTGTGCCGCGATCTTAAGGCCGGCCTTCTCGAGCCAGTCGATGGTCGTTTGGATCGTCGCATTGCACTTGTTCTGCAGTTCCGTCAATGTTTTTGCGACTGCTGTGATAGCCACGTCGTCCGCAAAGCAGTGTAGCTCCGCTCCTTCAGGTTTTCTGATGCCTAGGATCCCATTGTACATAATATTCCACAGGATCGGGCCAAGCACCGAGCCTTGTGGAACCCCTGACGAGACTCTGTAAGATCTCGGACCAGCTGCTGTGCGAACGGGTGTGTGTGTGTGAGTGTGTGCGCAACGTGTTGGCTCCCAAATGCATTGCGTAAGCCTGCCTTGCCAGGCTGAGGCGTGGCTAGGGGCGTGGTAAATGCTATTGGCCACGTAATGAAATTTATGTTTGCCCAGCAGGCGACGGGAAAAGGAAAACTTCATCGATGCATCGAGACATGGGCCAAGAGACATGTTAATTAATTGTGCGTTCACAACTGATTCCGCACCTGATTGACCTGGCCAACAGATTGTGTGTGTGTGTGTATGTCTGTGCTGTCCTCTCCGTCTCGCACAGCTGATCACTTCATCAATTATGCAAACAGCCAACAGATTTCGTTACCATTTTATTTCGTTATTCGCATTAAAATTGCAAATAACCTCATGAGCAGCAGCAGCTCTAGCAGGTGTCAGCTGGACAGCAATGCAGGCAGCACAGGTGTTTCCTGTACAGGTTGCACACTGCATGCATGACTTGCAAATTGGATTGGTGGCCTGGTTTGGTCCTGCCTGAATGCAGCGTACATGTTTCATTATAAAATCGACCATTATCCATATGCAAGGGCAACCATTTTTATCAATTAATGCAAAATATCAAATTAAATCAAGAAAAAACTGCGTGATATTAAAATAATTGATGAAATCTGTGCATTAAAACTTCAGGTTCAAAAGAAATAAGAAATAAAAGAAATAATCTTGTATAAAAAATGTCAAAATGTCATCAAAATTTAACTTGCAGTTTATATATCTTGCCAAAGCCTGAATCTAACCATTCTTACATGTTTCTCTAATCTTCAATGTGTTTTTCATTTCAATATGAAACTAAAAATTAAATTTAAAAATATATAAATACATACATAATATTATTGTTCACTCCCCATACAATTTCATTACAATTGCACAAATCCAGTTACAATTTTAATTAAACTCCCAGCATATTTGTTGTTAAGAAGAATCTCGCAATGCAACGGAAAACAATTTTGGTTGCATAAAACTGTGGCAAATCCTGTAAATTCCATACCAAAACCTAATGCAACTGGCCAGCAGAGGTCGCTTTGCTGGCCACAGTGAAAACCGAGTGGAGCTAATGGCGGAAAAGAGTCGCCCAGTTATGCATAACTGTAATGGATGGGATGAGGTGGGTTGGTTGAGGATGCAAGAGGATGGGAGAGCACTCTGGCCTCATGCTGCACCTGGCAAGCACCAGGCTAAGTGGCCAATGACAACGTCTGGCTGGGGCAGCCGGAATTTAATGGGCTGGACGCAGAGATAGAGCTGCCGCGGATGATGGTTGGAACAGGTAGCTGGGTACCAGGTGGCAGCGCGCTCCAAGCTTCGCGCCGGACATACCGGCGGATTTCCGCCGAGCTCTGAGGTTATTGTGGTGCGGATGCGGGGTTTGGTCGCTCATGCAATATGCAGCACACACATACTCACCTCGCTCGCGCTCAGTTCAGTTCAGGTCGGGTCAACTCGGTGTCTGTGTCGTAAGGGGCACAAAATTGGAATTCAGATGGAAATTACGTGAGCTGCGCCAACACAAAAGTGTTGCACAATCAAATTAAATTAGTCTCGGTTCATTGCGCTTCGAATTGCAAATGCAATTTCGCGCTTATTATTCAACTTGACGGGGGCGTTGATGAGGAACCCATACTTAAAAATGATAATGCTGTTTTAATGGCATCTTCAGGAAAATTCATAATTCCATTTTGTATGCATTAAACAGATACAGACATTTATGAAATCACAGAGCTTATAAAGGTTTTTTGCAGTGTGCGTGTTTAAATTATGCGAAACTATAGAATATTACCTTATTATCATTTTATATAGACCTGCCTAATATTTTACCTATTAATTTTATATATCCATCACGCACACTCATAAAAATAAAAGAATTTTAAATATGAGAAACTATCGTACGTGTTAAACATCGTTTTATAGCTTTAAAAGGGAGTATAATAATATTATAATATTTTCTTTATACACCGACTTAATATAAACACTATATTAAACGTTTTTAAGCTTATCTGCACCTGAAAGTGTTTTTAATATGAAAAACTACCGTATATTACAAAAATACATAGTTTATTATTAAAAACATTGCATTTAGGTATTGTTAACTCTTTCACTCTAATTAAATTAAATCTGAAGTGTTTTTTTACAATATTCAATTAATCATTAATATTATATATTAGGACGTTTTTAATCATTATTAAAAATGTTTTAAATGTGAAAGACTATCGAGTATTGCAAGTATAATGTTTGTTTTTATAAAAAGTACTTTAAATCTTCATCCCATCATTCTTTGTTCTTACATGTAAGCAGCAGTACTCTTTTACAATATAATATCATTATATCACAGTTCTTTCTACTTATATATAGTGCTCTGCCTAAATCATTGATTAATTATGGTATAATAACTCTCTAAGTAGCCTCTTCCACTCACAATCGCTCGTCTCAGTCGCACTCTCATTACGCGTAGCTTTGCCTAGCTGTTCCCTCAATTAGAATAGATTTACTATACTAGATCGTTACTATCGCTATCTATGTCCTGCTCTTTCTCTCGTACTATCAATATCCCTATCAATTCTTTCCAAACTCATGTTGTACATTTGTTTTCTCTACTTTCTTTTCTTTTTATATAGCTTCGAGCTAAACTAAACAAATTGCAAAACGTAGAAAAAAGAAACGAAAACGAAAAAACTACCATAAAAATGAACAAATAACTACAACAGAAACAACAAAAACAAAAACATCAACATCATCAACAAAAACAAACATAACTGTAAATTATAACTGTAAATTGGTACAAATAACAACAACAACAACTTAAACCTGTTGCAAGTAACAGACTACAACAACAACAAGAAACGCCGCTCGTAGTTTTTCCTTTTGTGGCACCCAGCAAAAAAATCCATTTTGCATAGTAGACTTTTAGGCGCCGCACACTTTAGCAGCAGCAACAACAACAACATCAACATCAACAGCAACAACATCTGCGCTAGAGCAACAACAACAACAACAACAGCAAGAACACTCTCAATATACCATCGCATCCAAGCACCAACACCAGCACCACAACAACAAGCTCAGGCTCAGGCTCGGGTTCAGGCTCAGGCTCAGGCTCAGGCTCAGGCAACACCACCACGAACCACATGAGCCTGAACAAGATCAAAAAACGCGACAGCTCTGACTTATGACTGGTGCGGCCCAAGGGCGCCGTCGGCGCTGGCAGCGCTGTCGGCGTCGGCGTTGGCGTCAGCATTGGCAGCGGCAGTCGCTACAAGGTGACGGCGCGTTGTGTGCCGGAAGTGAGCATCACATCGCCAACCAGCCAACAACAACAACAACAACTACAACAGCAACATCAACAACAACAACATGAAGCACCGAACAAACACATAACGCTGCTGCGCAGCCGCTCACAGCCGACGTCTAACAGCATTTTCTCGCCAGGCTTAGGCCAATTAGCCGCAGCAGCAGGCAACGCCACTCTGGTCGAGGAGGAAGACTTTAGCCTGCTAACGGCGGAGCCAGCGGGCAGCGGAGGCGGCAAGAATGTGCTACAGCGTCAACTGGCCACGACCACGCAACTAGAGGAGCAACAGCAGCAGCAGCAGGAGCAGGAGCAGGGGGAGCCGCAGCAAGAGCACGCAGGCGAAGAAATTGAAGCACCCAACGAGCTGACACCGCTCGTGGAGGAGCGGAGCGCCACAGCAACACAAGCAGCGCCAACAACAGCAACGGGAGCATCAACAGCGGCAACCACCACGACCAACCGATACAGTCACAACTCGAAGACAACACGCTCCTGGCCTGTGATCTATCGCAATCCGCATCACTGCGACTACGAAGCGCTCTACGTGCAGCAGCAGCAGGTGCCGTCTCTGCCGACTCCACAGACATCGCAATCCTTCAAGCAGAACTGCTACTCTAATCAGTTCAAGCAGTCGATTGTCTACTCCAGCAGCAACGAGGAGCTGCCCGGCGGCAATGGGCCAGAACTAACCGAGATTGCTCCCAGGCAGACCACGTGCTATTACTTTGCCCCCAGTCGGCACAATAGCATTTATGAGCATCCCTCGTCGGTGGTCGGCGGATCGTTGCAGTTTGACGCGGCCAGCAACGCGGCGACCACAGCGGCAGCTGCCGCAGCCGTTGAGAGTCTGAGGCGGAGCAACAGCATCCTTCTGCGACAGAACAGTTGCGCCGCCAAGGTTATACAGCGACGCGGCAGCGGCAGTGTAGCCGGTGCTGGCTTGGATACATCCACTTCGCTTAGCTCACACATGGACGGACTGGGCATGGGCAGTGGCACGGGAGCCAGTGCCTGCTGCTCCAGCTGCTGCATGGGACCGCCTCCGGTGCTGTTCCTCTTCGTCACGCTGCTCATGACCACCAGCGCCACAGCCATGCTATGTGCCGCCATCATGACTGATCACTGGGAGCATGTGACGTGGGACCGCAATAGTCTCGATCGTTATTCGAATCGTTCGGGACTGCATCTAGAGTGGCTGCTGGATGAAAAAGTCGCTGTGCTCAGGCCGGACAAGCGGGGTAAGTCAGAGTGTGAGTCGTAATCTTGCCAATCTTTTTGAGCACATCTTACCCCAGCCGATCATCGATTCCGGCGGGATTCGGTCTTTCTAGTGCCCATGCATGGCGGCATCTGGACACTGTGCATTGATCTGCCCATGCAGCAGCTGCAGGAGCTGCGTCGCAATCCCAAATTTCCACGCGGCGCACCGCCGTGCGTCAACTATCTGGCCGGATCGATGGAGAACGCGCGCGGCGAGGAGCAGCGCAACGATTGGCAGCACAGTGAGTCACAGGTCATCACACTGCAGCCGCATCTGAGTACGTATTATGGCGCAATCTTGCGATAACAAAAAGAGAATATATTGTATCTCAGCATCACCTTCTCACACACTTCTTTTTTTCTCCTTTTTTTTTGGGCAGTTTTCCCCTTTATTATATTTATTTATATATTTAATTCATTCATTTTTCTTTTCTCTTTTCAATATCAAAAAACATTACTTTATGTACGTTGCACTTAGCACTAATTGTGATTGTAATCTTACAGACTTATAGATGATGTTTGTTTAGTTAAACAGAAAACAAAGAATATTTATACTTAAATAGCAGCATTATCAATGTGTGTGCGAGTGTAGGTGTGTGTGTGTGTGTGTTTAAGTAGCTGATGTGTGTGTGTAACTGGAATGTGCAGTCTCTAAACCGCAGCACGCTTAGCTGGCGAGCATACAGCTTCGGCCTCCGAACTGGGCTCATCGGGCTTCTTACGCTTAATCAAATGTGTTATATCCGTGGGCTTAGCCGAGCTGCTGGTGATGGCCGACGATGAGGCAGCTGATGCTGCTGTGGATGATGACGATGAGCTAGACGCAGCTCCATTGGCTCCAGCCAACGCTGACGACGACGACGATGAAGAGGGTCCAGCCGCATCTGCAGCACTGCTGCTGCTCATGGGTTTGATATAACTGTCCAGTGCGGCGCGTACCTCTGCAATAGTCTATAACCGAAGATATATAGTCAATAGTCATCTATAAGCTGTAACTATCACGTACCTGTGCCTGCGTCTCTTCGATTTCTTGTATCTTAACCAGTATCTCTTGCCTGGTCTCCTCCAGATCGAGCATATTGTTTTTTTCGCGCTCAGTTGGATTCTCTTTAGCCTTAATCTCTGCGATTTCCTCCTCAATAAGCTCACTGGAGTTGCGCAGTGCCTTGGCGCCCTCCTTATTCAGCTGTTGCATCAAATAGGTTAGCCCAATCTTGTAGTGCAACTCGGCAAGCGCACGACGATTCTTGGTGGACAACTCTGCGTGAATCTTCAGTGCTTTCTCTGCAATAACGACTCGATTGATTAGTTCAAGTAGTACAATAGTAAACTAAAAACTACTTACCGTAATCCTCTCGTGCCGCATCCAATATACCGTTCTCAAATTCAATATTGGCAAGTTCGGTTTGCACATCCGCCAGATAGGGCAGACCACTGAGTCCTTGACGTGAGAATATTTTGGCAGCCGTTTCGAGTATTTCCCAAGCCAACTGCAGGCTACCGCTAACACCTTCGCCCTCCTCGTTGTCATCTTCCGCCTGATTCACATCCATGCCCGATGTGGCACCATTGCTGGTGCTGGCTGTCACATCACCATTCGAGGTGCTGGGACGCTCATCGTCGTTGCTTGTGGCTGCGGCAGCGGCATTGCCATTGCTGCTGCTTACCTCATCGACGCCTGTGGGTGGCTTGGAGCTGCCTGCAGCTTCCTCTGTCTTCGACTCACCATCGCCAGTGGAATCGGCTTCATCGGCTGCACTTTCCTTAATGGTCTCCAACTTTTTGCCATTTGTGGTATTGGCTCCATTCGCCTTGGGTTTCTCATCACTGGCCTCGTCAGCATCGGCGTCATCTTCATCATCATCGTCGACATCCTCTTCATCATCGTCGGCCGCCTCATCGGGCACATCAATCACTTTGTTCTCATCCAACGCCATCGCAATCAACGACTTGGCATAACTGCAATAAAAACAACACGAATGTCAATCTTTTTTACGACATATTGCCAATCCATGCAATCCACTTACAGCAGAAAGGGTTGCCCCAGTTCATCGGCCAGCTCACCATAGACCTCTTCATACAGTTGGCACACCTGACTCAAGTCATCAGCTGCCTCGTCATAGCTCTTCACTAGAAAATTACGTGATCCCTGACTGAAAAGCTCTTTGGCTTTCAGTATTTTCTCGTCACGATCTTCTTCTTTGTCCTTTTCCGTTGTCTTCTCTGACGGCACCTCCTTCTTGTTGTCGGCATCGGGCGTGGTATCGGCCGCGACGGGTTCGACAGCTGTCTTTACCGGCGCCGCATCGGCAGCAGCCGTTGTGACAATTGCTTCAGCTTCAGCGGACATTTCTGCGTTGCTTCTGAAGTTTGCGCGGAAAAAGTTTAAGAAAATAAGTGAATAGTGCATTAATTGTATGTGTTTATTTATAATTTCATTAGCTAAACATCTCAATTGGCGCTTCATCTGTTGATTTCACATACTTAATCCATTTTTACCCCACAAACACCAACAATTGTTGAGGTTGTGCCCTAGACGTCACCTTAGATGTGCTACGCGTAGAGAGAGACCGGCAAAAAGAAAAACTAAAAACAAACTTTATTCGTATGTCTCGCAATTCGTAACGCACTCAGCTTGCTGCCAGCCACGAGTGGAGCCACAATGGAAAACAAACACAAACATTCAGAGCAACCATTTCAGTCCATCCATTCATTATGCTGCTTCACCGATTCACTTTATCCTCGACACGGGCTTAAAACGTTGCCTTCATTCAACCTGCCCGCACATTTCACAAGTCATTAACGCAAATCCCAGAGGAAAGATTCCGAACGCCGGCGCCATGCCGCAAATCCATTGAGTACATTAAGCAGAAAACGAATAAAAATAGCCCAGAGCGAGCGCAAAGAGAGCAGAGAGAGAACAGTGGACAGATACGAACAGAATGTCCGTGAGACAACAACATAACATGTAGTAATTACGAGCAGTCACTAACTCAGTCCAGTCCAGTTCAGTTCCCATTGTCGATGATATCGAACCACATACACACACACATACACACGTAGAGCTGTTCGCTCATGTCTAGGTAAAAATAGGTCATCATGCGGTTTGAGCCCATTCGACGCCCAAGCGTTGTAAATCGCAATTGGCACTTTGCTTTTTGGCCAGAGTTAGTTTACCCACTATTCCCCCCTGCGGCCATTCAATTGGCAGTCTCAGTTAGTGCACAGTCTATTGGGTAATTGCTTTAACTGTTATTCTGATTGCGGGTATTATGTATGTCTCTATAGAGGGACAAAGGACCACTAAATGCCGAGAAAGTATGGCATTCAAGAGAGCCACTAAGATACAAAGAGCAACCACTTTAAGCAAGTGTTGCTTAATTTTAAACTAAACAAATTAAACTGATTTGAAAAGGAATCTATTGGCAGATCAACCAGTTTGCTTTGCATTTAAGGATTGTCTTACAATCTACGCAACTATCAACCGCTTTAGATCATTCACAACTCTATACACTGCTTACCGCATAGCTTTGCATGGCAAAACCGTCAACCTTTTTCGTCTGCTCCCTTTTTCCCTGTATAATAAGTCACCCAATTGCAATTTGTGTCTTCACAACTCTTCATAGAACCCAACTAATTGAGAGTCTTGTACCCATTTATTTTTCTCACTGTCACAGGAATGCAGAACCTGTCCATATCCTGTTCATTGGTCTGCCTCATCATACTGGGCAGCGCCGCTTTGGTGGGAGCCTTTGGCGTCTGTCAGCGTCAAATAAGCGCCATACTCATTACGGGCGTCATGTATCTGCTGGCCGGTGAGTTGCAACTGGAACTTCGAGGAACTCAACACACACAAATCTAATCTCCTGCTCTTCCACAGCTCTTTTCGCACTGTTCACACTGATGATCATACACTTTAAGCGCCAGCAGGGACGTCCCATGCTGGACAGTGATTACGATGGCACTGTCGATGGTATTGTGGCACGACCGGGAGGCGTTGCCATTGTAGCTAAACCGCTGCTGGGAGCACGTGTGTTTCTCACATCGTGGAGCCTCGATTTGGGCTGGGGCGGTGTTGTGCTATGCGCCATAACATCGGTACTATGGATATTGCTCTCGAAGATCATGCGCTACAACCCATTCTCGGCTCTCATGATTTAGCTAAACGCCCTGCCGCTCGGCGGCTATGGTAACTACGGTAGCTACGGCAGCTATGACAGTTATGGCAGCTACGGGAGCTACGGCAGCACCAACAGCAGCAGCAGCGGTGCCAGCGCCAGTTTTCTGCTGGCTGGCGCCACATCGTCGACGCGGCATGCGGAGCATCGGGGCAAGGGCAAATACATTCTCTGAGCTTCCTTTACCCCATATCCCGCGCTATCTAACTAAACTACAAGATCTTTCTGTATCTTTCCCACATTCCACACTGCAAAGATTCAGTTCTCGTTTATACCAACTGCGGTGGCCTAAAATTTCTGTGTTGGAAAATGTACCAAACTTTGACCGCAACTAAATCAAATGCCTTGTTCTTATTATACTTATACTATATACAAACTTATACTTATTATATTATGTCTTACTGTAAATCAAATTTACGATTCTCTCTTTATGAAACACATAAATTTTTGTATACATACATTTAAATTTAACTTTAACACACACACACACAAACTAAAACTACTACAAAGTAGAACTTATAATGCTCGGGGAGTTTATTTATAAATTCCCAAAACCATATAAAAAGATGGGCTTTTGCTTCAAAGCGCTTATCTAGTACCAATTTTGCTTGCCTCTAGACGAGTTAATGGGCCCTACGCGATGGCCACTATCTACCACAAACAACACCTACAATAGTTAAGGTGTGCTATGTAGCAGCGCTCCAGGGTACAGTTGTCAACACACACACGAATCTTAGCTAACCATCAAAACTAACTATACTATAGAGGGCTTTAAACTATGGTTTACAAAACTTATTGTATTTCAAAGCAAAACTTGCTGTATGACGAAGAAGAAGAAGAAATAACAAAAAAAAAACAAGTGTATTTTTATGCAAAATGCTTTGGCCTTAAAACAAAAACAACAAAAAAAAACAATTGAAATAAAATAAAATTTTGAAAATTAAACTATGTTACAATAATGTTTAGATTTCTTGCCTTATCGAATCACGATCTATAAATAACTCACTCAACGCGTGCAAAGCGACAGCAGAGGCTCATTTGCCAAAATTGTGCGAAACAATTTATGAAATTCGCGTATTGTACAAATAACAGGCGAAAACGCGATCACCCTGCAGGTTCATTCACATTGTGAGCGCGATGGCAGCTGCGCTGTCGCTTCTGCTACTGTTGAAACAAATTAAACAAATACGCAAATGAACTCGCCCCAAAAAACCAAAAAAAAAAAAAAAGGAGAGAAATTTAAGCAAACGTGCGACATTTTCGCCAGCGAACAAACTTGGCGAGGATCTGTATTGGGTCTCTGAGTTCAGGAGTTGCCGCTCAGAATTATGCGGGGGTCAGAAACACGTTCCACAAGCAATTTAAAGATAAAATGCCCTAACACGCACTCAAAACAATTAAATACATATGTATGAATGTGCATGTACATGCCTGCATACTTATACATGTGTACATTTGTAAGAAGAGTATAACAAAACAACTCAAGATTACAAAACAACGCAAAAAAGTTCATTCACCTGTGTGAGTGCGTGCTAGCATTTATGTGTGTGTTTTTGTTGGCGCGTCGCAATGCTTGAGTGTATGTGTGTGCGTGTGTGAGCCCGCCATTCGCCGATTGCAGCTGTCACCCGCGCAAAAACGTACCGGCACAGCAATTGGCGATAAAACTAGGCATTAAAAAACAACAACTCAATCCACGAGTTCGCAATGTACATTAAATATGCTACAATTATGATGTTTGGCACAAGAAATTAGCAAATTAAAAGTCTGAATGTGTTTGTCTCCATGCGACAGTGTTTGTGTGCGTGTGCGTCAGTCGGTTTGTGCAAATTTGTTGCAAACTATTTTCTCGCTAAATTATAACATACCTGTTTTTTATTTGGAATTATCTTGTTAAAGACAACGTGTTGGCTGGTTTGTAACTTTTTATAAGCACTTTATTTAAATTTATTTGCAACAAATTCTGCGAGCGACCGCCGCGAAATGCTAAAGACAGATGAATAATCGCTGCCCTATCGATATGTTTAACGAAACATGTACAATGCATTTGGTCACACTGCATATGTCAAAAATCATCGGCAAAGTGCTTACCGATATTTTTGTTTTTTGCATACCGATATTTTCAGACCTGCCAGCCCGCCTAATAATCGGCAACATAAGCAATAAAAATAATAAATGTGCTAAGTTGGCAGCTCTACTTGTGAGCACACTCGATTTCGATTCGACTTGCGTCGCCTCGATAACAGTTACATTTGTAAAGTCAAAGTGGGGAGACGTGCGCCGCGCGTTCGCCAGTAAGTGTATTTGTAAGAGCGGGTATCACAGCCATTTGAATAAACAAACGTCAATTCGACAAAAATAACGTGCGTGAACTACTCCAAATTCTAATTGTGAAAGTTGGGACCCACCCTCTTATTGACAAATAAATAATTATACACCAGCACAGCACACACATTTCGCTACCACCTCCCACTACTTCGTCCGTTCGGTTGTTCGTGCGTGCTTTGTGTGGCGCCAACATATGTAAAAACATCCCGAAAAACAAACAACAGCCACAACAACTCTAACAACATTTATTGTAAGTATATGTATTTATTTTGTTATGCTGTTGCATTTGTGTATCGTCGTCCTTATTGAGCGCGCGCTTTCGGCTTCTATTGATTTTTATTAGTCTCTTTTTCGTACTTGGCCATCAACTTTGGCCCTTTGCTATTGTTTTTATCTTGTTTTGTTTTGTTTTGTTTTATGCGTTGCTCCACTTTGCGTCGTCTACGTCTGTGTGCATGCGTATTCACGTTCGTTTAAGTTTGTGTGCGTGTGTGTGTGTGTTTTGGTTGCTTTTGTCATTCAACTTGGCCGATGTCTCTATTGTTGCTGTTGTTTCTTCCTTCTTGTTTTTTGAGGGCTCCTCGTCTGATTCACCTGCTGCGGCTGCTGCGGACAGCTGCAAAATCTCAGCTGCTGCGCCGTGACGGCGCGTCGCAGCGTAACAAAGCAAAAAGCTCTCGCAACAGTTGTTGTTGTTGTTGCAATAACCGGTTTTTTCTTATTGCGTTATGAACGCATGTTGATAATAAAAAATATTTTTACTCTGCTGCACATGGCGCTAAATTGCTCTAACCAATCGAGACTTTGTGTCAAGCGGTGTTAAATACAGTTAATTTTCACAAGCAACAGCAGCAGCACGTGAAATTATTTAACAGTTTTTAAGCCAATTTCCTATTTACACACTTTTCTTCTACTCTTTGCCGCTTCAGCTTCATTGTGTGTCAGTTTTGATTGATAGACAGACGGGCAGGTATTTTGTGCAGTTTTGCAATGAAAGGTAACTTTGACATGCCAAACTGATATGGAGAAAAGGTTTGTGAAGATGTTGGGATATTTTATGAAATAAAAAAATACTGATCAAAATTATATGTACAGCTGTAAGGAAAACAATAGAAATGCACATTAAATTATGTCACAATGCAGAAAAAATTAAAAATTAAAAACATGGAGTAAAGGGTAGCTACTGCTGATCGCACAGAGCATCTCTGCACTCTCTGACTGACTTACTTGTTCTGCAAACTTCTAACTTGTTTTTCAAAGCTTTGCTGCATTGGCAACTCTCTCTGCCGTTGCTTTTTCCTGTGCCCCTGTCCCGTGGCCAGCTCCCCGAAGTTACGTTTTTACTGCGCAAAACATTTGGCAATACGAAAATGCAGTAGGCAATTCATTTAACAACCACCAGAGCAGAGCAGGGTGCACACAACACGACCGTGCTGATGACGATGATGATGATAGCGATGAGAATGGGAACTTCGCTGGGCCGGCACACACTCTCAAGGATAACACGCTATAAAATCGATTTGGAGGGCAGCCCAAAGATACCTTGAAATGCAGACGGCGTGTGTATGTGGGCGGGTGGTAGAGTACTCCACAAAGTAATGCTCCCAATACTGTGCTCGGGCTCGACCGGCTGTGTAAACTGCGGCAAATGTCAAGCGGAAAATAAAAGGAAATGAAACGTAAATGAATTGTCCGACAACATGCTGCCACAAAATGGTTGTCGCTTTTGCGGTGCAAATTTCCCACAGGAGCTTAAAGTGTGAAAATAAATTCCTAAGGGACTATGCCGTACTTGATCCCTACTAATTGAGGTGATACATGCAAAGTTCATTGAAATTTCGCATATAACTTCAGTCAATAATCCGCTCTGGAAGTTCATAAAGTTATATGTTCCATAAACGTGTCGATAGCTTTATCAACTTAATTAAAGTGCAAGCCCGAGTCTTCTTTAACAACATGTGAAAGTTCTTCACGTTCTTCTGCGTCTCGAATTCTTTTCACAACTCTCGTTTTATGTGGCGCCACACATCTTGTTGGAATTCAATCACTTTCGCCTGCTGGCTAAGAATTTTGCTGCTGCTTCTACTTCTTCATGTTGTTGTTGTTCTTGTACCAGCAGCTGGAAACTCCCAACTATGCACTCGCATCTCGCTGTGGAGTCGGTGGTTGCTTGTTGCCAAACACAGACGAGGGATGCTGCATAAAGCTTCGTTCTCCCGGTCTGTCTGACTCCTGCCACAGCCAGGGGAGCATACCCCTTCCGTCTCCCTTCTTCAGTCCCCCAATCCCTACCCGACGACGGTTGGGTTTTTCTTTGTTGTCTCAGTGGCATTTTATATGATACAGACGTCTCTATACGCGTATACTCATATAGTTGTAGTTGTTGTTGTTGTTGTTGACTCTATTCGAGTTTGAGTTTGTTGGCGAGTTCATTCGTAATGCATTACGAACTTTTTATAGGGGGTCTTCGTCAAATGGGATATTAAATTTCATTATTTGCATTATTTTATTGGAAGCCAAAAAGTGCTTGGTAAATATGGATTTTGTTTTTCGTTTACTAAGTGTTTGCCTGCCGGTGGGCGTGGCATCTGGACTTTGAAATAAACTTTATTCGCTTATGATATACAGGAACTACCATGCCCAATTTGCTGTCTCTAGCTTTTTAAATAGCTAAGATCTGATGTCTCAAGCAGACGGACTCGAGTAGTGATCATGAGCAAGAATACATTTACTTTGTTGGGTCTGCCACGGCTCGTTCTGCCTTTCACATACATTTGCACAACGTTAGTATACCCGGTTTTGAGCATTTTTAACGGTCGAAGGGTATAATAAATAGTGAAAAAATAATAATAATATAGGCAAGTAAAGTAGTTTAAATTTGTATAAATTTTCATCAACCATTTCAACAAATATGTGATCCGTAATTTGTTTATTATCAGACCAGACTAAATACAACTTTATTATTATACTTATTTAAAACTATAAATTTAAATTATTAGTTTATTGAATGCTTAACATTGCCTTATTTTAGTTATTTTAAATCAAATGTATCATATATTTTTAATATACTTGTAATTTGAGTCAAGTTAAATATATAAAATAATCATATAAGCTATAGTTAGATCTTCAAGCCTTCTGTGGCTTACGCTATGTGAAGATTAACCCACATCACTTGAAGGCCCGTATAATATTTTAATTACAGCTTCTCATCCATTTCGATCCATTCAGCATCAGCCCAATGATCATTAAAGCCAATTTATCAACGATTTGCTGTGTGAGAAAAGGCCAAGCAAAATAAACTTTGCCTGTCGCTCAAACAAACCTCGAGCGGTCAGTAAAAAAGTTCATTGAATTCGTATGTGTATGAGTGTCTGTGTGTGTGTGTGTGTGTGAAAGAGGGGTCTAGCGGGGATTTAAAGTTTATGCGCTCTCCGGTTCTGTCTAAGCACGCGCCGTCTCTGTTGATTAGTCAGCCAAACGATAGGATGACTAAGCTCGCCAATGAAACTCAAATTAGAGCTAGGCGAGGGTAGTGGAAGTCGGGAGAGGGGGGAAGCGTATTGGCTCACAGCGGTCATCTAACCCCCTTGGAGAACAGCACCTGGCACAGCTGTAAACTGCTGTGGGCAGCCATTTGACACCAGCGCCAGACGACAGCAGGCGGAGATTGGGTGCTGACTCCGGGGAGGGGAGTACCAAACACCGGAGCATTTCAATTGCAGTTCTTGTTGTTGTTTTTGTTTCTTTGTCTTTGTCGCGGTCGTTGGTTCTTTGCCTTCTGGGGGCCTTGACTTCTTTTGCATTTGATACGCTGCCATTAAGATTTAATTTAATATTTAACTGAGCACACTTTGTTTATTTTTTTTTTATTTTTTCCGGATCTCCCACTCTTTCGAGAGTCTTATAAATTTGCATTTGTTTCACTGGGGGTTGGGTCTTTTCAATTGCGGCGACTTATTAGTATGCCTGACAAGCCTGTCGTTCGTCGAGTGCAGGCCGAACCGAACCCATGGCTAATTTATTCATGCGGAGGTTGATGTTCGTTTATATCGTATAGTGAGTCCTACATGTATCCCACATCCAGTGCAGCAGACAGCTGTCGCTACTTGGCTGCCAAGTTTTGTTTAAACAGAATTTATGTACACATAGCTTAGACATTTACAAGTTTGAAGAAACTGGAATAGGTTGAATAATTGCACTAGTAAAGATCACAGTTGTTGAAGAAGCTTTACTTATCCGCATATCTTAAGCTTCCTAACTTCGAAAGGCGACCGGTTCTACGACTCTGAGTAAGTTTCGTTCTTTAACTCGTTTTCATTTTCTCAGTAATTTATATCTAGTTTCTTAACCCTCTTTGTACACACCACATCGACACTTGTGCCAAATAATAATGGAAGCCTTAGAGTAGAAGCACATCAAATATGCCCTATATTATATTCGAGCTGAGTATTTACTATACTCGAGTTCGTTGGGATTACTTTTGGGGGGCGCTCTAGCTAGGAAGAAATGGGGCCAAGTGGCGCGACCCCATAAGGAAAACATGGCAACGGAAATGGGCGATAAGAAAAAAGAGAGAGGGCTAGAGCTAGAGCGAGAGAACACACTCACAATGGCCTCCAAGGGTTGAAGGGAATGAAAAATGAATGCGTCATTATGGCATGCGATAGAACAAAGGCCCCCAAAGCATCGACGTCTTGGCGGCATGTGAACCCATTGCATGTGAAAGTGCACTTTTGACACAGTAAGATCTCATCGCAAATTACACCCAGCACCCCTTCTGCCCCTTCGAATACCACCCCAAAGAGAACGTTACAAATGTGAAAAACATTTAGAAAACTGGCAGAAACTTTTGTTTTATGGATTTTCTGTTGTACTTTCAGTTTCGGCACGTACAGTGCACAGACAAGGCAAGAGTTGAAAAGTGAAGATGAGAGCGAGCGGGTATAGAAATTGGTGTTGTATTGAGGGGGTGGTATTTCTGCCTGCTTTTCGATTAATGCAAATTGTTTTTTGCGTGCTGCAATTGCTGTAACAGGAAATGGACGCACCACGCAACGGCGCAACCACTCAAAATCCAATTAGCTCGCAATTTAAGCAACGCCTGACTCCATCGCGGCGGGGGGAAGGGACCTTACGTAGCACAGCTGGAGTTAAGAACGAGGCGCATTTGCCTCTATAGACACGCCACATCGAGGTGAAGGAACTCTCTCTCTCTCTCGTTGTGTGTGTGTGCTTATGTTTGTGTTTATTTTATGTAATTTTTATCACATGCAATTTTAATTAGTCAGATTTTAATGGCGCCCCTGGCGAACCGCACTTTCCAAACCGAAACGTAAAAGATAACAGTAAACGGTTTGCAACGTACTTGATTCATATATTATTTAGCTGTGTTCTGTTGGAGGTTGCAGCTGAGTACACAGTTGCCAAGTAGCGAAAAAGGAGTTGCTTTAATTGGGGACTTGACGACATGGCCTAGGGTGGCACTTAAAAAGACAGCACACATAGACGGGTGTACATACCCTTACTACACTCTGGTGTTGCCATTCTTCATCTGGGTGAGCTTGACTGAATTTAGAAACATGTATGTATGTTAATTTATATGCTTTGGTTATTTCGAATTTTCATTTCTGTATTATATTCTTTATTATTGGTTTTTATTTATCACTTATTAATAATTTATTATAGCAAATTATTGTTATTGTTATCAATATGTTTGAGGTGGCCATATCAACTAAAACGTTCTACTTAAATCAATGTTCTAAGCTGCTGTTAAGTCTTAGTCTAAGCAGCTGTTAATCAGCTGTAAAGTACCTGTTAAAGATTATCGCCCAACTCCCAACACTTGTTTACAATATAGCAGGACAATGGCATTTATTTTGGAGAGTTCTGCAACACTAGCAAATAGCACGATATGCTCAAATCATTGTTCTAAGGTGATTCTAAGTAGCTGTAAAGCACCTGTTAATGCTTATCGCACAACTCGCAAAACTTAATCACTTTGCTGCAGGACAACACTAGTCTATTTTCCAAACAAATTTTATTTTAATTATTAGTTTAAATTCAAAACCAAAATACCGTCTAGAAAACCCAAATTTTCTAACCGTATCATAAGTGCCTACTCAATATTTCGTTAACTTCTCGTGTGATTTATCAAACGTCAGCGAACTGAGTTTACTTTGCTGTCCCATTAGAATGTCAGACTTATACATCTATCTTCAAAGTTATGACTATTTGTTTTGCAGCAGCTTTCGTGGCCTTCAGCTTTCGTTTCGGGGTAAACATTACTCAACTTGAACCAAAAAAAAATCACTTTCTTTTCTGCTTAAGCGGGTGTGTGTGCGTGTGTGTGTTTATGGCTTTTGTCTAGCCACAATTTGCCATGACTGTGAGCTGCACTTGACTTATGCCAAAAGCGTCGCTTGAATGCAACTGCTGCCTTGAGATGCCACACACACACATCGCGCACAACATCATCTTCTTTCAGCGAGTTGTCTCCTTGGTTTTTTGTCTTCGCCGAGAGAAATGCATTAAGCCGTCAGCTATTAACTGTTACACATGCGTGTGTCTGTGTGTGCGCGTGTGTCTCTTGGCCGCATTCGGTTAGGCACACACACACACACACAACTCCCCTACCTTCCCTCTCTACACCTGCCGTGTTTACTCAGCCTACTGGTCTGTTTACTTTTCTTTAGCACGTTCCTCACCGTGCTGTGCCGCATTAAATCAGCGCCTTTTCAACATGCAACACGGCAGAAGCTGCCGCTTTGTGAATTGATGCAAACGAGCCTCGAGTTGCTGCAACTAGTTGTTGCAAGTTGACTTAGCTGCCCCTTGCCCTGACCTGCCCTGACCTGCCCCGTTCCCAACCGGGATGAGATGAGTTTATGGCCTCGTCTAATTGAATAAAAACACACACACACACAATTAACCGACCCGTGGGCAATCTTTCAATGGGTTCACTCAATCAATTATTTATACGCCCTGGCGGAAATGCGGTAGGTAATGAGAGAGCGAGAAATAAACAAACCGAGATAAATCTTTCAAGCGAATTTGCAAATATAAAAACAAATCAAGACAAACATTTAGAGAATCGCTGCGGGTCGAGTTGGGGTTGGGTCTGGGGCTGGGGGCGTATTTTCCGTTATATTTTTGGAGCCATGTGGTGCAGCTATAAATACAGTCATGCGACTAATAATAGAACTCGATGTGGTGCGGGAAGGGGAGTGCTTCGTTTTCTTTGTAAACTGAATTTTCTTTTTTTTTTTTTGGATGCGATCGCATCTAATTTATATCATTTAAATGTGCCATCGTTCATAGATCTCGAAAAATATTTGTGTACATTTATTTCAACACTTTCGGGCGATTCACTGTGCGCTTTCCCGCTTTTCTTGTGTAATCGCTATACGATTTTGCCCCATTTTCACGCCTGATTGGTTGAGCGTGTTGAAAACTTTGATTGCTTTAAATATGAACTGAACCGAAAGTGTCGATTGATTGTAGCACACACGCGACTGAGGGAAATCTACGAAAGAGTTGTGGACACTGTCAATGGGATCACATTTTGAGGGCGTGTGTCAACAGAGTCATGAAATGGTCACGATGATCGAGATAGATTTGACACAGATTGAGATTAAAGTACCATAGCCCTTTTGTATCGTTTTAGAGCTTTTAAAACTTTTGACTTGAGTAAGCAAGCGATTTTGGTTTGGAATTTAATTTGACTCAGTTTTATACATAAAACTTGATGAGGAAAAACAATATGATTTTTTTTGCCAATTCGCAAAATTATTTTTAATCATCTTAAATTACGATCTGGGGTTTTTAACTCTTTGGCAAGTCAATTGTGAATAGAATTCGATCTTCAAGTGGTTTTTACGGCACATTGTGAATACTAACAAAAGTTACTCAAATTTGAAGTACTCCTTGAAGGTTTTTTACAACTGCGAAAACGATCACTCGAAAACCAATTGAAATTACATTTCAAACCATTTCGATAGATACTACAATTGAATTTTTGCGCAGTGCATCGATCTCAACTCGAACTCAATGCCAGAGGAACACCCGGCGTGCAGCATTGGAGGCATTGAAGGCATTGAAGGCAATCGAATTGAACTTCGCGCCAGATCACGCATCGATCATTGCTAAATCACGGCGAGGAAAGTAATTTAATTATATATACTCAAGGCGATGAAATCGCAATGGAAGAGGCAGAGAGAGAGGGGACAGAGACGGGGAGGAGACATTGTGGGCTATTTTCGCGGTAGCTCGTATGTTGCATGCACAATTTACGCGGGGCGCGCTGTCACGCCCACATTCCAAGTGTTCTTCATTAAAATGAAATTAACCCAAATTGCAAACATTATCATTTCCCTAGATGGGGTATGGTGTTATGTGAGGGTATTTTTCCCTGTTGTATGCATTGAAGCGCAACCAAGCGCAGTGTGGCACCACACACACACCGGCACAACCTACTGTACTTTCCGCAATCAATCAGTGTGATTGAAATGTTGCACTCCAGCTCCCCAAACAATTCAATTTAGCAACAATACCACAACAACAATAATCTGCGATTAAATGTGCAGGCAAAAGAGATTACAGCCACAAAGCCTGCAAAGACCGCACCCACAGCCTCCGCAGTCTCCTCATCCGCCACCAAGCAATTTACATAATTCTCTTTTCCATTCTCTCAATCAATCCCCATTCGCGCACATTTCCTGTGCCAGAAACATCAGCTCACAGAAGGCATTTGAAGTGCTCCACGATCGAGCGAATCTCAATCTGCGCATTTGTCTATCTTATTCAAGAGATTGTTAATCTTTTGTGAGCTCATGTCGCTCAACGATGCATATGCTTTATATAGTAGAAACGTTTATAAGCTACGTGTTCGTACTACTGATGCATTACTGATAACTAGCATACTTGTACTCAACTCATTTCAATGTTTATTTGTTCAACTCTATTGAAGAAAGTATTCTATTTTGGTTACTGTTATTTTTGCTAGTGGTTTCAATTCTTTTTTCTTTGTTAAGCACAATTAGTCAATTGAGTAATCCGCAATTTTGTGATCTGTGATTGACAAGCACAACAGCTATACCGACTGGTCTGTACAACAATCTCATGGTGCGACACGTGCCTAATGGACGATTGAGTAACCGCAATGAGTGTCAAGTAACTTGCAGTTTAATGTGTGTCTTTCTGTATGGCTTTTTGTTGCTGTGTATTCATACGGAAAGAGATCTGTTTAAGGTCAGCTAAGGTGTTCGTATGAATTACTTTATTTTCAAGGTACAAGTGCAAAACTTTGTTGTATAACAAATGAAACTTAATTCGGTTGCGGTGCCCCAATCAAACGGTGTTTACTTAGCGGGAAAATGACCCCTACTCCCGCCCACTTGCCCAGTTGAGAAGCGCAGAGAAAGGTACGCCAACACATACATTTTATAAATTGAAATTTCATCAGATATATTTCAAGTGTCATAGTAGAAAGAAATGTTTAATAAATAGAATGAATAAATAAAAGTCAATTGTGCTTTACATCAAACGTATTCGACAATTTCTGCTGCTTCTAAAGTATACCCTGTAAACAGCTGTTTAAATATTTTATATATATAAATGTATAGAAATATATAAATGATTCAATAATGGGTAGTTTATAGCGTTTAAAGTGGAGCAGATTTGCGTAAAAACTTTTGTTTTGTATTATTTACAGAGTATACGCTAGTTAATCACGCTTTCAACCTATAGTCAGTTTCTATAATACTACCTTATGCTCGAAGCCGATAAGCTGTTTCAGTTGTATAGCTTTTGTTATTGTTTCTATTGCTATTGTTATTCCTAAGAGCGTCGCTCCATTGCGCAATGCAACAATGAATACCAAGTGCAGTTTAAGACAGTCATACAGCCAGATTCTCAGCTAATCTGCGTAGCAAAGAAAACCGTTTTTAATTGGCTTGTTTATATGTTTATCTTAGAGACTGCCGTTTGTTTTGAGTACAGCACTTCCTATACTTATCTCTAGCAGCTCAATTTAGTTCAGTGTATGTCTACTATTTATATCATCATGTTATATAGCCTTTAATGTTGATCATAAGAAGACTGTCGGTAGATTGTAAATTCTTGATTGCACACAAGATTCGCATCCGCTAACTGCGAAAGCAACCACAACTGACAGTTCATTAATCATGAGAATCCCACAGTAGATGCGTCATTTAAGCCTCTGAGAGTATTTCTCCCCCTATTCTCCCCAACTTCACCTCTGTTTCTCTCTCCCTGTTCCCAAGTTGAATGCCCATTCAGGGTTGCTGCTACTCTCGGGGGCTGTTGGGCCACTCCTTTCTTGCTGTTGTGCTTGTGTTTTATGCATTGCCCCGCGGCCATCAAATGCGCATCCTGCCGCCTGCTCCTACAACACCGGAGACGACGCCTCATTTAATTGCATAATTTATTGATAATTAAATATGAAATTCTTTCTCTCTTGTGCAGGCAGTGACTCCAACAACGCTTGAGGGGTGATGAGGTGAATGCACTGCGAAACGAGGCGGAGAATCCCACAGCCCTCGCACCACCGCAACGGCAATTAAGACAGAGTTCTAATTGAAAGAGTTGAGAGCTCAGCAGATCTCATCAAGATGCCATCGCTACGGCAAAAGGTCACCACGTACTTGCGGCAGTTGAGCTTCATAGCAGAGCCACGCGATGGCCGAAGGCGTGTCAATGGCAATGAGGAAGTGGACAATGGCTGCTTCATTACCAAATATCTAGAGGGGTAAGTTAAGGGAATTGTCTCTAAGGAGAATTCCTTTTTCTAACCGTTTTCTTCTATCCATAAAACAGGCGCATGCAACGTGAATTTTTAGACGGCGGTCCAGAAATCTACAATGGACAGACTCCCACAGAAATGCCCGTGCTGAAGCTGGGACGCTATGAAAGTGGTTCAGAGACCATCACTGCCGCCTGTACAGGCCCGGACGAGGGACTGACGGGCATCAAACGCTCCAAATTGCATTTAAGTGCCAGCTATGCCGATGATATTGACTTCATCGATACACAGCAGGAAAACGAGGATACATATGGCGTGCGCAAGAGCACGCCCTCAGTGCCCCCAATTAGCTCTGCAACACGGCTGAGCAATAAGTTTGCCAGGCCGACAGGTTCCAGACGACAAAGCAATGGGGATCAGAGCACAACTACAACTGGTACTGCACCAGGCACAGCCGGCGGTGCTGGCATGCGCTCCAGAAAGAACTCCAAGCACAGCATTAGCTCCGCGGGACCAGCTGCTTCGACAGATGCTGGTGGCAAGGCCACAACGATTGTCGTCAGCATGGTCAGCAATGGCAGCAGTCCCGCCCAGAACCAGAACAATAAAAACATTTTAAACGCCAAGACTGAACTAAGCACAACTGCCGCAGGCAGTGCCGACTTGGAACGCGAACGTTTGCTGCGTGAAGCAGTTAGCAATCAGAATACTACGACAAGCACAACCACAACAATTTCCGCACTATCGACGCCAGTCGCAGGGGTCCAAAACTGGCAAATGGAATGTGACTTTGCCTACGGCATCTCTGTGTCACTCTACGAGAACAACATGCTAACCAAGGAGCCCATGGGAAATCCCATTGCCGATTGCTATGGCTGTGTGGTGCGCGGCAATGCCGCTGCCATGGCCATGGCCGATGGTGTCAACTGGGGTAAGCGTGCATCATGATTATCTATCCATACGCTGATTTGAACTCCCTTTTTCCTACCTACAGGCGATGGAGCTCGTTTAGCTGCTCGATCAGCAGTGCATGGTTGCTTGGATTATCTGGATCGGGCTGTGTTTGGGCAAGCGCAGGAGTGTCTGGCTACCACCACACAGGATCTCTTTGTCAGCTTACTGCGCAGTCTCTGGGAAGGACACGGCTGTATACTTGAGGTGGGCGGTGCGTTGTCCACATTAACCATCGCTGTGGTTGTGCCGCTGGACGGTGCACCCGACAAGTTTGTCGTCTGCGCTTGCAATGTGGGTGATTCGCTGGGCTACATATACTCAAAGAAGCACGGTGTGCGTGAGCTGACACAAGCGTCACACGACATCAACTCCATGCGGGACATGCGTGACGCTTTGGGAGCTCTGGGACCAGCCGATGGCAACAAGCCGGAGCTAAGTAATCTCACCTTCTCGATGAGCTGCCTTGAGCGTGGCGATATTGTGTTTTTAACCTCGGACGGTATTAGCGACAATTTTGATCCGGTTGTTGGCAAATTTGCTGAGGCCTGGACGCCTGATGTTAAGCTACAACAGATGCATAATGCAAATCTAGCGCCAAAGCGTCAGAACAAGAGCGCATCGGCGCTGTACTCACGACTGCATCCTTCGTCTGCCACACCACCGGGTCGCACACGTCAACCAAAGGCAGGCAGTCCGCCAAGCAGTGTGCCTAGTCGGCCTAAGTACATGCGCTCCCAGACACTTATTGAGGCACGTCACGGTGGTCTTGCCGGCTCACATCCAGGCCAAACATCACCACAACAGCGCATACTCAAATCTGCGATGGGATTGCCACTGGTAACAGGAATTCAGCGGCATGCACTGACACTGTATCGTCTCGAAGATTTGCTCAGTTATGGCATCAATGGTACATTCTCACCCTGTTCCTCGGCACGACGGCTGTGCCATCTACTCGTTGATTTTGTGCGCATGATTACATCGGCTCGCCGCAAAACTCTGGAACAGCGCGAGCTGTTTTACAAACTTTCGACCGGACCGGATGGTGTTAAACGCGAGGTGCAACTCAATCGTATGCAACATAGAGCGGCTCGAAAACGAATTGTCGACAGCAGCACCTTTGCTGCACTACCAGGCAAACTGGATCATGCAACCGTATTGGCATACACAGTGGGAGGAGGAGCAGGATCAGAGACGACTGATGTAGACACAGCTGATGAACGTGATGGCAGCGGAGGAGGAGGTAACGGCAACGTGGCTCCTTTGCTGCAGTCCAAAGAATTTAAGGAGACAAATTTCTAAGTTGCTCTCTAGGCTCTCAAACAGCAGATACTTATTCAAATATATGCATACAGCGTACCCCTTATAAATATCAAGTTTTCTATACATCACACATTATCGTACATATACACATACACACACATTATTATTAATATTTAATTGGTATTCGTGAAGCTTTCTTATAAGTTGTTGATTTTAGTTTTTCGAGAATCGTCAGCCATAGATTTTGGCCATTATTGAAAAGCACATGCAAAATGACAAAATGCCTCAAATGTTTTAAACTACCAAATAACAAAATGAAAAAGTAACAATGTAATTTATATTTTTACACCTTCATAAATGTGAATATACTTATAACGGCTACGGCTTCAAAATTGAAATATTTTTGCACCGAAAGCCACCGCGTAAAAACGTCCTAAGCTCTTTAGGGGCTGTGCTAAACGGGCCCAAAGCAATCAAAATGAAATAAACGCATTCGAAATCTGCGCTTTTAATGGATGTATTTAAATCGATTACGTGTATAATTATTTTTATTGTTATAATTTGTGAGTGGTCATTACTTTCATTAACTCAGTCAAAAGTAAGTCACAACAAATGCTATATATTTATAGATATTTAAGTCTTAGTTCAGCCATTTGATTGCACAACATGATTCAATACGGTTCCTAAGCGTTGTCAGATTCATTAAGAACATATACGCTATATAAGATAATTATCTCCGAGTATGTTTTTTAACTGTCGCGCATGCGCAGCAACAGCTTAGCAATTGTCTGCGCACGAGCCGGAGATGTATCTTTTACTAGTTTGTAGAAATGTTCTACACTGCAAAGCGTTTGTGGCTGTCAAAAGAGAAATAACTTGATATAAATAATTCCTTATAATATTAATCGATGGTACACTTACAATTGTTTCGCTATCGAGCTGAGCCTGCGCTTTGTTGGCCAACATCCATAATTTGACGGCCAGTTGACAGAGTGGTTCCTTCGATAAGTCTGCATAGCGTACAATCCGCAGGAAAAGTTCCATAGAAAGTTGCGCCTGGGTGCGCTGCTGCTGTGCAGCGCCCAGTGCTTTCAACTGCAACAGAATGGCATCTACTACCTGACCACATAAATTGTTCACTTCCACTAAAAACTTGGGATCATGGCCATACAGTGCGTCATTGGAAACCACTAAAAACAAATAACTTTTTAGAATCATAGTAAATGAAACTGATTATGCACAAGTTACCTCCTTCAATGTGGTAGGGAAAGTGTTCCAAGCTTTGCACATAGAGCATGTCCAGGGCGTGTAGATAGATAACTGCTGGTGCTGTACTGTTTGGCTTAAATGTTCGTTTTCCAACAAAATCCAGTAATAAACGCAGAAAGTATAAGACACCCTGCTCAGGACTGTCTGGTACAACGATTAGTGTGGCTAGCATATTGCACAAATATGTGACTAGATAAAGCTCCAAGCAACGGGGTTTTCCCTCAAAATCGACAGTGGCGACGGGCAGTTCATTGACCAGTTGTAGAGCTGCCTCAAAACAGGCATCAGCTGATTAAAAGTAATCGAAACATATAGCCAATAATATAACAATACATTTATACGCTTCTTACCCTGACCAAGACATAGGTGTCGTAACGCCAATTGACCACACAAGAGATATAAATCCATTTTTTGCTGCACAGCATTAATACTTGGAATGGTTATGAAACAGTACGCAATGCAGGCTTTGATAAAACCCAACGATTTGGCGCCCTGTCGACTGGATGAACACATCGTCAATTTGCAAGCCGCATGTACTAGAGTAACGTAGACAGCATCCAAGTTACTAAATGTGCCGCGTGCCTCCACATAAAAGCTAAGCTGTCTCTCCAGATCTCGTCCGAAATGCACCTTGTGTATAAACCCGTTGATAAGTTGCGAAATCTGGCGACGTTCGTCTTCTACAGTCAGTGCACTACAAAAGGATAAATCGTTAGTACTCTAATAGATTACTGGAGAGTAGGATTCCCCTACTTGACCGAGTCGTTTAGTATCTTTCCCAGATACATCAGTGCATTGGTCACCACAGCATCGCTTGTTTGTTCTTCACTGTTCTGCCTGTAGTAACTAAGTATAGACTTGCATACTTCTACACGAACGGAATCTTTATGGAACAGATCCAAATAGGGCAGAAAGTTTGGCTGTATAAGCAGCAACTCAATGCTGCGATAGTTTTGCATTATTCTTGTTAAAATACTCTGCAGTTGACTGTAATGCTTCTCGTATGCCTTGCCCAGACACATACGGGAATTCAGTTCACCCAGCAAACGATTCACTTCGTGAATCTGCAAAATAAAAATACTTTAATAAATAGCTCAATCAAAGATTTTTACCCTTACCGTGAAATACTGTGCCACAAATGGGGTCCAGGTCTCTACACAATTTATGTATTCGTTGGGATCTGTCAGTGTGTTAATGGTTTGGAAAGCCGCATTCAAGAACTGCACACGTTGCTCCTGCAGTGGTGCACAGTTGCTAACGCAGCTGCCCAAAGGTCTGAGTAGTTGAGACTTCGTTATTCCAGGCGTATCACAGTTATTGATTAGCTCCAAAAATTCTAAAGCATTTGCGGCTATGAACTCTCCTCTAAAAGAATTAAGAATTGACAATAGAATTGCCCCGCTACAAAGAGAAAGTTTAATAATTAGTTAATATGCACAATGGAATCAGAAAATTTACTAACTTGTTCTTTATCAGCTTACACTCCGCGATAATTTCTTGTGCATACGGTTCGGATTTATGTACCAGGCATTGCAACATAAAGTCCAGAGCAGGAGCATACAGCTGCAAATACGCACTAGCTGTGATAATCTCCGGATGCAAGTTGTAACGAGCCACTAGTCGAAAGATCTGTCAATAAACGATATAGTTAAAACGAAACAGATAATTAAGCTGTCGAAAGAATACCTGAGGGTACATGATGAACAAATCATTGAAATTGTCTCGTATATACTCCTTGCTAGGTGTGACGGGAACACCCACTCGCACCAGATAGCAACGTACATAGGTGGACACCAGTGGATCAGCAATGCCACGCAGTTGACTTGTAAGACGAAGCAACAGTTGCTCCGTTTCTTGCTGTGAAGCCGTCAGAAACTCATAGCATTTGAAAATTGCCATTTCCAGATAAAGCCGAGGCAGCAATTCACGTATAGATGCAATTTTATAGAACCAGTTCTGGCAAGTATCGCGTGCAGCTTCGCGTTCGCGTTGCAGTGTTTTTGCTGAAGCACCTGGCGCACCAGCAGCTTTGGAGCGCAATCGTTCATAGACCAGTTTGCCGAATACGTCCAGAATATCAGTAATCAGAACATACTGGCTAGGATAGAATTGTAGGACACTAGTGTCTGCCAGCATCTTGGCGCATTGTATAGCTATCTTTAGAGCCTTCACCCGTTGATCAGAGTGCCAAGACTGGATAAGTTCCTGCTTCAACTGATCGAAGCGCTGTATATACTCTTGCTGCGTGAGATCCATCATGTGTCGCATACTACCATCGTCGAAATGATCCAATTGCTCTAACCGATACTTAACTTTGTCGGCCACAACAGTTTGAGCTTTGACTGCAGACAAAATGGAAGCGATATTGGAAAATAATTGTTTTTAGTAACAATGAACACTTACAGTTTTCTCCTCCTCCTTCCGCACTGCTGGTGCATAGAAAACTTGTGGATAGCGATAGCTTTTCGTTGGTCGTAAAACGGTTTAAAATTCCCAATCGGCGAGAGCTCCAATTTAGAGTGCTATCTTCGGGATCGGCTACATTCCCTCGTTTTAGTTTGGGCGCCTGAAAACTGTTTTATTTTACATTTTTCTTTATCTAACTCCATCGCAATTACTCACAAAATCATTGGACATTAGAGTCAATGGATCGTTGAGTTCTTGTTCCTGGCGAGCAAATTTTGAGAGCGGATCAGTGCCCTCCAGTGCCAAGCATAGGGGGTTATTTTCCACAGACTGCTAAAGAAAATTATTAAAAATTAAAATGTTTCCCTTTCTTAGTGTATTGTATGTAGACTAACCACAACATCGGTGACCTGCTGCTTAAGCGGATGTTCCAGCGTAACATGGCCCTGTAAATAATGCTTGACGACTTCATAGCACCGCGGCGCGCAAGCCCTGCAATTACAAAGCATTTATTATACAAACATTATTTGTTTATTTTTGTTAGAAATTTACCATTCCAAAGTCGACATGACGTACCCGCAGATTATGTTATGTTGTAAAACTCTGTTAGTTTTAATAGAACTGTTAACATTTTTGTGTGAATGGCAAAACAAAATACCAATAAAACCAGTTGGCAACGCGAGACATCCGCGCATCTTTTCCTTTCATTATTCCATATAAAATTTGTTATTATTGAAAACTATGGCGAAAGTAGCCAACAAATTACTGAAAAACACATGTCGTGTGTGCGGTAAATACGCGAGTTTCAAAAAATCATATAAAATATTTGACAAGACCAATAAAAAACTACTAGGCAACATAGAAACGCTGACGGGCCTTCGGGTAAGTGAGCGAAGAGTTTGCTCTGCGAATTTCAAAGGCATTAAATTCGATGTGCTTCTTTAGTTGGAAACATATTCTGGCTTGCCAGAGCTAATGTGCGAGTGCTGCAATCTTGAATTGACTAGTGCCGTCAGATTTCGAGATAGATGCATCAGTGCACAGCGGGAGCTACTGACTGGCCTTACTAAAAAACAGCTAGACGATATTCCTGAAAGTTACAAGAACCTTATAATGGGAAATGATGAACCGGGACAATCCTTGCCACCGCCACAGGAAAATGATATACAAACTGAATCTGATTTGGATCTTGACGCAGATGCTGAAATCGAAGCCGAAATAGCCACTGACGCTCAACAGCATGAGGAGGGTTTTATTAAGTTTATTCCCGAAAGTGGTGGGGTAGTTTCAAAAGTCAAATATGAGATCAGTAATGAAGAAATTACCGAATATATTGAAGATGACGTAGAAACTGATGGAATAATCGAAGAGACCCAATACGAATGCCTCATAGCAGATGAGGATGGAAATGTTGTGAAAATGGAAGATATGTCTGATCAGCTCATCGTTCCCGATCCCACGGAAATTTATTTGTATGACTCTGATGATGAAGTGGCGGTTCTAGATAATGTGCTGGACGATGAGTACGAACAAGAGACCGTTGTCAAAAAGTCTAGTTTACCACCAAAGCCTAAGATTAAACCGGATGATCCACGTCGTCGAGGAGCTGGCGGTGTATACATTTGCGATCAATGTGGCAATCACATTAAGGGCCGCATGGCCTTCGAATTGCACTGTCGTCGGCATCGCGGCGAGAAGGATTTCCAATGCGAGTAAGTTAGTCATCAGCTATTAGTATCAAACATTCATGCACATACGATTGTTTTTAGAATCTGTGAGAAATGCTTTTGCACAACTTCTGAGCTGAAACGGCACATGCGTAAGCACACTGGAGAGCGACCGTTCGCCTGCCAATATTGTGGACGATGCTTTTCCGACTACACGACACGCGTCAAGCACGAGCGCACCCATACTAACGAGCGTCCCTACGCATGTGGCACCTGCGGCAAGGCCTTCACCACCGGCTACATTCTCAAGAATCACATGCTTACACATTCCGGCTTACGCTCTTACAGGTGAGATCGAGCACATGCAGTGCATTAGTTATATGTATTTTAATTGGTTTGTGTGTCATTTTAGATGTGAGCTGTGCGATAAGTCATTCATGCTGCCTACTCATCTAAGCACACATATGCGAACTGGAGTCCATAAGCGAACTGTGGAGAAGTACCAAAAGAAGCAGCAAATGCAGCACGATCCGGCTATGCAGCTTAAACTGGAAATGGACGAGGAGAGTTTGCACATTCAAGATTGAGAAATATTTTATATTTCAATTGCACATAATTCGTAATAAGATTGCAACTTAATTAATATACATTAGATTAAATAAATGAATTATATTAATTATAATAAATATGTATGTTCTATAATTCATTGTGTACTCAGCGAAAATAAATAAACACAAACCCAACCGATATTCAATTACTATGTTTAACGTTGTGCTTAATAAGTTAATAACAAAATCTGGACTTTTACTACAATAAGATTGTTTTAGCATGAAACCATTCTGCAGGATTGTAAGAACAACAATCCAGATGCCGACCATTCAGCAACAGTCTCTCACACACTTTTCAACACTGTCCATAGTTTATTTCGCGCTTACATGCGAATGACTAAAATAACAAACCCAGCTGGTCCACCAAACGACGCTCTTGGCAGTGAAATCTATCAAGCTCCGATTGTTGTTATTATTTATTGTTTATTTTTTACACAGGCCACTATGCTCAAAAATATGTGTAGAGTGTGCGGCAGATATGCTGCCTATAAACGATCTAAGAAAATCTTTGAATCGGAAAACACTCTGTGGAACATTCAAGTCCTGACGGGACTAGTGGTAAACTACTCTTACTATCAGTTCGGATATATATACCTACTTAAGTATGTTTTCCCTACAGCTGGATACTTCTGAGTGTTTGCCTGACCTTATCTGCATTTGCTGTCAGACAGAATTACGTGAGGCAATAAGATTTCGAGGCAGAGTTATTAAAGCACAGCAGGAACTTCTAGCTGGATTAACTGAGGAACAGCTACATAAAATATCCCAGGATTTTCGAGAAGCCGTAATGGAACTTAGTGACAATAACAGGCTAAATACAACACCGACCAACAATTCCGACGAAGAAGGAGATGTAAAGCCAGTGAACACAGTTGAAATGGAGGACGAACTTATTATTGAAGAGCAGCCCAAGGAAAAAGAATTATTTAATGAGGAAAATGACAAGCATGAGGATTCTCTGGAGTTTGACATTATCATTGACGATGATATGATCAAAGAAGAAACAGAAGAAGTTTCTCAGCAATTCCAATCAGTCGAGGATCAAGCTGATGAACAGCATTTTGAAATAGTCCAAGAAGTGAGTGAAAACAGAGCAAGTGATAATTTGATTGTGCCCGAAAAGGAATCGGATGAGGAGTGCGCGATGCTGGACAAAGTGTTAAACGACGACATTGCTGCTGCTCAGAATGCAGTAAAAAAGAAACCAGGCCGAAAGCGAATCGGAAGTTTAATATATATCTGCGAGGAGTGCGGCAACCACATATCAGGACGCATGGCTTTCGATCTGCACTGCAGGCGACATCGGGGCGATAAGCAGTTTCAATGCGAGTAAGCATTCTTGCTAAACTATATTTTTAGCTTCTAATTTCATACTGAACTTTTCCGCAGCATCTGTCGCGATCGGTTTTGCACCAGTTCGGAACTGAAACGTCACATGCGCAAACACACCGGAGAACGTCCCTTTGCCTGCCAGTACTGCGGCCGCTGCTTCACAGACTACAGCACGCGAGTGAAGCACGAACGGACGCATACCAATGAACGACCCTACGTCTGCCAAAACTGTGGAAAGGCCTTTACCACCGCCTATATACTCAAGAATCACATGCTCATTCATTCAGGCAAGCGCGCGTTTAGGTAATATTGACGCGACTCATGCGAAATCTCACTTGTCTGATTCTTTATTCTTCAATTTTAGCTGTGAATTGTGCAATAAATCGTTTATACGCCAAACACATTTGGTCACCCATTACCGGTCTAGTGCACACAAACGAAATCTGGAACAACAAAACCAGGACGCCAGCAGTTGACCAATTCCATAAACACAGATGTAACCAAACGTTAGTTCCATGTAAAATGAACAAACTGTAAATAAGTTTGATCTGCAGAGCGCAAAATGTATTGGACGAGTTGAAACAGCTTACAGTCACGGTTTGTTTCACCTCTAAACAATGCAATACTTTTTGTTCGCATGCTTTTCAAAAAGCCAGGCAGAACTGTAAAAGACCACACAGTATTATAAGCAAAAAAACTATTTTAATATTATATTTTTTGTTATTTTCAATGGTTTTTTTGATTTGTACTTAAGTTTTTAATGTGAATATCTGCTCTCTTTAGAAAACAAATTCAATATAGTCTACCCCTCAGGTACTTCAATTCCTACCGCTGCAGCGTGCTGTAACTCTATTAAACGCTGTGGCACAAGAATTCCAGGTTCAGAATTTTCCGCTTTTATCACTTGTTGCTGCTGCTGGCCCGCCGAAAATTTCTCAGCGTTTTGCTTGTGAGCATTCGAACGATAGTGTGTTTTTAAATGAGTTGGCCGTGAAAATGCGCGGTCACATAGATCACATCTGTAACAAGTATAGAAGCAAATTTAGACGTACTCCCTTACACAAAATATAGTTAACTTTCCTAAACATCCGTTCGCCTGTATGGACTAGCATGTGGTTTTTGAGAATATAGGAGTTGGTGAATCCCTTGCCACACTGAGTGCACACAAAGGGCCGTTCGTTGGTGTGCGTGCGTTCATGGCGTAGTCGTCCGCTATAGTTGACATAGGCTCTTTCACAGAACCGACAAGGAAATTTGCGATCTCCGGTGTGCTTTACTTGGTGACCCTTCAGCTCGCCGGCTGATAGAAAACGTGCTGAACATTGCCTAATTTGAATGTTTACACTATTAATCTCAAACTAATAACCTGAGTACAATAAAGATCTTACTCGCACTGGAAGGGCCTGATGCCATTATGCTTGCGGAGATGACGATCAAACGCAGATTTCCCCGTCACATTATTGCCGCATTGATCACAGAAGAAAACTGGCAGCTTCTGCTTAATTCGCGGCTTTTTTGAAACAGTTGATTTGCATAATCGTTTGCGTCGCTTAGCTTTTCTGGGTTGTTCGTCAGGGTCCGTTGCAGATTCAGTGAAATCATCTGTTTTACTGATCGCACAGCAGGTTTTTGAGTCCAAATGATCAATGCCGTCATCGTCATTTGGATTATTTAAGTTTTCCATTTTGATTAACAATTCAACTGGACTCATGGGAGCTTCGTCCATGTCCTCATCGTTACCAGCGTTTCGTAGACTTGTGCGTGCACTTCGACGGACGCAAATTACTTGAGTGGCCGACAGAGCACTTGTTGACCCGATCTCGCCCTCTGGAGACGTGCCGAGTTGCCATCTCTTATGGTTCCGCAGGCAACGTCTGCGAAAGTCTATGGCACAATCTAAGTCCTTCACACAGATTTTACATATTATCTCAGGGAAATCCGGTCTGGCTTCCAACTGAAAATATATTTATTATCAATGGGCTAAACTGTTAAAATACCACGTACGAGAATGCCGGTGAGTAGATTAATTTGCCGCAACAGTTTTTGCGCGGCCCGATCAAAAAGCTTTATTACTTCAATTCCATCAGTTTCGATTGCACAAATGCGGCAAATATTTTGCTGCATTGTGTTCACGAACAATTATTATATATATTAATCAAATGTGATTGTAAACAAAGCAGCTGTCGCCCACCCACTACAGCGCAAGCCATTCACCGGGAAACGTCTACAAGCTGACTTCGTAACACAGCACTGGCATCGAAATAAAACAAATTAAATATTGTGGTGAATTTCAATGTGGTGTTTCTATTAATTTAAACGGTTGTGGAAGACCATAAATTTATACAATCCAACTACGTTTTTTATTACTGACTTTCTGAAATTGCAGTTTCAGGAGATATCTTCTCTACGTTCTGCTTGTGCGTGTTCGAACGAAAATGTGTTCTGAGATGTGTCTTTCGCTGAAATGATCGATCGCAGTACTCGCATCTGGAAATGTTCGCTTTAAACAACAACGAGACTTAATTTACAATATTATCAATTACTTGCCTAAACAATCGTTCGCCCGTATGTACCAGCATATGGTTCCTTAATATATCAGCACTTGTGAAAGCCTTACCGCACTCTTCGCAGACAAAGGGCCGTTCGTTAGTGTGCATTCTTTCGTGCTTCAGACGGCCCATATAGCTGATATAACGACGATCACAGAACCGACATGGAAACGGTCGTTCCCCGGTGTGCTTGAGCCCATGAGCGCGCAGCTCCCCGGCGGATAGAAAGCGCGCAGAACATACTCTAATTTGATATTCCAATTGGTCCAATATCCATTGTAATTAATGCAAAAATATGTACATATTTCTTGGTTATCTGGATATCGAGACATACTTGCATGCGAAGGGACGCTCGCCCGTGTGTTTTCGGATGTGACGTTCAAATGAGACTTTGGTATTTGCATGGGTTCCGCATAGCTCACAGATGTAAATGGCAGCTTCTTGTTTAAGGTTAAAAAGTTTTCTACACTCTTTTGAGGCCTGGGGAACAACGGGATCGAATTCAATTCCATGTTCCGTTTCTTCTGCATCAATAGTCTCCGTGGCTGTTACAAAAAAGGTTTCTGCCAAATGATCATATTCCTGCTGATGTACGTTAGAGCGGTCCAAATGATTTATAATTTTACTCTCTTTTATTAAGATTTCCACAGTTTTCTGTGGTTCCTCATCAGATTCACTCTCTCTATAGGTGCTCTCGGCTTTGAAGCTGAAATTGCTTTCTTTCGTACTTTGTAGCTTTGGAGTAGGAGTCGCACTGGGGCTGGAAGTTTCTTGTTCACTTTCCGAGGAGTCTTTTTTGTTTTCATTTCGTGTCTGCCATTTTTTTTGGGTTTTTATACAAGTTTTTCGAAAAGACATGCCCAATCTGAGATCTGATTGGCAACAGAAGCAAATAAAGGCAGGCGCATCTGGAGAATTCTGGAACTGTATTTAATATGTGGGGAATATCCTTATACGTTACTCGTATGTACATATTTACGTTAATTGCTTACCAACAAACCCGTCAGCGTACGAATATTCCGCACCAATTTCCCATTATCAAATTCAAATAGGTTTTTACTCTTGTCGCAAATATTACATCTGCCGCAGCATCGACAGATTTTGGCCAGCATGCTGAACACGAATGGACCCACTTGTAATTCAAACTAATTGATATGCTATTTCATTTAAAAAAGTTGCTCCCAGCTGCGTTGCAATTCACACAGAAACGTCGACAAACGCGATCGCCTATTGAGAGCAAGTACCGTTTAACGGTCTCACCTTTTTAAATTCAAATTTAAAACAAAAAGTGTTGAGGTTTGCTAGGTGAATTTATTACTATAGTTTCTATGTTATTTGTAACTCTTTTAAACGGTTCTAATTTTATATTGCTTTTGCATAATATTGTGGCCGAATTATGCCTGAGAGCTGTTATTGTCCTCGTATGATTTAATTTGATTGTGTTTCAGCTGCAAGTCCTTGTGGAATAGTATTTCATGGCGCAAGGCATCCGCTCGTTCACGTACAATTTTTAAATCGAGTAGCTCGAGACGACGTTTTTCAATAAGCAAACGATAGCGATGCAGTTCCAATTGTCGTTGCCGCAATGTGGGCAAGGTCTTACTATTTCCTACACTTCCTGCTGCTGGCTTACTGCCATCACCTTTCATGGTACGACTGTTAGTGGAGTTGGTATCCCTTATAGGGCGTCGTTTCGTCTTTGAATTGCCGCTCTTTGCTATTTGACTGATTAGTGACAGGTTCTCCGCATTAGTTTGCAATGGCATGTCTCCCACATCCGAGCTTGCAATCGGAGTTGACCTAGATCGAGGAGTTTTTAACAGAGGAATACGCAACTGTATGGTTCCCGAACAAATGGAATCCGAGTCTTCCGGTATATAAGTTCTTTGGGCAAAAGTAGGCGCCACTTCTCGCACTACAGCTGTCTGATATGGCGGAAAGAAGCTGGTCTCTAGCCTTAGATCTTCAGTAGCCAATTTAGACTTAGAAGTAAAGCTTCTCGATTTTGGTACTCTTTTAAGAGACTCGTGAGATGGCTTATAACGTAGTGCCAGAGTTGGCGACGACTTTTGTCGTATTTGATTGAAAAGACGATGCCAGTTTCCAACAATGCGAGATCTTTTGCTATTGCTGCTGTTTGAATCCCGCATAGATACGTGCGAAAGCGTTTTATCTAAGCCCAAACTATTTGATGGTTTTGAATTCGACAATATATGCTCCTTATTATTGGATAAAGTATGGGCCTGGTTAGCGTCAGGCTCCTGATCTTGATCCAATTTGGGCTTTTCTTCGTTGCATGAGCAATAACGTCTATAATTGACCACGGAATCGAAGATTTCCTCGTCGTCTGCATGCACCTTCCACATGACACGCCGGCTGCTGCTCGAGAGCGACTGGGGAATATTCTCGTCTGCGGAGTATTTGAAAATAACATCAATAGTAATTGGGATGAATCACTTACTCACCAGACTTTTGACCCTTATCCATTGCAAAGATGTGCAAAAGAACAAACACAACCTTTAGGTGTTGTTTTAATTGAAGCCAATAAAAATCTATATCAAAAAAATAAAAACTGTCGTGAAATTTTAACTCTTTTTAATTTTAACAACACCTATATCGTTTCAAATTTGGCATAGCCTACTATACCGTTTTCATATGGTGTGTACATACATAAATAATAATGTATGTTTAAATAATATGCTATTTATGTTTTCTTGTTCTTTAATTGGTATTTTCATCAAGTGTATATAATTTGTCATAAAATCTTGTTTTATTTGTTTGTTATAACTAAATTGTTACATTATTTTGGTTGTCCGACAATTCATTCGACTACCGCATTTTAAAAATGTATGTTAACACTTTGCATTTCAACAGAAAAAATATATATAAATATTATACAATTAAAATGGTCAACATAAGGTTAGTTTAGATGTATGTGTGTGAGACTAGATTCTTTTCGTTTGACTGCACTAATTGATACTTATTGAATACCTTCATGAGAGCATGAGATTTCCTCTTTCTCCTGACTAGGGTGACCAGTGTGAACTGGAGGACTCGAGAAATTGTGCTACTTGCAAGGACTAAGATTAGATGTGTGCCAAGGTTGTGGGAAATTACCTAGGTATTGTTTTCAATTTAATTTCTTTTTTTTTTTACTTTTCCTATGCGATATTGATTTAGTGGCGTCTTGAACGGCTTAACATACATACGCTAACATGTTTGGTTTAGTCTACAGTTATATAAAGTATTATTTCATTAAAGTACACAAATTGCGTTTTGCATTTTTCGTGGGCCAGTTTAGAGTTTGCAGCAAGAGTTCTTACTTGGATCGATCGAGTTGAGTTTGAATTAAGTTCATTGTTGTAGACTTTACATTTATTTTATCTAAGTTTCCATTTGTTTGTCTCAACTATTTATCTTATTATTTTCATACATCAAGTTTTTGAATTCTCTAGGGTATTTATAGTATTTTTTTTATCGTTTTGGTATATAAAAAAAATGTCTTACAAATTTGAAAATTATTCAAGTTTACATATTTAATGTTCTGGTTGTCTTGTCGTATTGGTTCCAATTGATGCTTAGATGTTAACAAATTTTCTTTTATAAAACCGTTTAAGTATGTACATATACATATACGTATATGTATGCGTATGCTATCATAAACCTTACTATACACAAGGAGAAATGCCTATGTGTATATCTTCTATGTATATATATATATATTTATATATGTATGTATATTTGGCTTTGGGACCAATTCATTTTTCATGTCTCATTATTCAATTCTTTGGTTTGTATATTGCTAATCTCTGTTTTATGACCGTTACGCTCATTACTTTAATTCATTAGTTGGTGTATAAGTGTCCCGCCTTGCTGGTTGTTTGTTTTTTTGCTTTAATTTTCCTAATCATAAGTTACTGGACGACACATGGAGAAAACGAAGACTATGGCGTACCACACCTCGGTCAGGTAGAGTGCTAGCTGCAGTGTGCCAAGGCAGTACTCCAGCCGTAGCCTATAGGTCTGCAGCAATAGCAGATACGAGACGCCCAGAAAGCAGGGAACGGTCAGAAAGACCGACAGTATGGCAGTCCAACCTGTATATAAATACATAAACATCGCGAAAGACAACATTAGTAAAATAATATACAAAACAATGATAACAATAACTATAAATAGAGCAGCTGTCTGTCGTGTGTACCTCGCTCGGCTAACGTTCCCTTGCGTCCCATTATCAATCGCAAAGTCTCTAGCACGATGAAGCTTATCATTACCGCCGAATCCTGGGCAAGCGTGTGACCCGTATAGCTTAAGTTGATCGCCTTAAGCAGACCCATCGCCATTTCACAGCAGGCGAACATGCCGAAGTAGAAGCTATTTAAATAAATTAACACCTCGTAGTTCATGCTGGGATTTGGCTTTTTTGGCACCAGCGGGGGCGGACGCTTTGGCGGCATTTTGACACAATTAACCTAAGTTCTTGGCTATTCCTGTCCAGTGGGACTTCTCTTCCTCCTCCTCCACTTAATTATTATGATTTCTGCTAATTCACTGAGACACTTCGATCCCGGCAGAGAGATCGCAATACGCGCGCACAGCACGTTGCTCACGTTGGGCGCTATATTTTTAGACTGACCATAATAATAATGTCGACCTGCTGTGTTGGCCATTGGCTAAGTTGTTGTTGTTCTTGTTGCTGTTGATTTTGTCGCCGCACATTTTGTTGTTGATTTTTATTTGAATTATGTGCTAGTCGTTCTCGCCTTCGGGTGCATAAAAACCATTTCGTAGCTGTATTAAGTCAGGGAAGCCCCTTGAATGACCTGCTCCCGGGAAACTAATGGAAACTACACGGATAAGGACGGAACTTTAGGCTTAAACTGTAGTGGCTAAGGCTTTTCAGTACACTGATATGGTATAACTTTTCCGAAACATAGTATACGAATTTCCTTATTTTGATTGATTTAACGCTCGCGAAGATAACTTTGAGTCCTTCAGAGCATATCTAATTATTTTTTGATATTTTATAGCCCCTTCCCTGCGGTCTGGCTGGCCTAAACCGTCTAGCTGTTGGTCCCGTATATATTACACTTGAATTAGAAGTGTACATTGCACCGTTGATGAGCAGCGACAGCGATGCCAACCGGCGCTGCTGCACATAGCCTTCTTATGTGGCCGGTTGTGCATTTGTGCCCGCGTAGTATGTACATATAATTTTAGATCATTATAAGCGTATATCGTATATATAGAAATACAGCAACAACGACAACGACAACGAAAAGCGAGTCCGAATCCAATGCGACGCCAGGCGACGACAAAGGCCGGACAAAAGAATGCGCTCTGAATTCAAATCAAATGCCGCTTTTGATCGAATCGGACGCAAAGTCTCCTCGCATCGCGTTGTGATATCCCGTAGTGTAGTCTAGTATATTATACGTAATCGATCGAGAGAGAACGAAAGCGGGATAAATATAATTATATAAGTTATCGTTTTTGCATACGAACCTCGTTTGAAATGCGTTTTCCTCGATTTCTCTTTGGTTGTTCTTGTTGCTGTGATTCGTTTGGTGTTTTTGATTTGGTGTTGCGAGGACTGAATGCAGGAATACGCCAGCGTATTTTGTTCTTTTCTCATGTCTCGGTTAGTCGTGTTGATCCTTGTAATCGTAGTCGCGTGTATTATGTGTGTATGCGTTCGTTTCGTATGCTTGACTTAACCTACATCAAAGTCGCTCAACTTAAACGTAAACTGCTTGACGTAATTATGCCAAAAGATCCGTTGTCGTCGTCGTAATGGTCCAGCTTCCGCTCCAGCCCCAGCTGCTGCCACTGGTCCAGCGTGTGGATCAAGCAATGCTGCTACAGCCGGTCGCTTTGTCATGGGCATCGACGTGGCAACGTTGATCAACTGCTAGGTGTATGTTACGGGTCGACACATTGTACAAATGAATATGCTGGCATAGACTAGTTCAGCACCTTGTAGGGTGATCATTAAGGCACTCAGAATAATTTCGAGTTTGAGAACAAAAGTTTGAAAACAACACAAGTAGATAACAATAGCAAGACTGGGCAGTGTTAATATTACGGATGCGGTTGCTTGCCAGCCTGTAGGGATAGAAGAGAGATAATATGATGAGGACATTTTATAAAACTGAAAAATTATTTGCCAATCTTAAGTCTATTCATAGCTTTCTCAAGTAAAAGTAAATTCGAAATCGTAAAGCTTTGAAAGATGCTATGAAAATATATATGAAATAACGATATGCTTCAGCAAAGCATGCTCAAATTATTTAATTATACGCTTATTACGGTCGATTAACTATATAATTAGTTGTAAAAACGAATTTGACTACAGAGAGGAACGGACTAGAATCCCTTTGACTTGTCACTGATATCGCACACACACATTCGTATGTATGTGCGTAGATTCGAATAAAATTACGCATACGCCGTGTTGTGAGTGAAAACGTTTATAATTTGTGAGAGTGTGCGGAAGGGTGGTGGTTGGTGGAGAGGTCCAAACAATGACGACGCCATAGCGACCGCAGTAAATAATTTGAGCATGTCATCATGGCGCAAGCTCGTCCACCTCCCCCCACCCAGACTCCACACTCCAGCTTCAGCACCACGTCATGCAACTGTTGAGTCCTCCACTCACAGTTCATTAAGTAAACAAATACAAGAAGTAAACATGAAAGGAACGCAGCATATGTACACACATACATACATATGTACATGCCGTCCCTGTCTGTGTCCTGTTTGGATTACTCACCACGATCGCTGAGGCTGCTCTTGCGCCCGAAGACAATGCGCAACGTTTCAATGATGCACAACGAGAGCAAAATAGTCGCTTCACGTGTCAGAACATTTTCGCCATAGTTCAAATTGATTCCCTTCAGCACGCCCACGCCCACCTCAAAGGCGGCGTACATGCCAAAATAGAACGAGTTCAAATACATAAGTATCTCATAGATGAGGCTGGCGTTCATCTTGTTTCTGATTCTGTTGCTGTTCTTGTGGCTGCCGCCGCTCTTGTTTGTCCTGCTTTTGTTCTTCCTGCGCTGGTTATGTGTGCCTTGTTTCTATTCCCCACAAACTAGGGCAGTCGGGACGCCCCTCGTTCCCCGTTGTCACCGGGGCAGCTTGGAGCCGCTGCCGAGCTCGTGCAGATTATGTAGTTTGAAGTGATGTTCCTTTTAAAGTTTTTGTATTTTGTAGACAATCCCAGGCCCAGTCAATGGCAGCGGCAGCAACTTCTGCAGCAGCAGCAGCAGGTGGCTCACACACACACACACATGCTGGCATATATGTATGTGTATATGCGTACGCGTATGGTTTTGTATGTGGTTGGGGTTGGGCGGGGAACTGGAACTGTTTTGCCGTTTCGTTAATGGCGCTCCGCTCTTAGCTCTTGGTGTATTTTTAATTATCTCTGCCCATATGTATATTTACTTTAACGTTTCTGCTTGCTGCTGCTTTTGTTGTTGTTGTTGATTCTCGTCTGGCGTTGTCATGGGAGTCTCCCAGTTGCGGTGGTAACACAATAACATAATATGTATGTTTACATGCGTGAGTGTGTATGGGTCATATTTTAAATATATATTCGTGAGTATTGTTAAAAAACAATGAACGGCGCTTATATAAATTCCAATTTACTATTTGCTGCTCTGTTCTCGCACACGCACACACTGCACAATGCCGCGTTACTTTTTTGACTCACGAACAGACGCAACCGTTTCGACAACAGATACTTCTCCATGTACAGCAAAGCGTTCTTTTGCACGCCTTTGTGAGTTTTCACGTAAATATTTTCCAAAATTTTTGGCTTTTATGGTGCTGTTGTACTTTAGCTGCACATGTGGAGTAGAGCTGCATGTATCGATGGTTATTTTGGTTTCACTCTCGATTGCTCTGTCAAGTATCGATTAATTTCTCTCCAGGGATAGTGAACAAGTTACTGAACTTGTTCGTTTCATGGAACCGCGCTTCCAGCACATGAATTCAAAGGAGAGATGTATTTTCTTTTGGGTTTCATAAATTTAAGTAGTAAGTAACATAATTTTCAATAGTATTTAATACCATTTTGTAACATAATAGCTTGTTTTATTCACAAAAAAAGTTTTAATGAATAGGCTGCTAAACAATTGATTTATTTAAATGTTGGGATGTTAGCTGTTAAGAATATGTTACAAGAGATCGATAACATAACATAATGTTAGCCCATCAAGTGATGAATTTACTTGTTGCCTTTGAGTCATTTTCGCACACTGTAAATGGTTATCGACCGACCCCCACAAGACTTGACAATTCAACACAATAATAATAATAATAGAAATAACCATGCCCGCCGATCAAATTCAATACTCCGAGAAGTATTTCGATGATAATTTCGAATACAGGTATTTATTTAATTGGGTTAAAAGATAAGTGCAGCTTTTAACATTTCCGTTTGCTTACCTGCAGGCATGTTATTCTGCCTCCCGATCTGGCCAAGCATGTGCCCAAATCGCACTTGATGACCGAGACTGAATGGCGCAATCTGGGTGTACAACAGAGTCCTGGTTGGGTCCACTACATGATGCACGCACCCGAGCCGCACGTTATCCTATTTCGCCGTAAGCGCGGCGATGAAGAAATACCGCATCAACCTGGCACCAGCAGTATAAATATCTATGCATAAAGAGAGCTTCTACCCAAAGAGTACGACGCTTGCTTGAATCGAAAGCAGCTTGCAGCACACATCGTACAAACTAGACAGTATTCTTTAGGATCGACAATCGACAAACATCAGTCTCATTGATGTAAAATAAACTAGAACACACGACGATAGATTTAGTTGCACTGATGACGTACGTACAAACATACGTCTTTAGTATGTATGTACGTATGCCTAGTGCATTTTCATAGCATTTATGTATAAGCATTTTCATCAGGTATAATTTTTCTTAAAATACAAAACGTACACCATGTGTACAAGATTAAAATAAGACTAAAATTCGCTTACTAGTGATAACAACGCCAGATGGCGGGCGTTAGGCAGTCTGCCCAGGTCTCGTAGGGCAGGTGGTCGCAGTTGCGTTTCGCAAAATACTCCATGGCGTACAGCGAGATGAGCATGCCGTTGCCAAGGATTAGCGAGAACCACAGAAATATGTTGCCCAGCGTTTTCGGAGCACTGCGCATGAGGAACACCAACGCAACGCCAACAACACCGAAGAAGACGAACATCACGGGAAAGAATACTTGCAGGGCAAATCCCAGCACCTGTTCGTGGACCAGCGCCGATATCATAAACACCAGCAACGAGGCCGCCACCTTAGATCCTTTGAATATGTGTGTGTAGACATCCCGATAGACGTATTCATACAGCCAATCGTGGACGACCACATTCCAGTTGCGGTAGTAGCTATCGTAGGTGTGCGACGTCCACCAATCCTTGTAGAACATACGATCCCCGAAGCGCAGTAGTTCCGATGTAAAATTCAACCATGAGTGGAGTATCATATAGAAGCCACACAGAAAAATCACTACACTCGGCAGCATCATGCCGAATAGCTTTACGATTAGCTGCGGTGCTCCCAGCGGCTCCTTGCCAAACTGACCGAAATGCTCATTGATGTGCCGCTCATGAATAAAAGCATAGAGAAAGGCAACGGCGACTATTTCCAGCAGGCGGCTGATCGCAAACATCCAGCGGATGTGGGAGGTGCGCGGATAACTGTCGCGATAGATAAGTGTCGGGGCGAACAGGAAGTAGACATAGCAATGCAGTGGCGGCACATAGGGTCGTCCCGCTGCGGTCGGTCGCTCTGCATCATCCGTCTTCAGCTTGCCGACCAGCACCCGCTCTGCATTGTAACGCACAAAAGCGTGCATCTTCATCAGCAGACGTGTGCTTTCCAGGAGCAACACGCAAGCACTGACAAAGGGCAGCCGAAACTTCAGACATAACGAGGTGGACACATAACCGAACACCAGCTGTGCGCTGATGTACATGATCAGGCAGCTGTGCGACCAGAAGCGCTGCAATGAACCTGTAAAAATTGCAGCATACCCGGTTAGCAGCATGAAAGCGAAGATGATATAGATGTACTCACTGTGCGAGTGCAGCTTGGCGCGCACCACGGCCCAACCACGGAACGCAAAGTATAGCGCCAGAACAAAGATATGCTCCAACAGCCAGACGCCCATCACCCAGTGCAGTCGCTTAAGTCCACCACGAAACGTGCCCAGGCCCAAATTGATGCCACCCTCGACAAAGTAGTCATAGCAAATGTTATTCAGCAGAAACATGACCAGAATAATGTAGAATATGTGATAGATGGTGCGCATGTGCTCCACCTGCAGCAGTGCCGTCAGGTACGATTCGCGCGTCACAAACACCTTGTCGAGCAGCTGACGTCGTTGTTGTTTTTTTGGCTTCTTTTGGTTTTGTTCTTGTTCCGGCTGCTGTTGCGCTGGCGTCGTCTCATTTTGGGCATCCGCGTGCGCAGCATTTGGACTATCGCTGATGTCAGAGTCCGAGACTTGCTGCGATTTTCGATTGTGCCAGGTGGCGCCAGAGTTGCTGCCGCTCAGCCGAGGATTATCGAATTGTCGGAACTCGTGCGCACGCAACTCTTGCTGGCGCATGTCCTGCAGCACATCCTCAATCATGCGGGAGAGCCGTTGCTCGAAATCACACAGCATGCTGCTCTGGAACTTTTGCAGCTTTTCGCGCACGAATTGCAGTTGTTCAGCTGGATCAAACGAGCTGCAGGACTCGCGACTCGTCGACGTCGACGCCAACTTCTGGGACGCCATGCTTGCACAGATTTTATGGCCTAGCACCTGGCAACTGTTGCTGCTGCTTCTTATCGAATTAAGTGGAACAATTTTTATGGCAAACCTTTCGCGGCGACGTCGGATTAAACAATGTATCGTAAGTTACGAGGCGCCTTGGGCTTAGCCGTTTGTTGTCGTCAAATGCACGCGAGATGATAACGGCGCTTCGGCAGTGGTGTAGTTGAGGGGGACACTGGCTTCGGGCCCCTCAAGCCGATCGGCAACTACGTCGCTGTGTGGTCGGTTAAATAGTGCGCTCTCTTCGCCATGCAGCCCTGTGTGCGCGCTCTCTTTATGCTAGTGTGACTTTTGCTTCCATACTCTCTCTTGCTCTCACGCTCTGTGCAAAGTGCGTCGTTGTTGCTGTTGCTGTGAATATAGTTTAGCTAAGTACATTACAATTGAGGCACAAATTAGATTGCTCGCGTCTTAAGCAATGCGATTAGCTGTCAACGGCACTTGAATCTTAATCAATCGAACAACTCAGCACATGTGGGCCTGTGTTCTCCGCCGTTAAGGCCCATTGTCCGCCCCATGGCCTCGTTGTAAGCCTGGGTGCACTTGCACTCGCCTTTGTAGGCGATAAGTATGTGAAATTACTCATACAGATGCATGTATGCCTGTATGAGTATGAGAGTTGCTATGAAGATGTGCACATGTCGAGCAGGAGATTCCACGTTCGATTGCAGAATAACAAAAAACAAAAGTGAAAATCAAATATAATACGTAGTATTTCTTTATTACAAAGTACTACGCACTCCGCTCACTCACTGGACAGCTGATAACTACAGTGGTCACTGTCAAGGTGGAAATGAACTCAATGAAAATTGCTCATGAATAAATAATTGCTAGGCGCGTGAAAAGCAAACAAGAATTTAAATTCCCAATTGTTTTCTAACTTAAAGAGAACACAAATTAAATATATGTAATTATATTATATTATATTTAGTTATACAAAGTTCAAATTTAAATTTTTTTGAACTTAAAGGGAACACAAATTAAATGGAATTCTATTATATTATTTTCTGTTATAGATAATTCAAAATCAAATTGTTTGACATAGTGATAAATATCATTTATCAGTTATAGTCATATGTGTGGCACACATTTTCTATTTGTACGAAACTGAACCACAGTTTATACATATGTTATGCCAGTACATGAGAGTTTTTAAAGTGAATGAAAATGATATCTTGAGAAATTTTTTAATTATATTTATATAATTTATATAATTATATATATATAATATATTGTAGGTATTTAACATGCATCAAAATAACTGAGTTCTTCTAGATAGACTTTATACAAATAAAAAAATAATAAAACGCATTTGATAATGGAATGTTTGTGGTAAAAACTGAACATAAAGCATTTAATAGACTGCAAAAAAAAATAAAGAAGTTATTTGTATCTCATATTTTAAAATTTAAAATCTTTTCCAAGTTTCCTACGAGTTATGGTAAGCTTTTTATACCGATTAGGATTATAAATAGGTTTTTATGTGATCCCAAAGCTTTTCATAAAATCACGTCAGTTCCCAATGCTGTCGGCCGCAGCGAGTCCACTTTGCTGCAGCTTTGGTTCGTCCTGTTTGCTTTGGTGTGTGTGTGTGTGTGTTCGAGTAATGTGCGTGTGTGTGTGCCATATTTAATTGCAAATATTTATGTATGCGCAGCAGAAAAAAAATAAATACGCGCACATAAACAAAATGTTTTGATAACGAAAAATGAGCTAAAATTAAAGCTCACGGCCAAGCGATGTCCCGTTGTCCTGACCGGCCCACTGGCTGCATGTTATTGCGTGTGTGTGCGTGCTTGCGTCTGTGTGTGTGTGTGTGCAAAATATTATTAATGCCGTGCAGACGCAATAACCAAAAATATTTATTATTTATGCGGAATAAACAGCAGCGGCAGCGGCATCGGCAGCAGAAAACACACAAAATATGAAATTAATGCAAAAATGACAAAAGCAGCGAGCTCAAAGTGAGTGGCCACAGCGAAAGAGTGTGCATGGAGCACACAAACATGGCACATACATATGTATATGTATGAATATATGTATATGTGTATATAATATACGAGAATAATGAACGCCAGCCGAGCCGAGCATAAAAGTCAGTGACAGGCAAGGCAAAAATATTCATAAGGCGCGGCAGCAGGCGAGAAAAGCCCGAGCCGGGCTGGAGCAACATTATGCCGGGAAGATCTTCCAGCCAGATATCGCCTCCGGACATATAAAAAGACATTTTTATGACAGCCAAAAAAGGCTAGGCGGCATAGGAGGGAGCAAAAGTCCAAAAAGGGCAAAAAAGAAAGCAGAAGAGCAGAAGCAAAAAAAAAATACAAAGAGGAATAGCAAAGAGAAATAATATGCGACCGCATAAAAATCTATATAATTCATAAACCCAACACAGAACCGCAGAACCAGAGCCTGAGCGCGAAAGAGAGACAGAAGATGGCAAAGAGAACACGTACGCGGCGCTTGGCGGCCATATTGGGTCATAAAAAGCAAGCACACACGGACACAAACACACTCACTCAAGCACACTCACACACACACACAGAGGTATAAAAGCAGGACCGCAAACATAACAACAACAACAACTGCGAGCGGGAAACAAAAGTGACAGCGACAGCAGAAAAAATTTTATGACGCAAAACTTTGTGAAGCAGAAACAAATAAAAAATGTTGCATATTTTCAGGCAGCGAGCGCAAATGTTGAAAATTGTCCCACAGTTATCTGTGCGCGTGTGTGTGGGGGCTGTTGCTTTATAGGCCTTCTGCGTGCGGCTCTATGAATCGGGGGAAAAGAGCGAAGAAAAAAATGGCGCAGTTTCGTAATTTGCTAAAAAGGCTCATAAAAAGCAGCCAGCAGCCAAGTGTAAGCCACAAATAATGCGTCCATTATGAGAGTTGTGCACTGAGAGAAATTTGCTTGTTGGTTTGCAAAATGACTTAAGTGCAAACGTGGGAAATACTGAAATAGAAAGATTATTTGTATATCATTTGTGAATATATACCATTATTTTTTTTTTGTTTAATACTATAAACTTTTTACAATAGTGTTGCATTTTATGGTAAAAGTAATAACTGGAACAGATTTTTTTCAAATTTGTTTAGTGCTTGACTTGATATGAATTTAGGAAAAAACATTTTATAGAACGCTTCTAGTTTTTTAATATTTAAACAAAATCTTAATAAAAATATTAAAACATAATATCTAGGAAAATTAAACATATATATGTGAAAATGATTAGTATGTCTTTGGGAAAAGTATATAAATGGAAATAAGATATTTAAGACATTTTCGACAGAGACTGAGGGTGTAAGTACGGTATATTTTCGAGAATTGTAGTTAAACATCTGTTCAGCAGGTTAAGAGGGCTTGATATGTATAATTCTGAGTTGAAAGTTGCCTTTTATGATGCATTTCTTCCAATTAAATTATAGATGCCCTCAAAAGCGCGCTATAGAAATTTACCACTTCAAAAAGACTAGAGATAAGTAGTGTACCAAATTGTACCACACTGTACCTGGTACAGAGCCCTAAAAAGTATGTAGCAGTTTTTATGCAAATTCTCAAAGCTGAGAGAGATATTAAAAAAAATACCCTATGGATAGTACCTATAAATATCAATGTCTTTGTCTTTTATTTATTTTTTCAGAAAATTCCTTCTTTCTTTTCCTAAAAACAGTAAATTTCTTTCAGCGTGCGCCAAGCTACAACAGTTGCTTGCGAGGATTCTTTTGGCTGTTCCATTTTGGCAAATGTTATTAGCGTCTAACACATGGCCAATTCAGTATTGCGCGGGCGCGGGGGCGTGGCACGTTGCGCACGTTTGAAAAATAAACTAAAGCTGCTGCGCCTGCCAGGCAACGCCAACCCAGCTTGTTCCCTTACCCCACTGTGCCAACGTCTTGCCATCGACGACAAGTTCGCCATGCTGCACAGTGGGCTCATAAAAATATGCTTGAAATTGGTTTGCCATGCGACGAAAACAAACGAAATGGTGGAAAAAAGTGAAGAAAAAAGAGAAAGTTGCAGCGGTTCGCACAGGAGATACCCTGTATTGAATAAGATTAAACTAAAATTACATGAACTTAAATAATAAATTTTAATAAATAAATAAAATAATATATTAATTTTAATAAATAAATTAAAATATATTAAAAAAATAATTTATTTAAACCTAAATTTATTTATGTGTGCATGCATACCCTACGCAACACTTTACAGGGCATGCAAAAGAAAAACTCTTAGCAACATTTAATGTCGCCAACGACATCAACAACGGGAAGTGTCGCGGCAGGCGCAGGCCATGTGCTCCACGCTCCACCGATGCTGCAGAGCCAAGTGGCAAGTGGCAAGTGGCTTTGGCGGCGACAACGACGACGACGACTCGTTCGCTTTTGATTGTTTTGCAAACAAAGCGAAAGCGAAACAAGCAGCCAAGCAACCACCCACACACACACCCTCGCACACACACAATGCTTTTTGCGTGTTTCTTTTTTGCCTTCCCCCATGAAAAGGAAAGCAAAAAAAAGAGGAAAAATACGTGGCAACTTTTTTTGAGGGTGGATTTTCATTTTGTATGCTTCATGATTTGGAACTTTATTCGCCACTCGCCCCAGGCTGGGCGAGCAGCGTAGTGTCTGTGTGCGTCTGTGTCTCTGTGTGTGTGCGTTTTTTTTTTACCATTTTCATTATTTGCAAATTTATGCGGGGTGGCATTTTTGTGACTCAGTCGTTCGTTGTTGTTATTGTTTCTGTTTCACTCACCCATTCCGCTCATCGATTTTCGGTTTCATCGTCGAGCGATTTTTTATGTAGATTGGCCATTATGTGGAATTAGTTTTTCTGCTTGCTTTTCTCTTTTTTTGCACTCGTTGATCGCCTGCCCCACTCTCTCTCTCTCTCTTCCTCCCTCTCTGTGTGTGTGTGTGTGGCACATAGAAATGGCGTACGCCATAAAACGTTATTGGCTGCTGTTAGCAAATGCGAATGCGAATGTGAATGCGAATGAGGCGGAATGGTTGATGGCTTTTGATGAGCCTCAGAAGTGAGTCCCAACTACTACTAGGTATATGCTTAAATGGGGGCCAACATATGGTAAAAGCTTAGCAAAAAAGGCAGCACTCGAGCAGGCTATGGGTCTTTAAAAAAACCGGCATAGCCCTGCGGGATAAAAGATAAAATACAGACTCACATGATTGCGCTGCCACTCTAGAAAAAGGTTAATAATGAGCTAAAATAATAAAGAAACTTAAAAAGGAACTAAAGAACTAATATACCATCATACATATACATTTAAATAAATTTAATAGAATAAAGTAAATATAAAAAATAATATATAAGTTTAATTTAAACATAAATACTTTAAGCATATATATGCTTACGTTTACATTAAAATTTTAAATGTTTGAGTATTACTAAGTTCTATTTAGAACTTTAAGTTGTATTTGAATTATTTAAATCAAACTTCTTATTCAGCCAACAGATCATAGTTGACTTAAAATAAATAAATAAGAAAGAGGAATACTGGTTGTTGATTATCTACGTTTAAAATTATTAACATATACTTTGTATAAAACTTGTTGTATAACCTTATGAATTTCAATAAATATTTGCAGTCACTAAGTTGTGTACAAATAAAATATGTATATATTATATTATACAATATATATTTTAATTTTCATTTCTTTTGCATTTCTTGCCAACCTGTCTAATCTTAAAATCCTTATATGTACTCTATCTAAACTTTGATTTCCTTTAGTTCATAAATAATAAACAGTAAAACATATCATATATAAGGCCACTGACTGGTGATTATTTATATTTAAATTTATACATAGCATCATGTATCTTATTATAAATGACTCCTCACGAATTTCAATTAATACTTTGAGCAATTTATATTATTTTTCATATATTTATATTAAAAATATATTCTATTAAAAATTGCGATATTTTCAACTCCATTGGAGTTTTTTTTTACAAAATGTCGAGTCACGTATATTTATAGAATTTCCAGTCGATTTCCTTATTTGTCAAAAAATTTCCATTGTCATCGTGTGGAGATGAGCTCAAAAAGTAAGTACAATGACCGCGTTTGCAAACACGATCGACAATATTTTTATCAGTCCGAACCGTACAGAAGGTTTCACAGTACAAATATTTTTTAATCAATCTATAATAGCTTATTTGGCCAGCGCAAATATTTGATAAGTTAGATTCGGTAGGCTTAGTGAAAGATGTTTAAAAACAATGAGATAAGAGAGAATAGAACACTAAAGAGGCGGAGGTCCAAAATCGCGCGTCATGGAATATGTAGAAAGAAGTTCTCAGTTAATTTATGCTCTATAATATAATATACTCTATATAATATTATATTTAGTGTTCTTTTATGTTTAAACAAAATATAAATCTTTTTTTTTTAATTGAAAGTTGAAGTTAGCAAATAATATGATATATTTATATATATATGTATACCAATATACTATACCATATTATTGGTACTCCCAAACCCCTTTTGGCAACTCTAGCCGAGGGCTATTTTCACTCAATCTACTCACCCTTTTTAAGATTCCCAGTAGAAAAACCCCAAAAATAACTATTGGAAAAAAAAGAAATGCGTTGCCAACAATTCGAATGCGCTACGTAAGTGCGTATGTCTCTGTGGATGTGTGGCTATGTGGGAGAGTGTGTGGAGGAGGGAGGGTATATAGAAGGAGTTGGAGGTGGTAGCTGGCCGCATAAATAGCCAGACGAGGCCAGAGAGGGTGGCTCCTGTCTTGGGTGATAATTTAACAACAAACGAATGCGAATGCGAATACTGTTTTTGTATTTTACTTTTCGCCTTTCTTCTTTTTTACACACACACACACACACTTACTGAAAGACACCCTCACATGTGACACATGTGGGGGCGTGGCAGCGGGGGGAACACGTTTGTGCAAAAAGCAAGAAATACGCATAAAAATATACGAGTACTCATTATGATAATACGAAAATAAATGACAGTGGTGTTTATACTCACAGTCCAACTGCGAGTAGACCAAGTCCATTTGGGCCAGAGGTGGCAAGGAGGGGGAGGGGCATTACTTTGATTCTCGTGTGTGTGTGTGTGTGTGCGAATGGAGATACTTTCTGCTGTGTCTGTGGGGCATATGACACTGAGAATGCTTAATATAATTAGATGGAAACGCAAATAAAGCATATGGGAAAAGTAGGCAACACTTAGCTGAGTTACAGAAAATTAGTTCTCGAAAACTAAAGCATGTGAATAACTGCATATATTACTGATTTAAAAATAAATAAGTTTTCAAGTTCTTATTTAATATTATTTCTCTTAAAACTAAGCTGCATATCTTGAATATTTAAAATAACTCCACTTTACATTATATTTTCAACCTCTAAGCTAATTCAAGCCTTCTTGGATTTGTCACCTTCGATTGTAGTGTACTCGCAAGTCGTTCAGTTCCGAATACTTCGGTAAGCATCTTAAATCTGTCATTTCAGCGCTTACATTAGAAAATAAAATATGCTGCCTTTGGCTTTCCCTTTGTTCTGCTCCTGTTCAGCCAACCTGGCTGCCATAACTAATTCCAGTAGTTTTTGGGCGCAGCCTCGTGGGCTGCGTCTAATAGGCTCATCTACTTTTCGTAAGCAGTTCAATTTTTTATACGTTTTTCCGGCTTAGTTTGCCGGTGCAAAATGGCAGCCGTGCGAGGCCATTAGCGACATATTGTTGGCAGGGCAGAACGGGGCGAATGTGGGGAATGGTGGGGAGTAAAACAAGGTGGTAGCTATTTACACAATCTTTTTGATCAGGAGCGGTCTATATGCTGTGGAGACGAGCAGTTAGGAAAGAGGAATATATGTGCATTTATAAAAGAACTATGTACATTTGTAAAGGAATATGCATATGCACCTATTTTATTTTATATCCAAGTAGTCTAGACTCTTGGTATAAAAAGAGAATAGCGAAAATAAAAATTCAAACACGCATAAAAAATCAATCTTCTTAATTTGAAAAGAAATGAGTTATTAGTTTGAGACTTCTGTGTAGTTATATGTATTATATGCATATCAATATAAGTTTAAAATACAGTTATTTTTATAAGTTCCAGGCATTTTTATTGGTAAAGGACAAATTTACTTTTAAAATAGAGTATCTATTTTGTTTACATGTAATAAAAATATTTTTATATGCACTTGCAAAAAAAATAAAAATAAAACAAAATAGCTTGAATATTAATTGAAAAAAAACCTAAACAAATTAAAAAAAAAGTTACTTTTTTTTAAAATTGAATTTTATATTTTATAGAGTCTAGACTCTTGGTATAAATTAGATGGCAGCGAAAATAAAAATATGTACACGCATAAAAAATTATATTTATTTAAAAATAAATGAGTTACTTGTTCGAGACCACTGATTATGTAGTTGTATAAGTTTAAATCAATATAAACCAAAAAAACAGTTTTATTATAATGTCTAGGATTTTTATCGTTTAAAAAGGAAAATTTACTTTTAAAATAGATGCATAACTATTTTCATTAAAAACAAATATTTTTCTATGCTTTTGCAAAAAATAAAACTAAATTAATACTAAATAAATTGAATATTAAATTTAAAAAAAATATACTAAATTAAAAAGAAATTGTGTTTTTTTTTTCTATTGGACATTTTTGACTCTATCTAGAGAAAATATAGTTGAAATTTTAGTCCTAATATAAAATACTCATTATCTATTCTTTCCTTAGGTGAGGTTAAAGTCTAGTTCAAACTGTCTGAAATATTACCCCGATGTAGTATTAAGTTAACTTTTTAATTAATTTGACCTTCTAGCATTTTAATTAGTTTAGTTTATTCAGAAGTAACTATAGTTTTAGCTAAGAGATGCTATGTATATAATTTTTCTGTTTCTGCAGTTAATAGATTTATTTGCAAGCGTTACCTAGATAAATCGTTTAGCCGAGCAGCTGCAATTCTTCTTGCTTGCAATTGCGATCCGGTTCGATCCAAGAAATCCGTTAAATTTCGCGCGTAAAACTCGTGCGATCCCATTCAGGGGTCAACAATTAAATGGCATTTGCAATGAAAATACGGAAATGGAAATCACCGATGACCGTTGGCAATGAAAAATTATTTAAATCAAGAAGACGACGCACAAAAGGTCAGGGGTGAGCACAGGGGTCAGCCACAGCCGGCCAGTCGATCAGTCGGAATGGTCAATTGAAATGCAGCGAGATTTTTCAATTTCCAAAACCATTTCTCAACATGCAAAACAATGGAAAGGGAAGGAATCCTTTCTCTTTTTTGTGCTGCATTTTGCGAAAATCGAAATCGTTGCAATTTAAACGCGTTTTTGTTTGTGTAGCAATAAATTGTGAATATTTGCAGCCCTCACCCCCGGGCCGGGGCGCCGTGACCCTGTTCCCGCACCGGGGCAACCCCTATGTGAACCCTGGTCTTCTTGAGCCCGGGACTGCGTCTTATGCGTGACCCCGAATTGACGCAATTTCCGTGACACATTCACAGTTTTCGCATTAATTTTAACCTCTCTGCCGATCCTGGCAACAGGCACAGGACAACGTTGACAAGGGGCCAGCGGCGGCAACGTCGACCAATGAGCGACCGCTGCCCAACCCCCGATCGGCATCTGAGTGTGTTGGCGGCCCAACGCACCGCAGGGGTCACGAAAGTGTGAAAATGTGAACTGATTAGACAGTCCAGACTCGCCTCGGACTCGGATTCGGATTCGGACTCGAACTCGGGGTCGGCCTAGGACTCGAACGCAGGGCGGGCATTTTTGGCGCTCATTTCGAATTGTGCCAATTGCCTAAGCTCGGGATTTAGCGCGGCCATTGTACGAATGGATTCATTCGAATTGTGATTCAGATTCAGATTCAGTTTACATTTGAGTTGGCCATTGTTGTAATGCAGCGGGGTCGACTTAGTGGCGTTAATATCGTGCGCATTACGAATGTAATCTAATGGTCAGTTCGAATCTCGGGGTGTGGCAGAGAGCGAAAGAGGGAGAGAGAGAGAGTGAAATGATTTGTGTCTTGAACAAACTCGTAACCGTCCAAATAACGAGTATTAACACTAAAACGACCGAGTGACTCGATGGCATCTACTAAAGAATTAGAGTGACCTCGAAAATTTGGCAACATTGTGATTGCTCTGAGAATTGGTTCGGTTGGGGAATTTAGCATAGTATATAGTAAGAATATAACGTATATAAAAAATTAAAAAATTTATCTTTTGCTCTGCGATTTATACCAATTATTCCTATAGTAGTAATAGTTGGAAATAATAACATAAGAATACTATATAAAGTGTGTAAGGATTGGTTTCTTCTGGCATGACAAGGGCTCAGTTGCTCTGCATTTTATACCATTTTTACCTATAATTAGATTGGTTCAAACTTCAAGTATAATTTTTAACAACAATAATATTTATTTTATTACTTTAGTTATTCATCTTAATTTGCAATTTCACCAGAATTTTTCTTAATTTTAGTACTAAATTAAAAATAAAAAAATATAGCATGTAGTTCAATATGTTGGGAACTTTAAATTTATATTTTTCTTATTATTAAATCAATCTTAAATTTTAGTATGAATTGTTGCTATACTTTCTGAAAAACCTCATTAATTATTATTTGTAATAATAGTATTAACTTTCTAAAATACTTACTTTTAAATAAAATATCCCACAGTTCAATCTTGAGTTCTTTTAAACTTGTGTTTTTTGTTCAAAAATATATTTATATATATATATAAAAAAAAAAAATAAATTAAAAAAAAATTTCTAAAATACTTACTTTAATAAAATATCCCACAGTTCAATCTTGAGTTCTTTAATTTTTTTTTTTGTTCAAAAATATATTTATATCATATAATCTTAATCTTAAATTTGAACTGAATTTCTCCTATGGTAATAAGAGTAACAAATGTACATGGGTACCAAATCAAGGGGTTAAAGTAATTGTGGACCTCTAATTTGTTTTAATAATTGGTAATTTTACAATATAATGTCTAATTCTGTAATTTCAGCTGATTTTTTTTATCAAAAACAAATACTGTACAAAAGCGAAATGTGAAATAATAGTGGATTTTTTTCATTTGTTTTATATTGCATAAAAAAAGGAGTACCTCCACAATGCTACTGCGTAATAAGAAATCATAAAGTCAAATTTTGTCTATATTGTATTTGTCTAATTTGTAATATATATTTATAATTTTATTTTTTATTATTAATATTGATGGTCAATTTCAGCTGATTTTGCTTAAAGAAATAAAAATTTTACATATAAAAGAAAAATTAATAAGATTGGTAAGTGTAATTCTTGGCAAAAAACAACTATAATGGGTGTAGTTGTGGTATATTAATTAAAGAAAACAGTATTACTGAAAATAAATTCAAATAAATAAAAAAATAAATAACAAATATTTTCGACATCATATAGAACTTTAAATATACCCAAAAAACTAAGAGAAGCACATAGTGCACTTTAAAAATGAAAAATATTCCCGGCTAATTAGTGCATGTGCTGAGTTCTTCAGTAAAAAAAACCTAAAACATTTTCCCTTCATCAATCATAAATTCATATTTGCATTGCAGTTTAACCCTTTTTCAGCGCATTTTCTTGGCATCCATAAATCCAGAAATGCATCGATCTTAACCCTTTAGCAGCGATGCAGTTCTAGGAAATGAACGGGACGAAGTGGTGCTCATAAAAAGTGTTTGCAGTATCGCATTTAACCCGTTCGCACAGACAATGGCGGAAACTTTCGCCAAAGGGTTAAGGAAGTAAGAGTTTTCCGTGTGCGAGATGAGAGAAACAATGCGACGTCATAAAAAACACAACCGAAAGATCATAAAGAAGACAATGCGTGCAACATTAGCTGGAAACAAAAAAGGAATAGACGAAACGAAAACGATTTTGCCGGAATTTGGCAAGGACAAAGAGTGAGAGAGAGCGTGTGTTGAAGAGAGAGAGTGATACGCATTTTTTTTTCTTAATGGTGAAAGGGTTAAGGGTGCAGAGTGCAAAAAACAGCAGCCGCACTTCCCGCACTGCCCGCAGTGCCCTCACCTAATCTACCCGCACTACCTGCGGGGCCATAAAAAACTAAATGTTTTATGGTTTTGGTAAAAAACGATGCGCTTTACGCGGAAGTGAATACCGATCCTTCGCTCTCTCTCTCTCCCTCTATCTCTGTCTATTCCGAGTCCTTGGACACAATCGTAACTAGAGCAGTTTAATGAGCGACAACGCGACAACATGCTCGTCATCTCTCCGTCTTTATCTGCGGAACTTTCTCGTGATTTTCCAGCGAGTTTCATTGTTGAGCCCGTACCCGCCCTACCTCATTACCTGGTGCAAATGCAGATACAGATACGCAGCGCGTACGCACATCTATTTGTTGCCGACCTCATAAACAGTGTACAACCAGTCGAACTGCTGTGCCGTTATGCGCGATGTCCTTCGTTCTATTGTTACTTTTCAGCTACCTTTACGGCGTAGCCATTAGAAGGAACAATCAAAATTAGAGCAACTACTTCGCTATGCCCATGTAGCTGTATCTGTATCCGTAGCTGTAGCTGTGCCTCTGCCTGTGCGGGTCTGCTCTAGTTTCCTTTTTTAATCCTTCGGTTTTTCATGCTAAAAAAGGATTTACGGCTGCGGATTCGTGCACGCTGTTTAGCATAATATTTCTGCGAAACTTGTGCCGCGTGGGCGTAGCCTGACACGCCCAGTCTCCCGAGCTGGGCCATTTGATTTATGTAGCGTTCTGCCGCGACAGCGCGGTTTACCGAGTAAGTTCTGACTGTAGTTAAGATTATGTTTGGGCTTTAGTTTGTCTAAGTAAATTTCATCTATCGAATGAACTCGCTCAAATCTCAATTAGGAAAAAACCAATTTGCACTTAAGATCAAAGAGCAAAAATCTCTCTCTCTCTCTCTTTCGAAACCCACAAGAAAACCGCAGACAGGCACACACAAAAAAGAAGCAAAACAAAAAGAATGAAAATGGCAAATCATCCTTAGCATGAAATCAGCTTAAAAACTCAACTCAAGGTGATGTCTCAGGCGAGGGGTCGGCTCAGGGGTCACAGCAGAAGTGCGCCAAGTAAACAAACAATACTAATGAGGTCCTGGGAGTCTTTGCGATCGCTCAACCGCAAGTATTCGCATTTGCATATGCGATCTTAATGCCAGAACCCACCCCCAGTCGCAGACATCGACGTGTGCCGGGTTCAACAAGGTCGCAAGGATCTCAAGGATCTGTTGTTGACATTGGGCGGGCTTATCATTTGCATAGAATACGCACGCTTCTTCGCAGCACCCTCAGCAATTAGACGATCTTCAGTTCGACGATCTTAATCATCAATTAAAAGGTCAAGCGTGACGCAGCTCGCTTTCGCAGAACATGTGCCGACTTGCGATCTCTGCAAGCTGCACCCGGCTTAAGAAACATTTGTTTTGGCTTTGCCTTGCAACTTTACATAACCCGCGGATCAACGAGGATCGGCTCCATTCGCGCAGCCGCACCCGCCCACACACCCGCCGCCGTTAAGCAGCCTTAATCACATGATCAACGCATGGATCAGGCGCGGATCAACTGATCCTGATCCTGATCCTGCACTCTACGTAATGTTGGATTATGCAGTCGCACCGGCAACTTTTAAATCTCCTTTAAATCTGCCCTCAGGCTGCTCTAATTTTCCCCGGCAGCTACTACGCTGGGTATGCTATGTGCCTCGAGTAACCGGGATTAATGAACGCGACGCGGCAAGTCCTTGGTTCGCGCGTAGGCCGACTGGCAGGCAGGTAGGTAGCTGGTCCCTTAATCCTTTCTGCCAAGTCCGGTTGCACCGCTAATCCGGTTGACGTCGACGTCAATGATGCACGCCTGCCTGGCATGGCTTCTCAGCTACCTGTGCTCGCCCAGCAGGCGCAGCAGCAGCAGCAGCCTGTGTGTGTGCTAGGTCTATTTGCATATGCGGTGTGTCTTGTTTGCGTTTTGGGCCATGGTTTGTTTTGTAAATACTGCCTTCCTATGCCATGCCAGAACATAATCCCCATGTCTGTTGTAAAGTTTTAGTCTTTAGCTTCATCCAATTATGCATAACTTGAGCTGATGCTGGCAATTATCGTTTTGTTCCTTTCCCTGATTAAACCTAACCTCAAAATGCAACCTCAATTGGACTGCGACACTGATTTATTTATGCGAAAGCGAAAGCACAGAAGGAGCGCCAAAAGTTTAAAGCGACAGAAACTTTAATACATGCTGTGCCGCCATTAATGTCGCTCACTCTCTCTCTCACACACACTCTCTCACGCACACACTGCACATCACACTCAATCCTTGTTGTTACTTTCGCATCGACTGCAGTTTGCACCTAATGAGTGCTGGCTTAAACCCGCCTAACTGCACTGCCCGAAGGCGCCAAAGCCAACAACGATGCGGGCTGGCAGTCTCCCACGCAAGAGTTGCAACGTTAACGGATGCATGAAGTTGCCAGTGGTCAGCGGTGGGGTAGACACAGTCCGAGACAGAAGGGGAGAGAGAGAGCGCGCATGGGAGAAAACGAAAATCAATAATCAATATTGAAGGGAAATTTTGGCAAAAACAAAGTGTACGGCGGCGGCGGCGGCGGCAGCTGCAAATACGAACTGCAGCAAATGCAGCGCGTGGCCAAAGGATGCACGGAAGAAGAAGCAGCAGCAGTACAGCAGGACAGCAGCGGAGAGCATGAGAGATAGAACAGAGTGCGAGAGAGCCGGCGAGAGAGTGAGCGAGCTTGTGGAGGCAGCGGCCAGTTAGTGCAGACTGTTTGATTTTTGTGTTTTGGGGTTGGGGCGAGTTTCACTCATTGCCTTGAGCTGTAACAATTTGAGTGCGTCTGCCTTGCTGCCCGTTGTAACTGAGCGAAATGAGCGAGAACGTCCCTCTTATTCTCTCTCTCTCGCTTGGTTCGGCTGCTGTGCGTGCGATAAGAACGTGTGTGTTTGGTGTGTGTGCGTGCATGCGAGATTGTGTGAGTGAGTCTCTGTGCGCATACAGTTTTGTTTCGGTTTTTGTGTGTTTTGCTTTTGTGCATGCATTTTTGACATTTGTTTCTTTGCATTTGAGTAGTTTTTGGGCCAGCAGAGCTCTGCACTATGTGAGATTTTTAGCTATGACTAGTCAGAGTTGAGCACGAATCCGTGTCAGTCGTGCTCAGTGCCTCGCATAAGCCGAACGTCGTTCAGGAGCACCAGCAGCAGCAGCAGTAGAACTAAGAGCAGCGCATTGGCAAAAGGACGAAGAGTGTTTGCAAGCGAAACGAAAACGAAACTAAAAACAAAATAACTTTGAGCGAAACGCAACTGCCAGTGAACGTGTTAGAAATTATTAATTAGCATCTTTCAAACAAAAACAAAGACGCTTTTTTGAACAACTCTAAGGCAGTTCCTAAAAAATAAAAGTTTTTTCGCACATGCGCGAACTCCGCGCAAAAAAAAGAAGACTAAAAATCCAAAGCCAACAAAAAATAGATAAAAACGACTGAAAGGAGCAGCCACCGACACCGACACCAACACCAGCACCAGCACCAGCACCAACCCACCTCCGACTGCGTGTGCGTGTGCGTGAGCTTATTCGTTTGTGTATGTGTATGCGTGTGCTGTGCGCGTTTTTTGTTTCGCACGCACTTTTATCGCCGTTTTGTTTAATTTAACGGTGCCGCGGTCAAGTGTAGAGAGCGCGAGAGCGCGCTCCACAATTGCAGCAGCAGCCACGGCGACCATTCCCGATTCCCGTTTCGCAGTCAACTTTTTGGAGATTAAACAGCGCCAGCACAGGTACGTAAATGCAAATTGCAAGTCTAGTTAATCGGCACTTGGTGCAATGAATATAATTATTCTCTAAGTTCGTAGTAGCCCTCTGGGCCGTGCGTAAATAAACAGAGCAGGCACATAGCAAGCTTTTCCAGGGAAAGCGCACAAATCTTAAAATGTTGAGGCATACCCAAACTGATACACAAAGCGGGAAATTATAATCAAATACCTGGATTATTTACAAATAATTCAAGCAATTGTTTTTAGGGCTATTTATACATTAACTTTGGGTTTTCCAACTCTTTTTTGCTTCGCTTACGAATAGTTTTTAGCGCTTAATCAGCTCTAGTATTATCTAAATGTGAGCATACTACGCGATCATTTTCTGTTTTTCTTATTTTCTTTTTGTTCTCTTGTTGTTGTCGTGTGCTTCTTTTTGTGTCTAACCTTAGAGACACTCACACATACTCTTCTCATTTGCCTTTTGCTAAAAATGCAATGGCAAAAATTCTAAAACAATATTTCAAAATCTGTCTGGCTTTTAGCCGATCTAGCGAACTTGTTTTTTGCCCCTGCAGTTTGCCAGCGAACCCCACTCCCCTTACACACCCCTGCCCTGCCCTGCCCCACACTACGCTCCTGCTCATACGCTGCCTGCCAGCTAATTTTATTTGTTTACATGTCCGACTGCATGTTGTATTTCTTTTGCTTTCTTTCTTTCGTTTTCGCGCTCATCTCTGGCTTTTTAGCAAGTTGCTTTTGAATTTCTTTTTTTAATATTTTAATTTTAGACACCCAACTATAATTCAAAGTCAGCGCTGCAATTTTTTAATGTCCGTTTTCGCGTAGCGTCTGCCAAGAGCGCAGTGCAAATAATCTAGCATAGAAACGAAGGCGAAAACTATCGTGTATCTCTCGAATGTCATAATTTTTTAGTGCTCCACAGAGTTAAAGGATTGAGAATGTATTTGAACGAATAAAAAAATAATCTTAGTGTGAATTCTATTAGCGGTTTTAGCAGTCTATATAAGAATACGTTTTTTATAGGATCAACCGATATATATATATTTTTTTAATATTTTATTAATTAATATATATATATATATATTTTATTTTCTTATTTATTTAGGATTAATTTCTTGTTTTTTTATGGGGAACACATATATTTTATTTTCCTATTTATTTAGGATTTATTTCTTGTTTTTTTTTATAGGGAACACATATAGTTTTTTCAACAATAATTATTTCATTAGTTAATCTTATTTTAATATACTTTCATCGAGTAAAAAATGTATCTAAGCGCGAATTCTTTTAAATGGGTTAATTTAATTGGCTTATAATTGAAAGGACTATATATTGTTTAAAACAAATGGCATATATTTGAATCTAAACAGTTTTAAAAGGAAGAACTCGATTATTTCAGTTCTTTAAATATATATATATTTTTTTTTTTTTTTTTTTTTTAAACACAAAAAACTTAACAAATTTTTTAAGTAAGGGTACCTCTTGGGTTAACCTTCACCTTTCCTTTAAAATGCCAGATTTCTTTAGCAATTCGATTTTTGGCAAGTATCATAAAAATGATTGTCAGTTGTATTTACGCCCATCCCCTTACATATACCCCTTTGGGTGACAATAGAACAGAATACAGACATGCTGCAATTGGGGCTATCGACAGAGCCGTCATATATTGTCTGTCTATGGATGCAACTTTATGGCATACGATGGCATTGAAAGCTCCCTCCGGGTTGTGGCTCCCGCGCCCGGCAGCAAATCCAAAATTCCATGCGGTTTCTTTCTTTTCTTTAGAGAACGCTATGCGAAATGGTGTGTGCATAAACAAAAAAGATGATTTTTCGAGCACGGCAGCAACAACTACAAATACAGCTACAACAATAACTAAATATAAATAATTTTTTATAATGCACATTCATCTGCTGATGCTGTTACCCCTTTAGCTCCCTTCTCCCCTCTCGCAATCCCGCACGAACCGCTGATGCTGCTGCAATTTTACAACAAAAACACTTTTTGTGGCGCATTTTCTGCGTCTGAATTTTCCATTTTTGCCATTTTCATGATATTTTTACAAGTGGGCGGCCAGAGGGGTTGCTTGGCTATTGTGCGAGGAGTGGGCGGGGAAGTAGTGGGAGAGGGGTAGCGGGGGTTGTGGTTGGCCAAACGACTAGCACATGTTTAGTTTACTTTGCAGTTTCGGTTGCGTTGCATTCACACTCGTTTCCCCCGTTTGCCCCGCACAGGCTCCCTCCGCATCTAGTAGCACTTTCCTCTTCCTGCTCCTCCTCCTCCTCCTGCATCATCCTCGTCGTTCTCTCGCATGCAGCATGTAGCCGGCGTAATATTAATTTTACACTTGGCCTTTAGTTTTTGCCTTTGTTGTTGGTTGTACAAAAAAGTAGACGAGCTGCCGAGCTGCAGGCTGCTGCTCTGCCTCTCTCTCTCTCTCTCCCCCACTCTTTGTTGCCGCTCTGACAAGCCAATTAATTTGGCTTCTTAAAAATATCACTAGCTAAATTAAATAAATATGCTAAGAGCGCATTACACAATATACAAATTGTTGTTGTTTTACTTGCGCAGCGCAAAACTTTTCCTGTACCATCAATTATGCATAAGTATTGTAGATATATTCGAGTCCCCCCCTGCATCTCTACGCCCGCACACCCCCGCCGCATTGCTAATCGGGCTCGTTGCCGTGCTGACGTTTTGCGTTTTTAATAATATTTACTTAAAAGCACAAACAATTGGCCAAAAATGCGCCAACTGCAGTGAAATTGCTCTGAGCAACAAAAAGAAAAAATACATAGAAGAGCGAAGAAAAGAAAAAATATAGAAAAATTAATGGCTAAATTTGAAAACTACGCAAATCAAAGTGCGGCAATGAGAAGGGAGGGGCGGGGGAGCAGGGACAGAGCAGACTGTAGTCGGGTAGCTCAGTAATCAGAGAACCTTTCAAATGCATTGGAAAAATCGAAAAAATATTTTCTTGGCCGACGAAAAAATGCAATTGAAATGTTTATTCAAAGAATTCAATGGAATATAGCGAAAAATTGGAGAACAATTTGCAAAAAAGAAACAATAAAAAATCAAAATCAAATTGCATAAGAAATATTGAGACAACATTAAAAAAATTAAGTAAAAATAATTAGAATGTTAAAAATTTGTAAATGTTCTGCTTATATAGCAAGAACAAATACAAAATATTTAAAACATATTTTGTGTACATTAAAAAACCATCGAGGATAGGGAACAAATATCTAAAGAACTGTTTACCAAATTGAATTGTGTAAAACAGCGAAAACAAAAGGAAGAAGTTAGAAGAAAACAACAATAATAAAATAAAAAAAAAAAAAAATAAAAATTGCATTAGCAATATTGCAATAGCCTAAAATAAAATAAAAATAAAAATAAAATTACATTGTAGTTTATGAGATCTAATAGCAATAAACAAATGTCTCTTATTTGTTTTTTTTTTTCTTAAATAAAAAAATTTAAATTTTTGTAAATAGTTAAAACTATTTGAAAACTGAAATTTTTGTTGTACACATTTAAAAAAAACAGTTCATTTTTTTTTTAAATATACTATATTTATATATATTATATATATAGTTTAAACAAAACAAAGAAATGTCTTTAAATCATTCTAAAATTCTAGTGCATTCTAGGCATATAATACTTTTATTTGTTTGGCCAATTCCAATTTAATTCCGCAAATGCTTTATCAGTCTTTTTTTAACTCAAATATATATATATGTTTTTGAAACTATATAGAAATGCATTAATAGCAACAAATTATCGACTATTGAGGTATACATATTTCTTTATAAACCATAACAAACAGACTGTGCAGCTGTTCGCACATCTCGCTCTCTCTCTCTCTCTCTCTGTCTCTTTCTGGTGCATACTCCTTCCTCTTCTAGCCCGGTTGCTGGCCTGATCCTGGTAACAATTAACTTAAATCCTTTTGCTTTTTATTATTAAACACGAATTTCGCGAAAAGAAAACAAGGCAAACGCAAACGTGTCTCCGTCTGCGCCTTTCCGTCCCACATACGCAAATCCACTCGGATCTCGCTCGCTGATTAACTTTAATCCCGCAAGGGAAAAACTGAGCGTTCTAATCTGCATAGCTTAAGCTTAATCCAAATCCATCCTCACGATCCTCGCGAGTGTGTGCGTAATTTTTGCTCTTTTTCGCTCGTTTTTCTTTTATTTTGCTCTAATCCAGTTTGAATGGATCAAGACTCGCGCGACTTTGCGCGACCCCGATACCTGACTTTGCTCACCTTTCGTTTCCCACCTAATCCCACCCAATCCCTTGACGCGTGGTGCATTGCGCCGTCTGCTACCTGCGCGGCCGCCGAAGCCGCAGAACTAGATCGCGAATATAAGGCAAGCGGGACAGGCAACAGTCAAGTCAGTCTCAAGTTTGTTTCTGCAGCGAGCAGACGTACTACCAATCATTTCCCAATCCTCGAGAGAGAGAGAGAGTGAGAGTGAGATCCTCAGTAGCAACTGCAGTATTGGAATATTAATCGAACACACACACACACACATACACGGAGAGCAGCAGTAGTGCTAGGTGAGCAGAGGGGCAACCCGCACCCCGTTTCGGCCATTTTGCCGAGCGATAAACTCACTCAATCTGCTGTGGCCCGAGGGGGTTGGCAACCCTGCCACCATTAGGGGTGGCAAGAATAAAAATAAAAGCAGAGAGCGAAAAAAAGCAGCAAAAAAAACAAAGAAAACGCATAAAAAAACTCAACGCAGGCGCAGTGTAACTAACCTCAACTTCTTCTTCTCCGCTCTCCCCTTTCCACAGCAGCAGCACCATGCAGAACTGGGAGACAAGCACCGCGGCGCCCAACTATGAGCAGCACAATCCGTGGTACAGCAGCATGTTCGCAGCCAATATCAAGCAGGAGCCCATCTCGCATCATCATCATCATCAGCAGCAGCAGCAGCAGCAGCAGCATCACAACAGCAACAGCAACAGTGGCGCCAGCAGTCCGCGCCAATCGCCGTTGCCCTCGCCCAATGCCATGCCCAGCACCCAGCTGGAGCAGTACCTCAAGCAGCAGCACCATCAGCAGCAGCAGCAGCTGCCCATGGATACACTGTGCGCAGCAGCAATGACGCCTTCGCCCAGCAACAACGATCAGAACAGTCTGCAACACTTTGATGCCACACTGCAGCAGCAACTGTTGCAGCAGCAGCAGTACCAGCAACACTTTCAGGCAGCCCAGCAGCAGCAGCAGCAGCAACATCATCATCTAAGTTTGGGTGGCTTCAATCCGCTGACGCCGCCCGGATTGCCCAATCCCATGCAGCATTTCTACGCCAGCAACATGCGCCCCAGTCCACAGCCCACACCAGTTGCAGGTGCAGCAGCAGCCACAGCAGCAGCAGCAGCCACAGCAACACCCACAGCCACAGCAACAACACTGGCTGCCTTGCAGGCGGGTGACAAGCTGCAGGCCCTGACGCCGCCCATGGATGTGACACCGCCAAAATCACCAGCCAAATCGCAACAGTCCAGCGCCGAATTGCCCGAGAAGGAGCACGACATGATGTCCAATTCCAGTGAGGATATGAAGTACATGGCCGAATCCGAGGATGATGATACCAACATACGCATGCCCATCTACAATTCGCACGGCAAGATGAAGAACTACAAGTGCAAGACGTGCGGTGTGGTGGCCATCACCAAGGTGGATTTCTGGGCGCATACACGCACCCACATGAAACCGGACAAGATACTGCAGTGCGCCAAGTGTCCGTTCGTCACCGAGTTCAAGCATCATCTGGAGTATCATATACGCAAGCACAAGAACCAGAAACCGTTCCAGTGCGACAAGTGCAGCTACACGTGCGTCAACAAATCCATGCTCAACTCGCATCGCAAGTCGCACAGCTCGGTGTATCAGTATCGTTGCGCTGACTGTGATTATGCCACCAAATACTGCCACAGCTTCAAGCTGCATCTGCGCAAATATGGACACAAGCCCGGCATGGTGCTGGACGAGGATGGCACTCCGAATCCATCGCTTGTCATCGATGTCTATGGCACGCGGCGTGGCCCCAAGAGCAAATCTCTCTCGGGCAGCAGCTCGAGCAGTACCGGCGGCGGTAGTGGTTCCAGCAAGCGCAGTTCCTCAGCAGCAGCAGCCGCAGCAGCAATGCCACAACAGCAACAGCAGCAGCCACAGCCACAGCACCAGCAGCAGCAGCCACCTCTGCTGCCAGCAACATCACAACTATCCGCTGCTCTGCAAGGTTTCCACATGCCCAGCAGTGCTGCACAATCCTCGCCAGCTGCAGCGCTGCCCAACGCTTCACCGCCCTCGCCGGCCAAGAGCGTGGCCAGCGCGGAGCAGGCGCACAGCTTGCCCAGCGCGCTGCTGCCTCCACTGGCCAGTCTGCTGCAACAGAACCGCAACATGGCCTTCTTCCCCTACTGGAATCTCAATCTGCAGATGCTGGCTGCACAGCAACAGGCAGCAGTTCTGGCGCAGTTGTCGCCCCGCATGCACGATCAGTTGCAGCAGCAGCAGCAACATCAGCAGCAGCAGCAGCAGCTGCAGTTGGAGGAGGAGGAGGAGGAGGAGGAAGAGCATGAAGATGATTTCGAGCACAAGTCAGTTGACTCGGCCATGGATCTGTCGCAGGGCACGCCCATCAAGGAGGAACCGCAGCAACAGCCACTGCAGCACCAGCAGCCGCACAGCAGCAACATGGCCATCAATCTGAAGCTCAAGGATGAGGACACGCCGCTGATCAGCAGCAGCAGTGCCTCCAGGCGCAAGGGCCGTGTGCTCAAGCTGGACACACTGCTGCAGCTCAAGTCGGCTGCCATGTCCACACCCGAGCAGCAGCTCAAGCAGTTGCCCACAGCCTCGTCGCCCATTGCCGGCTCCGGCGCCAACAAGCAGCTCAGCTACGAACCCTGCTCCGGCACCAGCTCGGCCGATGAATCGATGGAGACCAGCCATGTGCCGCAGGCCAATACCAGTGCCAGCTCGACTGCATCCAGCTCCGGCAACAGCTCGAATGCCAGCAGCAACAGCAATGCCGCAGTGCAACCTGCAACAGTTGCTGCCTCCGTCTCTGCTTCCGCTTCCGCCTCCGTATCCAGCTCATCCTCCAGCACGGGCACGGGCACGGGCACGGGCTCGGGCAACAGCAGCGCACCGGCCATCTATGAGTGCAAGTATTGTGATATCTACTTCAAGGACGCCGTTCTCTATACCATCCACATGGGCTACCACAGCTGCGACGACGTCTTCAAGTGCAACATGTGCGGCGAGAAGTGCGACGGACCCGTCGGCCTCTTCGTGCACATGGCCCGCAATGCGCACTCCTAAGCGACGACGGGGGGAAGCCCCGCAAATTGTTATTATTATTATTGATCTATTTCGTTGTCCAGAATTGTATATACTCGTAATATTAGTTCGATTTCGTTGTCAAGAATTGTAAATAAGCAAATGCACAAAAATCCTACCAACTACCAACTAACCCTAGATCTAAGTACCTCTCCATCCCCCTACCCTACACTAACTGAAGCTAGCTAACTCTATCATACCTTTATCTATGTATCTATCCATACCCACTATGTAGTAGCTCTCTCGCGCTCACACATACAGTTTATTTCTCTCTCAAGCGAACACAAACCCTGAAAAGGTTTAAAAATTCTAGCTATTTCTAAGTCCTTCAAGCGAACCCCCCAAGTAAAGAAAGTTAACTTAAGTAATTCATAAGTCAAGTCAGCAAAGAGTCCAAAGTCAAATTACAAAGAAACAACTTAGTGTAGTATTTTAATTTTTTATAAAAATAAAAAATGTTTAGTCATAAAAAAAAAACAAATCACCTCATCACTTTTCCTTTGGGTACTTTCAGTATTTTTTAGTCTAATCTCAAACTCAATCTCAATCTCGATCTTAAGTTAATCATACGAAAACGAAAATAAAAGCAAACATTATTTAAATACAAATTCATTTTTGATGATTTTACTTTATTGATCTTTTGGCAAAATGACAATATTTTTGATAACGATCGAAAGCAAGTACAAATCTAGAGATTTTATAGCCGAAACCTTTTTTAGATCCTACTATATTAAATGAATTGTAAAAAGAAATACTTCAGCTAATACATGTTAAACGCAATCTGAGCAAATGGATCAAAATTATCTAGTTAACAGTTAAGCAAATGTATGCCAAAGTCGAGTAGGAACATAATATATATATATATGTGGTGTATTCAGCTCGATCTTTTTACGAACCCAGTGTAGTATAGAGCGTAGAAAACTAAGTTTCCAAATGTTTTTATGTATTAATAAATAATAAACACGCATGCAGATGTCGAGATGTAAGTGTCACGATCTTTAATCCTCACTATTACTTGAGACCTTCAGATCGTTAGCAACTGTCGAAATATGATCTATTGACTTTGCGCCCACACACACAAGAGAAATGGAAAAACTGCATCATCATCTATTAAATGATTGTGTTATTAAATGAAAACGCGGCGCGGGCGAACCAAACAAATTGGAAAAGAAGCAAAAAGAAGAACAAACTGTGATCTTCAGTCTTGTGAGGACCCTCTCAGGAGTTCACATTGATCGATTATGCGCATTTTGCGTGAAAACGCACAATTCGCATGGCGTATGAGGGGCGAATTGCATAATAATGAAAAACTCATGAGCGCACGAGCTCGGGGGCAACGCCTTGCGGATGACGCAGCAAGGGATCATCCTCGATCGATCGAGGATCGTTCCGGTGAGGGAAGTACGAGGCATGCGTCGCGTGCGCGCCGAAATGTCGCGTGTTCTCTTCGAGTGGAAAACGTTCGTTTTTCATTTAAAAATAGTTTTTCCAGCCTCGCTGCGATTGGTCGTTGTTTTTCGGGAGTATGGGTAGATGTAGGAAAAGAGGTTGGGGGAATATTTCGAATATTTGTTCATTAAACATTTTACAATTTTCATTTTCTTTCTCCGTGCCGTTTTTCCTCATTAAAATCATAATTGATATTTATGAGCATATGGAAATTAAGGGGGGCCCCTTGATTGGAAACTGATGTACAAATTTTATGGTGGTCTGCGAGTAGATCTTATCTCAAATAAGATTTTGCATATCCCCTTAGACGATTGCATCGCAACTATCAATACATCTGAGCTAATAACCCAATGAACTTCTCGCTCTCTCTCTTTCCTTTTGTGGCCTGTGGCAGACACGAGTCGAACCGAGAGTCGAGCAGATCTCTATCTCTCTATGCCACACAGCACTACCGACCTAACCTCATTGTGCTGTCGGTCAATTTTGCCGTCTCTTATCTCGACTTGTGGTCTTGTTGCATCCTTGCGCCTTTTGTTCAAGGATCGCAGACAAAAAACTCACAGCACACAAAGAAAATCTTTGTTAAGTGGAACTAGCCGGGGTCACTCCGAAGGGGATGCCCATCAGTTTTCCAAATAGTAGTTGACTGACTGACTGAGTGACCATTTGAAAGGTGTAATTCTGGTTTCTGTTTTTTTTTTTTTTTTTTCATTTTCCTTCCCTACTTCCCTTCTCGAGCAGCTGTTGCTCATTTTGCACCTTTTGCAATAGAATAAAATGAAAAAACATGTCTACGTTTTCTCTTCCACTAATTGAAGATCTTTTGCATTCAGACTCTAATAGGTGGCACACGAGCCGAGCACACTTCTACTATAGGTTTATAGAATTAACTTGTTTTCGACTTCCAGTTAATAAATTAAAAATTGGAATTCAGTTGAAAATTATTAAATTTTATTAAAATTATTAAATTAAATATCGATGGTTTTTATTCGAATAATCATTTTATTTTTTTAAATAATTGGATTTATGAGTTTGCTATATCATTTTGTAGATGGTTTTAAATCTAAATTTGCTTAATTTAAACAATAAAACAATTTCTAGATTTTACTCATTAACATATTTTTTAAATTTAAATAAAATCAGCTTATCATATCCTTTTCAGCAGACTTAGCACAGTTGCAGGGTATTCATATAATCTACTACATAGTCACTACTTTAGACCCTACATATTAGGTTAATATGTAAAGCATTTTCTCACTAGAACTATACTCGATTCAAAGGGAAATGGACATTAAGGCAAAGTGTTTAGGTAATGAAGATAAGGTTAGATGCATCTCTTTTTGACAGTCTTTATAAAATGGAAGTACATACTTGCATGTGCTGCCTCGATATCTAAAATGTATTGTAATTGCCCACTCCTTGCCACTCCATCCCGCTCATAGCATTGAATGCATCCATTTTTGTAGTTACCCTTCATATATATATATAAGTATTTTTGCCGTCTGGCTTATCCCACAATCTACATAAGAACCGCAGCCAGCGCACAATGGGTAAACATGAAAGTATTATTAATGCCCACGGAAAAAATCTCCCACAGGGCTGAACATAAAATAGGTATTTACTGCCAGAACCACCCCCAGAAGCAGCCGAAGCGACGACAACAATAAAGGCTAAAAAAAAAAAATCGGTAGAGCGCACGCCATATTGAATATGGGCATGGGTTGGAGTCGTAGTCGCAGTCGGAGTCGGAGTCGGAGTGGGACGCTCGTGTGGTGTGGTGCGTTACTTGGTCTGGGATATGGGTAGCCATTTTTAGACTGCGACAGACGTACTAAAAATAAGCCCCGTAACAGTTGCAGCATAAGTCGAGGGAGTTGGTCGGAAAGTGTTACAAGGTTTTTCACTATGCCAAAACTGCGTGGGTTACCCAAAAAGGGGATGGTTAGAGGGGTTAGCAGAGGGCTGGGGGGAGAGATTAGCCAGCGCATGTGTATGTGTGTCTGTGTGTGCCGTATGCCGTGTGGGTGTGCAGTTGATTAACACACACACACACACGCAATCGTCGCAGCCTTCGCTGACCATGGTCCATGATTAGCAACACATCCCTCTCAGCTCTGACCGCGGGCCCTTATCAAGCAGCCGTTGCCACTGTCCCGCAACCCGATGAGCTGTTGATTGCCATTTCGACTAGGAGCTGGCGCCCACATAGATCCGCGCACAGCACGAGCAGCTCGAGCAGACAACCGGCATCTGCGGCCAATTATGGACTCGTTCTGATCCTGCAAGCGTGACGTCATGTGCTATCGGCACCTCAACACACGGCATACCCTATTCACACACACACACACACACACACACACGCGCTGAAGGATTTGCTGAATAGCCGATAATTTATTTCTGTAAACAGTTTTCACTGGAATTGCGCACGCTCGTTGCCAAGCGATCGGTTCAAACAGCTGACCAAGGTCCGCCGACGCGTCGATCCGTTGATGGTACCTCGAGTGCCTCTTCTTATGCGGTAGGTGAAACGAATCTATAAGTGGCGCTGCTAACGAGCCACGATTAAGGATCTACCTTGCTGCGCTCCTTTGATTGTTTTGGCATGCACAAAGTTATGAGGTGGCTGAGAAGTTACGCTTCTAGGATATGTTTTATTATAGCTGTATGTGATCTTCTGAATTTTTTTGCATTATAAAAACATTTTTGGCAGCTAGAAAAGTAGGTGTGGTTGCAATAAACTTGATAACGAAAGCAGCAAATACTTTTATTTAAAATGAGAAAGTCTGAGGGGAAGATTTAGGAATAGTATTTATTTAAAATAAATAAAATATGGTTCATTAAAAAAATTTTTAATAATTTAAATATTAATAACGATAATAAATTAATCGGACTATAAATAAAAACTTTCTCCCATATGCTAAATATAGAAAATGCACTTTATATTAAAATATTAAAATGAATTAAATTTAATGACTTTTAACAGTTGCAAATTTTATTAATTTAAACATTAATAACGATTATAAGTTAACCGAACATTAAATTAAAACTGCCTTTCATATGTTAAATATGCAAATATTCACTTTAAAACTTTACATTAAAAAGTTAAAATAAATTAAATTAAATAAATTCGGACATTTGAACTAAACTTATCATTTTTAAACTAAGTTCTTTGTTCACTAGTTCATTCACTCGCCAGCCCTCGTCAAAAGCGAGCACGCGATCTATTCAAATTGAAAATCGATTCAATTGCAAAGCCAAAACTAATTGCGACACATTCGATAATAAATGATAAACGATAGATATGCAAAACTGTAAAGAATCGCAAAATCAAGTGTGGAAGCCGTGTGGACGATGCTGGCGGCAAAGATGGCTGCCTACTAGGCAACTGTTACGTTGGGGCCCACTACTAATACAGACACGATCCACGCGCAATGTGTTTACAGTTCCACAATGTCCACTCGCATGTAAATGCGAGGGTGAGCGGGAGGGAGATGCAGTACTGGCAGCATAGCCTACACGGACCGTTGAGAGATAGAAAAAAACATCTGCCCCTGATGGCACTTTAGTTAACGAAAAATAACAATGGTTAAAAATATATACATATACACGCACACATACACATACAGCTAGGAAACAAAAAAAAATCCCATAGTTGCTGTTGTTGTTGCTGCTGTTGTTGCCGACTGGCTGTGCCATCGATAATGTCCAGCATCCGTTATGGAGAAAAAGGAAGTCGAAATAAACGACAGCAGCGTGTGCCTGGTGCCGGGTCTGTCCGTCCTCCGGACTGCGTGTGTGTGTGTATGAGTGTGGGGGTTGCACACGCGTCCTCCTAGCACGCGGTCTTTCGACTATTTGCACTGGACAGACTGGACACCATAGCCCATAGTCCTGGACAGCCGCTGCTTCGTTTAGACAGTTTGCTACATTTGCCGCGCACAAACAATAAAAATTGTGTGGGTTACTCGATTGATTTCCCACTCTCCCCGCACTCCTCTTACTCGCTGCTCTTCATAGATTCCTTTTTTTTTCATGCAGCAGCCTTTCTTGTTATTTGCACTGACCCAGCACTGTCGCAGATGTCCAGCGAGTCAACAGCGTAATCGTAGAAGCCTGGGAGCGATTCGGACTGAAAGAGTGCAGAAAGTGGAATACTTAAGGCAGTTGAGAGTTCCCTAGGCATGCTGAACCCTGTTTCCCTGCGTATTGTTTACAAACATAATTTCTTTATTTCGGAAAAGAGTGCAGAAAGTGAAATATCCAACCAAAGGTTCTTTAAGCTTCTGTTCTCCATTTATACGCGTATACTGCTCATAAACGATCATGTCTATCAAGCCACCCTTAAAAAAACACGCCTAACCAATCAAAATGTTTGCGCAACAAGCTAAAAAGTCAAAAAAACGCCTATTTAACGCAAAAAATGAGATTACTGCCAATAAAAATATCGGAAATGCATTAAAAACGGAAGAGGAAAAGAAAAAATGCATAAAAAAAAACTACCCAAAAATCAACATAGAAATACGCTCGCAAATGTGCTGCAAATACCCTGGAAATGGGGTGGTTATGATGTGTAGTAAACCACCCCTCGCGGGAGGGTTGCAAAGACCATGCTGAATGAATCGATATTTTTTCCAGTTTTTGCAGTTTTTCTGTTTCTTTTTTTTGTATTTATTTTTTGTTATATATTATTTGGCATGTGAATAAAAAACAGGTAGCTCTCTTTGTTGCTGCTTCTTCTTCCTCCTCTATTCTTCAGTAACAGATACTTTTTTAGGCTAAAGCAACATGTGTGCGTGTTCTTTTTGAATAGATCTCGGGTCGACTTATTGGTCTCTGTGTCAGCTGGAAGAACCGAGAGTAATGTGAGCAATTAGAGCCATATATCATTATGTTACAGGTGTTAAACGACACCATATATAGACGCAGTTTTTCAAGATCTGCAAAAGTTGTCATTGCAACTCAAATATCATGTTGATAGAGGGGCGGATATGCGTGTTGAATTTCCGTTAACTGTCAGGGAGAGGGAGAGGGGGAGAGAGAGTGCGCTCACTTTCGCTATGGAAATCACAGCTGGTTGCAAGCCTTTCTCTTCTGCTCCGGGCGGGAGCAGGTGAAACTGCAGCCAGGACTCAGCACTCTGCGCATCCATCAAAGTGAAGTGCATTCATTATACTCAGCATTTCGCCTGGTTATTGATTCAATTGTCTGGGGTTAAGCACATTTTCCAGCTGGTCACCAATTCAACTGAATTTGCGACCGACAACGAAAGGGGCTGCCACACTCACACACACACACGTATGTGTATAGATATAATTTCCATGCGGCACAGCTTCGGTTTCTGCCACATCAGCGAGGCGCAACGAAATCATTTCTGTGCACATTTTGCGTAGCACAGCATAAAACCCGCAAATAAAGGTGTCGCCTTTGGTGTCGCTTTAACCCTTTTTCGCACAAAACACAGAAATCTCTGGCAGCTGCTGTGGAAACGCAGATTAGAGTCAGCAGAGTCACGACATTGATTAGTTTGGGGAGTTGCTGCTTGTGCGTATAATATGCAACTCGCGGGGCTCTTCTGCCATGTGATGAAAAACAAACAATATATCAATTAGAAAATGTGTCAATCACGCGAACTGCAAGATTAGTATGTATAAAATCACATAGAAAGTGTAGGATTATGAATGCATGGTATTTACTTATAATATTATTATTTATTATAATACCTGGTAAATTCTCTACATTAAATGTTGAAATTCTGCTTGAAATACTTCTTTCTAAATAAGTATATTAAATGAACAGACAGAAAACGAAAACATGAAGGGCGATTTTAAAAAAAATCCAAAAAATCAATAAAAATAAATAATAATAAGAGCAAATATTTAATAATATATTTTAAAATATAAATATTTAATATTTCAATATATCTATAACAAAATTTCAAGAACATTTTTTAAACGTACCATATAAAAGATTTTTTTGAGGAAATTTGGCTTGAAATACTTCTTTCTAAAAAATATATTAGTTAGACAGACAGAAAACGCAAAAAAGAATAGTAATGTTATAAAATCACTTTTTAAAATCAATAAAAATAAATAACATAGTCAATATATAATATATAACTTTTAAAAATTTAACAGCAAAATTTTCAATCAGAACAAAATTAAAGATATGATATATTCTAAATTTTGCTTTATAATATTTTATTTTGTTTTCCTTTACGTTTTCGTTTTTACTTTTATATAAACTTATGTCAATTTTTTGTCTTAATAAAAGACTGGCAATCTAGTCTTAATTACTAAAAATTAAGACTAGATTGAAAGTATACGATATTATTGTGTGTTTTTCCGTGTTATTCCCTTTCTTTGGAACTCCCAAAGCGACGCCATTTTCTTCAAGTCCGACGCGAGCCCAACCCCCGAGCGAGTTCCCATTTTTTCACCCACACATCATTACAGACTGTTATTTATAAAAGTGTCGCACACACACACATATTCCCCTTAGCACTTTCCCCCCTTCTGTGGGACCCTCTTTGCGCACACTTCACGCCGTCAGTGTCGAGGGGTGTACGCGGGGGCCAGACGGAATACTCCAAATTAACGGCACACAATAAAAACAAAATGACACGAGCCCGGCGAGTGCCCCGAAAAGAGTTTAAATTATTTTCATTTTCATTTATTTATAGACGAGCTCTCCGCACCCCGACAAAATACACGGTCGAGGGCCAATCAACGCGCCGGGATTACGTTGTCTTTCTACGCGTGGCACCGCAAGATCCCCCGGCATTGAACTTGAAATCGTGCCCGAAAACGTGCCCATGAAACGCATGAAACATCTTGGGCTACCCTTTCCCTGCATACCCTTTCAACACGTTGGGCAATCGAAAACAAAGCTGAGAAACCCTTCGCCTGTCGTGCGTCTTTATTAATAGCCTAATCCGGCAAGGGAACCCTTCTCTTTGCGGTGTCTCCTTTCCCTGTTCCCTTCCCCCTTCCTACTTGTTGCATCACTATTGCAGTCGAGTTACCCTCATCCCATCGAGAGTTCACTCAAATTAACCACCAATAAAAAGGCAGCACTTCATAAAAAAAACAAAAAAAAAAAACAACAAAAGCAACTTCCGTTTTTTGCCCTCTTCCCTGTTCATTGTTCGATTACCCTGCCTGTTGCATATGCCCCTTCCCTTCCCCTCGCGCGGTTCTCCGGTTTTTTAAACGATGTTGTAATCGAGGCGGCACATGAGAGCAGCCCCTAATGCGATTCTTAGCGCCACTTATCGCGCGCACTTTTTATAGGGTGTGTTTTTTTATCGGAGGGCGCAAAAAAAAGAAGAAAGCAACTGACATGGTAATTGCCGCTCGCATCGCATTTCATATGAGGTCGCATTAAGTGATTAACCTCGAGTGTAGAGTGCTTTTTTCGAGTGTGTTTTGAGGGGTGTGCGAACTGGGGGCGTGGTTTGGTAGAGAGATCATTTTTTTATAGGGCTAAGGGGTTAGGCTAGGGGTTGGGTAGGTTGCACTCAAAGTTGTTTGTAGATCTGGTACTGGCTAGAGGGTGTCTGAGTTTTGTAAATAAAATGGAGTCAACGAGTTAAAAAACAATTTGAAAGTAATAAGATATTATTTTTCAGATTTGTATGGGGTTTTTAAATGCAGGAAAGTATATACAAAATTAGTTAATTTTATTTTTTTATTTTTTTTTTTTTTGAGAGTTCAAGCATTGAGTATGAGTATAATCAAGTGGTCCATGCGAAGCCAAGCCGATGCTTGTTACGTGCGGACCCTTCTCTTTCTACAACATTTGATAATCGTTATGATCTTAATGTGCAGTTTCAAGTAGAAATAAAAAATGCCATTTTTATAAGTATTAATAAATATATATAAACAAAATAGACTCTTCAGCATTATATGTTTTCTACATTTTTAAGTCGTTATAATCCAAATCCTTAAACTGCATTTCCGCAATTCCACTTACATCTTGAGTTAATTTAGTTTTCGAATTTCGAATATGCAGCAAATCGCATTCCTTGTTGATCCTTGCAGCATCTGCTGCTGCGGCTGCTGCTGCTCGTGCTGCGAGTGCATAATGAAGTCATCGCATAATGCCGCCGATCGAATAGCTTGTGCCGATCAGGCGACACGAACAACAACAACAGCAACAAATTGCCGCCCCTGCAGATGGAACAATGGAATCGTCGTTGCGCTTCGGGTCTATGCACAAATTCAAATGTCATTCGAATAACGGACGCCAGCACAATGACGCTGCCAAATGGACGGGCACGCAGCCAGGTAGAGCAGTAGAGGGAGTAGCAGCAGGAGCAGGAGCGGGAGTTCGAGTAGCAGTTGAGCCTGCATCTCATTTCGTGTCGTGAAAATACGATTTGAATGTGGCAGCGCGCCAATATCCTGGCACAGGATACGACGCACATATTGTTATTATTTCTATGTTTCATCCGGTTTCATGTGCCTTGGACTAGAAAAACAAGGCGAACGAGACGGAGTGCGAATGGATGTGGAGAAGAGAAACCGAAACCGAAACCGACCGACTGGCTGAGTCAGCTAGCGGTCTCGAGGTCCTTTTCAGTTGCAAACCACAAGACAGGCCAACTGCCGATGGGCCCTGATGGACTCTCACAGTGTTCCCCAGATAAGCGTGACATTTTCGAATTGCCCAGACTCATTCATGGATTCAAAGATCCATCCGATCTCGTGTCCGATCTGAGCTGCAGCACGCCAATCACACACTGACGGGATTAGTCGAAAGTGAAGTTTTTTATCTGTAGCTCTCTCCCTCTCTAATTGGTCCGATCGTGACACAGCTCATTCCTGCACAAAAAAGAAATCGCATGCCGTGAAATCGAGATCCCCTCGCATATCCTGATGCAGTAAGATATCTGCAGACCTTATAATAATCCTTAGTTTTATTATGAGCGTGAGATTGGCGTTAAATTGGAGCCGACAGCCACTGGTATATACTGGGATGATAATCCTCTGCAAGACTCTTCTAAATAGAGTATAATCCTCTGTTTGATTGACCTGGTGATTTGCGTTAAATCGCAACTGACAACTACTTGAATGAATAGAACCTTCGGCTAGCTTCTTCCACAGCACCCTATATACTACATACTAGCTTATATATACTACATTATGTACTCTCAAGAACACACACAGCTCCGCGACAAATTTTCCTGGCTGTGAAATTACGAAAAACGAACAGAAATTAGTGCATAACTCCATAACTCCCTGGTTCAGACAGATGTCAGGCTCCTCGACACCGACCCCGACCCCGACTCCGACCCCGACCCCGACTTAACCCCGCGCTCATTTGAATGTCTCTTCACTGGAAGCAACACAAACAAATCCCCCGAGGAGCAGGCATAAGAAAATCATTTGTAACCCAAGTGAACTCGAAGTCGAAGCCGAAGCAGCAGTCGGGGCCGGGGCAGGGGTCGTGCAAGGATCTCAAGCAGTGGCAGCAGCCAAATGCCAGTTAGGGTCGCGACTTTGGCGCGCAAGAATCCCTGTGTTTCCGGGTTTCAGGTCGGGGGTACGCATAATAGTCACATTTCCTTCGCTGCTTGCGTAAACATTTAATGGGAGCGTGTGCTGCGCACGCGCAACATTGCCTCACCCTGAACGCAGCTCGAGGTTCCTTCTTGCTGCCTGCACGGTCGCAACCTTTCACCTCGCTCCGTCGCCGATCCTCCCCTGCGTGTGCGTGGCGTCTTTGTTTGATATCCTTAAGGATTTGCGTGTTTGCCTCAGTCTCAGTTGCATTCTTATGATTGATTGCACGCTTTATACGAGTTTTCTATTCAATCTATTTTGATCGTCCTTCGTTTGTCGCGATCACAATCTTGTGGCACTCTCTATAGAGCGTGGCACACTTTGTTGCCTCCTTGCTGGGTGTAACGCTACTGCGGTTGACACTTTGGGGAGAACGGATCGTGATTAGGCATAATAATAATGGTTTCCTAATGCGCTGGCTCCTTGTAAGCTAAACTTGTGTCTTTGCTGGAAATTTGGGGAAATACATTTTCGACTCAAATTAAAAATATACTTTATCTTCGTTGTATTTTAATATATGATATAGAAACGGACTAAACTTTAATTATTTAACTTATGTTTAGTTACTTTTTGATTTTTAAATGAAAATCTATTTTCTATATTTACTTTGCGAAAACATATATATAATAAATTATTAAAGAAGTGATATAGAATTATTTTGAAATCTATAAAAATAATATTGGATATATATTTAAATCTATAAAAATTGTATTTCCAATAAATTGGATATATATCTTATTTTTAAGTCGATAAAAATTTATTCTCAATAATATTAAATATATACTTATTTTTTTAAATCTATAAATATAAATCCAAATAATATTGTATATATTTCTCATTTTGCGATCTATAAAAATGGAATTCCCAATTCCCAATATTGAATATTTTTCTAATTTATAAATCTATAAAAATCGAATTCCCAATAATATTGAATATGTTTTTTTATTTTTAAATCTATAAAAATGTAATTCGAAATAATATTGATTATATTTGTTATTTTTAAATCTATAAAAATCTAATTACCAATAAATTTAAATTCAAAACCAAGAGGCCAAAAATTGCATAACTACATGCTTTTTAAAAATAAGATGAGATTGTTTAAAATAAGCAGTTTCCATATATTTTTATATAGAAAACGGATTCCAAGATTTGAGAGAAAGTCTTATAGAATCATTTGATTAAGAGTAAAGTAGACATTCGATCTTAAAAGTCAAGTTTAGCTTGACTTATCGAAGCGCGAATCTTAATCTTACGTTACGATATGATCTTGCTATGGAACCCTGTACTCTTCTAACTCTCAGACTGTCAGTCATGGCACACATGTGGCACATTTAACACCTCCAATCCATAATGAATGAGTTAAGAGCATCAACAAACTAAACATTAACATATCGCGGCACAGACTACTGCGCCAGCATCAGAAGCAGCCCAGCCCCCTTATGACGCTTGGGGAGCGGAGCGAGTCATGTAAGGGATACGCCCGCATAGCGTACACGCGGAGCAGGAGCAGGAGCAGAAGCAGGACATGTGTTAATCAAGTGGCAACCTCAGCAGCGCATAAGTCAACTCCAGCTGGAAGGAGCTGACGGAGGAGTGGGAGAAGTAAACTGCAGCTGCAGCTCCGTGTCTGATCCCGACACCGAAGTCGTTGGGAAGAACTAAAAATAGTATCGGGCAAGGTGCGAGCAGAGAGAAGTGGCTGCTCCATTCCTTCCCCTGCCTGTGGGGCAATTTATGTGACAGAATTCTCATGTTTACGCTTAATTTTCGTTTAATTTTTATGTGCGCCAAGAAGTGGCCAGCCGCTGCTCCTGTTGCTGCCGTCAGGATTCTTGGCAGGATTCCTTGGGCTGCAGGGTCGGGTAATGTGTGCCATTTGTCTTGTTGCGAGGATCTGTCTCTCTATGTTTGTATTGAGCAAACAAAAAACGTAACATGATCTAAAAAACCAATAGACAATCACAAGCAAAAGAAAAGGTGACACAAAATCGGAAGACAGAAAAGCGCAATTGTTGCCACATGACAATTGAATGCAATCCGGAAGTGTCCTGCGTGGACAAGATCGATTGCCCATGTGCAAGTCCGAGAGCGCAGCTCAAGCAGAGCGAGGCAGCGAGAGAGAGAGAGAGAGAACTAACCAAAAGTGAGAGCGAAACACTCACAATCAACCCCCGACATCAGAGAGTTGAGATAGTTGGGCTGAGTTGAGTTCCCTGCACTCAATTTCTCACTCAAGATCGAGTCCACTCTGCAACATGCGTAAGTAATCTGGCAGTTGACCTCTAAGGCGACCTCAAGATGTGTCCATCTCTGAGAGAGCGAGCGCGCGCGCGCGCACACGCTGCTCCCTTTGTGCGTCATGCGACGTGCTTTGTTTGACCTTTTCCTTTTCTCCTCATCCTTTGGCACCCGATCGCCTTTGTCCTGCGTTCGCATTCTGATCTCGGCCTGTTGTCAATGCCAAAGGGCATTGCAATAAATGTGATAAAGATTGCTCATTGTCTTTGCTTTAGCAGCGCAATTGCCGAACTCTCTGTGCCATAAATTGCCCCTAGACGGCTGATCGCCGACCCTTGACCGCCGTTGGTGACCGTCTTCGTCTTCGCCTTCGCCTTCGTCGTCTCCGACCATGCCGATGTCGTATGTTACAGCGTTGAGAAATGCATTGAATGATGCCTTAATTGTGGCGCAGGCGCATCGGGAGCAGCTGAATCTTCCCGTTTCAATGGAACTGCATTTATATCCCGAAATTGTGGGAGTTTAATGTGTGTTTTTGCTTTGTGGGGGACATTTATTTGTGCATTTTTCTAGGATCTTACACATGTAATTCCTGACGACTGCAACTATGATTGGGGAAATGATATTGATCTCATAAAATATGTTTCCTTTTGTTTATGTTGCTTGGCAAAACTAGAAGGTTAAATAAATAAAGACATACTACATAATAAATTTCATTATTTGTCAAAATTATTAGTTACTTTTACAAACGAAATAGTTGAAAGCTTTAACAAAAATATATGTTAGCAATTACTTAAATAATTCAATAGTATTTAGTACAAATAAGTAAAATTGCTTGATATATCTAAGCTAATTTTATATATTTACTAATATATATAATATGAAAGGGATATTTACGCGTATATTCAAACAGAAGTGGTTCGCACCAAATAACAAATTGGCCACACTTTAATATCGATGATTTTTAAAGTGCTGCCCATGCGAAACATTTATGTATCGATATATTATTTTGTTTTCCCTATCATACCTATTATCAGCTGTTTGTGCAGACAAAAATGCGAGACGTTTACGTTTACATATTTAGTTTTTAAACTGAGAAAATGAGTCAATACACTAATGTTAAGTATACCACATCGCCAACACCATCCGTGGTGTCAGGCTATTCGAGTGCATCTCGATTTAAATCGCCACTACCACCGCCCATTGGATATCGCAAGGATTGTCTTTCAGCCACATCAAAAAGTTACAAATATCTGCGACGCTTGTTAAAATTCAATCAGATGGATTTTGAGTTTGCTCTTTGGCAAATGATCTATTTATTTATAGCGCCGCAAAAGGTGTACAGAAACTTTAACTACAGGAAACAAACCAAATCTCAGTTTGCACGCGACGATCCCGCTTTTCTGGTGCTCCTTGTCATTTGTTTATGTGGTAAGTGATTAAGCAGAGCAGTCTTGTTTTCAGCAGTAATATCCCAACTTTTCGTTTTCAGTTACTTCCTTGGGGTTTGCATACGTTCTAGGACTATCGATCTGGCAAAGCATTTCCTTCATATTCTATGTAGTTTTCGTCGACTGTATCTTTGTGGGAATCATAATTGCATCATTCTTTTGGGCAGTTACGAATCGCTACTTGCGAACGAACAATCAAGAGCCTGATATCGAATGGGGCTATGCCTTTGATGTGCATCTCAATGCGTTCTTTCCGCCACTGATGCTGCTGCACTTCATCCAATTGTTCTTCTACAATTGGTTGATTAGCCAGACGTGGTTCATATCGCGATTCCTGGGAAATTCCTTCTGGCTGATGGGCATGAGCTACTATGTTTACATCACATTCCTCGGCTACAACTGTGAGTTCAGATCGTTAAATTTATATAGCCAACTGCCTGTCAAACTCATCTCTTTCTCTCTCTCCCTGCAGGTATTCCACATCTGAAGAATACACGTCTTATACTCATCGCCCTGCCCATCATCTTTCTCCTATATCTTGTCGTCACTATCATAGGCTGGAACGCAACAATTTCATTTGTGAACTTCTACAAATATCGTGTGTATTAAACATCAACGTGTGTGGGTTGTAAATTATTCTGCTTTTAGCTGCTAGGCGCTCCCAACAATAATGACTAATGTGTAATACTTATGTATGTATATTCGTAAAAGTTAAACTTCCCATACCAAACAATGAGTTATACTTTCTTTTGGATTTATTAAACTACAAAGTAATATAACAACTTCTGCACTTGGAAGGTCCTAAGCGAGCTGGTTGGGTTTAACGAAGGTACGCTTCCGCTTGTTCCGCTTGCGCTGCAATTCTAGGGTATGCAACTCGGTGTGCACCTCGGCAAATATCTCCTTCTGCTCTTCCTCGGGAATTGTCGAACGATATTGCTTCATTAGATCATATTTCTCCCATGGCTTTTGCACTTTTTCGGCTGATCTGCGGTGTTTATCCTTAATATACTGTTCAATATTTGCCACACCTTGCAAATTTTGTCGCTCCCAGCGTTCCAACCAGGGCCGTGGGCGCAACACAACTTTAACATCATTAACTGGTACAGGTTTGCCCTCCTCCGGCGTTTCAGCTTCCATGTTTTCATTAAATGTACTGTATTCTGGCAACGCATCACGCAAGTAGAACAAACTATCATCGAGACGTTTCTCCAGACGAAGTACCTCGACCTTCTGAATTGTCGGATCATACAGTTCGTAGACAACCTCAATTCCTTGATGATCAATTACGTTGCGAAGAATGAAACGTGCTCGCAAGCCGCACCGTTCACGGTGTATGCAGATCCCAACAAAGCGACTAGTCTTACCAGCGGCATGTGGATCAGAGCTGGTCACAGCCAAAATTGAACCGACATAGAACTCAGGTAATTCAATTTGACGACGACGGTCTAACATGTCCAGACGCTCCAGCTTTTCGCGGACTGTGTTGCGCCATTGCACTTTGGGATCTGGCAGAAACTCAGGATAGACAAAGCGATAATGCGATGGAACAATAGGCTTGCGGGCTGATGGGGAAACCGCATCCTGGTGCTGGTGTGGTTGTTGTTGCGGCACAGCTGCTGCTGCTAGCTCTTTCGACTTGGTCGAAAATGTGACTGAAAATGTGGCATAATTAACATTTATTTGACATAGTCATTCTAAATACCCACCAATCCGGTTGAAGGCACATTGTTGAGCAAATCTTGTGCTTAGAATTCTAGCATTAACGTTCATTTTAACAAGAAATAAAATGTTTAGATAATCACGGCTAGAGATGGCTAAAGACTGCGGCTCATGGTCAGCGGCTCGATATTATTATCGATAACTTATGTTTAGTGTGACCGTTTCTAACCATAATCTAATAAGTCTTTTTGTAACGGAATATAGTGTTTGCCATTAAATTCTGTGTATGGAATATAATTCAATAAATATTAATTACTAATAAATACATTCAACTTGGTTTTAAATAAGTACATTTGTTTTAAATACTTAAAATATAATAAAATTACAATTTGAAATACACCACCCCATAGCGTCTTCATCAGTCAATTCACTTGAGAGAGAGAATTTGCGGCATATGCAGTCGCTCCACACGTACGACCACCCGTTTTATGGGCGGCTTCTTGATCTCTTTGGTGCCGGCTCGCAACTCCAAGTGAATCCTGCGGATGTGCCGCTTGAGCGCCTGGCTCTGGGTAAATGCGAACGGACAGAAGTTGCATTTATAAGGACGCTCGCCAGTATGAGTCCGATTGTGTTGCGTTAATGCATATCTGCGCAGAAAACTCTTGCCACAAGTCTCACAAAAATGAACCTTTTCGCAACTGCCGATTGTATAAGTATAAGATTAAGAGCCAGTTATTCACATTGAAACCGCGTAACTTACTTTTCTTTGCTTATCTTGCAGCTTTTGGCTATCTTTTCTGGTTCCGAGTCACTTATAATTGGGTCCAAAATACTATGCACTAAATCGTTGTTTTGATTGAAATCAAAATTAAAATCGATATTGTTAAGCTCAAGGTCAAAGTCCAGCTCTTCGCATGCGATCGGCGGAAGCTTGTCTCGTCGCTCACGCTCAAGAAAAGTCAGCGATTTCTGTGTTATTTTATCCTGTGCACTAAAGTTGCTATTTTGTATTTTGATTGTATTTTGTTTTCTATGCTTGACGACCTTCGGCGCTTTCGCTATGGCAGCTTTTGGCGCCGAAGACTTTTTGAGTGGGGCTCTCGACGTGGGTTTCCTGGCTACATTTTCGGATTGGCCGTGTAGCAACAATGTGGGTATGCGAAACTGCGATTGCAGTTTAAGCTCCTTACTGTGTTTGCGTTGAATGTGAGTCCTCAGAAGATGATTCTGGACAAAAGATAGAGGGCAGCTGGTACATTTGTAAGGACGTTCGCCAGTGTGAGTGCGAGTATGTATCGTCAAATCATGACCTCGCAGGAAGCCCTTGCCACAGAACTTACAAAAAAATGTTCTCTCCCCAGTGTGGCGTCTGATTTAATAATAGAAATAAATTCATTAATGAAATCAGAAACAATTTCAAATTCGAACATCACTTACTTCTCGTGTACGCGCATAAGATAAACACGACTAAATCCTTTTTCACAAAATTTGCATTTGTGAGGCTTGTCTTCAGTGTTTTCCGTGATACGTCTAGTCAGATTATTAAGTTTAGTTGGATTTTTAATGGACTTCAATTGGCGTTTTAAAATTGTTCGAGGTGGTGGCACATGCTGCACAATTACGTCGACTGGGTCTAATGGTTCAGTCTTGACGCAGGCTAGGTTAACTGGAATGACATCCTTTTGATACACTGCTTGCACAAAGGTCATCGCGCACTTGGTGTCGTTTTCCTCTTTCGTAGCCAACAACCGCAAGAGCTGGCGATTGCTTTCCTCACAAGTCCGCTTGAATCTATATGCATTTTGTGCAGCTAATACGCAGGACAGACAGATGTGCTGCGGCAGTAAATCTCTCGGCTTTACTTCACAGAACTCATTGAGCATGTCAGCCAAGCTGGGTTCCTTGTCTGAGGGCTGCTGACGGTCGGCGAATATGTCAACCAACGTTACCGAGCTGTCCATACAAACACGACAGAGCTGCTCCATGATGGGGCTATAGATACTAAGTTGTAGGTTCTACATTGGAAACATATATTAATAATCCTGGCTCTGCAGAGTTTATGTGTACATTTTACGTTGTATATGTGTGTGTATACAAAGTCAATCGGTTTCGACTATCGACTATCGAAAGCCGATTTAGTTGTATTGCACCAATGCATCAGCTGTTTTTTCACTGTTTTTAACTTATAAATACAATTATCAATGAGCTGAATAACAGTTTGTAAGTGTCGTTATAGCAGCTACATGTATTAGATAATATGCTTAATTAGCATACAGTTTTATTAAATTGTCGAGTAACGTGATCGAGGCTTGTCCGCAAAATCTTATAAGTAGTAGTTGTGGTTTTATTATTACAAACCACAAGCTTGCACCATTTCGAAAAGAGTAAATAGATCTTCGGCTTTACCAATAAAAATTATAAAATGCATAGAATATTGCCAATATTTGCGTGCGGAGAAATTGTACGTGGATTCGGACGTGGATCAAAAGAGCTTGGAATTCCAACAGGTACATATGTTCGTTTGTTATTGTGACAATTGATATGTTTACACTATGAAGGCTATTCAATTAATAGCTCATTGTGAATACATAGAAAGTATCTTAGTTGCTATTCTAAAAAAAAAAAACAAACGTTTATTTGTTTCATTAATATGAATTAAATTTGCACAGTAGCACATAATTTATATTGCCAAATCACGCTGCATAAAAGAATTTCATTGTAACACTTGAAACTGATAATAGATCCCTCAATGACATTAACTGTTCTTGATAGCAAACTTTTCGCTTGAGGCGGTTAAATCGCTGCCAGAATCCCTTGAAACCGGAGTCTACTATGGCTGGGCGAACGTTTCTAACGGCGATGTCCACAAAATGGTACTAAGTATTGGCTGGAATCCTTTCTACGGCAATAAGGAAAAGAGTGTGGAAACGCACATTCTGCATGATTACAATTGTGATTTATATGGGAAGACATTGAAAATCTGCATAGTAGGCTACTTGCGACCTGAGCAAAATTTCGACTCTCTGAATGACCTTATTGACACTATTAAATCGGACATTGATAAAGCTAAAGAGTTGCTGGACAATGCGGAAAATAAAAAGCTAAAAGATGCTCCATTCTTCCACGAAGAAATTTAAGTCTTGAATTAAAAAAAGGCACCATTTGCACTTATCACACGAGTACTTATATTAGCATTCGAATATGTTCACGGATATGACAAAAACTTTAATGTACTTAAAGAATTCTTGGTTCGAAATTATATGCAATTATTTTCATCACGTAAATCGATTGATTGATTGATGAAGTGGCTATCAAATTTCTGCGAATATGCTTTTTTACAATCTGAGAGATTTAATATAGTAAGCAGTTTCAGTTGTAAATTATACTAATTATAACTAATTATTGTACTTAAGTATTTTTGTACCGGTAAAGAATGTTCCATTTGAGTGTATTTGTATATGTAGTAGTTGAATAAATGCTGTAAATAAATTCTATATTGAGTATAAATCAAAATTGTGTTAATCCAAGGACAATGTGATGAGGCTTAAAATTAAATGAATTTTGTCGTTACTGTCGATCAGAAGCTAATATCGATCATGCTAAAAACTATCGATTTAAAAGTGATATTCACTATCGATATTGCAACCGATGGTTGCTTTAATAAATAGTCGCGGCAAGTTCTTACATCGAAGTAGCAAAGATTTGTGCATATAAAACCGCTGCATAAATCAACAGGTAAATCAGAAGAGATTTTTGCATTAGCCAAGCTACTAGTTAAAACGAAGATAAATTCTATTCAGCGACAACAACATCGACACCCACATTGTCAACATGTTAAGCAGCAACAACGTGTCTTTAACGTCTCAGTCGCAGTCCAGCACACAACATGTGCGCAATGAGAAGCATAAGCAACAGGTGGAGGTCGAGGAGCCCACGATCTCCATATCGGAGAGTAAGGAAATAACCGGTTTGACTCATGAGTGTGGCGTTTTTGGAGCAATTGCCTGTGGCGACTGGCCGACACAGATTGACATTGCTCACGTGCTCTGTCTGGGTCTGGTTGCTCTGCAGCATAGAGGTCAAGAGTCGGCGGGAATTGCGACTAGCGAAGGCAAGTGCTCTAAAAATTTCAACGTACACAAGGGTATGGGCATGATCAGCACGCTCTTTAATGATGATTCCATGAAGAAGTTACGTGGTAATCTTGGCATCGGGCACACGCGCTATTCGACAGCTGGGGGATCAGAAGTTGTCAATTGCCAGCCGTTTGTGGTACACACGGCACATGGGGCAATGGCACTAGCCCACAATGGAGAACTTGTGAACAATGAATCTCTGCGCCGCGAAGTGTTGGCCCGTGGCGTCGGCTTGTCCACCCACAGCGATAGCGAGTTGATTGCTCAATCCCTCTGCTGCGCGCCAGAAGGTGTCTCCGAAGATGATGGGCCGAACTGGCCTGCCCGTATTCGCCATTTCATGATGTCTGCACCATTATCATACTCACTAGTAATTATGCTGAAAGACAAAATCTATGCTGTTCGTGATACCTATGGAAATCGGCCACTGTGCATCGGCAAAATAGTTCCCATAAATTCTGGCCATGCGGGAAACAGTTCGGAAACACCTGCCGACGGTTGGGTGGTTTCTAGTGAGAGCTGCGGTTTCCTGTCGATAGGTGCACGTTATGTGCGTGAGGTGGAGCCTGGAGAGATCGTTGAGCTAACTCGCGGCGGATACCGTACCGTAGACATTGTGGAACCCCCTGGTTATAAGCGCATGGCCTTCTGTATCTTTGAGTATGTCTACTTTGCCCGTGGCGACAGCATTTTCGAGGGTCAAATGGTCTACTCAGTACGTCTAGAGTGTGGACGCCAACTGTGGCGTGAGGCACCTGTTGAAGCAGATATTGTGAGCTCAGTTCCTGAATCTGGTACGGCGGCAGCTCATGGCTATGCCAGGGAGTCGAGTCTAGAGTTTGCTGAAGTTCTGTGCCGTAATCGCTATGTGGGACGGACCTTTATCCAGCCGTCGACACGTCTGCGACAACTGGGCGTGGCTAAGAAGTTTGGCGCTCTGTCGGAGAATGTGGCTGGCAAGCGACTGGTTCTTATCGATGACTCCATTGTCCGAGGTAACACCATTGGACCAATTATCAAACTGTTACGCGACGCTGGAGCTCGGGAGGTGCATATTCGCATAGCCAGTCCTCCTCTGCAGTACCCATGCTACATGGGCATCAATATACCCACACGCGAGGAGCTTATCGCCAACAATATGAACGCCCAGCAGTTGGCACGTCATGTGGGCGCCGACAGTCTGGCCTATCTTAGTGTCGCTGGGCTTGTGAAGACTGTTCAACGCCAGCATGTGGCGACTGGCAAGCCTACCGGTCATTGCACTGCCTGCTTAACAGGCGAATATCCTGGGGGACTGCCTGACGAGCTGAGCTGGTGAAAAAGAGGCCGACAAAACTTATGAATGAACTTATCATACCCCAACAAAATCTCTTCAGTATGAAGCCCAAGAACCCTCAATAACTTTGTCACAAATTTTGTAACTGCATTTTCGCACATAGCGACCCACTGGTGGGAGCTTCTATAATTCCATTTCCATTATACAAATCCTTTATAGTCTAAGATGAAATTATACACACTTATATTAAGATTAAAGTAGCTCTTCAGTGAAAAGCTCCCTGATGTACTCTACTAAAAAAAGACACTTTTGTATAAATAAAATACCCTTCAATATTGCCACCGATTTATGAAAGGCCAATAATTGTACATTGTTACCATTTACATACTATGTTGTACAAATCGCCTATAATAAAAATGACATTTACACAAAAACCTCTTATATCAATTTAAAGGTTGGCAAAGAACAGTCCAAGGCGGGCTGCTATTCTTATGCTTCAACAAACATCGAAATCAGATCACAATAATTGAAAACCAGTTGTGGAATTCGAGACTCTTATATTGAAAACAAATTAATCAGACTACGAATTTGCATACACATATAAAACAAGGAAATGTAAATTAACGAAATACTAAAATATTAAGAAGAAATGTTTTTAAATGCTTTGAGTAAACAATGAAATAAGGAAATCAAAATTAACGAAAATACTAAAATATTTAAATTATTGTGTTTTTAAATGTTTTGAGTAATCAATAGATCCGTTTAGTTGGGAAGCTTTTCCAGATTTATCATTTAGCTATTAGCCAGCTTTACATAAAGAATAACTTTTTCAACTTTTTTGGATTTAAGCATATAATGAATGATTCGTGCTGTAAACAAGTTAAATTATAACTTATCGCTAGGTAAAAAGTGTTAGTCAACGTTTGTTGAAATTATCGATATCGATAATTAAGAAAGCTACGTCCCTGTTTAAATTGTCATCTCATCCCCTTTTAATATGTCGGAAAACACAAATTACTGACGTTTTCATTAATTTATAACATAAAAACGTGTTGGTTACCACATAACTAGTACCTAGCATAGTTTCCAGAAGGCTTCATAGTGAACACAATATGCGTTGTCCACTTACTTCAACCGGTTCGCTAATCTCTCTGTCCCTTCTGCTTTTGGTACTGAGCACCTGCTCTGCGCTCTATGAGGACCAGATTAAAAAATTTGACTGGTAAGTGACACGGTTGAACGTTGATCTCCAATTAATAATTCAACTCTAAACAGGCGGAGTGTGCATGTTGGAGCTCTAAAGCATGTCCACGTAGATCTAAACTATTTTCAGCCGCGTCTTTTATTGAGTACAAATGAGCAAGTGGTTGCCTCATTATGTCCGAAAACCGGTGAGATCGTCTGGCGACAGGTGCTGGAACAAAAAGCCCGCGGTGATGTCAAGTTGCTGCAGGTTAGTGGTTTTGCCGATACCAGCAGCGACACTGCCGCAGCACCCATGGGTTCGCATCTTGGCTTCGATATGCTGACGGTGCAGGGTCATGCGCCGGCTCTGGTACGAGGCTGGAATACCAATATTGGTACAATTGAGTGGGAATGGTCCGTAATGCCGGTGAATACTGAGCGTGCTCAGGATGCGCTCTGGTTCTACAGCAATTCCGTGTTGTATCACGTTGTGCCTGCTTGGCGTAGTCATCTCGAGGTAACTGCCTATTTCGCTACCTCAGGACACTCAACGGGAAGCACCAGTAAAATAATGGCAGCTTGGATTAAGCCCGATAGCTGTTTGCTTAGCGGAACGTACTATATTTGCTTGGACGGCAAGCAGCTCATCAGCTTGGACCTGGTGGCGAAGAGTACACAGGTCATTGCTACCGCACTCGATGCTGAACCAAGCAGTAAAATACAAGCTTTACCGGTAAGAAGATTGATAAAGTGCCTTTATAATTTATTAAATCTGTTAATTTCAGGGTCTAAATGGCGTGATAATTGCGAACAAAAAACTTGTTAGTGTTAACAAGGATCAGTCTGTGTGTGGTGAACTAAGCAGTTCCAGCTATGTTGTTGGTAGCTTTAATTCCCGTAAGGTTGTGACCTATGCTGACTTGGCAAATGGTGTAAGTAAACTGCCAGTTTCCAATGTTGTATGTATTCCATAGCCGGCTTTTATTTTTCCAGACTCTCAAAATTAATGCTGTTTACGCGGATAATTGTTCACCGGTTCCCGAACTAGAGTCAAGCTTAGCATTTTCTGTGCATTATGGAACACCAAGCTTGCGATCCTTTGACTGCAAACTAAAACGCAGTGGTGATGGCAAGCAATGTCTATTCTTATTTGCCACCAGCGCTGAATCAATTGTGGCCGTGCAACAGGGACGCGTTCGCTGGGCCCGTGAGGAGTCATTGGCCAATATAATTGACTCGCAATTCATTGATTTACCATTGGCCGATACGGAGGGTACATTAGAAAATGAAATGAAGGAAATAGCAGGTGAGCTAAGTTAAAGTCTTAATTTATGTAAGAAATGCTTATATATGATTCTTAAAATGCTTACCAAAAGTGGACTCCAACAATTTGAAGCGTAAGTTGTTATTTACATTCTGATAGTCTATGAAAGCTTTCGAAGATCAACAATCCCTCTTAAATATCAATGCTCTTTACTAATTTGTATTCATTTCTTCATTAGGGGACATTGCTAGTGCATTCTCGCGTCGCATTACCACGCAAGCACTGCAAATCAAAAGCCTGTTTCTCCATGTCATCGGGCTGGGTCCACCACCGACTGATACGCAGCGCGCTGGACTTGTGCGTGATTCCTTTGGTCTGCATAAAATGTTGGTAGTTCTGACACGTAGTGGCAAAATCTTTGGCATCGACAACATTGCTGGCAAGCATCATTGGAAGCTTTATCTTCCACATGTAAAAGGATTTGAAAATGCCGAGGAGATGCGTCTTATAGTGCAGCGAAGCTCAAAGCATTTCCCACTGCAGCCACTCTGTACAATAGTTGCAAAGTTTGCGGTAAACTCTCAACTTATATTATTGCCCTACAAAACTTCATATCTTTGTATTAATCTTGTAGAGTAATGGAAATGGCGTATTGTTCCGCTTTAATCCTATTACTGGACGTGCTGCTGAAGGTGGATTGCTGGAACTGGATTATCAAATCAAGCAAATCGCTCTTTTGCCCGAAACGGAAAGAGATTTCGTGAAGGGTATTCTTATGTTGGATGCCTCAAACAAAGTGCATGTGCAGCCCAAGCACGCTACGCCATTGGCGGATGGCATTTATTTGTACACGGCCGACGTAAAGACCGCAGTACTCGAGGGTTATTTTGTTAAATATGCGGGCGGCGTAAGTAGTTCACTGGGCAACTACAGTGTGGCAATTATAATCAATTGTTTAAATTATTTCAGGCACTATCATGCTTGCCCATTTGGAATGTCCGCTTAGGAGGTCACAATTCGGAACAGCATATCGTTGGTGTTGCTAGCAAAAATCCTATTGAGCATGTGCACTCCCAGGGACGTGTTCTGGGCGATCGGTCTGTGCTCTACAAATATATCAATCCTAATCTGGTGGCCTTTGTTACGCAAGCTCCAGATCCAACGCACAAATGTAAGTTATTTATCGAGCACATTCAAACATGTGATTTTAATTTATTTCATTTCGGTTACAGCTGTGCTCAATTTGTATTTAATTGATGTTGTATCCGGCTCCGTCATCTTCTCAATGACACATCGTAAGGTGCGACCGCCACTACATATTGTTCACTCGGAAAATTGGTTAGCCTACTCATACTTCAATGATAAAGTGCGCCGCACCGAGATTAGTGAGTGAAATCGATGCATTGTGCTATGTATTATATTAATTCATTGTGCCTTCCGCTAAATAGCCACCATTGAACTATACGAAGGAGCTTCCCAGGCTAACAGCAGCGTCTGGAGCTCCTTGCAGGCACCATCCATGCCACTTGTCGAACGTCAGTCCTACATCATACCAACCATCGTGGAAGCCTTGCGGGAAACTATAACCGAACGCGGTATCACCAACAAACATGTCTTGAGTAAGTTGTCTGTTAAAAACGTTTTAGGCAAGGTAATTAACTACAATTGCATTTCCAGTTGGCACAGCTAGCGGCGGCATCGTTGAAATGTCATGGCATTTACTAGATCCACGTCGTCCGATTTCATCTACTACGCAGGGACGTGAAGAGGGCGCTATACCTTATATACCCGAGTTGCCTTTGCCCACTGAAAATTATATTAATTATAATCAGACAATTGCACGTTTGCGTAAGATTTATACCGCTCCCAGCGGTCTGGAGAGTACCTGTCTAGTCGTGGCCACTGGCTTAGGTGAGTCGCAACTATATGACGTTATATAAAATCGTTATATAACTCATTATTTTTTCACAGATTTATTTGTTACGCGCGTTGCGCCCTCCAAAACATTTGATTTGCTGAAGGAGGATTTTGATTATATATTAATTTCCGTAGTGCTAGTCGTGCTCACATCGGGCTCTTTGATTGTTAGGCATTTATCGTCGCGTAAATTGCTCAAGCAGGCGTGGAAGTAGACGTGTCACTACAATACAGAGATGTCATTGCTTTATAAAAATTGTACTACGACCAAAAAGAACTAACAAGTAACAAGAAATTGACGAAGCAAGTGGGCAGTAGATTTCAGAATGAGAGAAAGAATTGTAGAAGCAAGCCGCATTTGAACTTATAATGCAATTGATATCAATTTTTTTCTCAAAGCCTAGGCAATTATTTATAATTAAAATATATAGCGTAAAAGAAGTAATTAGCTGTTGAAAGGTTTTCATTGCATTTTATGTTTTCTGTTTATTTTCTATACTCAATATCAGCATTCAAATTGTGTTTTTTGAAATTTAGTCAATAAAAAAACATTTGTAAAGGATGGCTAAGGTAAATTATTGAGTTTCAGATTTGTTTTAAGTAGAAAAAGCTACGAGTGGGAATCCAAATAAACTTAAATAAATAAAAAAAAAAAAACGGAGTCTGCATTAAACTTTATGAATAATCTAATAAGAATAGTTGGCCTAATGTGTTTGGAGTTGCCACCTAGTTGTTCGGTGTGTTGCCCAGCACTGGCCGCGTTAAACAGCTGTTTGCGGTCTTCCTCTTGCGCACCATCGTGCTGAACACAAAAAAACGATGGCTCTTCGTGTTTTCGGCTTAAATTTAATTAAAAATAACAGAAATCTGCTGCAAAATGCTGGCAAAATTAACGGAGTAGCTAATACGCAAGCCGTAAGTCAAAAGTCTGCTATGCAATTCGTTTCAAAGCTTGTTGAAATGTTAAATAAAATGTTGCCGTTTGCATAACATTTCAGGTAATATCAGCGCCATATGCGACACAGGTTACCGTTGAGGCAACGCCGGCTGCTGTGCAGAAGCAGAAGGTGAGCAAGGCAATGAAGGCGTACTTGACGCGGGCCACTGAGCACGATGAGTTCATGAAAACGCAGAACCTGGAGTTTCAAATAGGCAAGCGGCACTTAGCCAACATGATGGGCGCCGACCCAGAGACCTTCACTCAGGAAGACATAGATGTTAGTATGCTTTCAGTTGACCATTGTAACACAATTCATAGCTCTCTCTTAATTAAAGGAAGCCATTGCCTACCTATTTCCCTCTGGCTTATTCGATAAGCGTGCACGACCGGCCATGAAATCTCCTGATGAGGTGTTTCCAGCACGAAAGGCAGCCGAATTCGATGAAACGGGGCGTGCCTTCCACACCATGTTCTACACAGGCAAACCCAACTTTTTCAAGCTGCTGCACGTGCGTTGTTTGCTACTTCCGATTTGATTTTTTGTTAACAATTTTCATATTTTTCGACAGGACATTGTGGCGGAAACCAATAAGCTGTACGACTTTGAAGACCGCATGCTGCGTCGTGGAAATAAGCCTGATGAAAACCAAAAACTGTATGTGATATATTGCTTGTGTAATGCATTTATATTTCAATGTATTCAATTGTTTTCCTGCAGCACAACGGCTGGTTTCCAGCTCTTGCCAAAGGACCAACTGGAGCGCCTGCTTGTCGAACAAATTGCGGACATTGAGTATCAGAACTTTTGCAGCAGCATGGACCGCCTGATAGCCTCGCCGTATGCGTACAAAAGTAAAGAGTTTATTGAGCGTTTTTTGAAACCGCTCATGGATCAGTCCAAGCAGCTGGAGGTGCCCAAGCCAAAGATCGATGAGCAGGGTCGCCAGTATGTAACGACCTATGAATGCCTGCGCAAGACAGCGCGTGCTGATGTCACTGTCCGGCTGCCCGGCACAGGAAAGATCACCATCAACGGCCAGGATATCACGTACTTCAGCTTGGAAGCGTGCAGAGAACAGGTGAGTGCAAAGTGAGCTGAGATAAAGTGTTGAACTTCGAGACGCTTTTATACCCCTGTGAAGTGCGTATATACATATATATATATATATCTGTCTGTCTGCTTTGTACTTAAGTTACCTGCTAATTTCCCATTAATTTGAGTATGTTCTGAAGTTTAAACAGGCAAAATGCACGCAAAAGTGTGCAGACTAAACAAAGATAAGAAGACAAGCAGCGAATTTATAACAATAGGTGTATAGATTGTTTATTATTTAACAGATAACTTGCATATTAATTATCATTTAAACGCTTCTCACACGACAACGCCAAACAACAAAGACACAGCCTAAAGCCAGACACAGACCTAAAAACAACCTAGATACCTGCCAGCTTCTCGCCTCTAGAGTAGCCTACCAACTGGTTGTATATATTGTATATCCATATGAAATAATATGCTCTATAATATAGGTACTACAGTAGAAATACGAATGTAGTGTGCGCCGGGCGCTTCAATATCAAATATCGAATCAGTTAACTAATGCATAATATCAACAATTTTTTTGGGGACCTCGTTGGCAACGAATGCGCATTCGAGTCTACAGACTAATTCGAACTAATTGTGTAGCAAATGGTGATTCTAATCGACAATAGAAATAGGTAAAAATATATGTAGATATAGATAATAGATAATATCAGTAAATGGCATGGGGCAGCTGCAGCTATTTGCGCAGATTCTGCTTCTGTTGGTTGGAGATGACGATGAGCAGCTTGTCGATCACCTTGCTCGCCTGTTGCTGTTGCGAGATAAGCGCCTGCTTCAGCTCCTGAATCTCTTGGGTTAGGAACTCAATGCGATCAGCATTGTCATCGATTTTATTTGTCAGTGTAGTGAATTGTGTGGACTCTGGATCCGCATCGGGAAGCGCATATGCAGTGGGTACGCATCCATTATTATTGTTGTATTTGTTTTTATACGAGAGATAGTTCTCGGCGGGATTCTTCGATGAGACTGTGTGACCGAAATGCTTACGCATTTTACCCACTTCGTAGGCCTTCATTAGTATGTCGCGTGGAAGTCGCTTCTCGCTGGGATTAAGCGGTTTTACGCACAGTACCACACGATAGGCCTGTGGCGAAACGAGCGCCGTGTAATGCAGTAGGTTGCGCAGCCAGGTGGGCAGATAACCATTAAACAATGCCGATTCAATGTAGCTTATCAGCTTGGTCTGCCGCACCAGTTTCGAGAGGCCGGCGGTCTTCTTGAGACCCTGTATATCATGCACCGCAATACCCACCAGCAGATTCATCAGAATGATGGTGACAAACAGCAGAAAGAGCACGAACGTGATCTGTGCACTGACCTCCAGTAGAAACGGTGGATCTTTGCCATCGGGATCGTTGATCAGCAGCGACAAATCCTGTTCGCCGATCATCATCACCAGCACCGTAATGAAACCCATAAAGGGATTGGCAAACGACGACGACGATGGAAAGATGACACAAAAACTAATGGTGAAACCGATTAGCATGCACGAATAGGCCATAAACAGCTTGGCAAACTCGCCCTGCACCCGTGTATACATGGCGACATACACATCGAAGACGGGCAGCTGGCCAATCATCAGCATCAGATTGGTCCAACCGAGTAGCACGGCAAAGGCGCCAATATGATTCTGGAACGTGTACGTCTGCTTGGTGTATATATACGAAATGACAAAGACGCTGGTGATAACGAACCACTCCATAATGTTCTCCACTTGTGTCACATAATGTCGAAACGATGAGTAGCCCGTTATGCCGTATAGCTTGCGAAAGATCTCCACTATTGTGATGGCCACCAGGACCCACCATTGCATTTCCATCACGAACGGATTGTTGCGCAGCATATCGCCCAATATGGATTGCTTCTGGCACAGCTCCTGTGCCTGGATCGTTGTGTTGTCGTCCTTGCTGCCATTGTAACAGTTGTGCGCCAGCGCGGTGAGCACGTACAGCGTCAGGAAGAGCACAAAGCTAAAGCAGAAGATCAGACGTCCTATATAGTACTTGCGTATCTTGCCCCATTTGATGTATAGGAAAGAGGAGCACAGCGGATGCTCAAGTATTTCCTTCTGACCCTCATCGACGAACGTGTTCAGGTAGCTAATCTCGCGCGGATGGCAATGCTGCAGTAATTGCCGAAAGTCGAGCTCCAGTTCCACCTCGCGATTGACGGGATCCTTGAGAGGAATTCAGAAAAAGAAAATCAGTTGCTGCTCTTTACGCTGGACACCCAAAAACTCACCTGCGAATGATGCAGAGTGATGGCCGCGTCCAGTTTCTGTCGTATCATGGCCACCGATGCGGGAGTTTTGCGTGTTATCACGTTCAGCGCGGACGTGCCCTTCTTGGACTTGGTGGTCACATCGGCACCGTGAAAGATGAGCATCTCGACGCACTGCACGAGCCCGTCGAGGGCGGCCAAATGTAGTGCGGTAAAGCCATAGATATCCTTGTGGTTCACATTGGCACCCCACTGGATGAGTGTCTCCATGATGTCGTAGGCATTCTCCGATTTGCCCACAGCGGCATGCAATGGCGTACGATGATCAAAGTCCTCGGCATTGGGATCTGCATTGCCATTGCGGAGCAGCGATTCGACGCACTCCAAGCTCGAGGTGCGCGCTGCCAGATGCAGTGGCGTGAAACCACGATGATTCTTTAGCTTGGCATCGGCGCCCTTCGAGAGCAACAGATCCACGCATTCCACATTGCCTTCATCTGCTGCCAGATGCAAAGCAGTGGACTCCTTTTCGCGTATGCAAATCCTGACATTTGCATCCGCATTGGGAGCATTCAAAAGCGCCTCCAGGCACTGCAAATGCCCTAGATCGGCGGCCAGATGTATGGCATTTGTGCCGTTCGGTTTCAGCGAGTTCACATCGGCTCCCTCGCCAATGAAAAGCTGCAGGCACTCGAGCGCATTCGAGCGCACGGCACAGTGCAGCAGGCTCTCCTCGCAGTTGGGTTTGTTCGTATCTTTGGTGATGAGGGCTCCACTGTTGATCAGGAACTTGGCGGCCTCGGCGGCATTGCCAAAGGCGGCACAATGTAGAGGTGTATAGCACTTCGGTTGCAGATTGACGTTGATTCCTTTGGCCACAAGTAGATTCAATGTGGCCAGGCAGCCACTGAAGGCGGCCAAATGTAAAGCCGATATTCCATTCTGATCAGAGAAGTGTAGATCGGCACCCGCGTTCAGCAGGCCCTCGAGCAGATCCCAACGCTTGAGAAATGCAGCCCACAAATAGCTGAGATTCTTCTCCAGCTTCGATGCGGTCTCGAAATGGGAGCCCAATCCCTCGGCCACCACGTTGCTCTGCTCTATGTCCTCTAGCAGACGCACTCTGCCGCCGGCACTCTTCAGCTGATCAATCAGACTAATCCGCAGCGTATCGTTGCATATCTGCACGCTCAGCTCACTTGTCGGCTCCTCGAAGCTATCGTACATGCTCGGCGCACTCTCCGCCGGCGGCGATGGTCCACACTCCATGTATTCGAATTCACCAGCTGTCGGGTACTGGGCTTCGATCATGGCGTCAGTGTTGTTGCGCCATCGCACCATCAGATTGGGTGGAATCGATTTGAAACTGTTGCGAGAGCAAAAGATTGGAGTACAGTGTGATTAAAGTAGCTTGAGCAAAGAAAACTAATGGAAAACCATGAAGAAATTCCGAAACTGAGCTAGTCCCAGCAAAACACGATAAACTTGATATTATCAACCAGAAGTAACTAAAAATCTTACGTTTAACTTGTAAAAATAGTTACGCATAACTCGAAATTCTAAAACACAACTAGGACTAGCAAAACTCTATTAACGTGCACTTGATAATGCCAGAAAAAAACAATTAACTTGAGAAAACACACTTGTAAATTATATACAAATGCACTGCAAAAAACTTAATTGCTTTAAATTATTTAAAAGCAATTTAGGTCATTAAAATTTTGTATTTCAAATCAACATTTCATCTAAATTAGGAGAGTGATGTCTATATGTGTTTTCATTGTATTTAAATCGCTTGAAATTCACTGAAATACGGTTGCTTTTTGATAAAACGTTCATTTTTATAGCTATTGCCACTGTACTGGAATATTGTTGTTTATTTAAATTTTATTCCATTTATACACCGATTTTACTGTTATTTAATGCATTTTGCATTTTACATTTTTTGCCATTGTCTTTTTCAATGGCAGCGAGTCGAGTCGAGTCGAGTCTGAAGCATGCATATTTAACAATTTATCAGCAATAATACTTGTAGTAACTTGTACGCGAAGTAAATATATGTTAAGTAATACAGAAAGATGTAGTAATGCCTCCTGTTCTGGAAGGTGCCGGCGGAACTTTTCACATTTGTTGCGGCGACTCAACGACAACGAATCGAACTGCAGCAGCATGTTTGCATAATCTACCTCTAATCCCGATGGTGCCTGCTATATAATAGTAACTTATGCTGTATAGTATAGTATAGTAAGCTATGTATTTACGTACACCGTTTGCAGCCATATCCACGGATGATGCCAATTCGCTAATGAGCTATTTTCAATTTCTAATTTCATTTCCAAAATGCCAACGCGCTGCTACACACAGTCGATTGACTGAGTGACCCATCTACAGACCGAGGCGACGGGCAGACAGGCAGGCAGAGAGACAGACAGACAAGTGGCTTACAATGGACGCCTTTTGTGGGGCTCTAACAATTGTGCCTAACGGGCGGAAAATGCAAAAATGTTGTGTGAAAAACGCGAATTTTTCACTTCCGTTTGGCTGTTTGCGTTGCTGTTGCTGTTTCTGCTGCTGATCGTCTTGTTGTTTTTTGTGTACTGCGAACGCGTTTTAACGAATACGTTTTACGTTGGTTTTTTTTAGCCAGCGACTAAAGCGACCGCCTGCATTGTTGTTTCGATTCCGACTGATGGAAAACCTCAAAGCGCTGCTCGAGCCACAGCAAGCCAGCTCCGTCGATCGATCGGGCTTAGCTCACGCGAGCGAGAGAGCAACAATTGCCAAAAAGCCGAACTCGCAAACTGATGCGGGCAGGGAACGAGGGAGAGGCAGATTGAGAGACAGAGAGAGAGCGCGCATGTGTGTGTGTGTGTGTTTGTGGGAGTGTGTGCAGAGTTGGCAATGGCCACAAAAAATAAAAAAAAAACAATCAAAGTCGACAAAGGAACTAACTCGCTATTGAGAGGGCACAACATACTATATAGAAGAAGTTTACGGTGTTATATAGAAGAAGTTAACAAATTGAGTTATTTTCGGGCGATTGCATTGTGCGATCAATCGTTCATAGAGCTTGATTTTCATTTTAACCAGTTTGAGTCGGTTGGCAACAGCGTGAATAATCTGCATGTTCATGCATATGCTGCGCTATTTAGTTTAAAACAACTGTGCTACAGCAGCATAAGTTATACACGTATGTGTAATACGGTATAACAGTATTTTGTGTATGAAAAACGTACACATCTTACAGTATTTACTTTAGATCGCAGTAACTTCCATATCACGTGCTTTTCTACCTCAAACAACTCTAGACAATGAGCTGAAAGTGTTGGAATTCCGTTCATTCGATATTATCGCATCAACTCCAATTTCATGATGGATGCCCCTGCTGGCAGTTATTCCAATACAGTAATTATACCTTTTTTGCCATTGAATGTTTTTTGCTGAAGCGTGAGAATAATGTAGACGAACTAACTATCTTTAGATCGTGGTGGAACCTGTTTACCCCATAACTCCCTCCCCCCCTTCGCAACTCTTCGCACCTCACGCAATTGATTTGACTCTGTGCCCCACCCCAAAAATGTAATACGAAAATTTCGTTTGTTTTGCAGTTTTTCGGGGTTCGTCAGGTCTCGTTTCGTCGTCGCATCCAAGTGCATTCCAGAGGCATAGACAGAGAGAGGGAGAGAGTGAGGGAGAGCGGTAGTGGGGGAGGGGTGCAGAGGTAACTGGCACTTACCGGTTATTCGCATTATTATCGGTGAGTGGCTGCTCCACTTCGGTTTTGGTAACGACGCTGATGGAACGTGTCATGCGACGCGGCTTCGTGCTGCCCTCCTTGTAACCAAGATTCTCCATGACGACCGACGAAGGCGACGGACAGACCTTGCTGTTCCACACACAAGTAACACTTGCAGTTCCACTTGTTGTTGTTGCTGTTGTTGTTGCTGCTGGTACTCGAAACGCGCAAATATGCGCTTAAAAAGTAAACCCAAGTCGGATTGGCTGACTGCACTCGCGATGCAAATAAACCACACACCGAAAACTTTCCAATATCAGCTAAGCAAAATTTATAGACCAGTTTCTACACGTTTTCTTCTCGCAGCAGCTTGGCTTCAACTTGCTGGACCGTCGAGATAAGCCGGCGGGTTCGATTCGCCTCTCTTTTAGCTGCAACGGTAAACGGGGGAATATGTTTATGGCAATGCGCGGAAGAGTGCCCCCAGAAGATATGCCAGTCGACTACAGTTATGCGATCCCAAGCGAATGTGGATCACAACTAAACTGGAAAATTTACTAATTCGCGATTACTTTCGCTTCCACAGAATCTGCACAGATCTTAACTAAATATTAACATGTGCGTCACTTGTGCTGCTCGGTTTGGCTTTGGCTTTCCCTGCTCTTTCCCTTTTCGGACTGCGACATCGCTGCGCTGTAGTAGTAGCATTATCTAAGCATTTGTCTCATTTGACGCAGCGATAAGACTAGCCCATATAAACAGTAGCAACAGCCATAGCCAACAGAGCATCATGGTATATAATCTAAGTCGCGTGTGGACTGGCGATTTATCTGCTGCTTTATGCCAGTTATATGGACTATCGTGAGGAGAGGAGAAGAGGGCTGCGCTCGGTCGACACATCCCATTATGGATCATAAACTTTATAAACTTTGACTTTGATAGCCATAAAGTTTCAGCTGCCGGCAAAATTGAGTAATACTTCTTATAAGCAACTGTTCCCTCATTGCATGTGAATGAGTATATTCAATAAAACTTGATTCATTTCAAGCACATACGAAGTAAAGTTGTGCATGTCTCTCCTTTGTAAAACCCCCTCTCTATAAAGATAGCTTCTGGTTCCACAACGCTGTGATTTGCCCTTCCACTTCACTTTGCACCCTATACTATGTACGTTATTTTTGATGGGTCTACTGAGTTTAACTCGGGCATTATTCCCCAAGCCCCGGTTTTCTGTTTGTTCACATTGTTTACAGTTAGTGTCAACGCCAGCATATTCATTGATATCATTTGCTGAGCAAATTCCACTTGGTATCATGCGGAGCCAGGCAAATCTTTTTAATTTTTTAGAAATGTTTTGAGTACATTTAAATACAGTCGACTCAAAGCTAAACAGTATTTCGGTGAATTTTTAAAACAGATTAGACATGTGTAAGCAATAATTATCCTTATTTTAATTTTAATTGTTTTCCCACCTTATTCGCCCCGCTTCTATCTAGACATTTATAATCACGCTTTGTATAATCTATTCGCTGCTGATGTAAAAACATTTCCAAGAGGTTTACGTAAAACAGTTTGCATTTTAGTTTGTTTCTCTTATCGTTTTTTTATTGTTGTTTTTGCTATTGTTGCCGTAATCCAGTACTAACAAAAAAGTAATGAAATTAATTGCAGCTCGTCAGTGCTGTCAATTGTATTTAACGAATTTAAAATTAATTATTAATGTTGTCGCATTTCGTAGAATCTTCAACCAGTTGTAGAGTGAGGGATGGATACTCAGAACAAAATAAACAAGGAAAAGGGGGAAAAAACGAAACTTTCTTAAGTTTATTTTCGCCAAAAGAGGGCCAACAAGAGTTGACTTATTATTATTATTATTAGCTAATTTTGTGCTCGATCGCATCTGGAGGCTCTTAACTCATTATGCGCACAAATTAACGAAATTCTCGGAGAGGAAGCTGTCGACGACGACGCCGCCAAAGTTGAAAAACCAGTTTGCTGCTTTTTTCGAATTCCATTTGGCCAAACGGTTGAAAGTTTCTAATACAATAGATAAATAACGAACCAGACGGCGTAGCTCAATCAATCAAGTGTGCTCGGGCGGGTCGGGCGACCCTTGATTGGATTGCAAATATAATTTTCGTTGCATGCTCGAACGAACCGGAAGCGCCATTTGCAATTTACCGTTTAGATGCGACGTCATTTTGAAAACTGCGCCGCCCCCAGAACGCAGCAGCGCAGCGCAGCCTTCGTGTTGCTTCGTTTCGATTCGGCTCGCCTCGACTTAACTTTTCGCTTATCGTTCGGTTTGGGGTTTTGTTTTCTCGACTCGTTTCGTTACGTTGCGCTTCGCTTGATCGTTTACTCGTTCGTTTCTTCGTACTTCGCTTCTTCGGCTCGCGTTGATTCAATTATAATTGAAACTAATTTGAATTTCTACGGACATCGTGATGATATGAAAGAGCCTGTGGGGTTAGCGGGCTGACGGGTGCAGGGGCAGGGGGAGGGGCAGGTATTATGTGAGTTGATGAAAGCCCGCTTGGAAAAGGCAAAGCCGAGCAACGAGACGAGTCGAGCTGAGATGTCGACTTGTCGACTTTTGCATTCAGAATGCTTTCAGAATGCCCTTGAACCTGAAGACCGAAGACCGACCCACTCGCTGCCCGGGTACGGTACGTAACGGTAATTGAATCTCGACCATTTAAAGGATAATAGAATACTGAAATTGCAGCAGAAGAATGCAATTTGACAATTAAGCAAGACAAGCAGCCCATTGCAACGCGTACGCCCCGCCCAGTTTGATCTGTGCGAATCTGTACGACACTTATGTACCTCTCGGTTCATTAGAAAGATCTATTTTGAGCACTATTTGTTATGATAAACTATAAAGCCTAAGTACACACGTACTGCTGTCAACTTGTCGCATTAAATACGCCGTGAAGGTTGTGTTCTGTTTTCAATATGCAAAAACAATATTATATCACAATGTCGAAATGGAATTCCCGATAGACCGATTTACTTTTATAATTGTCCTGGAAAATGCATGGGCAATGCTCTGGCAATCGCTGCGACATTATCCATATCGAATGCACACAATGAAGAAACACTGAGAAAGGAAGAGAATCGGAAGAGGGATTCCCGTCAAGCTCGGAGCAGGAGCTCGCACGCGTGCGAAATTTTCCGCGACTTTTGATGCGCGACAACAGCGTCGATTGACTGATAAAAATTACTGCGCCGAACTGCGATAATGTCGCATCACCACAAGACACAAGTTCTGCTGTATCTTGGGGACAATGTGTGGATGTTGTGGCGAGTGTGGGAGGTGGATGATCAGATCAGATCCAACTGAAGCCAAGTGAGCGCGCGCGCGCGCCAATGAGGCTGATTCTACACACTTAGTATAGCTACTATAATGCTGTCTATATGCTGTGTGCCCCATACAAACGGTACATTAGCTTCGTCGTCATCAGCTCCTATATCTCACACACATACGTATGCATGGACGTTTGCCTGTCTGTGTGTGTCCGAGTGCAAAGCTCATTGAGATGGGAAAAGTGCGAGGAAAGCGAGTAGTTTTTGGAAAGCTCCAGAGACGATGCTATCAAATTCATTTAAATCATAATCAAATGTGACGCGAGATCTCTTGTAGCGCCGCACCGGGCAGCGAATTTTCAACGATGCCGGTTGCCCCAATCCACCTACCCCTTCCTGCCCATCTTCCACTTGCTGTCCACTCTCGGCCAGTCGTCTTGTGCACCTCACAATGTTTACAGACATTTCTCAAATAGTTTGGGGAACCTGTTCTACTACCGAACATAAACGACACCTCTCCCGTACCGCCGCAGCTCTACTCCCCGCCCTCATCCATGGTGTAGTGTTTTGGTATTTCTGTCGCCGGCTCTAATTGCCATTGCATTCATTTAAAAATAAAAATCATGCTCGCTACTTGCTGTTGCGTGAAGTCATCTAACAAATTGCTTAAACAAATTACAGATACAAACGAATCAAAATGATTTTGTCAAATCTGCAATGATTAATTGTTTATTTTCCTTGTTTTTTTTTGCTGTATCGTGTGTGTGTTTGTTTTTTATTCTGTCGGTTCGCTGTGTTTGTATTTTTGTGCCAAATTTGTTGTTCGTCTTTTGTACGCGCCTTTTTTTTATGTATTTTTATTGTTTATTCGTTTTTAATCATAACGTTTATTGTTTGTGTGCTCTAGACCATATTGTCTACGATATGTGTACACGGTATACGGTACACGAGTTCAAAGCACAGACTTGTTTTCCCACGCATTTGACGAATCCCCCCAAAACAAACGATAAAAACAAAGGCAAAAGAACAATGTTCTTTTTTTTTGGATCTCGAAGACTTATTTACTCTTTAAATACTAAATTTCTATTGCAAATGAAAAATTATAAATATTTACGCAAATTTAATGCATGTAAATCAAATTTTACACTAATATTTTAGTCTACTTTACAGTTACAACTTAAGTGAGACTAAACATAAATTTGTTATATAGGATTATTGAAAAGTTTTGAATTTAGCGAAGCAATTAAACTACCCATCGTGAGAGTGTCAGTCCGAACTTTGGAACTCGCGTCATAATTGCGATTTTTCAGTTGCATAATATTTATATATTGTATTTCTGTCTCATACGATTTTCGAAACTTTGGCGACCGTACGTAAAGTGTGACATTACATAACCAGCTTGGCAACCATTTGAAAAACAAATTTCAATTTCCCCTTCCTTATCCATAAATTTATACCAGTTGCAGGCAGTCTGCAAGGTGCCACACGATTACATCGAATTTTTACGCTTGACAATCAATGGAGAAATTGCCGATTTGTCATACGTTTGAAATCGGATCGTAAATCGTTAACTGCGACTGTTATCACTGACTATATTCGCAAATCGTGCTCCACATGCTTTAAGCTAACTCTGGTAACACCTTCGCTTATGAGTTGTTTATATAGCTCACGCCTCTTAATTAACACCTTGTTATGAGCTAGTCACAGTAAATGCCTATGCAAATTATAGTATCTTAGTTTTGTACATATGTCTAAGACAGTACGCTACGTTATACTAAGTATAGCTTTACTAAAAATCCACACTGTGATCTTTATCAAAACTAACTAGGGTTTAATTTATTTTTTAGCCATTCTTTTTTATACAGCGCAAAGGTCTATAACGTAGCTAGTTAATTTGCCCAGGTATGCAACAATTTGTTGCATTCTATAGCGCTGGCTATCGGGCTTTTAAATTGGCTAACGATTCTGTCATTATCTATCTATTGTAGTTGCTTTAGTGCAGGAAATACTCCCGCAGTTTCGTTTTGCATTGCATACAAGAGAATACAATGCACACATACAAGCTGGCAGATACAATTTAAGTACATATGTAAATGTGTATAAACAATAGCTGCCCCAAGCGCTCTGAACTTGACTTCTAATGTGATATCGTTTTGTCTGTTTTATATTTTCAGCTACTGTTCCCCCTGAACTTCAGCGAGTTGCTCGGCAAAGTCGATGTGGAGGCCAACGTGGAGGGCGGTGGTCCATCCGGTCAGGCGGGCGCCATTCGCTGGGGTATTGCAATGAGCTTGCGCAGCTTTGTTGATCAAGAGATGATTGAGACAATGCGTTTGGGTAAGTGCCGATCTTTATCAACATCATCGCTTATCATTGCCACTAATTGCCTTCCATTTGCAGCCGGTCTGTTGACACGTGACTATCGCCGACGTGAGCGCAAGAAGTTCGGACAGGAAGGCGCACGTCGCAAGTACACGTGGAAGAAGCGTTGAGCGGCAAAGAACAAAGCGGCCGTCGCGTTGCATTTCACTCAAATGTTCAATAAAACACGAAACTATGTTAAATTATTTAAAAAACTTAAATTACATTTGGTTGAGAGGCTTGAGGCCCAGAAGTTGCATGCCTTGCTGTAACGTGCGCTTGGCAGCTTGAAAGAGTAGCAGACGTTGTGCTTGCTTCTCCGGATTCTTCTCCAGCTTGACGGGCAATCGTTTCAGTGCACGACTCGTTGCATTGCTGTAAAATAGAGATTCAAGATGAAAGATTAGCTTAGACAACAGGAATTGAAACTGACAGACTCACGCACCACAAACCGAACAAATAGTTGACCAGTACACACGCTTCAAGCTGCTCCTTGGACTGCCAAACGGATTGTTCAAAACGTGCCAGCTCGTAAAGCACGTCCATCGCATCTGACGGTTCTTGCGTGAAGTGATGCCAACTGGGTTTCACATCCGCCAGGTGAACATGCGCAAAATTCTCCAGAAGACTTTGCAAGCGGCAGTGTGTGTACTGCAGCTTGATGCCCGTGTCTCCATTCACCTGCAGCGCCTGCTGCCAGCTGAACTCATGATCCCGTTGTCGACGCTGTTTAAGCACATTGACAAGCACTGCCGACACTCCCAAAACATCACAGACGTGCTCATCGTCCAGACTGCCATTAACTCTAGTGGCTTAAAATAAACATACAAATTTACCAGAAGAATTAAAATTTCACGAAAAGGAGTGAATTATTTGACTCACTTGTGCTGACGATGCGCTTTTCGCGCATCACGTCGCGGGCCTCATTGAGCACATCGCGCAGGAAAACTGCTTTGCCTTGACGCGTGCTCATGCCGTGAATGCGTCCGAATTTAACATGCAGCAGCTTGTCATTGAAGGCTTCATCTAACGAGACAGCCGTCTTGAACAGCGCATTGAAATGATCCGCCTGTCCATTGTCCACAACGTAGAGCATACGTGTGAACTGTAGACGCCTCTGGCGCTCCAAGAGTGCAGCAATATCACGTGCTAAATACAAGGTGGAGCCGTCGCTTTTAATGACAGGCACTCGACGCTGATTCACGACAACAACCTCTCGGTCATCTTGCTCACGCTGCAATAATCCTGCCGATCGCAGCTGTGAGAGCACATTGCTGATCTCGTTCTGCGAATACTGGGACTCCCATTCGTAGCTGTCGAAATGCACTCCAAGGCGTTCGTAGATCTGAGTGAGTTCATCTATTGTATATTTGCGATACTGTTCCCATTGACTGGCCATAGTTGAATCATTGCCCGCCTCCAAAGCACTAAACAGCTCACGTGCCTGTTGAGATATAGTGGGATCCTTGGCTGCAGCTTTGTTGGCCGCAACATAAGCATTATAGAGGCTTTCAATGGGTGCACTCTTCATGTCAGATTCAGACACATTGGACAGCTGCACACCAAGTGCCAGCAGTCCAAACTGAGTGCCCCAATCACCCAAATAGTTTAGGCGGGTTGTCCGATATCCCAAATGCTGATGTAAATTAGAAATTACATTGCCAATAATAGTCGAACGCAGATGTCCAACATGAAATGGCTTAGCAATATTTGGAGAGCTATACTCGACGACAACATGTTCTGCAGTGTGTGGAGGCGCAGCTGCGGAATGTGATTCTGGTTGAAGTAGCTGCGCTACAAATGCATCAGGCTGAAGTTGGAACTCCACTTTTGCTGCATTGTGGCCTTCACCAGGTACCACTAGAACCTCTTCAATATACGTGGAGTCAAATTTTTGGCTTTTCACTGAGTCTAACAATTCGTGTTCTTGTTGTGCAACCGAAGCCGGCAGCACCCATTGCAGCGATGGCCGTGAAGCCGTGGCTTGCTGCCTCTTACCAGGAATTTCCAGAGCATAATAGATGTTTTTCAGGTCTGGCAGCTATATTTAACAACAAAATAATTGTTTATATATGAATTTAATTTAGATTTTGTTAATTTACCTGCTCACAAATCGCGCGCCGTATGCGACCAGTCATGGTATTTTCAATACGGTGGCAACGCCACAAACAGTGATGGAAAATACTGGAAATATTGGTCAAAGGCGTAAATGTCGTGTGAGGGCTACAAAACAGCTGAATCAGCTGGGCTGGATTTGTTTGCATTTTTATTGTTGTTCGGCTTCAGGCATAATTGGCAAAAGTCCGTATGCCATTATATTGAAAATGCATAAGGCATACAGTGTGCAATCAATATTAAACAGAGGAGTTCAAATCGATGCTATTGCAGCATACGGTGAGTTAAATTACATAGTTACAATTCGTAATAAAATAGCTTCATTCACTTAATTCCTCTGCTTATGCGGGTGCAGGTAATCATGTCATTTTGGGCACCAAGAGCGGTCAGCTCATCATGTACTCCGTGGACGAACAAACTCGTGTCGATATGCGACTGTTCAATAAAAATTTCAGCAAGAAGCCCATTGCCCAGATGGAGGTGGTTGCAGTAGAAAATTTGCTTTTCGTGCTGACAGACAGTATGATTCATGTCTGTGATATCAAAAACAATTTCGATATTATTAAAAAATCAGAGGAAACAAAGGGCTGTACTCTATTTGTCATGAATGTCGATACAGCCAAATCCACAACTGGTGAATCGGCAACATTCATAAGAATCGGTTGTGCCATCAAGGAACAGTTGGTGTTTTTCTTTTGGAAGCAGAATACTCTCTCATCACTCCAGTTGGTCATTAATGTGATGAAAGTGCCCAAAGCAATGTGCTGGGTCGAAAAAACCGTATGTGTGGGCTACCAAACCGAATACGTCTTATACGATGTAAGTTGCTGAACATACAAATGAGTTTGGATCAATTTTTAACATGCTTCGTACATTATACTCGATTATCAGATATCCTGTACTCCCCCGAAGACGCACAAACTAATTCCCACAACCTCCAGCATCAGCCAGGAGCCAAACATCTGTCTGATGCGCGACAATATGTTAGGCATCTCTAAAGATAACTACTTGATTCTTATTGATCCCAGAAAATATACAGCGAAAGAAGGCCCCGCCAACGTTATAATGAATACCAACACGTGGTCAAAAGCATTGTTAGGCTTGGGTAATTTTATATATTCCCTTATCGTATGGTAAGCCGTCATCATATAATTTCTGTTTCAGTGTGGGACGATCCATTTGTCGTGGGTCGCATTAAGGATAATATAGAAGTGCGAAGCTTGGTGGATAAGGATACGCTGGTGCAGACCCTGCCTGAGCTGAAGGACACTAAGTTTCTAGTTCGTTCCGATAAGGGCACTATATTTGCTGCCGCGTCATCCGAACTATGGTGCATACGCATGGTAGACATTCCAACACAACGCGAGCAATTGTTGCAGAAGAAAAAATTTCAATTGGCCATCGAACTGACGGTTTGTTGAATTTAGATTTCAGGTTAAAATCTCAGCGAACTATAATCACTATTTTCAGTCAATCTCCGAGAATCAGGTCGTTGATAAAGACCAGACATTACGGCAGATACATTTGTTGTATGCCAAGGAGCTCCTTACAAATAAAGAGTTTTTAGCCGCTATGATGCAGTTCAGAAAAGCTCGTATCGATCCATACGACGTTATACGACTCTTTCCCAGTCTTGTGCCGGAACCGAAAAATGCTGTAGATGATGTAATTGTTCCTATTGCAATCATGCCCAAGTTGGAGGATGATGAGCTGGAGAATGCTCTTATGGCATTGATTGAATTTCTAACTCAAGCGCGAGCGGGTGTGAAAATCAACGAAAAAAATTCCTCATCGCTGCTCGCGATCATTGACACCACATTGCTCAAATGCTATCTACAGACAAATGATGCCTTAGTTGCGCCACTGTTGCGCCTCAACCAATGTCATCTTGAGGAGTCTGAGAAGACGTTGAAGAAATATAATAAGCTATCTGAGCTGATAATGCTCTATGATAGTAAAGGCAAGCACAAGAAAGCTTTGAACCTTTTGAAAGAGCAGGCAAACATTAAAGATTCTGTTCTTTATGGACCCAAGCGCACCATAGCCTATCTACAGACACTGGGCGAAAGTAATCTTCCGCTGATCTTTGAATTTGCCAATTGGGTTTTAACAGAGGATCCAGTTGAGGGTCTCCGAATATTCACTGATGAATTGATCGCAGTAGAGTCGCTACCACGCGCCAAAGTACTCGATTTTCTGGTGAGCAAACACAAGTCTCTGGTCATACCCTATCTGGAACATCTGATTGAAGAGTGGAAAGACACGAATACACTGCGTCATAATGCACTGATAAAGCAATACTGCGAGCATATACAGCGCCTAATGGCTCAGCAATCTAAAAGGTATGCAGAGTTAGCTTTTTATAGTTTAATTTCTTATTCTTATTCTGAATCCTATTTTTTTGCAGAGAGACCGTGCCCGAGTTGCAGCTCTTACGAGCTAAGCTCTACGAGATGCTAAGCAACTCTCAACACTACTCGCCAGATCGCGTGCTTGAAGACTTCCCTACCACAGTTTTGTTAGAGGAGCGCGCACTGGTTTTGGGCCGGCTCAATAAACATGAAAAAGTGCTGGCAATCTACATTCAAGTCATGGGCGATGTGCAGAAAGCAGAAACCTACGCGGAAGCCAACTATGAAGAGAATAAAGAGATTTTCAATATATTTATGCGGACTATACTGAAACCAATGCAGCAACCACCCTACGAAGGTGTCTCTTTGCATCCTGATTTCCTGAGGCCCAATATCCAAGTGGCGCTTAAGCTGCTGAACAAGTACACTGTGAAAATCGACCCGAACTGCGCATTGGAGGTGAGTGAGACCGGGCTAGTAAAAATTCAAATTCCCGTAACTATATCCCCTCAATCTCACCTAGTGTCTACCTGACAATGTGCCAATGGCGGAGCTCAAGAACTATTTCGAAACGGTGCTGCGCACTCAAATGGCCGAGCAGCATCAGCGGCAAATTATGAAGGGACTTCTGGAAGCGGAAGCCGTACGGCTTGATGCGGCCATCGAAAAGGAGCGGCAGAAGTGCTTCGAGGTAAATGACACCACTATTTGTCCGGAGTGCAAGAAGAGATTTGCCGACCAAACAGCCTTCGTGCGCTACCCCAATGGGCAGGTGGTACACATGTCTTGCTATGACAGGTGTTTGAAAGCATCACAAAAATGAATCCACTTATTTACACTAAAGTTATGTTATATATACTTGTATATATATATAGTAATATTATGTTATAGACACCTAGTTCGATCTTTAATATATGTACATTCTTATAAGCGAATATGTTGTCTCAAGTAGAGGTAATATACGGGCGCATAATATACAGATTTATTTCACTATATTTACAAGATTTAGTGGGAATCATGATTTATGCCTCTTCACTGCCATCCATCAGACTGTCGCCGTCTAGATCGAGGGAATCATTACATATAGATAGATCCGACTCGGAGGCAGCTCGACTGATTGGACGCAGGGGTAGGGACATGGATTGCTTGCTGTCCTCATTATCGTCGTCCAGCAGACTGGGCGATGCAGTGCTGCAGGCTGTGGTCAATGGCAGCTCGGCGGATGTAGTAGTTGATGTTGAGGAGGCGGCAGCCGTCACTGCAGCAACTGCAGCTGCTGCTGCTCCGCCGGGCAACTGAGTCTGCCTTATTAATGCCAGACGCTGCTGGGTCAGTTCCAAGTGATGTTTGCGCCATTTGATGCGTCGATTCTGAAACCAGACTTTCACCTGTGCCTCCGTCAGCTTCAGTGTGTGCGCCAGATACAGTCGCTCCGGTCCGACCATGTATTGCTGTCGCTCGAACTCCGCCTCCAAGCATTCCAGCTGCTCCGGTGTGAAAATCGTACGCACTCGCTTGTTCTTCAACGCGCTCTTCTTGTGTGAGTCTGGAAGGATGACGGCGAGTTGCTGTTAGACTGCTCTCGGATTGCCTAATCCTACTACGGACTTACCTGTTTTGAGCTTGTCGCGCTGGAAGCTCAGGGACGCCTGCTGTGCATGATGCTGATGCAGTTGCTGCAGACTTTGCAGCGCGGACGGCGCACCGCTCACGGCAGCAGCGACGGCAGCGGCGGCTGCGAAATTAGCCCGCTGCTGCGAATGTGTATGTGTATGTGGATGCGTATGCGGATGCGAGTGGGGCACGGTGGGCAGGTAACGACTGCCGTTGTTATCACAATTGAAGTTATTTACACTTTGGTTGCCGTTGTTACTGCTGTTGCTACTGCCAAAGCTGTTGTTGTTGCTGTTGCTAATTGTGTTGTTGTTGTTGTTGTTGTTGCTGTAGCACTTGCTGTTGTTGTTGTCCTGGTCGAGAGCATCTGCTGTCGCGCTGCTGCTGCCGCCATCCCTGCCCGCAAGAGCTGAGCAGCCGCCATTGAGCGACAAATTAATGGCATTATTATACTCCTTGCTCTGCTGCTGATGTTGCTGTTGCTGCTGTTGCTGCTGTTGTTGTTGTTGTTGCAGCCCCAAAATGGCGGCTATTGTAAACGATTTGCCCACATCGAGGGAGGTATGCGCCGCGGCCGCCTCAATGAGCTGCGCGTGCGACGTCGCAGTCGCCAGTTGCTCCCTGTGCTGCTGCTGCTGCTGTTGTTGTTGTTGCTGCTGTTGTTGCTGTTGTAGTTGTTGCTGCTGTTGCTGGTGGTGGTGGTGGTGGTGTGTGTGCCCCTGGTTCTGTGTGGGCGGTGGGAGGCCAATGGGAAGTTGTTGCTGCTGCGTCTGCAGCTCCATTTGGTATGAACTTTGACCCGCTACCGTCACTGCAGCTGCCGCCGCAGCAGCAGCCAACGCCGCCGTGGGCAGTGTATGATGCGGTTGCAACTGTCCATGCCCGTGTCCTTGTCCGTGTGCAAGTGCCACGCCGTTGGCTTGCGTGTTATGCAATGCCAGAAAGTGTGACAAGGGATTTGCGTGATATTTGGAAGGATTCTGCAACATGCTTGCTGCGTCGCCTTGTCTTCCGCTCGTTGGGCTGAAAAGGAAGCAAAACGACGAGTGTCAAGCGTGGCCGAATAGGTGGTCTGCTAGGTGTCAACGACTGCACTTGGCCATTGTCACTGATGGTTGCTTGGTCTGATTATGGCCACAATTAAGTGGGCAGCTGACCGGGCGCAACGCATGCAACCCAAGACGCTTGCTGGGAGACGGAGGAGGTAAATGAGCCTGATATGGGCAAAGCGTTGCTCGCTTGGCCAGCAGACAATTGACCCAACAACAGGTTGAGGCTGGCAAAGTCAACGGCAAATGACCGCAGACTGTTCCGCACACAGACACACACACACACACACACACACACACTCGGTCGGACAGTGAGTACATTCATTTATGCACTTAATTGCAATGCTTTTCTACACTCACTCGTCTCATTCACACAGGGCGCCCCGCTCGCTCTCTCCCTAGCTCGCGCTGTCTCCCTCTCTCTCTCTCTCTCTCTCTCTTTCTCTTTCTCTTTCTCTTTCTCTCTCTCTATCTTTCTCCCTGCCTTGTCTCGCTCTCATACTCTCTATATGCCTCTATCCTGCTCTGCTGCTGCTGCTGGCTTTGGCTGTTGTCGCTGGCAATTTGATAGCCTAATTGAGACTTTGTCACAGTTTGCTGCTCTATTGTTGTTATTGTTGTTGTTGCTGGGTCTATCTGTCGGTCCGCCTGTTGTTGTTGCTGTCCAGGTGCGTAAAATATCCATCTGATGGCCACACAATGCCGGATAAACAAGCACGCACGCATGCACCTCGCCTGCCCACCCGTGCGCATACTTATAGAAGTGAATGTGGCCAAGTTGTGGGATTTACATCGAATAAATTAGGTTCATTAAGGTTTACTATGCAAATAGCAGTTATTTGTCACAGTCTTAGTCCCTGCAAATGGTCTGTTAATCGCCCCCAGCACACCTAAATAGCTGAGATTTCTCTGCTCGCATCGTAAACTGTTCAAAGTTCACTTAGAAGAGTCTAATAGAACTCTGCGAGCTGAAATTATATATAAAATTATGCGTTATTAACTAAATAATTTAAAAACATTTTCATGAAACAACCGAAGAATTTCCCAAAAACAACATTTACGTAAAAAGCATTTTCTTGGGCATAAATTTTATAAACTCTTTAAATTCATGTTTTCCACAAAACTCAAAGAATTGTTTCATGTAGTGAAAATGTATTATCGAAATAAGCTTGCTTTATCTTTTAATAATGAAGCAATAAACATACTAAAACAACCTTTATTTAAAATATATTTATAAACTGATTTGTTTATCTGTCGTAATAATCAACAAACAACTTACTCCCAATGTGATTGGGATTTCCCCAATTCTTTGCAACAAATTTTGGATCAGATAAAATTGCCTTTTTCTCCCTAGCTGAAGTAATTAAAAATTAATGATTTTTAACTTAACTTATTTAAATATAAATTATATTTTAATTTTAAATTAATTTAATTTTAATTTCTTTGAGTCGACTGCTCTTAGTTGATAAATAAATAAATTACAAATGAATAATATAATATATATATACATATATATATACAAATATATAAATATACGTTCAAAAACTTAAAAGTATAGTTCTGTTTATACAGTGCATGATTTTTATTGTATTTACATAACATTCTATGAAATTAAAATGAAACCCAAAAATCGACATTTCTGAACATAATAATATATTTAATTAATAAGGAAACCCTACAAATACATAGTTTATTTCCTTCTTCTGCACATACAAACATATACCAATTTTAAAATAATTATACAATTAAATATAAATAATAATTAGAAATTATAATTTTAATAACTTCTTGAATGTAGATTAAAGTGCACTTTACTCAAAGATATGACAATACTTGTATAAAATATGTTTATTATTTAAAATTATATTCTAAAAATTCCTTCCAGCACCTAATATAATTACTCCACAACTTATTTAAAAAAAATCATCAGTATAACATATTTTCAAGGCTTCTAATTATTTTTGTCTTGTAGGACTTAACAAACCTTTTCGACTCCTTAAAGAGGTCTTTATATTTGAGAAATTTCGCGTAATCCAAAGGAATAAGTCCCGCTTTAGTTTAGAATAATTTTCATTTTCATTGCACTTCACTTGCTAAGTGGAAATCTTGGTGTCGTTTTCCCGACGGCGAATGGAGTCCTGTTTGTTGTGCGTTGCCTACAATTGCGCGCGTGCCGACTAGTCGTAGTTGCGAGTCGGAAAATCGACGGAGAAAATCGGAAAATCGGACTAATCGGTAAATCTGTGCCTCGTTTGCGGCGCCCGCATGCGAACGTGAACGTGATGCAAACTCAACTGAATTCAAAAGTCGCTCACCGTAAACTTTTTACAATATCTGCAGCAGCGACAATCGTCGGCGTCGGCATTGCAGTCAGCGTCGGCGTCGACGTGAACTGCGCTGCCTTTGTTCTGCGTACGTGTGTATTTGTGAGCTGGCGTTGTGATTTTTCTCCTGCTTTGGTAGGATGTGTTGCTCGTCATGCTGCTGCTTGTTTTTTCCGGGATTTACACAGCAGCGACAGAGGCAGCGACAGAGACAGCGGCAGCGGCAGAGGCAGAGACACCAGCCGAGGCAATGGCAGAGGCAGTGGCAGAGGCTGCGTAACATCATCATCATTCAGATTGTCAGGAGCAACCACCAGGCGGCAGTTACATAAAAACGCAACCACCCAAAAGCAGCCCGTTGCCCACCTATCGCAGCCAGCACCATCCCCGCCAACCTGCCCGCCTCTGCTCTCCCCCATCCTCCCCGGCGCTGCGCTACGCTGCTCTGCTCATTTGTGCCGCATTCGCGAGTGTATGAAAAGTTATTGAAATTATTAAATAAATGGATAATTGGCTGGCTGCTGCCGGGGCTGGCGCGGCAGAGTGGAGTGGGCAAGTAGGCGGTGCCGAGCGCGGCAGGAAAAACAATATGGCGATGCGCTATAAATAATATTTTGTGATTAAGCAGCGCAATTTACGGCAAACCTGGTAATGTCCCAATTAATTAATAAAGCAGCATGAGGAGGTATCGCAAATTATTGAAGTAATGAAATATCTTAACCAAAAAGCATACTATGGCTAATAAATAACAAAAACAAATTATTTACTTTTTGAAAACTAAATTATTTTCTTTAAGTAAGTCTGCAAGTATTAAATATTTAAGTCCCCAGATTACTAAAGTAAATTTGAAAAATAAATTATAGTAAATGAAAGCCCTTTTTAATTTGTTTTTTAAACATAGACAAACTATAAATATTTATGCTCCTAGATTACTAAAGTAAATAAAAACTATAGTAAATCTATTTAATTTGCTTTTAAATATTATATTATATATTTAAATAAATATTATTATTATATTTTAATGAACAGGCAAAATTAAAGTGAACGCAGAATAATGTCAAAAAATTAATAGAAAGAGATGGAATAGAACAATATAACTTTACAAGCTATTAGATCAGATAAGGACAGATAATAGTGTGAAGAAATCAAGTCGAAAGAAGTTGAATATGATAGCTTTGCAAAAGATCTGTGCAAAATAGCTAAAATGTAGAATTGTTAATGCCATTATAAAAGTGTTAAAATAAGCATATCATATATGAATATCTGCGGTGTGTTTTTTATTTATTTTATTTTATTTTGTTTTATTGAGATAATACTGTTGGAACATATTTCCATATATCCAGACAGGATTTAAGCAAAACACTTATTAGTCGCTCTGCACTTTACTTAAAGTTGCGACTGTCATGCTGAACTTCTTTTTAATGCCAAGTTCTATGTGCTATATTGTGCTTCTACCTATATCCCTGATACTTTTTCGCCCAATCTCGCGTTTTTTTCGCACTCGTTTTCTTGGTAAAATTTTGGGAGCAAGGTTTTAAATGCACCACTTGATAAACTACTCAGAATGCCAACGATCATTACCAGCCAGCCCCGCCAGAGAAACCCCAATTAGCAGGCCATCATCAAAGCGAATCAATGGCAAAAAGGAAAACGAAGGCAAACGAAAAGAAAAATGGCATACCAAGTGCCCGGCGAGACGTGGGCACCCCAGCAGCAGTAGCAGCAGCAGGCCGTTCACCCAGACCACGCACGTCTCACACGCTTTAAGTTCGCCAACGAGATACAAATTTAAAATCAAAGTCAGGCATTTGCCGAGCACATCTCACGACTCTTGTCTTGCCGCACGCGGCAGCAGCTGCTGCTGCTCCAAGTGGGGCTGCAGTTGGTACTGAGGCTGGAGCTGAGTTTGAGGCGACACGTTTGTCGTTTCAATCATCATTAGTGCTAATGTACCCACAAGAATTGGGCAGAGGCCTGGCCTGGCGCGGGCATAGGCAGCCGGTGGGGAAAAGGGAGAAAGGGAGAGAGAGAGAGAGAGAGAAACGCAAAAATAGGCAGCGCAAGAGAGAGAGAGTGAACAAGTGAGCGGCAGAGAGAGCAAGAGAGAGCTGTATATACACATACAGCTAGCTGTGCGAGTCTGTGTGAGTTGCCAGTAAATGCTGTCTGTATGTACACGCACACACATATGCAACTATTTATGTGTGTGTGTGTATATGTATTATCTGGCAAATTTGTTTATTTACCACAATTTTAATATTTTTTGCATTGCTGCACAGCGAGCGAGTTAAGGGTACAAAAAATTCCACACGTTACAAGTGGCCCCACACGAGTGTGTGCGTGTGCGTTTGTGCCTATGCCTGGGTGTGGGTGTGGATGCGTGTGTGTTCTGGCTTCTGCGCATGTGCCCGTGCATCCTTGCTGCTGCTACTGCTGCTGCTGGAACGAGAAGGCGTCGCAGCCGCAGCCGCAGTCGCCGTCGCCGTCGCCGCCATTGCTGCTTGGCCTTTTGATAAACTTCGCCGTTTTGCGGAGGCTGCTCATCATCGTGCGATGATAATGATGTTTTCCTGTTGCCGTTGCCAAAGCCATAATGTTTATTTATTTTTTGAAAATAAAAATATACACATAAAATATGTGTATGCATGCATATAAAAGGCAAGGAAAAACGGGAAAGCAAACTTTCTGGCCTGGCACAAAGTTTTTTCATTATGAATTATTACGCAAATCCTGCAAGGAAGGCGGACGGGAAGCCGAAAGAAAGAGAGAGAGAGAGTGGCGAAGGGGCGGAGTGAGCTGCAGAATGTGCCCAAATTAAATTGCCGTTATAATACAGTTCAGGGCTGCATTGCGGGATTCATTAGGCGGCAGCGAGCAAAACTGTTGCCTACTTATTGGGGCTGACTTTCACTGAATAAAAGCAAATAAAAGTGTTGCCTACTTATGCGGGCAGACAAGAAATTTAGTGCAACTACAATTTGTAAAACGTACTAAGCTAATGAAAATATAAAATGAAATTATATATTTATATTGTTGACTTATACCAAATATTTTGCATGCTATTTAGGCAGTCACTTCACTCTCTCTTAGTGTGCACACCTGAGCTCAAAACTCGCCCATTAAATGTAAGCTGCGTATGCTTTTCATTCAGGTGCGAGTGCACTTCGGTCCACACATGCACACACACACGCCAGCATATGCTGGCAACTTGTGCTTCAAAGAAAGTTCCTCATTTAATGAAAATATTTTTATTATTATTGAGCTGCACTTTGTTGTTGCATGCCACAATACACAGGCGCGCACATGCACACACACAATGTTAATAGACGATGCCAGGACGAGCTTGCACACATACACATACACTCCAAGTCTCTGCTTCTCCCATTCTTCGCTTCTCTTCTTTTCTCTCTCTCTCTCTCTCTCTCTCTCGGTCTCTCTCTTTTACTCTTGCACTTGACAGCGCTTAATTTTATTAGCCTGGCAACGTGCGGGCGAGACAGCGCTATTCATTTGCCAGCAGAACATCATAATGTCCTTTCTACAGCGCCACCCACATCCACCCTGCTCACCCCCACCGCCCACGGCAACCCACCACGCTGCCGACAACAAAATGGACTCAAAAATTTGAGCGTAGCAAAACATTTGCGGCATGTTTTTAATAATGTTGTTTATAATGTCGATTTTTCTCCATTTTCCCTTCCGCCGCCTTTTGCCTTTCACATGGATTTTCATAGAATGCCTTTTATGAGCGACCCCCTAGTTTCCAGCTCCATCAAAAAAAAGAACAAAATGCCGTTAAATCTGTTTTATTTCGGTAATTTTCTGTTGCCAATTACAGTGAACATTTTACGGTTGCCAGTGCTTCTGTGTGTGCGTGTGTGTGCATGCTGTTGTGCGTATGTGTTTTATGCGCGCATTTTTCAATAAATTCCCGAGCCTCGAAAATTAATTAGTATCTCATCGGGCACTCAAAAATCAAAAAACGCCCATAATGAGCGCAATTTAGAAATTTCCCAATTCGTAAACAAAGCCAAAGCCAAGCAAAATTAGCTGAAGCCCGACGGCCATTTTGAGTTTTTAATTAAATCGTGTTTTGGCCAATGCAGCCGCTGTTATTATTGCCATCATCATTGTTTTTGTTGCTCGTATTGTTGTTGTTGTTTCGTCAGTCCAGCCGCAGCCGCACTCCAATTTGGCACTGCGCGACCGAAAAGTCAAAATGAGTTTTAGGTACCTTTTTGGCCACTTGGGGAACATGCTGAATGCGAGAGTGAGAGCGCGCGCTGAAATTAATTTTACCCAAATTACAAAATTTCGAATTCGCAAAAGTTGCAGCACGTTTGTCTGCCGCCTCTTTGGGCCATTGTAATTAGAAATATATTTGGTTTTTGGCTACTAATAACTGAGTTTTTAATTGCATATTGCGCGGCATATTTAATTAAAATTTCTGTAGTTCCCGCTTCAGCGTTAAATGCTTAAATAATAATCATATGCAGCACCAATAAAAATATTAGTACTGCATTTTAAGAACAACAAATTTATCTTGAATTTTATCATTATATTAAAGAAAATTCTAAAAAAAATGATGAGCAAGCATACAGTTCGTTTTTTAAACTGACGACTTCTTTACTCAAAGCCAATCTCGAAATAATTGTGTTTTATCCGGTAAAGCAGACCGGGCTCCCAAAAGTTGTACCTAGCTGTATAAACTAATTTTTAGCATGCTCTATAAAGAATTATATTAATTCTGTGATTCATTAGCTGAGTCCATTACTTGCGTAGTGTTTCATTGAGCTCTTTACCTTTTTTTATTATTATTATTTTTTATTATTTCAGATCTAAATGCGAAGGTTTTTAAAATTTACTATCAGCTTATAATTAAATTATTACAAATTTAATTTAGGTTTGGAATGTTTGCTTTTGTGTAAAATAAAAGTAATAAAACTGAGTAACATATATAAAGCAGAAAGAATTGCAGAATATTACATATTCGGATAAATTGATTACAAGAAGCCGCAGTAATTTCTCCATTTGCCCTTTTAGCCTTTAATTTCCTGGCAATAATGCAATATATTATTTAATTCATTGTGCTATTGTATACATAAATACAAATAAATATTACGAATAACACAAATCCAAGCATTCGCTTACCTTCTTCTCTTTGAATGCGTTTGTGTCACGCGACTCATACGTAGCAAGCGCATAGACAGACAGAGAGACAGAAAGACAGTCAGATATGCTCAACGCAGCTGAGGCATGCTGTATCTCCGGCTCAAGCTCATTGTCGGCACAACACAAAAAACACCCTCGGAATCGCGACGCGCGGCTGCTGCTGCTGACGCTGAGCTGATGCTGCCTCTTGTGTTCGCTCATAAAGCGTTGGAAATTATGGAAATTAATTGAAATTCCAGGCATGCCGCTTGCTCTTTTGGCCAAACCAACAAATTACCATCATTATGCCGGTGCGGTGACGTTGGCCAATCGACCCGAGCCGCCCAGTTTGCCCCGTTTTGCTCACGTCCTTCGTCGCCGTTTGCGCCTTGTTGCCATTCTTTGGCTGCGCAAATGAGGCGCTTTGAGTTGCCTAATTTTAGGCGCTGTGGTTTAACAGCAGTGTGTGTTTATGTGTGTGTGTGTGTGGGAGGGAGCGAGTGAGCTGTGAGTTTGTGTGTATAAGCCTGCTGCAAACTGCATTATAAGCGCGTTTAATTAAGCTTATTAATTATTTGCTGCACCAGGGAAAGACGCTGCAAAACGTAGCATACTTTTCGGCGCCAGCGACTGATTGACTGTCCACACACTTTACTTGCTGCGTGCGTGTGTGTGTGTGTCTGTAGTAAATGTGCATATAGTAAGCACAACAAAGCCAGCCCCGCATCCGCCCGCAGCCTCATCATCATCATCAGCAGCAGCAAAAAGTCATATTAAAAATCATTCGCTTGTGAAGATCAAAAGCATTCTTTTTCACCGAAATGCCATGAAGAATGATGTCGGGGGTGCCCGTGGCTTGGGCTGGGGGTTGGGCTGCAAGGGATAGCGAAGTTAGTTGCCCGCCCAGGCCATCCGTCCGCCTGCCCGCCCGCCCGTCCGCCAGCCCGCCTGCCTGACTTGCTCAGGCATTCGACCAAAAAGCCATGGCACACAAACACACACACAGAGCAAGAGAGAAGCGAAAGTCTGCCTACCTCCGGCAGGGAGATGCCGACACGTTTTAATCTTTTTATACGCTGCTCCTGTGCGACTGTTGGTGTGTGTGTGTGTGTGTGCCTGTGTATATTTATTTATGGTTTTTCGCATTCAACCACCAAATAAAAACATATTGTATGCCATAGCGGGTATCTGCAAGTGTCTGTGTCTGTGTGCTCTCTCGTGCCTCTGTGTGTGTGTGTGTGTGTGTGTGCACATTTATTAAATATTATTGCTCTTATTTTGTACGATACTTGGCATTTTTTATTGCCCCGAGACAAAGTTGTTAGTGTTATTGTTATTGTTATCGTTTTTGCTCGCTGCGGTTTCTGGTGCACATAAGTGGCCCGTTACTTGTTTTATTATGTTTGCTTTTGTTGTTGTTGCTGTGCTTCAAATTTGTTGCTGCTTGGCTCCTCCATTTGCAGCGTTTATTAATTTTAATGCCGCCGCCATGAATAACGGTTAATCAATAAGTCAGCCATGTCGCCATTTTGTTTGAATGAAATTAAATTATTATTCAACTTTCCATGCTTGTCACAAATCATATTTCTGTAAGGGGTGTAATCAGTGTATTAAAACTTTTAATATCTCGACAGTATACTAAATATTTACCATCAATCTTTTGTCAGCACTTAAGTAAAACTTCATCAAATAAACCCAACTGATTTTTATACTTACGATTATAAAAGATTATGATCAATCATAGAACACATCCCATTCTTGCAACACATCCATTCATTGCGAAAATAGAGGAAAAATTCTGTTCGTTTTGCAAATGCAAAATCAAATCTAAAATCTGAACTATACAAGCTGTTGCATATGCTTGCAGATTAGCATAATCATTGCCTTGTCATCGCTGGGATTGTTAATAAAGCAGCAACAAATTGTCGTCACGCGTCGAAGGATGCAGGAGTTAGGCAGATAAGGCCCGGTTCCGTTATTAGACACACTTAATTGCCGTTTTACAGTCGCCGCATATTGCCGACAAAGGGGAGGTTGACAAGAACAAAAAATTTCAATAACAAGGGCGCAACATAAAAAGTGGCGAATTACGACTTCAGGCATTTGTTTGGCTTCCTTTACTTCCTGTACTACTTCTTTCATTCGCCGCTTGTGCTACCATCCAAAATATATTTTATTAGAAACGAAGCACGTGTTCGCTGCCCGTCGGAGGCAAATCGGATAATCGGGAATCGTGAGTGGCGGCGTCTGTCGGTTCAGAAAACAAATTAAGTCACCCTTTTATTACGCTATTTAATTTCGCCGTAATATTGTCAACATGCTTGACAAATGGTCACCCCGCCCAACATACCGGGAGCATCCCCGGTCCCCGCCTGCAGACCGGGCTGCAACTATGACTGCGTATGCATGTTTGATCTGTAATTTGTGCCACTTGACGATGCCGTGCGACGATGAAGGGCTCAGCTCAGCCCCGGTTCCTCCGACCTAACCAGGGGGGTTGTTTGTTTGTCCAGCAAGTTGTGACACTGCAAATGCGATTAGTCCCGGAAGAAAGCCAATGTGGGCAACTTCCTTCTGCAGGTGCGCAGCTGCAGGGCGCAGCTAATGAGGCATGCATGAGCCACCGGAACGCACAGTGGGGCAAATCATTTGCAGATGATTTGTTAGCTTCAACAATGATCAGCTGAAAGCATTCTATGATTATAGCTCGCAGTTGTGCAGGTCAGCCAGCGAATAGAACTCAGAGAAGGGTTGGAAAATAGAGACCCAACTTGATAAAGAAATTTAAACTACTCTAGTCACTTTATAACTATTTCATAAAAAACCTAAAACATATTGTTTTACTCTTTAATCTGTATGCATTTACCTTTAAAACAGTAACACTTTCTGGGCCAGAAACTCACTTATTTTTGGACTGTTGAAATTATATTAAATAATACTTTCTCTGAATCATGATCCCAGCAAGATTCAATTAGAGTTTTCACTGACTCGGAGACTCTTCACTTAGTTCGGTCATGCATGGTCGCCGTCCTAGATGAAATAAATTTCATGGAAGATTCCTGTTATAACCTGTCGTTTGTCTTCTAACTGCTGTCTATTTCATAGTATGTTCATCCACGGCTTGGCGAAATTTCATAGCAGGCATTATATTTGAAGAGTATGAAATCTTGCGAGGACACAACTTCCCAAATGGTTATGCCCATGCTGTATGTATCGTTCACTGTAATGAGGTCTACGTGCAAATATGCCAAGCCCTATATAATAAATATATAATAAATGCATATGCATGCATCCACACGAGTCTGTTCAATAACGAAACAGGAGTCCGAAATTCCTCATGCAGGGCACTATGCAGTGAGCCGCCATCAACACATTCCATGACTCTCTGATATTTTCGATATTTTCACGGTTATTCGTAGATCGTTTAAGCTCTTTGTGTGCTGCACATTCACCTTCACATCTTAACTCTTAGACAGTCCCAAAAGTACCACTGCACAAAATCTGAAGAGGTAAAAGAAGGTATTTGTATACACAACATATAAACAACATATGTCATTATCGTATGTACCTCTAGAGTATTGAGCTGGTTTAACTCTTGCTGCCACAGTTTGACACAATGTCTTCAAAATTCTGACTAGCTTTGAGACGGTTTTAGAAGTTCATTAAAAATTTATCAATGACTAGAACGGAAATTGTGCTGCATTAGGGAATGCAAAATACCCTATAAGTGGGTTGTACACCGAGTCTGCCTGGCACAGTTTTGACTCTTGCAGAGATGGTAGTACATAAGCAGATAAACGTGCTGTACAAGCAGTGATTAAAACAGTTATGACCAAAAAAAAAAAGTTAAAAAATTCCAAACAAAATTAGCATAAAAAAGGCGTAAAAAAGCTAAAGAATTTATAACAAACAGCGTAAGAATCAAACTGAAATTATAATATCATAAAATGAAAATTAAGCAAGAAATTTTAAGATTATCACAAAAAAATGTAATTTGAGATAAATTGCATAGAAAATATTGGTAATTAAAAAAAAAAAGAACGGAAAAAGCAAACTTAATATAAATAAAATCCAGAATTCCAGAAATTCTGCAGGCCATCAAAACTAGCCAGATTTGACGGGAAATAGCGGAATTTGCAGCACTGTGTACAAGATAAAGAAACATCGATGATTGATTTGATTTGATTTGATTTTTGATTTTTGCATCATTTGCTGTACATGAAAGAATTATAAATTCCAAATTAGCTAAATAGATTTAAAAACATTGTCTTAATATATCTTCCCAATACTCTTGAATAATTTTAAATCAAATATTCTCTGTTGAGCTAATGAGCGAAAATTCTATCCGAATGTCCGCTAAATGCATTTTTCCGCCACACAAATCGCCGCTTAAATTTACCAACTTCTTCGGTTCACTAATCGGTTAATCAAACTAATTAGACAGCTTGTCTAGAAATACTCTAGACCAAAATCCAGGACAGCTATGTTCAACTGGGAGGAGAGGCAAACGAGCAGAGTTCTCATTCCCCACAACCCATTCCCATACTCGTAGCCAGTTAGCAGCGATAAATTCCGCAAATTCAGCCCACTCCCGGCCTGCAACCCCTGCGGGGACGCGCTCTAAGTATGTTGTTAGCAGTGAAAGGGGTTGCTGCTGATGCTGTTATCACGTCTACGCTGGAATTTATGGGTAACTCTCTCTCTCTGTGACATGGACATGTTAATTGCCCCCGCCCCGCACTGCCATGCCAGGCCAGTTGCCAGGCTTACAGTTGTTTTACAAAGTTCTTAAAAATTGGCGCTCGTTTTGTTTCGTTTGCTTTTTAATTAAAAGTCGCAAACGTTCCGGACAAGGGGCGGGGACGTTGGATATGGTTATGACCACTAGGACCACTGGTCAGTGACAACTGAAGCTCGCTTGCACACATGGAGCAACATTTAAGCTCTCTAAATTGGATAAAGTGCTTGCGCTTTGGCTGCTGTCTTGGCAACTCTTGTGCTGCACACGGCACCGCACAGATTGCAGACCCAGCACAGCGAGAGGAAGATGAAGCAAGGGACAAACTTTATTTACTAGTCCAGTTGCAAAGTTGCAGCAAGGTGGCAAAGAAAATAATAACTGAAATAAAAATGGGAATTCTAAGATTTGTTATACAACTTCCATAACGATCTAAACCAGTTCAGTATATAATATACTTACTACATATAAGAAATATATTTAAAACATTTTTAAATTTAATTTCTCACTCGATTCTTAGCCTAGGTAAACATATGCTTAACATCTTTAACATTAACTCATTCCTAATCCTTGTGCGTCTGCTCTTCCTGTTCGCCCTGATCCTGCTGACTGCTGCCTACCAAGTTGCCATAGTATGCCGTGATGGCGACCAAGCGGGTATCCAAATAATTGTGCTCCACCTCGCACTTCTGGCCGACATGAGTCAGCGCAATTACTTGTTTCATGTTAGAGTTGCGGGGCAAAAAGATGCCAATATTGTCCGAGAGTCGCCGTGCGTGCTGCATCAACTCGCTGGCACCGAGTGGCAGCAGATTCATCTCTATATCAAAAGTAGCCTGCTTCTGATACTCCGGCCCACCCCAGGGTGGACTGAGGAAGACGAAGTCAGGACGCAATCTGGTGCTGCCAGCAAACTGCATGAAATCCGCGTGCACAAACTCAATCTTGTGCGCCACACCATAAATGCTTGCATTGTGCTTGGCCATCGCCAGCTTACCGGCATCAATGTCTATGGCAACGACGCGGTTGCAGGTCTTGGCAAACTGAATGGCATTGCCACCACAGCCGCAAAAAGCATCCACAATAATGTCGCCCGCCAAGCGACGTGCTGTCTGCTTGGCAACCTTCTCGGGCGTCACTGAAAACCAGCTTTCGCGATCCAAGAGTATGCCACGATCGAAGAGTGAAAATAAGGAGAAACGCTTGAACCAATACTTCCGCATGCTGAGGTCATCCTGCATGAACTCGGGAATTCTCGTGTTTTGCGGGCGTTTCTTCTTTTTTTTCTTCTGTATACTGTGCGATTGCACATAGTGCAGCGCAGAATCCTCATCCTTGTTCATCATGGTATCACTGTCCGATTCGTAGACAGGTGGCGGCTTTGACTTGCGCTTCGTCTTTCCTTTATCTGCTATTACACCAAACGCTGTGGGCAATCCGAGTAGTTTCAGCTGCTCCTCTTCGTCGAAAAGGTCGGAATCGTCGTTGGCAGTGAGATATTGTTCGTCCACTCTTTCTTTCGAAGTTTCTGCACTCTCCTGGCTTGGTTGGATGTTTAACTGTGTCAAATCTTCACCAACTTCCTCTAGTGCTTGATCTTCTCCTCTTAGCCCATTGGCCAAATCTTTTTCATAGTTCTCGAAGGTGCAACTGAATATGTGCCAGAAATGTGTGCTCTGATCGGCGGCGTGTTGATGCCACAACTCTTCCCAAGCTGTACGCTCCTCAGGAGTAGCTACCTCAATATCCACGTTATACTGTGGATAATATTTATGCCACTTCTGTTCGAGCAACTCGTGACCCTCACGGTCCCAGAACTCAAGCCAAGCAGACTGCTTTGTTTGCTGCTGCCACTCCCGCTCTAATGGCACGTCGGCGTCTTCAGTGCCACGTGAACGCCCAAAAAGTCGAGAAAATATGTAAAAGTGAGGATTGCTACGCGAAGTGCTCAGAAAATGAGAGTTCATTTCATCCGATTTCGCTTTTGCTCGTATCTCTGCCAAACGCACGAACCTCAAGACGGCGCTGTATTAGCTCCTCAGCGTGGCTAATACGATTCGTTTGCCAAACATTCAGCGCCGGCTTGTAAGACTGATGTACCTGTTCCAAGTACTGCGAACGTGCTTCGCCGTTGTCGGCGAGTAGCAACAGTTGTTCGTGCAAACCTCGTATGCTTAGGGCTAGACTATTCGGCTTCTGCACGTTGAAAAGCACAATCTCGCCGCGCACAATGCAGTAGCTATGGTGAGCCAGACCATGGACACAGGCCTTGTCGTAGGTGAAGTTGAGCAGCAGCAATGACACCGCACCCGTGGGCAACTTATATTCGCTATAAATACGAAAAACTGTTTGTCAGTGTAATAAAAACTAACATTCCAGCTGAATCACTCACCTTGCCAGGTGTGGAATCGTTACGTTCTCCAGCCTATAGTAATCTGGAATCGCACACAATCGTCCAATAACTGCACACTTTCCGTAGTGTATCTTCCTGTAATCTGGTTCAAGCACTAATTCCTCGACTAGTAGATGCTTGTAGAAGTCACAGTATTTCGGTAGGCTCTCAGCAGGATCGTGTGTACGCCCAGTTCCAGAGTCATTCATAACGTCATTAAAATAATATCAATTTCTCAAAGTCGCGTACTTCACCAGAAGCAGAATTAAATGCGACGACAGACCGTAGATGCATGCCGCTTAAGCATAACAGTGTTGTAAAATAATGTAACATGTTATTTCACATATGAATCAAGTCACTGATTCATTTCACAAGATAAATATTTTTAAAATATTTGCTTTGCCTACTTTACAGCACTAAATGCAAGTGTTGCAAAGTACAACAGGAAAACTAGTTTGTGCATCCCTGGTTTGTTGAGAAGCGGCTTGGAAAGAAAACAAAGAAAATATTTGTTAAATTTGTGTATTAAAATATCGAACAATAAAACAGAATGTCTTTTATGAATCCAGTTGATATGGTGGATGAAGATGCTGCGGATTTGCAGTTTCCAAAAGGTAAAAATATTAATTATTCAATTGCTAAAACGCAAAATGCAACTTACAAGTGGTTGAAATAGAAAAATACACACGGCAAGCCGGCGCCACATGTTAGCCATAACATACTCGATTGATTATTTACAGTTAAACAAAAGCCACAGAAGTCTACAATTAAATATACACGTGCACAAGCTGATGAAAAGACAATATTTACAACAGTTTTCTATAATCCCATCACGTTGCACAATGAGTTGGAGACATGCAATGAGCCTGACAACGATGTAGCTACTCTAGAAGCAGCTCAATCAAATGGACTGATTTGTGCCACGTGCCGTTGTAGTCTCACTGAGCCGTACATTAAGTGTTCCGAATGCCTGAATATACTACTTTGCCTTCAATGTTTCTCACGGGGTCGAGAGACTGTCACACATTGCAACAACCACGCCTATATCATTATGCGAGATGATATCCAGGTTTTTGCCACCGAAGCCGGCTGGACGGCTCGAGATGAACGTACACTACTGCAAGCGTTACGTACTAAAGGTTACGGTAACTGGGATGACATAGCGATTGCTCTGGGCCAACGATATACGCCGGCAGAAATCCAGAGACACTACAATGATTGCTTTTTTGGTGGCATCTTCGAGAGATTACTAGGCCTACAACATATCCGCCAATGCTATATGCCAGAGCGTATGCCCTATGTGTTCAAAATGCGGTCACTCGAGCCTCCGCGCCACGACGACATTACGTCCATGCAGTTTAAGATCAATGCAGGCTATCGTTGCGCACGTGGTGACTTCGATACACCCTACGATGCCTCTGCCGAAGGCTTGCTATCAATTATAATTGATGAGCAACGGAGACCCTCTGATGATGAGCCTGAAATAGAAACACTGGAACCCGAAATCACAGAAACGCTGCAGTGTGCTCTAGTACAGGCTTACAATAATCGTCTAAGGTACGGTTTGATCACAGATCTAGCAAAACTTAACTAATTATACATTCGATAACAGGGAGCGCCAGCGCCGTTACAAAATTATGCAAAAGCACGGCCTTATCATGCCAAATCGCACAGTCAGCTGGATAACGAAGTATATGAACGCCTTCCGCAGTGATGCCAGCTGCATGCGCTTTCTTTCTCTGATGCAACTTTCCGATCCCATTCAGTTTGATTTGCTGGTGGAATCGTTACGATACTATCGCCAGTTGCAGAACCGCCTCCATTGGCTCCATGATATACGCCAACATGGCGTGCGAACGCTGTCTGGTGGTGCACTCTACGCCCGTCTCTACAAACAGCGTCAGCAGTCACAGCGGGAATACGCCCGTCAGAGGCAACACGACGCTTTCGACTGGCAACAGTTAGTTCATCATTACGAGAACAATCAAAATGCCGATCAGATGCCACAGGGTACAAGCTCTAGGATCTATATGATGAATCCGCGACGAAAGGCTAATCCCATGGATATTTCAGGTAAGCGAAGTTTTTCTGTCTTTTTGACGACAAGATTCTTTTCTCAACTATTACTGTTATTGACGCAATTATTCTACGTTCTTTACAGCCCTTCCGGGCTATTCCAAACTGGATGCAGGGGAACGCACACTGTGCAGCACATCCCGGCTTATACCACAGGCATACTTGGAGTACAAAAATCAACTGATTGCAGAACAGGCTAAGCTGGGTCACCTAAGATTAGGCGATGCGCGACGGCTTATAAAAATCGACGTGAACAAGACGCGTCAGATATACGATTTCTTAGTGGAAAATGGCCACATTCGACCAGTTTCTTATGGCTAAGCCTGTAGTCTATTTCAACTTGTAAATTGCACAAGCCAATTAAAAATATATTTTTATTAATTTACTTTACTCATGTCACTTTATCTGATTGTTTGCAGAGTTCGAAAATGCCGAAACGCTGCTGATATCGGAGGTACACATGCTGCTCGATCATCGCAAACGTCAGAACGAATCTGCCGACGAAGAGCAGGAATTTTCAGAGGTTTTCATGAAAACCTACGCTTACACAGACAGTTTTCGCAAGTTCAAGAACAAGGAGACTATTATGTCCGTTAGAAGGTATCAGTAAAACACAAATGTAATCGAAAAAACAATTTTTAACTATATTTCAACTTAACTGTAGCTTACTCATGCAAAAGAAACTTCACAAATTTGAGCTGGCTGCACTCGGTAACCTGTGTCCAGAAGCACCGGAAGAAGCCAAGGCCTTGATACCTTCACTGGAAGGTCGTTTTGAGGACGAGGAGCTACGTCAAATACTCGATGATATTGGCACTAAACGAAGCTTACAATACTAAGTTGGATATATTCTGCAATTCATTTCTTGAGAAACTGTAATTTTTAAATATAAAATAAGTCTTAAATATGAAAGAAAATCGGGTTCTATAACAAACTTAATAAAATTTCAACATCAATAATACCCTGTGGGTAGAGGGTATAATTAGGGAATAACTTATGGAACACTCAACGTAATGAAGTATTTTCTTTCCACAAACATTCATAAACTATTTTTTAATGTTTTATCGTACAAGTCCCGCCATCTGTAGGACAGGCCAGGTAAATATTGATAAATGAGTCCTTGATTAATTTATCCGATAACCGATTAATTATTGAAAACATCTAATGGAATAACTAGATCGGTAAAAAAAAACTGTTCATATGAATTGGTTCAGCAATGAACAACACGAGCGAAATAAACGATTAGCCGATATACAATACTTTAACAATAACAACCTATCCCAAAAACGGTAATAAGGGAACTCAAAATGAACAAGGACAATTCCAGCATGCAAATGGATCCAGAGTTGGCTCTGAGACTGCTCGCCGATGGAGCGGTGCTGGTTATAGCTGGCGTTCCTGTAGGCACGGAATTCGGGATCGATTTGTGCTCTTACACTATTGGGCCAGATTTCCGAGGTGTCAAAATGATACCACCCGGCGTACACTATGTCTGGTGTGCATCTCGCGGACCATATGGCGACACAGCTCCACGAGTTGGCTTTGTTCACTATTTCCATAAGAATGAGATTCTTGTTCGTGAATGGGATAATGAGCTGGAGGAATTGCGACCCCGACAGACAGCCAAACCAGAGTTGGAACTTGAACGCATACGAAAGAATCTGGCCCAGTTGGAGCGCGTTCTGGCCGCCTACGACTATCGTTATGTGTGCCAATGGAAGGATTTGACCGGCAGCGTCACCGAATCGTGTGTAGAACGCTGTCGCCCCGAACTGGGCACCATTCGAACCAACATCGAATTGCAATCCTGCACAGATGCCGACAGACCTCGCGGTGGAGCTAGCAGTAGCAGTAAGCGCCCGACAGCAGCCAAGTTGCTGCTGGATGAGAGTGAAATGCTACCACAATTGAAGCCTGTAGTGGGCACTGCGCCCCGCTTTTGTGCGATACCCACGCGTGTACCCCAGGATGCACTGCCAGCGGAAATCTCTCGTCACGCCATCGACTGTATTGCAGCCGTGAATACGCTTTTGGAGAGCTTTGACAACAATTCTGATGGACTAATTGAGGAACTTCAGCTGGCATTTGCTTTCTTTTTGGTTGGGTACTCGGTGGAATCGCTTGAACACTGGCGCAAGTTGCTCGGTCTGTTGGCACACTCCGAGACTGCGGTTAGCAAGCACAAACTGACCTACATGAAATATAGCGAAGTGTTGGCTCACCAACTGCCACATTTGCCCGAAGAACTAATGACTCCCAGTCCACACAACTCAGTTTACAAGGACGTGCGTGAACTGTTAGTGAATCTCTACGCTGGCGGACTGATGGTGAGCGCAGAACGACTCATGAAACGGCTAGACAAGCACCTCGACTGGCATTTTGAAGGACTTCTCGATGAGGATCCCGAGGACCAGCCCGTGGTCATCGAACTATCATAGTAGGTGGCAAGCAGCTTTTTATTGTATTCTTTATATATGAATATGTTTTTTTGTCTGTAGGGATAGCAGCTTCTTCAACGGAGGGAATGCTGGGTGCGCAAATAGTTCCAGAGGTCCCGGGATGTGCGTATGCTAACCATGAACTGGCACAACTTCGTCTCTATCAGGCACAGGATGATGAATTTTGCGCGTTTGTCTTTCAGCAGCGACTGCAAACATGTGCAAAATGCAATAATCACTCAATCTTCGTCCTGATTCCGTTTACCTCTTCTGTATTATCCGGCCCATTGTCCACAACGCTCCAGAGATCCTCAGCCTCCAGATACGCACGCACCGTCATCGACCATGCCTTGTAGTTGTCCAGACCCTTGAGCTTCTCAATTTGCAGTTGTAGCGCCATCGATTTTGCGTCTTAGTCTGTTGGTCGTCTTCAGCCCAGCGACGTTTTGCAAATAAATCGTTAGGCCTATTGGCTTGTCCACTTTGTGCCGTCATCTGCCAGCTTGCGTTGATTTTCAAATATAGATATAGATATGTGTAGGCATTTGTATATGGCATGCCATGTGGCACACGCTTTGTGTTTTGTAGTATGTTTTGGGGCGCAGCGGAGGACTGCCTGAAACGCCCAGCCCAAACAATGGCCACTAGACCTAGTTCTGTTGTTGCTGCTGATGCAGTTGCCTTTTCAATGGCATGCTGACTTTGGCATTGAGCTGAAGTGCGCCCGGGCACTTATCCATTTGGTATCCGCATTGCACAATCTCTTCCACTGCAAGGTTTATCTACACCTAGCTCGCTGTATTGAGAGATATGTGAGTGTTATATATTAAGACATTCCGGGCTGTCAATTTGCAGTTAATAAGAATGTGTTGAACCTACCTATGATATGTTATGCATAATATGTAATATATAAGTTTCAGGCGAAATAGATTAAAATTTAAAATAAAGCCTGAGGGCTTAAAATTCTTAGTAATCCCTATTATGTGGCCTGCTAGGTTTAATGACTGTAAACTTATGTATAAACACACCCCTCTAATAATAGTCATACTCAAATGAACGCGTCAGCTTTCATACACTTTAAAAAATCTAAATTAAAATAAGTGTGAACTTAATAGAAATTGTAATAACATTAGAAATAAGATAATTATTATGATAATACAATTTTTCAAATAGCTTCATAATACACTCATTTCATATGTCTATGGAGTTGTCTAGATAAATTTAAAAAACAGGATCATTTAATAAAAAACAACCCAAACTTCAAAGATTCAAACCTAAAATGAAACAAATTCAGAACAAATTTCGTTACTATGGCAAAGACGACTTTGAAAAATATAATAAAACTACCATGCACATGTTTCCTTTACTCCTTATCGAAATGTCGAATTCGCCAGAAATTCGCACACATTCAAAACTTTACGATAACTCTTTATGGCTAAGGGCAATAAAACCCAATGCATATGCATGAGAGTGATACGATTTTACGATCTAAGGTGGTGGTTCCTTGTTCGTTCATTAAATTACTGAAACTTCGTCGAAAATCAAGATTTCCAAATGCAAATTAACTTTTCACTTTTGCTTATCCGGCCAAGACCTACGTACGGCTAACTCAGAGAAAACACTTCGCTTGCGCCATTGAAATTCCAATATGTAAAGAGACATAGTACGTTCATACGTAAGTCTGTCCAAACTACCTTGTGACAGTAGTTTTCCGTGCGGTTCCCTCCAGGCCATAAATTCAATAAAAATATGTGCGCATTTTTTTTGTTTTTATTATTTTTATTTGAAATGAATACGAATGTCAGTTTAGCTGTTGTTTGCTGCTGCTGTTATTTGTTGTTGATTTTTTTCCATTCAAGAACTTGTGTTTTTTAGTTATTAATTATGTATCTGCTGATGCTGTAGCGGCTGCCGCCCAATCATCTCTGCTCAGATCGACTGACTGTGCGTGAGCACACACACTCATACAAGATCATTTATCATCAATCTTCGGTTTGCACGCCTCAATTGCCGAGCCACCCGAGCGGAGAGTGGCGAAATTGCTTTGCGATTTTGGGAATTTTCTTGGCACGCAGCACAGCATCAGTGAAAGAAGAGGAAAAACTCGAAACGTTTTTCTCGCTAAATTAAATGATATTATTACTGCCTTTTTGTTGTGTCGAGCTTTAAATGCAAACATTTTTGTCGCCGGGTTAGTTAGTTCTTGGGCAGGTTGGGGGAATTTTTTGTCGGGTTTGGATTTGGGTTTTCACTTGGAAAAATTCGAAAATCTCTACAAATTACATAAGTGGTAGGCATAGAAAATATACAAGTATTTACGAATGTATATATACTAAGATGTATACAATATATATGTATTTATATATATGTGTACCATTTTTCGTTTAGCAACTACAAATACTTTTTGTTGTTTTTAATATATATATTTTTTTTTGTTTTGTATATTTATATGAAGTGTCTGTGGCGAAGTGAATGGAAAACCGTTAAACAAAATTCTTAAAAAAGAAACACCAACAAAATTCCGTTGTTGATTTTTGATTTGCTTGCGAGCAGGTGAGGCAGATACAGAGACAGAGAGACATTAAACTAAAGAGTAATTCGAAGAAAGAAAACTATTCCCACTGCTGTAGGTGTGTGCGCGGATGCATGCATGTGTGCGGGTGCATGTATATGTGTCTGCGTGTGTGTCTGTGTGAACAATACACTAACGTACATACAAATTTAAGCTTAAGAATTCGTTTTACTTTTACTTTTACTCTCCCAAGCATGCCTTCTTCATTTATGTTGTTGTTGCTCTTGATTTACTTGACTCTTTGTTTCTGTTCGCTCATTGCGTTCTCACTTCATATTTGCTTTTGTTTGTGTTTCGTTTTGTAATTTGTAATTCGTATTAAATTTAAATTAATTGCTGCTGTTTATAATTTTTGTTTCTGCATTTGCTGCTTCATACATTTTTATTTTCTCATTCGCTTTATTCTCTATTTTCGTTCATTAATTCAATTTGCGCTTATTACGTTTTCTTTTTCGAATGTTATTTACCTTTCTTTATTTTAGTTCTTTTTTAATTACTTTATGACTGGCTTAAAATTAAAGTTGAAGTTTCGTTTCTTATCGTGTTGTTGTTGTTCATGTTCTTTTGTTGCTGATAGATTGTAAAATGAACTTATTAATGGAATTTACGTTCTGCGTTTGTGTGTGCCTTTGTGTGAGTTTTTGAGTGTGTGTTTATCTGTGTGTGCTTGTTTCTTGTTGTTATCGAAATGAATTTATTTTGTTTTTGCTTCTCAGAATTAAATATAATATTTATTTAAATATAATATAATGCTTGTTTCTCGAATGCAAAAAATTTCAAATGTAGTAAAGTTGCTTATTGTTGTTATGCTGCTGCTGCTGTTGCTTTGGGGTAACCAGGACCAAAACTAGCATACCACAACTCGCTTAGACGACTGGCGGCTGCCCAACCTTCATACACACCTTGCGCGCCACCAAACAACGTCACGCCGACGACCATAAGCCTCAGCTGTGTCTGTCGCTAGCTGTGCCCTGTATATGCTGAACGAGAGTTCAATTTTATTCCATGTTGTCGATGTTGCTCGTTGCTTGTTGTTGTTGATGACGAAGTTTCTCTGTGGGTTTCATCCTGCCTTCTGCATGCTTCTTCTAAACGATGTTTTCATGTTACTTGTTGTCGCTGCCGCTTTTGTTGTAGTAGTCACTGTCGTTTCTGATGTTGCATTTCTCTGTGGTTGCCTCTGGTTGTTGTAGTTTGTCACTGTCGCTGGTTCTATCGTTGTTGCTGTTGTTGTTTCTTGTGGCTGCTGCTGCTTCTGTTTACTACCCGATTGCGTGTTTTTATTGTATGCATATATATTATATGTATTATATTTACTTTAGAAGGTATATGTTTTTTTGTTTTTCTTGTTTTTTTTTTTTTTTTTTTAAATGGAAGGGCGGGGGTTTACTTAAATTACGACACATCCTGATCCTCAGCATCCTGAATTTCCGGTTTAGTCTCGCCGTCACCTGCTGTGGATTCTGTGTGTTATCGAAATTATTTATTAGTCAAGCACCACTCAGCAAAATAATGTTCTTAATTATATATTTGTTGTTTATTACGCACCATCTGCCTGCATATCAGACGTCCATAATGTGAGGTTGTCCCGCAGCAACTGCATAATCAGGGTCGAGTCTTTGTAGCTCTCTTCGCTCAGTGTATCCAACTCAGCGATGGCATCATCAAATGCGGCTTTCGCCAAGCGGCAAGCGCGATCCGGAGAATTGAGTATCTCATAGTAAAACACCTGCACAAAATCGATGGACATTGAATGGTTAATAGTGGAAACCACAATATCTCTCCATCTCTCTTTCAGTCACTTACCGAAAAGTTCAAAGCCAGTCCCAATCGGATGGGATGTGTTGGTGGCAGATCGTTCATGGCGATATCACTTGCTGCCTTGTAGGCAATCAGTGAGTTCTCTGCAGCATCCTTACGATCCGAACCGGTGGCAAACTCGGCCAAATAGCGATGATAATCGCCCTTCATCTTATAGTAGAATACTTTACTTTCGCCGGATGTGGCGCATGGAATGAGATGTTTCTCGAGGACATTTAATATATCCGAGCAAATGTCGCGCAGCTCCTTTTCCACCTGACCGCGATAGGTCTTGATCATTTCCAATTTCTCTTCGGCTCCCTTATTCTCCTCCTTCTGTTCAATGGAGGTGATTATGCGCCATGAGGCACGACGTGCACCAATCACATTCTTGTAGGCAACTGAGAGCAAATTACGCTCCTCAACGGTCAGCTCAACGTCCATGGAGGCGACCTTCTTCATGGCCTCAACCATTTCTGTAATATTAAGGCAAGAGGAAACATTTGATATAAAAACAAATCAAAAAAGGATAAGGCTACTTTCAGTAAGCGATTCATAGTCAATTTTCACTGTACTGTTGTTTATTATCTGATATCAATTGAGTATCCTATCTATATAGACAGGCACACATACATTTATACGGTTATTATCTATGCGAACGCACACACCCAGTCCTATTCAAGTCTAATGACATAACTCATCACACACACACACGCACGCACGCACACACATGAGTACCTATAAACATATGCATAACTGTTTCCTGTGCGCGCGCTGAGTTTTCTGCCCTTTTTAGACCGATTTTGTCATGCCGCCGCTGATAAGTGGGGGGGATGAGAACCGAGAGAATCGAAGAGGAAAAAACGCCTGTCCGCCCAGACACATTGTTGCTCATTTCTTCAAACTAAGCAGCAACAGCATTGGCAACGGCAACGGCGTCGTCGTCACCGTTATCGTGCTGAAAACACGTCATGAATCACATTCGCTCGCAGTGTTCGCCTGGATTGCGACTACGAATGGAATGACACAGCTGCAGCTTTTCAGTTGCCTTTGCTTCGCTTCGCGTTGCGTGCTGATAACGCACACATGCACTTATGCACATAGACAAACTTGTGAAGTATACATTGAAACAAATCAGCGCTAAATAAAGTAATTGTAGCATTTTGACTTTGCCTGCAGTTTCATGTGCGCTCCTCTCTCTCTCTCTTTTTCTCTCTTTTCCACACAGTCAGCTGCTGACGTATGTACATGCGCCACCACCCCCTCCCTACCACTCTTTCTCACTCTACATCACACTTTAGCATTTCAAGCAAGCAGCGGGAGCTTTGTTATTCGGCCTGTTGTTGCCGCTGTAGCACGTAGCTGTGAAAATTGGAATAAAGTTGGATGCGTGATTCATGCTGCTGTTCAATGCACAACAAGCTTGTTGTTTTCGTTGCTGTTGATGATTTCTGTTGTTGTTTGACCGTGGCACAAAATTCAAAAACACACTTTGCAACACTACTTTGTAAATGAGTGTTGCAACAGTGGCAAGATCAGGGATGATGCTCGAGTTGCCAGAATGTTGCAACTCTCTCACGAGCAACGTTTACCGAGGCTCAGGCTTGCCCCTCATTAGTAATTTAAACAAATTCTTGTATACGCCCAACATTTTAGGTTTTTCGAGTCACTTGAAAATCAATAACTTAAGGCCCAAAAATAAAACGTTAGTCAAAGCAAAATCCCACGCATTGATATAGGAAAGCAAAAAGATATGATATGGCAACCGAAAATACGGAACAAAGCCAAAATCAACGACGACGCGGCGCACCAAATTAAGCCCCACACACTACTATACCACTTCACCCCCAAACCCCTTAAGTACATATATACGCCCCACACCCAGACTGAATAAAGGAGCGTCTCATTGAATTACTGTGAGGAAAAATATATATTTTAGACTAGCAACAAATCGAATAATACATATTTACCTACGACAAACACAAAGGGATCACAGTTGTGCAGCGGGATTAGCTACATCTGATCCTTCTTTATATGCATACATATATCCGTTTTCTGTTCGTGGGTGTGTCATAACGACATACGACACACACAAACATGTGTGTGTATGCGCGTGTACATGCAAACTCATGAGTAGTCTACATAGCATGCGTACGTACCGTTACAAGAGTGCAATTGAACAAAAGGAAAAACTATGCAAAAATATTCTTGTAACGCTTGTAAGCAGCGCCACAGTTTATTTTTTCATTGACGACATTGAGGCGAAAGTCAACTATACAAATAGAGTGTGGCAGCGGCCTCGAAAATTACAAAAAATAATACAGCTAGAATTAGCGGGAGCAGCAGCCAGCAGCACCTGAAAGTACACTTAAAGGCTGGCAAAAAAAAAAAGAAAAAAACGTTGCTACCGCCGCCACTGACGTTAATGTGTATCAAAGGGAGGGCAGGAGACAGGGTTGTCGGGAGAGTTGGCGTTGTGGGGGCGCCGTAAAAGTAAGGAGTGGGGGCAAGTGAGGCCAAGAGAGAGGCTAGACAGACGTTGCCGGCTGCCTGGAATTGCATTTGTGTTAGTCTCTCCAGCATGCCTTAAGCTGTCCAAGTGCGACAAGGCCAACGCCAAGTGCTCACACACATACACAGGCAGCGCAGTAGTCTGAAGCACACGCAGGCGAAAATAAGAAGAAAAACATGTGATACAGACTTTAATGTTCACGCGTTTGTGTGCGTTCGTATATTTGAGTGTATGAACATGAATATATGTGTAGTCGCAGTGGCTGCAAATAGTTGATTGACTTCTTTGGACTGAAGAAGCAGCAACAACTGAAGGAAATACATTGAAAATGCCGACGCCTGTGCTAATGTGGTAATGCATTTCGTTTTTCTTGCCAATTGTCAGCGGAATAGTCGCCGGTTGTTGTAATTACTACTATTAGCGACCAAGTCCAAATACAGGGGAACATTAGCAAACTTTTGAGCGTTACTGTGTTGAGGCAGTAGAAGCAACCGAGTTGCTGACGACACAACACACTAGTTATCTCGTTTTAACGCACACAGAAAGGAATTCAAGTGGTGATGTCGATAGCGCGCGCGCTTTTTTAACCAAACGCTCAAAGCGCTACTCGCTGCTGCTGCCCCTAGCACTCTGCATTTTGAACAGCCACAGTATTTTAATTAATTGAAGTATTTTTAATTAAATAAGCGACCACAGCAACAATAAAAGCGCCGACTGTAGTGGTGTGAGTAGTTAAGATTGTATTAGTATGCGTACATGCGTGTGGCTCTCCGGAACACATACAGGCACACACACATGCGCACAGAAACATGAGTAATGCTAGTGCGAATTTTTCTGTACTATCAGCCAGAGTTGCCAAGTAGTTACGAGAAATATGTATCTTGAAACAGTAAAAGGGAGCAACAAATTATTTGCATAAAAACAAATTTAAGAAATAAAAGCAGTTCTTTTGTAGCTAGCACAGAGACAATTTTTGCGGCACAGTCACAATCGATTCATTCATCGATTTTTCGCAGTACGGCGGCGTGATGACGACGTCGCCGCCGCTGCCGTCTCGCTGCTGCTGCGCAACAAAGCACATTTTGAGTAGCGTTGTAAAAGAGCGAACGAACGAAAGAACTAAAGGCAGAGAGAGAATGACGAAAAACTGCTCCCTCTCATCGATTTTAATTGTGGGGAAACACCACCCGTTAAGCATATTTAAATATCTAACAAATTATGTTGCGACTGCAGAGATTAGAATTTTCTTACTCCCTAAGTCGCGCCCTGACAACACCAAAAATTACAACAAAACAGCCCTTAGCAACGATGCCTATTCCCATCAACTCAACTCAGCGCAGCCCTCACGCGCCTATCAACGCGAACGCTAAATACACAAAATTTCAAAAATTCCCCATCCCCAATGGTCTCCTAGACGGACCTACTACGAAAAATATAATACGCAACAAAATTGCTTTTCGCAATAGCCAACGCAAAAGCAAAACCACGCGAATTTTTGCCGGTAAAAATCAGGTTTGCTTTACATTTTTCTTTTCCAGTCTTTCTTTTGCCATTTTCTACAGCACTGCTGCTGCTGCTGCTACCGCCGCTGCTTGCTGCCTCGCCTCCTTGCCATCTTCTTTTTCATTCGGTATTCGGTCTTTTCGCAGAAACACTACTCATCGGCGGGCTGCGACGACGCCGACTCGCCTCGCCTCTACTCTGAAAGTTACTGGCAGCGGGGCGCACACCTACACATAAATGTCTACAAAATTCTCAATTCCTCTTGTCAGCTACAATCCGAAATATAGAAATTTTCAGCAAAATTTTCAACGTAACCCAGGCCACGCGACGGCAAAGCTACATGACCCCTCCCCAAAGTTGGCGCTCCGCTGACAAAAAAATTTTTTCTCGTCCACTTTTTCGTCATTTTTTCAACTTACCATCGTAGCGCTCGGCCTGTTCGGCCAATTTTGCCTTGTACACGTTGTTTTCACGTTCAGTCATTGTGTTTAAATCCTTTTTAGTAAAATTAATCCACAGAAAAAATTATTTAAATGCTCCCGGTACGTGCGGCGTCGATTTTGCTGCTGCTGTCTTCGTCGCCTTCTTTTTCTCTACTGCTTTTTGAGTTGACAAGCGCTCTGCTTAGCTCACTCGCACGCTCGGTTCGGCTGCCGTTCAATTTTCAATGTCGTCGTGGACGCTACACGAATCTGCGAGTACAGTAAAGAACGTTTTTGGGGGTAAAATGAATAATTTATTCACTGAGAGCGAGTGTGCGCCGTGTTGAGTTCTTCACTTTGTAAAACTATATATTACGCTGTCTTTTCTAACATACAGATACTGCCCGAAATAAATAATTGTTGGAATTCTTTGATAGATTTAAAAATGCCTACTTTGTCGCTGTTTGCTTTAGAATCTGGTCTCTCTGAATTAATGCCGTTCATTTGAACAGATAATTGAAATAAACGCGGATTTTGTTCAATGAACTTGTTCTTATATATTGCCTAGAATGACTACGACTATTCTATTTTGAATTTGTCCACCTCTATAAGGCATGCTGATTTAAATTTGTATTCCCCGATTTAAACAGGATTTAACATTTTTTATATCATTTAAACTAAAAATACAGACATATTACAGTGCTAAACAATAAAAATTTTGATATAATATTTCGTGTATATAATTTTAACAAGATATGAATAGTTATAATTATTGATGAGAAATTTGAGAATAATACTAATTATTATCGAAGTCGATTTATAAAAAAGTACTGATCACATCTCTATTTTAGTTACATCTTCGCTAATCATTTATTGGAAATAGTGGCATAAAATATCAAATTCGTGTGGCGGCAGTTATCGAGTTATCGATGTTAAGATTCTTTTAAAAGCAAACGAGGGCTAAGCAAAATCAATATTTAATTTAAATTACCTTAATTTAATTTTTTCATGTTAGTTTTAAGCGTATCAAGTTAAGTACATACGTATGACTAAAACTCACTGTCAACTACACTGAGTAAATATATGGTTTCTCATATTAAGTTTCCACTTGAAAAGAGTAGTTGAGCTCTGTAAGCAAGTCAACTAGCAAATATGTTATGACACTGTTATTGCTTTCTGTTATACCTCCCTCCCGTTTGACGAAGTAATTGAAAACCACAAATATAATGGCATTAAATATGTAAGAATAGCTTGAAAGCACTTGCCAATTTGTTGGAAAATTGCAGTAGTAACTAGTTTAACTAGTTGACTACTGCGGCAACGGGACAAGAAAGCGACCAATATTGGTGCTATTGCCAAATCAAATTGTCTTCACCCCATTGAAGGATCCGCTCCGTCCAGCTGCAAAGATGAGCGTTAATCTGGGAGGATGGATACACAGCTTTACGGTAACCGATACGCAGCAACATAAGGGAGGCTACACAATTTATAAGATCACATCAATCGTAAGTACTTGGAGTAATTTCTGAATATAAACTTAAATTTAAGGTCCCTATACATTTTCTAGGTCTTTCCCCGATCGGTGCCGCAGGCATTAACATGCCTGGTTGTGTGGAAACGTTTCCATGAGATAAAACGATTGCATCGGGATCTGAGTCGCCGTCATAAAAATATGCAACTGCCTGGTAAATTGCCCGAACCGACAGACAGCAGCTACTTTAAACGTTTCGATGCGGATGTTATTCTCAGACGCAAAGATTATATATTAAAGCTGCTTGATTTTGCTGCACAGCATCCGGCGCTGTATAAATGTAACATTTTTACACAATTCTTTAGCGAGGCGCAATCGCCGAACGCTTCGCCACTGCGCAAATTGTATGTCGAGCGTTCGCTTAAGCTGCCCGGCAGCGGAGCCATAGCTGAAATATGCGATAAACTCGATTTGCCCTACGATCCGCACAACGCAAATGGCATAACACCGCTGGATCCGCGTTGCGACAAGCCGTGCGGTGATGGCGATTTGCAACAGCAGCTGCCGCAGCAACCGACGCTGGAACCTGCTACGGATAACGATGTTCCCTTAGCGGAGGCGCAACCGTCTAAGCGCGACTATTATCGTCTTCTAACACCTATGGCCTCTGTGGAGAGCGAAGATAGTGATTATATCTATGAAGCGGCGCTGGAGTTTAGCCATGCCGTGCAGGCGGAGGTTAATCTGGAGTATGAGGAGGCGCATAAGCACTACAAGCACGGCGTGGAACTATTGCTTAACGGTGCCAAGCATGATGCCAACGAGGATCGCAAGTTTATAGCCAAGGCCAAGATTGCCAAATATTTAGCCCGCGCAGAGGACATTTATGCCAATTTCTTACGTTCTGGCGTTGCTTTTGGCGGCGGAAATGGTGCCAGAAAGCTAGAATTCCAGCTCTCATTGGATGAAGTGGATAATGTGACGCAGTTGGAGTGTGCCTGGAATCAGTTGGCCAAATACAAAGTACTTAAGGTGTTGGGCCAGCTTGTCATGCAGGTGCAGTGCATCACACAGCCCCAATCCCAGCCAACAGCCATTATGAAGGGTGTTGAGAAGCCAGCGAGTAATTCGCCTACCCAAAGCATTTTTCTGCCACAGCGTGTGCCTTACATGACACAATTGCTGGCATACTTTCAGTCCGATCAAAAGATCTTTCTGCTGCTGAAACAGGCCGAGGGCGGTCGGCTCTATGACTACATACAAAGCTACTCGCCGCGGAGTACCAAGTGCAGCAACTATGCCGATCTCTTTCCCGAGGAGGAGCAGCCCTGCCTGACGGCGGACAGTGAAGTTAGCGACTTAGTACGCAACTCTCAGCAGCTGCTCAAATCGGTGTCACACACGCTAAGTACTTTTCAGGCAGGTGCACTCACACCTCGGCGAGAGAAGGCAAATACATCGCGACGCTTCCCAGAAACTTGCTTGCGTCAGTGGGCCACCGAGTTGGCCGTGGCCATACACAGTCTACATGGCAAAGGCGTGATATTGCGTGACTTGCATATGGAGAACATATTACTAGGGAAGTCTGGTCAATTAGTTCTAACATATTTCTACCAGAACGAAGGCCTCAGCTCTGACGATAACTATGTCCACAAGGCGCTCAGCATGTCGGCTCTGAACGATCATTTTGTTGCACCCGAACGACCGCTGCGCTTCCGTTCCGATTGGTGGAGCTATGGCGTGGTGCTTTATCAGCTGCTGCTCGGTGTGGTAAGCAACGAAATATCCTACCATGTTAATGAACATACCTAATCCCGCTTCAATTGCAGTCCTACAAGTCGACACATCCAGGCCAGCTAGAGCTCTATGGCTGCGTGCAATATCCATCGGATGCTATGGAAATCTCGGATAATGCGCGTAATCTACTGGAGCAGTTGCTGCAGTTGCAGCCGGAGTTGCGTCTGGACTATGAACAGCTGCAGGCGCATCCCTTCTTCGAGGGCATTGATTGGCAGGCGGTTGTAGAGAAGGGCAAGGCAGCCTTCAGTTAAAAATAAAAAGTGGCAAGTTGGCAGCTATAGAACCAATCTTCCGAGCGAAGTCGGTTGTGCGGGAAGGCACGGCTGCCATCATGTAGGAGTAGGAACAGCCAAAGAACCAATCTTCCGAGCACTTCAATTATTAGTACAGTATGTGGATGTAGAAATAAGTTTAACGACATGCGAATGAGTCTAAAACACATTCCAAAAGTAATACGAGTCTCAGTTGTTTTTTTGTTTTGTTTTTCTATTTTTTTTGTTTGAAATGCAGTACAAAATATGTTAATTTATTTAATATTCATATATGTATATTATTATATATGTACATTGTAAATTACGATAGTATTGGCTACATCTAAGAATTTGTGTAAAATTGAGGCAACTATTTATAGACTCGAAATGCATAGACCATAAGTATTAACAATTTGGGATGCCAGAATGCGCTAATTATACCATATATATAGATATATATAAACATAAACAAATTATTGTCTACCTACACAACAGTTTTCGATACGCGATATATGTACATGCATATAACTAGGGTAATTTTAAAGACAGATAACCGAACCAGAACCGAAACCAGGCCGACGTTGGCAACTGGTCGCGCGTTGCTGACCGTCTCCGTTAAGGCACATTTCGAATGCATTTGGTGTTGATCAGCGTATGGGACCAGAAACACCTTTAAGGACTAAGGCTAAACGTAAACATTAAAGAGAGCATTAAGTTTTGGCAAGACTTGTCGATTTTGTTGTTGATGTTTGGTTGCTTTTGTTTGGCTTAACTAGGCTTAAAGTTAGAAGGAACCTATGGCAACAATGGTAAAATAGCTGACGCGCAATCTCTGCTTGCTATGAAACAGATACTCGCACAATGTTTTGATATATGCAGATATTTTCTAACACTTGAGGACAGTTTGAAATGCTTCACACACACAGCTGCGCGCTGGCTGTGGCAAGAAGACAGTATTTAGCAGTGGCACTTGCCAACACTGTGCGATGCAGGCTGCTTCGCAAAGTGGCCGCTGGAGGCGTGTTGCTGTGTTTGACAGATTAACTGGCATTTTTCAGCACTGCTCTACAGTTTGAAACTCTCAAAATGGCCGCTTAAAGCGACATGCTGCCATTGCGGCCGAGCGCCGCTGCTGATGTTGGCGCTGCTGCTGCTGCTGTTGCTGCTGCTGGCGACGGAGTGTGAGCATTTCCCTTAGGGCAAAAAAGGCGGCAGGACATAGCTTTGGGCCTGTTGCTGCTGTTGATGCTGTTGCTGAACTGCATCCTCACTTTTGATCACAGTATGCATGCCACTGTCGTTGTCATCGCTGCCGGATCCCGAAGCCGCGCCCGCCGCTGCAGCGCTAACATAATGATGCGTCTCCATGTGGCAGGCCGCCGGATTGTTTTCCAATCCCGTCGGTGGCTGGCAATGCACCTGGACGTATTTGGCCTCCTCGGCAGTGAGATACTTGCCATTGAGCTGCTGATGGACTGTGACGAGCGTGCCATCCGCCAATTGTTGCTGCGTGCTGGTCGTGCCATCGAGTTGCTGCAGATCCGCGGACTGATACCCATTGCTCGCCGCCTCGCCGGCGTCACCGGCATTGCCAACCGGTGCGCCGCCGACGGCACCGCCAGTTGCACCTCCGTTCATGTCAATACGTGGCGGACTGCCGTAGTCGTAGTGGCGCATGGGAAACAGTTGGCTCTCGTGCACATAGGTGCCATACTGGCCGGAGTAGGTGCCAAACGGGCTGGCCGCCGGCGAGAGCAGACTGAATTGCGGACTCAGCTCGTACGGCGTCTGGTAGCTTGTCCAGCTGTCCATGCTGCCCGGCGGCGTCACAGTCGTTGTCTGCGGGAAGCTGGCGAATGGCGGGGCCAGCGTGCTGTTTAGAGCAGCCGATGGCGGCGTGTTTGTTTTAATGAAACCAGTCTTGCGTGGCGGCTCATGTTTGCGCCACTTGGCACGTCGATTCTGGAACCAGACCTGCACACGGGATTCGCTCAGATTCAGCTTGATGGCCAGCTCCTCGCGTGCAAACACATCCGGATAGGGTGCGCGCTCGAAGGCGCGTTCCAGTTCCTCCAGCTGATATGCCGTGAAGGTGGTTCTGTAAGAAAGAGGGAAGAGCTGCGTCAGCGGAACTCTAGGATTGCCAGAGAGTGATACGTATGGCATATGATCTAATGCTTGGGAATTCTAAGCTGCGGAATTCCATCTGGCAGAAAATGTTGCACAGGATAGAGAAAGTAGCAAGCAAATCTTAAGACTTCAATTCTCCTTCAACTTGCCAAAATAATTTATATTATCTAGGGGTTATGAAGATTCAGCTTCCGGAAAAGCCATATGAAGCGTTTTAAAAATGTTTCAACTTGTTAAAGTGTGTTTGAAATATTCTTAAATTTCTTAAGCAGTCTATCGTCTTATATAGCAAAGATCACGCAGGCATCCTGTCCAGCTGCATTCTGCATTCCACATGTAATTTGAGGGCCCCTGCGGGGTTTTTGCGCTTCGCTGCTCGCCCGAATTTAAGTACCCGACATTAAGTATACGCCCCGCTGCGTGCGCATAACTTATCAGATAATTTCATTGATTTCCCGTCGTTAAGCCAATTGCCAACTGCGTGTGCACACTCACCTCGTTTTTTTCTTTTTGATGCCATTGGGATCTCCCTTCTTCTTGTTGTTGCTGTCCTTCTTGGCAGCATTCGCAGCTCCACCGCCGCCGCCACCAGCAGTTGCAGCCGCTGCTGTGCCGACTCCAGCGTTGGCGGGAGGTGTGGAATTATTGGCGCCATTGCTGCCGTTGTTGTTGGCGTTGCCTCCATTGCCGTTGCCGACGGCGTTGCCATTGACAATGCCATTGGTCGCTGCGCTGGAGGAGTTCTCCAACTGAGCGCACAGCTCGTCCGGCTTTTTCTTGGAGTTTCCATTGCTGAGCAGCAGTGGCGCCGGCTCCAGCATGCCGTTGCCATTGCTGGCATCTTCGTGCGTTAGGGCGTGACCGGCATGGGCAGCGTGACTGTGATGCGGACTGCCGCCGTACATATGCTGCTGATGCTGCTGCAGCTGCACGTGCTGCTGTTGCGGCTCGTACTGATCCTTGGGCGAGTACTCCAGTTTGCCATTGAGCGTGTGATAGTCACCCATAATCCCCACCAGCTGCTGTTGCTGCTGCTGCTGCTGCGACTTGTGATGCAACATGCCGTTGTGATGCGAATGCGTTGGCGGCGGCGTCACTGCATACTGCTGCTGCTGCTGATGATGCGACTGCTGCTGCTGCTGCTGCTGTTGCTCCACTAGTTTCTGTGGCGTCGTTATGTACTCGTACTTCTGACTGGGCGAAAAGCAGCCCAACTTGTTGCCAAAGCTCTGCGCATAATTGGGAGATCCTGCGCCGCCGCCGCCGTTAGGCAGAATCGTATTGCAGTCGGGCAGGCGCTGCTGCTGCTGCTGCTGCTGGCTGCACAGCTCGTGCACCACCGAGCCCAGCATCACGGGATGCAAAGTGCCGTGGGTGATCGTGGTCGTGGCGGTGGGCAGCAGCGGCTTACTGGCGCCGAGCGGACTCAGCGGACCGCTGCCAAAATCACCAAAGATTTGATCATCGAAGCTGCCGTGTTCCATTTCGCAGGCAATCACTAGAAACACTCACACACACACTCGCACACACTCGCACACACACTGTAAACTTGGCTGAGCTGATGGAAGCTGGCCAAGTGTTAATCCATTTAGTTGTTAATCAAAGTGCGCGAGAAATCAAAATCAATTGTGATTTTTGTGTCTTGTTTGTTTGCTTTGCTTTTCACTAATTGTTGTAAATGAATTAATTGCATTTAGCTTGGCTTGGTTTCTTGCGCACGTGCAGAAGCATTCGCCGTCACTGTCCGTCACTTAACTGTTAGCTGCTGCTCCTGATGCTGCTGCTGCTGCTGCTGCTCGGACACAATCTGAACCGTTCGAGTCTGTGCTTGTGGCCTTAATTGAGCCCACAACTGGCGATGATTGCCCTTTTATACCAATTCGCCGGCAGCGGCGTCGCGCAGCGCTTCTCGACCAATCAGCGACGAGCAATGGCCGAGCGAGCAGCGCGCAGCCAGCAGCGCAGCGTCCGACTGAGCTAGACAGAGACAGGCATACGTGCACGAGTACAGCGAGTCTCTGTTTGCGTTTCATGCTGGTGCGTGCGACTTTCTGCTCCTGCGACTTTGCATGAGAACGGCGGGCAGCGCGGGGTGTGGTTGTTTCTTTTGCCCTGAGAATTCGATCGCCACGCTGGCAGAGCGGGCTCAGCCTCGCTCTCTCCTTGCCCACGGCTACTGCCAGCAGAACGTGCCGCAGGAGTGCGTGTCCTGCGAATGTGGGAAAAATCAAGAGGAAGGAAGGAAACATAATAAATGCATTCCAATTGGAATAATTGGACTGTGCAGGCTACTATTAAAAATATATATTATTTAATATTTGTTTAAAAATTTCCCAATTGTTCATCTAACTAAAAGTTACTGTTATTTTTCGGCATAAGAACATACAGTCTGATTGGGCAGCTCTAGGAATTATTAAATAAAAAGTAATAATTAATATATTATATATATTAATATTTTAATCTACAAGTCTATATACTATACTACCAACTATAATTACTCCTATCTATGTTTATATGTATTTATAGTTCTAAAAACAAATATAAAAATATATATCCCCAAATTGTACCCATATTTGTTGCCTATAAGAACATACAGTCTGATTGGACATATTTTGGCATTATTAATTTTAAAGTAATTTATACATGCAGCCGACTTTACCTGCAAGCATTCTTTATATGTTTAAGCTGTAATTCTATATACATTAACCAACTATATATACTCTTATCTATTTATATTTCGATGTTTAAATTATATATATAAAATAATATCATTTATAATATTTATTTTTTTAATTTCCCAGAAGTCTAGGAACTCTCCTTTACTATTTCTTATTAATTTATTTTTAATCCAACTAAAAGTTACTATCCATTTTTTGTTATAAGAATAAACAGTCTGTTTGGGCAACGCATACCATTATTTATTTTAAAGTAATTTACATATGCAGCCAACTTTACCTGCAACTATTTCTAATATATTTTAAGCTTTATATTTTACTATCTTTATTTTTATGTATTTATTTATTTATACCCTACTCAAATTGCACCCGTATTTGTTGCATTTTACCCTGCACATTTCAAGCGGTCTTTCATCAGGTATAGATTGTTTATTTGTTCATTCATTTATCTGACCACCGCATTTCTAAATTTCCACACCTCGTTTGACTCTATTAGTATAGACTGACTTGTGCGCATCACCTGCCTGCATGTCCACAAATGTTGCACGCTTCCGATTAGCTTCGGTCAAGCCGAATCGCGCTGCATATCGACACAGAGTCAGTTCCTATTGGAATTATCACGCGCCAGACGATCGCATAGGGGTGCGTGTTGTTTCCCACCACCAGCAGCAGCCGCAGCAGCAACACTCGACCAGCTCAAGGATCGCGCCGCATACTCGCGTGACCTTTTTCGGCCGACGCAGTCGACGGTGTCAGATGCTCCTTGTGCGCGTGTCACCCTCAGGCTGCAAAGCTGAACCCAAGCGAAGCGGAATTGGCGTGTGCGACCTTTTGGCCAAATGCTGGTATCACTTCGAGTCGACATCATTCGAGTGTTTCAAAGATTTCACATTATGCATTTTAATATGAAAATCTAGAGGGAAAGTTTCGAATGCCGCATTTGTGGGCAGTAAGAAAATGATAGCGACAGAATGTGAATGTTTTTCCTTATTTTCTAGTTTTATTTCGTATTATGTAAAATAAACTCTTTTGTTTTAACTGCTTTAAAATTTATTATAAATTATTATTTATTATAAATTATTTAATGTGCATCTTTTATGTGTCATAAATATGAAAATAATTGCAAGACTTTGGCGAGCATACGACAACCCCATATAGCGGCCCGCATTGACCTTGCCGCAGCTCTTAAAACCTTGTCGAAAACTTCCCAGGATCAAGCGAATATCCCAATACTTCCCATCGATTTGAACCGTCAAAGAAAACCCAACGAATTTCACATAGAAACGCGTGAAATTCTTCCCCCCAGACACAAATACGATACTTTCGGTCGCGCTATGCGGCAACATCGATGGATTTGTCTTTTGCCATTGCAGGTCTAGAAAATGCGGGCACGGATCTGGGGCTCCGGCAACGGAAACGGAATCGCAATCGGAATCGAAGTGAAAACGTGAATGGGAAATGTGCACGCGATCGGCGTCGAGTGCAGCACAATAGAGAATGCACCCCACATGAGGCGAGAGATGATGCTGCTGCCTTGCGTGTGAGAATAATCGGACAACGTTTTGCATTGCGATTGCGGCAATTATGTGGGCTCTGCTGCGGTGCGGGACCATCCTCTGGCGGGGCGCTGGGCGATGGGAAACGTAGATGGGATGTCCTCAAGGCCCTCGCAATGCTTGCAGGGTTAAGAAAAGTCAACGATGATGATGATGGTGAGGCAGCAGCAGCGTAAGATCAAAAGTCAATTAAGCCAGGAAGGCTGAAAGGGCAAAGGGCAGTCGAAAGAGAGAGGGAGATAGAGAGAACGCGGCTGGTAATTAACCTAGCTCTGAGGTGCTAGCTAAAGAGCTCTGATAAGATCTTGATTAACTTGGTAGTGCATAGAAGTAGCTCAATGGGGGTTAAGGGATTGCAGATGCTGAGTAGAAGGATTCTTTAGAGTGTTGGCATTTTGAGAAGATCCTGATTAACTTGATCAATGTGGGTTGCGAATAGAAGAGTTGCAAAATCTGAAGAGTTCTTGGTACAGACAGCAGCTTGCCTCGTTCCAGTCCCGACCCATTTCAATGTACTTCAACTTAATGGCTTTGTGTGCTCTAAATTAGACTACGAAGTCGCTTTCGCAGTTCCATTCTCTATCAGCACCCCAAAAACTTGGTACAGTTTCTCATACAAAGCAAAGTGCGCTCTTCCTAAGCTTTTGTTGCGTTGCGTTGGCAAGCGTTTTTCATATTTTTTCCATAACCATTAAGACACACGCACACACACAACAACAACAACAAATGGTATATATACAGATATCTGAATACTTGTGGAGAGCCATCATCATCATGGCACTTGTTCGCATTTGTTTTGAACTCGGTGACAGAGTCGCTCGTCAGCATCAGCATCAGCATCATCATTCGGCATTCTCATCCTACAGTCGAATATTATCACATTGTATTACGATATGCTAGCACACGTGTGTGTGTGTGTATCTGTGTGTGACTGTATCTGTATGCGTGTGTGTGACTGTTATGCATTTTCATACACAACCTTATTGAGTTTGTATGAAGAGATCTCTCGCTCGCGTTCTGCGATTGTGATCTGAGGCAACGAAATTCCAATATGGCGTGCACACACACACGCACTCGCAAACACACACACACACATATGCATACATATATATATCTGTGTAGTGTCAGAGTCCAGAGTCGTGCAAAACAATTCACCAACACGAACGCATTCAATTAAGCTTCGTTAAGATCAATTTAAAATCCCGCATAAAATATCAAATAGTTTTTGTACTTTAGTTCCATTTCTCGGCTCCGTCGACTCTCGACTCTCGACTGTCGACTGTCGAGCCACGTTTCGAAATCCACACACAGCCCACGGTCCGAGCCGAGACAATGTCTCCAAGTCGATCGGCTGCAGTCCGCAGCCCTCAGACCCCAGACCCCATGCCGCAGTCTACCCCGTCCGGGTCTCGTCATGACGAAGATGTATAGTTTTTCATATTTCGTTAATTCTCTATGGCACTTTGGGGTTCCAGTTTTCCCGCCTTCCCCGCTTGTTGCTGCCCCCTTGAGCACACTACACGTTGACAACGGATATGCGGACGTATCAGAGTTCTTAGAAAAATAGGGGAAAGGGAGCTATCTTACATGCTAAACCTGCTCTTATAAGAAATTAAGCTGGATCCCTTTGAGGCAACGAAATTGCCATAGAAGGAACCGATTATACTTAGTTCTGTCAGCTATAGCTCACCCATATTGCATTAGTTGTGCAATCAGAGTCCACACATTTTATAGAAAATAAAGCTGGATATGACTCTATCCCTTGCAGGAAAATATATATACAATAGACGTGCCTATTTAGCATAAGTAACTTATTATAGTTCGTTCAGTTTTCGTTAGATAAGCAGTCGGGTTTTACACGTGCATTTTATATACAGACATGTTGGATATACCTAAAATATGAACAACCTATGTGTGTAACTGAGTGTGAAGCTGATAAACTTTTCATGTTAGTTAGAGATCTTTCGCAATGTTATAGTTATCATCAATTACCGACAGAACATTATCAAGCGCAGCTTGATCGTTGCATGTGATTGGGTAAGCGTAATTTTTAGAATTTCCTCTATATAAATACCGTGTTGATCGGAGCCAAAATGAAATGTGCTTATATCGAAGCTATGTCTGTGCGACTGCTGGGATTATACGCTACACTGATGCACTTCTGTGCATGGGCGGCAGCAATGGTAAGTTCGGTAGAATTGAAAAATGCAAGGATGATGCGAATTTTGGGCTGTTATAGCGCACTTGGGACTATGAAATGCTGCATGGAACGATTACGTCGTCGGATGAGACCAAAATAAACGGTAGTGTCAGAGTAGTGCGTGTGGCAAGAGGCGGATCGCTTATATCTCTTACTTTGGACTGGAATTTCGACACCGATGACGCAACTATGGTCAGTTCTTGAAAGTTTAATGTTTAACTTACAATGTTTTTTTTACAATTTATGGAATTCGTTTTGTTAATATTTTCGTACAGGCCGACTTTCTTATCTTACATTCTCAAAGTGGTAGAGATGACGATTTTCAATCAACACCCTACCAAATAAAAAATATGAAGTTTGCCGATGCCATCAATTCAAAATATAATGACCTAGTGTATGCAAACTATGCGCATTGCTCGAATTTGGCAAGTATTGAGAGCGGAACGTTTGTATCACCATTTCCCCGAAAGAATTATGTAATTCTCAATTGTTCGCCAAAGGCTAACGGATACCCAGATATAGTGCCTGTAGGATATTATAAAGTAGTTGTCAATATTAGAGCGGAGGTTGACGTAAGTATGGTATTCATTATCAAAGTCAAGTCAAGGATGTAGTATGCGTATTATAATACTATATTATAGCTGAATAAAATTGCTGCATGATTTACAACATACGGATATCGCATGCAAGACATATCCAATCCGAGTTTGATTTCACTATGGAGAAATAAGCCTTGAGGCCATCAGTTGCTTCTACGAAGTCCGCTCTGCGAGCACGTCCTCTCTTTGGGGCCTCTTAAGATGAAGCTCTCTGTATAAGAACTAATAACAATTCATGGACTTCCTAGGTACCTTAATCGCTCAAGGCAGAATTGTCAAGCCACCCCAATCGAAGTAATGTCTGCGTGACTACGGAGACTTTACGTTGTAATGATGAAATCTGGGGTCAGGAGAATTATACAATAAAAATAAAAATAAAATAGCTATAGAAGCTGGGTTGTCAAAAGCGGACACGTGACTTTGAATAGTATTTTTTAGCATTTACCAAGGTCTGTTTTTTTTTCGAATAAAACGTTATAGTTGCAGTATTTAATATTGTATGGTATATTTTGGAGCAGGAGCGATTTTCAATTTTACTCCACTTTTCGCAGAGTGCAAGATATTATGAGTTTCAAGCGCTTTACCAAATAAACGATTAAGTTTGCAGAGGTTTGAAATAATGAATACAAATCATAGAGTTTATTAGTTTATTGTTTAGTTTAGTTTATTAATACCCTTTGAACTATGGTCGAAAAAGGGTAAATGTAGAAGAAGAAGGAGTCTATTGATAGGATAGGAGTCGATTGAAGCCTGTGTGTCTGTCCGTTTGTACGTCTGGATCTCAGCTAATAAAAAGGCCAGAGAGACCGAATTTGGCTTGAAGCTTTCTGGGTAGTGTAGGTCTGTTTAACTATTTGAAATTACAGTAGAATACTTGAATTAAAAATAATAAATATAAAAATTTATTAGTTGCATGTGAATGCATAAGAGATTGTGGGCGAATTAATGGAATGGCTGAATTTTTACTTAATCTGATCCCAAAGAGAGATAAAAGTTAATGCAATCAATGTGAAAGTGAGAACACGCCAATAAATTGAATGCAATCACAATCGCTTTTATAAAGCGCAAATTTATATATATAACGATGTCAACCGTTGGGTTCGGTCTGGGGACGTGGCCCTTGTGTAATTGGCTCTGGGTCGGAGTCAGAGAGTCTTGTCGACTCGCTAAAAATCCCAACACACTGCGCGTAATTCAAATTAATTGCCGGCAATTGTGACTTATTTAAAGGCAAAGGCGCCGTTTAATGCAGCTGCCCAGCGTGGACACGGACTCCGTTTGGCCACTGTCACGCACTGATAACTTAAACAGCCTGATCAGCCCAGGAGCACGGCAACCAGGAGACTATGGGTTGTGGATTGAATATTTACACTCTTCTTTAAGGTAGCTAAGAATATGATAAGATAAATACTGCAAGGATTCGTGTGCCTCTCTATGTATTTTAATATTTGTGTATTATTTCGATTTGGAGGAAAACCTGAGGAAAAGTTGATCAGCTTGACAGGTAGTATGTTCTTACAAGATTTATGTATGCATTAAATTGACGAATTACGTTTTGTATGTCGCAAAATATTTATACATTTTTTTTAATTGAATTTTTCACTTCGTTGCTGACGTCGCTGTTGTGGGTGTCACTTATCGTTTTGGGCTGGCCGAGCGATGTGAGATGTGCGGCTTAATTGTTTGTAATTAAATAAAATTGTACAAGGTCGTTTACAAAAACCGAATCGCTCTCCCTCTCTGTCTCTCTCGTGCGCTCTTTGGCGCTAAAAATCCCTGGATTGCAATTCGCTTGTATACTCGTACATCATACTACTTTGTGGTACAATAAATACTGTAAACGCCGGCCGGCCGGCAAATAATATTTGTTTTGTTTACTGAAAATTGATTCCTGCTCATTATTTCATTAAAAACGCTGGCGGCAATTGGCCCAGCCAAGAGTCCGGGTCCGGTGATGAAGACAATAAATACAGCATATCGTAGTTGTTGTCGTTGTCGTCATACCAGTGATTTTTGCTTGCATTTTGATCTGATTTTATGAATGGAATTGTATCAATTGATTGTTTTGGTGCTGTTATCGTTGCCTTTTGATCGTCGATAATTAAGTTGGGGGTGTGTGTGTCTCGCGGTTGCGATTGGGTCTCTCACTGTAGCTCCTCGTCGCGTTCCGTCCCGTGCCGAGTCGCGGTAACTTATGTGTGCTGGCTAAATAGATTCGAGTTATTGGGAGTGGGTCAATCGCCGGTTGTGGCTTAATGAACAAATCAAATTGTCTAATGGTAATCTAATTGACTTGATTGAAGCAGGCGTTAGGCGATTCAATTAGAATCAACTGAAGTAAGTGAAGTGTGTTTAAGGAACTGAGTTTGCACAGATTAGCTTGTATGATATCTTATGGATAGCGCGAATATATCTAAACGGATCCACAGTTGCCCATAGTTGCTGAATATTTGCATGTATCAATGTGAGGATAACACATCATTAGACTGAATAATTTAGTGAGCAGGCACGAATTGATCACATGCTGATATATTAAACAAATATCACAGTCAAGTCTTAAGAACTCTCTTAGCTGCCCTTGGCACATGTCAGTTTCGGCCAGCTTGGGTGTAGATCAGAAATATACTTGTATGATCATAATATATGAAACAACTTTATTTGTATATAGACAGACATAGGAGGCAAACATATGTTTGTGTGTTCGTCTGACAAGAAATTCCAAAATGTGTACGTACTAGGCACAGACCCAGTCAAGAGACACAGGCTGGCGCGGTGTAGGGGGTCGGAAATGGGGAGGGGCCTATGACATGCGGGCAAGTTTTCAATTGATCTTAATGAAGCTTAATTGATTGCGCGTGTATTGGTGTGTGTATGACACACACGCACACACACGCAAGTCAAGCAAGAGCCCCATGACTGTGCGCTGCATACACTGCGAGAAAGTTTAGAAAATTGTTCAGCAAGCGGAAAAATCTGCTCACAACAAACTCAATTGCATTCTGCACAGTGTAGCCGACAGCTTGGCAACAACAGACTAGATAATACCCTAGCAAATCTACATAACCCTTGTTTGGTGCAATCTCATCTTTTACACTTGAAATATTAGTTTGTTTTTCATACTAAGTCGGTAATATATTTAGATTTTAAGTATCAATTGGTTTCATTATTTAATGGAGCACATTGCTGCTTAATCTTTGGACAAACTTTTCAACTTAAATCGAACGAATTTTTCTAAGTAAACAACCAATGTTCGTAGCTGGTGTGTGAATGAAAACTAAATGATATCTAATGATGGAAACTGTTAGGGGCTGATTGACTGGGCTGATGGGCTAGACAGATAGCTGGCATCCAGTATGTCCAGCTTAAGCGTTGGCAAAGTCGATACCCTTCTGGATGTTCTTCTTAAGCTCGGGAATGGCGGCCTCCAGCAGCTTCTTCTCGAAGTCGTTGAGCTTGGGCAGACCCAGGTTCTCCTGCAGACCGTTCTTGCCCAGCACAAGGGGTGTCGAGAAGAAGGTAGCTTCGGTGATGTTCGACTGCACGTACGAGCACTCGATGACGTTCTTCTCGCCGTTCAGACCCTTGAGCAGGGAACCAGCGAAACGTGCACCGGCATAGGCCATCGACAGTGTGGCAGATCCGGCACCAGCCTTGGCCTTAACCACCTCGGTACCGGCCTCCTGAATGCGCACGGTCAGCTTCTCAATGGCATCCTGGTTGCCCTTGAACTGAGGCTGGCTCTGCGACAGCACTGGCAGAATGGTGACACCGGAGTGACCGCCAATAACGGGAATCTGTACGGACTGGGGATCCACACCGAGAGCATGACCAATGAAGGCACGAGCACGCACCACATCCAAAGTGGAGACACCAAACAGACGCTTGGGATCGTAGACGCCAGCCTGCACAAGATTATAACATTCCATGAGAATGATTCACAAATTTTATAAATTAAATAAATCCCACTCTTTACCTTCTTCAAAATTTCGGCAGCGATGGGCACGCAGGTGTTCACGGGATTCGTGATGATGGCCACCAGAGCCTTGGGGCAGTTCTTGGCAATAGAGTTGGAAATATCCTTAATGATGCCGGCATTCACGTTGAACAGATCATCGCGAGTCATGCCTGGCTTGCGGGGCACACCAGCGGGGATGACAACGACATCGGAACCTATGAAAAAAATAAGTTATTAATCTAAAGACTTCCGCTGGGCTTATCAATCTATCAAAAGCAAAACATGTCTGTCATTTTACCATCAAATAATATATCTTAATATATAATATATCAAGATTCCTTAAACATGTTGAAGTTTATACACATTTAAGTACAAACATTGAATATGCTTATGGCAGAATAGAATTGTGCAATGCATTATTTCATTCATATACATACACTCTATATATGCATGTATTTGCATAAGCTAAGTTAATATTAGATAAGAGTACGGGACATATTTTATGCACGCGTATGTGTGTGTCGCTAACATAATCTCGGTATAGAATACGAATTTTTCTAGTATGCAGCTTAATCGAATCATTTGGGGCAACCATAATGAACTTTCCAAGATATTTTCGCGTACCCAAGCACTTTGATCTATTGTGCTATGCTACTGTGAATGATAAGAGTCGGCTGCACTGATTAGGAGCAATTTATAAGCGCCAGCAGGGGCAATTAGGTCCCCTCGAATTGCTCCCGCGAATTACGCTTATCAGTAACACAGAGTAGCATACATACATATGTGTATTCGTATGTGTGTGTAACATATGTGTAGAAGTTGCCGGGCTTCGACTTTGGGTTATGCTGAATATATCACATGTAACTCTGCTAGCAAAACCAGATTATTTTACTACTTTAAGGGAAGCTTCACTGTGCGGTAACTTTCCACTCGAGAGTAGCCTAACCTAACCTCACATATTGCTCTGCACTCACCCTTCAGCGAGTCGCCCAACTGGTCGGCGCCAATGAATCCGGCAGTCTTGCTCTTGGTGTCGATGTGCGACAAATCGGCAGCCACGCCGGGTGTGTGCACAATATCGTACAGCGACAGCTCCGTGACCAGGGGATTCTGCTTGAGCAGCAGCGACAGGGGCTGGCCAATGCCGCCAGCGGCGCCGCAAACGGTCACCTTGTAGTTATTCTACAATGGAGATGTACGAGAAAAATAAGTAAACATTAATATCTGTGTGTAGTTTAGCTTTCAGTTCGGTATTTCAATCGAAAGTGTTAGGGTCGGAACTATCATTACGTTTGATTCGTTTTTCTCTTTATTACGTAAACCACTGCGCGAGCTGCAGCCAAAGGAAAATATTACTTTGATTCGGTTTTTCGTTTGCACTCACCTGTTGGCTGACCGAGAAGTTGCGCACGCCCTGCAGTGCCAATTGTTTTGTTACTTGCTTCAACATTTTTGTTTTTTTTTTGGTTTGTTTTTAAATTATTTATTTAAAAAATGGATAGGCTAAACAATAAGCAGCTGCACAGCTTGCCAAACCCCAATAGATATTCGCACAAGCTTTCGGCCAACCTGGCGCAAGGTTAAATGTGGAGCTTGAGCTTAAACAGCTGTTGGCATGGGGCTGCCAACTGATCTGCAGACAATCGAGAGCGCGAGAGACAAAACACGCGCGTAAAGCTTTTGTTTGAAACAAAGCTTTTATTGTTTATCGTATTTGGAATAGTAACTTATTTAGATTTTGTTCGATGGAATAACATAGATATACACATTAATACAATCAGATAAATATGCATAAATATTTAAAAGTTCTTCATTTTCAGCTCAACGTGAAGCGTGATGCAGGCGTGCCGCTCCTCTTTGAGTTCCTTGCTCAGCATTTTCTTTTTGTGTTCCAACAGCGCGTTCTCTCGTGCATAATGCTCAATGATTCGCTCGTAGTCTGGCTCAGCAGGTACTTGCTCTTGTTGGCTGGTGGATGCTGCGCGCGAAACCTGCGGCTTCTGCTTCTCCTGCTCGTACAATTGCTTAAGACGAAACACCTCGTTGCGCTCGGCGAGTATGCGAGCTTTGAGCTCGTTTTGCCAGGTCATTAGCTCGTCGTACTCGATTTGGAGACGAAGCAACTCTTCGCGTTGCGGATTCGACTTCGGCAGCAGCAGGTAACCTGTCTGACTGTCTAAGGTGTAGTCGATCGCTGGTGGGGTCGGTGGCGTACTAGATGTACTCGGCTCTTCTAGCTGATCGGTCGCGGCGAGATTGTTCGATGTGGCAGACTTTGAGTCTGTGATATCCTCGCTAACATTGTCTGCTGTCAGATGTGCTGATGTCGATGCAATTGGTTGAGTTGGCGCTACATGTTGAGTTGCGTTGCCTTCGAGCTCATCAATGGACTTTTCCTGCTTTTTTTCAAAGCTGCGCAACTTTCGCTTGAGCTGCGTAATCAAACGTTGCACCTCCCAGAGCTGTTCTTCGCGTTTCTTGGTAATGAAGCCCGCGTTCATTTCGCTGTGTATTTGAGCCAGCAGACTGTCCTGCTTTCGTAGCTCTGTCTGTATCTCCTCGGGCCTGTCCGGCAGCCCAGTGGTTGTAAGTGGTGGAACATATCTGGAAGGACAAGTTGATATTTAGTTCTCAAGTTGAGCACGCTCTTAGAGTCTAATCGCCTGAGTAGAAAGCTGACAATTCGCTGGAATCGTTTACGTTTACGCGGCACCAAACTCATAATCACAACAAACTGTGCAAGAGATCTGGATCGCTTTATGGGCGCATCATGCGGTACATTTATCTTATCTCGCAAATATTGACTTACTTTATCAGCTTGACGTCGGGAAAGAGATTCGCGCAGTGGCACAAGAGAGCGACCATCAGACGGTGCGACATCTGTAGAGTGGGACTGAGCAGCATGGCCAACGATTGAGCATTGAGTTTGTTGTACATCTCCTGCTGTATGACTGCGTCAAAGTGCAACATAACCCAGGCCAAGAGTGTACGATTGCATTTCGGTAGCTGCTCCAGCAGTTGCTGCAATTCTTTCTGCTGTTCTGTCACTTTGGGATGCGAGGCAACCTCCTCGAATCGCGCCACCAAATCGGTTGTGAGTATAGGCTCTGGTAATTCGCGGATGAACAACTTGAGCAGACTGCAGGCGGTGGGTACATTGAGTTCGTCCTTAGAAGCATCGAATTCCCGATTGTTGTACAGACGTTTGTAATGTAGCAGACGCGGTCGGTAGGGCTCCACCTTATAGATTTCTGCGCATCTAAGTGACTGTTCCATTTGCAAATAGTCGATGCAGTCGCGCACTACTAGGGGCAAATCGATACCATCATGACAGCGGGAACGTTCTGTTGCCAAACTTATGGAGACACCAAAGATTGGGTAACCCAGAGCTAGAACATCGTCGATGCCACAAGTGTCCTCCTGCTGGGTTTGCTTGCTCTTCTTGTCCTTTTTGTCTTTCTTATCGGACTTGTCCTTTTTATCCTTTTCCTTGCGTTCCTTGTCTTTCTTTTTTTGCTCTTTTTCATCATGATGGCGCTCCTTCTCTCGGTCCTTCTCCTTGTCTTTTACTTTATGTGGAATTTCTTCCTCAGCTCCTTTTGTTTCCTTGTCGCGTGACTTTTCACGCTTCTCCTTACTTTTTGAGCTGGTAAACTTAAAGGTCCTTGACTTCTTCGACTTGGATGGACTTCTAAATGGATTCGGATTTTATAGGGTTATTTTTATGGAATTAATTTTGTTGGCTTACTTGGTGTCTAGCTCCTCTTCGGGTGAGCTGTCCCCTTCTAGGGCCGCGTAGCCTCGGTCTTTGCCCTTTTCCTTTTTGTCCTTACGTCGCCCGATTAGCAGGTCCTTCTTGCTGTGCTTGTCATGATCGCCCTCACTAACTGCTCAAGTAGGGAAAATTGATTTTCCTGTTGCGCATCTTTGTCCGCGCCTCTACTTCTACTTACAGTCGCTTTCCTCTTTGCTTTTCTTAGACTTGCCATCAGCTGCTTCGGACGCGAACAGGCCGGGAAACTCCTTCTCCTCCGGACTGTCGAAATCCATACTATTTTGTCAATTTATTTCAATAAACAAACAATTTTAATGTTTACGCCTCGCAATCAATAAACAAAGCAATAGACACTTAACGATATCGATAGTATCGAAGTCAACAATCGATATTTTAAAACAGACAAAGTTAAATTTTAGTTAAATCTACATTAGTTTCATGATCAAATTAATTTATACATAAATTTCTGCAGGTTGCTTATTTCTGAGCAGTGAAGTTATTTAAATAATAGACATGACGTCAGACTTTAATATGCAATATATGGGCATAAGAAAATACTTGTTATCAGCCGTGGAGCAGCGTACTACTAAGCAAAACATGCAAACAAAATAATTACAGTCAGCCGACTTGTTTACATTTTGCATTAAGAGTATTGATTAAAGAAAAACATTATTGGTTTATCTAAAAGTTAATAAAATGTCGGTTCGATTAAGTCAAACGGAACGCGAGCATTTAGCACTGCTTCAACGTGCTCCCAGTGAAGTCCTGGAGTTGTGCAAGTCGGCGTTCGATTACCTTGTTAATGGACCCAATCCAGATCGTTATGATGCATTAGCAAAGAAGTATCAGGGCGATGTGAGTAGCCAAGCAGTGCAGCAAGCTGTGGAAGCCCTAATATCGCTGCTAATTCACGTGACCACAAAGACGGGAACAGACGGCGAGCAGATTACAATCCGGGCCATGTTTCCCCAACTAAGTGAGGACGTGCTCGAGGTGCTGGAACAGTTTGTGAGTAGCAAGCGTAACTTTGTGGAAGGTTCTATCAAGTCGGCCAACATACGTGCTTATCGATTGGTAAACCTGGACTGGCGGCTGGAGGTACGCACAGCCTCTCGCTGCTTACTACAGCAGTCAAATGTGGTAATTACAATGAAGCTTTACCTTCATACCGAGCCAAAAAACGAGAATCGTGAGCTGCTGGAAACAGACATGTCCGAGCGTAGCGATAAGGAGCTAAGTGCCATGCACGAAGATGAGCGACGACATCGTAAGGATTTGCTTGTGCAAACAGATGTCAGCAGCCTGATTTACTTAATCAAATCCTTGGAGGATGCACTGACAGAGTCGAAGACACGTCGTATTAAAAACATTGTTGATGCCATACATTAAGAAAACGTTAAATACTAGTTGTTAAGTCAAGATATTAATTATATTTTAAGGTGGACCAATTTATTATACCTACAACTAACTAGAAATATATAAAGCCACTCGGTTTTGCAACTCATTCAGTAGACGCCAGAGCCTCTGCCGCGGCCGCCTTAAGTGCCACCTTCTTTTTCTGTCGATCGGTACGTTTCTCCTCCGGTGTCTTCTTGAGCGCCTTGACACGACGCGTTTGTATGGAGCCGGTCAGTTGCTTGCCCATATGCACACGACCCTTGGTGTTTCCAAGAGCGTCCGTGCTGAGGTTCTTCTTCTTTGTCACCTTCAGTTGCTTGGGCTGTTTCCTGGATAGTTTGTACAGATCCTCAGAGGCGATCTTGGTGCGACGAATGGAGAAATCAGCTGAGGGTCCAATTTCTTCCAGTTCAATACGTGGTGTCTTCTGGCCAGACTTTTTAAGTAGGATTTTATACGAACGCATCAGCACACTCAGGTCGTTTGTGACCGTAAAGCTAAGCACATGCTCGATACCCTGCAATCTGATGGACTCGACTTTTTCGCGATTGAACATGTCGATAAATAAATTACGCAAACGTCGCAGCTCCTCTGTTTGAGCCCATTTTGGACCGTTGAAGACCAGACAAGGCTTCACGCAGGAACCAATCTTTTCGTTCTTGAACTCGGCAATGGCCTGATAACGCTTAATACCCAGCTCAAACATGTCCAGCACCTCATTTTCGAAAATGCGACCAATGAGAATGTTGTCAGGGCGTTTCTTCGACGTGGAGCCAAAGCTAAAGAGCGCTGCATCGTTTTTCATTGTTAAGCTAAGAAGGGAAATTTGAGAGATGAGAGATTTTAAAAACAATGAAAGAAACTTACAATTCCAAGGAAGATGGATCGTCAAATGGAGTTATATCGTTCTTGCGATGCAGCACCTTCACCAGCGGTTTCTTTAGTTGTTGCAGATCTTTCATACACAGCTTTACATTTCCACCACATTTGCGTCCATCCACAAACAGCATGGTACGAGCCGACTCGATAAGTTGCGGCTCACGGGCGAGCAAAACTTTCTTTCCCTTGCGGGTTTTGGGTTTCCTTCAATGCAAGTTGGAAATTAACAAACTAAAGATTATTTGGATATATTAGGCACTTACCTGATCCTCAAGAGAGACATTTTTATTGATATTTATTAATCCAACACCGTATTCAACAATTCACAAGACGCACGTGTAGCGTCGCTCAAGAGCTGCCAACTGTTTAGCACTGCAAGCACATACAGTTAAGTTGGCAGCGCTGTTAGCTGTTTCATTACAAAAAATAATCGATTTCTGTTTTTTATATAAAGGTGGAATGCATATTTATAAATAAATTACACACCTACATTTGAGGCTTTTATTTAGTACTTATTATTTTAGTGGTTTCTTTTAATGTTATAACAAGTTTTAGGGAGTCCAATGATTCAAATTCTTAATTCAAAAATCGATACCGAATACATATCGATACTTTTATTACAACAGCTGGTTGTCTTCATTTGTTTGCCTGTTGCGTCTGTTTTTCAGAAACGTTATTTAAAATGACATGAATATGCTGCGAAATAGTCAAAACCAAGCGCAACTGTTATTGCGCAGTTATGTGCAATTCACGAGAAGATTGGCATCCACAAAAAAGCCGGTCAGTAAACTGGTGAATGCAAAGCTGAAAAAGTTGGGAAACTCGGAGTTGCCTGCGGAGGAGTCTATAAATCCAAACTTCTTGACACGGACGTTGGGTCAGTAGTAAGAAGTGTGAAAGTAATTATTATATTAAAGTAAATCTAAAATTTAATTATTTAGGAAGTAACTACCGAATTTGGTCAATAGCCCTCGAAAAGCATCCGGAATTGAAAACATTAAAAAGAAAGGATTTACTTAGTTCCTATGAGACTCTGAAGTCATTGAATTACACTGTCGATGATATTGTCACGAAACCCATGATCATATACTTTGGTGCCTCGACGCTTTTGAATCGTCACAGTGTGCTCATTGAATGTGGATTTAAAGACCTCAGCATCCAAACACTGTTCAAATATGTCACAGTCATGAATAAGCCCATAAACATGCTGAAGTCAATGCAGCTCATACCGTACGATGTGGATGTATCACAACGCTTGCGTGAATGCTTCACGGATGTGCACCTTCCCAAAGACTGTAACATGCCGGATAAAAACACGGGCGAAGGAATCGTTTTAAAGCAGCTTCGGCAAACGCTGCTCAATGCGTATCTGCGAGAACGTCTCCAAATGGACGAGGCTGCGTTACAAAAGATGTGGCGAGTCTACTCACGTGTGCGCCACAAAAGTTTTCGCTCTGTTCAGGATATCATAGAGCTTCTTAGCAAGGAGTTCAAGTTTCCAAGGGAAAGGCTTCTAAAGAACTGTTTTCTGCTGCACGGTGATGCCGACAATGTGCGTCGGATTCTCGAAGAGATACCCACAATCAGTGGACATGACATCAGAGAAATTGGTTTTCGTCGCCCAAAGATTTTAATGTCATCTTGCGACGGTCTAAAGCAGACACTGGAGCATGTGCGTGCGTTCGGCATCAATGAGGGTGCAGTGTTGCGTTGTCTCGAAGTGCTCACGCTTGGAGCAGACACAGTTCTTGAGCGGCTCCGTGATCTTAACGAAATCGAACAGTTTAAGGTGCTCGGTAGTAATCCACGTGTGCTACGTTTGGTGCACTATCAGAACAAGGCGCGACTTCGTCTGGATTACTTGAACCAACTTAAGGTGCGCTGCGCCTCGTTACACATACTCTCCTGTGGTTCTGAGGCTTTTGCCAAGTGAGAAGCTGCCAAATGGTTAACAAATAATATAACTTATATTAATCAATTATTCATTGTAGATTTGCTCGCGACGGCTCGGATCGCACCAAGGGTCGCGACATTGTCATTTATCTAGGCAATATATTTGGCAAGGAAGAGCAGGAGTTACGGAATCTAATGTCCCGCCATCCCAACTGGTGTCACATACCCGTGCTGCATGTGAAGCAATGTCTGGAATTTCTATTCAGTAAAAAATTCAACCAAGAGGAAATCCTGAAAAACATACACCTGCTTCTCTATCCCATGTAAGTAAAGAGTTTAACTCTTGAGGATCTTCATTTGTTTATTATTTTTTTCTTGCAATTTCAGTAAACGCATTGAGGAAAAGCTGCAGCTGCTGCAAGTGTCTGAGACTATGGAGGAGTTGCAGCTGCCCGTTCCCAATATGCACGCATTGAGCAACAATGAGATCTTAACACTCATACTGTATCTAATCGAATCCGAGTTTCATTTTACCGGCGATGGCATCTGGACAGAGTTGCACACGCATCACGTTGAGAACTTCAATAATCTGTTGCCAGACTTCCCAGAGAGTTTAAACAAAGTTTATAAATACGGTGTCAAACCATCCGAGAAGTTTAGTATGCAACAACTTTAGCTACAAATGTATACTATATGAATTCTACAAAAGTTGTTATTGATTTATATTGAAGAATGTAGTAAACTGAAAACACTTTTTGCTTTAAACAATCTAAGAATATTGTGATTGCATATTAAAGCGTATATCGGTTGTCCTCTACATTGTTGGTTGGACTGTTTGGTTCACTATTATCTTTAAGTTGCTCTTCCTCGTCATCAGGAATTTTGGTGTCAATTGGAGTGCTTCCTTCGCTTGTTTCCTTATCTGGTTTTTTCTCATTCTGATCTTCCTTTCCAGTTGAGCTGCTTGCCCCAATTTCATCATTTTTATTTTCATTGTCATGATGCATCACAAAGAATTTGTATTTCATGTTGAGAGTTCGACATTTCTCGACCACTTCCTGGTAGGCGGCAGTGAGGGGCTTTTGTACGGCATCCTTGTAGACATAGTCATCCTCCAGACCGTAACTGAGATCGGCATCATATTCACTTTTGTGGGCAACGAAAGGAAGACACACAATAGGATCGGGTTCCTTTCCCATTATATTTTTTAATATCTCATCAGGTTTGTTGTGCCATTCCGTGATCAGATTACAGGGCACATGTCCCTCGGGCATGGTAAACTGGCGGCATACCACAAATGCTTCGATACTGGAATTGCGGCATGCGGATGGTTTGAATATGCAAACGTCCTTAAAGAAGCGCAGTAGTTGTTTGTAGACATCGTTTGTGTTTGCTGCTCGATACACTTTGCCCATAAACGATCCGCCCTCCTCGAGGATGTAGGTGGCAATACTTAGAGCCGACAGCAGCAGCTGCGCCTGCATGTATGCGTCCCAATCGTGCTGACCTGTCACATCCGGTGCTCCATCGCTGACCACAATTTGTGCCTTCTGGCCACCAAAAAAATCAATGATTGCATTCGCGGTAGATTCCTCGGTAATGTCGGCACGCAATTGGGTTACTCCATCAATGGGTGCCATGCCCTGCATATCAACGGCTATGATCTTTACCTTCTCCCGTTCTTCGGGCGAACGAGGCTCGTACATGTGCTTGGAGAGAACCTGTGACCAACCACCAGGTGCAGCACATAAGTCCACAGCACGCGTTACTCCTGGAAGGGATTAGTTAGACTACGGTATCTAAACAAAGTTTTCAGTTACATTACCCTCAAGTAAATGAAAAGTTTCTTCAGCTTGGAGCAGCTTAAAGGCACTTCTGGCACGCCAGCCCTGCTCCTTGGCCAAGCGATAAAAAATATCGCGCTTGTCCTTTGAGGTTCTTCCCATATTGAATATAGTTGTTTCTTATTTATTTGTTGTTACTTCCGGTGCATCGATTTGTTGTGTGCTTGTTATAAAATGTGGCTTAAGGCAACTACGTACGTGGTATAAGGCTTTCTATTGATGCTGCTATCATCTAACACTATTTGTTATTGTATATGACATTTAAAAGTACTCGTACTTATTACTTTCATCTATGTTTGAGGTAATAAAGGCAACTATTATTGTTTGGCAATGCGGTGTTCTATTCAAATTATCGATAAGTGCGCAGGTGTGGCAGTGCTGCGAAACGAGCTTGAAAAAGATACAATTAATGTGCGGCAGTGTTGGCAGCCTCGCTGATTTTAAATAAGAGTATAGCTTGTTTATGTCATTTGTAGATAATATTAATATTAATAACTATAAATGAAATGATGAGTAGAATATATATAGCTTGCAAATAAATAAAAAATGCGCCATTGGACAGCTTGCTTGCAGAAATCTGCTTCGGTGGTCAGCAAGGTTTTCAACTAAGATACACCGCCATCTATTGCCTTGTAGCCACAACCACAGCAAGAACTGAACGAAATGCCAACTGAACGAACGGGCAACAAAAGTTGACGAGAGTGCCACGAATAAATCTTAGCACAGCTTTGAACCGCTTAGTTGGAAACCGGATAACATGTAAAAAAAGCGAAACCTCTTAGACATTGGGCAGCACTGAATGATGTAAACAAAGACTTATTTATTTAAAAGTCTTCGTAAAACTCTGTTAAGATAGCCTAACCTGTTAATGTTCTGTTAAAGATTCCTAAATAATTTTTTTATTTAAGACTTTTAAATAATTTTTTTTTATTTAAGACTTTTAAATAATTTCTTTATTTGAGAGTATTTGTGTTAGCCAAAAAGCAAGCAATTTTAATTTAAAATTTCCGGAAATCGAGCTCAGTCATGTTTTTCGAACGGGTTAATTTTTTTTTGTCTGTTTTAGACACGAGATCATAACGTCGTTAAATGTATGTAGGGGCCTTAAATTTTTGTCGGCTTTCACAAAAAATAAATTTAAAATGAAAAATAATTGTTTCATGCTTAAAAATACCCTGGCTATGGCTGCACAAGGGAATTCTCTAAGAAGTTTAAAACTGTAGGAATCAAGGACTGAACATTTCAAGAATTCCTTAAGAAAACTGGTTTGAGTTATATTTTTGAAATCTATTTTACATTGTTGATTGTTGTTTTAAGAAAATTCATTAAATTTAAGAAAGGAAATTACTTGCAGGGAAGCCAGGGCAGTGCTTTTTCCAGGCCGGCTTTGACCTTATTTTACACCCAAAAGTAGGCAATGGAGTTCGTAATATACAAGTTTTTGTCGATTATCGATATTTGTTTTCGTATTCTTATCGTTGCTAAATCGATTAATTCAATCTTGACATCTCTGATGAAAAAGAAGGCGAATTGACTGAACTGATGCATTAATTAAACGATATTCACAAGATCCAGGGATTTTAAAATATATTTATTAAATTGTTAACTAAACCATGCAATTATTTAAACACACTTGCCAATTCAGCTTTTGTTTTTACCAATTAAATCTGCTGTTAAAAATAATGATTTAATTTAAGCAAAACCATACACACTCTCCACAATAATGTGGAATAAATAAATAATAAGCCGAATGTGGAATTTCATATCGAATTTAAACTGGTTTACTCGCGGATTCGGCTGCGGATTCATTAGGCAGCTGCGCGACGAATGCATCAGTTGCGAATGCGATTCGTATGTAAAAATCGTCAAATATTTTTTAAATATAAAATTATTAAAAAATCTCAAAAGTAAATTCTAATGGATGACATATGGTTGAGCTCATTAAATGCGGCGTAGCTCAAATGTTTAACAAGATGCAGCGTTGCCCGTTGGAATATACTCGGGGATATACTCTTTGTATTGACTATATTGAGTCGTTTATCTAGCTAAAACCTGCTTAGTTAGCTACTAGCTAATGCGTGCTATAAACTTTAGATCATAAAGTGCGGGCAAGCTACTTCGGAAGTCGACAGAGATTACTCAGCATTATGGGCAGCAAGTCTATCAGGCGTGATAAAACTAATGACTATGCCGACATTTTGTTCCCTTCGAGTGTGTGTGTGTGTGTATGTGTGAGTGTGTGTGTGTAGGCCACATTACAACGGCCAATCGAGCTGACAGTTTCCGATGTGGGGCGAGTATTTTAATGTTTTGAATGGGCTTCATAAAAATGATTCAATTGGCGGTTTTGGTTGAAACGATTGTTGTTGTTGTTGTTGTTGTTGTTGTTGTAAGTTGGCTATATACAGCATTATTGGCGCTGAGGCTGGGCAACTCCCAAACGAGTTTGAGAGCAGCCTGCCCGATCCGATCCCGTTCCCGTTCCCGCCGTGGAGTTTCTCTCTTTAAACGCCGACTTAAAGTTAAATGCGCCCGTCGATAAAGACGGCGATGCGAAATGTTAAAATAAAACAAATTTATGTTGCAATTAATGGCTGCGATAAAGTCGGGCCTACGACATGTTGTGGTCCATAAAAACGCACAAAGAGGGCAGCGAGCGGGGGGGAGTGGGGTATCCCAATGAGATTAACACATAATCAAGCTAACATGCGCGACATTTGCATATGGAATTGAATTAAATTTAATTCGTCTCTGCTCCGCTTCTCCTCTTCTGTTCTCTTCGCGTTTCTGTTCTCCGTTCTTCATTCTCCATTCTACAGATCTGGCAAGAACAGTTACAGACGCGATTTAAAATTTTAATTAATCGAAGTGACGCGCCCGTTTGAAGTAAAGTTTTCAGTTAGTCTCTTGTTTTTTTTTGCCTTTTCAGGAGAATTGCGTAGCCATTTCAAAGTTGGCCAAAAGCTGAGACAAGCTGTGGTCGGTGCGGCTGACGCCTGGCAGCGGCATGCGGGCTCAAAGGGGAAGACAGGGGGGAGCACAAAAGGGGCAAATGGTAATTCGAAACCACAAGGCACGGCATGACGGCGACACCAGGACAGGAGGAGCAAGGAGCGCGCTGGCAAAACTTTTGTGAAGAGTGCAGGAGGAGGAGAGCGCGCGGGACCCACGCAACCACAGACTCTCAAATACAACCAGGCAGGCGGCCAGGCAGCCAGGCAGCCAGGCAGTCGACCAGGCTGGCTGCGAGTGACACACGCGTTGCCCGGGGCCGGGTTCGAGTTTCAACGTTGGCGTGGTGCAAGTTTTCGGTTTTTGGTTTTTGGTTTTCGGGCTGCGGCCATAAATTATCACAGACAAAGTCATTCGTTCCATTTCGAGCGAAACGCGCGCTGCAGGCGTAGCTGGCTCCAACGTGTGGAGAGCTGCGAGCTGCGAGCTGGGGCTTCGGCTTGGGTTTTCAGCTTAGGCAGGGTCGTCTCGTATCTTTGGAATCACAATTCCATTTTAAATTAAAACCCAACAACGACGACCACGAGCTCGGGCTAAGAGCCAAAGCTGAAACAAAATGAACGCAACGAGGAAATCGAATACGCATCGAACGATGAGCAGGCGCTTGTTGTTGTTGCTGTTGTTGCAGAGGTGGTTGTTGTTGTTGTTGCTGTTTTTGTTGCTGCTAATAAGAATAACACAAAGAGCGCGATGGCCCATAAAGCGGGCAACAAAAAAGATAAATTGCATCTTTGGGATCACACGCACGCAGGTAACAAAGAGACTTTGAACGGGAGGGGCACGGGGGAGGGCTGTGTGTGGTGTGTGTGTGTGTGTGGGGAAGGGTAAGGTAAGAGTTGAAGGAAGATCAGCAGATGGAGATGGCGTGGAAGTTGAGCAGAGCAGAGCTGAGCGGAGATCCATAAAAATATGCACATAATGGCGGTCGAATGAAGATGAGCTCGAGACTGGGACATGGTAGAGAGAGAGAGAGAAGAAGAAGTTAGAGAGGGAGAGCGGTATACAACGTTGCTTAGCCTGCACTGAGCTCTTCTCTTCAGCGGCATCGAAGCTTGAGAGAAGCTGCCATCGATGCGATAAGAAAAATCAAAAGAAACTTTTGATTGTTTTCCCCATTTACAATCTTAATAACATGCACATTCCACGCTCGCAATAAATGGAGTTGATAGTCTAACTAATATCACACCTGTTGTGGTTCGTGGAAATCTGTTTTAGACGAATTGAGTCATACTAACGCATGTATATGAGAACATGCATATACCTTCATTTATGTATATATACCTTTGTTTTGGAAAATTCCCAAAATGTTTATCGCCATGATGTCAACCTTGAGTTTGGGGTTTCAGCTATGAAATTTATACAGGATATTCTAAGTGATATACCCTGGAAAACAGAGAGAATTAAATTACATATATTTAAGCGATCATAAGATAAGTTAACTTGAAATTGGTAAAAGAAACTTACTTATATATTATTTAATTTTCTAAAATTTCAGGCTTTCCAGTTGTAGTAACCTATTTACGATTATCCAACTTATTTATGCTGCCTTTACGCACTGCCTGGTAATTCTGTTTAATAAAATTAGTATATACAAAGTTCTTGAGATATGCCACGTATTTACAAAAAGTTTTTCGTTTCTTCAGAATTTTCAATGGTGAGGGAAAGAGAGAATCTTATTATTTAAATTTGTTAATTGTTTAATTTACTGAGAGAGAGAATAGCAAAATCTGCAGCTGGGCAAACAATTCGTTTATTTTATTTTGGGTTCTTCTTTATAAATAACGGTCAAATTCTTAATAAAATAAATAAACAAATAGAATTTTAATGATAGTTTCAAGCCACTGCGGATGATACATACTATTCAAAAATATTAATATTATTACAAGCATATTTAAAGAATGAATTCTGAACAATGATTCTAAATGTTTTGCGATTCCAGCTTGGCTTACATAAGTTTGTGCCTGGTTCCCTAAGGAAGTGTGTAGGATTTCAGCAGAATTTTCTCAAATTTCCCGATTGAGTGGCAGTACTTATTACAGACGCGGATGTGGAAAGGTCCTCAACACGCGTCCATCCTAGAAAGAAGAGATTGAGAGAGAGCGAGAGTGCGAGAGAGGAGCATGTGGTTGCAAGTTTTTATGAACTGTTTACTGCCGTTAAAGTCAGTTTTATGTGCCGTCCGCAGTCATAACTGTCGCTGGCGATGGGCTATGCGGAAATTGTCGAAGGTGCTGAGAGATCATCGCGCACAGAAGCTGCGCCACGACAGGATCAAATTCAAAGTGCTGCACTGGCAGGAGACAGTTTTATGTCTGTTTACAGTCGTAAACGTTGTTGTTCAATTGCGAAAACGAGGCAACAAGCAGCGAAACGGAGAACGAAATCCAAATCGAAATGTTCAAATCGGGGCAAGATGAGACGCGAAGGGAGGGGAGGGGAGGGTAGCGCAATAGATATGGCTACAATGCGAGTTGAAATGAAAAGTGCTCACGGGCAAACGATTAAAATTATAACCGGGTCGTGCGACCAATGGAAAAGGCATTGCAATGGAAATGGTTACAGCAACGGGCTGGCAAGGGGATGGGTAAGGGAAATGAGAAGGGGGGAAGATTGTTAAAGAAAAGGGAAAGGGAAAAGGAAAGTCGCAGCCAAAGGGCATGGCCAACTGGCGAGAGGGCAAAACAATGGCCGTATCTCAATGTTAGTTGACTTGACTTACCTTGGCTTGGCTTGGCTTGGCTGTGCTGCTTTTCCGTGTTGTTGTCATCCCTGCTCACCACACTTTATGGCCTTTCCTTAATCTGACAGATACGTCACGGACGCTCTGCGGCAGTTCCAGGTAAGCAGGCACTCGCTCCGGCTCTCTTTCTCTCTCCTCTCTCTCTCTCTGTCTCTCTCTCTCTGAGCGGACAAGAATGCCTTATTAAATATTATTGTATAGTGCAAAAGTCCAGAGAAATTGCTGCATTACGCGTCAGCGTTGACATCTGTTCAAGTGGCAGCAGCAGCAGGAGGAGTCGGAGTCGGAGTCGAAGTCGAAGTCGCCGTCGTAGTAGGCGTAGGCGGCTGCTCAAAGGCAACTCGAAGTCGATCGTTTAAATTATGAATACGGTTAGTTGGCACAACAAGCGAGTGGCTATCGGAGCACATCTTTGCGATTAGATGTGGCTGCGCCGCTTGGCTCGACTCCTTTCTACGAAAACCGAAGCAGGCGAAACTCGTCGTAAATTGTCGCCGATCAAAACAATTGACGCTGTTTGACTTGGAATGGCGGCGCACAGTTGGCCTAGTAGTCGGTGCAGGCCCATCATGTTTATTGGCTGGCAAATTGGCCAAGTTGCTCACATGGCGCACCTTCTCGCGTTCATTCCGCCAAGATGGCGTTGCTGCCGTAGTCGCTGGCAATTTCGGGCACGACGTTATTATGCAATATAAATCAGCAAATGGGCTCAGCAGCACACACACACACACACACACACAACATTACACACACAGGCACACGCACAGCGTGCAGGGGGTGGTGGTAGCTGGATGGGACTGGGGGATGAGCGGCATGAGCAGCCAACCCGGCCATGTGCGATTGCCAAGGTGACTGCGCGACCAGAACGAACGCGATGCTGCTCACTTCAAACCGAACCCGGCAGAGTTGGCAAATTTAATTCGAAATGATAACAGAAGTTCCGAAAATGCGGCAGAGCAGCGTGAAAGCGCCGTGCGAGAGTGACAAGCAACAGCAGCGCCTGCCTGCCTCGAATTGACGTGCCTCTTTTGTTCATACAGTGGGATAAACAGCTTGAATTGTGGAGGTATCAAAGGTGGGATTATTGTGGGATTATTCTTGAAAGTATCTATCTTGCAAGAGTAGAGATAAATAGGTAATACGTTTATAGATATTTGCCTAGATTATGCAGCTTGGTATATATATATAGGTAGAGGTATTACTAAATAGGCAATAGATGGAATATAAATATGGTTAAAAAATACAGATGCACAGAAACACAAATAAATATAGCAATAAGTTCATTTATAAAAAATTCTCATATTACATAGTTATTTGGATAAAAATAAATATCATATATTTTAACCTTCTATTTTAACCTTCTAACAGAAAAATAAAAAAGACTGGAGGATGAATTTAAAGATACTATATATATGAGTTATAATTAAATAGGTAATAGATGTAAATAAATATGGTTAAAAAAATACAGATGAACAGAAATACATATATAAATATAGAAATATATTAATTTATAAAAAATGTTCATAACATAGATACATAGTTAAGATCAAAATAAATATCATATATTTTAGAAGGTTAAACAGATTAAAAATAAAAAAGACTGAAGAATGAATTTAAAGATATTATACATATGAGTTATAATTAAATAGGTAATAGAAGTAAATAAATATGGTTAAAAAAATACTGATTAACAGAAATACATATATAAATATAGAAATATATTAATTTATTAAAAATGTTCCTAGATACATAGTTAAATATAAATAAACATAGATAAAAATAAATACCATATATGATAGAAGCACAAACCGAAAAATAAACAGACTGGAAAAATTCAATTAAACTATATAAGTGCGGCAATATATAAGGAAGTTAGTCGCACGGATGCATAAATTAATTAAAAGTGCTGCATTTATCAGATGTAGTTTAAGTTTTGATCAATAAATTATTATTAAACTTAGCAATACATACATTACAAATGTGAAATATATTTATTTAATAGAATATTGGAAGTATAGGCAAGACAATACATCGACAGTTTACCTTAAAAGTTCGTTAATTGTAAAACAACTTCCTGCCAAATATTGTGTAAGCTTTCTTCGCTTTGTCCCACTGTGCGAGGGAGTGGCTAACAAGGAAGTCAGAAGGAAGGCAGGCAGCTTCGTACCTGATACTGAAACCAATTCGGATCCCTCTCCCGACTGCCAACATTCCATATAAATTAGTCTCGTGGGTGCAATTTTATTAAATCAACAAAAATTTGCAATGTTGGCAGCGCATTGCCTGCTGCTCCTGTTGTACGCCCCTTGATTACGGGGGTTGCTGTGTGGCGGTGGGGCGGGGGGTTAGGGCTCACCGAAGAAGTCCTAAGTAGCCGTAGAACAACAAGCCGAAGCGGGTAAGTCTTGGGGTGCCTGGCAATGGGCTCGCGTTACGTGTTGGGGGTTGATATGGCTGGAGGATATTAAAAAGATTGTGTTCCATTTGAATGCGGTGCGCATTTGTTGGTTGGCTTCTTGCCGGATTATTATAATATATTGAAGATCGCTTAGTTGAAATTTAGTGTTAATGCGCGGCAGCGTTGCCAGAGACGCGGTTTTAGGCCAGACGGAAGCATTACATTTGGCTTTATGGGGATGTTTATGTGTGTTTCGGCTCTTTGCAAACTTGTAATTGGCAGCATGGTGAGGGGACAGATACAGATACTGAATAGACTCAATTTGAATGGCAACTTTTAAATGCATTTGGCTAAGAAGCAGGTGTATGCAGCGATTAAAACTAGACTGCATAAAGTTGAAGAAATTCGCCTACATCCTTACCAAACTATTTGCAATTTAATCAGGCTTTCAATTATGAAACTAGCTTGAAATGTCACATTTATCTACATTTCTATAATCTCTCAATCTCAAGCTCAGCTGGAAGAATAGTTCGCAACATTTCAGCAAAAGTCTGCCAGTCTATTAAGTAATTTTCCACTGCGCACATCAATTTGGCAACTTTCAATTTTCTTGCAGCTCTCAGGCATATTGAAAAGTGCAAAATGTGAAAAATGTGCGCCATGGGCTTTAAATGCGCGTGGAAAAAAGGAAAAACTCATTTCATTTTTTGTTAATAAATTATGATATAGCGACAACGCGGGATGTGCAATTTCGCAAAAAAAAGGACATATAGACAGGCCTACGGCTGAACTACTCACACACACACATGTTGCGAAGGAAGCATGAAAAAGTGCCAGGGGATAAAATCAACCTGTGCATTCGCAATGAGCTGCGTGATACACAGTACGCAACAGCGCAACAACAACAAGATAACAACAGCAACAACAAACACAATGGGCACAGGTTGTCATTTGCTGAAAATGGGCAACTGCGTCTGGCTTTGCAACTGGGGGAAACCTTTGGTTATTCGCACATATTGCAGCACGACGTTGGTCTGGGACCAAGAAGCGGGATGCCGAGGGGGCGTGTTTGTTTGCATTTTTTTTTAAAACACCCTTTGCGCATTAATGGCCGCGCTGGGGCTGCGGGGTGCGGAGTGCGCGGTGCGGGGTTCACTATTGAACAGGGTGTTTTATGCCTTGTTTTATTTATGCAAAATTATGTTTCAATTAAACGAAACACGCACTGTAATTGCCAGAAATTACATTCGCAACGACGGCCATTTTGTGCTGCTGCCCCCCTCATGCCACACCCCTCTCGCCCCTGGCGAAAGGACTCATGGCGCACAGCTGCGATGCGTTGTAATTAGGCCGCGCATATGCCGCAACAGCAGCAGCAGCGGCAGGGGCAACAGGGGGCAGCAACAGCAGCATCATCCAAACATTATCTGAATTTAAAGTAGGATCAACGCGCTGCGTTTGCGGCTTTGTTTGCCCTGTCAAAATATTGTAATTCTTCGGCAGCGCAACCCGCGAACGAATTTGAATTTGAATTTGGAATTTGAATGCGACTTTGACTGCCATAAAGTGTCGCACTTTATGTGCGATTTGGCATTAGAATTACACGGCTCACTAGAGCTGCCGCAGGGCAGCAGGACGAAGGCATATGTCAACAGAAGGTATCTAGCAAAGCAGATATATGTGTAAATTTAAATATATGTATACAAATAAATAAAAGTTCATAAAAAAAAATATATAAAATAAATTATATACCAACTATGCAATATATTTTCATTAGGTTTTAATTATATTTTATTTATTATATAGTAGATAACAAATTAACATGCAACTGTTCTCTATCTAGAGCTGCTCCAGGGCTGCAAAATGAAGGCATATGTTAACGAAAGCTATTCAGCTTAGAAGATATAAGTAAAAAAAAATATATATTAAAAAACAAAAATAAATATAAATGCATGCACCAACTATATTAACTGCTCCAAGGCAGTAACAAAAGCATTGAAGATATATATAAGATGATTAAAAATAAATAAATGTATTAAAATAAGTAGAAATTCATATACTAACTATACAATATAAATTCTTATTTTTTAATAGTAATTTATTTATAATATAGTAGATAACATGATGGCATGCAACTGTTCTCTAACTAAAAGCGCCTCAGGGCAGCGGGACAGAGACATATGTTAACAAAAGGTATCAGGCATTTAATATGTATGTAATGATTGCATATACGAGCTAACTCTGCAATCTTATTTCTTTGGTATTTTATTTATAATATAGTAGATAACATAATCACATGCAACTCTTCTATGTCAACTTTAAAACAAAGCTATCGTAAAATATTCAGTAGACTGTTTTGTCTCTTGAACAATTCTATTGCCTTTTAAACTAGTTTTCCCTTATCCAGTTCTTCGAATGAAAAACCTCTTCTATTTGAAAGAAATTTAAAACTATTTTCAAGAGTTTTCTATGCATGGCTACAAAGAACAGAGACAAAGAGTAATAGATAATTTAAATTCAGAAAAGCAGCAAGACAGATGGAAAACAGAAGGGGAAAAGTGGAAGAGGGTGGAAGTTGGGCAATGAAAAGCGTGATAGGAATTTAGCTGAGTTTTTTATTTTGTAATAATAATAAAGCATTGCAAGATCGGTTAGTTACAAACCATTTTAGGTAAGCAATTAATAAAATACAAACAGCTTAAAAATCTCTTTATATAGCATGTTTTTTAAGTATAAGTATGATATCGGACTTAAATTCATTTCAATTCAAACCTCGCATTTACAAATCATTTCACATATTACAAAGGGTTCCCGCCTGGCGCGTTGATTGCTGCACAATCTGAGCACGCTGGGCCGAGTGTCTCCCAGTGCGTCTCGAATATATCGTGCGTACTTATGATATGGAATAAAATATATTTGAAACGTTGCCTTATCGCATTGATGATCGCCTTCGGGGCCAGTTTATCGCACAAAACTTTTCTAATAACAGCATCCAAATGTGAACTTATGCCAGGATACGTGCCTCGCATGGCGATGACGATGGCGTTGCCGATGCCTGCGCCCAAGGAGCTGCTCCTCACTCCTAGACCTGCTCCCACATGCGCTGCCACTCCTCTTCCGCTGGCATCGCCCGCTCATCATCAATGGGGCAATCTTTGGAACGCCATTTTGACGTTTTCGAAAGTTTCTTTTATTGCATACATGAGGCATTTGCGTGCTCGTGCTTCCGTTTCCGTTTGCTGCTGCCGCCAGAGACGCAGCTCGTTGACACAGCCATTACGCTGTCGTTGCTCCAAACAGGGACAACGTCTGGCGGCGGCCCCCACCTTCTCCCTGCCGCCGCCTTCGATTGGAACTCCTGCCGTAGCTGCCTCTGCGCCACAGCCTCTGCTGGGTGCACATGTGTGGGCCATAAAGAGCGTCGTTATGTGTGCTCTTATTATCATAATCCGTTGAGTTGTGGCCGCATTAATTAAATTTAATTAAAGGCGTTTTGCAACATTTCTCTTGTACGTGGCAAACGTTGCAAATTGCAAATCTGGCCACGGGGAGCGGCGGCTCATGCAGACCCAAAGACCCAAGCACAGTTGCCCTGCCATGTGCCTTCCTTTCCCTTTTCTGATTCCCATTCGCATTTCCCATTTCCATAATGCGCAATGCCTTAATTAATATTCGCAGCATCTGCATTAGCCAGTGCGAATTTATGCCTCGCACAAATATCAATTTGCCATTCGGCAAGTTGCCACCCTGCGATGACTCTGACAGAATGGGGCAGTTCGAATACTGCGGCAATAGATCTTTGACTTTATGGCTAGAAAGCTCGGGTTTCGAAAGGTTTAGTGATCTGTTGAGTCAATTGGTATTCGTAGATAGCTCAAACGCAGATGGAAGTACATCATTTACTATAGAAAGAGTAGATATGAGTTGCTTGAGATGCTTGGTTTGATAAACATCAGATTGCATATGAATTTCAACCATATCTTATCTAATTAAGTAAAAAACTAAGAATAAAATACGAGTTTACTTCATGAAAGTGGAAATTTTAGTAAATAAAAATGTGGCTTGAGATAATTCAAAATAAAATACGCAATATTCATCTTATATCCTATAAACGAGAGGGAAAACTTCAAAGAATAATACTCAAAATTAAAGTCTTAGCTTCAGCCCTCTCAGAATCGCAGCAACTGTAGATAGTCCTCGTCTATATAAAATAGTAAAATTCGCTTTTAATTTAGGTTTTTAATTTATTTTATTAATTTTCATTGTTGCTTAAGATTAGAATTTTCCCATACAGCTTGCCTAACTCCATAAAACCCAATCACATCGATCGACAAAGCGATGTTTCTTTAGTTTCATGAACTTTTCTTTTCATCTTTCGTCCTTCGGTTCAACTTATGCAACCGATGCACTGCGCTCTATTTACAAATACTACTGGGTTCAAGAATGGGCTGCAGTTGCATAAGTCGTTTGAGTTGTGAGTTGGGTCTTTCTTTCCTCTCAAATTGTGAATATAATTCAATTACGTATTTGCCGGTTCTGCAGACGCCTTCTCTGGCTATCGTTTTGTTTCGAACATGAGTTAATTATGCTTCATAATAGTTATTAGTAAATAGTTGTTGTTCTTGTTCTTGTGTACTACGTATATAGGTTAGTTAGTTAATCTATCGATTCTCGTCATGTCTTGGATGGGCTTGTCTTGTTATATGATTTTCTTTGTTGTTCTTGTTAATGTTGTTGTTGTTGGTTGTTGAAATGAAACAAGTTGCTGAATGTGTTTTGTTTTAATTATTTTTCATATTCACTTTCGAAAATCGCATAAAATTATATAATACACAATTTGTCACAACTAAACTTAAACTAAAATTAACAGAAATTATGAAATTACTCAAACAAAGTCATCGGTAATCGATAATCGATAATTAGCGTGTGATTAACAAAATGCGCGAATTTACTAGATCATTTAAAACTTAATGCAAAACATACAAAGATGAAATCCACAAAAAAACAAAGGCTAGGTTGTGTGTCTGTGTGTGTGTGCGTGTGTGTGTGCATAACAAATCCTTAAAAAAATGAACGCAACTATTAAGTAATCTATTAATATCACGTGAACCAATTTGTGGGGAAGGGGAAAACAAGTAAATGTTTTGGATGGGGACAAGGAAAAAGTGACTGTTTTTTTTTTAATTTAACCAACTACAACACATACATTTACATTTATATATATATATATCAAGTGTGTATATATATAAATAGATGTATAATTTCATACTTGTATATATTTTTAATATATATTTACGTTTTGTATTTGTATTTGTAAATATGCGTGTGTAAGTTTGCTTCGCTTCGTTAATAAATAAATATATGTAGATTTTACTTTACTTTACTTTATTTAATGTTACTTATGCATGTTTATTTCTCTCGCCTTCTCGCATCGTTTATCGCTAAGTATTTTTGCATGTAAATTTTATTCTGGGAAGTTAAAACTCTCTACGTATATGGGTTCGATCGCCCGGTGCGGCCCGGCTGCGCTCAGTGTCTCTCTCTGTAAACTATTTTCATTATTTTTTGACATTTATTGTTGTTGTATTTGTTGTTGCTGTTGTTTTTGTTGTTGTTGCAACCTTAAGCTAATACGTATTTCGGATTCTCTCGCTATATATTTGTAATATCTGGCAATTGCCTGGCACACACATGCACACTAGCACACACACGCACACACACAGTGGAGTGCGCGGCGCGAATGCATTTAAAATTTTAGTCACTGGCAAACTCTGACACTCTCCCGGCCTCTACTACTATTCGTATTATAATCGGTATTATCATTATTATTATTACGTATTTGAAATCGTGATTATGCTTTTGGGTATGTTGCATACCATTCTCGTTACTCATTACAGTTACAGTTACTTAGCGCCTAAGTAGGGAAATGTTTTCGGTTTTTCGTTATGTTTTTTATTTTTTTTTTTTTAATTTTTTTCTCATTTCTGCATTGGTATTATAATTAATATTAATATGGCATTGACGGAACCATTGTGCTTAGATTCGTCGTAGCGGGACGAGGAGGGGCAAGGGAAGGGGTAAGGTCGCAAAGCATTCGCATACAACGCGTACAACACAACAAATGAAAAAGAATGGAAGAGTTTTTGATTGAAAACATAGAACAAAATTTTCAATAAATACAAACTGTACGATATAGTACTAGCCTATATAAGTAGCTATAAGTAGGTGGGAGGGGGAGTGGACCAGGAGAGGGTGGGTTGAGGAGTTGGGGTTACTATGTCTATGCGCGTGTATATACTTGTAGTTTCATATTCATATTAGAGTCGTAAACATAGTTAATCGTGTATCTGTACCATACTAGTATATATATATATATATAGTATATATATTTATGTGTATATAATCCTACAGCAGTCGCAAATCATTTTACGTTGCCATTGTGGGCCAATGCCAACGTCACGGGGGTTACTTGTGTTTTTGTTTTTGTTTTTATCTAACTGACTATTTGACTATCAAATATCGCGGACTTCTCTCTCTCTCTCGCTCTAACTCTGCGATTCAGCGTTTGGCTCTCTCGATAGCACTACTTAAGCAATTACCGCTATATTCTATATAAGTAGATCAAGTGATGACAGTGTTTGCACTGTGCACAGTGGTTCACGCATGCCAATTGCGTGTGGTTTGGGGGAACTGCGAATCGAAGAAAGGGGAAAAGAGATACTGAAGATTGTGAAGTATTTCAGTTGAAATTAGTTAAAGCCTTGTGAATCGTTTCCCCATGGCGCACAATTTGGCCTGTGCGTCCCACTGTGCACAATCGTTGCATCCCCTCAATTCTATGTATGTATTTATGTACGGGTACGGGTTCCGTTAGATTTAGACTTAGACAACTATTTACTATGTAAAACTTTACGTATTTAAGTTATCAACTTTTGTTTTGTTTTGCTCTGTTTTTCGCATTACACAGAAGAGACGAAAAAACGCCAAACTCAAGGCATCAAGCGACGACGACGACGATGACGATGACGATGGCGGTGGTTGTGGGTTCCTTGCTTGTTTGCTTGGTTGGTTGATGGTGTTGGTGCTAATGGCGGCTACGATTACGTTACGATTGGCCAATAAAGATGACGCCTCCAGGTGTGGCTGCTTAGGAATTGACCTTACTGACCGCCTTGAGCAGATCGTGATTGCTCTTGTCCAGGGCGCTCATCATACCCAGATTGCCGCCTAGCCCAGCGCCCAGTCCGGGCCCAATGCCAGCACCAACACCCAGGCCGGCACCGACACCCATGCCCAGGCCAAGCTTGAGATCGTTCTGTCCCACAACGGAGTGATGCAAGTGGCCCGGATTGTGTGCAATGATTGAATGATGATCCTGCTGCTGCTGCTGCTGATGCTGTTGCTGCTGCTGCTGTTGTTGCTGTTGCTGCTGTTGTTGTTGCTGCTGCTGCTGTTGCTGTTGCTGCTGCTGCACTTGCTTATTCTGCTGGGCGGATTTCATCGTCTCCTGAGCCTTCATTTTCTCTTGCTCCTCACGATCGCGTCGTGCCTGCACAAGAATATAAAAGGAGAAATGCATTTTAAGAAATGTGACTAATCCGAATTTGAAATGCAGTCGGTCGATCGATCGATCGATCGATCCGATATGCAAATCAGCTTAGAGCAACTTACCTGCTCGTTGATCTCCTTGACCGCGCGCAGTTCCTTCTTCAATTTCATGCGACGATTCTGGAACCAAATCTTTATTTGGCGCTCGGTTAGGCAGAGTGCGTGCGCGATCTCGATGCGCCGTCGCCGCGTCAAGTAGTGATTGAAATGGAACTCCTTCTCCAGCTCCAGTGTCTGGAAGCGGGTGTAAGTCTGTCGACCGCGTCGGCGCGGACAACCGTTGGGCCCTGCAAGCGAGACAAAGAAAGTTGCTGCGTTAGTCACGTTCGAGCTGGAGTTCGTATTCTGGTTCCATTTTTGGCAACTCTTAACGAGCTGTGAAGATGCTGTCTGGCAGCCAGAAATGGACTGGGTTGCTTGATTTGTGTGCAGCCGTTTGCCGGAGACAACAGCAACAACTGCTGCTGCTACGGCTTGTTTAATTGCAGCAGCAGCAGCAGCGGCAACTGCGAGGCAAAGGGTACGGGAAAGTGAATGTACTCTAAATATCTGTTGCAAATAATGAGGCAAACAAACAGTTGCCTTAACCCGACGATGAGCCCGCTGCTTGCATTCCGCTTGTCTGACGTCAGCCGGCAACGCCACACAATGCGAGCCAAATCGCGGCAGGACATCAGCGCTCTGGGGGGCTACCGCCGGCTGGCCGACTGGCTGCCTGGTTGGACTCTGATTCCTACGATTTCTATGGCGCGATTGGCACGGCGTGTGTAAAGGGTGAAACAGGCAGCGGCATTCGCTCCCGCTGTGGTCTGCAGCAATTTTCAGCATTTTCTTGTCTTCTCTTTGCTTTTGTTTTTGGCTTTCTTTTTTCAACAGGAAAATTGTTGTGTGTGTTGTTTTTTTTAGCAATTTTCCACGCTACCTGTGCAAATTTTTTGCGCGACGGTGCGTGGATGATGCAAAGGTATAGGCGGGCGCAGGCTTCGTGTTTATGTTTCGGAAATCAAAATTTCGCTATCTGCAAATTGCAGGCCAGGCCAGGCCTCACTTTTCCCGCTCGCTGTTTTATGGCCTACCTTTCGTTTTTTTTCTCTCCGACTTCTTTATATTTCTCCGTCTGTCTGCAATTTTTTTACGTAAAAGGTTTTCACGTTGTCGCAAATTTTTTATGGTTGTGACAAGTTGCAAGCTGCCGACTACAAAACAAGGGACAAATTTTGCGTAATATTTTGAAAGGTGCATTTTGTGGCGATTTCCACGGCAGTTGTAAATCATCGGAGCTGCGTGAGTGTCTCTCTCTCTCTCTCTGCATAGAGCATAATTGCTCAACTCTTAAATTTAAAATACAGAGAAACTATCTATAATATAATAGTATATTTTGAGCTGGTTTAATTATACCTTAAGAATGGTCGCGCTCTTCAATTTGAAGGTGGGGAAGAAGCATAAAAAACATTTAATTTTCTATACAACTTGAATTGTAAGCAACCCTACGCTCCACACAAGCACACAAAAGCTGTTGGAGCTGTGGCAGACAGGACCCAGAAATGCCAAACTAATCTAAATTATTTACACGCTACAATGAGCAGCTACAATTCGTCCCATAAATCACGACTCCCAGGACACACGCGCCCCTAAAAGAGATTTACGAGCCGAGCAATGGCTTAGCGCACAGGTGTGAGCGAGATGGATATTGGGCACTGTGCACAGGAGTGCTGGAATCCAATATGGCTGCCGCAGCAGCGTCTGTGTCAGACAGGTAGACTCGCTCACACTCTCGCACACACACACACACGCTCAGCGGCAGTTCGAGAGGGAGAGGCAGCGTTGTCATGGCAACCACGGATGAACTCAAAACTGTTGTTGTTGTTGTTGTTCTCGTGGTGAGTGCAGGAGAGTGGTGAGTCGGCGCACGATTGAGCGAGTCAAGCAAAACCGGAATTTTGTGAGAGCGCAGAGAGCGCGCTTTGAGCGAAAGCAGGCAAGTCGGGTCGGAGACGGAGTCAAATCTCTGAGACTTATTGATTTTTCATTCTAGTCTATGGCAGATTTTTGTAATGGCCGTCACGACGATGGACGACGACACGTCGCAACCCCTGCTCGCCCCGCAGGCCCCACAGGTATGCATACAATGCAGCTTGTGTGTGTGCGATTTCAGGGCCCGACGGGGTTTTTCTTAATATAAAATGGGATAGAAAAAAAACTATTGTCTTGCATATAATATTTAGTTCAGTTATTAATTTATATTGTTACTATAAACACATTTATAAAGTAAATAAATGCATTGTAAAATAATTTGGTGGAAACCCGATTGATTTTTAGTAAATGTCAAGACAGCCCCCACATTTTTCATCTATTACTTCCTGATTTTGTAATAGACAATTTAATGCAAGTTGCATTTGCTCAATTGATTTCTCACGATTAGTTTTGATTGCAAACCGTTTTCAATTGATTTGAAATTTATCTGAGGCTTCGCATAAGTTACATCCCCGTTGTGTAGATTAAGCTCAATGAATTTATAGCGCATTTAATTACAGCTGACTAGTAATTCCAGTTTAGTTGTGCGTGGCCAGCGTAGCTCAGGCAAACCGGTTGATTACACAATTTCAATTCCGTGCAAAATCAATTTTCATTTTCCAATTAAAAATCAATTAGCGCGCCATAAACTGCCATTGCGATTGACTGACGATGCGGCTGTTCTTGGCCAGAGATCAACAACAAGTTGGCTGATTCATGCGCCCCAATGGGGCGTCTCTAGCTGACTACCTGACTACCTGACTGACCCAATGCGGCCAATACTAGCGGGGCAGCTAGAAGTGTAAACAAAGGCGGCTAAAACCAAAACGTATTCTCCGAACATCACACGTCTGTTGTGGCGACTGCGTTGCAATTGGCAACTAGGGGAGACTTAAGACGACGCTGTGTGCATTGTGAGCGAGCGAGGTGCGTCTATAACAATGACATTAACAATTAACAATTAAAAATATTCATAATAATAAACGTAATTGTTCAATAAACAGCGACGCGTATAAACAAGCCCCAATCGGACGAGAAAAAGCAGACTGAAACTTATGATGACATTAAAATCATAAAAACAATTCAAAGCGTACAATAAAGATACACACACACAGGCAAACAAAAACCTACACACACAAGAGACTCGAGCGCGTAGTATCTACGCCTGGCAGACAGTTCGACAGCGAACTGTTTAGTTTGTATGACCGAAAGTGTTAGTGTAAATATGTAGCTAGACGCGTAGTATCTGTATCTACACACATCAAGTATAAGTTCGCAAGTGTGTATGAGTGTGCGTGTGTGTGTGTGTGTGTGTGTGTGCTGTTGTCCGTGGGGACGGCGACATCAACGGTTTCGTTTGTTTATCGAGCGACGACACAAAATTGTTGTACAATAAACAAACATTTTGTTTCTATTTTCTCTCCGCGTATGTGTGTGTGTGCTTCGCTTTTTGTTTCGATAAATAATAAACAAATTTACATATCGTTTGACACAAACTTTGAAACATTGTGGCCATTGTTGTTGCTGTCGCTTGCTATGTTTGTAATTAATTCGAATCATTTGCATGTTGGAACGCATATAAATTCCTTGATTTTGTTGCTTTTTCAACTGGATTTCCGACAATTGGCGAAGTTTTTGCCGCAAATATGTTTGTTGTTGTTTTTCATTTGGTTTCGTGTTGAAAGTTTGCAGTTTTTGGTTTTAAACGTTTTTAAGCGGAATTCGCCTTGCTTCTCGGCGTGTTGCCAAGCCAACAAACTGAGCATCTTGCTGGTTATTCCAAAATGGAAACAAACATTGTTAATTTATCTAACTGAAGAATTTCATAGTTTGTGCGAGATTCACATATGTAATTAATAAAATGAGTGCAATTAAACCAAGGCAGAATAACGAAAAAATGCACAAAGCTATTAATGAAATAGTTTTAATTTAAAACATGTCTATCATTGCACATAATAATAATGAAATGAAAATTAATCGAATAAAATTTAAGTTTAATTTATATGCAAATTGCTGCCACGTGTGCTGCATAATCAATAAATATTATGGATTTTTTAAGCTGTAAGTGCGGGAATATTATAGCTCGAATATTATAGGATCTTTAGCCGATTTCTTTATCTTTCACAGCATCACTTGGGCTTGTCCGCACTCTGCTTTCCTTTTTGGGGAAATTTCACTTCTCGAGTCGAGTCGAGACTTCGTTAGCATGTTTTATGCTGATTTGTTTATAAGTATTTGGTATGCATTTTCGAAACGAACTTCCCGGATGGCATGTTGAAAGATATATAAACAAACAGCAGACATTCAACATGCCCGACTGGCACGCACAGCAGCAATGCCCGCCCCGAAAAAAGAAGATGAGATGCCTCAACGAATTCCCCTGCTGGCTCCAACTTGGCTCCCGATTCGCCGCCATTGTGCTAGATTCGACATGGAGCTGGGCGGGCGATCTTTTGCGCATTTAGCGCAAATTGCAGTGTTCTTTGGTGAATGCACGACAACAAATGGTCCCCCGTCCCGTCTCTCTCTCTCTCTCTCTCTCTCTCTCTCTCTCTCTCTGCCTCCCTGGGGATATGCAAATCGAGCGCGCGCTCCAGGACTAATTAAAGTTTCAAAACGAAAGCCGCTTAGAGTTTTGTTCTGACAAAGTCTCTGCAGCTTGGCAAGGCAACATCTGGCGGCTTTTAGCCAAGCATAAAGACAGCACGAAGACGAAGAAAGCGAGGGGGAGAGAGAGCAGGGGGTGGGAGGGGGCTGGAAAGGTAAGCGCCGCCATTAGCTTTCAGAGCGTGGCAGAGGGTGGCAAGCAAAAGTGCTGCTGCCGCTGCAAATAATTTATGTTTATTAAATTTATTTAAATTTAATCAGACGCGCAGCATTCTGTTGAAGGTACCAGGGCGGGCGAGGTGAGCGAAGGCAGGCGGGTTGAGTGGGAGGTTGCGAGCTCACTGGCAGAGGGGTGGTTGCTGCGGAGGTCGCCCGGCACAACCTGACGGTGACAGGCGCAGAGTAGGCAGAGCAGGCGGCGCGGGGATGCTTTTTGTGCAATTTATGTGCAACGCGTTGCCAATGTTTTGTGTTGTTGCTATCTGCGCTGCCACGCCCCCAACCACCATCGGCATAAATTGCTAATTGTGTGCTTAATCTTGTTGTATATGCGGGGCAGGCAGGGCGTAGCTGCTATCTCTCTGCTCTCTGTCGCGGCTCTAGGCCTGCTCTTCCGGTACAGGCAGCAGCAGCGGCATTAGGCTTGGCCTGCTCCTGTGGGATTAATATATTCTCATCAAATATTTCGCGCCATTATTGGAATTGCTGCTGCTCGCTGGCTGTTGCTAAATTCAACTGGCAGTTTGGACGGATAAAAGCCGAGCGTAGGCGGGGGAGAGGGGGCGTGGGAGCAGGAGGGTACAGCTTAAGTTTATGTAGAGGCAAATTAAGTAGAAAATTCCAACAGCGCATTTTGCAAAAACGTATTAAAGGAGCGCATAAACGATAACATAAAGACATTGTGAACTGAACAAAAGGGTAAAATTGAAAATCGAAGGAGTGGCAGCGAGAGGGTGAAGCGGGGGGGGGTATACTAAACAAAAGAACTCATGCATAGCTTGCTTCACATTTCTATTCTAACTTGCTGATAACATACAGTCGAAATGAGTTTGGGTTTCTTTATAAAACATTCTTCATAATGCGCATAAAAACCTAGTTCGTTTTTCTTGAATATTTAATAATGTTTTTATATTTTTATAGAGTATTTTTAATCATATTATATAGTGTGTTTCAGGTGGCAAATTTCTCGTAAAATTGTAGCTTGTTCAAAGTAAGATTTCTTTCTTTATAACGTGCAGACAAATCAATATTAATTGCCCCGATACTATCGTCTGTCTGCGCATATGTTTCCAGGCTGCTGGAGAGACATGTTCTATGAGATAAAACGGATATGATCACCTTTGTCTACACTAGCTCCTAAGCAGGGGCTGTTACACACACACACTCACACACGCAAATAGACACAGTGCCCAAAAATAGCAAGCCAAGTGTGTGTGTGTGGCAAGTAACATGGCAACAGTAACAGGCAAATGGCGCAGGAAATGGGAGCGAAAGAGAGCGAGGATAACAGCGTATAACGACAAGAACAACAGCAGTCGCTGCTACAACAACAAGGAGAGAGGAACGGCAGCCATTAGAGCCATTCACCCTTACTGTCTTTATGGCATTTTTAATCTCGTGGGTGGTTGCCCCCGCCTGCCACCACCACCCACAGCCACAGCCACAGCCAGAGCCAGAGCTTCAGCTACACGAACCATGCTCAGCCACATCCACTTCCAGTTGCCGGCAATGTGCCACAGACGCTGCCAGACCAGACCAGGAGTGAGCCGAAGCCGTAGCCGTAGCCAGGCATGGGATGCGAGCAGAGTCGGAATTTTTTGCACGCACTGCAAACACGAGGGTGTGATAAGACAAAATACTTGCCATAAATGTGAAAAATATATGGCCAGAAGTTGAAAGGGAAATGGAAAGAGGAAGAGAAAGAGAAAGAGAAAAGCGCAGAGCGAAAAACCTTTGCGAGCAAAATCAGAGGGCGCAACATCTATGCAGGCAGCCCGCGCCCAACTTCCTAAAAGTTGCGATAAATTTGTTGCCCAGCCCCGCTCCCGTTCCCCGTTCCCGTTCGCCTCCCTGTCTGAGGGGGAGTGCGAACTAATTTTGGGGCTGGCAAACGTAACGAATGCCGGAACAGCCCTGGGCAGCTGGAACATTTGTAACGATGGCCTATAAATGGTATTAGGCGTCTAGAATTGGTAATCCGCAAGATTTTTGCCAACGACCATGGGCGCCTGTGTTTGACAGCTGTCGTAACTGCCACTGCTGCTGCTTCTCCTGCTGTTGTTGTTGTTGTTGTAGCCACAGCTTCCGGCCACGCGTCGCCAACTGACCGCACTTCAGTCTGTCTGTCTGTGTGTGTTTGCCTCAATTTAATTGCAAATGAAAGGCGTTTAATGCGCCGCCAGTTGCGATTAAAATCGCTGCGAATCGACGCGACAATCAACGGCGGCAATTCGATGATGACAATGAAGTGGTGTGTCTGTGTGTGTGTGTGTGTTTTTGCGACTGTGTGCGTAGTTAGCTTGCTCGGGTCATCAACACTTTTGGGCTTCTTTGTCTGGCAGAGCTGAGAAAGAGAAAAAAGGTTCAGCAGCAACTGCAATTGGCCTCGTCTTGCCCTTTAGACGCCTCATTGGCTGCCGGCAAAGGCGAGCAAACTGAATTGAAATTGATTGCCTTCATTGGGTCGTAGCTGGCGCTGCTGCTATTGTTGCCCGTTGCCAAGTTCATTTGTGCGTTCTATGAACCTTAGCAACATTATATCGACTTTTATTGAAAACACATATAAATTGCGCCAACTGTTTTCAGTGGGCGACGGAGAGAGAGAGAGAGAGTGAAGAAAGAGAGCAGCGAGCGCAGCCTCGAGTTTTCCCATTGCGTTTACGGCCCAATGCACACAACGACAACGAGACCGACACAGTCCACTCGTACCCTGCCCCCCCTCTCGCTTTGCTCTCTTCCATTTGGTAAAAACAAACACGAATTTCGATTCGAATTTCTATTTCGACTTGGAGCAACTTGAGCAGATGTCGGCCATAACTTAAGTTGCGTGGGCCGCGTGCGCCGCGACAACCGACGGCGGCTTGAAACGATGACGTATTTAAATGCCATTGAGCAGGCACGGGGGGAAGTGAGAGGGGAGGGCGAGGCCGTGCGGCGACGGCGGACCACTCCCCCCTGCCCTAGACAAACGTGACATTTAAATTCGTATAAAAAGCATCGATCGATCGACGCATTTGCTGCGGGTTCTATATTTACCTAACCGCGCGCATAACTCATGCTTAGCCTCTATTCTCATTCCACTGCACCCCCCCCCATCGCCAGCCGCTCCTGCCCCCGCCGGATTTCAATATGCACGGACTGCTATCCCGCGGCGCGCACAATACTCGTAATTTCATATTGCCGCGTCTTTCCTGTCTGTCTAGCGTTCCACGCTTTTGAGGTGTGGTCCTGTGCGCTCCTTAGGCTCACTCACCCACACACACACACACACACATACGCACACAAACTGGCGGCAAGGCACCCAAATTGATAGCTGGCTGATTGACTTCGACTCCGTCTTCGACTCCGACTTCGACTCCGACTCCGGCGACGACCGCAGACCACAAACAACGCAGCGCGACTTGTTACCCATTTTCTCATTTTCCTTAGCTGACAAACTTGATTAATGACTTTGTGTGTGTGTGTGTGTTTTCTGCCTGCATTCATTCCTTTGTTAATGGCAGCATATAATAAAAATGGCGACTGAACCTTTTGTTATCGACAGGTTGAGGGGCCGTGCCTTGCAAGTCCTCGCTTCCCGCAGCTCAAGCTCAGATTTCGTACACTCAAAACGCACACACACACACTACTCATGGCAGTGTGTATGTGTGTGTGTGTGTGCATTCACCAAATTGCTGAATGGCTTCATTAAAGCCGAGAGAAAAGTTGCAGCACTTCTTTACAGTGACAAAAGATTTTTTCAATCGGCGAGACTGAGAAAGAGAAAGAGAGAGAGAGGCAGAAACGAGTTTCTTAAGGGAGAGAGGACTTCGAACCGCCCGAACCGGTTACAACTGGCTCGAGAAAGTCGCACAATGAATATGAATAGAATATCTATAATATTTCAAATCAATTATAAATATAACAAAAGATGACGGTCTACAACAAAAATGTCGCCAAACACATAAAACGAGCTGGCTGCATTTCTCAGTTGGGCTGCATGACAAACAGGATCGCTTGTAAATGAATTATTAATTTTCTTCGCTATGAAGTGTTATAAAAAATATGGCATAATTTCGATAAAAGGCTGAAACTCAAACAGGGAAATTTTTTAAATTGATTTTTATAGTTTTTGTGAGAAAAAACAAAGAGTTATCTAAAAGTTAAAGCATTTGAAGTTTTCATAAATTGTAAAAGACTTTTAAAATTTAAAAAATTTAGGGAAAATAATAATAAAGAAACATGTCCAATTGTAGTTTATTTTGTTTATTTCTTACTGACTTTACATTTCTAAGAATAAATGCACAAGTCAAGTTCACAAATTCATCAAATTTATTACAGAGTATTCGCTCGGTCGACTATATATAAAAAACCCTAATCGATTTGCCTTCATTGCGCTGCGGCTTTGCTCAAGTGCCGCCACGTTCGCTTTGATCAATTGCGACTGAAATTATCCATTAGCCGCCGCTCCCGCACTACGTTTGACTAGGTTTGACTACACTTGGCTATATTGTGTATATTGTATGGGTCATGTTGCTAACGATAATGGGCGCAATCGCAACTCAGGCACACATAATAAAAGTTTATCTGGCGGATTAGGCTGGGGAACTAAACTGAACTAAAACAATTGCAGGGTGCATTAACCGGCGCGTATAATTCCGCAATGAAATTAATATTAACGACTACTTGCATTAATTAATGACGATGCCAGCCCAAAAGCCCAGGAACGATGGCGACAATGGCAGCAGCAACAACAACAACCGCAGCCGACTTGAAATGGAAATCGTCACGCAGTGTGCGGAATGCGGAAAATGCCCGCGGGGGGAAATGCAGTGCGAGCACGCGAGGCGTGAAAAACGACTCGACGTAAATAGAAACTAAAACAACAACAACACCAACTAAGAGAACAACAACAATTTGCTTAAACATAACTCGAAATAAAACTTGACTGCGGATTTTGTTAAATTAAAATTAAAATTAATGAAAATGCGCAAGTTTACGCCGAGGATTTGTGACATGTGTGAGTGGAGGAATAAACTCCGAATGAGCATGAAAGGAGCAGTAGGCAGGGAAGGGAAGGCGGGGGGAAGGGGAAGCGGCAGCGCGACGATTGTCTGCGTGGAACGTGTGCGCTTTTAATTTGATTTCGTCTGCAAATTTACATGTCTGTTGCCTGTCCCGCAAGTGGGGGGTGTGGGGGCGGCGCATGAGGCGCCACATCACAGTCACAATCACCTTCTCTGTCTCTCTCTCTCTCTCTGATTGTCTGGCTGCCATTTTGACCCCGTCAGACTGTGCTCAGCGCGTGTAATTCAAACCCTTTCGCCAATTTGCGCCACTTGGGCATTAAAACCGCAGATTAACAGCCACACGGGGTAGTTAAAACTCCTGAACAGGGGGCGGTGGCATGTAGGTTGTGGGGGGGAGAGGAGGGGAGGGAGCTGCTGCCATTGCCAGGCACTCGCAAACGTGTCATTTCGAATTTTCCGTTGCCGTGGAAAGCGAAAAAAAAGTATATTCGCCACGAAACGTGCCGATAACACGGTGTCGCACATTTACCCCAATCCCTTCCCGGCCTGCCGCCCTGCGACACGCCCTCAAGCGAGGCAGTGGAAGCGAGATAGCAAGCGAGTGAGCGGCAAATGTAAATACAAAACGAAAACGAAAAACTGAAAGCAGAAAACAACAACAGAAAATCGGAAATTAAACAAAACCGAAACGAAATGGAATTCGCTTATCGCGCCTCATAAATTAACCCTTGCAGCGTCCGGACGGCGGACAGTGACAGTGGATGAGCTGCTGCTGCTGCCAGCAGCCGAGACAGAGATGGAAAGAGCGCGCAACAGCGAGAGAGATAGCAATAGAACGAAAGAGAAAGAGAGAGAGAGTGTGTCGGACTGGGCGTTAAGTGGTTGCAGGGGTCGACGGGCCGCGGCCTGCAGCATCGTTTATCTGCGCCCGACTAGACTCGCGCTCCGCACTCTCGAATCTCCCATTCCAGCCGCGTCTCGGCGTCTCTGCGATCTATACGATGTGCGCTGTCATTGACATTGCCCCAAGCCCCACGCCTGCGATCGACTTGTAATTGAAATTGAGACGAACGCCTTGTGTCGCACACAAACTGAACTGAAAACTGAAAGAGAACTGAGAAACTGAGAAACTGAATTGAGATGCGGACTATAAAAATGTGGAACTGTGACTGTGACTGTGACTTTATGAACCCCGGCGTTATCATGAGTTATGATAATGGCATGTTAAATTAATAAAAATAATGAATATTATTGTTTAGCGCGCTCGCTATTCGCGTTATCATTGCACTAAAGGTGAAGAGGCAAGTGCAAGATTGAGGCAACTGCAACGCAATCGAGTGGAATACGGATCGACTGACTATAAATAGTGTCTATATAGCTATTGATCAGCATTATATAAATAACTTAAGCTGATAAGCAATAAATCAACATGCTGTTTGACTTTTGACAACCGATTTGGTTTGTTTTAGCAGTGTTTGAAGTGAATCTTTATAATCTTTATAGTTTTGTATTATGTTGCTCTCAATTACTCCTCATTATAAATGTTATTGTGGGGAAAACCTGCCATTACTTTCTGCAATTTAAAACATATTGAAACTCTAAATTACTACAAGTAAAAGTGGGGGAATTTAAGTATATATCGCGCATACTTTCTCTGATCTTCGGCTTCACTCTTTTTACTGACACCATTCTCGGAAGATGCAGCGAATTGAGCGACAAAAACGAGGGAACGAGAAGCGAGTTAATTGCTTGTCAAACGGCCACTCTTAGTGTTGTAAAATGGCGCAAATGACTTGGCCAACACTCTCGCGTTTGAGTGATTTATTTACAAAGCAAACAAACGGGGTGATCGCACTGGACCAAACGATCTGTGAAGCTGAAATCGAAGCAGCGGCACGTACAGCCTGCCCGAGTAGAGCTTGAGTAACCCTTCCCCCACCCCACTCCCCCTTCTAACCACTTTGCCAGGGTCCCCCTCAGAGCTGGGGCCGGACAGATTTGTTTGTGCAGCGCCAATTAAACGGCTGGCAATTACACGCCACAGGAGCTTGGGGCCGTGGCAGGAGGAGGCGGGAGGGGTCTGCAGGCCTACTGTGCGTATGAGCAATGTGGGCGTCAGTCAAGCCACAAGTCGCATGTGTCCAAGGCGCATTTAATTCCAATTAATGGCTCCACTGGGCAAAACTGTTGACGCGTAGACAGCACAACAACATTAGCCGTGCTTGCACAGTGGGACTGAATAGGCAGAAAATGATTTCAAGGTATAAATAAATTATAAAAGGATTGTGTGTAGGGATTGGAGATATTTTAAGATATTAACAGAACAATTTTTCAAAACTTTTCGAAACCAAAAACGAAAATGTGTGAATTTTCGTTCCAGACGTGGTTCTACTTAAGAGAAGTGTTCGTCAACAGAATTTTCACTGTATATAAAACATTTTCATAGTAAATTGAAAATATTTGTCAACTTTAGCTATCAACTCTATCTACACCTGTCGGAAAACCGCTGTAATCCAAGAGCGCGCTCAATGAAGATGTTTTTCCACTTTTAGATGCTCCTAATATCGACTAATTGAAGCAATCGGAGCTACAAAATCGTTACGTGTCTCCCATTAAACGCATCGAATTGCGAACGGAGTCGTTAATCTTTTTACGACTCGCATTGTGTGCACGATCGTGAGTGTGTGCGGGCGGGCGGGCAGGCGGGGCCTGTACGGGCTACTCGTGTTTGTGGTTGATAGTCCTCCTACTCTTCTGCAGTCTGCAGTTGCTTTTATGGACACTGAATCGCCGAACTAAGTAATTAATGGGGGAAGGGTTGGGGACAGCCAAAGAGTGACCGCCTGGCACGGAGCTCGCCCCGGAACAATCGGACAGCGTAAGCGACGCCATTATCGAGCATATAAAACCAGCAAGCGTTGCCAGATCGCATTGCGGTAGTCATAGGTAGTGGCGATCGTTATGCGAGGCGCAAGACCATCCGTAAAATCGTAAATAGATCATAAAACGATCGTAAAAGCAATTTAACGACAAAAACAACAACAGCAACACAGCCGAAGCAGCAGCAGCAGCAGCGGCAGCGGCGTAACGGGCCGCAAAGCAAGCCACACGATCACACAATGAAATCGATCGATTGATCGATGGAAACGCATCAAATTGTGCCGAACTGCCTCGAGTTGCTGTCACCCATTTGGGCTGGCAATTTGGCGCCTTCAATTTGTCGATTTAGCTATGGATACGTGCGGCTCAGCCACTGCCCCGTTCAGACAATCAAAGTGATTTACGATCGCGCTCGACACTTGACTCGCATGCCGATAACACGCTCCCAGTTCCAGTTTAAGCAACTTTCACAGCATAATCAGAATGGATTGCATCGCTGGCCCGGCTGTCTTTTCCCCATTGTGTGTGCGCGGCTTGAGCCGGGCGGGAGACAGGAAAATGATTTTAATAAACAGAAGAAAATCGCAACAGAATCCGGAGAGAAAGCAGCAGCAGCAGCCGCAGCAGCAGAATTTATGACAGGTCGCAGTCAGCAGGAGCGAAGCATGTGACGAATGCGCCGCACGCTGCCCGCTGCTTAGGGAGAAAGAGAGAAGGGTTCCGAGGCAGGTACTCTCTCTGTTCAAGGCCGCACGAATGTTAAAAAATAGGAGAAACATTTGGAAAAAGGCTGGAATGCAGGCGGTTTTCATATTTTTCATATTTCTCGCTGCGGCAAGCGAATAACCCATTTGCCTCAGGGTCGTTTGCTCAAGGGTTTCGCGGTACTTACCATTGAAATCGCCACAAACGACACGCTCGAAGGGACTTCCCATCCAATCTGAAACGCAGAAGAGAAAAATCACATTAGTTTTTTTTGCTTTTTCATTTTTTGTAATGCATTTGCCATAAAGGAGTTAGCGAAGGTTCCTCAAGCCGATGCTAGCCTTGAGACACACATGGCCAACACACTCTCGCACATAAGTTTTCGTTTCATATAGACAAGACGCTAATTATCTTTCACTTATGTGTTTCTTTTTTAACTCGGCCTGCATAACCAGCGACATTCACCAGCGACATCTTCTACACTCGCTGTTCTCCTCTTTTTCTCCAACTGTCTCTGCCTCTCGGTTTCTTTACTGCCTTCTGTCCTGACAAACCACTCAATCAAGCCCATTTCCAACTAAGTTGTCAGCGCCATGCATAAAACTCGCAGCCAGAGCGCAATTTCAATTCCGATTCCAAGGCCCAAGACCGCAGACCGCAGACCGGAGACCGGAGACCACCGGCAACGTGGCCAATGACCAGTTGGAGCCGCAGTGGGAACGGCCCCACTCCATGTGGATGACGACAAAGCGACGCCTAATTAATAAGCAGATGAAGCTGCTCGGCTGCTCTAGTCCGGCGTGCGCGCGCGCGTTTTTAATTAAAATACACAAATTTTGCTGCAGTTGCTGCTCTGCTCACATTTTATGTGCGACGGCAACAGACAGCGCGGCAGACGGGAAAATCTGCACTTTGTGTGTGTTTGTGTGTGAGGGAGCGCCTTTTGATAGGACATAGAAAAGTGCAGGGTATTTTCGCAGTATATGTCGCATTAATGATTGCAGCCCGCTCGCGCCCTCGCACTCCTCACAATTGCAAATTGCAATTCCCTTAGGTTGTGCTTGCCTCGCTTTTCCGGATAATTAAGAAAAGTTAAACTTCTTGCTTTCTTATCAGCATAATCAGGCAGAGGCAGCGCAGTTACCTCGTCTCTGCGTCTCTGCAACATTGTTGCCGCAACGCTGCTGGTGCAACGATGTGAAAATGAAAATTCATTCAGACGCCTTGGCGTAAAATATTAAAATTCATTAGTTAAATTGCATTTGGCAAGCATTCAGCTGTAAAGCGCTGCCGTGTCCGTGTCCGTGTCCGGGTACGGGTCCGGGTCTGTCTGTCTGCAGATAGGTCTGACAGAGTAGGAGAGATAGAGAGAGAGAGGGAGAGAGTGGCAAATCTAAAGCTGCAGCAAGTGCAGACTGCGACTTCGTTGCGAGGGGACCGAGAGCGATGCTATTTGCGCTGTCTTGTCGTTGATTCTGACTCCCGCCGGCTCTGCCCCTCCACCTCTACCTATCAAAGTTGTCTATGAATTTGCATGTGTATGTGTGTGTGTGTGTGTGTATGTGTTTGCTGCGGCGACGTGTCGCGCACTTGGCTGCCATAATGGCGTCATGCTCATATTTACTTTCATCGCCGACCGTCGTTGTCGACGTCCCCGTCTATGATCTCGTTGACAATTTTATCGCCTGCCTCTGCTGCCTGAGCTGCTGCTGCCGCTGCTGCTGGCGGCGAGATATGCAAAATATTTCATTGTCCCAGCAAGCGTTTCGTCTTCTTCGGATTTGCGAATTTTAGATTGGGTTTGTATTGTTTCCCGCAACTTATGAATAGCCAAACAGATATAGATCTCGCCGACTTGCTCGTCGTGTCATGTCCCAGAAAAAACGTTTCAAACCGCCGACGTTGTCGGGTCGTCGCACTGCGCCGCATATACATAAATACGACTACTATATAGGGTCGAAATAACTATCAGCATATTCAAGCGGCCAATTGATTTACTGCATACTTTAAAGCATGTCAAAACATATGCCACAACATAAAATTATGCTAAATATTATTGTGCCAAATATATCGATTGTCTACGCGCCCCTGCGCTTCTTCTCTTCCCTCTGCCCACTGGCCGGCTGAGTGGGCGGCCCGTTCGTAACTCGGTCTAATTGCCAATCTATTCATATTTCGAGTGCCATAACTCACAAGCCATTCAACCCCGTTGCGCGCGAGTGGAAAACCTCAAGAAAATTTCAGTTCGGTTCAGCCCAAGCTCGCAATGCAGCGAAATAAATAAATAAATCAGCTGGACAAAAATGCGATGCGCTCGAGGCTCGCGTAAATTAAACTGACCCACATAAATTGCGCGCGAATATATTTTTTTGTACTACGTTTAACGCATAAAAAAAGAGATCAGCAGCAGTGCCAGCAATGCCAGCAGCAGCACCGCCATCGAAACAACTCAAAAAGCCAACAAGGCAACAAAAACCAACAAAAATGTATCTGTATCTTCTGCCGAGTATCTGACGCTGAGTGATTGCCAGTTTTTGTATGCGCGGGGGCACAGCTAAGTATGCCTCGGGGTGTGTGTGCGTGTGTGTGTGTGGTGTGTGTGTGTAGCAACCTTGAAGCTATTTAAATTACAAATCGACGCGCTGCTTCAACCAAACACAGCAGACGAAAAGAAAAAAAATGAACCAAAGAAACATTTTTCAACTATTTTCATTTTTATTTACTGCCGCCACTTTTTAGCTCTCCGTTCCGTCTATCCGTCCGTCTGTCCGTCTGTCTGTCTGTCCGTTTGTCTGCTCGTCTGCCCGTCTGTCGCCGACAAAGAAACAATTTTGTAGCTCAGCATTCGAATTTGGCGTAAGACTTATGCGAATCGAACGACTTGGAAATGCCCCGCAAAGTGTTCATTATGAATTTTGAATTGGCCCAGAACGAGCGCGTTTATCTATTGTTTATACGTCCGATTGCCCATAAAGGTATAAATTAAAGAGCGCGCTGCCCCACGCTGCCCCGCGCTACCCCGCTAACCGCCCATCGCCACCCGCTGTGAGGCGCGTTGATTTATGCAGAATTTAATAGCACTTTTTATGTGCTTGCTCCACTGTGCACTGTGAATTAGTCTATATAAACGCGGGAATATACAGTTGTATCGTTGTGTCTAAGTGTTTGTGGGAGCGGTTCCTCCTTCTACTCGACTGACTCACCTGTGAGCGTCATCCACGGATAGCGCGGCAGATCGGCAATACTTTGCCCTGCTCCGCCAGCGCCGGGCACCACGCCGGATGCGGGCTGTGTGCAGGCATTGCCCAGCGAATCGACGCCGATGGCTCCTGCGCTGGCCGCCGATACCGCCGATGCGGCCGCTGCGTGCTGATAGAACTGTGCGAAGCTGGCTGAAGCCGAGGCAGGTACGCTCATCGACTGATAACTGTTCATCACGGTGTCTGTGTACCTGCTGCAAGAGAGAGAGAGAGAGGAGAGAGAGAGAGAGGAAGAAAGAGATAGACGATTAGCATATGCGTGTAAGCGAGTGTGACTGCGATCCCGCCCTCAAGAGTCAACAGAGTCTGTCAAATGCTAATGAGCTACCACACACAGCGAGCTGCGAGCTGCGAGCTGCGATCTGCGCGTGCGTCTTGACCGGGCCCAGAAACCGAAACCGATACCAATACCGGTACCGGTACGAGGCTGCACTGCGGTTGCCTCTAATTGCGCACTAATTCCGTACACGATGCGCCCGCGGCGTCGCTGCGTATGCAAATGGCCGCAGCGGAAGGTCAATGTGCGTGCGAATCTTGCGGCCGTGGACAAATTGCGGACAGCAGCAGGCAGCAGGCAGGCAGCAGGCTGCTCTAATTTGCCCACAGTGCGCCTTAATGGCTTCACTCGATGTGAATGGCCAATGGCCGCAGTCGATAATTAGAGCACATTCCAAATGGATTTGCGGTTGCCCATTGACGATTATGGTTGTTGTCAGGGTCGAGACCCTGCTATGATGCGTATAAACTGTGGACTTATGACACTTATTTGGAAACTGAATGCGAAGTTGAATGACTGTGAAGCTTGGTAAATGACTTGAAGTGATCTGCAATTGTCATTTTGTATTCTTTTAAATCTGACTTCAGGATGGGCAGCTAAAATATTCATTTCGCCATTAGACGTAGTTGAATATCAGCTATTTATCTCTGTCTTAGCTGAAGATGGAAGAGGAAGAAGCTGTAAGCTGTATTTCTCTTGCCTATATTTTTATAGTTTACTACATATGTGTTAGATATAATGGAGATCTGGACAAATATTCATATTTCTCTATTAACATCAAGCTAAAAGACAATCAAGGTTACATATTCTGCTCTGTATGATGTTTTATTAGATAGTTTTCTAAGCTGAGCTTTTGGTAGTCTCTTACTTCTGAGCTCGTTCTATAGTGTTGATCTAGTTTTTAAGGTTTAACTCCCTAACCAGTCTGAACTCTTTTTTAAAGCCAGCTAGCTTAGCTTTCCCCGCATTCAATTGAACCTCACTCACCTGCAGGACTTGTCTTCGAGGCCCGAGAAGCCTGGCATGCCGGAGAGACCGCCATGGCTGCTGGGGTGATTTGACACATAGGGATACATCTTGCTGGTGGGTATGGCAAACGAGGAGCTTGCTGCTGGCGAGGGTGAGGAGCTGCTGTCTCCGGTCTGCGAGTTGCCCGCCGAGGGTGGCGTTAGCAACAGCTGTTGATGGGCGTGGCTCAGCGACTGATGGCCACCAAGACCAGCGACGGATCCTTGTGAACTAACCGCTGCTGCGGCTGCGGCTAACTTGTTGATGTGCTGCTGCTGCTGCAGATGTAGTGCAGCCGATAGGGATGAGTACTGCGAGTGATGCTGTTGCTGCTGCTGTTGTTGCTGCTGCTGCTGCTGTTGCTGTTGCACCGACGATAGCGACGGCGACGACGAGGACACGGGCGAGTTGGAAGACTGGCTCAAGTGCTGCTGGCTCAGTTGGCTACCCAAATGCAGGGAACTGGAGCTGGGCGACAGCGAGGATGTCTGCAGATGGCTGCTGATGTGGCTGAGGCTGTTGATGGCGCTGCTGCTGCCCGAGTGAGCGACGGATGTGGACGATGCAGTCGATGCGGAGGCGGCGGCTGCGGCGAGTGCGGCGGCAACTGCTGCTGATGACGAATTTGGGGAGGTTGTGGTTAAGTGCGAACTGATAAATGGCTGAAACTGTGGGTACTTTGGCAGCATACTATCGAAAACAAATTTTGACATTGCACATATTTTTCTCTGGCCGAGAATTGCCGAATTGCGTCGGATTCGGATTCGTAACAAGTTGAATAGTTTTAGTTTGCGTTTGCGTTTGGATTGTTTGTTATAATTTGTTATTGTTATTTCAGTGCATGCTCGGGATGATGTAGATGTAGCTCTGGGTGGTCTCGTGATCGGATCTCGTTCTCTGGTTAGCCTCACACGTATCTGGATCGATGGGATAGAACTAGATGGTTTCAATGTGTGTGTGCCATGTCGGATTGCGGATTGCGCTTTAACAAATTTGGTTCGAATTCGTTTGGGTAGAGTGAAGTGTTTCGCTTCCTGTTGCACGAAAATACAAGACGGACTACAGAACGATTTACACTCTACTCTAAAATGATCCTGACTGCGAAAAGGGACAGCAATAGTGTGCCGGAATCGGTCAGAGCGAGAGAAGCATAAGACACGAATTGTTTTTCAACGCTCTCTCTCTGTCTTTTGTCGACTAAGCAATACACTTTTCAGGGAGGAGCGTTTTCCGGCAACAAATTCCTTTCAATGGATCTACAGGTCGATACGTGCGACTCTTAATTAATGTGAGTATGATGGACTTTATAGGAAATCACACAGCAATAAGCTGAACTTTAATTGACTCGTTTTAGCGACGGTAGTTTTATGATCTTAAAATTCTGCCAGCTTCCCAAAATTTATTTAAATAAATCATGCCTCAATTAAACTCGAAGAAGTCAAATAAATTGCGTTAAACTAATTGAAATTCTCCACTAAAAAGTAATCTCGATATTAATCAAATTAAAATGCACTAAAACAAGAGCCGGCAATGGAAATCTACATATCTGTGTGTAGCAGATCTACGTAAACAACGTCTGACAGTATAAGCTCTCGCGATATGTTGGAAAATATTTTCAAAAATGCTTAAAAATTGATGAGTGTGCGAGTAGTATGTGTATTTTTTGTCTTAATAAAAAAGTCATAAAAAGCACATTATCTAAATTGGATATATTCATATGAATGCGCTATAAATCTTTTGCTTTTCACAGGACAAAAAACAGACCAGGCAGACCAGCATGATATATGCATGTCTACAATATTTATTATCGAATCCAAGAAATCGGATTGCTTGAAAACCATTAGAATTCTTGCACAATGCCAAAAGGGTTAGTACTAAAAGGGGTATGTAAGGGGGCACCTTGGATTAGTTAATGAAAATCTACTACCAAGTTAAATGTTATATTATTAGTGAGCAAAGTAGATGGATAGTACGGCTAACCAAGGAGGGATAGCGTGCCAAGCTATATGCTTTGCCATAATCGAATTTCCAAACTGTTCGTTTCTTTGTGCATTTCGAAAATGGATGAATAATTGTGAAATCGGTTTTTACCTTTAGAAAATTGCGTTTTCTCTTTCCCTTTCTCTCTCACTCTCGTGGAAATTGTTTGGCATTTGTGCAACGCGTTGCAATTGAATTCACAACGAAATTTGTTAAATTTTGCATGCAGCTGTTCCTTGTGTTTGAGTGTGTGTTTATGTTGTTGTTGTTGTCGGTTGCGGTGTGTTGTTGTTGTATGTGTGACGTTTATTTGTTGTAAAAGTAATTAAACTGCGGCCATCAATTACACGGAAAATGCACGAGGCGCGGTCTGCCGTCGCTTGATTTATAGGCGCGCGATTTTTAATGACTGCGACGGCACTTGGCACTTGGCACTTGTCTCGCTCGACGAGGGTTCCGTCTTGGGTCTCCGGGTCAACACTGGGGCGTTATATATATTTTTATGGCCTTGGATTTCCTTGCTGGCTATGATTCACCACAGCTTGCACAGAGTTCCGAGTCACAATATTCACACAACAGTGCGTGGGCGTTTGTCCTCAGAAAAATAGAGTCGTGTCTCGAGTTCCGTCGCGTCTTCACTCACTGTTCGCACTGTTTTTGTTTCGTTTCTTTTTTTTACGACCTTTTGAGTGCGTGCGGGCTGAATGTACTACATATGTAAGTAGATGGAGGGGAATTGGCTTTAATTACTTTGTTTTAAATGCCGTAAAACCACATTAACCGACTCGACTGACTTGCAGGTGAAGAACTATCGAATTGAGCGCGTTAACTTTATGACTTTTTAATTTTTATGTGCACTCGTTGCGACAGTTTTGAGGTTTTCCCGTTTTCCCGTTTTGTTTTTGTGTGTTTCACGCACAGTTTAACGAGAATTTTCGGTGTGAAGCGATTTGTAGGGAGTATATAATTGTTTATATACTTATTATTATTTTTGTAGCGCGTAAGTGCCACTATTAAACCGCACCGATAAAACGACAACGACAATAAGAATGCAACAAAATGATAAACAGAGCGCGTGGCGAATCGTATCGGAGCGGATCGGAGATCGGCCAAACCAAGTCAAGTCTAGTCGAGCTGAGCTGAGCTGGGCTGCGCTGAGTTAAGTTTAGCTGCGAGCGAGCTGTGTTCCGCAGACACTACTGCGCGCCACGATAATAAATATTATAATAAAACGAAATTTTTAAAAGAGTATAAAAATTTCGTGTAATTGGTAATTTTTGCTGCCGACGCTGGCAGCGGCGCAAGCAGCGCAGCTCAGTTGGCGACTGCGACGGCAGTGGAGAGTTTGGGTTTTGAGAGTATTTGCCTTGCCTTGCCTGGCTGTCTGTCTGTCTAGCTGCTGCTCTGGCTGGGGCTCTGCCACTGCGCGCGTTGTGTGTTTGTTGGATCGTCGTCCCGATGCGATGCCGGGTGCGAGTGGGTGCGCGCGGGTCTTTGGTGATTGCGATGGCGATGGCGATGGCTATGGCTATGGCGAGAGCTGGCGTTGTGTGTCCGCGTCGGCCGTTGTGGCGTTACGAGCAGCGAAACGTTTATGGCGCAATACAAAAGCCATGCGAGGCTGAGGCCGCAGCTTTGGCCACGCAGAGACAGTGTCGCCGCCGCCGCCGCCGTCGCCCAGTCAGCAATTCATTTCAAGCGCTGCGCTTAGTCGTCTCTCACACACACACACACACCCGTGCACGCACGCACACAGCAAGCACGCACACAAGCAAATTCCACACGCAAATATGCAGTCAATGGTCTCATGTCGCAGTCGACGTCGCAGCGACGCCGCAGCGATGGCAATAAGAAACATGGAGCTCATGACTGCTTGTCTCACTCGCACTCGCATGAACGCAATAAAACGTTAACAGCAGCAGCCTCTGCAGCAGCAGCAGCCGCAGCAGCAGTCGCTCTTGCTTGTTCGTTTCGCTCGCTGCTGTGAGAGGGCGAGAGCGTGCATGTACGTATGTGTGCGTGTGTGTGCTAAGGCATGATGGCCGTTCGTTCGTTTGAGTGAGAGAAATGAGCGTGACTGAGTGTTGAGTGTTGAGTGCGTTTCGTTGAGTCGTTTTGTGTGGCATTTTCTTATACGATTTCTGGTTTTTTAGTGCGCGCCCAATGGATGCTTAATTTTGATGTTTATAACGTGAGAATGCGAATGCGTATGCGCCAAGCGCCCACACCAACCAGACACAGCCGCACAGCAATTGCCAGCAACAACGACAACAACAACAACAACAGCAGCAGCAAAAACTACAACAACTGATGAGCGAAACTATCGCATTGAGTGCAAGTGCTCTTCGGGCTCTTCTGCTCTGCCTCTGTCTTTCTTTGTCTTCGCTCTGCGCTGCGCTGCGCGAGAGAGCGAGTGAAACGCCTTTTTAAGTGTTTTATGCTTTGTTTGGCAAAATGTTATTGTTGCTTAAATTATTTTGTATTATTCATGTTGTTTATACCTTAAGTATTTCTTGTGTGCGCGACAGAAGAAGCGCGCCAAAATAAAATATAAAAATAATAGGAGATACGAGAGCAGGGAAGACTTTGTTGCTGCTGGATTTGGAGACTTAATGGAGAGTTTCATATTCGTAATTTTCTACAGCTTGCCGCCTCCAGCGGAGGAGACGCTTTAGCAAGCGTCCCGATTTAGTTTACTCTCTCTCTCTTTCTCTGTGCGTTTTCTAATATAAATTAGTGCAAAATTTAGTCACTACAAATTTTTATAGCCGTTTTTTATTGGACTCGTAAAAAAATTCGCAAGCAGCGTGTCTTGCCGTCTCGCTCGCACACTCTCGCGCCCTTATCGAGAGAATGTATGTTGTTTTACCCCTAAGCAAAATTACGAAAAATCCATAAATTCGAGAGATGAAAAACGCCGACACAGTCAAAGTCAGTTCACATTTTGTTGTTCCTGCTGTTGTCGCTATTGTTGTTGCCGTTGCTCTCCTCTGCCCGATGTCGCTGGAATTGCTGTTATGACATTTTTATGATAAATTTGAAATTTACGATTGGACAACAAGCAGACATTTTTTTGTTTGCATTGAATTTATGCGGAAATGTAACGAACTCGCAATTTCTCAACTTGGTCACTTGTTTGGTGGCATGTCTAATCGTTTCACAGTGGTTTTTTACTGGACTGCCCGCATGGTAGAATGTGCTGACTGTGGATAAATAAATTAAACATTGTTGGCTGAAAGTTGAATAAACATTTTTTGGTTTATTTAAATTTATTTTAAGCGCTCGAAGTCATAGAAAATGTTATGTATGCAACTTATAAAATATTTGTATACGTTAAATAATTCTAAAAATACAGTAGATTATAAATTAAAATATATGTTAATTTATCAAAAGAAGCTTGTTCTTTTTTTAAACTTGTGTTTATAATAGGTTGAAATGCCTAAACTGTGTAGGTAGGGCAGAATAAATATCATATAAAATAAATCATTGAATAAATAAATAAATATATTACTGCAAAAGTTGAATAACTTATTTATTTTTTCTTTAGAGTTTTAACTTAAAGAGGAACATATTATTATTAAAATATTGACAAATAAAGCGTATCTTAATAATTTCTTATTTATATCAGTCGAAGTAACTATTAACAATCATTTTCTATATTATTGGAGATATTATCACATATCGAAAATACAAAAATATCTTTCCCTTTCAGGCCAACCCCAATCCGATTGCTGCTTGCCTCTGATTAGCCCATATTCCCTGCATCAGGCTCCAAATGCGAAATCTCCGCGCTGCCCATAAAGCTGAGCTGAGTAATTGATCCATCATTTAGCGATAAGCTATTAATTTGACGCGCAAGTTACGTTTTTATGACATCCCTGATCGATCTGCTATTGTGCGGGAGTGCGAGGTGGAAGGGGAACCGGCAGCAAGTGTTTAAAATTAATTGCTCATAAATTCCAAATTAAACATTTTGCCACACTTTGCTGTGCGTTTATGGGTCATACGAGCCGCCAGCGATGTTGGCTGCCAGTGTCGAGCACTCCCGGCGTGCTGTGATTTACGGCACCTGCATGGAACATGGAGCATGGCAGCATGGCAGCAGGCGGGAATGAGTGGGGCGCCCAACGACCGGAAAATGCAAACCGGCCATTTTGATAATCAAAACAAATAATAAAACAACTTCACACGTTATTGCTGAACAACTGGGCATGCGAACAGCAGCAGCAACAGCGGCGGCAACAACAACAATAACAAACAATATCAACTGGCAACTACTCGAGTGTGATATAAAAAGCCAACAACAATAATAACGAACAACGAGGCGCTGACGTCGACTGCGACTGCGACTCGACTGCGACAGCGCTCGCGAGCGTCATTAAAAGATAATAACCGTAATAAACTAATAAAATTGAAACTGGGTGAGAGGCAGCAGCGAATAATAATAATAAAAACGAACAAAATCACAATAAAACACTATTCGAGGCCTGCGAAGGGGTCGGCATCGGCATCGGCATCGGGAGCAGGGACCTGGTACCGTGCAGGAGGCGCCGCAGGCATCGTAAACCGCATCCGTGTGTGCGTGAGTGAGTGTGTGTATTTGTGGGGGTGCAAGTGGGTGCTGCAGTGTCTCTTGGGGCTCGAGCGGAACAACTCATAAAAAGCGTTCCAGTGATTCCGGCGTGGCTCCAGGTTCGACGCGTATTCCCATGCGACAGGTTGCATCTAAAAGTAAAATAAGCGAAGCAAAGAAAACATGCAATGAAACAAGAATTGTAAGAAACTAAAAGATGTTTATAGTAAGATTAGAGTTAGGTTAAGCTTAATGTATGTTGACAAGTAGAGAACAATTGCAGTAAACTACGACGGATTCTGGATGAATCTATTGATCTGATCTCAATTAAAAGGAATTCAGTGTGTAATTATTTAATTTATAGCACTTGCAATATAATTTTTACACACATAACTCACACTCGAATTGCAAAATTCGCGTTTCCTTGTCGTGCGCTCGTTAAACGCGCTAGTAAAGCACCATAAAGAGGAACATAAACCTCGCGAGTCGTGGCTCGAAACGTAACTCAAATTGCACTCGATGTAAGCGAGTGTAACTGACTCAAACTCAACAGCAGCGTCAATCGATTGCAGCGAATTGAGTGTAGTGTCTGTTAAATCACACTCAAAACTCTGAGCGCAGTTCGAAAAAAACTCAACAAAAAACAATACACGCTGCTGCTGCTGCTGCACATCAAATTCATTCCTTAATTTGATACACTTTTATTGCGTCAGTTTATGGCTTGTTTGGCCCTTGCGGTTCGCCTAAGCCCAGCCCGGATCACACTCGACTGCGTCATAGAATCGACGAGCAGCGAGGATGAATGTGCTTTTAAGTGATTCGAATGACGATTATAAAATGCCTTGTCACGCAATCATTTTTTTAATCCTTCAGCGTGGTCGCACATGACTGTGTTTTATGATGCGCAACCCCGGTGCTCTACTATGCATATAGCTGGACCAGCCTCTGCCCGGGATGTGGGTCTGTGTGTCAGCCCCGTTGCGGCGTGCAGCAGTTGCTGCCACACACAGTACTCGGCTCGGCGTATTCCTCAAAACGACTCAATAAAATTTATACGAGTGCTCGCCAAGTGTCTCTCAGTTCGTCTCTCTCGCTCTCTCTCTCTCCCTCTCTCTCTGTGCGGCCACATTTATTGCATTTTAATTGCACTAATGATGTACCGTTTTCTGTAAATTACGCAAATGAAAATTATAAATCACGAGTCTAATTAAACGCGTAACAGGCAGAGCGGTCGTAAAACAAGCCGAGTAACACGCTGGGTACACAAACAATTTCTAATTCCTGGCGATCGGAAAGATGATAGTGCACTCTGTGGTAATTGCAAGGGAGTAGAGACCGTAGGTCTTCGCTGCATACAGTATTTATTTATCCAACTCGTAGGAACATTTTTTATGGCATAATCTGCGCGAGAGGAAGAAACTCTTCAAAAGAAGTGTGTGGTATCTTAATGAGCGATCCCTTTGAAGCCATTTGAACTCTGTTTTTCCATAAATTAATTTACTTTATAAGAGTTAGAGAACAAAGCGTAAGGTATACATTTTTAAACACAATTTCTGAAATGAAATAATATGTATTCTAAGAAAGCAAATATTTAAACAAATATAAAAATTGCATTCCCTTGTTTCACATGTTAACTTGCAAACATCTTTTAGCTACAAAAATTTGCTTATAGCAGTATTTATTAAGAAATAATATTCTGCTCGCCTTATAGCAATGATCTCTTCACAATATAGCACATAAATATATTTTACAAATTTTACTTTTTTCATTTCTTTTGTTTATTTATCTAGACTGAAGTTTCCCGATCTTTATTTGGTTTTATAGCCATCGAATACCAATTTGGAGATCTAATTTTAAAACTCGCAGCAAGGAATTTTTCTCTTTCTCTCTCTGTCTCTCAACTTGGTTATCGTTAGGCAATGCAGCATATTTTTCACACAGGGTCGCATAGGCTGAAGCTCTTCCAAAAATTTCGAGAGCGAGAGGTCGTCACGTTGTCTGGGTCGGCCTCAAACATAAACATCATTTGCGCATCGCTCGGTGACGAGCGTGTTTTATAGGCCTCGACAAGACATTAAAACGCACACAACACACGCCCCCTTTTTCATGTGCCTGCATGTAGAGGCTGGTGGGGCGGGGAAACAGGGGCGTTGGACAGCATACCTGAAGCGGCATTTCCCCCGCGGCATGGGGAAAGCGAATTTAAGCAAAGTGCAAGGCAAACTCATCCAAAGTTTGTTGTCGGACCCCAGATGGTTGCCCGTTGCTCAAGACTTCACTTTGCAGCGATGATGATGGGCTGCGATGACTGGCGGGGATGACGGGCGGACAAGGCGGACAAGGCGGGCTGGCAGCGAAAGGAGATTTCAATATCATAAAAAATCGTATTAAGAGAATCTCATATTGGGAATCGTAAAGTTTTTACGAGCGTTTAATGGACTCTTGCAGTAAGCGTGAGTATTTACGCGCTGCTTAAAAGCGGTAAAATATGGCCAAGTGGTGTCCCGGGACAAACACGCACACACACACTCGCACACTCCTCTAAGACGCACAGCTGATAACGGAATAAACCAATAACGCGACAGTCCGCATTAGTGCAACGAAACAATTTAAAGAATACAAAATTCAAGTTTTTCTGCCAAGTAAAGGTCCTAGCGACGCATGCAGCAGCGCCATCTGTCTGCCATTAGCCGAACCCTGCAGCTAACCAGTTTGTTGTGTGATAGCAAAGCAGTGCAGCAAGCAGTTCAAGTGCGTCCTTGCTAGCCAGGCTAGTGCGTGGCGGGAGGCGGCGAGGGAGAGCGTGCGGCCGAGGGACGAGGGCGGCGAGCAATTTTCGTCCTAATCGAATTGTTTGCGAATCGATAAACTGCGCCTGGAGTGATAGAGACAGCAACAGAGATATGTGCAAGCAGAGGCTGCTGCGATCACATTTGTTGTTATTGCCAGTGGGCGGGGTAAGCGTGCATTTTGATTGGTGTGAAACATGCGGTATAGGGAGCAGAGCTAGGTGTTGCCTTGCGTCAGAAGGATCAAATTGTCAGTTCATATAATTCCCTACGCCACGCGTTTTGGTTGCGGCGCGGCGACTAAGCAAACAATTCTGATAGAAAGTAATTACATCAATGTGGAAAGTGAAAAATATGAAAACAAGTCTCAAAAATTTGTGAGAGATTTACGCATCTCTAAAGAGTTTAAAACTAATTTGAAAGCAGTGAAAAAGTTGTAAAACTAACAAGTAGGTGTGATGCCTACATATTCTGTACTAATTAGTGGCTGCTCTCCAATTATTTATCTGCTTCAGTTAAGATTTTATATTATACTTTTAAAGAATATTTATTTCTTGCTCTGATGAAAACCCTTTACCATTGTAAGCTATACCTTAAACTTTATTTAAAATAAGATAGAAAGTCTACGGAGAGTTAGTACAGATTTTTAATAGACTTGCATTTAGAAAAATCTGCATCTGTTTCTTTGAAAGTTATAGAAAATACATAGTTCAAAGGCTTTAATGAAATGATATTACTTATGATGATTTCGTACAATAATACATGTTTTAAATTGTTCCTAAGTCAAACGATATTTCTAATCGTGCTCGTATCGATCAAATATGATTAAAGTGCGTTGAAAACATCTGAGGAAAATTAATAAACCCGCTGCAAGGGTATAAAATCATAACTACCAATCGAGACCTAGCTATAATTTCTATGGTAATAACTAAAATCGTCTCGCCCCCTTCCGACATGTATGAAAATAATATTGTTTATGCTTCTCGCCTTCCTTTTTGGGCAGTGTTTGCATTTGGGTTACTCACACCGATTTAACACCTTGGCGTGTGCAAACCAGAGCTGAGCTGCCGCCCTGCTGCATTCCTGCGATGGCCACGATGAACACGAGGTGTTTGCCAGTTAGAGAGAGAGAGATATGGAGAGAGGGAGACCCTAGAGAGCTGTGGTCAGTTGGCTGGATGCACTGCTGCTCATTGGATGCCATTCGTAGGTGAAGTCACGTAGAACGGCAGTTGCCTAGCCGGACAAATGGCATATGTCTGGTGACAACGACCTGACGACTTCATTAGACGCGGACATATATCAGCCGTGTGTCGGACTAACGACCCGACAGAGTTATGTGACTTGTCGAAAGGATTTCCTATAATTTCTAGCACTTCCCAATATTGCGAGCTGCGTCGCGCTGTAAACGTGCCTGCATGAGCAGCCAACGCGGCGGGAGGGGGAGAAGCATCTTGAAGCTGCTCGGGAGCTCTGTGGGGGCTGAGCAATATAAATCAAAGTTGGGAAAGGCAGCGGGGCGAGGAGGAGAGCGCGATGGCAGCTCGTAAAACGAAATTCACCGATTCGACGAATGTTTGTTAATTATGGTTTTGCGTAACGTTCTCTCTCTCTCTCTCTCTCACTCTCCGGTCCGGGGCATTGGCTGACCCGGCCGCAACACAGAGATCCCAAACGAACCAAACCACTCGTGAGTAATTTGTATTTGAACTCGTTAAAGTGTCGAACTATATAATGGGCAAATGCGCAGATACTTATTCCCATATGCAGCGGCACGACTGCCTCAAAGATTTGTGTCTTTGCCCCCGCTGCCTGCTCCTCCTCCTCCTCCGCCCCGTCAGAGTGTTTCCCTGAACTGGCGCGCATCTTCTGAAATAGCACGTCCGGTCCGCTTAGCTTCCAGCAATCAAATACAATTTGCAACAATTTAAACATTTCTCGACTGCGCCGGCAGCGCCCCATTGAAGCCAAACGCCAGCTCGGATAGCCGAGACATCTGCGAGGAGGAATCCGCGAGAATCACACGAAATTGCTTAGATGCAAACTTGAATTGTTGCTCTGCCGCACCCGATTTGATGGGCGCTCGTAAAGTGCCTTTGCCGCTTGCAATGGGGAGCCGCATATATGTTTCGTATAGTTTCGTAGGCGTGGCTGGCGTCTACAGCCGCCCAAACGATGCTTCGGATGGGCCGGGGGGAGCTGCAATTCAGCACACGCCGGCGCTTGATAGGGAGTGCCGTGATTCTTATAGGGGGCCACATCTGGTATGCGAGTTGGGGGCGGCAGCCAAGATCGCATTTCACATTCAAAGACTTAACAGATTTCTCGATTATGTTGGGGAAAAATTCTCTCAAATCTCAAGAAAATTTAATTGTTTATCAATTATCATGTCTGGCCTGCGTAGTTGGGAATTTCGAGCACGATTTGATAATGCGATTTCTACAACTATGTTCTCACAAATCCGAATTGGTTCGTTCGAATTTCAAGTTAGAAAACATGTCTGCAGATCATTGCACTAAGCATAGCAGGAATAAATCGATGGAATAGTTTGATCAACATTATCAAAGTAGTTTATTTTATTTGTGAGATGGATATTTGACAAAGTTAGGAGTTTGTGAAGTTATAAGGAACAAATATTTAAAAATGTCTTAAAAATGTCAGTGAAACTTAGCAACAATTTGAAGTGTAATTGTTGCAAAACATTTTCCCTTTTAAAAATTTACATATTTTAATAGAAAACTAAAAAGGTCGCACCATAAATAAAATTGCACGACTTTGGCCAAGCTATGAGCATTCAAAGTCTTTGGTATTTTTACACAGAGTACTCTGCTTAATTCCATGGGAATTGAATTGATTTCAACTTTGCTTACTCTAATTACCGAGTCAAGTGTCAGTTAATTGAAATTCTACGTTTGAAATTCATTTACATGTTGACAAATTGATGGGCCCGTTTCGGTTTAATTTTTGTCGATTCGATTGAACCCAGAGCGCATGCCTAATCAGGCCCAGGTCCGCCTCGACTCGAATTGGAATACATTTAATTTATAATGCAGGCGTTGCTGCTGCTCAGGTGGGAGATGCGACAACGCTGGCTGAGTGACCTTTCGCGAGTTGACTCCACATTCCCCACTTGGGAAACCGCCTCAAAAGACACCCAGACGTGCAGTTCGCTGGCCCGATGAGCCAGCCGAGAGACAAGCAAACAAGTCACCGACCAGGGGCTCGTAAACCGGATCAACCACTTTGAGAGAGCGTCGTCGTCGTCGGCAGCATGGCGGGCGGCAGCAACAATGGCAGCGTGGAGGCGACTCGCAATGGCTGTGATAACGGCAACCGCAGACGGAGACGGAGACGGAGACGAGCGGCCATGCTCTGCTTTCGCTCTGTTCATAAATGGATTTGGCTCAACGCATTTCATCCCCTTTCCCTTCATGTGTGTGTGTCTCTCTGTGTGTGTTTGCGTGCGCACATCTTTTTCTCTATTGAAATTCCTTTGCTTCAGCTTCTGCTGCCTCTTCTCTAGCCTACGCAGCCTTGGCCTGGCCAGAAACTCGATTCGAGCCATTGACTCATCGTGCGGTCATCCAGGGGCAAACTCTTTTCGGCTTGACATTCGAGCATAATAGGTTGTTTTCGTTGGAAGAGGATGCAGGTCCATACAACGCTTGGGTCGTTCCCATCCGTTTATCGATTGACCGACTTATTGTTTGTTTTGGGGACGAATTTAAGAACGAGAATTCAATTTAGCCCCCACGAATTCTCATGCCTCACATGAACTATGAAGCGATTGTGTGGGGATTAATATGCATAACTTAAATGTGAAAAACGAAGGGCTAGGAAATTTAATTTGAAATTCGAAATAATTAATTTAAGCAATATTAACAATCATTTGGCTAGAAGACAGAGAGAGTTGGTTCAACATTATCAGTTGCCATAAACGAGCCGAGAGGGCCATATAATTTGAACAGTATAAAAATAGTTAATACGCGCTAACGACCATGGGAAATGGCGAATCTCTTAGATCGCAGCGATAGTCGGAAAAATGTCTCTCTCTCTCACTCCCGCGAATCTGCGCGGAGATTGGCAAATTTCCAGCGTGTTTCGGGCTGCAGATGGGGCTACGTGCCGCTGACACTTGCTATCTGGAGCCATAAACTCGACGGGCTTATCATCGCCCGTTGGCCATTAAAACAAGGTTTTACTGTCGGGATAGACGTTCCTCCGGCCGCGGGCGATTTTAGAGCGGCTACACCAATTATGCGCACAGTCGGACATTGCGTGCGTCCGTTCGGAACTGTGGCTACGGCTGGGCCGGGGCGATATTTACGAGTTCTTCGAAAGCGAACGCAAGTGCCAGACCGGGAGGGGGCGGGCAGGAGCTGGAGGATGAGAGGCGGAGGCAAAGTCGGTGCAGCAGTTCGCCCGCCTAATTATGCGGCGGATTAACATAACAACTAAAATAAATTGCACACTGTGCACAAAGTGTGGAAAACTGGACGCACCGCGTCCCGCCTCGTACCGCTTCGCGTGCCAGTTCCCCATTCCCTGTGCCCAGCTCCCACTCTGTATTGCACTAGGTCTACGCCCAGTCGTCTGGTTGATTGAGTGTAGTGCTGCAGGTGTAAATGTGGTCGTACGCTGATTGTTTGTGTGTGCAATCAAAATGAATCCGTCAGCAGCTAAGCCAAAATGGGCAATAGACCTAAACAGTCTAATGGACGTGCTGCAATTAAGCAGGGAGAACTGCTGAGCAGCAAAAGAGCTGCCCAGTGAAGAGATCTCGCTAGTTCCTCAAAAGATATATATAAATATGCTTTATACACACAAAAACGTAAAAGAAACCTCCATTTTATTTTTACTGCGCGCATTGTGACGTATTTCACACGCCAAAGAGTTGTCGCCTTTGGGTTCCGGTTTTCCGTCGAGGTTCATAAATCACAATCACTTTTTGTTTGTCTCAGCGAACCACGGAAATGTGTTCAAGAAGTTCGCTGTCTTTTATATAGGATTTCTAACACTTTTTGCCAGAACAATGCTTAACCGGCCAGATGGACTTGCTTGCACACGAAGGCAACGCGCAGGCATTTCCAGTTTTCGTTTTCAGTTTTCAGTTTCCATTTCCAGTTAAGACAGTTCGCGCAGTGTGTGTGCGTGTGTGTGTGCTGTCACCTTTCACAGCGACATCGTCCATTGAAGGGTTAAAACTGTCCAATTGCCGAGCGTGTGGTCATAAAATGTAGGATTCTCGCTTTTGAAACGCTTTGGAAATCCTTTGGCGTAACAATAAAATGGCAAACAAAAGTCGCGTCTCGCCGCGCACATGCCTGGCCCGACCAGACATGCCAGTCCAGCGTGTCCAGCCAGCCATATTGATGACACCCCTTGCCCTTCTGGGCCAAAAAATATGAATACAGCGCGACTCGCGGCGGCGGGCAAAGCAACAGCAACAGCAGTGCATAAAAAACATCCATGTGGGTATATCTGGAAAATGTCACACCATGTTGCCGCGTTTTACGACCGCCGCTCACCTTTTGTTCGACGAGTTTATGGCCAAGCGGGGCTCATGCGGCTCGCTCCTGCTCGCGCCCGGGGGCTCAGCCTGGAGACTGCTTAACTGCTTCACTTTCGATGACAAACTGACGGAGGATGCGGCTCGAGCATGCCAAATGGCAAATGGTTGCCGAGTTTAACCGTTTTTTATAATTTATCGATTCACACAGTGTGAACCAGTGTGCAACGAGGTAGGAGCAGCGGAGTGGAAACGTTTAGGGAACTACGTAGGGGAATGTGACTGCAACAAGTTCGCCTTGGCATTGGGCTATTAGCTCGATGCATTTTTTGGCAAACAAAAAAACGAGCCGCCTCAAGGACATTGGTAAAAATGAAAGGCGAAGAAAGGATAGTGGGCAGAAGATACGCTGGAAAGGCTGGAGGTGAAAGGCGAACAGGTAGTTCGCGCGTAGCTGCCATAAAAAACACATTTCTGGGCATAATTGCACAACTCAAGGACTCAAACAGTACGCCGCAGGACCTGACGCTAATGCCATGACAGTCCGTGAATCCTTAGTCGTAACCCTTAATGTTACTCAGTCTGCAATCTGCAGCTGCAGCTGTCCTTGAGCCTAAATCATGCGCGAAATTTGTTAGCCTTGTAGAAAAATGATTTTTGAAGAAATCCAAAAATAAATTTCGTACGTTTACTGTAGTTTTTAATTAACAAATTCCATTATGTATGTTTCGACAAATTTACATACTTAACAATATCGATAGTGCACGTTTCGCTTTAGATGGAAATCAGCACAGAAATGAATAGTTAATTTATACCTTTACCATTAATGTCAAGTGACAATTTTATTGACTGGTCGTGGCGTTGCACTGTGGGACTGATTGGCAAAACTAACTGTTAAAATTAACAAGAAATGTACAAATTCAAAAATTTGTATTTCTCGGAATTCACCAATAGAATCTCATCTTCATAATAGCGGAACCATTTCTAGCAGATCATAGCATATTTTCAGAATCCGTCTTTTACTTTTGTTTAACAATTAAAATCTTAAATTAGAAACAAAAGAAATTTAATTAGTCCAACATTCAACATGCCTGCATTAATATTCCGCCCGAGACTTTGTTTCTTTTTCTTTATCGCATGCCCCCACTGTGCGGGGCAGCGTGGGCAGAAGAACAGCAGCAACAACAACGATTTCAGTTAAAAGAGGCCCACGACAATGTGGATTATGACTCGGACGATGGGCGGCCCGTCTCCACATGCCAATTCATTCATAATTCATTTTGAATGCGGCATAAAATGCTTTTACTATCAATAAAAACGCAATTAAATTAACATTAAACTTATTTCGCTCGCGATCCCCCCCAAAAGCAAAACTCACGTAATTATATTAAAATATTCCGTTGGTTTTGCAGATATCACATCGCTTTCTATATAAGTATTATACAGTGTGCTTTGTATAATTTTTCAAAGATTAAAAATATGAAAACACGTGATTTTCACTTGTTAGCGACATTTAATTGCGGGTTTTCCCTGCGCCAGGCGTGAGCAGTTTATGCCGCATTTATGTATATAATTAACATTAAATGTGCAATAAAACTAAATGGAGGTGCCACTCCATGGCAATAACTATACTCGCCACGGTAGCGATTCCCGTTATATGCGGATGTGTGATTTGTGGCAGTAACAGCACATTTTTGCATTCGAATGGTTTCGCCATTCGCCAAACTGCAAATGTGTTTTCCTAATTAGCAATTCGCGAAAGATTAGATATACATATGTATGCACGTATGTACATATACATGTGCAATAATCGCATTTATGCGAGGCACACATTCGCAAACTGGGAGGGGCCCGGCACGGCGCATGCTAAAACTAATTAGCTTTCCGTATGTGAGGGTATACTATAGGGCAAACTAAACCGCATATGTTATACTAGTCTATGTAGATCTTTGAGAACAGAAGTTGAGTTACAGTTGCGAAATCAATCTGCAGATAAGCATCTATCATAGTACTATCTAATTAATTTATATATGTTCTTAATTGAACGCCTTTTCATATGCATTACGAGTTGGTAGAGCTTTGCACTTGGCCTTATTATTGAATCTTGAATTATGCAGCCAATCTGCTGCTATAAATTGCTGAAAACATAGGCAGAGGTCTATCAAAGTCTTTCGAAACGTGACTTGAGTTTAGAGTAAAATGTACTTGAAAGCATTAAAGCATTTTAAATTATGATCATACATGTACATGTCATGCTATAGATTGAACATAATAAATATAAAATTTTAACATACTATTACAATCACGCATTATCATTGATTTACTCAGAAGTGTGAATGAACTTTTTTATATATGATAGACGCGCACTGGAAATTGTTCAAATAATTTAAAATATGTACAAAAAAGGAATGCTATTTAAAAATGATAATACAATCTTTTAAAAACAAATTGGCTTCTAGTAAGTTAAGGCACTCTGTCTTTATTATAATTTTAAAGTATAGCATTTTATGCACACAAATCTGAGTGCGCTTTCTATAGTGCATCGCTGCTTGCGCGACTGCAGGGCTTGTGCCACATACCTTGCTCGACATGGCGACCAACCACACACACAGCCAACCAGCCAGCTCCAACCACACACCAAGCACTTGAGCCAGTTGCTCATTACACTCGCTTGAATAATTATTTCAATAAACAACAATCGAGTTCTCCAAGTTGAACTGTGCTGGAACGGCGCGCACATAATACCATATTTCAAATTTCAATTAAGTCCAAGTGCTGAGAGAGCTGCCCCCGCCCCCACCCAACGCTCTACAACCCTCTTTCGCTCTCTTTCGCTCCTTTTCTGTCTTTCTCTGGTCGCAACCCTTCGACTGCCAATTGCAGCGCTGCGTTTCTTCGCATGGAAGCAAGCGTGAGGTGGGCGCGGGGAACCCTGTTGATCTTTTACGTTTCGTATTTGACTTTTGACTTTTGGAAAATATATATAAACATTTTGTTTTATGGCATTCAATTGGCTTTGCCTGAGCGGTCGCCGGAAAGGGACTCAAGTGCACGGCCCGATGAAAATATGCTGCAAAAGATTGCGCCACACTGCCGGCACACTTGGAGCAACGCGTTGGCAAATCTGGCAAGCTGGCGCAAGTGGGACCTAGCAGGAATGACGGTGCTGTCGATATATGAAACTAGGTTTAAATTAAAAACAAGTTTATGCTTTGCATTTCAAAACAGCACTTAATATACAGTTATGGGAAGGGAGAGACAGGTGGGGATCTGCCATCGCATAATCATTTTGATAGGGCATTCATATATAAGCACATTTTAAAGTGTCACACTCCGAGTTGAGGCTGTCAAATAAATGTACGTGGCCCTAACAAATTCCGGCGATTAAAATCTGGGAAAAAAGGCAATGGACTCTTAGCTCTAAAAACAACAACAACAACAACAGATAAGTTGGAATTGGAGAGTCGAAAGCTGCCGCCGTTGCGCGTAACCCTGAGTGGTCTGAGCGTGTATCTTTCAGATACAGATAACGCAGCAATATTTGTTTCGAAACGGGAAAAACAAAAACGTTTCGTTTCGTTTCGTTTCTTTTCGAGTTTTTTTTAACAGCAAAAATCTACTGAAAACTTGTTGGTACCCTCTCCCCCACTCGCTCCTCGTCGCGTTTGTATTTCATTCCCGTAAACAAACAACAACAAAGAGAGCAACAAAAATAAAGACAAAAGGCTTCAAAATTAACATTAACTTGGCCAAAGCATCTGCAGCAAAGAGTTGGACCCTTTGGGGGATGATGTTGCTACTGTCATTGTTGCTCTTGTTGCTGTTACCCCTTTGGGGCAATCTGGCTACATGTTGACTTAGGCAGATTCCATTTTCCATTGCCAACATTGAGGCAGAGGCTGGTTAAATACCCAGCGAATATTTTGCATATTTCATCGATTTTTCGACTTGAAAATGAGTGCGCGCATAATCAGCGAGCGAGCGAGAGACAAAAGGCTGACTAGGCAGCTGCGTGAGAGAGAGAGAGAGAGGAGCCAGAGAGAGTGACGGACAAAGAAAGGAAACCATTGAGTAGCGAGCCCTGCTGGCGCTTTTCTGGGTGTGTCTCCCAAGTCAGGAAATGTGTCGCCAAAGAGGCTAATTTATTATCGATTTGTTATCATGTTCCATGAGCTATCGTTGTGCTCCCCATCCCCAGCGGCAGTCCCGCTCCCTTTTCAGCGGCCGTTTCTAGCGAATCTAAGCGCAACGGCTGTCCCATAAATCTCACTAATTTATGTAGAATGCGTGCGAAATGCCAACAAACTAAGTCGCAAGTCGCCAAACGCCCCCACAACTTGACTCCTTCGCGGACAGCGCCTGCTCTTCCTCCTCCTCCTCCATCTCGAGCAACTCCTTGGCTGCCTTCCAGCAAACTCATGTTGTGTGCATATCAAACTCTTCGCTCGAAATGGAAAACTCCAAAATGCAAAACACAAAACACACAAAACGTGAATGCGAATGCGAATGCGAATATGAAGGCGAAGGCGAAGGCGAAGTCGCAAGCAAATGCAGATTCATGTGTCATACAAAGTTGTTGTCGTTGCCAAGTTGCGTTGTCGTCGTCGTCGTTGTCACTGTGACATCTTTCGATTTATTTAATTGTCGATTTCTGTCGCACTTCAACTAACGATTTTCTAGCTAAGTTCGTGTTTCGCGCGCAATTTATGAGACTTGTCTGCCATTCTGCAGTCGCTGTCAGAGACAAGACCACAGCAGGGCCCGGGAAAGTGTGTGGGGAGGGAAAAGGGAGACCCATCGACTGGCAAATCGATGTTGTTATGCCTTTCTAATGGAAATGTGGGCAATCCCCACTTCAGTTCGACTACGTCTAATTGCCTCTTGTGCCGTTTACTCAGCTCAAATTAATTAATTTCGATGGTGCTGCCAACCGACTCGGCGTAAAGAGAACTTGGAATGGCGGCCCCATTAATATTATAATAATTATACGATTATTTACATCTTGATTGTGCATTTACTCAAAAGTGTTTATTTGTACTTGAATTTGAATTGAATTTATTTTCTTTGTTTCAATAAAATGCCACGAAACTGGAATTCAATTTCAGAATGTGGATATTCCATTTTTCTTCTTAGTAATATTTCTTCAACAACTTCAGTTGTTTGTTAATTAAGACCTCAGCTCTGCTGGAAATTGATGTACTTATCAATTTTGTTTAAATTATTGTGCTCAATAAACGCGCAGCCAGGGCAAATGTCATTGATAACTTATTATTAAGACTTGATTGTTATTATTATATATAGATTTTTTTCGCCGTCCACAGACTGCTCGGCCGAGCTGAGCTGATAGGACGGCCCCGAGCTCGCTACAAGGTATACTTAATGAAGTCATAAAATAATTTAAATCTGTATTTAAGTGACAATAAAGCACATTATATTTGACGATAAGCGGCCATTGCGAATGCGGAAAGATTACTCGAGTCGAGACGCCTCGTGCCGAGAGATGTCAACAAAAGTAGTTGCCGTAAATGAGACAATTGTAGCAAAAGACTTGAAAATGGAATGGAAATCGCCAAATACAAATGCGGATTGTGTGGCTTCTGTAGCTTTTCAAATCATTCATAGCTCAAATAATAGCCAGAAATACGTTAACAAATATGAATTCATAGTTTAAAGTGGCAAGGTTGCATGGGATGTTGCTACTCGATTGATTTTGCTTATTCCGCGCGATGAAATATTGCTGTTTTCGTCGTTGTTCCCCAGTAAAAAATGCATGATTACGAGCATTAAATACAATATATTAACTGCATAGTATGCGATACGATGACTTGGCGACTGCGACAGTCGCTTTGCTCCGCCCCGGGCCGGGCCGTCCGTCTCGTCGGAAATAAGCAAATTAAAAACTGGAATAACGTCTTTGTCGGTGCGTCTCTTGGGCCTTTCGATTCTTGGCGATTCGCATTGGCTCCGCCATTGACGCTGCGTTTGTTGTTGGGCTGTGGGTGCGAGCGACGAGCTGGAGATGGAGGTGAGGAGCGGAGACGGGTCGATATCGTGTCACATTCATTTGCCAATTTACGGGCTACTAATGGCAATAATGAATGCATTTTATAGGGCCATTCATAATGTTTTGCGACAATCGAAACACCAGCGAGTATTACACAAATCGAGCAATTTCTGTGTTCGCTTCGAAACACAAATCCATATTTATTTGTTCGAAAATGGCAAACTGAAACGATGGTCACTCTAAATCGTCGGATATTCGGATAGCGAAATCTATAGCTTAGGTTTTAAATTTCGAATTTTTGAAGAATTCCCTTAAACGCTTCTTTAGTGGCAGTTTGAAAATCGAATTCTCTGCCGGGAATTGGACTCCGTCATGGAACAAATACAGCCGAGCCGTCGGAACCATGTCGTTTCGGCCATTGCTGTGCGGTCCGCGTATGTTTTATGGCTCTGTTAATGGCTTTTTAAAGCGATTAAGCGAGAAATTATTTGAGAGCGTACGCCAGAGTGGGAGAGAGAAGGCTGCAGGCTCGTAAAACGATGATCGATTCATGCGCGAAACCCGACGGCCAGGATTAAATCATTATGCAATTATAAGCTTTATGCTGATTTTTATACGAGTAGACAATGGGCGTTTTATGGCATTTTGTGGCTACGCTTTGACACGGCTATAAACCAAATTTATTTTAAATTCGACTTGATTTATGCGATTTATGTGTTGTTTTGTTGTGCACTAACGCATTTTATGTATGCTGATATAATAATAAGTGTATGTATATGAAATAGTATACCAACCCTTTGAGTTTTTTATAGACTTAATCCACAAATGTCTTAAAAAAACACACACACAAACAGAAACATGAAAAAGAAAAAGCTGAAACGAGAAGAACGTCGAAAGGCTTTATTAGATTTACAATTGTAAATAAAATGTAAGCGGAAATTGGTCATATTAAGGCACAAGATTTATAGTAAGGTTTAAATTAATAACTTCTCGGGAGCCGAGTAAACTCTTAGCCGTAATTAATGGTGACACAAACGACGAGGCAGCTACCCAAACCGCTCTGTAGAGCAGCCTAATGTCATTTGCCAGGTCGGGAGTCAGGTGTGCGAAACGATAATGCCGCACAATTTGGTAGTTGATATTTTTAATAATAAGCAAAATCGAGCAGGGCTACAAAATTATGCTAACTTGCATAGTTGAGCTCAAGAGTTGAGGGCGAGCGAGCGAGTGAGTGAGTTTGTTCACTCAAAAACAAAAACAACTTTTCGCTCAAGCTGCGGCAGATTCTCTAGAGAGTGCCAGCCGCCAAATTCCGTCACGCAGACACACGCAGCGCTCCCGCTGTTTGCCCGGGAGCAAGCAAAGTCTCCAAGCGGCCGGGCCGCCGCTGACCAGCTGCAGTTGCTGCGCTCTCGCTCGCAGTCACAGTCACAGTCGCTGCCGCAGTCGACGTCGACGTCGACGTGAGCGCGTCGAGCAGCTCTGCTCAGCGTCGTCTCTGTTGTTGTTGTTGTTGTCTTGCTGGCACTCTGACTATGTCGCACTCGCTCCCACCAAAATGGCCGCAAGCAGCATGAGCTATTGCTGGCGCGCTCACACACATGCGTCGCCGCATCGCTTCGACTCGCTCCGACTCGCTCTACACACCGTGGCCATGGATATTGCGGTGCGGTGCGACTAGCTTGTGGCGGCGTTGGCGCAACAGGGTGCACTATAGTGCACACTCTAGCGCCAACTGGCACGCCCACGCCGCAGCGCGGCTGCTCCGTCGCGCGCTCGCAGCCGCAGCCGCAGCAGCCCCAACGGCAGCTCCAAGCAGCAGCCGCAGCGCGGCAGCGCCGCAGTTGACAGTCGAGAGGCCGCGGGCCGCTTGCGCCGCTTATCGCCCGTCGCGGTTGTTGTTGCTGTATCTGTTATCAATTCAGCTGTGCGAGCTGCGAGTGAGGATGCTTGGGCTTGGGCAACTTAACTCGACGCTTGGCCATTTCCACTTGATTGGCTGCAGTTCTTGAGATTTTCGATATCGTGTGCGAGAAATTTGCATCCAGACAGCGCCCGCTACCGGGATGCAAGTGGAGGCAGGAGCAGGAGGCGGAGGAGCACATACAATCGACAGCAACCCGCTGGTAACTGCCAGGAGCAGCTGCTGCGGCTGCTGCTGCTGTTGCAGTTTCCATCAGGGAGCAACCACTCGATGCGCATCCATCTCGAGCACGCAATTCATATTCCCCCGACTGGTGGCGATGCTCCACTCCGTATGGCGCAAATCGAGTGCATTTCTTCATGCCTTCTGGCATAATTCGCAGTTGGCAGTTGCTCTTGTCTTGGCCGCAACTGCGTCTGTGGCTAATGGCCAAGCTGGGTGGCCTGCTGCTGCTCCTCATCCGCATGTCGCACACTCTGGGCTCTAATCGCAATCATTGCTGACTGCAAGCAAGTTCATCTCTTGTCCCTCAGCTCTCGCTGCACTCGTCTCCTCTTTCGCCTTTTTCTCACTTTTCTCATTTCTCTCTCCTCTCACCCTTTGCCTTTGCTCGCTGCGGTGGTTGTCCTTCGTTTGAATTGCAGTTTTTTATGGCATTGCAATTAGGGGTAAGCGCAGCAGCGCGGTACACACACAAGCACACGCTAACACACACACTAACAGTGCAGCATGTAGATAATGCACACACACACACACAACTGCAATTGCAGTTAATGGTTCGCAGAGTTAGGGTGGTGCGGCAAATTCTAGGGGTAGCTAGGGTGGTTTTATTATCTGTGCAACCAGGTGAGGGGTTACCAACACCAACACACGCACACACACATATGCTTATGCATGTTTATGTAGATGGAAAATGTTGAAAACACTATCTACACGACTTACATGGGAAAATCATGAAGTCGCATTCTGTGTTAGTGTGCAATTTTACAAATGCTTCATTGACTAACTGCGTAAGTTTCAATTTACTGATATTTACAGAAATAAGAGGGAAATAGAAACAGGGAAATAAGGACTATATAAAACATAAAGTATACAAAATAGGAAAATTATGCAATAAATAAAAACATAAATACAACTTATGCATATTAATGTTGACTTTGCAATGTTTTCGCTTTAAAGTTTAAAAATATTTTGCAGATTATTTATAGAAATATAAAAGAAAAAGAAACAGAGAAATAAGGACTATATAAGGCATAAAGTATATAAATAGGAACTTATACAACTTATGCAATAAATAAAGAATGAAATAAAACTTATGCCTGTTAATGTTGACTTTGTAAGGTTTTTGCCTTAAAGTTTATTTTCAAATAGATACGAGAAATAGAAGCCAAAAAATAATAACTAAATATGGTTTAAAATACTATAAACAGAAACATAATAAGTTAATAAATAAATTAAACTAATACACATAGTTTTTGATAAGTAAAGTTTTTGCATTAAAGTCAAAAAGGATTTTGCTGATTCTATGCCTAATAAAAGAGAAATAAAAGCAAAAAGAATAATAACTATATAAGGTATAAAATATGCTAAACACTAGCATAATAAATAAATAAAACTCATACACATTTACGTTGTTTTTAAAGTTAAGTAATAAATTCACGCTTTTGGTGTTTTTATGATTTTTATGTAATTTCTTAGTGAATAAATATGACAAAATATATGATCATAACATATTCGCTTATTGAGTTACTTCGTGTCTACTTTAAAGATTAGATTTATTCTGCTCGTTTATTATACAATTTCATAATTATTTCTGCCTGCTTTTTTGCGCACACTAATTTCTCGTTCGACCTTTGCAACTTAAGCTCAACTACTCTGCACGAATTTTAATAAAAGGCGAGTGCAAAATTTATTATCAACAAACGATTTATTAAATGAAAAGCAGAAAAGAAACCTGCAATAAAATGTCCCATGCGGGCAAACGGTAAATGGTGAAATGGAGCCACGTCCTGACCGGTTCCGGGGCCAAGTGTGAGTCCCCCCGGGGTGCTCGTGGTCGGGATCGGAATGCAGAGGGGCTGGGGTTGGGTTGGGCGTTGGTCCATTGTCGAAGTATTTGCGCATTGTGCAGAAAAGTCGTAAAAATTTCTGCTGTCTACGTACGAAATGAATGGCAAAACTGGATTTTGTTCGGCGAGCGAAAGAGAGAGAGAGAGGGGAGTGAGAGAGAGAGAAAGATAGAGAAGCGGAGGATGAGAGCAAGCGAAATGCCAGCAAACAATTCTTGTAAATTTTACGAGCGCAAATATAATTCAAATGGTCATTAATTGCAACAACAACGACAAGCACAGAGGAGGGCGAAGGCGAAGGCAAATGGAGGCTGGCAGAGTCGGCAGCAGCGGGCAGGCAGGCAGGCTAAGGCCAGAAACCAAACTCAAAATGGTTCGCAGACAGCCCTAAAAGTGCCCCATAAATGAATTGAAGAAGGCACAAAAAACCAACAAGAGAACGCGAACAACAACAACAACAACAACGGCAGCAGCAGCACAACAACAAGGTCCGGTTATGTACAACAAACGCAAAGGCAAAAGCTCAGTGCAAAAGCACAAACAAGTTGCAAAGTCAGTCGCAAGAACAATGCGAATGCGAGGTAGCACGTGGTCGGGAAATATTTTTAGCTGTAGCTGCTGCTGCTGCTGTTGTTGTTGTTGCTGTTGTTGTTGTGCCGGCGCGCAAGTTGAGAAATTTCCCAATTTCGAATTGGCAAATGCATGTGAAAAATACCCGAGGGGGTAGCTGGCGCGACAGCTGAGCTGCGGCGAAAAAGTACCGAGCCGAGCGTGGGACATTTGCTTTGCTTAGCTGCGCGCATGGATAGCACACACACACGCAGGCGGGCACACAGGCGGGCACACACACACTGGCACATGTATTGCGTAGCTCACAGATACGACGTTGCGCACACAGATACTCAGTTACTCGCGCTCGGGCGTGTGGGGCGATATCTATGAGATACACGCACAGATACAGCAACGCGCGCACACACACACACGCTGTCGACGTCGCAGCCGGCAGCCGGCAGCGGCAGCAGCGACAGCGGCAGCGGCAGCGTTTGCGGCGACCAAGCGGCGCACAAGAAATCGTCGGGCGACGGCTTCAAATGAACGCAAAACGTTGAAAAGCAAACATCCGCCAAAAAAATAAACGTCCCAAAAACGGCGGGGCAGCTAAAAATAAACTTGAAGTATTTTCCACGCACGCTAACTGTAAATGTAAATTGCAATTGAACAGATTATCGATAAGAGCTCAGTGTGTTCGAGTGTGTGTGTGCGTGTGTGTGTTGAATTTATCAGTTCTTCAGGTAAAATGTGTGTTTTAATCGTGAATTCATTTTGATTTTGTCGAGTCGCGCGTGGTTTTGTTTACCATCTTGAAACTGGTTTTGCATTTGGTTGTGCCTGCAGTTGTGCGAGTGTGTGTGTGTGTGTGTTTGAGTGTGCATGTGTGCTTGTGCCAGTGTGTGTGCGTGTGTGTTTATCCAGTTTCCCTTTGCCAGTTTCGAATTCATATGCAACTCTCTCTCGCGACTTTTTTAACAAATTCTTTTTGCTTTTCTCTCTCTTTTGCAGCTGATGCCGTCGCCCGTTGGCCCGCTTACTCCGCTACTCCCTCTGCCCCCTCGACGCCTTTCGTGACTCCGTTTAAACGCCGCCCATAAACACCAAATAACAAATTTCAGCTCGTTCGTACAAGTTCGTCAGGCAAGTGTCGCATGTCAAGGTCTTATTAAACATGGAAGCGCTTTCAAAGCGCAACCCGAAAAAGTTGCTTGCTCTGTCTGTGCCACTGTTTCTCTGTCTGTCTGTCTCATTGTCTTCCTATCCGTGCCTGTGTGTGTGTGTGTGCCTTGTCGTTTGTCTGTCTGCGTGCCATTGACATTGACTTATGGCTCTCGCTGGGGAGTATGTGTGTGTGGGGGGGAGAGTAGTGGGAGGAGGTCGAGGTCGACCCTTTGACGAAGTTTGTGGTTTCCTTTTTTGTGCTGTTTCGTTGCTTGTTTTCGTTCGTCTTCGTCTTCATATTCACTTGTCCGCTTGCTACGCACGTTTATGGTTTGTTTTGCTTTCGTTCGTCAATTCGTAGTGACGACGTCACGCACACACACACACACACACACACACAGACATGCCATTAAGCGCTCCAAAAATGCCTACGTGAAGCAAGGCGAAAGAGAGACTGCAAGCGAGCGAGACAGAGCGAGCGAACGAGCGAGCGAGCGTGAATGACGACGTCGCCATCTGTCTGGGTTGATAAATAAGCACTTGAGGCATTCTGGCCCAGCGCGGCCCGGCGAGAAATGAATGACTGACTGACTGATTGACAGACAAGCTGGCGGACGCCGAGTGAATGAGGGGGGAACGCAGGGCTTAGCGGGAGCAACCCGTCGACAATAAGCAGTAAGCTGATGATGATAACGGCAATTACTCGCCATTTTCATTTGCCATTTCTCTTTGTTCACCTCCCCGGCCCCCATATTCCGGGCCTAGGCCAGCGCACATTATCGCCTCGCTTACTTTGGCTCTTAAATTCTGCAGTGCCGTGGCCTATTGAGGCAGGTTATTGCCAACCTAAAAAGTCTAAGCATTTTTACAGAGCGAAACTGATGAATGGAATGGCTGAGACAGCGCGTAGTGCAAGTTGGTAAGAAATCTATAAAATATTTTTAACATATTACTATGCTAATTTCCTAAGATACCACTATCTATAATCTATTTCATTCTTATATCAAATGGTATATAAAATGTTTTAGTCAGTTAAATTAACTATAGTTTTATCTAAAGGTCGACGCCTTTACTTATTATTTGTGCTATTCAGCCTTGTCAGTTGCTATAAATCCGCTATAAAAGATAACGTATATGTATTTAAGTCAAGCAGACGAGCAAGTCTATTGTTTTGTCTCTTAGGCAAACGCCCAACATTGCCCCCCCCCACAATCGTAATACAGACGGGGCCAATGGGGCGTATGCGCAACAAATCTGCGCAGCGACGCAGCAGGAGGCACCTGAAGGGTGCGTGGCCGGGGCAAAGAGGCGGGAATATTACTAAATCAAATGCAATTGAAAGACAAGCAAGCATTTGCTTTACGAGCTGCAGCCAAGCAGGCAGGCTGCGATGATTTTCACACACGTATAAATCAATCAAATGGCAGCAGTTCGAACGGGAAGGGGATGTAGAAGCAGAGGGGGGCAGGCATATGGAAAAGTGCAGCCGGACTGCCATAAAGTGAAGTTTTACGACTGCCAACGCATAATTACGCGCTCTCTCACTCTACCAATCTTCTCCTCTTCGCCTCTCGCACTCACTCCCTCTCGCAGCGCAGGGCAAAATGGCAGCGTTTTTTTGCCGAAACACGCTGCCATCTTGATGCGACAGATGCAGGCGTGAAGTGCCTTGCAGCACACACACACACACACATATGACGCACACACATGCAGACGCAAGTAGAGCGGCGATATGGCGCACAATATGGCGCTGTCTGGTCTGTTGCGGCTGCCCCGGCCGCATTTTCTCGCAAATTATCAAATGACACTTTTGCTGTGGGCCGCAACGTGATTTATGAGTGTGTGTGTGTGCGAGTGTGTGTGCGTGTATGCTGCTTGGTGGTGGATTCGTAATGAAGCCGTTGAATGCCCCGCAGCATTTACATTTATGGACAGCAGCCTCACCGCGCATTAAATTGAATGACACGCGCTTTACGGGGCACAAAACGGCGACAGACAGAGGCAGCAAGAGAGACGAGCAGGGCGACAGACAGACTGACAGACGGACAGACAGACAAGGAAGGGGCAGACAGATGAATGACTCGCTTTGCGTATTATCAAATTGCCTGCGAGTGTGTTTAAGCTGCCCACGCGCAGCTTTAAGTGCGCCAAATTACTTGCAGACAGCGCACAAACAGGTGCAGGGGCGTTGTGCAGGGCGTGGCATCTAATTTGGCCATTCAAATTGCAGCACAGACAAGACGCAATCATATTGTCTGCTGCCATCGCTCCATGCCGCATAAATTGCACACTAATTGTGTCCATTTGCCTCGAAGGTTGCCACAGCTGTCGCTCATACGCCCCGTAGCCCGCTACGCCCAGCCCAATCCGCAACATTAAGCTGAAACACGCATACAGCGGCGACAAACTCTGTGCGCAAGTGTCATGTTGCTTCCAACTATGGCTCTGGCTGTGCCCAACAACAGCTTCAGCCCATCCTCAAGCTCAAGCTCAAGCTCAATGTCCGTCTCCGTCTGCGTCTCAGCGTTTCAGTCTGCGTCTCCGTCTCCAGCTCCGTCTCCGTTTCGCTCTCGGTCTCGGTCTCAGTTGCAGCCCCTTATGTCGCAGTTTCAGTTGACGCCTCCGTCTTGTGTTTAGTTTGGGTGTGAAATCTAATTTGAAAAGTTTGTGTAGTCATTTCATGATGCTGGCGCGCACTCAGCAGCATATGCTACCCACCGCTTGGGTTTGCTTTTCTAATTTTGTTTGCAAGTCGTTGACGCAATATTGCCCAGCATCCGAGAAGGAGAGAGAGGGAGAGAGAGAGATGCCCATGCCCTTGCCTTGCACTCGTCGAAGGTTCTCAAAATTTAAATTACACTTGATACGGAATAGTTTTGATTGCGGGTTTCCAGTTGCGCTCGCATCTAGATTATGCCAAATTGGATGGGAAAACCGAGCAGGATTTTACGTTGCCAGTTGCAAATTTTCCCCGGTGCCGCAATACGTTGAACTTTAAAATTCGATCGGGAACTTTTTCGCGCTGACAAAGTCACTGCGAGGTGAAACTAATTTCAAAACTAAATTAAACTTCAATTTTCGAGACATAATCCCCAATGGGTGATAAAGAAATGTGCAGACAGAGCGCACGCAGCGAGCGAAAATAATTGGCAAAAAGCGAGAAAAAAAACTCATTTGAAAACTACGCCCCAAAGACACACACCCAGAGCGCAGAGCGCAGAGCGCAGAGCTCCGAGCACAAAGAATACAGAGGTAACAAATGCAGAATCAAGAATGGAAACTTCGGGCCAGGACGGGCAAAAAGGTGGGCAGAGTGGGGGGAGGAACTTTACAATTGCTGCAAGGGAGTCTGGCTGGGTGGGCAAAGAAACAATCAACTGAAAGCGCTGATGGCTTCTGATGGCGTTGCGGTCCAAGGCAGGTGGAAGAGCGGCGCGGTGGGAGGCGTTTCTGGGTTTCTGATTGGGGTTGGAGCTGGAAGACTGCGGCTGGCTGGGGATGTGGTGTGCGTCTGCTGCCAACAATGGCGCAATGGCGTCTGTAATTTCATGCAATTGTTTCCCTTCGTTTATGACAACTACGTCTTCGTCTTCGTCTTCGTCCGCGTCCGCGTCCTGCTCAGTCAGTCAGTCTGTGTGCCTCTCGCACTTCTAACATCTCCATTCCAGTTGCCTTTTGCGTTCCGTTGCCTTTGCTTGGCCAAACGAAGCGTGCAAATTTCAAGCGCTGGCTGCAGCTTCAACACCCTGTTCGCCCTGCCTCCCGCTTCAACACCCTGTTCGCCCTGCCTCCCGCTTCACTCGTCTGTCATGAGCAGCGTTTAGCACCTTCAGCAGCGGGCAGCGATTACGATTCGCCATAAAGTCACGTACCGTTGTACGATGGTGCGATTTCCGAGCACAGGAGATTTCTCGTGCGGTTGCCCAAAACGGATACCAACTACAGCATACCTCAACCTCTCGCCCTCCCTGCTCGTGCTTCGTTATTTTAGTGACTGCTCCACACGGCTCGTTGCGTTTGCAAATTGTCGCACATTCTTAAAGGTGGGCGTTGTGCCACGCCCGTTCATCAGTACCCCAGCCCCGGTCTTATCTGTTGCACCCCACCCATTCCCCCCACCAATCACCTTCAGCGACAATCCAATCCCCTGTTCGGGATGAAACCGCCCTTGATGCTCGTTATGCGGACTTGTCTGCCCTTTTCTTCGCTCCTCCGCTCCCTCAGCTCCTTCTGTGCAGCGTTTTGCATTGGAATTTGCTTTGCCAAATGCCGCCATTTAGGGTTGTGCCAATAAAAAAATGATATTTATGGTTGTAACTACCGTTTTGTGTGTACGCCTCCCTCCGCCATTTCTCCCACGCCCGTTGCCCCTCGCACTACCCCCCAACTAGCCCACGTGCTGGCCGAACCGAAATCATACCCAGAGACACATGCTGCTCATAGGCCTGGCGACAGTGGAACGAAATTCAAAATGACCGCGCATCGATCTTGTAATATGACTCGATAGCCCCAAGTTAAATGTCTAGAAAAGATTTTTTTAAATACTTTATCAATTTATTTATTTCATAAAAATTAAATTAAACCATAGATTTATCACAAATTAAGTTTTTTTTATTAAAAACACCTATAAAAATAAAATTCATGGCCTATATATGTTTATAAATTATAAACAAATATTAAAATAATAGGTAAACAATTTTTAATGTTTGTTAAGATTTTGAAACATCTTTTTCCAATTCAAACTTTAATAGTAATATAGTTAAAAACAATCATTAACTTTTATACGAAAGAAAAACAAGCTGGAATTAATTAATTTAGAAAAATCTTTTCTGATAATATATACAACATATTAAAATTAGAAAATATCATAAAATGTTCATAATGTAGCAAAATTATGTTAAGTCTAAGCACATATGTTCTATTAAAATTATTTTTTTTTTGCTTATTTTCCAGGTTTCCATCCCACTGTGCCTGAGGGTTGGCCGCACACAAATGAAATCTCACAAGCATAACGAGCTCGTGACTCTTTGCTCTGGCAAGGGTTGGGCACACCAACACACACACACGGGCACTCTCTCTTTCTCTCCCTCTCTCGCACACACGCACACCTACAGAAGTGGCTGAGTGTGGCACATACATATACATAGAAAAATATGGCACGTACTCTTCGAGAGCCATAAGTTTACGTTTTATATCGGGCAAACTGTGCAATATTATAAATTTTGAATTTTATCTTAGGCATTAGATTGCCAGAGAGTTGGGCTGGTTGGCTGCCTGCTAGCTGCCTGCCAGCGACTTGTATCGTCTAGTTCATCGGGTGTGCGAGTGTGTGTGTTTGCCTTCTTGGATTAAATGGAAGGACGTGCGCTTGAGCCGCATTTGGTGGGGGCGAATGCGAATGGTTGCCCCTGCCGCATCCGCCTGCTGTATCCCGTTGCCAGCAACAAAGGGTGATTATCGCGATTGGCGAAATAGTTGCAGCATTAGTTGGAGCGGCAAGTTGTGGCAAAAGTTGCCGCGCGCTGCCCGTAACAAGGTAAATTTATTATTGTTAATCTTTTGCTCTCTCTCTCTCTCTCCCTCTGTTCGTCTCTTTTGGCTGCTCTGCTGGTTCCACCTGCTACAAGGATCCAATGTTGCTACGCAACGCAAACAGGCTGCCGCCAGGCTGCAAATGCAAGGAGCTGCGCTGCCTGACAAGTGCCAGAAGTTTATCTAAATCTTTCTCTAGCTTCTCGCACGGCAAATGTCGAGCTGCTGCTGCTGCTGTTGCTGCTGCCGTCAGCAACCACCAAACTGCAGCTGAAGGACAGCCGGAAGTATTGCGTTTTGTCTCCTGCTCCCTTTTCGCCTTTCCTTTCCCAGCTCTCCCTCTCTGTCTCTCTCTCACTCGCTGCTCTAGGAAAAATGAAAACGCTTGTTTAACGAGCGCACGCACCACACGGCAGAACACGACACGACACGGCACGACACGGCGCGACACGGACACGAGCCGAGGCACGAAGTAGGAAACGACAATTACGGGGACTCGCCGGTTAGTTTTTCCTGCCGGCTACTCAGTTGCGGCCGTGCAATCGTCGGGTCAACAACGGTAGCTGGCCAACGGTATAAACAGTTTCAGAACCTTGTCACTTGCGTGAGTGTGTAGAACCAGTGCAACTTCGTATACGTATACTGAATGTATCCTGAGTGTATCCTATCCGGTATACCTTCAGTATACGTAACACGAGGAAACACAAGCAACGCGGGATGTGTTAAATATAACTGCATAATTCACTTGTTCATCACTGTGTACCCGACTTAAGTTTGAATAAAGTCCGTATTTGTGCAAATCAAATGTGTTTTTGAATTGATTCCATGGGGCGGCGTTTACTTGCAGACACTGTCGCGTTCACACTTGTTGCACCCGCACTTGATTTACGACGGTTGGGGGGACACCATCAGCTGACTGGAGTTTGATAAAGGAGCCTGCGAATGGGAGACTTGTGATGGACAAGGGAGGAAGCAGCAAGAAAGCGACAAACTGCGCGATAAATATTCACGCTGCGAGAGATGCCTACGAGAAGTTTTATAAATACTTATGCCTAATTATCAATTTATGTTTAATGACTGCAGATTAATAAATTATGCTTGATTATAAAAATATAAACACGAGTATTTCTATGTTCCTTTGCTAGCTATTAGATATAGAAGGAATAAACTCATATATTGTTTAGAATATTTAAAATACTTAGAGTAGTATAATTTTGAAAGAAAACTTGCATATAAAACTCTATACAGTACAGGAAAATATGCAGTTACAAAAATTTGCCCACAGAGTTTTTATGGTTTATCAAATATTTGATTTTGATTTGACAATATATTAGTTTTATAAATCCGGTTAGAAGCAGAAAAACATTTGTAAGGAATATATGCATAAATAATATTTTATATTTATTACTAATAGTCAAAGTACAGGGTTCTGTCTTTTTCTGACTATGAGTATATGTAATGTGTATTGATTACATCAATTATTTACAGCAAAATAGTGTTAGCAAAAGGAAGAAATAATATTTTGTACTAAATTTTCTGCTGCTAATCAAAAAATAACCAATTCCCACCAATTATGTAAAATTTGGCATATAATACGAATTTCCAAATACGGATTTCAAATTGAGTGTAGGGTATGCTTCAGTTGAATACCAACAGACTAGTTTTTTAAAACAGACAACTTCACTGGGTTCTATATTTAGGCTTTTAAAGGAAGCGGTATAAGTAGAGACAGATCAGTCAAAAACGCACATAAAAAATTAGAATTTCTGTAAAATAGTGTGCACGTAAATATTTAATCAGATAAATGTGTATTCATTTTAATATAATCGACGAAAGTACAAATAAATTAAGGTATCCGACTCGCGTAGAACGTGCAGGCAATTCGTTTGGCTTGCAGCGCTCTTGGCGACAATTGTCGCAACATGTGCAGCGCCATCTATTGCGCAACGGCCACAACACCGTGCGACGCAGTGCGCTGCCACGCGCGACTCGTAAGACTGCGCAAAATCTCATAGGGCAAATAAGGGATGGACACTCTCCTTCTAATCAGAATTATATAAAATTAAAAATTACATAAAAATAAAAAAATAACAAAATAATAAAGTTTAAAATAAAAATATTTATTTGCATTATCTAGTAAATATAGACTAGCCTCTATGGTATAAATAGTAATACGCTCGAAACTCTTTCAACACGTGGTGAGAGCGACAGTTTTAGCTGTGCGGCTTCATTTAAATAGTGTAGACAGCGCGCTCAGACCGCGGACAAGTGGATCGCAGGCGGCTGCCACGGGAGATGCCATTGAACCTCGATCGAGTCGAGCGAGCGAGGAATAATCAACGCATTCACATGTGTGGAGGGAATGAGGAAGAACGAAGAGATAAGGCAACGACAAAACCAAACGAGAAACGAGACGCAAAGACAACAACAACGGAGGCAGTGACATCGCCAAATGAATTTATGAACATGCGACTCTCCGGTCTCCGGTCTGGCAGGCTCGTTTACATCCCTGTCCCTTGCCCCCCTGCCCGCTGGCGAGAGTATGCAACCGGTTGTCATGGCAACAATGGCCGCAAATGGTGACGGCGAAGGAGCGCACAAAGCGCAGAGCACAAACATTTAATTCGGCCATATTTGATTTTGGAAATGCTCGAAATTGTTGTTGCTGCTGTTGCCACTGATACGGTTATTGTTGCTGTTGTTGTTGTTTTTGTTGCCCATCGCTCTCGTTGCTCTCGTTTGTGTTTGTTGAGTTTGTCCCGCTCTCTCTGCCGCTCTGCCTCGTGCTGTGCGGCTCTCCTTTTCTCCAGTTTACTCTCTCTCGGGGTGGTTTTTCGTTGCCGTTGCCATTGACGACGACGACGACGACGCACTGCGTCTGCCCGGCGCAGCGGCTGATTTTGTATCTATTTTCCATATTCCATTATTGACATTGTGAACTGAAATTGTCTCTTTCCAAGTATAGAAAAATAACCGCAAGCATAAATAGCTACAAAATACATAAGATTTACGCCCACGTACCTAGACTTTTGATCCCGTACGCAGTATCCAAAGCGAAAGCGAAAGAGAATCGGAAACTCAGAGAGAGAGAGAGAGAGAAACTGAAATCTCTGGGCGGATTTTACGATGATCTGCGTTGGGTTTTACGATTCGTCGGCAATTAAGAAACTGTGCGCTAAACACGTCTTTAAAAACAAATAAATCACCTCGACATTGTCTGCTTCCCCATTGAGATTTATATCGCATAGATATATATATGTGGATCCATCTATATGTGTGTCTGTACATTTATATATCCCAGTTGATTTTGTTTAATATGCAGGGGACGTTTATGCGCCTAAATGGCCATCGATTTACTATAAAACTGACGATTTACGATTGCCGTAATAAAATCATGATTCCTCGAATCGAAGGAGGCCTGCGCCCCACTGTAGTTATATATCAGCAAATCGATTCGTTATGGGTTGGGCCAGTCGCCACACTTCCAGTCTCTCAGGTAGTTTTATAGATAAAATGATTAATTGCCTATTTGAGCAGCTACGCAAATGAAAGGAAAGTATCTCTAGCAAAACTACAAAATAGCTTTTGCGTCATTAACACAAGAAGTCAAAAGATAGAAATATAGTTGTATTATTAATTAAATAATTCTTTTAAGATCTTTGGAAGTTTTTCAATAAAAGAGTTTATTGCAGTATAAATTATTATATTTATATAAATGAATTAATTTCGAATCTTAGAAAGCAAGTTTATTAGAGAAGGAAAAACTGTATTTTTAATAAAATTATTCATTTGCAATTTTCGAAATTTATTAGAAAAACGCACCAAAAATCAAACAAATAAAAATTGGTTCCCAACAGAAAAAGACAATCTAAAATAGAGTCATTTTATTTATGTTTCTCAATGGGTTCGTCGAAATCTGACTCCTACTAAGATACACAAACTATTGAAAGAAGTTGTATGGTATATGTAGATAAGTTTCTATTATTGATTTCTGGTTTGGCTTGCCACACCCCTTTCACTCATATGTCACAACTCAAAATATGTATTTTCTTTGACGTAACCTGTGTTAATTTTGCTTTTTGAATAATAATCACAAAAGATATTCAAATAGTCTCTTTGTTTCCATAGTTTTAAGTCGACGGAGCACTCAACCTTTTGAACGCACAAATCTTTGCATATGTTTAAAAATTTCAGTATGCGTAAGAGAGGAATCTGAGTCTACTGTATGGTAATTTATGAAAAATGTTAAGAGAGAAATCTTCGCTTAATTAATATAAATAATATATTATACCAAACTATAAATAATTTTGTATTATTTTTTAGCACAATATTTCATATTAAACCAATAATTGCAACTTACAATTGCGTAAAGTATCCATCCGCCATACTGTTTTGTATCTGCAAAGACAAAGCGATAAATATGTTTTAAAATAAAGTAGATATTGCAATAAATAAATTGTTAATTTCAAATAAGCCCCAGTCAGTCTGGCCCGTCAGTCGCGTCCGCCTTTGGGCCGCTTTCGCGGTGCAACGAACTTCGATGTTGCTTGGCCCGAAAATTGAATGGGCACGACAAGTCAATTGAGCAAAAATTGTCCATTTCAGTGACAAGAAGACTGAAGTGATTTCTTTTTTAGGCGATTCAATCTGTCGGGTAGGGGGATGGGGCGAGTAAGTTAAAATCATGGCAATCAAGTCTGGCGGAGTAATTTATGCATTCTTTGTTCGGGCTCTTGTGTTAATTCGTTTAAAAAAAAACAAAAAGAAACCCAGAGAAGATATATGTGAATAATGCTTTAAGCAGAAGAAGACGGAGAAGGAGAAGAGAAGGCAACGAAGCCTGGAACGGAGATTGCGAGTGAGCACAGCAAGCACATTGGAATTGAATATTTAAATGCACTTGCTGCAGACAGAAGGAAGCGCAGTTGGAGGAGGAGCAGGAGGAGGAGGGATAGCAGCAGCAACACAAAGTGGTCAGATAGCCCCGAGCCCCGGCTCGGAGTCAATTCCCAGGCGGACTGGGGTCGGGGCAAGGCGGCCATATGCAAGTGCAATAAATTTGAAGCCAACTGACAAGCGTCATTGTGAATTCCTGCTGACGACCGCCTGTCACACGACATCAGCTCCAGCTTAGGCGGGGGATGCGTCATGAATGATATACGATATACACTCATACACACGCAGGTAGATATAATATGCGCCTGCATGTGTGCAACATTTGAAAACTTTCCTTTGATAGTTTCGCAGCGCCCTGCGCTAAATTTAGTTTGGCGGGAAAGAGTTGCTCGCCTTGCGACGACCTCGAAATCATAATTCAACTTTTATGATCCTTTAAAGGGCCATTAAGTCAACTCCTTACTCTCTGGGCCCAGGAACAGGGATAGGCAGGGGTCGTGCGCACAGTCACTTTCCCTTTTTCCTCGAACATTCAGCGAGCAATTAAAATGCGCAATTGCAACTCTTTGACGCGTTGCAACCAAGGCGAAAGGCGACCGTATCCCAGCGAGTCGATTTTTTAGATTTTCACTCTATTTGCAGCACGCCGACGTCAGTGTAGGAAAAATTGAAATGGTCATTAAAACTGCTTTATGATCTCTTAAAGCGAAAGCAAGAGTTCCGCATCGCAGGCAGGCAGGCAACGGCAGGGCAAATGGCAGAAAAAACATGTGTAATGCTTAAGCAGTTGCGGCCGACCGCGCCAGGCGGAAGGATTAATATTTTTTAATGGGGCATTTTTCTGGCTGTTTGCGGAATTTTGCAACAAATTGTTTTACGATCGCACAGCGGCAACACCTAAAAAAAAAACTCGCAGTTAGAGTCGTTAAAACTCTGCCTTAAATCGGGATTATTTGGCCTTAATTGAATATTTCGAATTTAAATGTGAACAGCGGACTGACTGAATCGATAAAGCTGTTCTATAAATATGAATGCGCTGAGCTCCTTGATAGAATCAGGTAATTAAACATCCATTAAGAGTTGTCTGTCTGTCTCATTTCGATTATTTGCCAGTTAACTGGTTTGCCGACGAAACCCGCCAAACACGTAAGAAATTTGAGATCCGAAAAAGTGTCAAATATTCGAAAATTAATTTTCAGTGCTTTCTATTCCAATTTAGACTGCCAATTCCAATCAAATTGATTATGCAAATCGATTGGCAAAAGTATTCGAAAATAATATTCGAAATAATGCACATTATAGGTTGATTTATATGATGATGTAAGGCGCCTTTGCGCTCTGAGAGGCGTGTGGCCTGATCCGGTCTTAGGATTGCAGATAACATGAAGTGCAACTTGAACTGCAGCTGGGCAGGCAAATGCTTGCCTCTCTTTCTCGCCAACTTCTCCTCTTTCTACGCTTGCCTCCCATCCGTCCTTCCTTCAGCTGTTTGGTAAGAGATCTCCCCCATCGAGTGTGGCTGCCATTTATGTGCGGACTGAAAGCGCCTAAAGTAAACATTTAATTGCGCCATTAATTGCGCGGTAAGTGTGCCAGATGCACATGCTCAAGAAAGAGAAGAGGGGCACACAATGAGGTGCAACAGAGATGGCAACTGCCAGCGGCAAACAAAACAAACAAATTCCATCATTTAAGTGCTCGGCACTGCACTCGTTGGCCACAGTTTCATTTCCCCCCCTTCCCGATCTGCCTGCTGCTCCTCCCCCTCTCTGCCATATTGCTTCCCGCTGCCCTTACCCAGTGACTTTTACGAGCAGTCGAGTCTTCCATTAAGGAGCGCCGGGTCAGAGTCAGAGTCCCGCTCTCCTGCTGCTGCTGCCGCTGCTGCTGCACTCCTTGTCCTGACCACGGGGCCCTGTCCACCTTGCAGGCAAGTCCTAAAGCCTTTGCCGCATTAACTTTGTGTGTTTAATGCGCAGAATTATTGCCAATACAATCGACGTTTTACGATTCTTAAGTTGACAGTTTTTCTCCTTTAGCTGCTGCCTACTTATTCCTGCTTTCTCTTCCTTTCTCCTTCTCTCTGTCTCTGTCTCTGTCTCACTCATTCGCCATTAGGCTGCCACATTTGGGTACTCTGACTCTTATTCTACACGTTTTTATTTCTCTATATTTCGGCTTAATTAATTCGATTAGCTTTGCTGTAATTAAAATGTGCACAAAGTAATTAAGAATCGCTTTAATCAAGCGAAATTGCAGCAGCTGAGTTTCAGGAATTGAAGAGGGGAGGGTGAAGTGAATAGAGAGGGAAATGTGCTCGTACTTAAATTAATTTAAAGTCATTTTAATTCATTTGCTTGAATCATATGCGATTTCAGTTCTTGCTTGTGTTGTGAAAATTTCTGCCAGAATCACAGTTGCAAATTGATTGAGAAAAGCTTAAAGACAAGTTAAATAAATAAATGGAAACAGGTCTTTGAGTGTGCAGCAAGTTGCAGGCTCTGACTGCAGTCGCAGGCGCAGGGCGCAGACTTCTCCTTCATCTTTGCCCAGGGGCAGCTGCCACACGCCATTGCGGCGACGCTTGGCGCCATTAAGTTAATCGAATGGAAAACCAAACAAAGGCCGCAATTAACATTAAACCCTTCGCAAGGGCTGAAGCTGGACCTAGGGCTGAAGCTGGACCTGGACCTGGAACTGGACCTGGATCGGGGCCTGGAACTGGACCTGGACCTGAGTCTGCGAATGAGACTGGAGCAGAGACTGAGCACGGCGTTACACCGGAGAAGGAGTGTGTGTGTGCTAATTCAGAATTTTGCGGAGTAAACACAGCACGAGCAAAGTAACGTATATGTTCACCTCTGCCCGTTCCCACTCGCACCCCTCGCCCGCTACACACACACTCGGCAAACACAGTTACATTAAATTTTAGAAAACACAAAATGCCGCTTTCCGTGTTCGTTGGCAAGCAATTTCCCATAAATTTGAGTCGGAATACCATGCCGACAATATGTACAAATGCACCAAAGGGAGCTGCGAATCAGGTGGGTGGGACGGAAGGCAGGCCATACTGAGTGTATAAGTGGGGGGGAAGAGCAAAGGCCCTGCCCTGCTCGAAAAGTTTTGCTCAACTCTCATTGCTTTTTTGGCAAACATGAAAATGTATTCCAGACACGCATCGGGCCATTTTGCAAACGTGCCACCGAATGAGTGTCGATACCAGGGACAGGCTCGTTGAAGCGAGGCAAGAGCGAGTGCGGAGAAGGAGAAGCAGGGGGAAGAGGTATGGGCGAGGTGGGGGAACCCAGTAGCATCCGCCCACCGTGGCAGAGTGTGCGCTGTTCTTAGCGGTGGCAAATCACGAGGCAGGGCGAAAGTAGCGCAAAAGTTTTCTTTTTTTGCGAAAATAAGTAAAGTTTGAATTTGGCAAAAACATAAATTATTTGGCTCGAATGGCGAGGGAGCCTGCCGCGCGAGTGGCTCCCTGAGGCAACTTCCCCCAACCCCCACCATACTTCTACATAGTTTTTCATTTTTTGCCGTACATTTTTTATAATCGCTGAAGGAAATTTATGAAATAAATAAATAAATAAAATACCCTTGCAACTGGGGAGCTGCGCTGCCATTAGGCGTGGCACTGCTACCCTGCCCCTGCCCCCTGTCGCCGCCCCTACCTAAGCTGCTGCCCATTTGCCTGTCTTGCGCTTCATTTCACTTGCCGAGAAGCAAGAGAAGACGAAGAGTGAGACGGGGCCAAACTTTTCCTGTTATTGCATTTGCTACTGCCGCTGCTTGTGGACTGAAGATACTTTGCGCTTGTAACTTATGGATACATAGTAGCTGGAGCCGGAGCAGCTGCCGGCAGCAGCAGCAGGGGAGGGAGCAACGGCAAGGTGCGCAAATTGCCAGAGCGAGCGACGACGCCCACCTTGAAAGCTGTGGTGTAATTTGTATCTAATCTTGCCTCATGTTTATATAAAAGCAACGAGGGCCCCCAACGAGCCGAAACTACACACAGCCGCACACTCGCACACTCCGGCAATTTGTGCAATATGGCGCTGGCAGAGGGATGCGCCCTTCCTTCTGGACATGCTCGATGCTGCGTCCTGCTTCATGTCCATGCAAACTACAGACATACACACACACATCGATGTTTGCACATATATAGTATATATCTATAGTCGTTCCGTATGGTATATGTGAATGGGGACTCGACTTGCTTCGGCGGCAGGGACGGGGACGGAGTCTGCTGCCGAGCAGCTTCTGCTGCTTGTTTTGGAATTTTAATAAAATTGCACAATTCCCAACTAAAGATAGATACTTCTCGTGTAATTTACGATGATGGCAGATAGCAACGATAGCAAAAACGAAGGCAACTGTCCGCAGCCAAGGCGTTGCCAGATGGAAAGCTAATGACACGAACAGCGCGAGTCAGAGTCAGAGTCAGAGTGAGAGTGGGAGAGAGAGAGCGATATTGAAAGCGTATTATCTAACTCGGATATCTTGATTTCAGCTCGAAGATTTACGCAGATCAATGAAATTTTTATAACATGCACTAAAAATGTACTAAAACGTATAATTGTTTCTCAAACGGCATCATAAACGATTTGATTTATGGCTGCATACAGATTCTTCAACAATCGATTTCGTTATGGAAAACTTTTCCACGGACAAGTGTATTGAAATTATTTTAAACAAAATAATGTTTATTGTATATTGACAAGTAAATGTGAACAATTTATTTGACTGGTAGCATACGGGACCTTGCTTAAAGGTTCACCCAAACCGGTTCTGATCATTTATGTATTAATCTTGCCGCATTGCAGCATTTTCTAAGGCAATGAGCTCATTTTCTACCAATTTAAATTGGAAATGTAATAATAATATATCAATTGATACAACATGATTATTTACTAATCAATTTCAATCCAAAAACTGTTTAATTATGCACTTATAAATAAAATCAAACAGTTCTAAGTGTATTATACATCTGGCAACACTGTTAGCCACCCCAAGGTGTATGCGGGGAGTGGGCAGAGGCAGCAGCAGCAGCAACAGCAGCACTCCACCTAAGACGTGTCCCTGCCTTGGCTTATTTATTGATGAAATCAACTACAAGTTGACACGAAACTCCCCAGGTCGTGTCACCGGGAGTCGAAGGCGACAGATACTGGGCTGGGGAGGCAGGAAAACTTAGCGAGAGCCTGCTTAATTTTACCCAATTGATCAATTCCAGCCTCATGCCAAGCTCATCCTTGCCTCCGCCCAGCTGCATATGCAGATGGTTGACGCCGTTGATTGGGCCACAAATCGAAGGTTCATCATATAGATGGAAGAAAATGTAATCATCGGGTGGGCAAACGATGGGTCGAGCGGAAGTCAGCAGGAGCAAACTTAATGTAATTACGGGGCCGCCCTAATGGGCCATCGAGGCGTCGTTGGCGCTAAATTGGAAGCCCATCAAATTGTGGAAGAGCCGCGGAGCGAGCGACCGCCCGCACTTCTAATTACGAAAATAAATTGTCAATCGAATTAAGCTGGAAGTGGAAGGGAAATTTCGCTTAATTCGCCTTTGCCCTTTTGACTTGACTTGTCCCCGGGCTACCTTCTGGCGAAGTGAAAGTTGCGCCGGGATTACCTGCGCGCAGTTCTAGACAAATGAAAGCAAAGGATTCGGCCTGGCAGCAGGTGCCAGACCCCTAGCCCGCACCAGGAACGGGAACGGGTTAGATACGTCTCGGACCGTTGCAAGAGCGTAAAATTCTTGTAGCAAAACACACAAAATTTTCACGGTGCTGCAAAAAAATGCGCATCTTTTTTTATGATATGCGGCATAAATGGATTTCAAACTGCTGCCAAACAGGCAGCTGAGGCGTATTGTCTCTCTCTCTTTCACTCTGTTTTCTGTCTCGGCTTAAACCCGTCCCTTTTCGGCGGTTATTGCGTTTTCAATGGAATTGAAACTGCGTCGCCGTCAGCGACGTGGTCAGGTTGCAGACTCAGTCGCGCCAGCGTCTCACAAAGGGTTGACAATTGTTGCAATTGCACGGCATGGAATCGTAAAAAATACTCAGGCCCGTAGGCCAGTAGGACCTGGGACTGTAAATCAAAATTCTTTTTCAGCGGAAAAGCGAAAGTGAAAGTCAAAACGAAGCAAAATGGCAAACGGCAAAGGGCAAAGGCTAAGGGACAAGGGGAATCTATTTGAATGCGCCTCCGATTCTGCTCAGTTTATAGCTGCCATATTGAAAATTGCGAAGAGGTCGAAGAGGCCACCCCGTTTCTCAGGTGGCCTGGGCGGAGTATGGGTTGCGCCAAGTCTGAAGTTCAGCCAAGGGTTGAATTGCTGCTGCTGGTTCGGGTCGCTTCTGCTGCTGGCAGCATGTAAATGTTTCGTTTAATCCGTGTAATGGCAACATTTGCTGTAACTCCCATGGAAATTGGACAGCTCCACCCATCATCCTTGCCCTGTTCTTGCACAAACCGCAAGCGAAGCAACAATAACAATGGAGTAACCTTCTACTTGAGCTGCTGCCGCAGCTTACCTATCTTCAAACTGCGCATTATTTTATTGGTTTATGGAAACTAATCGCGCATATAATTTATTTTGACATTTTTTATTGCCTTCTCTATTTTTTTGTTTGTCGAAAAGGAGGTTCGTTTTTTCTGCAGAGGGCGTTAACTTAAATCTCGTAGACTCTTTTTGAAAACTAGAAAAGATGAGTGGAAAGAAATACAAAAGGAATACAAAATGGCGAATATAAAAAATGACTCTGAAAACAGAAAATAATTTAAGAAGACGCTACAAAAGGAATTCAAATACCATCTGCTAATCCATAAGCTTTTGTCAACCTCAATTAAATTTATTAAAGGCATTTGCAGTGAATTAATACAAATATTATAAAATGAATAAACCGAAATTGGTTAGACAACCACAAGCAAATATATGAATAAAGTGCAAACCATTTTTTATATAGAGAAATTAAGAGTGCTTCCTTATCGCTACTTTAACCAATTTGAATTGCCAGCTAAATTAGTTTCTCAGGCGCTCATTCCGACACTTCTTGGCAGGATCCTTGATTGATTTACAGCAATGAGCAAAGTGCCGCGCGATAACGAAAATGCCGCGATAAGAGATCTACTCGGCGTAAAGTGCCTCGGGAAATATGAAAATGCGGTGCATAATTTAGTGAGAAGACGTCAGAGCAGAGATGTGCCTTAACCCCAGCCCCAAGCTCCCAAGAGATGTCGATCTGTTAACGTTAGCGGAACATGTGTTAATACAGGATCGTAAAAACTTGTATCAGTGAAATGAAACAAATGGAGTCTCAGGCGAGCGAGTGAAAATATAAATATTTACCACATTCCAAATTAAAAATAAAACAAAATACCAAACAAAAACGTAGATCGACAGCGTCCGTGAACCGGCGATGCCTACACAACCAACCAGGGCTGGGCTAACTCGAGTAATTTATTTACTCGTACCGCGACTGCAGAAGAAATGGGCAAGATAAGACGTGGGTCAAATCTCGGACCACGGGCATGGTGACTGATGTATCGGCGACAGTGTGGAATTCGGGTTTCAAAGTCAATAAAATACGAGTCGCGGCTGGAAAACGCATATGAAATGACACAAACGCATTTCAAAATATTGAAAAACAAGTTTTCCATTGAAATTGCCTTTCACGTTCGCCGTGCCACTTGAGAGTCGAGTGCAAGGTTTTGTCTGCTAGGGATTGGGATTGGGATTTGGAATGGGGATTGCGGTTGTGATTGGATTTTGGGCTCGGTTTGGTATGCGCAATTGCAATTAGATCAGAGACATCGCTCATTTTCAAGTGACGCTGATGCGCTCGTGGGTGGAAAACAGACATGAAACTGCTTCGGAAAACATTGAGAAAATGAAAAATGGTGCTAGACGAGCGGCATATTCAAGTATCGGTCCTGAACCTGATGAATGCAGCAAGTTTGCGCGTTGAATTTCAATGGCGGACACATCTCTGGGTGCTCGTGCCGGGAGACAGTCGTCCCAACGAATCCCACATCGTTCTGCGATGTACTTATAACAAGAGTCAAGTGCGGCCGCTGGCAAAAGAGACGGGCACGGATGTCGGGCAAAGCGGGGAGAGAGGCAAAAGAAGGAGAAGGAGGAGGAGGAGCAGCGGCGCGTCGCCCATTTTAATGCGTTTCTTCGACAGGCCATGAAATTATGCCTGGTGATTTTTAAAATGCTTTAATTGAAGCGGCCCCAAGCTCAAACTCGAATCTGGGAGGCAGACAAAATGTCTGTTTTTCGTTCTCAAGATGCAAAAGTGGGCAACCCAATTAAAATTCCAAAAGCATTCACTTTACTTGAAAATCTTTTTTTTTCAGCTGCCCAGTGAGTTCTTTGTGCCTCAAGACGGAAAAGATTCTCGACACAGCCCGAGTGAATTTTTCAAAATGCGACGGCAAATTGAAGAAATTAAAAAATGTCTATGCTATTTTAGACTATTTGCAAGTTTTGCTGCTTAAACACAAACTAAATGAGCGTGTTTTATGGTCTTTCCTGTTATCAAAAGATTTGTTGACACAATTCAAAATGAAACTGAGCTAAAATAGTTATAAAAGAATTGTTTGGCCAATAGAAAAGTCGTAAAGTTTTAAGTAATAAAAAATAACAACTCAAACGATTTGTCATTCTTTGTTCGAAACGAGTTGGGACTACGCTGTGAAGCAGCTTCCGCTGCCAAACAAAATATCTTTAAATCGGATTTAGTAAAGGGAAAATGAAATACGAAAAAACTCTCATTTAAATAATAGAAATTTTGTAAAATTATTGAGATTGCTTTAAATTGGATTTACAATGCTTGACTAGTTACTTAGGTCATAGTGTTATATATATACATATACACAAGTTTAGCTTGGCAAGTGTCAGGGCATATATTAAAAACGAAAATTACGCACTTGAACCAATTGAACTCCGCCTCGAAAGAGCGAGAAAAGCACAGTTAAAAACATTTAAACAATGCCAAGTGCAAATTAAGGAAATTTATTGAACACTTTGAACTCGAGTCGAAGTCGTTAAAATTTGCGATTATTGCTTATGAATATAATTAGCTAATTTGTCGAGCTAAAATAACAAATAAGCTGGAAATTTATGGACTGACTCAGAAACCAAAATACTTTCAAACAGATAACGCAGGAAAGCAATTCAAAATTCTCCATTTGTGGAGTGCGAAAGATAAGGCAAAGTGCAGTGTTCGACAGACATTCGAAGTGATTTCGCCACTCGATGCATTGCGCTTCCCGCTTTCTCTTTCTCTTTCTCTCTCTCTCTTCGCCCATGGCGATAAAATGCGAGCTTTAAAATTAAAATCGAAATAAAACTGCAGCTGGCAACGGCGAAAGACTGCACTCGTGCAAACATATATATCAATTGGGCGTGGCAGGACTTAAATTGATTTAAAGTTTTGCCCGGGACGCGGCCAATTTCAATTCACGTTGCGCAGTTGATATGCAAATTGGGGCGGGTGGGGCTCGTTTTATTGCGAATATTAAATGAAATTAATGAAATTTTCTGCACCATAATCCTTTGCAAAACGCATAAATTTGCTCATTAAGTATGTGGTGCGAGGGTGTGTGTGTGTGTGCCTCGATTCGTGTAGATTCAATGTAACTAGTATAAGTATATAGACCGCCTTCCTTGTTCTCTATATACAAGTGTTTCTATTGATTTTTATCTCCCCGGCATCGCACGAGGGATGTTGAATTTGCCAGGACCCAGACCCTGCGAAATTTATATAACCGAGTCTTCGCAGTTTGTTGTTGACGTTGTATGTGTATTCGCATGCACATAGGGTATGCCAAAGCTTTGTGTACATAAACAACGCCCAAAAGACAAAGCTCTGTGTTTGTTTTTTCGAAATTAGGCAGAGAGAAGCCGGCTGAAAGTCGAAAAAGGGAAATTTCCGTTGAAAACACCAAAGCCGACAGGGCAACAAATGTCGTTTAAAGTGTTATACATATTTAAAATAATAAGCACAGCATACGAACAGATATTTATATACGTTCCTTTTCCTTATTTTGCATTTAAGTTGAAGTTTTTACTGATTTGAATATAATTTCATTGAGTTTAAATGCTTTATTTCAGTTTGCTTTAAGAGCACCAGCCAAGACCCAAACCATTTTGCGCTGCGCCCTCTGCTGCAAAGCAGGCGCACACACAACTTAGTTGCCTGGCCGGCAGAGGGCGCACTATAGTTGAGCGCCGAGCACGCACACACGCTTAGCGGCGAGCTATGCATGTGTAAGTGTCACTGAGCAAGTGAAACGGCAGGCGAAAAGAGACAACCGCATTGCTCACAAAACAAACATGGCTGACGCTCGCACACACGCTCAAACAATGATGGCTGTGTGTGTATTGGCTACATTTATCTGGCTGCCGCTGCCTTGCTTTGCCTGTGTGTGTGTGTGCTGCTTCAACCCCACGTTTTCTTTAAATTTTCAGACACATGCGCAATCAAATGCTGCCGGCGACGCCGTCGACGTCGCAGCCAGCTGCTGCTTAGCCGTTTTGTGCTCATGTTATTTTTTTTTTGTTTTTTCTTCTGCTGCTGCTGTTGTTTTTCTGTTTTCTGTTTGGCAAAAGGCGTTTATTTAAGTGCAGTTAAAACTTGGCTGCAAACTTGGAATGCAAATGCAAATTTGGTGCAGAGCTTGCATTACGCAGATAAGCCGGCAAAAATCTACGGCATCGGATTAGCGCGACGTCCTCCAAATTTGGAGATAAGCAGCGCGCGTGCGAGCAAGCGAAAGATGAAGCATTCATTAGGTTCTTGTCTGAAAAGAAGCGTCTGCAGAAACAACTTCATCCGAAATGCGTGACACGTCCACATAATGCTGTCGAAAATTGTCAAATAAATCAGTCATATTTATATAAACGCCCCTGATATGTGAGCCGAGCAGGGCTACAGATATAGTCAAAGCCCAGGCCGCAGCTTAGCCACAGCCCGCTCAGCTAGTCTCAGGCAATATGTAAATTAATAGCTGTCCGTCCGTACCGCTGCACTGTCTCAATCCACAGCGGGCAGATAAGCGGCCGCTGAAAACGTGTTTCCGCATAAATTATTAATCGTCAGCACGAAGAGTGTGAGAGGGTAGAAAGGGACAGGAGAGAAAAGCAGATACACAGCGCACCCAACATGGCAGTTCGACAGCTATGGTGACTGTGCACGGGTGTGTGTGTGTGTGTGTGTGTATTTGTCACTCGCCTTGGCATTTGCTACAGCAGCCGCCGCCGAGGAAATGTAGAACACGTTTGGCAACGCTTTAGTTCCAACACATAACGGGTTCATTTTATTTCAACTTGAATTTTAGCTATTTCTTGTAAATTAATAAAAGTTACTTGTTTTAGAACTTTTTGAAATGAATTACTAAATTTTTAATCATTATTTTCCAGGAATGTTATACGGCTTGCATACTGCAGTAAATCTTTAAAAAACTCTTAAAAATGTCAAACTGTAAATTGATTTACGATATCAACTAAATGATAGCTGCTGCAACCAATTGACTTGTGTGACTTCATTGGCGACGGGTCAGCAGTAAAATAAAAGATTTTCAATTGTCAAAGAGTTGGCAAAGCATAAAAATTTGCGAAAAATTGCTGTAGTTGTTGTTGTTAGTAGCGTCGCTTCTGACAAACACTTGCGGCACATAATGCGACATTAAGGCCAATAAAACGCCACTGAAAAACAACAAACAACGACACAAAGAAGCAAACCGTAGAAACAGCAGCTGAAGGCATCGCATTTTCATTCATAAAAGCGCAGCCACAAGACGCTGCAGAGTCTTCTACTATTAAGTAAATATGTTGCTGTTGTTGTTGCTGCTGCTGCTGCTGTCGGAGGTGGCAAAGGCGAAGGCGGAGAATATAGCAGAGAGCGCGGAATGAGGAGGAACGCTGTTTACTTGACTCGCGTGTTAGTCGCGCGCCTCTCTTTTACGACTGTCAGACAGACAGACAGACAGCCCAGTTGAGTTGAGTCTATGGCCGCTTCCGTCAGCTTCCGTCAACGTCTTGAGCGGCACTTAACGTCGTCAGTTGCCGCTCGCCGCTCGCCGCTTAATGGTTGCCATAATAATGCTTTATTTTACTATCGCATGTGGGATTCCCTTGCTCTCGCTCGCGCAGTTCTATCTCTGTCTTTATCTGCCGCTAGCTGTTGTCTGGCAAGCGTCTGCCGTTGACCGTAAAATTTTAATATCCCCTCGTTTCGGTGCGTGCACACTTCCCCCCGTTGCCGCGGCCAAAAGCCAAATCAATTGCCTGGCAATCTGCAACACCTTTATGGCCGTTTTATGTGCCACACTTTTCACCTTGACATTGACAATTTGACTGTGGCGTCAGCCGCAATGACCATGTCCGCAAACCACAACAGCGGCGGCGGCCCGAGGCACACTCCAGCAACCGCCAGCGGCAGTAGAACCACCAGCAAGTACAACCGCAACCTGCCTCAACGTGTCCCACATCGAAAGTGCCATAAAACACACCAAGTGGCTACGAGAGCTACGAGTGCGCGTCTGTGCGAGATGGGCCTGTGGTCGGGGGCGACAGAGCAATGTGAAGGAGGGGCAGGGGTCAGAGCGAGCATAATCCATCATAAACATTTTTATGTTCGCTCGCATTTGGCCCAGCTCGTTCCCAGGCTTTGCTTTGTTGTTGTTCTTGTTACCGCCGGCAGTAAAAATCGTTAAATGCTTAACAAATTGTTTATTATAGCAGTTTAGCAATAAATGCGCCCATTAGCTCATTTTAGGTGTTGCCACCGCACTTTGCTTCCCCCTAACACACACGTCATTCCTCTCTCTTTCCAGGCAACGAAGCAGCGAAAATGGCAAACGTATACGCATTTTGCATACAATAGATCTCGAATCAAAACGTGAGAAAAGTTGTAAAATAATTTAAAATCGACACAACAAACAAGGAGTGCTTTTTAAGCTTTTTTCAAATGAAAATATATTGGTATGCTTGCTGACCAATAACTTTATTCAGATGGTCAATCAGTTCCTAGAAAAAATATATCTACCTAATGAGTTTCTGTCTTTTTCGAATGGTTATAAATTAAGATAAGAAGCTCAGAGTTCGATGAACAGCAAGAAGCTTTGGTCGAGCGGAATCTTCAGACATATCATAATTTCAGGCAAGTATTTAAAGCTGTTCAAGCTCAGAGAAAACGGGAATGTGCCGTGGTATCTGACTTGCCCAATATGAGTCCCAAAGGAGAGCTTTGGGAGCGAGGAAATGTGAAATCTGCTGCCCCGCCTTGCCCCTGCCTTTCTACACTCTGAGCTCATTTGTTTGCCTTGCGAGGAATTAAACGACTTGCGCATACGCTGCGCACAGAGAGACAGAGACGCAGTGATTGAGCCGAATAAAAGGTTTCACTTCGCTTTGGGTATTCTACGGACACGATGGAGACCCTGTCATAAGGAAGTTTGAATGTGGCCATTTGTATATGGATTCCATAAATGAAGTCACATTCGTGCCGGGCATGCGGCATAAAGATACACACAATTTGCCCTGGCCTGTCAGCTTCCAAATGAGATGCTTGTGCACACACACGCATCCGCACAGCCACATCAGCAAGCTCATTCGAGAGAATGCCTCGCTCGCTATTTATAAGTATCTTGTCCGTAATGCGCTCTCGGCCGATGTGTCACTGGGCCTGGGCACAGACAGTCGCTCAACTTGTATAACTGCTCCACTGTCCCACTGCCCCGCCGCTCCAGCGCCCCTGGCCAATCCACGCCCCGTGGAGGCAGTCAGCCAGCAAACTGATTCTTCGTCTGTCCCGACGTCCGTGACCCAGTTCGGCCAGCCGCCTCAATATGCGTCTATCCATGTGGATAAATATAGGTTCAAATGTAAGTTATGTGTGCAAGTGTGAGGTTGTGTGTGTGGGTGTATATATGTATGTGTGTATGTGCCAACTTGTTTATGAAGCAGAAGCAGAAATATAATTGCGTCGTCGAAATTCTTGTCTTAGTTTCGTAATTAGTTATATTGGCTCTGATTGGACTAAATTAAAACGATCTTTGTGGAGCAAGGGTAGGCAGAGTGGCAGACCGAGAAGGAGAGAGTGGAAAAGTAATACAAAGTTGTATGGATCACACTTACAGATCGATTTAAATGCTAATGACGGAACTAGAAACGCGCTAAAGCATGCCAACCTGATCGGCTGCACTATGGGCAATTAAAGGCAAATTTTATGAAAAAGGGCAAAGAAAAAAATAAAAAAAAACATATATTTATAACGTTTTTTTGTTATTAAAATGTTAAATGTTTTTTGGTTAACAAATATGAAAATAATTAAGCTAAAAATAAGTAAAGGGTCTACTGAATTATTTGAGTTGAACTCATTTGATTACAATGGATTTTCGACTTTAGAATGGGAGTGGCATATTTGCCCACTGTGCTTCGAAACACAAACAAACCGATCCGAAAACGAAAGATATGCACGGTCCAATTTGCGTTTTCCATTGCGTCACAATCTTGGGGACTTTATCGCGGGCCTGCCTAATGAAACTACTAGTTGGGGTTTTTGGTTTCATTCGGCTTTTTCTTCCCTCTATCCTCTCAGTCCCCTGCTCTCTGGTCTCCCTGCTCCGTGCTCTGCCCTCCACCTTATACCATTGTGTGCGTGTCTTCGGCAAAGTCAAGCACAAAACTCATTTAAATTCAATTCGAATGTGACATTTTGTATTATTTTTTTCGGTTTTTTTCTTTCTGTGTTGGTATTTTCGGGCCTTTTGAGAAATGTCGCAAAGTTGAGCGAGGGCGAACAGAGAGCGGGACGGCGGGGAGAAGAGGCCTAAAAAACACTGTCACTGAACGTTTAAATCGATTTGGATTCGAAGGCCGGTGCGAGTTCTTTCTACCTTTGCAGTCCTCGTTTGTTTGTTTGTTCTGCTTTCCTGCCCGACAGTTGTTTACGTTGTTGTTGTTGTTTCTCTGTGTTCTTGCTGCTGCTGTGAGTGTGCTTTGTCAACTTCCATTGTTATCCAAAAATGGCTGCATTATTTGTACTCACATTTTTTCGTATTTCTTGTGCTTTCTTTTTGTTCTGCGGCAGCCCGAGTTGCGTCGACTCGAAACGTGATTCATGCGAGTATTTTCATTGTTGTTTTTGTTTTTCTGCTGCTGCTGCTGTTGTTCTTATTGTCATTTGTATTGATGGGGTGTATTTTATTTTATGTCGCTGGGCGTGTGTGTAACACCAGTTCCCATTAGGCTAAGGCTGTCGTCTTCGGTCGGGACTCCTCGGACTTGTTGGTTATGGGTTCTGTCTGATTGCTGGCAATTTTCATAAACACACTGAATAAAATGCATGTGTTTCTGCTTATTATTTACCTTTCGCCAAGGGTTAAAAAAATAGTATATGATTGACTGGTTCAAGCTAAGACCACGACTTGAAGCCGGACACCGAAAGAACCCATTATAATTCATTATACGCCAGGATGGCCGCATCATCGTTATCCCCATTAACATCGCAATCAAATCCAAATGCAAATGCAGCTGGTGCTTGACTAAATAAATCCATTAGGAAGTTATGAAGCGCACCCTCTTGTCCTGAACAACGAAATCCTTTTTTCCTTTTTTCCACCCAAAACAGCAAGAAAAATGATTTGAAAAAATAATGGAAAATATTAAATTCGTTCTAGCTGAGATTTTAAGTCCGCTGCAAATTAATGCAGAGACAAGAAAGCAAAGGAAAAAAAGAAAAACAAAAAATAATGTCGAATGGGTAAGTGAAAAAACGTGCACAGTTGGGGAAGCTTGAGAAGGAAATGTCGGGCGCAAATATAATAAAGAAACAGAAGAACATACTCCCCTTCTCCTCTCCTTTCCACAACTGACTGACCCAAGCAAGTGTACAATGCAGGAAGACAAATGCAAATGTCAGACTATTTCAAGCGGAGATTATAATATATACTTATATCGTACATAATATTCAAAAGGAAATGCTTGTAGTCACGCAAGTACTTAGTTCCAGTGAGAGAGAGGGAGAGAGTTGAAGAGGGGGAGAGCAATAAATACTATAATGTTATGGCTCCGACATGATATTATACGAAACGCATCTCTGACTTTTAAATATGCAGATGACTGGCTGCATGATCCATACTTAAAATGGGATTATTTTGTTAAATTTTAAATTAATTAATAAAATGTCATATATTTTTGCATTATTTGCCTAAGTTGTGAATTTCTGGAAATAATTTAAGAACTAGCAAATTCTTGTTTAACGATTGTTCGTCTATTTACCTTTGCTCTTTGCTCCAGCTCAACTAAGTCTTTACCTCAACTAAACAGAGTCTTTACTCTAGCTAATTGAGGGGTATTAGTTGCATATATCACGATGCTTTGGCTTATCTACTCGCACTCGTCTCACACTAGTCAGTCTGGCTAATAATATTTAAAAGTAATGTTCTTCATTTCACCTTCTGACCAAAGCGAAAAAACTGCAATAAAAGCAACAATGAGAATGGGAGAACGAGAGAAGAGTGCGAAATGGCAACAAATTTGCGAGCAGGCAGACACTTGAAATGAGCCACATAGCTGGAAGCAACGGCAACAAAGATGTGCGGATGTGTATGCCAAGAAGAGGCAAAGAAAAAATTAGAGGAGCAAAGAAAATGCCAGACAAATTTTATATAAATAATTCATTGTTGTAACGTGCGCAACTCGTCGGGAACGTTTCTGTTAATTAATGAAACGCAATGCGAGGCAAACTACAGACGCCGCCAGCAAAGACAAACGAACAAAGGGAAGCCGTAGCAGCAGCAGCAGCAGCAGAAGAAGGACATGGATTTGGAAATGGAGCAGGGAGAGGAGTCTGACAGAGGAGTTGTGCGAAAATTAATAACAGACGCACAATGGCAGCTCGCAGACGGATCTGCTCCACAGGCAACGCTTCAAATTTGAACAAATGGCGCAGCAAGGCGCACAGCGAGCGGGCTGGCGGTGCAGAGGGGGTGCTGAGGTGGCAAAGAGTTTGCCTGTGGTCTAAGGTGGATGCAGGGCGCAGTGCAAATAACGACGACGGAGTTGCCTGACTGCCGAGCATGAGTTGTTGTTGTAGTTGTTCTTCAGCGCGAGGTGATGGTGGTGGTTGCAACTGTTTCCACCACCAATAAACAAGACACACACACAGAAACACACACACAGGGGCTGACGTAGTGGCACGGTGTACGTGTGCATGTGTATGGTCATGATTCCCAGATGGGCTTGGGTGGTTGCCCAAAACACATTCCACAAGCCAAACGATATTCAAATTTTCTGCACAAACCCCACGAAGCGCATCGCCAGCAACAGGGCGTGAGGAGAAAAGCATGAGGAGCGGGGGAGTTGCTTCGTGGCATTAGCCATGTTTTAGGCTAAAATGAAAGCGCCCTACTCCAGCGTAGACTGCGCGCTGCGCTGCTCATTACACAAAATTTGCATTTAGAAGCAAACAACAGCAGAGCAGGCAGAAGGGCGGCGAAACGAGGATTACGTAGCGAGAGCAAAAAAAGTGCACTTAACCATAACTTGCGCTCGTGACATCGCGAAAGTCTTCCATTAGTTTCTCGCCAGCTCCCGCCCCACCTTCGGCTTTAGCTTCTGCGACCTGAGCATCGCAGTTGCATACGAAATTTGCCGCTAAGTCATAATCGCTTTGGCATCAGCGACGCGTCGTGAGAGCCGGCATTATCGTTGTCATCGTCATCATCATCATCACCATCATCGGCAGCAGCAGCAGCATCGATAGCCGTTCTGGAATGGGGACGAATCACTCGCATCGATATCGTCGATGGGGATTTAAGTGCTTGTCGCCCGTCAGACATTTCGCTGCGCTCTTTATTTATGAGCCAATCCGACATGACGCGGTCGGGGGGCGAGTCTGTGCTGTGGCTGGGGTTGGGGTTGGGGTTTTGGCTAATAAACTCATCGGCAGCCAAACTTATGGCTTGCTTGGGGTTCTCCGACTGTCAGACAGCTGAGTAAATCAGATAGATAAACAAAATCTTGCTGACGAAATGCGAATACAAATTTAGTCTAATCAGAAGATATTTTTATTTTTACGTGCCTAATTGGATCGGTAAATATATACTTTTGCTATATATAAATCATTTGCTTGCTTAAGCTTTTCATTTGTTTTCATTTTAGTTGCCTCAGTCAAGCGAACAACCATACCTGAGTCGCCCTGTGCCAACAGCCCACGTCAAACAAGAGCAAAAGAGAGCAATTTCACTCTCTTCGGTTGCCAGGCACGACTCGTTTCTCTTGAAAAAACAACATTTTGGGGTTGGCTTTGACAGCTCTTGAAACGTTGCAAACGAATAATATGAATGCATAAGATAAATTGCCGAGTTGTAGGAAAGAAAAAACCATAAATAAATTTAAAACTTATTCTTATTAATAATTAATTTTAAAGTTGTTTTAGTTATACTGTGTTTCAATATGAAATTAAATATGCTTTATTTGAGTTTAGTCTTTTCTTTGGTATTATTTAATTTAATTTCGAGTTGTAGGAAACAACAAATCCATAAATAAATTTAAAACTTATTCGAAAAAATCCAAAAAGTATAATATAATTGATTTAAAAGTTGTTTTAGTTATACTGTATTTCAATATGAAATTAAAAATGTTTTATTTGAGTTTAGTCTTTGGTATTATTTCATTTAATTTCGTTTCACTGTATCAATAGTTACAGCATTCCAATCGTAAAGCCTTCCAATCATTCCTATTTGTTCCCTCAGAGCGAATTTCAATTTCGAGTTCCGTTGTGCATAACGCACATGCCTTTCTTTGGGTATCGAGCTGCAAACTGAGCTACTGCAAGTTACTTTTATGATGCAAACCAATTTTTCGATTCAATTATTCTCAATGGCTTCCACTGCGAAATATCCGTAACTATACGAATTCAAAATGCACGAGTTGAGCAAATCCAGACGCATGCTGGAATCGGGGTTCACCCACATCCAATTCAAACATGCTGGCAACGTTGCCCGCCCTTGGCACCTTCTCAACGGGCAGTACGTGGAATTGGCTGAGGAATTCGTTGCAATCCGCTCCCTTTGCCCCTTACCAGCATTTTCATTTATATTTTCTGAAGTTTTATACCCGACATTCATTGAACATTTTTAGGTTAGGGTATATACAATTGATATAAATTTTAGCAAACTATACGATTCGTTATCTAAGCCGTATCGCCTGTCCCACTCTCATCTTTCATTACTCAGACAATTTTTGAAAATCATTCGATTTTGCCATGGTAGATTTTCTATTTCAATTATTTTCAAAACTCACGTAGCTTATACTTTCATGCTCAGATATACATAGGAAATATTTTTCAAAAATAAAAAGCAATATTCATTAATTTATATCGATCTCTCAAATTTTAAAATAGGGTATTTTACTGCCGATTCCGTTTTTCTGTAGCTTCCACTCTTGTTATTTTTTGCTAAGCTGAACAAAACGTCTGCAAACTGAAATACTTGTAATCAAAATGCTTCGACTGCTCATGAATTGCACCGAGGAGAAGGTGTGGATAATTCCGGAGCTTGCATCCCGAAGTTTTCGCAGAGTGCGTTGGCCCCGCCGGACTGCCCACTCCATTCTGTTTCTCAGGCAGAACCTAAGCTCAATTGAACGTAATTCAACGGAATCGGGCTGAGACTGCGCGCTGGAACGTGTTCAATTTGCGCTCATGAATGTTTCAGTATGTAGTTATTGGATTTAGTTTCGGCATTTGCTACTAAGCATTTTTGTCGTATTCTTTAGATATTTCTCTGCCGAAGCGTGCGCAAAATTGGCAAATAAGCTGAGAAAAAAAACCGAGCGAAAAATGGCGGCTGTTTATTAAGACGGCAGAGCGAGGAGACAAAGCCAAGCACATGAAAAATGAAACGGGTGCACTCTGAAGATACATAAGTTTCAGAACAGTATACTATTTTCTATAAACATAACTTGCAAAGAAGATTACTATTTGATATTGTCAATTTTCGGCTTTAGTCAATTGTCCCAAGTTGGGTTCAAAGAACTTGCCAATCTCTTTGGTGCAGTATCTCATCTCCAAGCAAATTGGGTCAGCCGCTGTCTACGGAAACCTGCCGACGAATGTCAACATCAGTGGCTGTTGACGGTGACGTCTGCACCATAAAAAGTAACATAAAATTCTCGCAGACGACCTTGAGAAGCAGTAAAAATTTTTAATGACTCTCACTTTTTACTGCCAACTCTCGTAGACCGTAAAATTTCGAACTGGAACTGGCGGCATCGTAAAGAGCAAGGAGAGCAGACCAAGCCCGCCCAGCGCGAGCGAGCATGTGACGCGGCCAGGCTCAGCTCATTTTGGTGATCGGTTGTGGGCCGCAAACTGTCAATGGGCCTACTCTGCGACCATAATGCGTGTATTTAAAGTGAGACCAGTCCATGGTCACACACATGTTTGCAAGTGTGCAAGGGAGTGTGCTTTTGCCTAGGTATCTCTTCCTAGAGCAAATAGCATGAGCCCTTCCGGGCCCTGCCTGCTTTTCACTTTCTCTGCTTCGCCTATTCTTGTTGTTTGTTTTTTATGCCTCTTCGCCTCGCGCTGTTCTTGTTTTATTGTTTTATGATGGCCGCTTCGCAGTGAAGCAGGCGCTCTTGCTCTTGCTGACATTGAGCTCATCGCGGCAACCCTTCTCCCTGGCTTCGACTCAACCCTTTGCGATAGCTCGAGGAAAACTAACGATAATTGCTCGCAGGTTGTGCCTAATTTGCTTTCAAGGTCTGCTGTTTTTTGCAACGACTTGGAAACTCATAACCATCGTGCATAAAGCCATATTTCCTTGCAGCCATGTGGCAAACACGGTAAACATTTCTATAATTAGCTTTTCGAAAGTGTAAATAATTGCTGACATGTACGCAGAGTCGTCGCAGTTCAAGGATAAACACGCAGAAGGCAGCAGATCGTAGAAGGTTGAATTTCGCCTAGAAAGTGAATTCAGTTAAATTATATATTTGGACAAAGAACAACTAAAAATTATTTGAAAACTGAATTTATAGGGAAGGGTCATACGGATACTGAAAGGCAAACAATCTTATAATAATCCCATGTTATCAGATGTATCACTCATTCAGCAATCCCACTGCTGCACTGCATCCAAGTGCATTGACACCTGTCGAGTAATTTACAATCGCAATCGCTTTTGGCATGCGCTGCATGTTGCTGCTTTCATTTACATTCCTTGCCACCCGCCACTTGGTCTATTATCGAGATGGCTTTTGTCTGCTGATAAGGATGCTTGTTGGGGGGACAACAAACAGCGAAACTTTTAATGAGAAATGTCGCATGCTGCATGCTCGCTTCCAATTTCTCAGCGCAGTCCCGTTGTTGTTATTCCGTCCCAGCGGCGCTTTGGCCAACTCGACAATTTTCGTTACGAGCGAGCATCCTGGCGAAATGAGAAAACTTTTGCCCGGCACCAAACGTGTCGACGTCGACGATGACGCTTGGCCGCATGCCCGCATTCCCGCATTCCCGGCCAGCGAGCTGGCCATAAAGCTTGCCAGGCAGGGACCATAAGTTGCCCAAAGTAAATCTGTTTCAAGTGGTGCGCTCACTTGGCGAATTGGCTGCCAGCTCCCTTTGCCTGGCGTAGGTGTCCCGGTACGTGTCGCTGTGTGTGTCGTGTCGCTGTCTGTGTCCACCCGAAGGGTTGGGCATGGACTACGCTCATGCCAACTGTCTGGAGCCAGTTGAAACGCTTGCTTTGCCATTATTTGCACAGCAGCTGCAACGAGCCAACTAAGGTGATGCCCGGGAGGGCTGGGGGGAGGAGGCGTGGAACTGGTCAGCCGCCCATGTCCTGGCTTACATGTGCCCTGACTTTTCTTTATTTCTGCATAAGGCAACGATGCGGAAGAATGACTCGGTGCTGCTTTGCGAACGCTCTGCCAGGTCCTACAATTCCCTAGGTGGCTCTGCTGAATGCCGAGCATTGCATTCGCCACAAATGGCCCCGCAGCCAAACACTCAAACACGAATACACTGAGAGAAACATGTGCATAAGCTACCAGTTCCATCTGTAGAAAACTTCAATAAGTTAAATGGGAAACTTGTCTATTTATCTGTTTGAAAATAGTTGTACAAATCATGTTCTTTTTTCTTATTTTCGTGCAGTGTACACCCAAATTGCCCAAGCAGAGGCAGGAGACGCCGGGTTAGCCAGAGTATTTCGATCCCCCTCTCCGCTTGTTGACATGTTTTTGCCGTAGATGCCGCTGCCAATCGTTGCATATGGCAGGGGATGGGGCTGGGGCTGGGGCCGGGGCTGGGGCTGCACGACAAATGGCGCACTTGAGCTGGATAAGGCGGAAGACGGAACACACCTAGGTGTACTGACGGAATGGAAGCAAACAAAACAACAACTGGTGAAACGAGTAAACCCAAATACGCTCAGCGAATATGATTCTATTTTGGGCTACGGCTTTGTCTGTTTGCTTTCATATTTTGATGATTGTCGCAGGGACTGGGCCAAAAACACAAATTGGCCCGTGCTTGGGGCTGGGTCTTGGCTTGGGCCGTGTAATGGCATGGAAACGTCGAAAACAAGGCACGTCTTTCGAGGGGACCTTAAAGCGGCTTTAAACTGGCGGCGAATCGACATGACTCGCTCTCTTCAGATCTCTTTTTAATTTGGCTGCCAAAAGTGTTGGGCAATCTTTTTTTCGGCAAAGTTTTTATGGCCCCAACAGATTTCTTGCCAGCGTTGTCTTGCGCTTGCCTCGTCCGATGCGTCTAATGAAATTCGCCACCTTCTCGCCGTCATTTGCCTCATGTTCTCAGCGCATATTGCGACAACTTTGCTTGACAAACTTTGTCCAGTTCCATTGCCAGGCCACTTAATTGCTTCCGCTGCGCCACAGCGCCGTGTGTGGCAGCTGGCAGATGGCAGCTGGCAGCTGGAATGGACGAGGACGAAACTTTGATTTATCAGGCCGTAAATCTCAGGCTAAGCATATCCGTCGAAGTGCACGCTGCGTCGGGAATGGGGGGAAGAGTCTCGGGTCTCGTCGGCCAATGGAGCAATCCACGGGGTGTTCATAAATCAGCGGAAAGAATGTGAGGCCGCCACGCAGCCGTGCAGGGTATCAGTATAAATCGAACACTTAATGGACTCACCTGCATGTGGTAATCTCGAGGCAGGCAGATTGCTGATTCAGTCGTATCGACTTCATTCAGACTGCGCGCCTGCTCAATAAATTTGTGTGCATTATGAGCACGAAATAAGTTAGGAACTTTATATCTGAATTAAATGCAAAATGAATTAACGTGACTGAAATATTCATCTTGGATGGCAGGACTCGCCAGTGGCAGGCGCAACATTTGCATAATGCGAATGGCAAGCCGGCGCACTCGTAGTTGTACTACGAGTACCAATACATACTCAAACTCATAGTCCACAGTCATAATCTTGCGCATACTTCGACTGCTGCAGCCAGTTGGGGGTTTCCTTCGGGAAGGAAAAAGGAAATGCGCATGCAAATAAAGATGTAAATTTTATGCCATGCCCGAATTAAAATAATACCTGCATGCCGATTATGCAAATTAAGTTTCTGCTTTCATCTTGCCCCTCAAAAGATATAAGTAGTAATAGATAAAGGTAGATAGACGATTTAGTGTTTAAGTTAAGCTGTTAGTCTTTTCTTTTTCAACTTGAATCCTATCTAGTATTCATTATTCGACAAATTGTCGCCTCAATTAGTCGAGGTTCCCCAAGTTCATTGCAAACACTTGATTTCAATTCATTTGAGTGGTTCGTTTTAAATGCGGCAGACCCCACAGCGAGTCGGAATTAACGCTTGCCCGCTAATTGTTCATTAATTCGAATGTCTGTGGCTGCCGACTGCATATATTCATGAATGAAATGAATACGCGCTGTCATAAAAATAAAGAAGTCAATGCGCTGCCGATTGCCGACGGCAAATGATTAAATCTTGATTATACGAACAGAACGTTGCTTATAAAATTGTTATATAAATGAAATAAATAAATAAATTAAATTGTTTAAGTAATTCAATATTAATTAAAAATATTAACAATAATTACAAATATTTTTTCAAAAATTAAAATTTATAGAATTGAGCCTTTGCACTCGACTAGGCATGTTGCCGCAATGAGAAGAGTCGGGAAAATCTTCGATTGAAAATGAAAATGATGAAGTGAAGCGGCTGCCTGAGCGTTGCTCCGGAGTGCCCGTACCCGTGCCCAGGCCAACGCGAAGAGTTGCCATGGCAACGGAGCCACTAATAATGGAAGTCACGCGCTTTGGTCAATGGCCGTGGTCGCTGCACGGGGTAGGCCTGGACTTGAACAGGGAAGGGGCAGGGGCAGGGGCAGCGGCAGCGGGAACGGGGAAATTGTGGCGTGGAGAGCTGGTTCTGGCCTGGGCATTTTTGTGCTGGTGTTTGTGCGTGCACTGGTGTGCGTGACTGCGCTGTCGCTGTCGACGTCGCGACGTCAGCGCAGACTGGCTGGCCGGGTGAGTTTTTGCCACGCCTGAAGCTGAAAACGAGACGCGCGCATGTGCGGGAAAAGGACAAAGCATTGCGCCGCGTAGTATCTGGCAGATACTGCTGCCAAGCCAGATAAATTCAACATGGCCGACGCGGCAGATAATTGCGGCCACAGCAGCGACATCTGGCGGCGAGAAATGCAGCAGCAGTTACCGCTAGACTTGCGTTATCTGCGGCTCGTGAGACTCTGCGCCACAGCACAGCGCAGCAATGAAAGAGGAAGGATGCCGTGCTCGCAGCTCGCGCTGCTCTGTAGTTCCACTTTTGGCCGCCAGGCTGCTCTTGTTTCGTTTCTCGTTGGAAGATAAATCTAGACAAATCCAAGTGGAATGGGAAAGCCTCATTGAGTTCATCTAAAAACAGCCTCATTTCCCACTTGAAAACTGAATTATCTGCGGACCCGGAACATTTCATTTCATAGCACAATGTCTGAGACTGGCTGCCTCGAGCCAGAAGGCATTGGCGTTAATAACTGAACACGGCATAGTTTCTGAATTAGTTTTTAATGGCCTTTACCGATATTCACTTAGTAAGAAAGACATTCCCGAATAGAGAATGCTCATGCTTTAGAAATATAACTCAATATTCAACGATAATATATTTTATTGCCTCACTCTGTGACTTAATAAGCTGCGCATATTAACACTCATTAAATACTTATAACACACGATACAGTCAACCCTCAAAGTGCCTATAAAGCGCTGCGATCAGTCACTTTATGATTTTTTAAGTGGCAGCCCATGTGGAGAATGGGGCAACTCATTAAGGGGCAGACTAAAGTGTGTGTAAATGCCTAGATATTTTAAATTTAAATGCAGAAAAGAAACTCTAAATCTAGTGGTAATTTGTCATTTTTGGTTTGGCTGAACTTATTAATAATAATATGATACGATCCTAAAAAAATTAAAATAAAACTATTTTAAATAAACAAAGAAGTCCAGTGTGACTTACAATTATTTCAATAAGAAGTGCAAAATAGAAAATATAATTTGCTTTGCTTCATTTAGTGAAATTTCTCATGATCAAATGATCTATCATATGCAAAGTACTCAACAATATCTAGAGGATATGCACTTTTATAGAATTGAGTCATTATTTATTTAGGCCAATCTGATTTAAGGAGCAAACTAAAAATTAGCATGAGCTAAAAGCAAAACCTTAAAGCAAACACGTATAAATTGCCGCTAGATTTGCATAATGGGAAAGTGGCGAGTAAAACTAACAAGGCCTCATTAGAGCTTCAATTGGGAACAGTACAAGGAGAGAGTTGATGTCCTACGAAGCCCAAGGGCGGCCCGGAGCCGCGGCGAGGCGACACAACCAATTTGTAATCAGTGGTGTTAACAATGCGACCCATAAATTTCTATTGACCTCTGTGCCCTCTTCACAATCACTGTGGCTCCGCAGCCAGTCTCCAGTTCCCAGTTTCCCTGTCGCCCAACTTCAGCCCTGCAGCGAGTGAATTATGCAAGTGGCGCGATAAAAGCAAAGCCCCGACGAACTAAATTTATTGGATGCCATGCACTCATTAGCATCCAAATGCGGAGACCGCCAACTCGAAGTCGAAGTCGACACCGTACTCTGTACGCGAATGAGAACGCAAACGAACTCATTAACAGCGCCAGTCAGATACCCCGCACCGGTTCCAGTTCTCCGCTCTCCAGCACCCCAGCCTCAGTCCCGACTACAGCCATGCCCACAACTGACAGCTCCGGTCAATGGGCGGGCCATGGCGCTGAATAAATAACAAAGTGACAACCACAAAAAACAACCGCGCCGGTGATGGAGCATCGCCTCGGGCCAGAGACAGAGGCAGAGCGAGAGAAGCAGCAGCAGCAGCAGCACCAGCAACGGCAAGACAAGAAAATGTACAATAATTGAGCTCACAAATCACAGGACGTGGCAGGAGTCGCAGTTGGAGTTGTTTGTGAAGTGTGGACTCCGGGCAGAACCGGGAACGGGATCCGGACTGGGACCAGCCGGCGCACCAATGAACACGAACCAAGTAAATTGAGATTCTTTAAATTTATGCACATATTTTCCTGTTTTTCCACTCAGCAGCAGCCACAGCCACAGCCAGAGCCAGAGCGACTGTCGAACTTGAAAGTACACACAGCCACTTAAGCTGCTTGCTGACATCTCGTCTCTTGCCGCTCCGAGGCCCGAGGCAGCGGCTGGAGCCAATCTGCAAGCCAACCGACAAAGGGCGCCGGCGATAGCCCCGGCTGTCGTCAGGCTTGCTCTCTGGCTGGTTGGCCATTTAGCTGGTTAGCCAGCTGTGGATGTAGAGATGTATGTATGAATGTGTCGGTGTATGTGTGGCGTGGCATATTGATGAACCGCAGCAAATTGGCTCCACAGTGGCAACATATCCGATGCTCTTCACAGTGGGACAAGGCTTAGATTTGCTTCATTCTAATTTATCTACGAATCACTCACATACCCAAAGATTAAATGAAATGGGAAAAATCTTCAAAATAAAAGTAGAATATAATTCTTAAATATATTATAAAGATTTGTATTTCATTGCCTTTGCCACTGTGCAATCTCATTCATGACTGGCTCAACTTTTTCTGGCTGTTATACACGACAACAAATTGTAAAAAAAAGCAAACAGAAAGATGAGAGAAAATAAAACAAACGAAAGAGCACAGCTTACACACACTGCCCGCTGTGTGGGTGTGTGTGTGTGTGTAGTTTGTAGTTGCAGCTTGGCAATCTGCCATCATTTGGCATAAATCCCCCATGATAAAACCAAGACGATTGCTCCCCGAAGTTCGTGGCGCACACTAAGCCACGCAATTTTCAGTTACACCAGGACGAGTGTCGGAGTTGGCCCTGGAGCTGAGGGAGAAATAGAAGTAGAAAAAACTCCCGCTACTACAAGTAGTACTGCATGCCAATCCTGCACTAGCAAAGTATACGGAGTATAAATTTTTTAAAAATATTGCGCTGCCCTCACGAGCCACGAAGTTTTGGCCATTTGCCGCAATTGGCCATTTCTATGCCAAATTGGATGCATCTCATTCGGAATTCTCGCTCGGCACTCAGCGCCGGGGCGGGGTCAATGCACAGCGAGTTCTCCACGCAGCAGAGTTCTCTGCAATCCTACTCTTCCCTCGGGGCAACTGTTGCAAGCTAATTGCACTCTCGACGAGGGTCATCATTCATATTTGATGGCAACTGCAGCTACTGACTCGATAATTCGCGGGTTATCTCAAGCAATTTGGTTTACTATCGAGCGGTAATTAACTTATGCCAGCAAGTAGCTTAAACTTTGTTTACACAGCCAGATAAGTTAATAAATGCATAAAACAAAATAAAATAGTTTCAATTTAAGTTTTCCCTCTCGTTAAACTCCCTTCTTGCAAGTTAAATAGAACTTGTTTGTGTATTCTGGGTGTGCATTAAAAAATGTAAATAAATGTGCCGACACACGCCCATAACACCTAGAGCGTTGTGTGTGTGTGTAAGTGTGTGTGAGTCATAGAAACATACCCAAACAAATATTTCGTTTTATTCTCTTGCGGCCGCTGTATTCTGGGCCTAGAATATAAATTAAATTCCACAACATCAGCAACAGCAACAACAACAACGAAATATGCTACAATAACAAGAAACATGAACAATTTTTTGAATCTGCAGTTACAACGCCTCGCATTGGGCTGGCTTCTGCGCCCAAGCGGGCAGCAGCGGGGTAAATGCCGTTTGCTTGCCTCTTCAATGGCCGCCGCCGTTGCTGCTGCTGGTCGCGTGTTGTGCTCTCTCCCTCTTATCCAGTCTGCGTGCGCGCGACAAGGATGCAGAGAGTAGTGCGCGGCTGTGCGCCGTGCAAGGAATAGAGATAGAAAACAGACAGCCCCGTAGTAGTAGTGGTACAGTGGTGGTTGTGGCTGCTTCACTTGGAACTTGACATTCAATTTTTGCCTCTAACTGTTTTAGCATAACGGGAAATTGTCATGGCCGCGATGACGCGTCAGGTCATCCATCAGGACCCACTGACCCATCCCGCTGTGTGCGAACTTTTGGGCCTTGTTTACGATTTCTCGCAGCTTTTGCGGCCACTGTGGGCATATTTTAATTGGCAACTTCAGCATTTTGACGTAAATAAATCGAATTGTGTCGAAATTCATCTGGTTACGTTTACGAAAACATTTTCTTTTTGTTCAGGCACTTGCCACGGACTATTAATATTTTATTTTAACGTCAGCTACTTCAACAAATCCTCAGTTCGACCACTTGGTATGCTAATGAACTGTGGCTGCAAAGCGGGGAGGAACGACAGCACCTTCGCGCGCTTAATGAGATTTAGCTCGTTGAGAAGCAACTGTAGGTTCGCAACCCTTCGTTCCAGGCGCATCTGCTGCTCGGCCCGCTAATTGCGCATCTCTAATGTAATTAAGCCGGCCCAAGTGGGGGTCTGCTCGGCTCATGCAAATTTTGCTGCGAAATTAGTGAAATTAATTCAATTCCGCTTTGCAATTGGCGCCCCAAAGTGCTGATTAAAATTTCAGACATATCCCAAAAAAGTGCTAACAGGCTTCTGGAGAACTTCATCAATTAATCTAGGAATTTTTAGCAGGAAAAATGGCAAACTGAAAGCAGGTGATGAATAAAAAGTAAAAAAAATAATGGAATATTTTTGCTAGAACGAAAATGATTTTATTTTTAAATTTTATAAACTCTAAAGCAACCTCCATTAGATTATTCTACGCGCACACATGCAGGCATCCAGACGTAATTTCGTTATTTATTCAAAAGATATACGACATGGCAAGTCGAAGCAAACCACCTCCGCCCCAAAAGTCAAAAAATACACGAGCATACACTTGCCCACAGTCGACACGTCTGCGGAAAGAGAATCAAGTGAACACACACATATGGCCACATACACACACCACACACACACAATACAAGCACACAAAACTGCTAAAGAACATTTATTTTTTGGAAGGCGCATTTTATTTATACAAAATTATTATGAAATTGTAAACAAAAAGCAATTTTTGTGCATTTTTTGGCTTCCTTTGAAGTTGGCAATTGCAAAAAAATACCGATACACAAACAATGTGGGGAAAAAAACGAAATTTCATTTGGCCACAAATGTTAATGATGAAAACACACGCATACAATGAACATAAAAGCAACGTGGGCAGCTGAATAAATTGTCACCTTGGGCCGGTCGCATAGTTTGGAAAAGCTAAACAACGCTTCGGGTTAGGCTTATGCAGAGGGCCAGATAAATTGGTAACTGTATAATGTAATTAAGGAGTCACTTTAAACACTTTTATAAAATGCTTTAACATCTTTATAAAATAAGTGAAATATTTCAATGTGAAGCCTGAAACAGCTTCGAACTGTCACTTAAGTTGACTTGAATTTATTGTTATGAACTGCAGAGTCAATAAATTCGGTTTGAGGTAACTTAAATATGTTTGTGGTGCTTCGGCTCCCTTCTAGTTGTGGAGCAGAGAACGTTTAATTAAAAGCGAAAATACTGGCAAATTGCGACCACAAATAAAGCAACCAATTGAAGCGGGTGTGGAAAACGCTTAATGAAACAACAACCGGAAAGAACTGCGAACTGCGAACTGCGAGTGCAAAAAGCACGCAATCCCCTGCTCAGTCGCAGTCGCAGTCGTAGTCTCAGGCCCAGGCCCAGGCTCAGGCAAGCAAATAAACGAGGTATTTAATGTGGCTTCCAGGCAGACAGGCATGAAGTCAAAGCTCAAGCTGATGCCAGAGGGCAGAGAGGTAGTCTGCGAGGTGAAGAGGGCAGACAGGGGAGTTACATACATAATTGACTGACGGGATAATTTACTTCCGTGCACTTGCGTGTTTATTAAATTTCTGGGGTTGTGTCTCCGGGCATTGATTCGACAAGCGAAGCAAGCAACCAGAGACGGAGATGGAGCTGGAGACGGAGATGTAGGCAGCGACGTAGCGGGAGCCAGAGTTATCGTAGTGCGACAATAGCATTGGCATTGCCAATAGCAATAGAAAGGGAGGGGCAGAGCGTCGTATTGCGTAACCACATGTAATTACATGTATTCCTCATTAGTTGCCCCCAGTTCGAAATCGTGACGAGCTTTGGCAGCAAGTCAAAGGCCACGAGCCGGTACAATGGAGCATAAGAGTCAACATATATATAAATATAAAGGAATGTTTTAATTCTTCGAATCATGTTAGAGATCCTGCATTTCTTATTCTTGACATATAATTTTTAAAATTCAAACTCGTACAATATAGGAAAACCATTCTATTTCTGCTATCTGTAGAAATTGTATAGTTTAATATTCTTTTGATCAAGTAGGAGATTCTTTATAAAACATTTTTTTACCTTATTCCATAATTTGTAAAATCAAAACGAAAAACAATCTATAGTAGTTTAATAGTTCAACTATTTTTGGATCAAGTCGAAGTTCTTTTAAAAACATTTCTTATCTTTATTCCATAATTTTTCAAATCAAATATAAATATGCAAAAACCAATCAATTCCTGCCATCTGTAGTAAATAAATTGAAAGTATTTTAGGCAAACAAATTCGCATTTTGAACACTTTGTGTGCGGGCTGACTCCATTGTTCCACTGCTAAAGCTCGCACCTGGAGCTGGAGTTGGCATCGAAGCCGAGAGAATGGGCTGGATATGGCGGGAGAGATGTAAACGGAGATGGAGACGTATGCCAGTCTGTTATCGAAGCACAGGCGCTGCGAGTCACGTTCGTTCAGCCAACCCATTTACTTAGCTAAGCGATAGGGGTTGTACCTGCCGCCATCGTTATCCCCCCAGCTAACTCCGTCTCCCACCCTTGTAACAGGGCGAACGCCTCTCGAGCACCCACCCCGTTGCAAGGAGATTCGCACAAGTTGCGACTTGGACGTTGGACGATTGCCGGGGCTTGCTTGGTCTCCGGGTCGCAATCCCCGATTGATGAAAATCTTCGAGCTGGGCTGGGCACACACGTACACACACACGCACACAGACCCACACATGCGAGTGGGTACACGTTTCGGCGCTTATCGCCGGAATATGGAAATTTCGCCATTTATTTGATCAACTTTTGCCTTTTTCATATCAAGAGACGAATGTGGAAAATAAATGGCAGCAGCTACGGCAGCAAAAGGTACAAAAGCCGGGCCCAACTATTTCATATGCCACACACATTGTCATTGCCTCGGGATTGCAATTTAGCAAAAATCATGTTGGCAAATAAAAACGGAAAACGTCATAAGAGAGTTGTGCCCCAATCCCTCCCGCTCTCCCTCTCTCTCTCCCGCCCTCTGAGTATCAGTCTCAGTCTCTGTCTCTGTCTTTATATATCTGTATATAAATGTATTTCTGCCAGTTGCACCTGCGGCACACTTTAAATTGATAGTTCGCCAGTTGGCATGCGGCGCATTTATTCTGCTTTCCACATATATGCCTCGAGATGCGCATATGTTGTGTATCTTATATACATATGCGCATACAGACACATATGGCATATACTTATATTGCACATTCGCATTCACATGCGAGACAAACTCACCTGCAACAGCTGCCAACGCAGAGTCTCCTCGGGGGGTCACTGTAAAAAATAATCCACCTGAAATTGAAGGCAAGACATGAAAGTTAATTTAGTATAAGCTCGTGATGTGTCTCGCACAAGTTCCCGTTAAATAATAAAGAAAAATATTATTTTATTATTTTTCTTATTCAACAATAATACAAAATTATATTAACCTACAAATAAATTGTGTTTTTTATTTTCAAGCCAAGGAGCGGCATATGTGGAGGGAAAGAGATGCAGAGACTTAAGACAGTTAATTTATAGCGCATATGCAAGGCATGTGATTAAGTTGGCAGCAGCCGATGTGTGTAACAGACTGTGGGATACCCTGTACTTATGGTGACTACTCTGACAAAGAGATTCGGGGTGTTTTTTAAATTAAGAATTTTTTTCAATTATTCCTTTTTAAATTAATATCTATAGTGTCTGTTAAAAATACTTTTATCTATAACATACTTGTAAATAATTTAATACTTCAATATTTGCTCTAAAACGCTTTGTGAATCGTCAGCTGCGACCCGCAGCACTTTACGAGAGTGCTAGAGCTTCCCGCCTCATTGCTCCGATTGGACACCGTCTCGTCGTGAATGTGAAATACTTTTCGCCGAATACAAATTGCTCTTCCTTCCCTTCCCACACCTTGCACTTTGGGGACACCCTTTCATTCGATTACCTCGCATGGCATGGCCGACCAAGCGGCCATTGAATTTGAATCTATTCGACCCGATTTATGCCGGAACACGCTCCTCATTATTATTTCACGCTTATCCTTTTATTTCAATTTGCTGCTTTTCCTACCCAATCCCCTGGTTTTTGGGTATGGGAATGTTCGAGCGGAAAAGTGCGCTTTCTTGTTTGCGGAAAGCGAAAATACAATAAATTCATAGTTGCTTCGCCGCCTGCACATACCCAGCAGACAATATTTATGTATGGATATTGTCGCTGTCGAGAGCTGTCGCTGATGCATTCATATTCCATTGGGTCCAGTTGTCCACCCCACCGTCGTCCGCCCGTTTCGGCCACAGAGTTCACTCCATTACTTGCCGCTCATGCGATTATGTCGCCGCGACGCGCTGAGATGCCCGCACTTGCTCTCGGCTCACCCCTGCTCTGCTTCTACAGCGACTCTTACATGCTCGTGCGTTACTTTTATAGGTCATGTGGTGGCCCTTTGGCAACTCCGCCCGCTCGAGCGGCGCACAGTAGCGACGTCGAGTGGTCGCTTGTTTGTCTATTTGTTTGTTTTGCAGTTCGTCCCCAGCCAACTCTATTCCGCCCCCTCCCACACGGTCAACGCTGGCGCACGAGCCACGAGGAGTCGCCCACAGAGCATACATCTAACCATCCGTTCATCCATATCCGTTCAACGACGTCATCATTTTTTCCCATATGTACGAGCATCTCCTTCCCGACTGCTTTTTGCCAAACTTTTTAGCTGCTGTTGTTGCTGTTGTTGTCTTTTTGTTGTTTATTAGACAAACATTCTCGCCGCAGCTCAACTGGCTCGCTAGCTGGCTGTCCGCCTCGCATTCCCCCATGGAATATGCTCGTGTGCATAAATTCTAGTTAAGCATTCCCCAGACCAGAAGCAGACCGGCAGCACGAAGCTGAGCGCACCACTCTACCCAGTTGTACATGATTGAGTCTACTATCTGGCCCTGTTCCCGTTCCTGTTTCAGCTCCTCCCTCTTCTGACTACTGCCTTAGCTCCTGCTTCCGGCTTTGGCACTTAGCACTCTCGTGTCTGTGTCTGGCTGCCAAATTGGTTACATTTTCATAATGAGCAAGCGCCAAGCATGTCGCAACGTATCGGAGTGGAGACGTAGACGGACTTATTCTGTTAGTCTGTATCTGGTGATATGGAAATCTCATAAAAGTTCTTCTTTCAGTGCCCTCGCTAAACTTTTCCTCATTAATAATTTCCATTTACAGAAGATTAGCAGCCAGAGAAAAGTTTCTCGATACTCCACCCTCAGTCTGCTCCTTGGTTTCCCCTCTCTACACCACATGGCGTTGATTTGTTGTATTTACTCTTGTTTCAGACTTATTTATGAACGCTTCGCTATCGAGCTGAGGGTCACGAGTGCCAGCAAAGTGGAACATTTCGTTTCTCGATTCTGGAAGAAACCTAAAAGCATTCGGAGTGAGGTGCAAGCGAAATGAAGACTGGAAACCATTTCGAAGTCAAGAAATAACTAAATGAAATATTTTAAATTTTTTCTAGTTTTCACTTTCTGTTTTTTAAAATTGGAAAAAGGCATCTACCTGCGGAACATGCCTCCTCGCCCGCTGTGGAAGTAGAACTTTCCGGACAAACTCCCACTGCGCACTGCAGTTGTGAAAAGGGTTTCGGGTTCGAGTTTGGTTTCCGTGCCGCTCCAAATACAATTACCAGCGGCAGAAAACAGAAAATTTCGAAAAAGAAAATGAAGCGTTTCGAATCTGGCAGAGAACCACGACGTCGCCTACGTTGCAGTGTCGTGAAACGGAAAGTGAAAGTGAGAGTCGCGCAGAGTCGTCGTTGTTTATGACAGCCATAAAAAGTGCAATTTTCTAGCTGCAATTGAGTATGTACAATTCCAGCGAACGGGTTAAGAAACAGAGGCCTCGTCTGGCCCAAGATCGACCTCTCTCGCTCTCTCTCTTTCGCTCGCCTACTCCCCTTACTCTTACTCCGTCTCCGCGGGCCACATGCAGCCAGTCAGCACAAATATTTGCCATCGCCAGCTGTCTCTCAGTTTCCCGACAGTCTCTTTGTTATGACAATCGACTAAGGTCTGTCTGCGAAATGGATTTCACAGAGCGATCCTCCATGAGAATGCTGCATGCAGTTGCAATTGCAACTGCAACTGGACTGGGAGTAGCTAATAGTAGTTTTGCCATCGTAAAAGTAATGGTAACCAAATGCGGCGGCGGATCAACGAACCCGCCAGCGCAGATGCCGCTTCCATTGCCTCATCCACAACTGCAGAATTTCCTCAATAAAAGTTTTTCGATATACATAATTACGGAATTCGAAATTAAACTGCGCCATCGCATTCAACATTTCTGTCGTGGAACGCAGTAGGAGCAGCAGCGGCCGGGGCAGGGACTGGTTGCAATGGCAATGGTTTACCGCTGGGCTGGGCAATCGCCATCATATTAAAATGCATAAATTGCAACTTTCGCAAAGCGGCTTAACTAACCAATCGGACGGGGAACGGGTTCCTCGTGCCCGCAGTGGGCTGCTTAAGTAAATAGTTGAGTTCCTAAAGACTGCAGTTTATTATAAACGATGGGACATTAGATATGTCTACGAATGATGACTTTATTGGCGGGGATTACCTTGAAGTGTGCTGGTTGTTAAGGAGGACTCTGAGCAGGTTGAGGCAACAGGAAGAGAACCGACAAAATATATAAAACATTTTATACTAATATTTTAGTTTATTCAATTTTGCCTGCAATATACTTGGTTCTTTTGCTTTTAATTCAACTTGAATTGAATTTGAGGTCAAAGGTCATGTAATCAATCAACCATTTGAGCCTAGAATAACTCTGCAACATCCTACAACTCCACTCCGACTCCCCGCCCATTCCCATACCAATGAATTACTAAAACTACCATTTGCGCTTCCATTGCGCATGTGCGAGTTTTCGCACGCCCGCTTTTTATCATTCTAGAATGTTGTGCAGACATGTGTGTGTGTGTGTGTGTGTCCCCCGCTTATGCAAGTGTGTGTGTGTGTGTGCTTTAAAGGTTAAAAGTTTGGTTTACGAAATAGCACGGCATCCTGCGGCAGCAGAAGCCTTCGCGCCACGCGATTGCATGGGAATGGAGCTGGCACCATCTGTACATGTGTACGTGCGCGTGTGTGCGAGAGCGTTGTGTGTGTGAGAGCGCGTGTTGTCACGATGGCCACCGCTGCGAGAATAAATCCGAATGCAGTTTCGCTGACAGTGGCAGACTGCGTTCGTGCGAGCGAGACAACGATAGGCAACTGCATGGCGCGCCATCTACAGCTGAGCTGCTGCTGCTGCTGCTGCCGATGTTGCTGCCTCACTTGCTTTTATGCACTGCAGATAAGCAGCAGCAGCAGCAGCAGCTCAGAGCCAGCTGGGACTGCCTCTCTCCCGTTCTCACTCTCACACTCTCCTGCTCGTCATAACTTTCTCTCCATTTGGCATTGCGTCTCGCAAACGCGTTTAAATCAGTTGACTTCCATATGTGGAATTAGAAGTCGCTCGCCCGTGGCGGTACGAACTAATGCAAATTGTTTTGCAAAATACAGTTAAGCTCGGGCGGGGCAGGGCAGAGGCAGCCCGAGTCGAGTCAGGGCGATGAGGGGAAGGTTTTTCAGCAGACATCAACAGATAATAAAGTTTTTATCGCTTTGCTGTAGTTGTTATAGTTGTTGTTATGGCCTTTTTATGCCGTTTAAAATTCATTACTCTCCCGGCACACTCCAATTTGTCAAAATATTTACTATGTCGATTAATGAACGAAATGAAAAAAAAAAACACGATACAAGCGCCTTTGATTCACATTTTATGGAGGCATTTATTACCAACAACAACAAGAGTGGGAATAGCTCTCTCGTAAATATATAGGTACTTATAAACAAACGTACAGGTAATGGCAATTTAAATGTCCTATGGGAGATCTGCATAATAATTACCGTTATAAAACGGCAATTTATTAGCGAAAGTCATTTAAATGAATCCAAGCTTAAAGCTTCATTTTTGCAAATTTCGGATTACTTAAGTATAATCGTACTAAAGCACATATTAAGTAAAGCCAAGACGAGGTAACTTGATCCCTTTCCCTGTTTTACTCAAATGGACAACGGAAATGTTGGAAAATCAAGGCTATCTGCTTGAATGATTTCGCTTTCATTATCTTTGCCCCTTGGCAAATCGGTGCGTGCTTTGTTTACAGTAAATTTGAAAACCGCGCAAGAAAAGCGACCTCAAACTTAGCAACAACTGTGTGTAGGTGTGTGTATGTGTGTGTGGGCGTTCTGGGCGGCTGAGTTCACAGTCGAAGTGATTGGCATTCGCCAGGAATTTCTTGCTTTCCTTTGCCGTTTGCCAAAGGAACGTGATTTTCGGTGTTTGTGTCGTTGTACGTAAAATTATGATGCGAAACGAAAATGCGAACGAGTCGAGTACGAGCCGAGAATGAAAGAGAAGTTGTTGAAGTAGGAACTTACATAGATGAGAGGGAACTACTGCTGCTAGCACAGCCAGATATATATGGAGGCATATGTATTATATACTATGGCCGAAGGAAAGTAGATACGTGCTCCATGCTCAGGCAGAGGGGATACGCCGGGAGAGGGTCAGAGTTGAAGGGGCACTACGGGAATAGAAATTGGCAAAGCCAAAACAACAACAACAACAACGCAAAGTGAACAATGGAACATGCCCATGATGATAATGGAATGGTGATGATAGCTTCGCTGCTGTTGCTGTAGTTTTCTTTTTCTTTTTTGTTTCTGCCCTGGCAACGAGCGAAATGGAAACTCAAGGAAATCAACAAAAATAAAATTCGAGAGGAAGGCAGCAACAACAATCACAACAAAAAGAACACAGAGCGCAGGCAGAACGCCAAAAACCGAAATGGAAACTAAAGTAAATCGCTTTTGGAAATTTCTTAGATACACACACACACACACGCACACACATACATGTACAAACACTTTCCACATTCCACCTCATCGAGATACAGCTACTGTGTTTGTGTTTGTGTGAGCGTGTATCTGTACCACGTCGGCGGGTCGCGTCGAATATATTTTAAGTTTCCCATTTTCGTTTGCCATGTTCCGTCTGCGTTTTTCCTAAACTTTGCGTCTCGTAAAAAATTTAATTTTATCAGAGCAAATGAGAAGCGAAGACTGCAGCTAGAAAAAGCAAAAGATCCGGCAAACTTCAAAGCTTTTAGCTAAATTAAATAATTTGTTTGCCTTCGTTTTCTCCTCTCGTTCATTTTCATCAGTTGGCAACGAGGGAAAATGTCAAAGGAAAGCGAATTATTCAGCGCATTGCAGAGGAAAGAAGCAGTTGCAGTGCAGTAAAATGCAAGGAAACTCTATACTATATTTATGATATAGTGATATAGCAAGAGATGAAAGAGGATTGAAATGGAAACTGGTAATCGAAGTTTTCTACTGGCTGGCATAAGATAAATTAATAGACAGCTTGCATTATATGTAAATGCTACGCGAGACTTCCATGATTTATTGTACTATATGTAAGTAGACCGATTATCGTAAACGTGCCAGACATTTTGATATTCAACAGGAATGCTAATGAGCGAGCATACCTTATATGCAGGCATCGAGAATGCACCTGACGTATGACAAATGTCTTGCAGTCTCGGCCGTAACTCAAGCCGACAGCGCAAATGAAATATGGCCGCAACGGAAATGCTAAATGGAAATCCATTCTCGATTCTACTGCCATGTTGTCTGTTTGTTCAGTGTGTATATGCAAATGTGTGTAGCTGCGCACCGGATAATATCAATCAGCGGACATTCTTCATTTTTGTTTACTCACTTCACTTCACCTTGCCGAGACCCAACGCAGCCAGTGCCAGTGGAGCTCCGCTGCGTCTACTTGTTTGTTTGTTTTGGAATTTGTTGCACATTCACATTGCCGACTGCGAGCCATTTTATTTATTCCAAGGCAGTTGCAAGTGCAGACGTTGCTGCACCACGCACTCCACTCCGAGATACGTTCTCAAATAAACATTGCGACGGCCGCACCAAAGGCAGACAGTAGCTGGCCAACGTCAACGTCAAAGTCGACGTCAACGTCTACGGCAACGGCAACGGCAACGGCAACGGCAACGGCAACGGGCAATGGCAATGCAAATTGGCTCGTTTCACTCGATTAGATTGTCGTTTGAAGTTAGCATATCGTTGCATGTCGGCATGCTCAATCGATTGCGATTGCGATTGCGATTGCGGTTGTGATTACGATTGCAATTGCAATTCAAGTGCGGCGTGTCAATTGCAATTGGAGTCGCCGTTGGACGATAGTCACGCGTTGAGCATTCCATTTGGCAAGCTCCACGCACAAATTAAGCAAATACTAAGCATAAAATGTATTAATTATTTACATCGTATTGTTCCCTATGCTGTTCATTTGCATACTCTGTAGGCGAAAAGCGTTTGCACAGGGTACTTAGAAATAAGCTTAATGTGCCATAATTTTTTTAAATAGATTTAGAAATTGTCAGCAATTTTACACCCGTTTAGACTTGAGTTATCATTTAATTATAATGTAAGCTGAGAACAATAATGTTTTGAATGCTGTACAAGCTTTTAGCACGAAAAAATCGAAATAACCATTATAATATATAAGAATTTTCTATTCCGAATATACTAAAATACATTTATAAAGCTATGGAACAGTAAACAAATTGTTTTTTTTTTAAATATAAAATTAGCAATTTCAAATTTTTTAAATATTTAAAATTGAAATTATCTACAGTGTGCATTTCGTCAGATTTTTCTCGTGATTTACCCACTGTGCACTGTACAGTGGAGGCCATAATGGAGGAGGAGAAACAGCAGCAACAACAATTGACATTGTGATTTACAGCAATAAAAATTATTCAAGAACGTAACCAGTAGGAGACATATTTGTTGTCTCCGACCCCGCCCATCCAACTAACTACGCCTCCACCCACATATCCATCTCCACCTGCGCCCGGACGCACCTGTGCAGCGGGGCAGACCGCAGGCGACGCCGCGACGCTCTGTCATAAAAAAAATAAAACGAAATTGTCATCATTTTTATGACCCGCTGCTGTTCTCGGACTTGTGCGGCACAGGGCCTGGCATGGGCACAGCGCAGTGCTAGGGGGCGGGGGTGGCAGTGGGAGTCTGCTACTGAGATTGGCAATTGGTATGGGAGGCGATGGGCTCGTGCTGGTTGCGTGTGTCGAAAAAGTCGTATATTAGGCAGCTCCTTAAAAAGCCACTGGCAGCGACGCGTCGGCGGAAAACGCAACACGCCGCGTGCGTGGCGCGCCCACAATTGCCAGCCAAGCTACAAGAGCGCTACTGGAGTTCGCAGTGGGTCTCTCAATACTTTTAATGAGCTGTCAAAATTATCATAAAACAATTAAATGCACTTCTCACTAAGCCCAAACTTGGACGAGCATTCAATCCGTTTGCCTTAAAGGGCATGGTCGGACAGGTTGGCCTGAGTCGGTATGTAATGCCTCCTTCCCCCCCCTGACACTTCCCTCTGCCGCTTTAGCTCGTCCTCATCCTCGATATACGTCTGCGCCTGCTTCGCCTTCGTCTTCGTCTTGCCACTGACACTAATTGGCAGCTTTATGGCCCAGTTAAATCGTAAAACTCAAATTTTATGCTTTGTCACTGAAACGATTATGACGTCCGTTCAGGCAGTTCACAACAGTTGAGATCCATATCCAACTGCTACATCCAGCCAGTGCGAGTGGAAGTGAATCCGCTGCGCTTAAGGTGGCTTAGCTCTGCCGGGATTTATGTCTTCACTCACAATATTTTGCGCCAATTTACAGTTTGATTTTGGTCTTAAGTTGTCTGTATCTCGCTCTCACTCTTGTTGTTGTTCCTATTTATCGCTCTTTGCACCTACTCAGATTCCTGCCCCTCCTCCAGCTACCCTTCTTTTATGGCCAATGACAAATTCCAGCCAACACTTTGCCTGTACTGACAACAGGTTCCACAATGGGTAATTAAATGAGGAACAGATTATTAATCGTGCCTCCCGCAATCAGCATTATTTGTGCTATCTACCAGTTCCGTTCTACTTTTCTCTCTCTCTCTCTACCTCTCTCTTAGATCTTTTGGCCTTGAGTTGTGTAGATTCTGTGGCATTATAATGGGCAAAGTAAACAAAAAGCAAAGCAAATCAAAGCGAATGAAACAAAAGGCAATCGACGACCTTTGTGTGTTTGCTGTGTTTCAATAACACTGAATATATTTATATACCTATGCATAAACACACTCATATTTACATATACATACCGACATATGCTAGCTGAGTATTCAAATTGGGTAGTTCGACACGTGAAGGTGAAGCTGTGACGAATGAGACGCGATCGGCAGTAGGAATGGGAATGGGAGTGGGAATGGGGAAAAGAGAAGCGAGCTACGAGAATGCAAATGACAATTAACTACGCCTTATCACACATTATTGACGGCTGCGCCTCTTTCTGCCTCGCTGCCCACTCTGCCTACCCCGCCTGCCAGCGATAACATCGCACAGCGATATGATCAGACATCGAATTCCAGTTCGCTCGGATATCGATGGATGCTGGTCTGGTTCGAATGTTTCATTGCCCTCTTAGTGAAGACGCGAACCGCGTGCAAGGTCGAATCCAATTAGATTCCAAGTGAGTTCGCACTTGCATTTGCAGCTGCTGCCGTTGCTGCTGCAGTCTGCTTTGTTGCTATTGATGAATTTGTTGCTCTTGTTGCCTTTTGCAATTGCCCCAATCATTCTTATCAGCACAGCCAGCAGCAATGTTGTTGTCGGGGTGCACAGCAGCAGCAGTAGCAGCGGGAGCAGCAGCAGCAGCAGCAGCGAGTTGCGAAAATTGCATTGGCATCCAACTTTGTTGCCAAGTGGAGGAAAGCGTATTATATAAGTATTTTTGCAGGGCAACAAAAGACCCTCGAGAGGCGGCGCGAAGCTGCAACTCCCGGACGGACGGACGGAGAGCGGACGTAGGACAAGGCGAAAAGCTGTGAAAGCGAACCGAACCGAAAAGAATGCAATGAATGCGAGAAAATCGTAAAAAAAAGAAATTGCATTTACCCAAAGCTCAGGAACTTGCGCAGGACTTTGAGATTCTCATAAATTCTAACAAGATTTCAAGCTGCGCCGCAGCCTCCCATCGAAATGGAAGTTGCATTGGTTACCGAGCGCGCGGGCGCGGGCAGAGGAAGCGGGCGGCAGACCCTGCTGCTGTGTCCAATAAGCAATTGGCAGCTGAAGAGCGAAGAGCGAAGGGCAAAGAGCGTGTTGTTGAAATCAAAACAAAACATGCCAAGCAGCGAAGCAAAGAGAGTCACCTGAACGTAAACAGGTGCAAGCGACAAGAGAGTGACGCACGTCTAAGAGCGGGCGAGAGAGAGAGTGCCGGCAAAGAGAGTAGCACACCAATACCAATGCAGGTTGACGCTCTTAAGAGAGCAACCCCAAAGAGAGCCATCACGCACACATTGACAACGAACGCAAGCAAAGAGCGTGCTCACCAATACCAAGATACTGGCCTGTTGTCAATGTATTAGTGAGGCAGAGCGACAGAGAGAGAAGCGCGCACACAACGACGCTACGTTGGCGCGCCACAATTCGAAACGATTTTGAGTTGTGCGTTCGAAAATTGTTTAAAATAAACCTGAAAATATTTACTGAATATATATAGAGTATTTATTCTGTCTGCCTATTTAAAAACAATATTTCTTATTCTTCAAATTGAGCATAAACCACTCAATAAGACATATTGCAGCGAGCTAATTAGCTTAACTCCAGCTATTTCTGGTTGGACTTCTTTTTATTTTTTTCAGCACTTAGCATAGACATTTTTAGAATGGTTTGTGTATTCGATATCAACCCCCTGACATTCTAGAATCTCTCTCTCTCTCTTTCTCGCTCCCACACTCATCTTGATCATTTCCACCCTCAGAGCAGTTCACAGTAGCTGCATAACTGTTTAATGTCATTCCTTTACTTACCTCAATGACGTCGCTTCGCTGCCGCTGCTGCCGTCTCTGCTGCCGTCTCTGCTGCTGCTCCTGCTGCTGCCTGCGTCCCATCCATCCCCATGTCGGCGCTGAGGTCGCGGTCCGGGCACACGCAGGCGCACTCGTTCAACAGTCGCCGCGAACGTCGTAACTGCGGACTGCGACCAGCAGACACCGCGCACTCAACGAGGCTGCCTTCTGCTGCGGCTCTTGCTTGTTCCGATATTTCAGTCACGTCACAGAACTTCACAACAGCCGCCGCTGCAGGTGAGTGCTGAGTTGAGCTCGCCAACAGCATGGCCGCTGCATGGCCGCTCTCTCTCTCTCTCTCACTATCTGTCTCTCACAACCAAGATGGCTGCCGCCGCATGGCGTTGCCATGACAACGCTCTGCGCTCTTTGTGCACATGTTTGCGTCGGCGCTCTCAGCGTCGCCTCGCTTGCTCTCACATTTGGTTTGCGGAAGGCTCAAGGTTCCACGCGATTGGTTTTCGCCGACGGCATTTTGAAACTGAAAGACGGAAAGAAATAGGAAAATATTTCAATGCGAAATTCAATAATTAACACGTTTTTGTGAATGCGCAAAGTTTTATTTTAATCAAAGGCAACGAGCACACTTCATTCAATACGTATTTCCTTGTTTTTTAAGTTTTTTTTTATTGTTTATAACAGTTTTACTTTGCGCCAATTAGTCGTTAAAACATACAAATGTTGCTCTTATTTTCTCAATTTTAAGACCGATTTTTTAATTAATTGTCGCTTTGAATTGTAACATTAAACTTTTAAATGCTTTTTTTACTTGTGGTGGCATTTATTAAAATGAATAATAAATAATGTACTAATCAAATACATTAAACAAGAATAATCCAACGAAAATCATAAATGTTTTGCTTAAATTATTGCAGATATATACAAAATAGAAGGCAGGTTGTTTAGTTTATATTTAATTTTTCATTAAATCAGCATAGTAATAGTCTTATAAATTAGGTATAATTTCTCAAATTAAATATATTTTCTATTGGAAAAGCAACACATTAGCCAAAACTATTCCCTTGAAATAACCATAAAATTAATAAAATACATTAAGCAATAATAATCCTGCGAAAATCATTAGTTTTGCTTAAATTATTGCAGATATATACGAAATAGAAGGCAGGTGTTTAAGTTTCAATTTGATTTTTCATTAAGTCAAGATAAATAATATGAATAGGTTCTTCAACATAGAAATAGTCTTATAAATTAGGTGGAATTTCACAAATTATATATATTTTCTATTGGAAAAGCAACACATTAGCCAAAACTATTGCCTTGAAATAAGCATAAAATTAAAAGGCTTTTCGAAAGTGAAACGAAACGAAAACTTCCCGACTCAATTTCCATTTGACACACTAACACAATCCCCAAAACAAACTCAATTTCTCAGATATCTTTTTGTGCTTTTGATGCTGTCGAACAAAGGAAGAAACGCCTCGTTGACATTTGCCAATAAAAATAAATAAAATGTCATTTGGACTGGAGCCACCTACGCAAAAGCTGCCTCCCACTGGCCTCATTCTGGTCCCGCTTTGTCCGTCTGCGTCCACATCCCCGTCCCCGTCACTGCCTGAGAAGCACACCGGTGGCGACCATATACGCGCCACGAGGAGCGACTACAAATAAATGCCGTCGTTTAGGCAAAGTCAAAGCAGTCAAGGCTCAGCAGCCGCCTGGGAGCACTCTAAGACGCGCATGTGGCAGGCTGGCGGGAGGTTGAAGAGCAGGGGGTATTGTGCGTGTGTGCGTTGCGCATTTTAATACAATTTAATGCCCCATCGAGCGCCACCTTCGCCACCCTGCACAGAGCAGCTCCTGAGCGGTGCCGAACCCGGAGAGGCATAGCAACAATTGAAGCTGATAACATCGCGGCACCGTTGCTGTCCGCTGCCCCAACAGGAGCCTGGCCATGGGAGGGGAACATCAGTGGGAATAGAAAGAAATTCGTAGAAAGCCAAACAAAGCCCTGCCAAAAGGGAGCAGGAGTAGGAGGAGGAATAGAGTTTCCGGCGCACGGGCAGTAGCGTATTTTATTGGAAATCGTTTATCTTGGCAGCAAATACTGGGCCCAGTGGCGTGAACGTGTCCACAGTCCACAAATAGGTGCACAGTGGAGCAAACTCACATCGAAATAAACAAAAGCTGAAACTGTTTTCAAAACATTTGCTTTTCCCTGGGTATTTTCAGCCTACACGCATAGGTAGCTGAGTTTATCTTTCATCTGCCTTCAATCTTCCATCTGACCCACTGTGTGCCAACATTGTTAAGGTCACCTCCAGCCTCCATCCTCGGATTGTCTGCGTTTGCCATTTAACTCACAAACGACGGAATTAGTTTTCCGTTTCGTTGGCATTTCAGTTGCCTGGCCATTAATCCGTGCCCGTTGCTGGCATGGCGATGTATCGCCCCCAACCCAGTCTCCAAGTGATGGCAGAGCTTTTCGGGATTTTCTGCTTCATTGCTATGCATTATCGCTAGATGACGATGGGTGCGACGCGCCCATCCGCGAGCACGGAACTGGTAGATGGGGTTAGGCTCGTGTTGAATTGCACTAATTTAGTCGGGGCCCCCATTCTCCCAAGGCGCGTGAGTAGTTGTCGCTGCCCTGTTTTATGATGATGAGTTCGAAGTTCAAGCATGTTCAGCATTAAAATGCGTAGGCACTATCGATGCCAGCTAATCTCGAGCAGAACCTTCGTTTAACTGAGGCGGAAAAAAGAGTTCGAATTTCAACGCAGCAACCGACTGTAACGGTAATTTAAATGTATGTTTCAAAATGTTCTCAAGGCTTAAAAAATAAAACAAACAAACGTGCAGCAAGCACTGCAACAATTCACATGAAAACGAGAGCAAACTGATAAATTCCTACGCCTTGCAGTGACCTTCGACCAAAGATTGGGAGATTCAAATTTAATATTTCATGCTCTGCCATATCCATAACTGGAGCGACCCTGGCAACTGAAAGGATTCCTCCCGCACTCTCGGGCCAATAAAACTATAAATGACCAGAACAAAACGGTCTTTGTTACGCTGCGGCTGCTCAGGCTGCCTGTTCCTTGTTCCCAGTGCCCTGCCCGAGTCTCGAGGTCGCTCCCGCTGCGTATTTAGTGCGCAGCCTTCCAGCCGCGTAACTGGCTCAGCCAGCGCACCCATTAGAGCGTCGCATGCGCCTCAACCTCGTATTGTTATCGCCGAGTTGAGTCTGTCCTCGAGTCCCGGTCTACGTATCGGTTTCGGGCAACTTAGCTGTATCTGTAGTTGTTTCTTTAGCTGCTGTCATATTGCCGCTGAGTTATGTGTAACCCCTTGGCAGTGTCTTCAGTGTATCGTGTCTTCTGTACGCTTCGGTTTCGCGCCTTCTACTTAAGACCAAACTAATCCATGAGCTGGCAATGCGCTAAGCCCGTCGCCACGTCCGCTGCACGCTCTAAGGATGGTTAGAAATACTATTTTATGCTCGGCTTCCCAACGACTCATCCCATCGAAGTCGTCGTCGTCGCCCACTTTCCCCCCTACTTCGCGCGCCCTGTGACTGTTGCCAAGCAGCCAAATGGCGATGGCATCTTGCCATGCAACGGAACGTCCTCAGCCGTCGAGCGAAAGGCGTGGATGTGCCTCAACGTTGGATTCCTCTTTTACTCGAAATGAGAGCGCGCTTTCTAAGTTTTCATGCTGGCGATTTTATGCACGCGCTACACTTTGCGAAATTTGGGGCCAATTAAGTGACAAAAATAAAAGAACTCGATATTGATCTATTTTAATTCTAATTTATTATTTTATTTCAAGTCCCAATTAAATTGTTTTAAATAAGAAGCCGAATAAGTCATGCAAAATTGCGCTCAGTGTACGTGTAATTTAAGCCAAAGAGCAAAATGTGAAAAACTGAAAAAAAGAAGCAACGAAAATGTACAAGGGAAAAAATAAAAGCTGCTGCTTCTGCTGCTGCTGCTGCTGCTCGTCGACATAAAACTTGCAAAATAAGTTTCGCATGTTTCAGCAAATTCAGGTAGCAAAAGGTTCTCTCCTGGATTTCGCTGACGAGTTTTGTGAGCAAGGCGAAGGGCTGGGATGGGGATGAGGGCGAGTCGCTTGAATATGCAGCAAATATTCTTCAAACGGCACTCCGCATCCCGCATCCCGCTGCCGCTCTGCTCCCCCTCTCGGTTTTATATGCCCGATTCGGGACCCGCCCACCTGAACCACCGTGCTAGGTAAATGAGAGCTCGGTAGCCGCCGTTGTCGTTCGTAAGCCGCCATTGAGCGGGCTACAGGGGACGTGGCAAAGGAGGATTGCCTGCCTGCCTTTCTGCCTGCCTCGTCTGGATGGGGGAGTGAAACACGAAATGTACTCCAATTTAATCAAGAATTCTATTCTGTAAATGACTTCCACAAAAACACGAAACGGCGTTAAGTTTGTGAAGAAAAGCCAACGAAGGGGGAAACGCTCAGAGAGAATTTTCATTTCGCGTTAACGAAGAACGAAAAAAAAACGCAACGAAAAATTGCACGAGTTGCTTGGGCTGAGAAAAGGTTGAAGAAGTCTTTTAAGGCCTGAGAAATTCGCTTGCGAAATTCGCCATGAACACGACTTTGTTGTTCTTTATTAGTCCGGCATATTAAAATGAAATCTGGCAAACTCTTTTCCCCCTTTTCCATTCTAATTCCAATTTTAGCAGCACATGCGAACAATTTTAATGCCATTTGCTGAAGGAAGTTGACTGTAGAAATATGGAATTAAATTTGTACTTTTAAGAAAAGAAAATATAATAATTTTCTGATTAATGTTGTTGAAATTCAACACGCATTTGCAATGACAAGCTCAATAATATTTATTGCAATCAATGAGCATAAGGAGAATGTTTTATGGAGTGTCGGACCGAACGTGGTTTGCATTAATTGCAGAAAACATAGAGACATAGAGAAACGTTAGCTACGATGATTAAACAGATGTGGAATTTATAATTGGATTCACAATAATATCAGGCAAGTGTAAGCATATATATATAAATATCCATATATGGGATACATTGTACAAAATGTAGAATATATTGTGTCTTGTATAATTTACATCGAAAATATTCGTTTCAGTAGATATGAATACGCACTATGGGTGCGTTCCACACTTTTGAGACCGCATTATTGTTTTTGATTATGGAACCCTTTCATTCCCCATTTATTTCCGATCCATTGAAATCAACTTAAAGCTCATTAGCATACATTGTGGCTAGTTTGTCTTATAGAGCTGCTCTTAAGAGCCACTCAGAAGTTTTCCCGAGTTTTCTTTGCTCAAAAGTCATTGCTCTATGCTGCCAGTCTGTGCGGACAATGGCCCGAAAAACACTTTCCCCCTTAATAACAGAAACACATTTCGTAGCGAAAAGAAAATGTTGAATTATGCCGGGCCCCAAATACTCGAATTTCCCCATTACCGAAACGCATAAATTGATATTCGAATATTTGTGCAGTCCCTCAACGACGACGAAGACGACGAAGGCGAGAAAGAAAATGAAAACGAAAACGAAAACTGTACAAATATTTGAAATGTAAGATGAAGTCACTGTGGAAAGGCGAGAAACAACAACTACAACAACTAAGACAACGACAACAACCACAGCGGATTGAGCTGGGCTGGTGCTGAAGATGGGAATGGGTAAAGGGAGGGATATGAATGGTTGGCGTTGTTATTGAAATAAATTATTATAAATAAATACGCAAGTCGAATTTATGAAGTCTTTGGCTATGATGTTATGTTGTTTTCTCTCTGCCCATGTCCAGCAGACTGCGAGCCGCCCGGGCTGGGCCTATATTATTATTTTTGTTTATGCGCCGCAACGTCGAGCGCGTCGAACGAGTGTGAGTGAGACGGGGCGAGCGACGAGCGCCGTTAAAACAAACAGCTTATTACGCCAATGACACTTGTGATGCCCATGGCTGAGCCTGGACAGAGACCGAGCCATGCCGAGCCGTGCCGGGGCGCCAACGGCTGTCATTGATAACTGAAGAAGTTGCGCGAGCAGGAGAAGCAGAAGATGGAGAGGAGGATATGGACGCAGTTGACGGATGGATGCCACGGCCTTTGAATTTGTTTATCTTTCGTTTGTCAATAGCATGTTCTTGTCCACATTCACGTTCCTGCCGCCTGTTCTGTCCGCTCGTTTGGTTGCCTGTTTATTTGTTTGTCTTTGGCTTGCGTTCCTCCATTCCCATTCTCAATCCCAATCCCATTCCCGCTGCCATTCCGCCGGCTTGTAAACATTCCGCTGCCAATTGAATTCGTTTCAATTTATTTACTGCACGGACAAAACGGGGCGAATTTTGTTTGTGCGATGCGGCCAATAACAACATGGAGCCACGTTTTATGGCCCCCATATCCACATCCAAGACTCGAAGACTCCACGGCCCACGGCCCACGGCCCACAGCCCACAGCCCATGGCAGCGACAGTTCAATTAGAAAACGAAATCGCTTTTCATTTGAAATTCCTGGACAAGATTTTCACGTTTTTCAATTTATGCAAAAACAGATTCGCTCCGCCAGATGTTGTCAGCTGCCTGAGCTCCTGGAGTAGGCTTTAATTACGACCCGACTATAGAGCCCCATTAGAAGTTCCCTGGCCGCTTCTTCTGCTGGCATTTATCTGGCACAGTTGCTGCAATCATTTTGCAGCGAGTAAATTCGGTTTTATTGCAGGGCAGATTCAAATAGTTTTGAACTTTTTTGCTCGCTCTCTGCTCTCTGCTCTCTGCTCTCCCATTTCCAAGGACTCTTGATGCGCGGGCCAAAAACTAGAAACTCACATAAGAAAACTTTACGATAGCACACAAACTCCTGCAAAACTCGACAAGCTCGGCAACAACTCGTATGTAAATACACCGAGCCGAATTGGGAGGTTGGAGCGATGCCCAGGGAACATCAATTAAAGCGCTCTTAAGTGTTCTACGCACCCACGCGAAACTTTTCCAACTCACTCAGTTTATACTGCCGAAAAAGTTACGGGTAATTTTATCCGATTTAATGACATCCCCTTGGCGCAAGGACATTTTCCACATAGCTCATGCGACTACGAGAGGTTTCGTCTTGGTCGTGGTCAGAAAGACAATTGAGGTTCTTGAGGTTTGTCTTGATTTAAGGATATTGTTTAGAAGCCCAAGAACGTATAGCACATTTAATGAACTTGCTCAGGCTCATCTTAGTCGCATCAGGCTTACCTGATACTGAGTTTCTTGCAGTGCAACGTCTTAAACTCTGCTCCTAGACACAGCTTCTTCCTTGGCTTCCCTGTTTCACCCCGCACGCCGCCTTCTTCCCTTGTTGCTGCTGCTTTTTGCGGGTATTGCGCTACGCTTCCTTTGCCACTCGGAATGGTTTTGCCCAATAACGCGAAACGAAGCGAAATTTCGCTTTGGCTCCAGCAGCGCGGACAGCGATCTTCGTTTTTTACGATGCCTGTCATACCCCCCACCCCCCTCGCTTGTACTCTGCCTCTGGCCCCGCCTTGTTGCACCCTTTGTCGCTGCTTCAAAACTGGAAATGCAAGCAGCGCGAAATTGCAACAGTGGCAATAGCTGTCGCTTGTCGCCGGCTCGGTTATTGGACCTGGCGCTGTAGCTGGGGCAGGGCGAGTGGCAGTGGCTCAGCGGCGCCAGTTGGCTAAGCACATATAAAAAAGTTTAGTTAAATTAAGGTGCAGCTCGAATGAAATCATTTTGGGCTGCAATCAAATAACTTCGCAGGCAACCAATGCAACCTGCACTTGACTCAGCACAACACTGTGCAACATAAGAATGTTGCAGAAGGATTTACTTAAGATTGAATTTAAATTTGCAGAAATAAGAAATAAATTAATGAAGCGAGAGCCAACTCTAAAGCAAAGCATAACATACGCCCAATAGTTGTGCATATTATCAGATGATTTGATGGTCCTAGCTCTTCTAGTTTCTGAGATATTGGTGTTCATATAGACAGGCAAGACTTTGTATATATTTATTTACATATTTGTGGGTTGTGTCCTTTAAATACAAACACCTGCTAAATTAAATTGCATTCTTTAGAGATAGTATCTAATCTTATGCATAATCTTCTCGACTGCATTTTATAAATATGAAATTCATCTTTGGTTTTACAACAGTTGCTTCATTATGTCTTGAGTAGAACGTGGCATACTTCAGCATTTAATATTATTATTTTTGTACTTTACAACCTACTCATATACTTGTATCATATGCGCTGCACACGCAGCCTCGTGTGGGGTCAATGTGGATCCGCAATGCTGTTGCAGAGTGCACAGAACAGGGAACAGGGCGAATCCGAGTGCATAGATAGAGACGGAATATATTAGAGTAGGAGGGCATCTAAAGCTTGGCATTGTCGTGACTTGGTGACTTATTACTTTTCGTGCTGCTCCTGCAGCCAATCCCACTTCCTCCTCTTCTACCATTGCCTCTGCCTGGCAAATGAAGTCGTAAAAAGATTGGCCAAAAGTTTTTGTGTGCTGCGCACACACACAGAAGTAACATGCATATAAAAATGGCGAAGTTGGGATTAGTTTCATCAAGGATAAGCCAAATGGCTGGACACGCTGCAGGACTACAGGATTCGCAGGCATGGCTCGTGGCCCGTGGCCATTTTGCTATTTGAGCCAGAAACTTTTATGCAGTCGCCCGTTGGCAACGTACACGAAGATATATAAATATATTGCATATATGTATATGTAGGTGTAGGATGCGCAGCATTACATAAGCGGAGCGAGTGCTTTTTGCCACCAGTTTTACAAGTAACACGCGGATACATCACGTGTCTCTGGTCGAGTAGGGGTACGGGGACGGGTTCGGGTGTGTGCCACATACGAGACCCACACACACGTCGAGCGCGTTGCTACCTTTATGCACCCCCACCAGCTCGGGAAAATGTCATCTAAGCACGTTTGCAGGATCTGCATAATTTATGTTTGCAAGTGGGCCGGACCACTCCCACTCCACTCGACACGGATCAGGAGGCTAAGCAGCAGCAGCAGGAGCAGCCTGAGCATTTGCTGACGGGGATTACCCTAGAAAATTAGGTTTCCAGTTTCATGGATGCGGACGCTGTGCTGAGCGCGTATAAAAACCTGACACGACCTGGCCGCCATCTTCATAACTGTGAAACTGTGAGGTGTGGTGCGAGCTGTGGGGAGGAGCGAGCAGGGAGGCTGTGCGGCAGGCTGTGCAGGAGCTGTGGTGGGGCTGCACGCTCAAATGAATTTATATATTTGTGTGCTCGTTTTATGACTAATATCTCCCGGAATATCTCGGAGCATGGCAACGACACGACAGTGACAGAGCACGTTGACGGAGACGGGGACAACAGTCGCGCACTATCGGCCCGCCTCACCCTCACACTCGCACACACACACACACAGTGGCATATTTTGCAGCACTCTGAAAAATAAAACACAAATATAAACCCGGGCGAAAACAAGTATAAAAATTTGTTTTTCCAACATTCGCCAACGACCAGAAAGACACGATGACGCTGACGCTGCCGTTGCCGTTGGACGTGGATCTCCCTAGGCAGCGGCAGCAGCGGCAGTAGCTATTCCCAGACGCCCTCACCGACCCGCAATCTTTGTCCCAATCCACCAGACCACCCACTCCATGCGCCATGTTATTATTGACGTTGTTTGCATGTGATGAGCTCTCCAAATGCTGCCTAGCTCTGGCCAGGTGACTTCTATTTATTTTTTAACATATATATCACACACTTAGGTATGTTCTAGGGCTCAAGCGTGTGATTAGGCAGCGCATTAATTAATGTATCGAGATAAACTAAAACCTATGGTTTGTTGCCATGGCAGAGCCTGGGGAAAAGTGAGGGGATAGTCTACATGCATACTCACACTCAGCCCTCGTCTCCACTTCTTATGCATGTCGCATGGGCAATAACAACATACACATCCAGCCCTGACACAGCTTATTCTTTCGATTTGCACATTCATTTTTGTTTTACGCTTGCCATTTGCCTGCGCAGGCAGCACTTGCAGAAATACGCAAATATATATGTATATATATGTGCGTGTATATGTACAGCATGTGTATATATGTATTTCTTGTGTCTGGGTCGGCAAACAGAATTTAAAATTTATGTAGATACCCAGCGTATTCGCATTCTTCATTCGTTCGCGCACATGTGTGCGTCGTCGGGGCGATTCTGCATCACGCCCCAAGCATCTCATGTATCTAGGCTGCTTACACACACACACGTGCAGGCATAACTCTCCCATAAATAACATAAAATGCCCGAGACGACACTTCCTGTTCGATGTTCGATGTTCCACACAGTAAATTGAAAACAACAAAAAACATCCGCATATATTGAAATTTGTTCTGTGCGCTGAATATGGAATTCGAGGCTCAACTTCGCGCCACATATTACAATGCATATATCAATAACAAAATGTTATAGTCGGATGTGCCAATCTGCGCGGCGAGACTATCGCGAGGTTGTAAAGTTTCCTTTGTCTCGACGGGCTGCGACGTGCAGCAGGCACAAAATGGAGTTCCCAGCGGTCTCAGCTGCGATGATTAGCGAAACGTTCGTTCCGGTCTTCTGTATAAAACCTGAACGAAATCTGAATGTAAGCTTGACAGTGGAAGAAGAGCTTAAGATACTGAAGTTTTTAAAGTAACCTCAAGCTCCAAAGTGATTGATAAATTTAATAACAATTTTAGATTCCTTTTCGGCAAATATCTCTTACAAATTTCAGTTGTCTTATATATCTCCAATATTATGCAAAGGATATTCACATCAAATGTCTCTGTATACATAATAATTTGTTTTATAAATTAATTAATTTTAATTCACCAATGAAAGTCTTTAAACTTTCCAGACAATTTCAGAGCATTTCTGAGAGTTTATTTAAGTTCTCCATCATTCAAAAAGTTGTGAAAAATGCAATTGTAGTCTGAACAAATGAAATCAGTTTTAAAAATATTTATTTTTTATCTCCTGTTCCTGCAAAAATCATGCACATATTTTAAATGATATTTATTTCAAAATTTCTGATCTCAGCGACCTACAAATGTATGCAAATTTGCAAAGTTCTATGCCCTGCAATTAGTTCGGCTTGATTATTCCCAGTGCTGTTGTTTGCCGCTTGTCAGCCAATTAAAAGGCAGCTCCCTATTCCTCCCCGCGCTTCCTTTCGCGCTCCACGCCCTGCTCCATTCTCTACAGTAATTAGCATTCAGGCCCTTGAGGCAGTTACTTGCCGAATGGCTTCGTAATAGAGCGCTTAGGGGCAATCGCTTTGGCGATTGCATTAAGCCTCCATTAAGCGGGGCCAGCGAATAGCGGAGTATGCCAGCGAATAGCCCAACGAATGCAGTCGAGCATTCGAATTAAAATTGAATCATTATTGAAATTCGCAGCCACTCACAAGCGACTGGCAGCCTCATTAAGCGGCTAAGAGCGCAGGTCGCCAATGGCTGACGCGTTCTTCCGCTCAGTGTAGGCAGCCCATTCCCGGCATGTGTGTGTGTGTGTGTGTTTGCATTTGGCAAATTGTAAAAATTAATTCGCATATCATGCGCGATAATCAGCGGCGTACATTATAAAACCATAAAAATCGCAAAACGCGGCCATAAACTGCGGCGACTGCGGCAACAGTTGCGGTGCACGGGCGGACGGGCTGACGGGCGGATAGAGGGACGGACAATTGTCGCATGCAGCGCCAATAAATATCCGATTATATGGTAATTGTGTGTGAGCGAGTGTGTGTGTGTGTAAGTGTGCCGCTGTGCGGGCTCGCTTAGTTTTAGGCGTTGCCTGCCAAAACGGACGGAAAATGCAAAATACTTTGGCGATTGAAATTTTCGCACAGCTGCAAATGGCAAATCGAATGCGTATTCAAATTTGAATAAATATTTCTTTTATTGTCGTACTTATGTATATCATTTGCCCAGCCTCGCGAAGTCTCTCGCCGGCTCAAAACAAAATGGCGTCCTGCGGCATTTGAAGGTGTTCGGCTTGGAGCGGGTACTCGGGGCGGGGCGGTTTAATTTTCATGTCCATTAACCAAGCAAAATGGATATAGGCAGGCAACGAGCGAAAGGATAAGCGACTACCCGACCTGGGATGGGGGATGGGTCCCAGACATGCCCGGAATACAGTCTAGAATTTGAAATTGGAGCTGACGCACAAAATGCGCGTATAAATTCAAAATAAAGTTTAACGAAGCCAATCTGTAGGCAGGGCAGCAGGACAGCAGGCCGGCAGGGGCACGGCACAGATTGATGGTGGGGCTGGGAATCAGCAGCAGCAGCCGCAGCAGGAACGTGCAGTAGGCGGCCGGCTATGAGCCATGAAAGTTATCAAAGCGTGTTATTACGGGCAACCAAGCGAAACAGGGGGCAGGGAGCAGGGAACGGTGCCGTGCAAGGCAATCTCAAGTGGATGCCTGTGCTGCTGCTGCCCTGGAGCCACTTGTGGTTGCTGCCTGCCTGCCTGGAAGTGGTTTCTGCTGTTGCGTCTTGTTTTTGCTCCTCACGCACGCAAATAATCAAATGGAACGCATCAAATTCGAGAAAGGGATAAAAGCAACAAAATGGCCGGCGATTTTTCAAAATACTCCTACGTGCGTTGCGCGATTTCGTTGACTCAGCGCGTTTTAGAGCGGGGGCGGGTACAGGAACACAGGGCGTGTCGCATCCGTAATATCGGCATAGTCAACCCTGCTCAGCTGGCCAGGTTTTTCGTTGCGTTGCTGCAGTAAATTCTGTGGTAATTCAATAAATTTTAAATCGCAACGCCAATTGGCACAGTGGGACAATTTGCAAGATGAATTGACGCATCATAATGAAGACACTCTCAAGTTAATTAGATTCAATATTTATTTAAATTCATAAATTTTCATTCAGTTATACATTGAACCGATTAAATACGAGATTTGTATACGAAAATTCTTTCTACAACGTGCGCCTCAAAAACTCTGTAGAAACGTACTGATAAGACACATTTTACTGCTCTGCGTGCATAAATCAATGAAGGCGCCATTAAAATTAACGAGCAAATGAATAATGAGCTCATAAATCATATAATTATCGCAGAATCACAATCAGTAGAGTCGCCGATTAATATTTCCATTTCTGACTGCTAATTTAAAAAACATAATCGAACATTTCATTGAATTGATGAAGTCATTAATTAATGAATTGCTATAGCGATAATTTCATAGGTAAATATAATATTTCTTTATTTATATAAACAGAAATTTCGTTGATATTCGCCACAGTGTGGCGCGAATTGTTGCCGTGAGTTGCCACTCAAAATGCACGCCCCACCGATTGGGCGGAACAAAAGACGACCTCATGCAGGCAAATGGCGGAGACTCCAGAGGACTCGACGCGGAACTGAGGTACTCACTTGAGGGCAGTAGGAGAGGGGGGATGGAGTCGAGTGTGGTGCCGGCGTTGGGTTTCAATTTATGGTGCAGTGGCGCACGTGAAATCCTGTGAACGGTTTTACGGATTTTTTAAAATAAAATTTACGGATTAAGTTATTGTGCGACGTATGCATGAGGTTGCGCTAGACTGCGTGCGGGAACGGGGGCCAGACTGGCAGCTCTAAGGTCGATTACGTTTTACAACGCAGCGCATAAAAGTTGATTGAAAATGCTTATTAGATGCAAGATTAGATGCGATGCGAGATGTGCAGCAGCAGCGACCATTTTGGAATCACAGCCACAAGTCCAGGAGCATAAAAGTTCCTCGAAGCCGCGACGTGAGCAAATTTAGCTCGGGCTTTACGCTCCACGCCCGAGAACCAAACTTAATTGAAATGTGGTGCCAGACAGTGTAAAGTTTGAAAATATATTCAGGAGAAAGGAAATTGAGGGCGTGGCTGTAGGCAGCGTCATAGGTGCTAAGGCAAAAATGAAGTCGACACGATTTACAGCCAGTCGGGCAGCAGGTAATCTCATTTAGTCCGGATAATATTGCCACTCGGCGTATGCTCGTTGTACTTATTTTGTTTCGGAAAACCGAAGAGAATAACAAAACAGAAACTGAAAATATTTCAGGCCCGCCACGAGAGAGAGCCAACAAAAAAGTTACTTTGATAACAATGCTCATCAAAATTTCAGCTACAAGAAAAAACTTTTATACAAAAATTTCAATGGTAAAACCACAAACACACACACACACACACAAAGTTGCCTGTTGTTGGGTTCATCAACTGCCCTAAGGCCCGGCCCGGCCCCGGCCTGGTCCCGGCCCGCAGCCGAGAAAAACTCCAAGCTAAGTGGCAATTTTTGTGTAAATTGTGTAGGGCAGCGAGCTGTGTACATCTCGCATCTCATCGAGCATATTTAATGCTAAATATGATTTATAAAATATAAAAAATAACTCAACAAATTCTACGCAGTTTTTATATATTTAAAAATTAAATTTATTTTGTATTTCCATGAAAATGTTTGTGCTTTTTGCGGGAAAGAGTATACAAAACTCGCTGCACAGTGTGCGACTTTCGGCGCAACTGCCAAAGTCGTGTTATGCGAATTTCATGAAACATTCATGACATACTACAAAACAACAACAACAACAACCGCGTCGCCTCATCGTAGAGCAACGAAATTAAACAGATCCAAAAAGCAACCGAAACCGACAACTCGCCACCCGCTGAAAGATACTTTCAGGCCCATAGTGCCCCAACTTCCACTCAGGCCCCTCTTCTATGCAGGCAAATGCCCATCAGCAGTACATAAAAGTAGAAAAAAAAGAGAAGAGCAAATCTTCGCTGCGGTTATTTTTGGGCTGGCGAGTAAAGCTAAAAGTTAAATGAGAAAAGTTCAGGCCGTAGGCATTCCGAGCCGTAACTAAAAGTGCGCGTTTATTAACCGTAAGTAATCCCGAAACTTGGCGCCGTCGCCCCCTTAGTGCTCTGATTAATTTTGCGTATGTATGGCAAATATAAATATGTGTATGTATGTGTGTGATTTGATGCAAAATAAAATCGAAATAAAATTTAAAATAAAATCAACTGAGTTTTCCTTATTTTCCACGACAGTCAATTGATTAATTTGTCCATAAATATGAACATATTATTAGAGTAATTGTCTGGTTTTATGCCGGCAACGGCATGTAGTATATTTAATGTTTGGAAATCAAATTATTGACGAACAAACTGTTTCCAGTGCACTGAGAGAAAAGGTCTTGGATTTATATACGAGTTGAAGTGTACAAGATGAAAATATAATAAATATAAGGAGGGAAGTTTATAGTCTAAAGAGTGCAAAAAGAATTGAAAGAAATAAGAAATGTTCTTTGATATTTCGAAAATATTTGCTACGTCTCTGAACTTAATTTCTCTCAGTGTAGCCTTGTGTGTTCATCTCTGCACAACCCACCCCTAAAAGAGCCAAATCTGTAGCTAAAAGTAGAGCAGCGGCGGTGGTGGTGGCTGCCGCTGCTTCCTTTGCTGCTGCTGCTGCTGCTGCTGCCTCTCGTTCTATCTGTAAAAAGGTGGTGCTGGCTGCCCCCCTCCCCTACCCCGCTCCGACTCACAACACACACTCACACTCACACACACACACTGCATTGATGGCTGCCGAGTGAGCAGCGGCCATGACTGCGAGTTGCCGTCGGCGTATCTGATAGATACGAATACTGATAGATACACACTCGACTCTCGGCTGCACAACGCATGCGAGTTAGGGCGTGGCTCGCATGTTGGCGCAGCAAAGAAGAAGAGGAGGAGGAGGAAGAGGTGCCATCGCCGGCCCCAGCGAGGTAGGGCGACGATTGATGCAGGATTTGAAAAGCATCGCTCGAAGATCTTTCTAATTTTGTACAAATCCAAAATGGGCAAGTTGAGTGAACGAGAAGGAGAAGGCAAATTGTTGACTGACATAGACGCGAGGGGGCTATGGGTAGGAAGCAGGGAGTAGCGCAGGGAGGGAGGCGGTACGATTTGGAGGCACATTTGCCTATTTGCCGTAATGCTTGTCCCGGCATTATTTACGAGCAGCTCGCCGTATGTTGCGCCGCGCTGCGTAGGTGTGTGCTCAGATTTATGGAGGCATCATAAAACAATTAACAAGCCCAAACTCGTGCCACATAAATTGCTGCAGTTCTCTTCCCCTCCATCCCCCTCCCCCACCAACTACATCTCTCTGTTTCTTTTTCTCGCTCTGCGGCTTGTGTTACATTTCACAGTGTTTTATTATTACAGACGCTGGAAGACGCCGGCTTCGACAAAGTTCGAGCCCAACACGCTGCTTGTCGCTGCTGCTCTCGCTGTTGCTTTTTTAATTAACCACACAAGATTTCTACTCATTTTCATATCGTAAACGTTTATCCAACTTAATAAGTCGTAAACGCGCCACCGGCGACGACTTCTAACAAAGTTTCATGGCCCTGCGCCTCCAACTCCTCCTTCTCCTTCTCGAGCTGCATGTGTGCGGGAATTGTTGCTGACGCCGCAGGTGAAAGTGTCCACACACACACACACACACATGTATGTAGACTCGCGTAAATCCTCTCTGCAGCGTGGTCGCATATGCAGGCGATTACATGACAACGCCTGGGACAGCAATAATAAAACCTTAAATATCATCCTGAGGTCGCAATGAGTCCCAGCACGCTGGGTTCATCTAGACAATGGGCTGCATGCGAGTAGTTGCGTGCAAAAAGTATGCGGCATGCTATCAATTTGATCTCTTTCAAGTCTACAAATACAATTTCTTTTGAAACTATAAATATATTTAAATATATATAATTAAATAAATCGCAAGAACGTCTTTTAACACTTTTATTATATTTTATGGCATATTATCTAGTTTCATACTATCTCTTTCTAACTGATTCTCATTTCAATTCGCGCCCAACATTTTTGTCTGATTTATGCGCAGCTGCAACCACTGTGCGGCTTGGGCGGGTCTGATTTAATTTTAAAATTCTCGAACAAATGCCAAAAACTGAAACTGAAGCTTTTAAGCTCATTTAATATTCATTGCGTCTCCTACTGCCGTAGGCTGCCTGCCTGCCCCCTCCTGCTGCTGCCCCTACCCCTGCCTCGCCAAGCCTTATTCGCTCGACAGGTGATGCGGTGGCGGCTTTTTGTTTCAGCGCCTGACAATATTCTTTTAATGGCTGCGATTAACACGATGCCGCAACCCTCTCTGCCTCTGCCTCTACCTCTGCTCTCCCTCTCTCTCTCTCTCTCTCTTTTGATTTAATTAAGTCGTCGCTGCGTAGCCACGCCCCCAGCGGCGCCCTCAGCAAGCCTTGAGTCAACTCTTTGCTAGCATTTTTTGCTGATTCCATTGTTTGACTAATCTCTGTTTGCGCAGATGCCCTTCCCTAACTGCCAGTGCCTCGTCAGCAGCAGCAGTGGCGTCGGCGGGCAGGGGCTTGCGAATGTGCTGAACCCTTTGTAACAGGGGTCGGGCACACTCACACACACACTCATATACATCCGCTGCACACGCATGTGTCATGCCATAAAGCTACCCACACACATGCCTGCAAAAAGATACTGTCAACATGTTTGTTAATGCCATTTTGAAATTAACAAGTTTTTCAGATAAACTTTGAATTTAATTTCATTGAGCGAGGCTCCTCTGGCCATCTTTCGGTTCCACCTGCCCGCCGCTCCGCTCCCTTCTCTGTCGCCCATTGCCGTCCCTTTTGCATATCGCTTTCATAAAGAACGCAAAGTTATGCGACGCTCAAGTTTCGCTCTCGACAACATGCTTAGAATGGGATCGTTTATATAGCATATATGGTGTATGTATAAGTATAACTTATATGGATTATGCATGCAGAGGCGCACAGCTTCGATTAAACCTTTGGCGGCTCTTTGGAATTCCGTGGCTAGGCCTGTCTTGGGCGCGATCAGCGTCTGCATCGATTCGATTCTCTTTTTCCTTGTCAATTCGGCTTGCTCGGCAGCTCGTTCGCTCTTGGGCTTCGAGCTAAAGGCCATAAAATTATTTATGACGCCATTAAATCATCATTATTGTCTTTCGCCGACCTTGAACCATAGGCAGAGAGAGGGAGGGAGAGAGACAGAGACAGCTTCGCTTTCTTTTGCATTTCTTTTATTTGCGTTTTATTGTTCGCAGCCTTTTTTAATGCTCTGTTTTCCGTTTAAGCCTTTCGTTGTGTGTGTTTTTCTTGCCTTGCTTTGTTTCTTTTTTTCAGTTAATTGGGTCAGCAATATTCTGTGACCAGCTGAACGTTTAGAAGGTTAAGGTCGCGATCATCTGCTTGATGTACTCATTAGGTTTTTAATGGAACTGTTTAGAAAAATACGGAACGGGTATAAGATTTACAATGAGAGATTATATTTACTACAGACTCTGGGAAGAAGGCGTAATTTCCTTAAGTTCATTTCAATTGCTTCCTAACTAATTTAATTATTTAATTAGACCGAGAGAACCTTCGGGCATTACCAATATGAATATTAGGAAATAAAACGTTATAGCCGTAAAAAGTGAATTCATTTTCGTTTGCTGCACTAGTTCTAATTAATAAATTAGCCACACTGCGAAGTTGGGGGCAGGGAAATTGAAGCATTTCATTTGCCTCGCAATTGCGTTGTCTTCTTTCTGGATGGCTTAGCGGAGTCCGGCTGGGAGGAGCAAACTTGTGGCTCGTTGGCTTTTAGTGCGCCTCGATTTGTGCGAAATTTCTGGCTGATAAAGCAATGGCAACAGGGAATGGCAACGGCAATGACGCGCACGAGTAAATTTCCTTTTCGGTTTCTTTATTTTCCACGGCTTGTTTCCATTTGTCTTCGCTGTTTGTGTAAGTTTTCCATTTGGATAATGGAAAAAGGCCATTTCGTGCCATTACTTGAGCTCTGCCCTGCTCGGCACGGCTCGGCCTGGCTCCGGGGCAATTTGAGGCGAACTATTGTAAGAGGCGGCGACTTGGCATAAGTGGATGTGGGCCTGGGCACGGCGCCATTGGAGCAGCCATCAGCCTTGCCGGCATGGACTAGGACTAGAGCCACAAATCCATTTGAAGATACTAGTAGTTGTTGTCGTTGCCTTCGTTGCTGTGTGCTGCGCAGCGCAGTGCGCAATTTCGCTTTTAGCTTATTTCAACTTTTTTACATTTGCAAAATGAATTGTAATGAAGTGGAATGGGGCGTGTTGCCACTGACTTGCGACATACGACCCCGTGCCGCCCGTCCGTCTCCAACCCTGACAGCTCGTGGCAATAAAATCATATTCGCTGGGCGCCAGCCAGCTCGAGATATATAATTTTTGCACAAAAAGTCGCCACGTTTGCAGTGTCTTCTTGCCCTGGGTTGGCGATGGCGACTCTTGTTATTCGGAGCTGTTTTTATTGGTGTTATTAGGTTGAAAGCACTCTCCAATGATGGGCGACTGCTGATGCCGCCGGCCGGATGTGGGACAGTTAATGCCTAATGGCTTTCAGGTCAGCAGTCCCATAATGCGAATCACAGCAAAAACGGCAGCCAATAAAACTCATCCACAGCCTGCTTGCCCGGCTCGACAATTGAGCGAGGCGAGTACTCAATCCTATCTGCATCTAGGGTCGCCACATGTGTGCTCTGCTCCGCTGTGCTCTGCCTGCTTTCCTCTGCTCTTAATGCCTTCAATAATTTGTATAAGAAATACATTTCGCTGCCATTCAACTCGCGCGCTGATGAACTGTGAGCGAGGCAAGTTTATGGACTTCAGAACAAGTTTCTCTCCCCGAATGCGAATGCGATTCGATTGAGCAATTGAGGCGAATAAATATGGCTTTATTCCAGTTAAACATCAAGTGGTATTTCATTTAGTTTAAAGAATTAACTGTTATTTATGAATCAATTAAAATTCATATAAAATCGGATACGATCTAAGCAGCTGAAAGGTTTTTAAATTATTTTTGTTTTAATTTAAACTTATCCAGTTTTTTCAATTAGCTGCTGATATTTTTTAGAAATATTTTTGGGATCTATAAAAACACACGCAATTCGATTAACGAAATAATAATTTGCTCAATTGTTTACACAAAACTCTTTACTTTGCGCAAATGTCACGGCAAGAAGTTTAAATGAAGAGGCCCCAAATATAACTTTTATCCCTTTATAAACACTGGCTTTATTTTTAAGATACCATAAACTTTCATATCGTTTTTATTTTTGTCAATAATTGCCGTCAATGCCCACTGTGTCGATATTGGCATTAATTAGTGCGCAGCGAAATGGCTTCATTAGTGAGACGCTTTCGAGAGCAGCGTGACTTAATAAAGACCCGATAGAAAGAAGCCGATATAATTTTTATAAGATCATATAATATTGTAAATTTTAAACAGTTTAATTATGTAACAAGCTGCATATGCAGCGCTGCATAGCGGGAATATGTATATACATTAGTTGACTTTGGAATTTACGACTTCCCCCCTGATTATTTTGACAGTCGCATTGATGAGGGTCCTTAGGCTCAGCTCCCTCTCTCTCTCTCTGCCTGTACTTGACTTATCGCAGTTATCGAATATAGCCATTTGTCAAAGAAGACTTTCCCAGCAATCCCAATTTGTATGCAGCAACACGGCAACATGGCGAACCCACTCACATTTGTATTCAGAATTTTCTGTTTCCATTTTCCATTTTGAATTTTCGATTCCATTCGATTCGATTCGATTCTCAATTACCCCCATTGAATTTTCGATCGGTTTTACTTATCCCTCCGGCTGCCCGCCAAGTGCAGCACTTGAGACCTTTCGAGCGTTTCGATTCGTAATCTGTTTTCTTTGGTTTTTTTTATAAATATTCCAGACTCGTTGCCGATCAGATTTATTGGCTACTTGAGTTTTGGGGGCAGCGGACTGACATCTTATTATATCTTTGTATTTTATGCTGTTGTATTCTCTTCTACTGCATCTCTCTTGACAACTTGTGCGTTATTTAAACATCCTCTCAGCGAGCATATTTCAATACATATGTTCTATCGCGATAGTTCCGGCGCACGTGCCCGCCTGCGTCGAACACACTTCCCCAATTAGTTTTCGTTTTATGTTTGCCATAAATCAATTAGAATATAAGGCTAGCAACAGGCTCTGGCTCTATAAATTATAGCAAGTTAAAAGAAAATTCCAATTAAATCGGCGACATTGCCAATGCCAGCCTGATTGGCAGCTATTCGAGAAACATTCGACTAACATGTCGTCGCACATGCATAGATTCAGCGATGCCGCCCTTGCCGTTGCCTTCTCCTCATCCGAATCCACTTTAGCTGAAATATCTTTCGAGCTGTTTCGGAATTCCATTTCCATTTCGATAAAATGGTTCTACTCAGAATCCAACGCAGAGCGACGCGTTGCTGGCGTTGACGTCGCTACGCTGCCGTTGGCCCAACCAGCAGCAGCGCACACCAATACATTCGAATGGGATGCACCAATACAGTCACACATTGCGGCGCTTGCTTGTATTGGTGAGCCAAAGAGCAGCAGTAGCGAAGAGAGCGAGAGCGCGAACGAACTGCGATTCCACTTGTGCTCGTGTCTGTGGCAGCGGCAGCGACTGCGGCGCCATCTACAGCTCGTCGCGTACAAGCTGATGCGCAGCCGGCAACGCCAGAGGTCGCTCCAGGTAAGGGGTGTGTGCACTGGCTGAACTCTGTGCTGAACTCGGCTAAATCATAGAAACATCGAAATACAACCCAAATGAATACCCTTACGAAAACGCTTAAACCAATATTTAAATATATATTAATATATAATGTGTATATAATTCGATGCCATTCAATCCCAAGAATGTACAAAAAATTATGTTTTATTTATATGAAAATCGCTTTCCAATATAATTGGGAATAAACAGTTAAGTAAACTGCAGCAGGTATTTTAATGCGCAAGTACAACCTTAATTTATTTATTTTTTTAAGGGAGTACCGAAACAATTATTTTCGTTATCACTTTCGATTTGACAAAGAAAATACTGAAAATAAGACTTGTATGCCAATTTTTAAAAGCATTAAAATTTTTATAAATAATTTCAATTTATAACAAAATAGCATGGACAATGTATATACGATTGTAGTATTTTAATTTGTGAATGTTGGATGTCTTTAAACCTTATATGAATATAGTTTTGCTCAAAAATTACATTCAACTCAACCAGCGAAATTGCATTAATCCATATTTTCGCAATGCTTTGAAAAATCACGTTGATTTCTTCACATTGTTATCTGCCATTATTGGCTTTTTCGGTATTTAAAATTATATCGTTCTATTCCATCTCCTCCTTTATTTGACTTACTTTAATGATAAAAGAAGAAAAATCTGTTTTATATATTTTAAAACATTTTTAACACAAGATTAGCTAAAAATAAAGCAAGTTTCAAAATTAAAAAAAAAAAGCTGGCTGAACCATGAATTATATAATATTCTTAACGAAGATCGTTTAATTATTGAAAATGTTATGAGCGTTTCAGGTAATCGCCGCAGTTCTCAGTAGCCTCAGTTACTACTAAAGCACAAATGCTTTCACATTTGTTAGGAATGCTTAGGAGTTTTGATAACACTCGCATTTTAAAATCAAATAAGTTTTGTATTCGAGCATTATACAATTTAACAGATAAAACTTACCCTTATTCAGCAAACATTAAGCCAAGGATAAACTATCGCAAAGACAGAAAGAATACCAAGCTAACCTGCCAATATTGATTGGTAATAAAAGGAGCCGAACACGTTTCTCTACTTGTTCGCTTTACAGTTGGAATAAATATGCATATAGAAGTGTATGTGCCTAGTGTACATAGATTTTAAAACGCATATACCAGCTAGGTACTGGGATACACACACATGTACATGGTAACTATGTGTGTTTATACACTCCTCATCCTGTAAAACGAGTCTGGCACGAACACAACAACGAACCCACCACAGCTTAGACGGCACAGGAGCTGCTTGGGTCGAGGGCATCGAAACTCACCACTCCGCCTGTGTGCGTTGAACCCTTGGCAGCGACGACCTTAGCTCCGCCCATTTTATAATGGCCTCTGCCTCGGCCGCTGCCTGCTTGAGCGACGCATGCGCCATGCGCCGGCGAATGTGAAAGACAAAGCGGACGAGGAGAAAGAAACATCGAAGACGTCAAGCAGCGACACAGCGATCTGAAGGCAAGGGGGATGGAATAACGAGAAATGGAATGAGACTGAAAATGGGGATGGGTTGGGACAGCCTGGCATGGGATGGGATGGGCCTAGAACGCGTTTGCCGACGCTGATTAACATTTTGATAAATTTATTCAAATGAGAAGCGCGCTCAATATGGAAATGACTCGTGGGGCCGACACTCTAGCAAGGCAATTAAAAGCCGAATGGCTTTATGATATTTCTTGGTGCCGGCGACGATGGTTTTGGTAAATTTTATTGTCCCACTGCAGCGTACCCCCCTATCTCGCTGTCTCTGTCTCACTCTCTCTTTCTATCCTACTCTCTAACCACTTCTTCGCGCTGCACTGCAACATGTGGCATTAATTATGCGGCGATAATGTCTTGCTTTGTTGCCAAGAGTTTTGGATTCTTTTTATGAAAGTGTCAGAATAAATTACATTATTTTTTAAGCCATGTCTCGTTGGTTCCCGTAGAACTGATAGCCTGGCAATATACTCTATGGAATACGCTGCGAGCTCAAGCATGCGCCCGTGCCGTGTGGGTGCGCTGCCTTTGAATATCAATTGAGTGTAGGCGGCAGCGACACTTGGCTCCCAGCCAGTCCCCGCTTGGTTTGCCACCCCCCCCGCCACTACTCGTAACCCCACCCTCCTTGGGCTGGCAATTAAACTGTGTGACATCGACATGGAGTTGCACACGTCATTAATTAGCTCGTTCTGTATTCATTGAGCTGGCAATTGGCTGCTTGAGCAGATGCACATATGTTACATAATCTTGAGATGTGTGTGTGTGTGTGTGTGGGGCACTCAGAGAAATCTCCATAATATTGCACGTAACGCTGAACCCTTCCCAACTAACATAATCTCGAATCTCCAGCTGGGTGCTCTCGGTCTGCGATCTTTGTCAAAATCAAAATATTTTGAGTTACACTTTATGGTGGTCTCATAAATGGACTCGACTCGACACGCTTTCTCGCCGGATCTCAGTGTTCTTCGCAAACAGCGAACTGGACCGTCATTAGGCCCGAGGGAATCCGCTGCAGTGGCCCGATTTTGCGTCACTTGCAACGCCAAAGGTTTCTCGCTCACATTGTCAGTGCCATAAATCATCGTGTCTGAACCCGTAACCCTTTCAATCCGCCTCATACCTGCCCCGCCCGCATTCGCAGCGTGTTTAGCCTCAGTTCTGCATTGTTATGAAAAGTAGTCGGAACTGCATTCACAGTTTATGACGATGCAAACTCTCAGAAACAAGAAAACCGTCAACAGGCATACCAGGTATGCCGTCTCGTATCTGCATATGTTTCATTCAAAAGGTTAACAAAATTTGTCCAATTTAAATTAGAAGATCGTAGGGATTGTAGGATCTCTAGATTGCAGATGATATAACAATTTTGACAGTGGTTTTTTCAAAGACATTCTCTCTTACAAAAAGTGCACAATCTTGAGAAGAATCTTGTTTGATGTGTGAGGCAACGATACAATTCTTACTATGAGGATTTCTTAGTATATCGTTTGAAGAGCCTCATCAAAATCAGTCATATTTATTCTCTTTAGTCGCCTGCTTCATTTTTTAGGGGCTCTATGGAAATTATTTGCAAATCTTATATAAAATCTTATTAGTTCCGAGTTCCTAAGCGAACCAGGCAAATACTTTTTTCAGTGCCAAGACAAGAAATTGAATTACTGGAAATACAATGGCAAGTAGCTTCGAATTTATTATATACATATATTTTAATTTATTATATTTTAGTTGTATATACTAGGTGTGATAAGCCAGATTTAAAAGCCGCAAAGCTAAAATTGGCAGCAAGAAATAAACTAAAGCTTTAACTTTGGCTTGGCATCGGATTAGCTAATGACATAAGTGCGAACTGATTATTTCTATATAATTATTTATAGACGTAATTATTGGAAATAAGTGCAGATTTGCAAGGAAGTTTGAGTAGATCAATTAAATTATTTAAGAACAAGTAAGACTGATTGTAATTATGGAATAAAATAGGGTTCACATTTTTGTTTATGGAATGGATAACTGATTATTATTATTAAATATTTTAGTATATAGAGTTCCGATTTAAAGTAAATTTAAACTGGGTTATACAATAGTTTGCAAATATTAAAAATAATTTGAATATAATTTCGGTCAAAGTGCCGTCGGCCTAAGCCTGCTGACTTACCAGGAATGAAGGTCTTCGATTCAGTCTGATGGGGAATTTGTCGTCGAGAACTTTGCCGTGAACTTTGTGCCATGAATCAGACGCACTATTTATGTCCCGAATGTCAAAAATGGCGGCAACAAATCACTTTAATTGAATTCACGCCCAGCAAAGCGAGGAAACCGACAAACGCGAGTTGGCCGGGACGGGACACGTTGCTGGCTGGTCGAGAAAGAATAGATGGTCCCATGGCCCGGAGCCAAGCCTCGAAAACAAGCACACACAGAGGCACACACACACACACACATGGGGCGAGAGAACGCGACGCAAAAGAAATGTTGTTAACGCAAAGTTTGAGGCACACGCGAATTTGTAATCGACATTCACATTCACATGAGTGTATTCACAATTGGACTACTCCTTGGCAGGCGCTGCCCGCTGTCGCTGTCGTTGCCGCTGCTGTTGTTCTTTGTCATTATTATAATTATTTCTGTTATTTTTGGGGCAGCACACGAAACCGGCTCGAGTTGATTTACAGCTCCAGCGCCTGCTTGTTTGCCTCGTCTCCTCTTGTGCATTTTTGTTTTGTTTCTTTTTCCCAGCTTTCCATTTTGTTTTTTTTTTCTGGCTTGTTCGCCCAATTTCAATTATTCACAATTGGAACCAGTCGCGCAGACAATGCCTAGCTGGCGACTCCGGGCTCCGGCTCCGGTCTCCGGGCAGCCTCTGCCGAATGCGACACGTCAATGAGAGAACAATGGGCGACTCGACCTCGATTCCAGCTGCAGCGTCATGGCAGACTCGGGCCACGCTGCGTCTGCCTCCGCTGCTGGAGCCCGCTCTCGGTGTGTGTGCCCCGTGTGTGCCGATATCAATCGCTGGCTGGCGAATGGAGCAGGACGTCTGCTTGACGCGGCGTCGACCTGATAGCAAAGTGTCCAAAAAATAATATTTGCTGTTCAGTTTGACAGAAGTCAGTGGCTGCCGCCGAGAACGAGACAGAGACCGATACCGATACCGAAACCGAGACGGAGACCGAGACCGCGACCGAGACCGAGGCAGGGCCGAGGCCAGCAGCAGCAGCAGCAGCAGCGCAGTCGGCGCACGAAGTGGCGTTGAGACAAGAACGAAACGCAAAAGCAAACGCAACAGCAACAGCCACAGCAACGTCGAATGAGAGTGAGAATATGGCGAAAGGCATGGGCAGAGGCAGCAGTAACAGTAACAACAGCGACAACAACGACGACGACGACGACGACGGCAACTGCAGCGACAGGCATCAGATACAGACAGAGGAGCGGTCGCGCTGCGCGCAGGGGAAAGGTGTCGCTTCGCGGTGGTTGAGAAACAGAGCCTGCTGCATGTGAGTGTGTGTGTGTGTGTGTGTGTGTGTGTGTGTGCGAGATGACAAGGCGTTCGCTGACAAAAAAAGGTCATAAACCCAGAGCAGAAGCAGCGGCGACGGCGGCCGCAGCTCTTACGCTTACGCGAACTCCAAAAAGGAAAGAGGAGCAGGCGAGGAGCAGGCAGCAAGGAGCCGCTGCCGGAGGAGCTGCAGCAACGAAAACGAAATGAAAATGCGAATGAGTGCGAGCATGAGTTAACTGGGAACTGGCAACTTGGAACTGGCAACTGGCAGCAGCTACGTGTCTGGCAAGAGGGAACCAAGAGCGAAGCCAACAACGCGCGATGGGCAGATGAAAAGCCAAAGAGGAGCAAAGGCAGCGGCAGCAGAAGTGAAGAAGGCAACGCGACGGGCAATAAAACGCTCGTGTAGTGGCTCGCCCTCTCCCTCTCTCTCTCTCTCTCTCTATCTAGCACGCTCTCTTTCCGTCGCTCGCATACATACGCTGCTTGTGTGCTCGCTCCCTGTCTCCTGCACTCTCTCTCTCTCTCTCTCTCTCGCCTTCTCTGTCGCACAAACACGCCGAGAGATAAGCAAACAACCACCGCAGCGCGCTCTCGCTGTCGCAGCCATCGCCACACGCACACACACACACTTACAGCGAGACACAGACACATCCAATCATTTTATATACGCCATTTGCTGTCTGCCGTAGATACATTTGTATCTTTATGTGCGAAACAAGTCCACGCTGTATACGAGGCATATGTAGAGTGTGTGTGTGTAAGTGTGTGTATTCAACCCGCGCTGCTGATGCTGACGCTGACGGCATCGGCATCGGCTTCGGCGACGAGTCAATTTTGAATTCCAGTTTGGCATCTGAGTGGTTGATGTTGTTGTTGCTTTTGTTGCTGTAATCATTTGATTGTTATTCTTTCTGCATTCTGCTTTGTGCCCATGTCCTCCTCTATGTGATGGACAAACAACAGGCAATCTGTCCGGATCCACCACCACCACCGTCGTCAGCATCATCACCAACATCAGCACCCTGCACTCCACACCACCGTCGACTCCAATCTTTGGGGTTCAGTTGGCAGCCCGCAAGGCTCTATCACACGTTTATCTTTTGATTACCAGATCGAATTGTATTGAATTAGGTACATATTTCTGTCCATTTGCCACATTCGTTACAAGCTCCCCTGCCCTGCCCGAGAAGCGCAGCATATTTCCTACTCTACAGATACGCATGTAAATGCGCTCTGAAAACATATTCCATTAGGAATCGACATCTTGCCTTACAATCTCATGAATTCAAGTAGAGATAAGACATAATGGTTTTCTATGGAATAGGGTGTTGGTTTCTAGGTATTAGAGTCCGTTTGGCTTTGACATGAAACGAATATGTTCTAAATAATATCACATCTGTCGATATTCTTTATTATTTCATATTTGTCTTACAGATCAAATAGTTGAGTAAGCATATATATGGCTTTATAGTTAGAGATACATAAAAACTATGGTAGAAAGCGGTCTTGCTGCTCATCCTATAAAAATACATTTATGTTTCTTTGTATACTATACAGATATGCTTGTATTCTATTATAAAGTAAGCTTAGTTCTGGTAAAGTTAATGCGATTTAAAAAATTCCTGCCTTCTTATAAACCAAAGTGGTTTTTAATGTTTTGAGTACCTTCTCCCGTTAAAACATTTTCTCATTCATTATTTTCTTTCGGATATTTCAAAGTTATATTAAACTATGGATGTGCTTCAAAATTCATAACATAAGAACATTTAATTTTTAATTTTGTGTTTGTTATCGTAAGATGATAATCAAATAAGAAGATATCCCTATATTATAGTTAATGGTCTCCTATCCTTGAATACTAGATGCATTAACCTTATAGATCCATTCTTTTTAGTACACTTTAGTCTTCTTTTGGACAGAAATAACAAAATATTTAAAAATACTATGAAAAATGCTAAACAACAAAGAAAAGCTATTTTCGGCTTTCACTTGTATCTTCTGCCTGCAGTTGTTACCAACAATATTTATGAGGAATATTTATAAATATGGAATTCTGTATAATTTCAATTAATCAGATCGGTTCAGATATTTCTAATTTCTTTGTGTTTCAAGTCTCATCAAGATAGTTTTAAGCCTGAGGGACTATTTTGCTATGGAACCGACAAACACACAAATGGAGATTGCAGCCGCCCTATTGATGCTGATTCACAATATATGTACTATATACTTTTTGGAGTTGGGGATATTTTCTTAGGTGATGTAAATATACCCTCTACAAGGGTATACAAAGAATTGACGTTATGCTAGCATAGTTTACTATATCTTGCCTAAGGACAAAAATTGTATACTTTTGAATAGCTAGCAGTTTCAGAAAACAACAATTTATGAAATCTAAACTCCTAAGCAAAGCAAATACTTTGTTTGACTTGGCTGACCCCTTCAAATTGAGTATACTGGAGCGTCAGAGAATGTTTAAGAAACTAATAAGCTTAAACATTTTATGTTGGAAACGTTTAGTTTGTTTTTTTAGTAAATCAGAGTAATCAAGCTGATACCGAGCCGAATCCGTCATCGATTAGTTTAAAATTTCACTGATGGGGGTTGTAAATTTCATTGGACTTTGACGCCGAACGCACCCAGCACAAATCCCACCCGACGAATCCCACTGCCGTTCGATGGATGAAAGCGTTTCTTATACATAACATAAAAAACGCATTAAGTCGAGCCAAAGCGAAACACTTTACCTCGCAATCTCTGAACCTTTGCAGAGGGGAAATGCCAATGTTTACATAGCAGGGTGCATTTTATGGCATCTCTCTCGTGCGCTTAGTCTGCAGCCCCGTCTCCGAGAAAGATACCAAAGCAGCACATGATATTTACATATATATATATGTGTACATATATGTATACAAGTTACTATAAATTAGCACATGCACAGACACATGAAAAGGTTATATAAGCTGGGAAACCTTTTTGCCACCCCGTAATCCACATGAACCCAATTCAAATAGGCATCACACTCGTAGCTGGCAAACTCAATAATTATGCTGACACAGTAATTTATACCCTTCGTATGAGCTAGACATGTGGGATATATCTTTCGCACATTTGACTTCATGTGAAAGAAGCAGCAAACGGACGGCCATATGCGCATATTGGATACCCTGCGTTGTAATTTACTTGTGATCTTATCTTCGCGATTGCAGTCATTCATACTCGTTTTGCATGACTGTTCATTCCAACAAAATCATTATTTTATACCCATTTCATAACATTTTCACATAACTCAACTCTATTATCGAGCATTGAGAATGAATTTAGAAAATTAATCGGTATTACGAAAGCACAATCGACTCCTTGGTATTTATTTTGCGATAACTTATTTTGTTCGGAGAGTAGAGTTTCATAAGTTGTAGTTCCTTCAAAAATGCACGAGAGCATGATTACCAGCTCACAGAGAAAACAAAAGCTACAGTTGAACGAGCACAACAGTAAGATACTCTTCGCCCAATTTGAAAAAATGTTATTTACAAACATATAACCCTTCAAAGGTTGGTATACCCTTTCTGACAATTTTCAGTGGCCGAAATAAATATAAGTTGCAATAATTTTAATAATTCTGAATGCAGTTGTTACCCAACACTGAACTGTACTTACAATGTCTTCTCAATAATGCGAAAACTGCTGAAATAAGACATACTCCAATCATACTGAGTCGACTCAAGGCGATAGAGAATACAGTAAAGAACGAGTGTGCTATGGGAAAATTATTGTATATTATACACACCTCTAAGCAACAAAAACTATTGGCATTCATTTATGAATGTGGACTTTAAGAACAGAATATTTGTTATTTTATTTCATTAAAATGAGATAATAATTTGAGTTTTGATAAGAAGCTAGGTAAACAAAATAATAATTAATAATTATTATAATTAAAGATTTTAAATACTTCCAAGAGTTCCTTCAACTGAGGAGAGTTCATCTATTTGTTAGCTAGGTGAAATGGAAATCTTAGCTAGCAGAATGAAGAACTCAAACCCATCAAACACAAAATTCAATAATCTATTGTTAGCACAAAATAAGTATACTTACAACATCGTTACCAATTATCAATTTAAACCGACAACATCATCATAATAAAAAGGTTCATACTTTACACAAATAAAAATAACAACAAATAAATGCCGTTACTTACACGATATGCTGCCCAAAATTGTATAGTTTGATGTACATTTTATAAATTATATATAATATAATAAGTGTTCTGTATCAGCTCACCTTTCGGCTGTTAATAAAACTTCAAACTTCACAGTTACATAATAATTTATTTAACCTTATGACATATTCGAAAACAAGACTATTTAATCTAGATTTTATTTATTTAAGCGCTGTATAAGATTATCAAAATACGATGAGGTAACTAAGACTAAAACAACACAGAGAAAGGAACATAAAACTAATTGAAACAAATTAATTGCAAATGAGATTGAAACAAGGTATACGATTAACTCTCCTCTCGAAGATTGAGTTTCTTAAGTGTCTTTGCGAGTTATATTAGCTGCAGATAAGTACTATGTATATTTATACTCTCTATGGATGTCTATGAATAAATTCGATGCTGAGAGGTCGTCCTAGGAGCGCCAAGAGCGCTGCACACTGCATACGGAGCGAATACCTCCTTGGGGGGCGGGACAGTACCCACCCCACTGGGAGGGAGGCCGACGGTACTTACCAAATAAAAGCAATGAAAGAACTGAACAAAACGATATAGATTAATGGGATTCGGTGTATCTAGTAGAGCAGCTGGTTTGAAACTGAGATGCGGTCTATTCTTTAATTCGTGATTAATTCGCAATGGGTGTGTGTATGATTTTGCATTTATTCTTTTGCAATATTATATTTTATTCACAATAATTAACTTTTTAAAAAAGAGAATTGCTAATGCTATGTAAAAATTTACTAAACAAACTATAATCGAACATAAGCATAAACATAACCGACTTTAGACTAAAACTTATCAAAAGGGGGGAGGGGAGGGTCGTGAAATAATAATAATACAAGAACTAGGATAAAGCAATTAGAATATATCCATAATAAGTAGTATGTATGCTTCGAGGCATACGATAATTACATTTAACATACATATATGTAGTATATGTATATGTATTGTATATGTTACAGCATACACGTATTATCTACTATGATGCATCATGTGTTTTATGCATTATGTATAATGTATGAAGCAAAACATTAACAAAAATTCGATAATTACACAACATAACTGAACTTAGACGTAATATCAGGATTAAGCAGAGTCGCATACACATATGTGGGCTATATGTATATGTATGTGTATATGCATATGTACGTTTATTATATATGTAGTATGTACTATATATACTATGTAAGTAATGTAAGTAGCTTTAAGGTATGTATTGTAAATTACTTGTTGCTCAACTCGTGCGACTTCCTCAACTTCAACTCCACTTCCACATTCTCTTCATCTTCGGCTCCCTCAATGTCACTTGTATTCCTTATAGATTATGTATTATTAAAATGCATTTCCTTTTCACTTTCTTTTCAATTTAATTTCCTGCTAACTCTATCTCTAGATTGACGTGCACTTTATTAGTTAATTATTCCAAAAGCGCCTTTAACTATGCAGGAAACATGCACGCACATCGAAAACTAACGCGTTATTAGGTTTCTCTCATATGTTTAGTTATTTTTTAAGTTTAACCTCACAAAATCCAAACCAAGCTTAGTTGGTTTCCCTCAATTTGCATTCGGTTTTGTTTGGTTTTCCTTCTCCTTTTGTTTCTCTACACTTTCGGCTTTTATGTCTTAGTTTATATACAGGAACTTAAAATTTATCTAAGAACACGACACAACGAACAATATTTGACAAAATTTATGCTAAAAGTGCTCCGCTGTCTGTCTATCTGTGTGGGTGTCTGTTAGTGTCTGAGAGTGTGTGAGTGGGTATATGAGTGTCTGTCTGTCTAGGTGTGTGTGGATTGTTAAACAATTCATTTGCTGTGCGTGTGTGTAGGTAGGTTGGCTCTACAACGTGCTCTCTGGGACTGCACTTACATTTAGAATCTACTCGAATTGTTGCTGTATTCATAATTAATACGGATACGGATAGTATTTTAGCATATATGCATATGTATATATATATCATTATATCATTATTTATAGTTGAAAATTATTAAGTAATGCGCGCGTTCATTCTACGAGAGAGCGTTGAGAGAAATACAAATACATACATACATGTTCTATACGCATACATAGTACAATCTGAATCTGAATCTGAATGTGCTTCCATATTCCATTGCATTTTCATTTCATATCTTCATATCATTTTACTGTATTCAAGCTACGACAAACTGGGCGATTCACAAGTTTACGTGTTTCTATAGATATCTTTTTTTGTTATTTGTTTTCTGTGTTTTTGCTTTTTGTTTGATTTAAGAACTGACTTATCGATAAACTGCATTCTCATTAAACGTAGATCTCGACTCGCCCGCTGGCATGGTCTGCCAACGAGTTAAGCTTTGAAAACAGCGACGCCACTGCACCTTCTGGGCTGCCTTCCTGCCGCAACCCACCAACCCACCGTCCCTCCCCTTCGGCAACCTCTCCGACTATTTGTACTGCCTGAACTCTCCCCATCTCGAACTAGCAGGGAAAGTCCATTATCATCTCGTTTTTGATTGGATTCAGATTCGGATTGGCATTGGAATTGGGAATCGGGTTTGTGTTCGTATTCGGGTCAATGAGGGGATTCGCATGTGAATTGGGATCGTGGCCTTGGTTGGGGTTGGGGTTCGGATTGGCTAACTGCTAGTAGCTGGCAAAGCCCATGGTGCCGGCGCTGCTGTTGTCCAAAGGTCACTGGTGCATTTTGGTGGCATGATGGCCCATGCTCAGGCCCAAGTTAAGGTGATGGTTGTTGTGATGCTGCTGGGCCGCCTGCGCATGGTTGTGATTGCTGCTGGAGTTGTTGTTGTTGTTCTGCTGAGTGGCCTGACGCTGTGAGTTCTTTTTGTTCTTCATACGTCGGTTTTGAAACCAGATCTTAACCTGCATCGAGAAGCAAGTGGTTAGCTTAGCATGTCCAATCGCTTTAGCCTCATTGCGTGCACTCACCTGACGCTCTGTCAACTGCAGGTTGCGTGCCAATTCCCAGCGCTTCTGTTTGGACACATACGCATTGAAGAGGAACTCCTTCTCCAGCTCCAGCGTCTGGAACTTGGAGTAGGGCTTACGCTTTTTCCGCACGGACACCTGGCCGGTCCACTCGTGCATCGGTGTCGGCGTCATCGGGCCCACGGCGCCAACCGAAAGACCTCCAGAAGTGCCTGAGTGTCGGAAGGGGAAAAGATACATATATCAATATACCAAGAACAATTTCAACTCGATTATTTAAACTCCGTATAAGCTCTTAAGCCTCTAAGAGCTTTCTCAAGTTAATTACAAATGGCATATTATTTATTAACTCTAATAAATTTAGAGAAACCTTGACTATTGAATAACTTCATATTCACAAAACACCTTTAGACGTCATATAGAATCTTAAGTTATTCGAACATTTATTAAGTTTCGATTATACAAAAAAAGACCTTATTTTGCCAGAACAACCCATAGCAATTTTAACAATTGAGTAGCTTTATAGGACCTTAGTTCATTAAGAGTTTCCTAGCTTTTCGATTAGTAGCTATCGATAAAAACAAATCAAGAATTGTGACTCTAACCATTGCATAGTTAAGATACTAAAAGCTCAAAGCTCAACATTTTCTGATGTTTCGATTAATAACTATCGATTACAATCAAATTAATGGCATAGTCCCAATTAACTTGCCTAACTACTTTAAACCACAAAAGCTTTGACTATTCAGTAGTTTCAATTTAAGAAATTCTAATTTACAGATAATAAAAAGTTATTTAAGCTTCGATTATTTACTATCGATTATTATTATTACTATTACTATTATTTCCCTAAACCTACATTTAGCTAAACAGGCCAACATTTACCATACTATAAAACTAAAATTCCTCCCAGAAACTCAAGCATAGATTCACTGAAACACCCCTCGGTACTTTCGAGTGACCCGCCTCGTGTGCTACTTGGGGCATACCCGATAGCAGGAGCTCAACCTTGGCTAAATATAGCAAATAAGTTTCTGAGTTTGCTTTGCCAGCTCGCTAATTGAACAACAAATTTGACAAGTGGCGCAACTGCTAGACAGCGAGTTGCGATAAAGCTGCGATCTGGCAGGCAGTCGATGGCTTACCTGTGCTCGAGTAGGCCTCGGGGAAGGCGCGCAGCCCACCTGGCGAGGAGTAGGTGGGCGTATCGTAACTGGACTGCGAGGTGCCCTCCACAGACTGTCGCGCCGCTGCCGCCACAGAAGCCGAAGCATGACGGTCGTCGGTGGCGTTCATGTAGGCCGCCGCTGCAACTGAGGTCGGCTGATCACGATAGTTGGGCCAGTATGCAGGCTGCGCGGAGTACGTGGTGGAGGAGGAGGAGAATGCGAGAAGAAGAGAAAAGCGGGTTGAGGGTGACGTTGACATTGTTAAATTGTTGTTTACGCGTTCAGTCGCGTCTGGCGCGCAATTCGAGACGCAGCTTTTGCCTCGTGTCACAACTCACCTGAAACTGGGTCTCTGCGTAACCGTAGAACATGGGCTTGCGATCCCGGTCGAGATAGTATGGCGAGGCATGATGGTACTGGTTGAACTCGTTCTCATATGGCCAGGGATGCGCGTGCCGTTTGACGGGCGTCGTGGCATCCGACTCGAAGCCAGGCCTGATCGCGGGTATATGTATTGGCGCTAATGAGATGGACATGTCTGTAAAGGCAAGCACAAATCGGGAACGGAAATTGAGTAAGGAATAAATGATAATAAACAAAATTATTGATTGTATACATATTAATCATCGTTTAATATCTAAAATTATACTATCTTGGGTTTTACCGAATTAATTAAACTAACTAGTTTGAACAACAAATACAAATATTTGTGTATATAAATCTTAATAAATATCATCATCTTAAACCTTTGACTATTGCTTAGCTATGAATTAATTGCTTAAGAATGTCTAATTTATATATTTAATTTTAATAATCTTGGAAAATAAATAACCCTAACTAATTTCATAAAGTCTTTCAAATATTGTAATTATATAGTTCAGTTGTCTATTGAACTAATATTTTATATATTAATAAATCAAATATTTTCAATATTCCTGCTCTAATTTAGTTCAATTTTTAATAAGTTTTTTCTTGAAATTTTGTCAAATTCCTTTAATTTGTATAGTCAATTTGATATAGCCAATAAAATAAATAATATATATAATACTTAAATAATAAATAAGACTTTTATATGAAAAAATAGACTGAATATTTCATGTCTTTTTCTCAGGACTTTAAAATATATTTATAAATTATTTTATGGAAACTAAAAATTTCGTTGAAATGCGAGAAATATTTGCTTTAGTCTGACGAAAATTGAGTTTGAAAAACAGAATTTAGTTTCTTATCGTATAAAAACTATACTTAAGTATTTATAAAAATTGTTTCTACATTGTACATACTAAAACTCTCAAATCAATTCAGAAAATATTAAAAAAGTCTTTTTCAATATGACTTAAGATTGTTAGGGAATGCTTCGCCTTCAGACCCAGAGCAAGGACCACTAGGGTTGTTCCGATTGGAAATCGTCTCACCTGCTTGCTGAGAACTGACACTGGAGGGAGAAACGCTCGCCGTGGTCGGCGCAACAATTTGGCTTTGACCGGATGCAACCGCATTCTGCTGCTGCTGTTGCTGCTGCTGCTGCAGGGCAGATGAGGCGCCACTAGATACGCTGCTTGGCGTCTGTTGCTGCTGCTGCTGCTGCTGCTGCTGTTGTTGTTGTTGCTGCTGTTGATGATGAGGTGATGTGAGGTGTTGGGGCTGCTGTGCAACGGGTCCGGTTGGCGTCTGTGCGGGACTAAGGGCGCCGCCAACAGGAACTGCTGCCAGCTGTTGTTGCTGCTGCTGCTGTGGCGGGGGCAGATGCTGCAGAGGCGTCTGTTGCTGCTGCTGTTGCACGGGCACAATTGGCACGGGTGGGGGCTCCTCATACATGACCGCATGCGTGGGCGTGGAATGTGTGGTGGGCGTCGTCTGCTGCTGCTGCTGCTGCTGGAGCACAGAGGATGGCGTAGACAAGGCGACCGTGGCGGATGAGACGACCGTATGCTGCAGGTGGTGGTGCATGGGCGGAGGATGAGGCAGGTGCTGGTGGTGGTGCGGATGGTGATGCAGTTGCTGCAGATGCTGATGCGCGGACTGTTGCAGCTGCTGCTGTTGTTGCTGCTGCGCGGACTGTTGCAATTGCTGCTGCTGCTGCTGTTGTTGCTGCTGCTGTTGTTGCTGCTGCTGCTGCTGCTGCTGTTGCTGTTGCTGCTGGTGGTGATGGTGCTGCAGAGCGGCCGCCGCGGCGCTGGTCGTCGAGGTGGGGTGTGGGTGTGTGGGATGTGGATGTGTGTGATGCGGCCCCCACCAAGCCCCGGCAGCGGCGTGCGACCCGACTGCCGTGACATCGTGGGGGTCGTAGAGAGCGCACGCCAGCGGGATGGTTGGGGTTTGGGGAAGGGGTGGAATATTTACGGTTATTTTGAATGCGTTTAACTCGAACGGCGGGAACGAAAGGCACTACGCACACACACAAACACACACACACCAATGCACACCAAGCGGGACGCGGCTGCAGGCACAGCGACCCAATTGGTTACGTCTCCTTCGCTTTCCCTTCCCTTCCCGCTTCTTCTCTTTATTCAGTTTAATTTAATTAATTGTATTACAATTAATTTCAGTCGATTACTCTGCGATATTTATATTGACGACGCTCTGCTTTGATTTTTATTTGCAGTTTCCTTGACGCTTGAGGCACGCACACACACACGCACACGCGCACGCACTGACACACGCACACAGTATGAGCGCACGCAGCAAGGGAGAGAGAGAGAGAGCGTGCGAGCAGCGTGAAGAGCGAACGCGTTCGAGGGCGAAGAGAGCGCTACGCTGCCACCCACAGTCGGCAGAGGCAGAGTCAGTTCGATCGAAGAGATACGCGTCACAGGGTGATTGTGGTTGGGTTTCTTTTATAAAAACATGCACAAATGTTTTCAAATTGTCTCAGCTTTTTGTTGCAGTCGAATTGGGTCTCGAATGTGGTTTCAACTGCTTTTCTTATTTTCCATTTTCCAATATCCAATATCCAATTGCTTGAAAACTGTTCACCTTAAGAATTTCACATTCAGTTGCGTGTGTTTTAATTTTTTATTCTTTTACTTTATTTGTTGACTTTCGAATTTGTTGTTGCACTAGTTGTTGTTTTTGTTGTTGCTGTCGCTGCTGTTTGAAGTAGTTTAATGCCGGCACAACAAATGGCGCGAGTAATTCTGCAGTGCGTGAGAGCGCGAGTGTGATTTGCTGCTGCTGTTGTTGTGGTTGATTTTTTATTATTATTTTTTTTCGCTGCTTTTATGTTTGCTGTTGGTCATAAAATTTGATTTTACGATCAAAACAAACAATTAAACTCGACGCTGGCAACAGTTAACGAAATATTGCGATTTCCTCGCATTTTCCCTTTGCAGTTCTTTGTATTTGGAAATTTTCAATTGTTTCAGTTTTGTTTTTTATTTATTTTTGTTTTTCTGTTTGCTTGCATTTATTTCGTTTTAGAATTTTTTGAAAACTTTTCTCGAGAACGTGAGAGGTACGCGTTTAATTTCGAACCGCACTGCGACAACACTCCAAGCAGAATGGAAGCCAGAAATGAATTCCGTCCCAGTCAAAGTTCTCGTTCGTTGTTGCAGTTGCTTGGGATATGCTGGCGCTGTCGATGTTGTAGTTGTCGTGGTTGTTGTTGCTGTTGCTGCTGACGTTGCCACTGTGGACGCCCGCACGCCTTCCAACCGTACTGAGCGAAGCACAAATCTACACTGACTACGACAGCGGCAGCGAAACGGGCGACAGCCAGCAGAGGCAGCACCAACAACGGCAACGACAACGGCAAAAGCAACAGCAACAGCAAAGGCAACGACAGAGACAGAGGCAGAGACGGTGGAGTCTTCGACTTGACTCTCACTCTCTCGCGGACAGAGCGCACAGCGAGGACGGACAGCGACAAGAGTCAAGATGCGAACAAAAGGCATACGATACGATACGTGTGCCTGACAGCGCGGCGCCTTCTTCTGTACGCGCTGTGCGTGTGTGTGCGCGCACGAAGAGAGTCTCGCGCAGGCGCATGCTGAGAGTGCCAGCTGAGTTGTTGCTGCTGCTGCTGCTGGTGGTGGTTGTTGTTGCACACGGCGCTGTCGCTCTCTTCGCGGCGCGCGTTATGCACACGCACAGTGTGCGTGTTGGTGTGCATGTGGATACGTGTGCCCATGCGAGAGAGAGAGTGTGTATATGTAACATACACGTACACGACGCGTACTGCACACGTACGTGTGTCCCCCTGCGGAGCTTAAAGAGAGCGCGCTTCGTCCTCAGCTCGCTCAGCAAGCTTTTTCAAATGCTTCGACATTTTTAACATGTTGGGAATAAAACAATATCGATATTAATCAGTTGTGTGGATAGCAGAGAGGGGCAGAGTGGTGTCTCTGCACAAGGGACGGCACACAGACGCACACACACACGCACTTGAGCTCACAGTGTACTACACAGTGTGCTGTGCCACGCTCTCTCACTCGCTCTCACGTACACCAGCATCGACAACAAACGTTTTTTGTCGTTGTGCTTGGGGCTGCTTTGAATACGCGTATGCGGCGCGCGTATTTAACTCTCTCGCGCACAGCAGCGCCATCTATGGCCGAGATTTGCGTGGAGAGGGTCTGGGGTGGCCGCATAGACATTGTCGTTGGCGGCAAGCGATGTTATTTTTCCTCATTTCTTTTGGGGACGACTCGAAGTCGCACTCCCAGGGAGAGAGCGAAATTGACCCCTTTCTTTGCGCCAATTAATCGAAATGATATAAAACAAATACAAATACAAATACAAATACGAATACACACACAATAAATTATGAAAGTCGACAAATTGAGACAATTGCGAATTGCAGAGGGTAACTCGAGAAGAAGCTACGGGTTACCCTCGTCCCGCTACATTCCGCTGCCTTGCGACCGGTTCGGTGCGGCAATTGTCGAATTTAACGCTGCAATGGACAATTATGAGAATTTTACGACAATCTCCATTGGAAGAGAACAACAACGAAGAAATGTTGACAAATCGTAAAGGATACGACTTTCCCATGCGCACGCACACACTCAAACACACGTACACAGGGTGCACAGTGTGTCAAGGGTAGCGGGAATAGAGAAAGGGTAAAGTAGAGCGGGCTGAATATCAGTATAGTTAAAAACATTCTTATATAAATAACATTAAGTAGTGAGGACTTTCCTTAAGATACTAGGAAATAATTAGAATTAATATATAAATCTATATAATATCATTGTAGTCGGATTACGCTTAAACGGAGCAAATCTTTATATAGCTAAGCCTTTGCCTTAGATTCTTGATAATAATTACAATTTAAATATATAGAGTATATTTATATAATATCATTATATTCTTAAACTGAAAATATCTTTAAGGTGCTGAGCCTATGCATAAGACTCTAAGTACTAATAAACTATATATTCTAACTAAATTTTAAGTATATAATATAATAATACATTTATTAACGATTTCACTCACCTGGAGGCTGGGAGTTAACGCTGGAGGGGGATAGACTCGCCGCTATCGGCGCACCAATGTGATTTTGGCCGGACGCCACTGCTGAGATTTGCTCCAATTGACGTGGCCGGATCTAGATAGCCGGATCGAGGAATATGCTCAAAGGCTGCTCGGTGCCGTGTGCTGTAAGACAGGGAGAGACAGAGGAAGACAGCAAGCACATTAGCAGTGCGGGGTGTGAATTGGTAGGCGCCGCTTAAGAGCCATTTTCCCAGAGCACACACACTTAAGGGTTAAGATGACGTGCCTCCGACGTGGCTCCGTCCTTGCCAGCCAAAGGCAAAGTCATCACACGGCTTTATGGCTGTCGCAAACGTCTTGTTTGCATTTGACACCGCGCAGGTAATAATCCATTCGGGCCAGACGGAGACGTAGACGCCGACTTGGACAGCCAACCAGGGCGAGGCAGGGCAGGGTAGGACAGGCAGGCATCTCTTGCATTGCCGCGTGCGGAAGTGAGCAACGCGCTAGGCAAGTAAACAGACGTAGCAACGCAGCAGCTGACTGGCTGGCAGAGGGACAGGCAGACAGGCGGACAGACAGACAGACAGACGGAGGGACAAACAGACAGCCGTCAAACACGTCGTAAAATTAGTTTCCTCGTTTCACATTTGCATTGTGCAATCGTTCGCTCGCACTGCAACTACAACTGCAACTTCAACTTCGACTTCGACTTCGACTTCCTGTTGGCATTGCCTTTGCCTCTGCTGCGTTTGCCGCTGCATTTGTTTTTTTGCCTTGCGGCGGTGTCAGGGTCAAAGTCAAATCTATTTGTATTTTCACAAACGCATGTGCCACTCAAGACTAGCGCCTCGATCAGCGCAGTCAGCTCGGCTTCCAGTTGCCTCATAAAAACCAGTCAACTGCAAACTGAATGAAGTCCTACGGAAGTGGCAGGCGGGAGAAATTGTAATGAAAGTATGCATGGATTCTTTAACTGAGACTTCAAATTAACCAGCTAAGATACAGCTGATAACTAAAACAAAAAAGGAACTGGAAACATTTCCCAGCACTTTCTCCCACTTTCCCCTACTGTCTGCGATCCTGATATATGGGGGTATACCTTACAGCAACATCTTGTAATTATTTGTCAACAATGAACTCATTCTATTGCCCTGAAATATGCTCACGTTTTGAGAATAAAAGTTTATAGAACGTGAGGTACGGGAGGGGCAATTAAACAAAGAGTTTCTTCCATATTTAACGATGTTCAAATTTAAATAAGTTAATTAACAAAATTAATATTCAAATGGGTTTATTGCCGCAATGGCGACGGCTTATGGCTTCATTATGACGGACCCGTTTCGACTCTCAAAAACTCAAAGTTTTCGAGACAACAACAATAAACATACCAACGAGTGTGTGATCATTCGGAATAAATTCACATGCAATATGAAGAAGAAACGGCAGAAGAATTCCCGTAGACGTTGTCGTCCGGCAAGAATTATGGTGAGAGAGAGGTTGAGAGAGAGAAAAGTTCATTGGCTCCGGCATCGTAAAACCTAACGAAAACCTCAGCGAGAAATCGGGTTTTTTCGGTGGTCTCCCTACGCCTCTGATGCCGATGCTGCGAACGAATTAAATTAAATTTGTGTTATCCAATTAGACACACAGCACAGCTCAGGGGGCCGCCACCTTCTGGCCACTGTCCAGCCTGCCAGCCGAGCTCCCCAGCTTCCCCTCACTCTTTGTCCCAGTTCACAGTTAACGATCTTTCTCCCAGCTAATTACGGGACGCCGTCTGTTTGTCTCTGTGACTGCCCAATGACGGTTGTGATGGGAACTTTTAATTGCCTTGAATTTCTTTATTCCCAGAACCCTTTTGGTGGCTTCAAATTGTTTTCCCTGTAAGCGGAGACAGCGACAACTTTGATGCCGCAGCCCGGCGAGAGAGATACGGCGATCGTGGCGTCTATGGAAAATCTTGTGGTTTTCCAGTCACACTGCGATCCGGTCTTAAGGAGCTGCAACCACAGATAGAGTGGATGGAGAAGGCGAGCGCTGTCGCAGCATCGAACAAGTTTCTGGCTGGGGGCAAATCATTCCTGTTTCCATCGAAACGAAAAACGTGTTCCAAGAGCAGCGCTCGCAGCCATCGCTGGCATTCGTAGAAAAAGAGCCGAGGGCAACAGCAAAACACAATTTCCACTCACACACAGACAGCCAGACAGATACAGTCCATATTTAGAACAAAGACGAGACACACAGAACAGAGACAGAGAGAGAGAGAGCGGTTGCAAGAGAAATATGGCATATCGCACTGACAGCCGGCGATGTGAGACATTTTGTGGAAACATGTCAGAGCTGTAGGAGGATGGATGGATGGAGGCACCATTGAAATTCGAATCATCAGACACATTTCTGGGGCAGGCATGTGATCTATACCATAGGGTATCGTATACCATCCTGGGTATATGTCGTAGAGACGACATGGCAACTGCCCCTTTGAACAATGCCACGCTACGTGGCTGTCCGCCTCTTTCCATCTCTCTCCCTCTCTCTCTCTCTCTGTATCTCCCCCTTTCCCTTCTTCGCCGCTTTTCTCCTTCTGCAGTTCCTTACAATTTTGAATTCGGATTTCAATTGGAATTGTTCTCTTACGGAGTGGGCCCCTTTTCCATTCGGAAAATTATTTCTGTTTGTGTGCGGAATTCAAAATGATTATGTAAACCTTTGAGTTCGTTTCGGTTTACGAGTACGATATGTATTGCTGGAGTACCCAATAATTATTTTATGTTCTTCAAACTGTCACAGCGAGTTCGAAATATTATTGAACAAATTATGTGTTTATTATCTACAGCACGATTTTATGCTTGCTTGATTCAAGTTCAAGGAATGTTTTGAATTTTCAATTATTGTTTTGTTGATTGTGATAATTATTATTTCTTTATTTACTATTGTTAAGCTGTTATTTACACGTGTTTTATATTTTTAATTTATTCAATTGTTTTCCTGTCCAATTCGCTGCCCATCTTTCCGCCCCCCGCCCTTTTATGGCACAATATGGAAATATGCTTTATGATGTGTTTCATTAGCAGTTGTTGATGTTTCTTTTAATGCTGGACAGTTAGCCTCAATTGGGCAATTAGAGAGTCGCCGCAAGCACCTGAGAAAGTGCCATGCCGTGTCCGTGTCCGTGTCAGTCCCTCTGCCTGCTGCCGCTGCCGCTGCTGTTGTAGTTGTAGCTGCTGCTCTTGTTTACTGTGTACTTAAACAATATTTTAGTACAATAAATCTAGCTAGTTAACTGCTTTTATTGCCAGCAAAGCGTTTTACGACAGGCAAACAGACGAAACAGGGTGCCTCGCTCGCCCGCGTACGTTCAGGCAGGGCAGGGCAGGACAGGGCAGGGCAGGGGCCTGAGCCGGGCTGGAGCACAGCTCTTTGATCGAGTCACAGTCGCATGCCGCAAGTAATATAATGCCACCAAGATTGTATTATATATTGCAATAAAAGTTAAATATAAATAAAAATAAACACCCCTTTAATTAAAACAACACTTTCGGGCTGCCTTTTATGGCAGGCGCCAATCGACTGGGAATCGAAATCGAGCGAGCATATGCCCGACCTGGCTTACAGTACAGGGTATGCCAAGAGTAGCTCGTAAGCGAGTCATTCATCTTTCTCAATGATTTCCAACGACCTTCGGCCATATAAAATAATTCACTATACACGCCGACAGGCTCGGGCGGGGGCAGACGGTAGCGGGGGCGGGGGCGGACAGTCGCGGCCATAAAAATTGACACATTTGCAGTCAAATCGGGTTGGCCGGTCTTGTGCCCACACTGCCACTCACTTTTATTCTACCGCTCTGTCTCTCTCTCCCTCTCTCTTGCTTTCTCTCTCTCTCTTTCTGTTGTTACTGTTCTTGTTGAAGAATTCAAATTCTGCGCAGTGTCGCTTTGTCTCCAGCCAATTGGCCAAATGGAGAGCCATAAATAGTCGAGGTCTGTTGAACTTGAAACAATCGGGCGACTTTGCCGTCGAGTTTTATGGCGACTCTTTTGCCATCGCTCTATTGGCATACAAATTGTCAAATCTATTGCGACTCGAAGATTCTCACGCGACTCGTAGACATTAACCAACTTGCGGTTAACCGATTCTCACAGAAGAGATCCACAGTCGCAAAAGAAACTGCAGATCGATTGATTGGTTTCCTGAGCAGCAGAAATCGATAATATATTCTGTCATTTCTTTTATTTCCCTTAAGATTGCAGTAAGACAATTTATAATAAACTTTCTACTTTATGGTTAGTTAAGTTCGCTGAGCAGCAAAGCAATTTGTGATCTGATAGTTAGGGTTTAATATTTCCTTCTTTTCACTATTTTAAACTGATTTCTGCCCTGAGCAACAGAACATTTAAAAATATTTCTCAATTATTTCATATAAATAGTTAGGCTCAGTCTTTGAAATTCTGGGAAATATCTGTAAGCTCTTATAAATAGTGTTCGGGTGACATATCATATTTTCTATGCACATATTATAGTTAACTGTACTGTAGTTAATGATATTAAATTATCTGCTATATATTTTATAATTGGCATATCATTTGTATCGTATAGCTCTGACAGAGAAATAAAAAAAATAATATTCTGCCATATCTTTCAAATCACATAGTTGGTTTAGCTTCCTGACCAACTAAAACGGTTTATAATACACTTGGCCAAATCTTTATTTCCTAAAGATTATGTTGGAATTTTTATCATCCATAAAACATTCACTTAATTGCGCTACTCAGCGAGTCCAATTGAGGGGAATTATCAATTCAATGGGTTAGTTGATTTACAATTTCAGTTTCAGTTTCAGTTTTGTTTGTTTGGTTTATGGGCAGGTGAGCCAAGGTGTTAATTGCTGCACTGGCGCAGTCCAACAAGGTGTTAATTCCACGTTTATGGGCATTAAATTGGCCACCGGTTCAAATTCAGAAAACCCCATACGCAGAGCTCGACGAGAACTGCCTGAGTTATGATGTCGTTAGGCCATACGACCATCGTCATCATCTGGCGCAATTCGCCATGTGAGTGTGATAAAAGACAGGGAGTATATGCAGAACTTGCCCTTTCAGATTTTATGAATCTCACGCCTCTGCAAATGTATCAATCTCTAGCATAGAAATCGGCATTATTTTCAGTTAAAATGTTCCTATTTTTCAAAGTTTTTCAAGTTTTTAAAAATGGAAAAAATCTCCATTCACCACGCTAGTCTTGGCATCCTATTTGAAATCCCTCACTAAGCCGGAAAAAATACGTACTCTAGCAGGGGTGCAGTGGGGTAAGACATAAAACTCATTTTGGCAAAATAAGTGAAATCATCAATTTTGTTTTTTTCCTGTCTCTCTCTCTCTTTCTCTCGTTTTGTGTTGGCTTCTTCTGCTTCTTCTATTCTCTGCTATTTTCACAGAGTTCCAACTTTCATGGAATTTTCTTATCTCGCACAGCGGGGGGTTGGAAACTTTGTTGCTTTTACTTTGTTCTGCTCGCAGTGAGCTCACGGGGCAATCGGCCTCGGCCTGAGGCGGGGATGGGGCTGGGGATTGGGCTTTGGCCTGGGGTCCGACTGGGGAGCCCTTTAAAGAGCCCAGCTCGAGCTGAGCTGTGCAGCTCATTTACATAAGCATAATTTACACATAGAGTAGTTACATGGCGAAATAGCTACTCCACACCCCCCGCCCCACACACACCCCCACACAGCAACAACAACATCAGCCAAAGTCAGCAAAATATTTATTCAAATAGCGTGTGCCGCCCCGTTTGCCCTGTGCCATCTCTTTGTGCCTTCTCCCTAAAGGTTAATTTCAGTTTCGCTGTATCAACGCGGAGGCCATGCCAAACCCGCCACCGCCTGTCCCCCAAGCCCGCCGCCTCTTCTCTGCCAACGATGACGACAACAACGGCGACGCCAACGAGCAGCGCCAGGCCGAGCAACCCCCAGAAGCGACAGCGGCAGGCAGGCAGCCGCGATAAGCAAAGTCAAAAGCATTCGAAAGATTTTGAGAAAATGGAAAATGGGGGGAAAAGCATAGGAAAACATGGCGAGCGCTGCTGCTGCTGGCCGAACCACCCCCAGAGCAAGGCGAGCCGATGTTGCTGCCGACGGAATTTAGCCGAGCTGGAAAACACTTTTGCTGACGTTGTGCCACGCAGACACAGACACGCACACGCAGTACACAACCCCAAGAGCAGGCAGGGCGGCAGGGGGTGGGGTTTTTGCCAGCGGGCAGGAGGCGGTAGCAGGGGCTAACGTTCTCTCGTTGTTTTTGTTGCTGTTTTGTTTTCCGTTCGGTTTGCAGAAAGCAGAAAGCGTGTGCTGCCTTGGCATAATATCGATCCCTCCTGGGTCGTTGCCTGCCCTCAATGAGTTCTCAATTCACTGTGCGCCTTTTTCCCCCCGCTCCACGTTCCCTGCCCCCTGCCCCCTTTCCCCTATCGTCGCTTGGGCACACCCATGGCTCTGCTTGTGTGTGTATAGATTTCGTATCTATAGCGCAGCGCAGGCAAAGCACACGCAAAGTTCGCGATTTAAGTGAATTTGTTTTTCTGGCCACCATTTTGCAGGGCACACATACACACATATATACACAATTATATATATATGTATATAGGCTGATATAAACCTGCAGACATTTACTAAGTCGGAGCGGGCAGATAACTTCGCATTCCTGGCTGGGAGTATTACTTGCATGATGCCCATTAAAAGACGACACGGCGTGACATTATTAATTGAATTATAAATTTAACTTTTTATTATTGCTGCCTGCAGTTGTTGCTGTTATTGCGATTGTTGTCATTCTGGTTGCATGTGCAGTGCGTGCTACGTGATATGCCTGCGTCCCTATACTGCGTATTCGTGGAATTTCAGCTGAGTAAGCAGCTTGTGTAGGACCCCGAGCTAATTTTCATTTGGGTGCAAGACTTGATAATGCAGAGGGCAGACGCAGAAGCAGCAGCAGGGGCATGGCACAGTGTGGCAAGGTGTGTTGGAAAATGAAAATGCAGCAATTGGCTGATATTGTTGAGCAGCCTGCGAGGCACACTGGACCACAGTAACGGCAACAAATTTCAGTTATTAAGTAACTTTAAACAGTTTTCCCTGCTGCTGTACCACTGTGCATGCCTGGGGGAGAGCGCACTGAACAGAATGCCGCGTCCACACCCGAGCGCCGTTGCTCGATTAGCTCCTCGAGCAACGCGAGGAGGCCGCAAGATAACAAGTCGAACCGGTCTGTCGGTCCGTTGGTCCGTTGGTTTGCTGGTTTGCTGGTTTGTTGGTCTGGTCTGCTGGTTCGTTGGTCCGCTGATGTGTCCGCCTGTCTGCTGGAGACATGCGAGTAGAAAGCCACAATCAGAAATTTAATAATGGCTGCACAAAAGGCAGCACGAAACGCGTTGACGTGCACATATTTTACGAGTTTTATACAGACACAGACAACGGATTCGTGTTGTATCTGACGGATGCACATGCTGCAGGCAGGCAGGCAGACCGACAAACACATGGACATGGACAGGGTTGCAGGCATTCCACTTGCCGCAGAGAAAGGCGAAGAGCAGAAACAACAACGCACATATGAAGTCATCAAGCAGGCGGAGTTGCCACGAAGAAAATGGTTCCCTTGCAGTGAAAGCGACGCGCTGCACTCACCTGCCACTCTCACCGCGACAGGGTCAGACACCTAGTCCTGCCCCTGGCAGCGTCTGCTGATCAGGTCTACTGATCGTCAGCTGTGATGGCTGCAAAGGAGCGGGACCTCGATCAAAACCCAATGATAACCAACTAGCTGGCTTGCCCGCTTGCCGCTGCCTCTTTCGGTTTTTGTGTACATTTTATGGCTTCATAAGTGGAACTTGGTTGCTTTCATCCCCTCCCCCATCACTCGTTCAGCTTGTTGTCGCGCACGATTTTCCCTTTGTTCTGGCGAAAGTCGTAAACATTTTTCGAGCAGGTTCCACGGCTCGACCCCAGGTCGAACAAAGGGAATGCAGTTGTAAATGTCAAGATTTTGAAATGCATCGCTTAATCGGCAGCAGGAGCGGCTGCCTCTGACGATGATGGAAATGGCGATGGCGATGGCGACGGCGATGGTGCTGGCAATGCACCTGACCACCATCTGGCCCCGTCCCGCCTTTGAACTCTGCGCCGGATTGGCAATTAGTCCAGTTGTCCGATTTCTCACGCCCATAAAAATTCACTTAAACTTTCGAATGAATTCGAATTGCCGATTGGTCACCATGGTGGGTCACCCCGCGCTCTGCCCCCCATTCCGCCACAAATCCACTCATAGGCGATATTTTTCAGCGCTTTTGTGATTTTTGGCAATTGATTTAATGTGTCATTCATAGATTTTTATTGCCTCATTTTATTGCCGTCTTTAACTTCCGATTTACCACAATTGGCCCGCTTGGACACTGCCCCCTCTCGGCCGGGGCCTGCACAGGCCACGCCCCCCGCCAATGTCATTCGCACTTGCCTCGCCTCGTCGTCGTCGTTGTCGTCGTCCTGTGTGGCATCTTAACAGGGAAATCATGTACTCGCCGTACTTTACTTTATTTATTGCCATTTTTAATACCGCCTCGTCCCGCCGGCTGGACATTTTAACACCACCCTGCTGCACGCTGCTGGGCACACGCTAGACGAGGGCGGAGAAGGGGGCGGGAATGGGGCCGCCCTGGCAGCGTGGCCACTTTATGTTACAATAATGTTCCCTCGACATTGGCGCTGCCTGCAATCGAATTGTTTCGGCCATAAAATCAAAAAGGTATTTCGAGTAGCTCGACTGGGCCCGATTTGGACTACGATACCTTGTTGGCATCGTGCCCTAAAGTAGACTGACACCCTGTGATTTGCATAGCAATCATAATTTTCTATTTATTATCTAAGAATGGTTACTTAATTAGTGCTGCTTACCCGGAAGAATTACTGGACTAGTTTGCGAACTGTAAATTTATATTTGAAAATCTGAAAGAAAGAAATTAAAAATGAATTTAGATAGTATAAATATTTTGAGTATTTTCTATATAAACTTAAAAATATATAGTGCAAAATATTAAATTAATTTAGTTTATTATTATTATGCCCAATCATTTTCCCTCAGTTATACACTTGAATTATTGCAACATTTATTTATAATTTAATTGATTGGCTGCATTAACAAGAGCTCAGCGAAATAATAAATTATAATTTCAAATGATAAGGCATTTGAGTTGCTGTTCCTCAGCCTTATCAAGGTGCAAATACAATGGCAACAAATAGAGAGAATAGATAAGGCTAGCTCGCTAAAACAGGTAGTACTCGGGTGAAGAGATGTTATTAATTTACAAGTATATAGCATATCATAAAAAGCTAGATATAATCTATAAATACAAGAATCTACTCAATAAAGCATTCACATACTTATAAATGTTTAATAATAACTCATCAAGTTTATTCCTATACACACGCACAACACTCTGCACACATTGTTCCATAATATACACATAATTTTATAGCATGCTGCAATAGATTACCATTTGGAAGAGAGAGGAGTCCGCGGCGATAAGTGATAATGATGGCTCGATTACACAAACAAATCAATTACAAATTATGGGCTGCCAGAGGAAATGTTTATTAGAATTTCTTTTTTTTTGAGCGCCCAATAAAATGTAAAACAAACACAAAACGAATTCGGGGCGTCGTTAATTTGTTGCTGCTGTTATTTCATGAACTTTTAAATAAGTATAAACTTAATATTCAGATTTGTATTGCCTTCAGCCGCAGTGACCCGATCAGCGATAATTCCTTAAGCGACTATTGATAGTATACGATAGTGGACGACATTATTTACGAATTTGCGAACTCGAGTTGGAGATCGGGCACTGTGGCAGGATCGCGTTGGAGGGGGCTGGGGCTGAAACGGGATTAGCCCACGCACACACACACACACACAGACACACACTGCGTGGGCATACACTCACTACGGACGAGGATGATCACGACGAAGCGAAGGCGACAAAGACGAGTCAGAGTGAAAAGCAAAGCGAAATCCGCGACGCGCATGCGAGATAACGACTCCGAAATTGTTAGAGAGCAACTAACACGTAAAAAAATTAAATTCAATATTTTTTTGTTTAGACAAAAACTGAACTGAAACGAGCGCCGAAAACTGGCGAACCGAATGCGAACGAATGCGAATGCTGCCGCGAGCGATGACGACGAGTGACGACGTCGCGACTCAGCTCCGACGATGGCCGACATCGCGGCCAGCCAGCCGGCCGAGCCAGCAAAGCTCTCTCGGCGAAGATCGCTAGCGGGTCGAGGGGGGAGCGGGCAGCAAGGGGGTGCAAGGGGACAGCAGCAACACACAAAACATTTTACATAGTATTATTTCGGTTTTTATTGCTCCGCTGCTGGTTGACAGCGTAAGGGGGTAGGGGGAGTCGCGGTGGGGAGAGGCAGCGAGGCGGGCCGCACGAGCAAGTGTACATTCAAATGCGAGCGCTCACGATCTTGCGATCTTGGCACTGGACGCGGAGGCGGCGGAGTGGAAATGGCAGGCAAAGGCGGTTCATCTTAACTTAAAGCGCACCGACAAAGTTCAAAATACATATACACACACACACATGTATGCATATATATATATATACACTGTTTCCTTTAATTTTATTTTAATCATAACATTTTTGGCTGTGTTGTGTGTGTGTGTGTGCAACCATTCAAAAATAAATACACTCCGAGGCACACACATATGCAACATTTGGCCCCGGCGAGGAAAGATCGCAACTGCTTACAGAGTGTATAAAAAACGAATGTACAAAATTGTCAACATTCTGGGTCAGCAAAGTAAATATAAAACGAAGTAAAAATAAATATATATTACTTGACGAAAGTTCTACATTTGCTTTGAAGTATGTGATTTATTTAAATGTTAAACTATTTTCAGATATTCAACTATTAGTAAGTTACTTATGCTATGCGGACTTGCGTTGGAAACAGTTTATTTTGAGTTTGGCAATCAGAAAAGAGAAGAAAAGAACACTTTTATGCCTGGTTTGTAGAGGAAGCTTCGTGCCACTATCTCTCTGAAAGATCTCGCACGAATCGTAGACATATTGTCGGTTTTTTTAGTGTGCAGGTTTCTGCGACTGCGACTCGACAGAAATCATTAAAATGAGCAATTGTTGTAGCTGTCGTTGCTGTTGCTGTTTTTTTTTTGCTGGCATCCTTATTTGTTTGAAAACCCGTTTGGGGCCTGACAGACAGCGGCAAACTGAGGTTGCCAATCAAACCTGTTCGCCGTCAAGTGCAAAAAAAAAAAAACAACACAAGCAGGCAGCGCTGAAATTGCAACTCAGCTGAAAATCAAGTTAAGCTTTAATTAAAAACCTGGAAAACACAATTAAAACCCCGCCAGCAGCAACGGCAACAACAGCAGCAACAGCAACAGCAACAACAACGACAACCTGTGCAATTAACTGCGGCCGAGGCGAGAGAAAAAAATAATGTTTAGAAAAATCTTGCCAAAGTGTTGTGTGTGTAATTGGCAAAGGGGAAAGAGGAAAGAGGCGGGAGAGGCAAACGGCAGAGTGGGGTGGAAGCGGGCTGGCTGGCTGTGTTAATGCCATAGCTGTGGCTAGCTGCTGTCGGCCATGAACGTATGTACACACACACACACACACACTCGCAGCTCTACGTACGCTGATCAGCGGTGCGCACATCACTTGCCCCGCCCCCCGATCCTCATGGAGCGCGGCCTTGGGGTTGAAACTGATTGCGGCCGCTTTGTTACCTGACGCAAACAAACAAGTCGAGCGGGCAACGCAGCCCGCTCCCTACTCCCTACTCCCTGCTCCCTGCCGCTCCAGACTCGTCAGCGTGGCCAAGTAATAAGCGTGTTTCATAAATTGAAAGCTGCCGCCGTTGCCGTCGCGGCAAAAGTTATGAAAACGGAGGAAAGAAAGAAAAAACGCCATTTAGATTGCAATCGGTCTGTGTCGGTCGAGCAAGCTGACCATCCACATAGCGAGTGGGAAAAGCGCTCGACTCGAAAATGGCCGTCGGCAGGGGCCAGATGAGGAGTGAGAAAGCGGCGGAGGGGGGCACAACCCGGGGCAATGGGGCCGCTGAGCCAATGTACAAACACGAAACGAAACGCGACCATAAAACGCTTCAAATTTGCGGCTTTCAGGCAGCAAAAACAAAGCCAAAGCCAGTGGCAACGCAGAAGCAACAGAAAACGCAAAAAGAAAAAAAACGCGAGTAATTATTTTTATTAAAGCAGCAGCAGAAAAAGAAGAAACAAAATCAGGCAAACGACCCTTGGCCCCTCGACTAGGCCAGGCCAGGCCAGGCCAAGCAGCAACACACACACACACAAAGAGTGCTGTTTTAATTAGAACTGGTCACACTTGGCTCACTCGGCGCCGAAAAACACGAATATGCGACTTGACCAGACTCAGCATTTCGGCTAGCTGGAAAAGCTTGTCCCAGGCCGCTGGGACAAAGACATCAAGAACTGCCCAAAAGAAAAAAATAAACGCTGTCTCTATACAGAACAAATTCTTGTGCTAAAGGAACTACAATAAACCATATATGACTAATATTTAATAGAGAGGAAATGAGCTAAGCAGCTTGGCATTTGTAATTTCTTATTGCAAGCAACTTTCGCTGTAGTAAAAATGATTTATTGCTAAATGGGCAATGCATTTATTATTTGTAAAGCCTTTTTATGCATTTGTATAGAACTAATATGATTCTAGATTTTTTCTAAAGGAAAAACCAATTAAAACGTTCCTAAATTCCTTTATATTGAATTTTAGGCAGTGATATTAATTTTAAAAATTCTTCCCTGAGCCATTTATACTTCTTAAATGATACTCTACACTCTGCTTAAAAGCGTAACCCTGTACATAAACATTACATCCATATGCCAGAATTCCGCAGTCAATTCTGTAGTTCGACAAGCAACCCTCGAGTAGATCGAAAGTATCGCTAAGTGCCCTAATGTCATTGGCGATTGGCAACAATTAAGCCACGAGATTAGCGGAAAGTCATGTTGCCCGTCAGTATCAATGGCAATTAGACAAATGCAGTTATCACCCGGCAAAGCCGATAGCAAGAGCTATAGAGATGATGGGGATGGTGCTGGCCGCAATGGAGCTGTCAGCTTTTATGGCAGACTAAATTACAAAATGGTTAAACAAACACAACACACTGGCGGAGGGGGAGGGAGACAGCTGGCAGAGAAAAACTAGTGGAAATATTTGAAATATGCAACTGTAACAACAATGCTGGCAAAACCAGCACAAAAGGCAACAAAGGCAACGGCACCCAATGCCGCCAATGGCGGCTGCAGCAGCAGAAAAAAACAAAAAAAAAAAAAAAAAAGGAAGTTGAAATGAAGAGAGAGAAAAATAGTAATTTTCCATCCATCATAAATAATGTTAAGCGCCACGGCTGAGGGAAAAACATGCACGGTCCATTAACTTTGCGCGGAGCGAGGACGGAGAACGGAACGCGCTGCTTGCTGCGTGGCAGGCAGCGACGTCGACATCTAGGCGGCCTCGACACCAGACCCACATATGGATACTGGCTACACACAAACACATATATGTATCTAGGTATGTGCGTGTGTGTGTGTGTGTGCGACTGCCATTTCGAAAGCTGAGCAAGATTTGCAACCAAGAAAAAAGTTAAAAACTTTGCTTCGTCTTGTGTGTGTGTGGCTCCAAGTGTATGTGTGTGTGTGTGAGTTTGCCGGAGCAGAGGTTGAAGTAAGGGTAAGCACTAAAGTAGAGTTGAATTTGGCAAATGTTTCTGCTCTGTTGCTGCCGGCGACTGCGCTGCTACTGCCGAGTAATTGTCTTAATTGTTAATATTATTTTAATTATTTCTTTTCTGACTCGACGCGGCTGAGATGTCATGCTGAGCTTTGCATTAAACTCCAAAGAGCCTAATAAATTTAATTGTGCGACGATTAAGCGCGGCCTGCGTGCATTCAATATGGAGATACTAAAGCGCAACGACGATCGTTAAACCGCCGCATCGCACATCGTCCCCGGCAACGGTCTACGGTATCAGCTGTGACTCAGCTGGACGGCTGATTAGCCAGCGATTAAGTAGCGAAAAATGATTAAAACGCTTATACCCAGATCGGTTCTGCTCCTTAATGGGCAAGTGATAATGCCAGGCATCGAATATGGAAGTAACAGCTCAAGTAGAGATTCGTTTATGACTTGAACTGTTTATTTCCACGTATTTCCTTGCTTAATTTACAAAAGCAGAACTGTTTTACAAAAAGAAATATTTGTAAATTTTAAAATAAAATCAGTAAATTACAAATAAATTATGCGGTAATTAAATATGTTAATTTCAAACGCAAACATAGTGTAATTATGTTAATTGCAGAGTAGAACAAGCAAAGCAACAACAGTTTCCACAGTTCTATTCGTAGCCAGCGTGGTGCATAAATAAGTGCATTCATAACACATACACATGCACGAAAATATGCACAAACACATGCGCATGTAAAAAAGTGCAGCAGCTGCGACAGAAAAAAAGAACAACAACAACAACAACGTAGCCTGCGACTCTTTCTTTCCCACTTGCCGCTGTCGACGCTGTCGACGACGCAGCGTTGACAAACTCAACACACCAGACAACGAAAACTCACCACAGTCGACAAACACGCCAGGCCAGACAGCATGCTGTTGCTGCTCTGCTCTGCTGCCTACTGCGGAGCATGGGTAAGAGCGAGCCGACGATCGCTCGATCGCACGACACCCCCCTGGCAGCCATCGACGCAGCGACCCGCTGCGCGCGAGCGAGATGCAAGACCAATGGCTGACGCAGCATGGAACTGCCCACTTTAAGTGCAAGTCGAAGGAGAAGAAGAAGCAACAGCGGCAGCAAATTGAAATAAAACAAGTGCAGGCAGGCAGAGGCAGACTGGCAGGCAGGCATGGGGTGCGCACACTATGCGAAATTATTATTGAAATAGATAATAAAAATAAAAATAAGCGTTTTTTAATTGTTTGTCATGCTTTTGTTGATTCGCCGCCGATGAATCACTAATAAAATATGTCAAAGCAAAACAAAGCAAAAACAACTCAAACGACGCTAAAAATGTTCAACAAATCAAAGTCACTTTTGTTGTCTTTTGTTTGTGCACATTAAGTGCCGTGCAGCAATTTCACCCGCCCGCCCGCTCACCGCACACCGCACCCACCACCCACAATCTCATCCGTGTGTCTAGTGAAATTATTGCTAATATAAAAATATTTTGTAGGCTCATAAAAGCGACCACGCCGCAGCAACAGCAACAACAACAGACACTGCGGCAAGCGGCAGCGTGTGGCGGCGAAAGCGACAGCTTTGAGTGCTCTATTGATGTGGGTGTGTGGATGTATGTAAGTCCTGCTGCGTGTGTGTGTGTGTGGGCGTTTGGTGTCTATTGATGCAGTCGCTGCTCCAAACGCAAATCGCACAATATTTTAAGGCCTAATTTTTTGACGAGTTTTTAAACGATTGTAAAACTCTTTTCTCGCTCGCCCGTTTTTACGAGTGCGCGAGGCCATTCAAGTCTTTGGGCGAGTGAATTATGGGACAGGCCCAAGATAGCAACGCCCGTCATTGTCGTTCTTATTCTCCGTCTCCGTCTCCGTCTCTGTCTCGTTCTCGTTCTCGTTTGCGGTTTACGAACGCGGGCACAATGCGGCATCGAGCTCGTGTGACAAAGCCAAGCGAACTGGGTGGCGTTTATTACGTGAGTTATGACACCTTTTGCCGGCAAACAAGCGGCCAAAGAACTATTAACAATAGTAAATTAATTTCAAAACACAATAAAATCCGCACTAATACTGCATAGCAATGAGCAGCAGCAGCAGCAAGCAGACAGCCAGTCAGCTCCTCTGCCCGCACCGCAATATATATATATTGCTCAGGTAGTAGCGCCCTCGTAAAAATGCCAATTGCAAAAATCACAACAAATCATAAAAGTGTTTTTAATTGCCCTCAGTTAGCGGCAAACGCCTTTGGTATTTGGCACAACGAAACATCCATCAATCATTCCGTGTCCATCAATCATACGCTACATTGGGCGCCTGATTAATTGCAATCAAAATTTGTTTTTTCTTTTCCGCTGCGCATATACATATCAATGTGTATCTAAGCCAGTTTTCCATTCTTCTGCGAACTCACTCTGTGCCCTTTGCGATTTCTTGCATACAAAATTAACGAGTGGCGAACTTATTGGTAGTACACTCATAAATACACTTGTTCGACACTCATTCTCTCCTGCAGACACACAAACACACACACACACTGGCGGGCACTCACACACATGCAAACATATTGTAAAACAATTATCACCTGTTGCAAATTATTCCGATTTTATGCCCGGCGCGTAATATCGGTGGCTGTTCTACCTCAACCAACACGCGCACCGCACCGCACCGCACCGCCCCCTTTGCCCTTGCACAGCGCTCATAAATGCTGCAGAGACATCATAAAAATGTTTGAAGCACCGCCGACACCAGCCCAACAACCAACAACATCATGAACAACAGCAGCAGCGGCCGCAGCAACAAGAACAACATCCATAAATCCCGATTATGGTTTCTGGATTTATTGCGTGCAGTAGCCAAGAGTAGAGCCCAGCACGAAGCACCCTGTATGTGTAGAATGGCGAACAGGAATCTCACGATAAACTGCCTGCCTGCACGCCTTAATCGTTTGCTAATAGAGAATGAACTAGTTGATAATGGAGACGCAGGAAAAGTGTCAGCCAAGCACACGAGGAATCAGCTGGAAATGCATTTATTATTTTCCATCGTGAGAGTTGAGTCTATTACGCGGGTAATTGGCAAAAATGCAAGTCATATGGCAAATGAAACTGCGATAAAAGTCGAAAAACAGACAAAATAAAGTTCAGTATTTGTAAATAATGCCACGGATCATTGTTTATTGTATCGCTTCTGCGCAAATAAACAGCTGCAAGTCGAATGAATTAAATGCCTCATGCCTGATGCATTCTGCCCAAATTATATTTCTTGCCAGGCGCATGGTTTCGTTTGCCTCAGCAACAGTTTATTCACCTCGGGATCAAATATTACCCAGGCACATTTCACATTTATCTGCATATCTGGGGAACTTTCAGAAATTGCGCGCTGCTGCTCATTAGGATTTTTTCTCGAAACGACGTCGACGACTGCATGGCCTAATCAGGGGCCCGGCATCGCCATTGCCATATAAAAAGTGACACTTTTATAGGGCACTTTGGAATGCGCTGCGGGCCGCCGCCAAAACATGGCGAGCTTCGACAGCACACACCAGACAGCAGACAGCGGCCTAATGCGCATTTGCATACATCGAATTTACATATGCATCTAACAGATGCGGCTAAAGAGCTAGTTCCCCTCCTAGTGCCCCCTTACACCCGACCCCCTTACTGCCAGTATCCATAAAAGACAAGACGCGGGATGTCATTTGTTTGGCTCGGCTGGAATTCGAGAGACATCGATAGAAAAGAGGAAAAAGCGACGAGCATTTTACGAGTCTGCTGCTGTGGCTCTTTCCCTGTATTTGTCACTGCATCTACATATGTATCTGTATCTGTATCTGCATCTGCATCTGCATCTTCATCTGTATCTGTTGGGCCAGTTCAAATTAGAGCATGACCTGCACGCGCAGCAAATCAAAATATGTACGAAAAGACGCACAACACGAATGTCACAGTACTCAGGCGAGGCAAGCCTGCCGCTCCCACATTCTCCAGCTCCTGTCGAGCTCTATTTGCGTCCAGTTAACGCGACGGGCCATAAAAGCCAGCCGGCCGTTGAGCCTGAAATCGCCGTACAGTTACCCAAGCAACAACTCCCGGGGCTAAGGAGGCAAAATTCAAATTTTCCGTTTAGCATCCTTTTGCCTCCTTCTTCTTCTTCGCCTTACACAATTCGTTTTATGATTTTATTGCATTTACGCATATTGCGATGCCGATGCCGATGTCGATGTCGATGCCCAACTGATTTATGAAGGAACGAACCCTTTCGCTCCTTGCGCCTTCTGCTTGTCGGGATGGATGGAAATATGGAAAAGCGGCGGCGTATTCAAAACTCAAACAAAGGACGAAGAGACCGTGAACAATGAAATTAGAGCAGCGCATTGAGGGTGGCACAACGTCGCCATGGCCCAGGCCAGGCCACGGCCGGCCAGGACAGACGCGTCAGGATGAGTTACTCTGGCTGCACAAAAGGATTGTTTGTGTTTCGGGTTCGCTTATGTAACTTTCTAAAACTCTGCCCCTTGTGCAGCTCCGCGCAGCCAGAGCTCATTTCTAGCCCGAAATAATAACAACTTTCTATCAGACTCTGTACCAGGCAGAAGCAGGACAGCATGAGCTAAATGTAAATATGTGTTTAACAGCGTTATCCCTGCGATTGCCCCGGTATATTCCACGAGATTTTTCTGCCATTCTTGTTCTTTGTCACAGCAGCATGTAGAATTTTAAATATATGTGATGTCGTGCTAAGAGATATCAAAAAATTAGTAAACAAAAATTGAAGAAATCTACTTTCTTCTTTATTTCTAAATATATATAACTTGTTATCATTTTGGCTTTTATCCAAATATTTATTATATATTGTTAGAAATTTGCCATGAATGTGCCAGTTCTATTATATTTTCTATAACTTTATACTTTAGGGGCATAATTTATTTTTATTATTTCCGAATTTTATAAGACATGCGAAGTTAAATCAATTTCTGAGAAAAATAATGAATGAAACATTATATAAATTTAAAGTATTTCTAGTCCAAAAACAGTAATATAGCAAACCGTTCCAAGAAACTATACTACAAAACGTCTTCTTTATTAACTTGGACAAATAGTTTCCAAATTCTTGCTTTTCTATAAACAATATATAAATAATACAAGTCTAAAACGAAGGAAAGACACTGAGAACGAACTCCGCGCAGCTCTTTAACAAACTGTAAAGTACAGTTTAATTTGAGAGTCTCTGATCCTCCAAAATGCCGATGCGACGACTGTTATGCACAAATTAAGCAGCATACACAGCATCAAGTGGAGCCCGAAGAAGCTTGAAGACTCTCCTGCTCTATCTCATATACACACGCAGACCCGAAACTGAGAAAAGATAACAAATAAAATACAATAACAGCCAACTAAAAGGCATAAAAAATTGAACGAACGAAAAGCGAAGAAGAAAAGAAACGAACAGAAAAAAAGAAGAATAAAGACAACCCAACCTTCATGCCTATAAATCCATCGAAATAATGGATCGGATAAGAAGCGCGCATTTGAGATGAGTAGAGAAGTTGCAGCCGCGTCGATGCCGAGTGGGTTGAGGCTACTTATAAAGAAAAAAATATTAAACGAAGCGGGGGCAGGCAGACTGCGGTCAGGGGAGACCAGGCACAGTACAGCGGACTGGGCAATCAAGCCGCAGAGCCACCAAAGCAAATCGAAAAGACGCAGAACGTGAGCCGTGCCGGCTTGCGAAATGGCAACATGTGCAGCAAAAAAACTGAGGAATATCTGGCATATCCGTCGGCAACGATGGCAACTCTGGCGAATTACACGCTTTCAAGCTGAGCGAACGTTTAACCCCTGCGCAGCCAACTACGCCATATGCCGCCCAAACCAGGGTTCAACCCAGTTCTCTGCCCTCTTCCGCTTCCACTCGTTCGCGCGGGCTGATCAAAAATTCCAAATACGTTTCAAATTTAATATGTGCATTTATCTCGCTGTGCGCGTGTGTTTGTTCGCAAAGCTCCACTGATTGTCGGCAGCGTGCGAAAGGGATGCAGGCAGGCAGCCATTTGATATTTCCTTTATGGAGCTTAAATATGTATAAGCCCGGAGTTGGTTACGTGTCTGTTCCCACTCTCTCCCTGTGAGTGTGTGTGTGTATAATATTCGACTAAAAATTCACGCCCTGTGTTATTCTATCAACACCTCGGCATTGTCGCCAGACCAGAAACCCAAGCCCAACCCAATCCAGCTCAGCCCCAGCCCCAGCTCCAGCTCCAGCGAGAACTCCGCCCCCTGCAGCGGCGGCTGATGCTGCATACCAAATGAGATTTGTGGCCCCGACTGAGCCAGGATTTGTGTGGAGCGATGAAAAGATGACGGTGAGCGGCGCACAGGGGAAGGAGTAGACGGCAGAAGAGTGTCAGGGGTAACCAACGAGCTACACATGACAACGAAACTAAATTCACGGCGCGCCTGTTCGCCGCGCGTCTCCTCAACAATTATTCCTATCTTTATTTATTTATGCCAGCTCGATGGAAGTTTTGGTATATTTTGTGTATGCAGGATTGAAGGAGAAGAGACAGACGAGGAGGGAGAATAAGAAGATTAAAGAAACAGGTGCAGCATGTAGAGGCAGTAGTTGATTCATTTACTACTTTAAGATATTTTTTAGAGTCAAAGAAACTCAGATTATCATTTGTAGGATGTCGAAAAGAATTTTAATTTGTTTTATAGACAACATCAGCATGAAGTAGACATAAATTGTAGTATAATAATATTTTTAAATCAAGCAAAAATATTTAAAGGTAACTATCACGCTCTTCTTCTTTCTGCTGCTGTAGTCATCTGCACGCGCAGAAATCTTAGACTTCATATTAATATTCGATGTATGCTTTAAATCTACTTTTAAAAGTGATTAGTTTGTACAATTTAATGCAGTTCTTCGGCATGTCTTATGGCAAGCCAAATTTATATATTTCATATGTTATAAAAAATGTCTATAACTATTAGTCGAAAGTAAAACCCTACCCTGAAATTCATTTACAATGTCTCAAACGAATAAGTGAATTCATGTAAAATGTTGACGCAATCGATTGCGATTCTTTGTGCATAGGAGAACAGAGAATCAGCTCAGCTCGTGAGATCAATTTCGCAAGCAAATCCCGCTTTTGTTTTCAAGTTGCCAAGCCAACACTCTGCTTTTGAGCGGATTCTTCGGGCCGTGCGAGGTTTGCCGCGTGTGGCCAGCTTGGTTTTTGGCAAAGCGAATTATAGTTGCTGTAATGAAGTTATTACGAGTCTTAATGCTGAAATTTATGCGCGGCCATTAAAAATCGAAAGACACGTTTTTTGAATATTTTAGCTGATCTCGCCATTGCCGTCGCATAAATTAGGCGACGTGACTTGTTTGCGGCAGTCGATAACGAAGCGCAGCTCGAGGCTTCTCAATTTACAGGGTGTGTATGTGCGGAGTGTGGTGTGTGGTGTGCAGGGTGTTTGGGGACGGGACACGGCCATTATCGGGCATAACATCGCGAAATTTACAATGCAAATACAGCGCTCCGGCTTAATCGAAGTGTGCAAAATGGAGTCCGTAAAAGACAAAGGGTCGCCGCTGCACTTCGCGTTGGAGTCGATGTCGGAGTCGGATGACAATCGTGCGCGTATCTCGATCGCATTCGGCGTGTGGCGTGGTTTGTGCAAGCTTCAAAACAGCTTCGAAACTCATTTGCGGCGGCTTCAGACATTGTTGCAGCCTGCTGGAACATATTAATTGCATTTTATTGGCCTGGCCTGGTCTGGCATGGACTGCCAACTGGCCTGGCAACTGCCAACTGGCAACTGGCAACTGGCTTGCAGTTTAATAACGCGCATTAAAATCACAGATTTATGACTACACGCAATCCGATTTCAAAGAGCACAATTGCCGTCGCCTGGAAAAGCCAACGTGGAGTGGAGAGGCAGCTAGAAGATTGAAGAGAATCGAGAACCGCAAGCTGGCAACATCGATTGGGCCAACTGTGATCTGCTGTGCCGGCTTAGGCCATTGCAATTGCCGAGCAAGACAGCGACGGAAAGAGGGGCAAACGCACAGACAGTGACATGGCCGTAAAACAAAAGCCAAGATAATTAAAATATCTCAGAAACCTTTCACTACGTTTTGCCAAAATTTCATTAAACATTTTAATTGCCGCCATTTTGTCAGGGGTCTCGGAAATTATTGCATTCCAATGCCAAAGGCAAAATGAAATACCATTTCATTTGGCACTGGTGCGAGGAATGTAATTCCGCACAGCCCTGCCCCTCTCGCGAAAAAGGGTTGATTTCCCCAACTCCGGGAAAACGTAATCACTTCAGCACGCAACAAACCGACGGAGTCAGGCAGCGTTTCTTCCTCCCCCACAAATCGAGGCCAGACTCCCCGCGACACGCAATTTTAAAACAACAAGGCTCACGCGCGACAACCCTCACCCTCACCATGCGCCTGCCCACCCCCCTTCGCACCCTTCTGGGTTAGAGTGCGAAATGGCCCAAGGACCACGCGGAGCGACCTTCTCTCCCTCTCTCTCTCTCTCTCCCTCCCTCTTTCTCTGATTTAGCGCTGCCCCATTCGATTGCGTAACTTGTGCTGCGGGCGCCAGTCAGTCAGTCACACCACCCTGCTTTGCCCTGCACTCACCCCGCTGCTTGGCTGTTGCTCTCGTGCACCATGTAAATATGTAATTTCCTGCCAGGGGGTGCCCGTGCCTGCCTGCCTCCCTGCCTCCCTGCCTGCCGTGCAACCTTCCGTGGCCGCAACAGCCGTCGCACTCTAAATTTAGTTAATGAACGTTGTCGCTGTCGCTGTCGCCACAGCCCGCCTGCCTTGCCCCGGAGGAGGTGGAGGAGAGACCGTCACCCACGCGTGCAGACACACACACACAGCACATTCCACCCAGCCTGGTCGGCCATCATGTCAGCGATGGATACACTCACGCACGCACATTTTTGAAAGTAAACAAAATTAGACATGATTATGTTTGTGCCTCAGGACATAAAATAAATTGGCTCCCAACTAATCCCAGCATGTGCACGTGGAGCATTGCAGACGCCATCGCTCCATAAGTTTCCGCTCTCTCACTCTCCCTCTTCCTCCTGTGCTCTGCTCGGCATCATCCTCATTCATCTCTTTGTCATGTTCTTCTTTGTGCCAGCGCTCTGAGGGCAGGCGGCAAAAGTTTGTTGTTTCTTCTTGTTGTTCTCGTCAGCTTCGAAATCAAGATGCCAACTTGAAAATCGCAGTGGCAGCTTTGGCTAAGTTTGAAGAACGGGAAAGGCCATAAAACTTGTGTATATATCTGTGATAAGCACACACACACACACATACATATTGCAAAATACATACTGACAAGATTCAAAAGACTTTGAATCGATTTTAAAATTTGAACGCGCATCTAGTTGAATGTTTTCCTTCTTGAGTGTTTTGAGTATTTCTGAGTCGGGCTATATATATTCATCTATGAATGTTGATTTGTTTTTCCCCAATAAACACATACTAATCAAATAAATACCAAATAATTTAAAAAATCGAAATCATTACTCTTTAGAGAGAGAGAAAACGCATTCGTTTTGCGAACGGATATCTTCCTATACATCTTCGTTTCATACAACCTCTTCCTATACGCTATCTAATATGTATCTAATATATCTATAATATATGTATCTCTAAAGCATACTTTACAACTTTCCATATAACCTTTTTTATACTCCCTCTTTATACCTATATATATAAATATATATCTTTTACCTTTTTCTCTTATTGTGCGCACTTTTCTTTTGTAACCTCTTCGTGTATACACATTTTCCTTCGATATCCCCTTTTTCTTAACCTTCTTCACCCCATTTTCTTATACCCTCTCCTTCTACATCCTCTCCCACTATACACCCTTCTCCTATAACCTCCATTTTAGCCTACCATCTTCCTCAATTTAATACTGGCATTGTGTGTGAAATACATCATCATCGCCATCAACAACAGCTCCTCCGGGGCCCGCCGTACCCATCTGCGACTATGGCGACGATAAATACTCAGTTAAATGAAATGAAATTTCGCCGACGGGTTCGGCTCTACAAAGATTGCTTTGCCCAATTGAAGGCGCAGCTGATGCGCAGGCAGTGAGTCGCGGTAAGTGGCAGCCGGTGGCAGGAGAAGATGCGGCACATGTGGCCTCGACGGAAGTCAGGCAACTCCAGCAGCTACGCGGACACGTAGCACGGGCAAATGTGGAGCAATCGCCGCATGGCGATTCCACGAAACGGAGCCAGCGGACACTTGAGCAATGGCATTTCCATGAGAATTCAATTTGCGGGAAATGGGAATGGAAACGAGTATGTTCGCGACGCTGAAGCAGAAGCAGAAGAAGTAGCTGAAGTTGAAGCTGAAGCTGCGTTCTCGGAATGTACTTTTCATGTGTTCAACGTGCGGACGGCTGCCTTTACCCAATTGCAGCTATGCCGCTCCCTCCACTCCACTCCGCCCGCTCCACTTCTACTTACACATGCTCGGGTAATTTCTGGCTTCCTTCTCGCACTCTCTCCCTCTCTCCCTCTCTCTCTCGCTCTCTCCCTTTCTGCCTCTTTTGCCTTGTGCAGCCAGCTGTGGAGACCGCAGTGGAGTCTGCGACCGAGACTGAAGCAAAAACGGAAGGAAACGCAGGCACAGCAGACGATACGATACAAATACAATTGCAAAGACTTGTCCCTGGGGAGCTAGTAACTCATACTCCCTACTCGCATCCCCTTGTGCTCCTCCCCTTGCCAACAGCTGTCGCAAACAATTGTCCATAGATAAAGGCAGACCCGAGGGCGGCTGATGGGTTCGTCCCATTACTTGTCACAGTGCCAGCCACAATGATGGCACGCACTGCACCCCACTCCGACCAATCTTCGTTCCATTTGAACTTTAAACGAATTAGGAAAAAAAGTTATAGAGAAAATGTTTGAGAAAAGAAGGGCATTTTGTTAACTGCAAAATAAAATAAATAGAAAAGCAACAGTCGAGTAAACTCTGCTGTCATATACCCGATTAGCTGACGTGGATAAATTCAAGAACTAGGTTATCTGGTGAATTACTTAAATTATAATAGCCTGCTTTCTACACTGTGTGTAGCGAATACTACAACTATTTTAAAGCAAAATGCAACTGCTTTATTCGACTGCATCGGGTACTAAAAACAGTCAAATATAAAATAATTCGGTTTTGAAAGTAGGTAGACTTACTAAATAAATATCGTCCCATCAGAATCCTATCAACTTCCAATGTGTGTCGTAAAGCGACATCTAACGAAAAAGGCTAGCAGTTCAAACGGTTAAGAAAACATTTAAATTTAATATTTTTTGCCTTTCAATGAACTATCGTTTAATGCGAATGCGGCTTAAACACTTTAAGAGTACTCAGTCATTTAGCGTAACAGCAAACATCAAACCTGACACACATCAATAATGTGCTAAGTTTATTTCTAATTTCCATTCATTCAATCACCTTGTTCATTTTACAGTTGCCACCGATTGTTTAGGCAATGAAAATAAAACTGATTTTATGTTCTTATTTTGTGACTGCCGCTTAGAGTTTGTGAGCGCGCTCTGTTGTCGAGTCTGCGTACTAAAAACTTCAAGCGCAGCCTGTACACAAACCTCAACTGAAACACTCTCTCCAGCGTCCCTGTCGGCAAAGAAGTGAACTAAATGCCAGGCTTTTATAACACTAGATAGCTATCGCACTCTCCTACTTTTATCGGCTTTTCGATTTTAATCAAAATTAAAAATTTATTTTAATAATTATTTTTATATACGTTTTTTATATTATTATTATAATTACTATTATCAATTTTGTTATATTTTTTTATATTGATATATATTATCTATTCATTTTTATGCGCTCGAGTTATTAAAAATAAGAAATAGCTAATATATAAATATCTCTTTCGAGTCCGCATATATAATGTATAATAAAATAAAGTTGAAGATATTTTACCGAGCTATTTTTTGCGTATGGAAAATAAATAATTTATTTATAAATTAACTGAATAATAAAATACATGCCTTAGAGTAAAATTTTTCATTGCGAATCAATGTCTAATAATATCCTAAAATAGCCATCCAATATGCCACAGTAAAAAACTGCACAGCAATTGCCCTAACCTTTTCTCTCAGTGTAGTCACGCACAGTCGCAATGGCTGCAGACAACCATCATGGCCGCCGTCGCAAGGAATTGACCAACCACAACCGTCGGCAAACGTTGCGTTGCGTTCTACGCATGTCGCGTGAAAAATACGATACACACACACTTACACACAGAGAGAGGCCTGCCCCCTACAGCTCTAATGGCAGGTGAGAGGCGAGGGCCTGGCACACCTCTTGGCCAGGGCAACTGTGTGCAGCTGAACAGCTGAAAATTGGCTGCCTTTGATTGCGCTTTAATCAACTCATGCAACTGCAATCAGCGACGTTTACGACGAGAGCAAAGCGAGCGCGCAGCACGATTAAGAATATTTATGAAATTATTGCCGCAATTACGCAGCAAGTGAGCAGAAGCTGCAGCTGCAACTGGTCACGAAACGCAGTGGCTTGGAAATAGCCAAGACGATGACGTTGGCGATGAATTGGCGTGGACGTCGACATTGACGAGGTCCTCATCGGTATGGGTGTCGAGGAGTGGCGCTAATGACTTTAGTGCCACCAATAAATCCATTCAAGCGCGCAAACAGTGCCAGTGCCGTCAGCGCCATGGCCAGGCTCCTCCTTCATCGAGTGTGCTCGTGCTATTAAGTGCGCCATCAACGCTCAATCGAGGAGATTCCTCCATAAAACGGACAAACGGCCAGGCGAGGCCGCAGCGCCGCGACCGAGGGTCCTTAGCGAGTCGCAGTGCAATTAACACCTGATCGGTAATGAAGTGTGTGTGTGTGTGGAGAGAGTGCGAGTGTGGCCTGCCAAGTATATTGACCTTATCTGTAATATCTACACGGCTGAGCTATTGCCAATGGAACGTTTTATTGTACCCGTAAATATACGAGTAATTTGAAGGCTTAAACTCAGCGATAATCACTGTAGTAATTGTAAAGTAGTTTTCTAATCACAGTATCGAATCGGTTTAAAATCGAAGTTAAATAAAAAACTTGAAATGTGTTTTATAGAGTAGTTACTTCAAGATATTCCTTGCATTTAAGGGCAAGCGTCTCTATAAGATTTGTTGTTTTTATAGAATACTCTTAGCATAGCCAAGCACATCATCATTTAATAATGATTTAAATTTAAATTTAATTAAACAATTTAAAGGGCACTAGTGCCAAGTTTTCTTTAATAAATGCCATGATAAGCTGAATATTCTCTAGTCAACTCAAAGACGACTTCATTACTTGACGCGCAGTTAAAATTTTAGTTGATAATTAATTATTAATTTCAAAGGAACCATAAGTTAAAAATTTCCAGTAGTGCTAGTACAATTGAACATGAATATATTTTTGAATTGCATTACACACAGTTTAGTAATGTTTCAACTATCACGCACGATTTTTATAGTTTCCATACGAATTGTCATACATAAATTGCACATCATATTTGAAGTTAAACTGATGCAGTTGCACTAACTATTAACCACTTAAAATGATTTCAAAAGCATGCCCGTGAAATGTCGTAATGCATTTAAAAATCTCAAAACTCTTCCGTCGGCGCAGGTCAGAAGGATTCCCTGGTAAAACGAACTAGTCTGGCTGGCACGGCAATTGCATAAGGCGACCCAAGCGTGCCACAATTGCGAGAATCGCGCGGCAATTGTCGTAAGTAATAATGGATATAGCCAACGACTGCGACGTGCAGCCATTAAGTGAGCGCAACCTTGAAGCAGCGAGCAGTTGGCACCTGAATGGCTGCAGTCGAGTCGGCAAGGTTAATGTGAGGCTGGCAGAGAGTGTGGCGGGCAACGCTTCGAATTGGACACTTGGCACATTCATAATTGGGCAAAAGGAGTGCTCCGACGCGGCAGCTTGTACTTACGTGACGTAGTAGCAATGCGGTTGCACGTTGCACGTTCACAGGATGAGTGCAGCAGCCAACGTTGGCGGCGGCTCTGCTTGCATTTTCACACACGGCACACGGCGACGGAATACGGCACGACGGGCACGGTGGTCACTTGGTCACTTTGGTTCACTATGACTACGACTACGTCGAACGGAATCGCAGGATTTGCAGCACAAAATTCTAATTGCTCCTCAGGCTTCCTTCTTATTGCAGTGCGGTTTATTTTTTATTTTTGCTTTGTTTCTTGTTCTATTTTGCTTTTCTGCTTTATTTTTGGTTTCTGTTCGATTTTTGCTGCACAGTTCTCACGCGCTGCGATCCGCTCTACACTAACAAGAAGTTTATGACCAAATGCCATAAAATTCGTTGTAAAAAGTCGACGAGGCTGGAAAATGTGTTTTCCGTTTGCTGCTGCGCCTCCGTTTCTCTGTTTCTGCTTCGTCTCTCTGTCTCTGCCTCTGCCTCAGTCTCTGTCTACGTTCATGTCTTGGTTGCGTCTTGCGCTGCCGCTGCCGCTGCCTCAGTCTCTCTGCCACTACGTTGGCTTTTAATTTTGTTTGCCTCTGCTCCTGCGTTTGCATTCGCTTTTTCGCTTGGCCTCCGCTCCGCAGTCGTCGCCTCAGCTGCGTCGACGCCTCGGTTGGCTCTTTGTGGTCGTCGTCAGTTCATTTTCGGCACTCTGACCGCCCCGTGCTTGCGCTCTCTCACTCTGCCAGCACACTGCCAGCTGCCATCTCGCTCTGACTCTGGTTGGCAGGCGTGCGCCTTCGCTCTCAAACACACACACGTCGCGAGCTCCAGGCCTGCAGTGTGCGCCTGTCTGCGTGTGTTTGTGAGAGTGCGTCTGTGTGTATCTGTGTGCATGTGTGTATCTGGCATCTCTTCTATCTCCCGGTTTCGGGATATCTCTACCAAAGGGCAACGAGAACAACAAAAACTGCCCCTGCGCTCAGCTCGCTGCTTGTGGCTCTCCCATGTTTTCCATTCTCATTTGCAGCCATTTTTATTGCTCACTCGTTTTGTGCCGTTGCTGGCCTTTGTCTCTTGTCTCTTGTATCCATTTTCTCAGTATTCGTATTGTTTTGTACTGCCTGTCACTCTTTTTGTTATTCATTCTCACCTTCTCTTCTGTTCTTCTGCTCTTCTCTCGCCAAATTTCTAATCAGCCTGTTCGCATTGCTTTCTCTTGAACTGCACAGCAAGTTAACTGTTCCATTGGGGAGAGACCCCATCACACGCTTCGCCAATTTTTGAAATATCGAAAACCCACCTTAACCAGCAGTACCGTTAATACTATCTTCCTTTATGTCGTTTTTCATTGAAATTATAAAATGCTTCGGTTTGCTTTGTTTTTACAGATTTTTTCATTCATTCCGTATACGTTTTATAGTCTTTAAATATGCACTAAAAACTTGACAAAACTTTCCGAGGTATTTTTCTGGATATTTGCTTGGAAATAATGTAAATACCCAGCTTGAATTTGTAGCACTGATCCGATATTTGGGAACAATTTACTCAATTAAGAACCTCAATCGTTAGCAAATACTTTGCTAAGTATTTTATTTGCACAGATCATTTAATTTAGTTATGGTTTCGATACAACATTTTGCTGAAAACTATTTTAAGTGGGTTCATTTAATCAGGTTGAGAATGATTTTTAGAAATTAAAGAAAGTAAAAAACATTTTAAAAGTTTTTAATGAACTTATCTGAATATTTTTTAAATCAATGTATTATAAAGCTAAAAATTGTATCCCCTGGAATCATCTCGAATGAAGAACTCATGTGTTATCAAAGATTTGTAAAATCAATGAATAAATCTGGCTTAAAATAAAAGTCATTCTTAGATTAGCTCAGGTACTTTGACTTTCTAGGTGCCATATAAACAATTCGTTATTTCGAAGGTACCAAGGTTGTGTATTGTGAAATTTGCTGAGCCAAAGATCACAGGTACACAGGTATATAATATATAAAATAAGCTTAGCAGATAAGCTTATCATGGGTTTCTATTGGTACACTCTAAAGCGCATATTATATTACAAACTCAGACACAAAAGCCCCAGCAACAGACAATGTTTTTTAATGTGTCGCGGTACGGTGTTATTCCACACTCAGAAAAATCGAACAGCCTGTTAAAGTTTCGAACTAAAACATAGTATTTTCAAACATATATTTAAACATATAATATTTTATAATCTACAGTTTTGCAAGACAAGGTAAAAAATTCAAGTGAAATTTATTAAAACAATAGGTTAATGTATTGAACATTATTGCACTAAGCTTAAAGATTTCTTGCCGTGTACACATGCTATATATATACTATATGTATGAGTATGTATACACACGTACACATTAAGTACACGTGTGTCTGCTGATGGGCAACTTAATTTTCGTAGCATGCTAATGCGGATTCTCTTTTCCCCCACACGAGCTGGGGATGTTGTTGCTGCTGCTGTTGCCGTTGTCGTTGCCGTTGCTGTTGGAGTTGCCACCGCTTTTGGGGGTTGCAAGTTAATGGGCTTTTTCCCCCGATTTTACGAGCCTCCACACCACGAAAGCCCGGAGGAAGCAGCAGCAGCAACGGAAGCATCATGGCCTCATGGTCCCCAACCGGAGAAGCTTGCCATGCATTTGTTCGTATATTTTACGAGCTTAATTCCTTTGCAAGCCGAGTCCGGCGGAGGGTGAAAGACGCCATTTGCAAAAGCAACCCACACAAGAGCAAACATGTACAAACACATTCCCGCACCCGCATCTGCCCCGACAGCGGCGAACCATTATAATTTTACAAAATCCGAAAGTTAATCATACGAAATGACTGCACCCGACCAGGGACGGCAGCAACGGATACGGATTTAGACCGTGCTGGCCCTGGACCTGAACGGGACGGAACGGAAACTGCGCATTGCGGCTCATGTTTTTGGAGTCATAAAAAGCGACCACAGCTGCTGCCTGGCCCTGCTGCCGTATACATCTCATTTTTGGCTTCTGCACTGAGAGAAACTGCACAGACAACAGACTTACACTGCGACTGCGACTGATGCTGAAACAAAAGCCAATTCCTTTTGCATTTTGTGCGACACAATTAAAAGCTTCTGGCAACTTGGTCAGCCAAGTCGAGCTTGGCGAACCGCGACCCTCTTTATGATTCAATTTATCTTTTTATCAATTTGTGCGCTTTCTGGCTCTGACTCTGACTCTGGCTCTGGCTCTGTCCGCTATTCAATTTTCATTTAACGAGTACTTAATTTGAGCAAGTGTTTGCTTGGCTGTAAATATTTATGGCCATTGCCCGTCTGCTCTACCGCTGTCTCTGTCTCTGTCTCTGTCCCGGTCTCGATTCCTGTCTCTGTTTCTGCTTCGGTTTGTTTTGTTTCTCTCGTTGGTTTTGTGCGTTAGCTCCATAATTTTATTGTTTTATTGCTGTAATTATGCATTAATTTTATTGAGATAGTCGTAAATGACAGCACACAGATCGCCTACAGCCTGACAGACAGACAGCGAGCGGTAGCAAGGCAGGGAGAGAGAGAGAGAGAATGTCGGCCATAAGGCCCAATTGGGCCAATTATAATTAGCCAAGCGCCGTTTGTCCTGCCTAATTAGCTGCAATTGCTGCCGCGTGTGGTCTCAATTGATACGATACCACGGCAATTTCAATTATATTTGCCATAAAAAAGCACACACTTCTTACAGCATAAGGTTGCTTTGAATTCAACAACCTCATAGTTCATAGGACCATGTAAAGGAACACCCAATGAACATTTTTATTTCAAACAGTAGCATTTTAGTTTCAGATTTAATGATTGCTTTAAGTTTTATATTATAATTAACACTACCTATTTAAAGTTAAGAATCTTTAACTTTTTAACTGTTATGGCATCAAAATTTGCTTGCTTAAAAAACCTTAAACAATCATGAGATACAATTTAGATAGCACAGTCATTTTCACTTCTATTATCTTTTTCTGTGAATATTTTGTGACATTTCTGAGGTGATAAAATGTAAAATTAGCACATGAATATAGCGAGAGTTTACTTTGAGATATAAAGATTTTAGTATCATTTTTTTAGTCTTAAAATAAAATAACATTTGTTTTATTTAACCTTTAAGAATCCTTACTTTAAAAAGTGCTCTGAATATTCAATTATTAAATCGAGGAACACGAATTATATATTCTTATACTATTCTAGTGTAGTCTTTATAAACTATTCTAAGTTTCAAATTACTTTTTCCAATTAATATATCCAGATTCTAAATACAATATTATAATACATTCATATTGGATAATTCGAAATAACAGAAAGCCTCTTTATAAAAATCTTTAGATTAATTTGCAATTATGTATTTAATAAAATCAAAGTGCAGTTCAGATACTTCATTTCTAAAAATAATCTTAGGTTTTCAACTTAAAGCTTCAGTAATTTAACAGTTTTTAATTGCAATAATTATTCTCACTTTGTTTCAACTGTTTTTAAGTTTTTTAACTTTAAAATAACAGGAGAACTTACCTCTAGTCTTTTTTCTCTTCGCAAAATACGTTAGAAAATGACTTTCTTGATGTATTGTGTAGCTTACAGATGATTCGCGCTTATTTGGATTCCCCAGCGGAGTTTCTTCATTTTATAACTATCTCAAATTGTTATTAAATCGAACACATTCTCAACACAGCAGCACAGTTCAAGGATTTCGAGATCAAATACAGCTATTTTCCACCTTCGCGGAATTTTTCACTTTTTCGATAGCGCGCATGAAGAATTAAATTATTGGAAAATAGATGAGCTACGATTGGCGTAGCGCTGATTATATCAGACTAAGATTGAGTTGATTCTACTGGTTTATGGCTGACACTCCGCGGTTTTAATTTCGACTTTATGCGGCGATGATGACGACGACAATGACGACTCGCGGGTACTAAAACTCCATTGTAAAGTGGTAAATACTCGGGCGGCGCACCGTAAAAAACGCCAAGCGCCAAAACCAGAACAACAACATTAAAGAGGTATAGACACACACACACACACACTCGCTCACACTCACACGCATACGCTCTCACAGCCCAATGCAATGGTGTGTGTAAGCCAAATTCGAAATCACCACTTTGCGAGTTGAAATCTCTTGGCTTTCGGTTCGTTCGCCTCGCTCTCGCTCAGTTCGCTTCTCGTTCGTGATTTCCTGCCATCGACAGCGGCGACTGCGACTGCGACAGCGACAGCGACAGCGAGAGCAGTGCTCCTCCGAGCCCCAGCCCTGAGGCCCCTCCTCATGCGCAACCCGATGTCCATCATACAAAATGAAAAGAAAAAAAAAAACCCACTCGACTGAGGTTGCATTTGCCGTGGAGATAAGCGCGCAGTGCGCGTGCACATGCACCGACCCGACTAATTTCGAAAAATATTATCATACATGTATGGTATTGTATGGGCTAACTACGCGCTCTCTCTTTCTCCCTCTCTCTCTGATTAGCCAGCTTCGAATATAATTGCTCTTAATGTAATTGTTTGCCTTCTGCCCTCAAAAGCACATGGGATTGTAAATAGATTAATAATTAAACCAAGTCATGTACATTCATTTCAGCTCTATTATAATGTTTCCACATGACTTAAATTGAATTTCAGATTACTAAAATCTGTGAAAAGTTAATAAAAAGCCGAGTTTGTTATCAATTATTACTATAACCAAATATGTGCATATTTAGAGTAAGCTAAGATTGAACAACTCAAACGGAAACTGTTCAGTTAGTTAACAGATACATATATAAATAACTTAGTTGAATTTTGAGAAGATTTATTCTCAATTTTAATGTTTGCTTTATGCCCATATAAGTTGATATATTACCAATTAATGTACAATTTTATTAGAATTCACACAAGTTCCATCTATCCCAGTCCAATTGCTAGCTCACTGCCCTAATTGAATTTCAGATTACCAAAAACTGTGTAGAACTAATAAAAAGCTGACACAGTAACTATTAAATTAAGAAAGGATTGTTATCAGCTTGTACTGTTAAATATAGTGAACAGACTTTGAAGAAAACTCATAACATATTTAAGAGTTTTTTAAGAGAAGATTATAAGCAAAAAATAGTATTCATTAAAGTGTATCACAAATTAAGCAATAATCTGTACCAAATATATACAATCTATGCCTATTATTACAGTCACAAAATTGGTTATATGTACATCTTTCATTTCTGCATCGCACAGAAAATCTCTGCATATTTCCAAGTAGCCAAAATGTAACAATAAATGTTAATGATTTGTTTGTGTTCGTTGTTGTAGTTCCAGTTCGATTTGTTGCAATTGAATAACGAGGCTATAATTTCGTTTTCCGATTCGATTCAGTGAGCTTGAAAATATTTTGCCATTTCGCCAAATTGTCGTTGCCAATTATTTTGATATGTTTCTGGCAAGCAAACAAACCTCCCCTGGCACGCCACAACAGCATCCCCTCGAGCAGTCGCAACGGAAGCAAAGGCAAAGACAGGGCGAAGGCGGCCATCTTGAACGGACATTTTCCATTTGTGTGGTCAGAATGGCGACTGTAATCGAAAGACTGTCAGTCCAGAAGGGGGGGGGGGGTAGGTTAGCAACTACCGTTTCGTGCCTGGAACTGGCAAGAGGCGACGCCGGCTAATCGCATGGCAAATGCGATACATTTGGGAAATTGTCCAACACATTTCGCATTCCATTTTCGTGGCATTTTCATCGCTCCCCGTTTGCGCGCGGTCTAAGAAGCGAGCAAACGTTTTACGACTTATAAATTATCGTTGTTTTTCTTTTGCTTTTTCTTTTAGTTTCGCTGCCTGCCGCAGGACACCCAGAAGGGTGCGGGCCGTGGCCAGGGATTGGGACTGTGAATCGTACTGGGACTGAGACTGGAACTGGGCACTCGGGCCGCCGTTCACTGTGCGCTGCTGATTGTGGCATAAATTTGGGACAGCCGCCCCATTAAGACACTGACAGGCGCAATTTATGGCCTCTGCCGGCTCGGGCAGCGACTGCGGCAGCGGCTCCTGCGCTGACAGCAACAGCGACAGCAGCGACAGCGCTGGCACACAAGGCTTGGCACTCATTTTCTTCGCTTGCCATTTGTGTTTATTTATGTGCACACCCATATACAGATCCAGATATAGATACACACAACACACACACAAACACAATCTCACACAATTTGTGGTCGCCACATGTGCTCGGCAGGGAACTGGGCTTGGTCTCTACTCGCAAACAAGGACATCTGCATATTGAATTGGATGCATTTGAAATTGCCTTCCCCCCTTAAATCTTCAGCCAGATGCAAGCTGCAAGCTTCTTCGCTGTAAGAGTCAAACGCTCCACTTGGAGCGCAGCCACACACTCTAAAATGCGTTTCGCCTTTGGCAAAGTCACGAAGATCGCGCTGGCATTGAAAATGAGATTTCCTGGAACCGGGCATGGCTCAGTGAAAGCGTTTCTCCCATGTCTTTGCACACAGCTCACTGCCTAATGGGGTAAAAGGTTTCAAAGCTGGCATTATCCATAGCTGGAGGAAACCACGGATGGCAGCAACACGAAAAGCAAAATGATATTATGGTTAAGTAGAAGCGATATCAAAGTATTTTTCATAAAATCTAGCATGAACTGAAGTATCTTATATATGCCTAGTTTATAATATATCTGTCATATTCGAGTTTCGACTCAGTTTCAATTCAATTCAGTTTCTGAAATAAAAGTTAAGCCTTGAATCACACTGCAAAACTAAGCTCTCTAGTCTGGCAGGAAGATTAAATCACATCGAAAGACTGCATTTCCTTACTCACGAGTTTCCTTACAATCTTGGGCATATATCTTCCAGGTCATTTCGTATCGTACAAGTTTGTTATTTCTGTTTTCATATGCCTAAAATCATCGTAAAATATCGTATGCAAATTACATTTTTTTTAAATGCGCCCATAAAATGCAAAGATTTTATTATAATTTGCTTTTTTCTTTGTATCATGTCGAACAGGCTGGTCGGGGAGGCGGGTGGCGGGTGCCGGGAGAGTTCTCAAACTCACCCAATGCATTTGACATCAGCTGTCTGCACCCCATTTTAATGTTGTCGAAAAATGTAATTTCCGTCGACGATGTCGACGACATTTTTGCCACGGGCCCATTAAAATGATGCACAACTTCATCGGCTTCATCAGCGTAAAAATTGAGACTCGAGGCTTGAGTTTGAGACTGAAGTCGGAAGTCGGAAGGCTTGCAAGAATGATGGTGACAAGGAATCGGCCTGCAGGCTTTGGTAATGATGATAATGCTGCCTGCGCTTTCCGTTTTATACTGCGATTGCGCATACGACCCGTGTAACGGGTTGAAAGGTGTCTATAGCCATACATATATATTGATGAATATGCTGCATAAAAGTAGACATAAGCGAGAGCGCATAAATTGAAAACCTGAAACAGTTTTGAAAGCACTGCGCACTCGCTTTTATTATTTTGTTTAATTGCCTATAACAATTTTTACTATTGAACGTCACAAGTTGTGCCGACTGTCCAACGGTTCTGCTATTGGCAACTGGAACTGGCAACTGGCAACGGGCAACGGGCGAATGGCACCCATTCGTCTGCTGCTGCCGCCCTTTTATTACACTTCTTGGCAATCTTTGACTGCAGGTTCGTATCGGGTTCGACTGCGGTTACGGCTTTGGGTTACACTTGCAACTTTTATGGTAGCTGAATGTAACCAAATTGTTGCCTCCTGACCTCAACTAAGTCACTGCGAGTCGCTGTCTATTTATGATTGACGCTTCATACTAACTAATTGAGACATTAAGGCAACTTGATGGCTGCGCTGCTCATAAAGCGCTCGCAAACTGCTCAAATCAATGTCAACTATTTAGGTAGGGTAGCTATGCAAATGAAAATTTGCATAATCAGACGGAGGGGTAGGTTCATTGTGTACTAGGCAGACGCCAATCAGTCAGGCTATCGATGACGTATGTATATGACATGCAATATTCAATTTACCATACAAGAATTACGATAATGGAGCCAAGTTGCACGCCATGCAGGCGCTGCAGGCCCTCGCTTGGAGCAGGTAACTGACGATGGCTGGCTGCGCTGGCCCAAGGAGGATTTAATTTATGTAAATGTTGCGGCTGCGGGATACCAGCATGATGCGGATCAGGTTTGATTTGCTGCAAGATGGCCGCCATGGCCCTCGCGTGGTCTGTGGGTACTCGAATTGAAGATTTGTTGCCCTCTGCTCGTGGCGTGCGTTCAATTACAAACACATAAATTCCCATTTCCATTTGACACATGACAACCCATAAAACTTGTTAAAAAGTACAGCAAGTAAGGCCCAGAGGCTGAGACTGGGACGAAAACTGGAACTGGCAACAGCAAGTGGGACGAGCTGAGTCGATCCGAGTCGCGTACAGAAACACAAGAACTGTATCCAAAATGGTTAAATCTGCTTCACAATCTCTCGACGCGGCGCACATAAAAACGTGGGTTCCCTTTTTTTCGTTTGTTACGGACGCAGAATGATATCAGATTTCTTTTCATTTCGGATTCTTTGTATTCTGTTTCGTTTCGCCTTTGACTGTTTTTTTTTTTGATTTTGGGTTCAGTTTTTGGTGCGAGATAAAGGAAAATGGCGGCATCGCATTAAGCGTAGGGCACGGCATACGTTTTTATGGAGTCCACCCCGAGCTCATTATACAAATCCCATTGATCCGCCATTAAAATGTTTGCCGTAAATGGCTGGCAAGGGTATGCGGTGTCAGGGGGCAGCGCAACAAAGAGAATACCCAGCATGATATCTATGAACATTTTATGATCGTCGCCACCTTCGACAAGCTCGCTGCAACATGTGCAACTGCATTTGCATTTCAAACACAATGATATCTCCGGAGACGATCGAACTCTTTAGGTGACTCAGTGTGAATCAAGTGCAGCAGAGCAGGTTCAGATGTGTATAGCTTTAAATATGGCTTAAACCATCTGATTGTGTAGAATTTCAACTTGAAAATGCAAAAGGTTCAATTAGGAACGACTGCAGTTAAGTTTTCTGTGCATAAAACCAGGCATTTTCAATAAACATACTAGAAACCTGTATGAATCAATTACTTCAAAATCAACATATTGTACTGTACTCTAAACTAACTTTAAAGCCAAATATGATATGTTTTTTAGCTGGAAAATAGCGTCTATAATTTGATTTAATGCAGCTTTGGCACATCCTCAAACAAACCTTTAAGACAGCACACGAATATCTTTCCCAACAATTTGCTGGCATTTTAATCACCGAGAACTTGGCGCCAGACATACTACGACAAAGCTACATCAGCTCGACAAGGGATCATGAATATACATATATATGTAGTTTGTGATGTCTGTCACGCTCAAGATGACCTGCTGCTCCCGCACAAAATAATTCCAGCAAACTTTGGAAAACCCAAGAAACTCTTATCTGCAGCTGGGAAATTTTCAAACTTGTGATTAGAATAGAAAACTTAGACATTTAATTTCACGCTAAATTAAATTCAACAGACGCAAAATGAAGATTACTTTTTTCGTTTTTTTTGCTTAAAAATCTCTGACAAAGTAAACGAAATTGTTGCTGCCTGCGCATAATATACAAAGCAAGAGAGGGCAGGGCGACCGAGGGGAAACGAAAACTTGAAATCCACTTTGTGACAGCAATCCGCATAAGCTGCCCAAACATTTGATGCCATAAAAACGAAATTGACATTTTCGGAAACTCCGTTGTTGGCAATAAATTCGCCTCTTTCCGCTTGCCTTGTCTTTCCGCCTATGCTCGCAATCGCATTCTCCTCCCGTTCTTGTTGTCCTTTATTTCTACGCATTTCTCTGCCACTCGCGGACAATGGCAGATTCAACATTGTAAGATATGCCCGCTCGTACAGTCTTAGACGTTGTCCCCAACTCCCTACCCTCCCGATACTCTTCTCCGACGACAGTGGCAGTTTTTAGTTTCGTTGCGTTTCGGTTTTTATGGATTCACGTACATTACCGGACCAAGCCGGAACGTAGCGTACCGGACGCGACAGAGCCGCGGCGATTTGGATTTACGACGACGACGACGATGACGCTCTAATTTCGCTTAGATTTCGCAATCGACAGAGCAGAAGCGCGACACTTAAACGCAGAGTCCACGCGCGCCATACCGTACCGTGCTTTTATTGCCGCCGGCATTTCGCGGCACAAATATTTTCTGCTCCACACGCGCGCGCATCAATTGAGAATCGCGCCCGGCTCAACCGATCTGTAGGATCTGCAGGAACACACTCAGACATCTGTTGGACTAAGAGCCGCACTGGTTCGCATCTCGAGCCCAAAACTGTTCCATACTCCGTTCTCGTTGACCTTGAATCAGTCAGCTAGTCCCACAGACAATTTGCATCTCTCACCCTCAACTCTTTTTGCTGCAGTTCGAAATGGGCTTAGAAATCGGACCGCACAACTGGCTCAAGGTCACACACACACACACCTGATACCGGGCCCAGGCATGTCTAAATCCTTTCTTATGCAATATTACAATCCATCTGCGAGCGAGTTGGGAAACACAATTTGTGTGTGTGTGTCTGTGAAGGTCGCCATTAAGTGATTTCTATTTTCAGATATCTCCGCGCGTTATGGACTTCAATCATTAAAAATCTATGTATGTCTGTTTTTATGATACACTTAAAATGGAGCATTATGCGGCTTATGCACAAATCGAGCAAATATTGCCATATTTGAGAGAATTTCTGGAATTTGTTGGTAAATGGATGCATGAAATGCGACGTACGGTATATGCATGTTTGTATGTTCGAAATCTTGTATAAATTAAGTGAAAACTCATAACAAATTAATGCATTTTCTTTCAAACATTTTAAGCTGTTATTAAGAAATATATTATTATTTATGTAGCTCCAAATTATACAAAATAATTAATATTATAATTCTAACAATTATTGCTTTGAGTTAAGGGCAAATAAACACTAAAATTGCTGATTAAATAATAATTAAATATTATCAGCATGTTTCTAATCGCCGGATATGTTGTTTGTAAAATTGTAAGCGAATAACTTTTTCTCGAAGTGTATTTTTATTATCATTCTGGCGGCCATTATGGAAATACGCTCCGCCTCTTATATTTTCATTGACTCTTATACTACTCGCTACATTTTGTTTACAGAACAATGACAGCTTACAGAATACCATTAACAGATCTACTCCACACAGTAGCAGAGTTACTCCACACTGAACGAAGTTGCCGTCGATTTGTAACTCACGTCATTAAGGACGCTCGGGTGCAAAGCGCCATCTGTTGGTCGTCGAATGTTACGACCGTTAACATTGGCTGTTAATGTTAGTTAAATAAAATGTGTACCAGATTCGGAGCTGTCTGTAAACTTTGGTTGTATGGTTTTCACATAATTATTTTAAAATGCAAAAACTGTTAATTTTTCATTTACAAGAACACGAAGAACGTAACATTTTAAAAACAATTAATGAATAAGTGAAATAATGAATAAAGAACATCAATTAAAAGATCATAAAATATACGGCTCAACTAATAATTCAAATAATCGATAACACGACATAAATAAATTAATACTGCAATTTAAATACTTCAAGAATACTAGCTAACATCCAGTGTACAGTGCGCGCCAGTCTGGCAACGCTGCCACGCGCCATTATACTTACACTCGCACGCTACAAGCCCCGCCCCTTGTACACATTCAACGTAAACTCGTATCTGTGAGCTGCAACAATGCTGAGAATGGTGTGTGTAAGCGTGTGTGAGTGTACCTGTGCGCGTACTGTTATTGGATGGAGAAATGCGACATGAAATGAGTCCGAGCAGGGTTGCGAGCTCAGGTCTCCATTTTGCAGCTCAGTCGGATTAGGCAGCGACAGCAGCAGCCCTTAAGTGCCGCCATTGCCGTTTCCGTTATCCGTATCAGTGTGTGTGTGCGTGCGTTTGATTACGGCCGTACGTGATCTCTTTAACTGTTTCCCTCCCCCTCACCCAGCCGAATGCCGTGGGAACATTTAAGTCGCACAACGCACCCGCGTCTTTTATCACCCGTCGTAAAGCATAAATTGAAACGAAGACAGGAAGTGTTTTTGTTCTCCATCCCCACGGCAAGTCCCCCTATGGGGCATAAGCCATGTGCAGCATTGTATCACGCGCCCTCGAATAGTGCTATCGACTTAAAAAACGATAAACCAATGCAAAAGATAACTTTGTCTTCTTAACGCAGCTGCCGTTACTCTTGCCAAGTTGTGTGTCTGCAGGGGATCTGCAGGTCCTTAAAAGAAGTTGCGAGTCAGTGCAATTTCTTTCAGAGGTCTAGGAGATCTAGGAGGTCTTAAAGGTCATAGAGGTCTTAAAGGTCTAGAGGTATAATAGCTTATACATTTTTGCAGGCATAATCGTGGTAATTTTAAAAAGCTCTCGCTTTTGAATTTATTATCAAAAAACAGAACAAATTTAAAAGATTATAGACTGTTCTACTTTTCGAACCGCCTCAATCTTTTGAGTGCAACAACTTTACAAATAAATGTAAACCTTTACATTAAGAATTAAGAAATACTTGAAAGGTTTCACTGACCAAATGGTTTACCGCCGCTGTATGTGTCCTACCACATCATATATCCTCGACCTTGACCAGCAATATTTGCGACAAGTCACATATCATATTATAAATATAAAATTTTAAAACATTCACATTTTGCAGCTTTGCCTGACTGGTTTCTATTTCGATTTCAAATTACTTGATTTTAAAGATTTTGTATATCACAAGTTCCCCAATTTATTTAAAATGTTAACTGGTGTTTTGGGTGAAATAGCTTAAGCTAGTCGAGAATTTAAGAATTGTATTGTAAACACAATTTATGCTGCTAATTTTGGACTGTATTTAAACTGCCTAACATTTAAACAAGTGCAAACGAAGCTACACAAAGTTAAATTAAATTAAAAATCAGGAGATCATATCCGGGTTTACTTAATTTGTGCAATGTGCATTTTGTGGATATTTTCATAATTCTTTAATTCTTTAATTTGCTAAAATACCTGGAAACTTGTACATAGAACAGATCTAAAATAGTGTCTAAAAAAACTACGATGTTTATTGTTTACAAACAAAATAAATATATCAAATGTATATTCGTTTTTAAATTTTACATAAATCGTAGAAAACTTTACCTATGTTTATTAATAAATACAATGCATAAAATATATCGTATTGTGACTTCAAACTTCAAACTTACCCGACTAATCCTAGCTGAAGCACCTACAAGGAGCAGTAGCCTGCACTCCCAGTAGATTCACTTGCCGACGGCTTGGTAGATTTGAATTTGAATTTGAAACTCGTTGGAGCAGTTGGAGGAGGAATATGAAGTGGAGGAGGAAGTAAACTGTTAATTGGCCTGTTACTGTTGGCCACGAGGCACGGGGCACGGGCAATAACAATAAGGAATCGAGGCGTTAACTGTCAACGCGATAAATGCTACCGTTGCCCAAGTCGATACTCACAACACTCGCACGCTCGTCAACGGGTACTCGCTTGTGTATTCATTCGCGTATTATAATTTAAAGTGGCACTTGGAGCTGGCAATGGGCAGCTGAATTGGCGCTAAATGTTTTATGGCAATTGAACAGAATTCAGTTTCGTTTCGTTTTTTTTGCCTTTTGTTGTCTTTCTTTTGTTTTTGCTTTTTCGGTTTAATTCCTCGCGCTGTGCGGCGGTTATAGTCGGTTTTATTGTTATAATTGCTGTTGCCGCTGCTGCTGTTGGTTTATTATTTTAACACTTTCGACAATGAGCGCGCCGTCGGCCAAGTGAAACAGAAAAGGAAACAGAAACAGAGCTAGTTCCAGTTGGAGTTGGAGCTGTGCGATGTGCGGAACGGAACGTCATCGGAAAACGCTCAAACTGTGAATGCGATGTGCGAGTTTTCTGCTGGGTGTGAATAGCTGTTAGATTCCAGGAATCGAATCACATCCACATTCACATCCACACTACCGTCCAGCGTAGAGCGTCGAGCGTTGTGCGTTTTGAGCGGCGAGCGAAGCCAAACGACGCCGACTCCAAAGCCGACGACGACAGCAGAGAGTCTCCGTCTCCGTCTCCGTCACCGTCTACGTCTCCTTCTCCCGCTACGCCTCTGTCGCAGGCACAGTCACAGTCACAGTTACCATTCCATTTCCACTTGCACTTGCCCGACCAGCAGACTACCCTGCTCTGCCTACACCCAGTGCAGTCAATGCCAATAAGCAGCGGCAAGAGCAGCAACAACAACAAAACGAGCGTAACGAGCCGACAGCCGAGAGCGGAGCAGAGCATATTGGCAAGAGACGGGGCCGAGGCAGAGACGGCGACGGCGACGACGACGGAGACATTGCACACGGGCTCGTAAATGCTTAGTAGATAAACAAATAAATAAATAAGTGGGTGGGGGACACACACATACGGCTTAGATATATGACGGGGCTGTATATCTCTGGCAACTCACACACTCACGCTGTGTTCCTGCGGCGGCGTCGATATCGCCTTTGAGTTCGATGTATCGACAATTTTGGGGGTTGCAAACTCGCTCCAGATACATATTCGCCCACGCAACGTCGCAAAAAAAAATCAACCACCAAACGCTCCACCCCGCTCCCCCCACAACCCCCTCTACATCGTTGGCAAGCATTTCTATCTCTGCGCAGTGCGCCAGGAGGATGTGGTGGTTGCCAGTCGAAAATCAATGGCAATTGATTGATGCCTTGCACATTGCGCAAACTCTGTTTCATCCCCTCAAACACACACAAACACCCCCACACACACACACACACACAGTTAGTTAGATACAGATACAAGTTGCCTTTGTGAAGCTTTTTTAGCCCGGCAAAGGTCAGCTTGCAGCGCGCCATCAAATTTAGCCTGAATGAAACTGAAAGTTTGGGCTATCCCCTTGGACATGGAATTCAAATACGAGTATGACAGCTATATAATCGTATCAGCATCGGGCAATAACCTGAGATTACTTTCCTTCAACACACGTTTTATTATTTTTAAGATTTTAGAGCATGAATTTATCATGAAGTAAAGTAAGTGAATTTCTGAATATAATCAGAATGTATTGTAATTTGTTTATAAAGAAATTAATAATCTTTTTTGCAACTTTAGACTCTTAAAGGTTTCTCTTTTATGCCCGCTAACAATAAGAGAAATATATTTGAACTCTGTGGCAAAGCAAAATACGAATGTAACAGGCAGAAGAAAGGCGAGATTTGCCTGTCTATCCTAAGTTAGATAGATACCCTAACCCGATAAAATACTATAACGTTAAAAAATGTGTAGACAATTTGCCTTTTTAGTTTTTTTTTTTTTTTTATTCCACGCTGTTGAATTTTGTTTTAGAAACTGTTGGCCCGTATATTGAGAAATATAACGACTTTCAAGCGAACTTTAAAAGCCAGAATGATCAGATACAATCTATTACTATCGAAAAGATATAAGTCAACATGGTTGTTGAGAAAAATAAATTAAAAAAAAATTTTTTGTAATTCACCAAATTATTTTTATCTGTAGGATAATTTAAATTATTAAATAAATTATTAGATATAAAAATAATTGGGTGAACTGCGGAAAGTTTTCGTAGCGAGTTGATAATTTGTTTACGCAAACGCGAACTTTAACAATCTGTTCTTTATTTAACTGATATCAAATCTGCCATTTTATATTTATATTTTAAAAATAACTAAGATTGTTTCCAATTACATACCCAATCCATACCCACAAAAGAATGTGTAAACATTTTTTTAATTCTTTACAATCGCAAAACTGCCTGATAATGTAAAATTGTTATTCTAGACAGCTCTCACTCATCTCCGTTTCAGTCTCCACGCGACGCTTCGATGAGCGTGACCCGCCGTGTGCCAACAAAGGCCGGGTGCCTCCAGAGTCAGTCGAACTGACTATTTGCAACCAGCGTCGGCTGGAGGAAGAACACACGCTTGGCCAAGCCAGATGAACTGCAAGCCGAGCGCCATGAGAGGCGACGCGACGCGCACCGTTGTTTACCTGCGATATGTGTTGCAAGCTCTGTGTGTATCTGTGTGTCTCCCTGTCACCTGTGTGTTGTTGCCGCGAACACTTCCTTAAATGGTGCTAAAACTGCTAATTGATGAAGCAAACAACGCGTGCTGGCTCTGAGTCTGCCGCACCACTAATCCAAATCTGGCAGATTAGAGAGTACTTGATCAAATAGAGAGGGCGACTTTCCAGCTGATTCTGGTGCGAGTAGTTCGTATCACAAATAAGTGGAGATCGGCAAGGCAATGCCTAGACTAAATGGAGGCTACTTTCAATTATTAATGCTGCTTTGAGATGGATAAGTAATGCCAGGTTACAAGTTCGAGGCAAACGAAAATATTCAACTATATGACAAAGGATAAGTGAGCCAACCTAATTAAAATTGGTAGCATGGGTAATTTCAAATTGAAATGAATGAATTCTGATGATAGTGCAAATGTGTAGATAATACTAAGATGTATCAAGGATTTTCGGAATCAAAATGCAATTAACGCACGCAATTGGCTTCGACGTATTCTTGGTCATTAATTTATTCAACAGAAATTATACATACAAAATTAAATAATTTATAATAGGTGTGTACTGTGAGTATCGATTTGCCAAAGAACGATCAAATTCGCTTTTGAGTTATAGAGTTCGAGCCAAACGAAAATATTCTACCAATATCACTGAGGATAAGTGAGCTACTCAATTTAAAATTGGTAGAAGAGTAGTAGTATAGAATACAAATGAAATGAAAGAAATTAATGATGCACTATCATGCAAATGAATAGAAAATACTAAGATTTATTAAGGCTTTTCGGAATCCAAATATATTTTTAAGTGTTGTCTCAATCAACCATGACAGTGTATCACTGTATCTAATGGAAATTAGTTAATGAAAAATTCAATAATTTATAATAGAATCGACTTGCCTGCGACTACCCCAGCCTCAGTTAATATTATAAAATAAATTTATAACAATTACTTGAATACAATGTAAGTTAATATATATATTTAATTATAGAGTTCAATAAACTGCAATGTAAGTATAGTCAAATTGTTTCTAACAATTCACAACGATTGGATTGCCAAGGTACTCAATTGCCTGAAGATTTAGGAGATGTTCCTGCCGTTCTAGTACTATACTACTATACTATACTAGTAATTGAAAATCATTGAAGCTATATGTATAGAAAGCAAAATGAAAAACTTATTAAATGCTAATAAATTAGTAACCTTTAATGTTTATATAAGTCAGGTTCCTTAGAATGCAGAGAAGCGTTTTTAGCTATTCCTTTTCCTATCCTAGAACTCTGCTTCCATGCACATGTCAGTCACGCACAGTCAGTCAGTCGGTCCGTCCGGCTGTAGTCACAAATCAATCAACCGATGTCAGGCAAATATTTTGACTCTATGACGCTAAGCAAATGGAGCGACACACCGGAACAGGCAGACAAACAGATAGAAACAGACGGGCCGGGCAGGCAGATAGCCGGGGCTACATAGTTGCCCTAGAATCGGGAGCGTCGAAGGTTTTTTGTTTTTTTCCCGCCGCCGGCAACCTTTAAAGCCGAATTCACACATTCCGCCCGATTTGCATTTGCTTGTGAGCCGGCGCAGAAACGGACGCACATGTGCGAGAGACGAGGTCTGAGACGGAGCCCAAGTCGGAGAGCTGAGATTTATGACGAGGCAAGCGATCGCACAAGCAGGCTCGATAGGGAAAGTGAATAGATACGAGTAGTATTCGGTCGGGAGTCGCAGTGAATAGGTGAATAAAAGCGGGCGCAGATCGGGCTACCGTTCGACCGGTTGCCGCTCGAGCACAGGATCCAAGATGGCATTCAAGATGGCCGCAGCGTCTCGAAATGGCTAATGCGGCTGCGAATGGGGGATGGGGGATGGAGATGGCAGGGAGGGTTGCTTGCGCTGCGTGACCAGCCCTGATATCGCTGGGGAAGGGGATGCGGCACCGGCCGTCTTGATACTTATGGCGAGAAAATGGAAAATTCGATGTCGCCATAAACATTTATTGCTACTTTGGAAAAACTCGATTACAGCCGCGTGCGGTGGCTCCTTCCCCGTTTCCCGCTGCCACCCCAGTCCTGGTCCCCCCGATGCCAACTGCTGCTGCGTTGCCGTTTTATGAGCCGCGCCTGAGCACTTATGGCATCATCGGGACACGGCCATGTGCTGCTTGCGATGCGGCTGTGTGCTCTTTTGCTGCCGTTGCGGAAACGGATTTTGCCAGTAGACACGGGGGAGGATGTTGCACATCCGGGTGCTCTCGCTTAGCCCATTGGCAACGTGGTTTTATTGGCGCCGCCTCGGCCACTCTGCACTCGCACAAATGTATACAATTTCGCATTTTTATAACAGGCCGCGCTCCAGTGCGTCTCCGAGAGCGGAGTCTGCAGCCTCCGCTGGCGGCCATAAAATGTTCGCGCACTCGTAAACGCGTTTATGAGACCCTCACGCCAACCCCAATCCAAAAGGGGGCTTTTGGGCCACCTCTCGCAGCAGCTTCAAATTGGGTTTGTTCATCAGAAAGTTTGATGCCACAAGGGGGAGAAGCGCTTGATACGAGGGAAAGTTCGATTGCTCCATAGAGAAACCTGTCAAAGCCGAAAAACATCAGACACGCAAATTCGAGGAGATGAACGCATTCCTAGCTTACATATTCATTACCTTGTTTTGGGCCATATTCGCGGTAGGCGGCTACGTGGTAGCGCGGTATTTCAAAGAACGACTTGTCATCCGTTGCTGCGTTCTATTGACCGCCATCTGCTGCTATCTGCTTTGGCTGGTCGCGTTTCTCATGCAATTGAATCCGCTGATTGGCCCGAAAGTGAGCCAGCAAATACTCTTTGGCATGGCGACCTACTGGATGAATAAGTAAAACATATGATCCGTCGATCTGGCAAGAATCCCAATTTAGTTACAACATGTATCTAGGACTGGCACGCGGCTTTGGCACTTACTTGTACAAATCACAAGACCAAGTTTGTAGTCAACATTAACTTTGTTTTATAACTAATTGCAGTCTATTTTATTATCAATGATGCGTAACGTGCAGTGCGTCTTTTTTCGCGTAAAATCGGCTTTAATTGCAGGCCAACAAATTAATAAAGTTGGCTATTTTCCGCATTCCCGTGTTGCACAAAATTTGCCTAAATCGGAATTTTACGTTTTGCATTTTTACTCGATTTTTTAATGATTGGCAGCTTTGATTGCAGTTCTAAAGCAGTTCAGTTGATAAAGCGCCATCTGTTGCTCGTTGCTTACAACTATACAAACATATTTGGCACACCCAGCACACAAACCATGGCATGGCATTCTTCGTGACAATAGCTGAGTGCTGTGGTACTTCAACATTAACACCTTAAGACACTGTTAACTCACTGTTAACAGCCGAAGACTGTTAACTAATAGACTTTGCAGAACCCCTCACCCCCTGGGATTAATGGAATTTGCAGCTCGGTGTAGGTTTCTCCGCTCATTCTAATATGGCTGCCTCTTTGATTCTCTTCTGTGTCTCTTTTGTAAACATGATTGTTTGGGATATTTTGATTTTTTATATTTGCTACTCCTTTCGTCGTTGCTCTCATGCCTTGCTTTGTTGCTTTGCAAGTGTTTTTTGTTGGAACAAAGAGATTAATAAAGGAACTCAAAAGCGTTTCGTCAAAGTGTGCAAAATGGTCTGCAAAGAAAGTTGTAAACGAATCTTCCAGCAGAGCACCGGCCTGGCAACCGTTCCCTCCCGACAGAAATGTTCGAAGAAAACATAGAAAAGTTACGCGGGAAAATGCACTCTAGTTTCCATTAATAAAAGTCAGATTTGACGGGAAAACTCTGCCAAGCTAATTGTGTGCGTAATAAATTCAAAAAGGAAACACAATCTGCTTAAATTTAAAACAAAACAACATATTTATTTGCATGTATTTCAAGCGGTTGTCCAACAACAATAAAAAGCGTCAATACTGATCAATATCTGCGAAGGGGAAATAGTAAACAATCAAATTAATAAAGTGCTAATGTTTAAAGTATGTATGAATACAGAATGAAATGAGAAATCATAAAGGTATTCCCACTTTATGGGTTAACGCACCTGTAATAGTTTGCCTTGAAAGGCCCAGCCTTGCTCAAACCCAGAAACTTAGACTGTGCATCGGTCAGTTCGGTCAGATGAGCATCGAATGTGGTCAGATGCAGACTGGCCACATATTCGTCTGTAGCGCCATGGAAGAGGAGCAGTCAGTTGGGAACGGTGGATTGGGAACAGCTAAAAGCGACTTACCCATCTTCTTTGGCAGCAAATACACGTCCGACTTGTAGCGTCCCGGCGCCGAGTAGAGTTCTATGAGAGCCAACGCCTGCGTGGATGAGGCCACGGAGACGACAAAGGATGATATGGTGGAGCAGGAGAGATTCACCAAGCGCCCCTCGGCCAGCAGTATAATCATTCTGCCATCGGGCCAAATGATGTGATCCACCTGGGAGCGCACACGTTGCCAAGTGAGTTCCGGTGTGTGCAGGCTGCTTACATCGATCTCGGAGCAGGAGTGTCCCATGTTGCAGACAATGCAGCCGTTCTTCATGCGATTCATGTGATCCCGGGTGACAACATTCTTGTTTCCCGTTGCAGTGACCACCACGTCCACGTTGCGTATCACCTCGGCGAGTCGCACCACTCGGTATCCATTCATGGCCGCCTGCAGCGCACAGATCGGATCCACCTCGGTGATGTAGACAATGCAGCCCTGTCCCCGCAGTGCTTGGGCGCAGCCCTTGCCCACATCCCCGTAGCCACAGACGACCACCTGCTTGCCCCCAAACATGATGTCCGTCGTGCGCTTGAGACTTGAGAGGGAGCCAGGATCAGTTATCAAACATCCCAGTGTATAATACACCATCCATAGTTACCTGTCCAGTATGGAATCGCGACTGGTGTAGTAAGTATCGAACTTGTTTTTCGTCACGGAATCATTCACGTTAATAGCCGGCACCGTCAGCTTTCCCGTCTTGGACAGCTAAAAAGAAAATGGACACAGTTAGCTGCATCGCTATTCGTCTGCCTGGCGCACCCACCTGGTACAGCCTGTGTACTCCCGTCATACTCTCCTCGACAATACCCTTGATCGACTTGAAGTAGTTGGGATACTTCTTGAGCATCAGATGTGTCGCATCGCCGCCATCGTCGAGCACCAGATTCGGTTGCCAGTCGGCGTTGTTTATGCTGCGATCAAGGCACCACCAGAAGTCTTCCTCCGACTCTCCGCGCCAGGCGAAGATCGGTATGCCAGCCTCGGCCAGCGCCGCTGCCACAGCATTCTGCGTGGAGAAGATGTTGCAAGCTGCCCAGCGCACTGAGGCGCCCAGCTGCACCAGAGTCTCGATGAGCACAGCCGTCTGCGCATTGACATGAGTGCAACCGACGATCTTGGCCTCCTTGAGTGGCTTGTCATCGGCGGCACGCTTGCGCAGCGTCATTATACCGGGCATCTCTTGCTCGGCAATCTCGATTTCACGACGACCAAAGGCGGCTTTCGCTATGTTCTTGACGCAGAAGTCGGAACTACCGCTCGTATTGCTCTGTTTGATATCCTTGGGCGAGAGCTCGTCCTCGTCGGAGCTGCCCGTGAAACATGCTGCAAGCAAAGCTTAGTAAGCCAACACTTTCCGTATGGTTTTAATGCAAAGCTTACCTGAGCTGAAGGAACAGGTGGATACATCCGAGAAGCGACGTGCTTCGATGCTGGATTTCTTTACCGAAGTCTACCAAGGATAGAAGAGAAAGATTTGTAGTACATAAACTGTTTACGATTTTATGGAAAATGTGTTTGCTTTTGTAATTATTTATAACCTGCACCGGTTTGCGTCGGAAACATACTCCCCGAGCCCCGAGCAGAGTGTGAACTTGGTAATTGGCATCGTTTAGAGTCCCGGCGATAATTCGTCGAGCCAATTGACGTCGTAACCAAGGGGGGAGGGAGAGGGGTGCAATCGCATCCTACAAGAATCACATGGCGATATCTAAGTAAACTTGCGCATAGCAATTAATGAATTCCGCAAATGTGTACACTATCATTTGTGCCGGCCCATCTGCTAACTAGCGTGTACATTGCCACGAATATATATATATATATATAAGCAAATATGTATGTATGTGTTCACGTATGTATCGCATGAAAATTGATAGAGCTTCTGCTCGGTTCGGCAGGTTGTTTTCCTCGCAGACTCGCGCGTCACGTGCTCCCATGCTTTATATACGTATCGTAATCATGTCGTCAATATTGCTGATTGTTTTCGCATACTAAGTGAGTACAGATAGAGAACAGGTTTCTAAAGGTTTTTAAGACAATGAGTCAGTCTATAGTAGCGTTGTGAACTGTCAATAACACTTGCTAGGGTCGCCCGAGCCCGAGCCTGAGCCCTTGCTGTGGGTGAGGTTTTGAAACTTTCGATCGAACAGTTCTTGATGTTTGATTGCAGGGTTTTAAGCGCTACTTAAGAGTTTTCAAAGGTTTGCTTACCTTATCCGCCAAGCTCAGGTCCGCAAACGTTGTCTCTGGCATTTTACTCATCTTGCAGCCGTCTCTACAAAAAAGAACACGAAAAGAACATCCATTCAGATCTCGCATTTACATCGACCTTCGGCGCAAGAACCTACTTGGTTGTGGGGCACAGATAACGACTCCGAAACAGGTTCTAAATGCCCGCGTTGTGTGTATGTCAAGTTGGTCAACAATCGCCTCGATTTGTGTTTTTGCTTCTATTTTGGTTCACTTATTCCATGCACCCACGAGACCTGCTCGACAGATCGAAGCGATTCTGATATGGCTCGTCAGTTGACTAGATCAGGCTAAGTCGCGCGACAAGACTGATCGTATTCTCGCCTGCGATCCCGATTCGAGATCACGATCGCAATCGAGCTCAATGCACTTCACTTTGTGATCTTCACAGTCTCGCACTCTCTCTCTCTCTCTCTCTCTCTCTCTCGGCGGACTGTGCGTCTCCAGCTGCGTCGCTTTGTTATGTTCTGTTCTGTTTTCTGTTATTGGTTCGCGTCGCGTGGAATGTGGAATGAGGATTGCGACGATCGATGCCTGCGTGCGCTCTCGACTGGCGCGAACAACCGACTGATTCACATCATCGCGTACTGGTTATGTTTATGGGGAGCAGCGGAGCACACACAGAGTGATCGTATACAAACACAGCAATGATACAAAGAAGAAAAAAACCGCAAAGTGACTGCAGCGAGCAGAAAAAAAACTCAGCTGAAAGCGACGACAACAACAACAATATAAAATAAGCATCTTATCTCACGGGCAGCCAATTCTTATCTCTCTCTCTCTCTACGGTATATCAGCGCTCTCTTCTTGTATTCTTTTCCACCAACTAGTCATTGCCTAGTCATTCCGTCCTCCGTTCACCTGCTTATCAAATTCACCCGGTGCAGATTCTGGCAATCAATTTTGGGTAAGTTTGACGTACACCCGGAATTCTCAATAAAAAACAATAATAGAACAGAACCAACCAGCTGATACCCAGTATTAGCATATACCCTGCGATATTCGCTGGAAATCGTATCGAGCTTTCGTTTTCTTATCGCGGAATTGGAAAAATACGTCGCACGTCGAAATTGATAAAAATTTAATTTGCTAAGTTCCGAATCTGATTTTTGTATTTTCATCTTAAACCATTGATATAGTATCACTTCCTACTTCTTTTAATTTGATAGAGCATTGTGTCTAGTTACCATCTAAATTATTGATAACTCCACCAATCCTTAAGGGTATTCACATGGAACAGCACGTGTCGAGTTAGATTACTTGCAGTTTATGCCTCCCCATATTACTTTGAACCAAGGGTAACATAAATACACAATACTATCGCCACCTTTACGAATCTATTCTTGAATATGGCTAAAATAGACATGTGCTTATATCTCGATTTATTAAAGGCAAGCTTGTCAGATAGGATAAGATAAAAGACAATAATAACTCAATGGAATCAATGCTTTTACTGTATCGAAGCGGATATACCCTTGCAGAATATAAATTTTGAAAAACAATTTTTGAAAATAGCGCAAGTAGATAATAATAGATATGTTATTTTTTAAAATTGGAAATTTCAATGATTATATTCATTGATCTTTCCGACGGGGTGAGCCAGATACACAAGATTTTATTGCAAATCGACCTGCTAGTTCACTTTGAAAAGCTTCAAATATATTATAATCTTATTGGGGATTGATCTTTAAAATTCATATTTCCGCGACTTTAAGCTCATCTGATTGCAAAACTTTGCCCACGGAACTCGCACTTTATGCTCCCCCAGATATCTGCGAAATTGAGGGCTGGAGATGTCAACATGGTTTACTACGTGCCGTTCCGCCATTTTAGCCGGCAATGTCCAATGAGTTGACGGCACAGAATTTAATTAGAAGTCCGTGTACCTTTTAGCATGTCCATAAAATGGAGGGAATGCAATAAAGAGTCCGAAATGAATCATCCACCCTGCAATCGGGGGGATGATGCTGTGCTCTAGTTTGATGAGTTGTTTTCCCAGTGGGGGTTGAGGGCGTAGCTAAATGAGACTCAAAAGGGATGACACGGTATCTATAACGGGCAAAGAATCATAGCTTAGTTGCTAATCATTTAATGACATCGCTTTTGGCACCTCCAATTGTTCATTCGTGATAAATATTTATTATGCCGGCTTCTGTATGGAATTATACCATATTATGATTTTAGAAATGCTTTATTCAAGCATATTCAACTGTAAAATTCTCGGTAAAATACTCGATTCTGACATTTTCACTTTCACTTTCTATCCATTCAGCTGACAGTTAACCCGATCTACTCAGTCAATAATTCTCTCGCAGTTCAATGATTTCCGAGTTTATTTTTTATAAAAGGTTTCACCTCATATAAGTACAACTTGATTGCACAACAATTGGGCAAGTTGTTCGTTTATTCAATAAAATATCTTTGTGAATATCGATGAAATGAATGATTTCTCGCAGTCAGTACACATCATCATATGCATTACAGCCGTCGACTTAGTCTAGTTATAATGTGAACAGTATTTACAATTAGATTAGCATTTTTCACACATTGTCTGCTCTGTGGTCGCTCTTAGGTCTACGCATTTGCTATACACATAAGTCTACTTAATACCGTTTAATGGTAAACTATGCACAATCATATACACTACATATACAACTATATATATATATATACTGCATGCAGCAGTACAGTTTGCAAGTTGTAGCTCTCACAGCGATCCGACCTTTTCCATGAGGTACCAGGGCAGGAATACAGATGCAGCAACAACGGCAACACAGGTGGCACAGAGAGCGACAGTTGCGGTCAGGTTTGTGATCGAGAAGTGTTCGTCTTTGTGATCCAGCTCCTCGTTTGGGTGCTTTTCGAATTCAAGCACCTCGACATCGAAGCGAAAGCGAACCTTCGACGAGGGCGACTCCTTGCGCCACACCAGATGGCCAGAGGATTCACGACGCTCCAGGCTCCATTTGGGATCGTGCACTGAGAAGAGAAGAGAGAATGACTTCATTATTAAAAATGTTAAATTCTCGGCTAGAATGACGAAACCAATTGTGCATTAATTAATAGAGCAATTAAGGTCAGCATTGGCTGTGAAATTCTCTGTTGCATACTTTCAGGCTGCCAATAAAATCAATAATAAAATCAAAATTTCATTCAGCAATGCAAACGGTATTTAAAAAGTTTAAATTAGAAATGAAGTTTAATAAAAGTTGAGCCACAAATAAATAATATATTGCATTAGATTTACTCAGTCATAAACTGCAGTTAGAACTGGCATTTAAATCCCAATATCGTAAACAAATCGCTACCTCAACAATATTTTCTAGTATACGTATTTACTTACCTGATCCAGTCATAGCGCTAATTTGTAGTTGAAAACAATCTGAAGCGAAAACAAAAAAATGCAATCGGTTAATCAGGCAGAACGTAAACAAACAACTCGCTATGGCAATTGTAATTCAACGTATGTGCGGTGCGTCGACCTTCGATGGATTGTGGATGTGGTGTCCATGGAAATAAAGTTGGCACCTCGAACATCTCACACGTTCTACTCGAGGTACGGCAATCTAATTAACATTCTCGACTCATACAGCATTTCATTAAAACCAGACAAAAACGACAAAACGCAACGAGCGTGTCGTTCGTGACTGCTGACAAATATCGCAATCGAAATCGAATTCAAGAGAGAGAGAGAGAGAGAGAGAAACCTGGCCCAACTTGACCCATTTCTTAGTCACTTAAGTAATCCATATATTAGCTAATTACACGATTAGTACAAGTGTTTGTGAAAGAAAGTATTTAATTGGGGTCGTGCCGTGTCAATCGTTTTGAATCAATTTTCGAAACCGACAGCGGCACCACCTGACTCGATGGCACCACTGCCAACCACCTATCAATCTTGCACACCTTCCCCTGCACGTGACCACAGAAAACTATTCGATATTTCGGCATTGATTTTCGCTTTGAGAACCGTGGAATATGCACAGGTGCGACGATATGGGAATACCTAAATAACTGCACTTTGTGTATGCAAATGTTTACACACAGATGTATATTTAATGTATTTGCTGTTAAGAGCTACAAGTTGGAGCAGGGTCATCATATTTTCCACATCAGGATTATATAGAACCTTATCTTTTGGGGAAAAAACGTTTGAAATTAGCTACACTTCAATTATTGTTCTTCGATCTCTAGACAAACTTTTATAATTTGTACGGAATTCTTTTTTTTGTTATTTACAATCTATTTTTCCAATTTTACATATTCAATAACTAATTATATAGTAAAGTCACAGGAAATGAAATACGTGCACATGCATTATGTATGTACATAAAAAACCCTTGAAAAGCGCAGTCCATTATTGAAAGTAGATAAGTGATTCCAACACTTAAGCTTTATCGGTATATACTAATTATAAATCCACTTAAGAATATTTTTATTTCTTTAGTTCGACCTTTTGAGCTATACTAAATGGGTTTCTTAGGGTAGTATAACTTAAGAAAGCTTTTCTAAGGCATTTGAAATTCTATGCAGAATTTAAAATCGACAATAAAGATATTTGAAAATTTTACTTTTATCTCATTTTCCACTGTGATTTTATCGATTGCACATGTTTTTCAACCGATGCAAAATTCTGGAAATGTCCATTGATTTTTATATGGTTTTGTCTATATTGAATTGGCATGAATGAAAAACAGATGTGGATGCTGCATTAGCCGAAACTCAATGATGCCAATGACGTAAGACAAACAATTGTGGATGGGAAACCTCTTTGCATATTTCACTGCACACACACACACACACACACAAAAACCAGGTCACAGTGTCGCCGAATATATTTGCATAAGCCCATAGAAAAGGCACCTAGGTAATTTTACACACTCACGTAACCCGATATCGTGTGATAAGCTTCAAAGAAAACGGAAAAGAAAAAAAAATATTTAACAGGAACTAATCAAGCTGTCTAACGAAGCTTTATCTTTGCTTTATGTTTGTGTTGTTCCTTATATAGGGGAATACGTTATATCAGACATCAGTAAACTATATACACATACATATTTACGTGCAATGCGAAGTAATCGAGCATTATTTATCTACAGGTTTTTTAGCGAATTGTGAAATTTAGATTAGACGTGACTAATTTGTGTGTTCCCCAGATAAGCGAATGTATAGCTATATAGTATATACCGCTGACATTAGCAAACAAATTTGACCGCCAAAAAGCCAGTTTTTGCTTTAACTCTTTAACATAAAAAAAACAATTTAGTTTTTTAGTGTGTGTTTTGCTGATCTCAATTCGAAAGCAATCTGCGATATGTGGGCTGTCTTATTGCAGTTTTTACCTGTTTCTACTTCAACAATTAGCAGGCTCTGCAGGCTTGTTTTGTTATTATTTTCGTTTTCGTTTGTTTCGCTTTCAGCACTGCGCAATGCCGGTTTTGTTGCCGACGCAACGTCGGATGACAGTGAGAAACTTTGGACGATGTGAGTGGGTACTCGCTGGCACGATATGAGTGTCTCGAATTGCCCACGAGTCAAATGAGTTCTTGCTGGACTTTGAGCCGAAATGGTTCGAGCAGCAGCTCTTGGACGCACTCGAGACAGACTTACATATGTACATAAATACATGTTTTCATGCATGTATGTATGCAGATATGCATATGTGTTTGTGCATAAATCAATCATGTCATATTTAAACCGAGTGTATTCGATGGATTGTTTTTGTTGATTCCAATTTCAATGCACCACATATACTACATACATATGTATATAGCTCATTTATTTATGTCTATCTACACACGAACCCACTCGTCTGTGCAAATATATGTGAACTTATTTTAAATTGGCTCTTTCCTATTGTTGTTGCTGCTGCTGCCGTTCGCGTGATAAGATTGACAAAGAAAGAAAGAAATAACGAAATCGTCAGCTGGACTTTTATTTTAATCAATGAACTCGCTCAGCCCGTTCACCCTCCCGCTGCTACCGTTATCAGCTGATTTCGCGTCATTCGCACAAATTCCCACAAGCGCAACAACAACTGTCGAACCACGAGCGGGGCCACAAGTGGAGCTGCCACAGTGGAGACTCCCAGACAAGGGCATATGGCGAAACAGCAAAGCAGTTGAATGACTTACAAAGAGGAAGCCTAGAGAGCGTAGTTATTTCATTAAAGTGAAATAATTATGTGTGTTTTAGTGTGTACTTGGGGTGCACAAGTTCAAGTTCCACTGTAGTCAAAGGTGGAGCAGCTCGAAAAAATACACTGAAAACTCACTGACTCTTAACACGCGCCAGCCCCATCAAATGATAAGCGTGTAAATTCCTTTTACGCTAATTGATGAATACACACTTTACTACGTACATCACAGCCCATGTACTCGTACATACATACGTGGCACACGCACACACTGTATGTAGCTGCAAATTGTTTGCGTGTGTTTGCGGGACCATCAAATTATGTTAATCGCACTGTCGGCTCACAAAACTCGACAACTCTGTTTTGATGTTTGCTTTTGCTTTGCTATTGTAACAGTTGCAACAGTGAAACATATTTCTGATTAGGCCTGGCATTCAGTGCCAGCGCATACACATAGAGTTACATACATACACGCATACAAATGTACATTTATGTGTGGCGTGACGTGTTTTGTTATTACCACTTCGATTCACAACAACAAGCTGGGGCTAAGCTCATCAATCCGTCAACAGCTGATAAACGAATACACTCACGCACACGAACACACGAAGAACAGCAAAACGGATTGCGAAAAGTGCTGAGAGTGGTAGGTGGGGCCGGTAGGGGGTGCAAGTCGATCTTGAATTTTGTGTATTCTAGGTATTTTGTATATCACGTTTACACGAACTAAACTTGCCGGCGCGCCCAACTATCGAGGTCTAAGCATAGAAACAGACTGTCGCTAGCTCGCTCGATAGTATCTGTAGGCACCGTGCTCGAGCGCTAGAGTGGCGCAGCGTCAGCCAGAGTCGCCGACGCGCCGCACAGCGCGAGCGAAATGAGCGAGAGACCCAAACTGACTTTGCCTCCAAATGTGTTTGGAGGCTCGACTCTGCAGCACTTCTCTGGTATTTTTTACGATATCTAGTATTTTATAAACATCAGTTTTGTTATGCTCACGTACATGTGGGTACATATGCATACATGTATGTATGTGTGCTTCCATTTCGGCTTGGCCTGTGTCGCCAATGGCAACGGAAATTGGAAAAAGAGCTTGGATTATACACAGAAGAATATAAATAGCAATATAAATTAAATTTAATCAGGCGATTGAGGATTAATACTCAATACTGTGGTCTTATATTATTAAACATTGTGTTTGACTAAATCATTTGTACTATTTATGTATGTACACATACATATGTAAAAGTACATAAAATGCATATATCTATACATAAATATATGTATTTTAAAAAAACGCGCAAGGTCTACTGTTTGCAATAATGACTAATCATAAATCCAGATTGTATGCCGTTGATCGCAGTACTGAACCCAATTCTGCGACTCGTAAAGAGGTGTAGCTCATGATCATACGACAAGAAGCATACACAATTTATGTTCGAGCACATTCTACGATGCAACTGGAACAGACTAACACGAATACAATGCGTTACGTGATTAAAATACACCCTTACTTGGCCTAACTTAAATTAGTAAAGAAAGTCGCAGTTTTTGTCGTAAACAGCGTAAGTACTGTTAGATTTAACTGCTAATGACTGGGTGCAAACTAGCCCAATTGTTTTGGGCTTACGTAGTTGGCAATTCATCACGTAATCGGGAAAGAGTTTCCAAGCAAGGCGTACCCTCTTTTATTTATTGCACTTACAATTTACGTACAACTCAAAAAAGAAGAGTATTTTTAGCAGTTGTACTTTGTCTACTCTTTTATAGGCATGAATAAGAAGACATCACTCAAAAGATAGTTGTATATATATATATATATATGTATATATACGTACATTGTCATAGTAGTCGAGCATCCAGTGCATCAAAATAGTAGTAGAACATTTCTGCAAATAGTACTAAATGTAGAGTAGAAACAAAGACAAAACACTGGCTTCTGGCTCTCCGTCTTCCTATTGTTGTTGTTCTTGAGTAAACACATATACATATGTTCGTATGCATGTGCGCCTCCATGTGATTGTTTTACGACTATTAAGATTGTGTGGCACGCACACACATGCAAAGAGATATGCATACGCGCATACATATGCACACACAGATGTGCTCCCAGTGTGAAGACTCGAAATCTTTTGCCGTTGTTGACACTTGTTCGGTTCTTGTCGTTGGATGCGATTCTTGCCAGCGACTGCCTATTCAGTGCGCCGCAAGCATTGGACCTGAAAACTCGGACGAAACTGTAGCCTGTTAATCTATCCCAAAGCCAAGCGTACCAAAAGATAGAAAACTTTGGAATTTGTAGTGATGATTTGCAGCCGTTATGTCTGAAGCATCAACTTCTGGGCGATCGCACTCTGAAGACCTGTCCAGGTGAGTGTACTTACATTTACATGCTCCGTGTATTCCAAGATCTCAACTCAACCCGTTTCGCCTCTTAATCCCAACCAGCAACAATTGTCGCCTGCAAGAGGTGCTCAAGACGTGTGCGAACATTCAATCACTGGAATCACTGTATCCACTTCCGTATTCATCGCTAGAGAACGATTTCAACGACGTGTATTTTACAAGACCGACAACGGACAAGATGATCTCGCCCAATCCGTACTCACTCAGCGGGTTCATATCGAACAGCAGCTGCGCAAGCGAAGATGCCTTTACGGACATTGTGCTGGAGGAGGACAATCGCATCTCACTGGCTTACGAGAATCTGTGCACCATTCCACGCCGATTGGCCGACAAGTTTGCCTCGCAGACCAAGTTCCTCGATCTTAGCCACAATAACTTTCAGAACCTGAAGTTTCTTTCTTTCTTTGAAGACCTGCACACGCTCATATTGGACCGAAATAGTAATCTCGATGTGAACACGTTTCCCTATCTACCCAATCTGAAGATCTTGTGGTTAGAAGATGACTCTGTTTCACCATAACCTTCTTAACTGTCGTCATTATTTCATCTGCAGGATAAACAACTGCGATATCTGTAACATAACCGACTGGATACACCGCATCGAACGGAAATGTCCTCAGCTGGAGCAGCTCTCGTGCATGGGTAACCCCGGGATTCAGACGGTGTTCAAGAACCATGGCACCTCTTCGCCTGCCTCGTATGCCCGCGAATACATATTCGAGGTACTGCCCAATCTGAAGTATCTAGACGGTGTGCCGCGCCATACGTACACCGAACAGGATTGCAATCAGAATCGAGCACCAGCGTCTTCGTCGTGCAACTCAGTGACGGGGCAAGGGCACGAGTCGAGTGTCAGCACCTCGGACAAGGCATTTAGCATCGGTAGAAAGGTCACTTCGCCCACGCTCAGCTTCAAGGAGTTCTTTCGACTTAAGCCCGCTAAGAAGACAGCCAACGTCGGTGGTGGTTATCTCAATGGCAATGGCTCCTCCACAAACTGAAGTCCAGCTTACTGAAAAGATTCCACTGACGGTCGTGTTGCTCGTACAGCCTGCCAGTCAGTCAGATTGTTGCTTCGGGATGCTGTTGCTGCTGTTATTTTTAGTCTAGCTGCTTATCAGTGCCGCTGCAGGCCTTTGCAATGCCCTGACTGGCAGTCAGTCCATTGCACCCGACTACACCTACAGATCCACATGACCATTGTAAATACATGCATGCATGCCTATTCACATGCTTACCCGAGTGTGTCTTTGTGTGTGTGAACAATGATAATTGTAATTGTTTCAAAGTGGATTGCAAGGAAAACGCATTTCAAAACTTTACCCGAGTGTTGAGCCCCAATTTCGTATCATCAAAACTATAGAGTACTCTGCCAACAAAAGTTCAGACAAATAAAGAAACTAAGCTGACAATTGCACATTACTTAATGCTAGAATAAGTTTTTCAATATACATATGCATATAGAACATCATGAAACCAATTTTATTTCCCCTTATTTTATTATCTTAAATATACCAATGATAGATGTTTTTTTTGCCAAATCGAAAGCGTTTTTAGGGATACAAAGGCATGCAAATCTCCATATATGTAATTTATCTAGTTTTATTAATGCACTCCTCGCTTACTAAGGTTGATCAAATTGGCGACAAAAAAACGTTAATAAAACTATAAGATTAAATACACGAAATCGTCTGGGCAGTTAGATTCATTGGTTATTTGGATAAGCATGACTCTTTGTTAGTATTATGTATGAGAGCCCCTAATAAACATAACACACAATAATCAAAATTGTTACATTTTTGGAATAGTTTACATTACATCGGGTATTGCACCTATACTAACACTGTCTGCGCTTGCTATGGGTCAATTCGACAAGATCTCTAGTGCATCAAATGCTGCATCGAGCGATGCGAGCCACTTGTCGTTTTGGGTTGAAGATCGGTTTGCCGTGAGTGCATAAGCCTGTTCTAGGGCCCATTGTGCCACTTTCTGAGACTCCTTGCGCTTAGAGCTGACAGCCTTCGAATTGGCCAAGAAGCTGCAGCATAAAAATAACCCATAAAGTGCACGCAAATTGTGCGAGTTAAGTTTTATGGCCTGCGAGTAGTATGTGCGTGCTATTTCAATGTTCTCCACGCCACCCTGTAACGGATGTATCGTTATTATTCAATTAACATTCGTTTCAAAGCGGGTCAACTCACCATGGTGTAACGAATGTCGGCGAGACGCTGATGAATTAAATGACTGTGAGGGTTGTGCAGCATCACCTCCTCCATGCAGAATGCTGCCTTGCCATAGTCCCCCTCAGCCATGTACAAGTTACAAAGTTCCTGCCAGGCCTCCTGATCCGACATGAATCTAAGAAACAGCAAATATTTAAATTAGTATTTTGTACTGTTTTTAAAGAGCGCAAGCTACAGCACTTTTTTAGATAAGCATTTAGTTCTTTAATGGCATCTAGACGCATCCCACGCGCCTTCATTATGGCAATTTTCCTTTTCCGGGGTGCTGCATTCGTCTCGTCTTTCTCAATAATGGCGTCGAGCACCTCGATGGCTGCATCATACTGTTCCAGTGCCTCCAACCGCATCGCCTTAAACTTCATTACGCGCAAGCTTCCAGGAAATTCTGCGTTTAGCTGCTTCGTGCACTTTGTGGCGATATCGAAGCGTGCGGTATCCAATGCAGCTACGATGACTTGCTCCAATATTAAATGTCTTTCGTTGCCGGTCTTGTGGACTTTATCCTCGAGCACCGCAACCCACAGTTGCACCACTTCGTCACTGTGACGACTAGAGTCCTCTCGCCATTGGCGGAACCGATCCCGCACTTCTGGGAATGCAATTTAATATGTTAGCCATGGGTTTTACTTTATTCCAATTTTGCATATGGAATTTTTATCACGTATGAGGGCATGCGTAACTAATCGTTTAAGCGGCATGCACCATGGAAGCAAGTGTAGCGTATTTCACATACTTACCAGACCAACTGTAATCCTCGTAATTCAACGACATTTTAATTAAACTATTTTAATTTACTAATTTTCAATGCGTAAAGTATTTGGTTCAGTTGACAAGTATCGACAGGCACAGTTTATTATTCAATCGATGTTTTCACAATGACGTGGTATCGTTAGCCAGATGTAAAGATATCGATATTGAGACATCGCGATGTATCGTTTGGAAATTAATTAATGTATAAAAAACCGCTCACTTTTCTAATAATATAAATAAAACTAAAAATATATTAAGAACGCATAATTAATAAACTGAGTTACTCAACCTATTATCAATAAATCATTTATTTTCGAACATATGGAATACCCGGCTTTGAAAGGTGTATTTCAAATTGAAAAAAATGTGGCAGCACTGTAGCTATCTAGGCGATTACCATTAGCTGCATAGATGCCTCCGCTTTCGACGCGGAAGTCGAATTCGGTAGCTGATTCTAGCTTCGAAAGCGTCGTTGGTAGTTTATTTGTAAAACCAACGAGCTCGGGAGCACAAGCTGTAATAAAGACTTGACGCGTGCTAGCCACTCACCGTTCCCCATCACAGACCACACAGTCAACTGTTTGAGATCGTATTAACAGCGACGACTCAAAGTAAACAAAATGCCACAGCAGGAGGAAGATGCAGACCGGACATTCTTGGGTTTCGATCTGAGTACCCAAAAGGTAATACATAGAAAAATTGTCATTTACGTATTAAGTTAAGTTATAACTATGATAAACACCAGACCTGGCGGCTGCTTCTACATCAGTGCCGCCCCCATTGCTTACGCGGCACAATTATGAAACTGTTCAGTGTTATTGGGAAAGGTTAAACAAGAATCCAATAAAAATATAATAATTGTTGCAAGTGTGCGAACTAAACTACACGCGTACGTTCTAAATTTGCTTATCATCTCAACGGGACTTAGCCTCGAACTGAACTCGTCGTGCATACATATTTACATACATATGTGGGGCAATGATGTATTAACGTACATACGAATGTATTTGCGCACGTAGGTATGTATTAACTTACATACATAAATTTAGAGCTTGCAATTTTAATACTGATAGGCTCGGTCGAGACAGTGTTTGTTTTGATCTGCTTTACTTTGACGCCCACCTGTAAACCTAAATAAGTCCAATATAACCATATAAAGTCAGAAATACACCGGGGTAAGCCAGGCATGACGTAAACATTGACACTCAATCGCCCTTTCCTACCCGGCGATGTTGTTTGATCGTTACTTTTGAGGTGTGTCCAAAAGGACTGTCGCACAGACAACGCCCTATGACTAGCCCAAGGACTGAGACTCTAATTACTATAATTGGTGTGAGACTAATTTTATAATTAAAGCCATTATTTTGCGCCTTCTTTCAAAATGATAAAAATAAAATCAAGTTAACATTGTTAATCTAGCTGTTTTAATCAATTTGGAATATGCTTAAATTTGGCAATAAATTTGATCGGTAATTCAAAATTCAAAATTAACAAATTATTATCAATTGAGCATCTCAAAAGTTAAGAGGCTAGAAATACACACAAATGAATACATTATTCAAAGAGTGTTAACACGCGTTTTGTTAAACATTAAGAGTGAAGGAATGTGCTCAAGCAAAGCTTCGTGCTCTGCGGAGGAGCAGCCGATTTATAAGGAATATTTAGGCTTCGATTTGAGTACACAAAAGGTAACTTTGTATATATTTATAGAATTGAAAGTGTTCAGTTTTCTATATATTATTTGATATCATTATCTCTATTTTCAGCTTAAGGCAGTTATTTTGAATGCGGAACTAAATGTTGTGGCCTCTGCCGAGGTCAAATTCGATAGTGATTTACCTGAATTCCGTACTTCAGGAGGAGCCAATACAAGCAAAATTAAATCCGAGTAAGTGAGATAAACGAAAAACAATTGTTCTCCATCCTAACTCTGGGAATATCTTTAGGTTCTTTGTGAAGCCTGTTATGTGGGTTAAAGCAATGGATATTGTGTTGGATCGCTTGGTTATGCAAGAAGTGGATTTTAAAAAAGTTGTCGCTATCAGCGGATCTGCCCAGCAGCACGGCTCTGTATACTGGTCGAAAAAAGGTATTACGGCACTGAAAAAGCTTGACTCCAGTAGGTTTCTGCATGCTCAGCTTGATGATTCGTCTTTTGCTACAAACCAATCACCAATCTGGATGGACGCGTCCACATCACAACAGTGTTTGGAAATGGAAACAGCCATTGGCGGACCAAGCTGTATGGTGAAGCTGACGGGATCGAAATGCTACGAACGTTTCACTGGTCCGCAAATACGAAAAATCTACCAGCAACGCTCAGGTGTTTATGAGCAGGCTAAGCGGATCTCGCTGGTTAGTAGTTTCTTGGCTTCGCTGTTCCTAGGTGAAGTGGCACCCATTGACTATTCTGATGGGTCTGGCATGAACTTACTGGATATTCGCAAGAAAACCTGGTCAAAAGCTTGCCTAAATGCATGTGCACCCGATTTGGATGAGCGCTTGGGCGAACCAGTTGGTGGGTGGACAGTTCTCGGTGATGTAGCGGACTACTTTGTGGAACGATTCTGCTTTTCACCCAAGTGCAAAATCATTGCCTGCACAGGGGATAATCCTTCGGCGTTGGCTGGAATGCTTGTGGACAAAAACTGGCTTAGTATTTCCCTGGGCACTAGCGACACGCTAATGCTGAGTCTTAAGGAGCCACCTGCCTTGGAAGAGGGTCATGTGCTTTGCCATCCCACCGATATATGCGAATATATGGGTCTTTTATGGTAAGAATACAAATGGTTAGGAGTCATCGACGCTTCTACAGATATCTTACAGTTTCAGAAATGGCTCCTTGGTGCGCGAAGCTATGAACAAAACGGAAGCCGATGGAGATTGGGAGAAATTTAATAAGTTACTCGATTCAACGCCACGTGGTAATTTCGGAAACATGGCTGTACACTTTGACGAAATTGAAATCATACCCAAGGTAAGGGGCACACTTCGCTGGAACAAGGACACAGATGCCAGCTCTCCTGATGCCGCTAGGGGTGTGCAGAAGTGAGTTTCTTAGAAATAACGTCATGCTCATCTTGCTAAAATGTATATTGCAACTTCCAGATTCAGCTCACCTGAAATCGAAATTCGTGCCTTGATCGAAGGACAAATGTTGCATCACCGAGCCATTGCTGAGAGTATGGGCTTCCTTTTCGGTAACGAAGCCAAAATCCTTGCAACGGGCGGTGCTTCGGTCAACAAGTCCATTTTACAGGTCATTGCTGACGTCTTCAATGCGCCCGTGTACCAACAGGTCAGTTACAAACTCCATCTATTTAAAATTGTGACTAAAGTTGTGTTCTTCGTCTAGACTGAGAGTGAGGCTGCGCTATTAGGTGCCGCCTATAGAGCTGCGTATGGTTACAGTCGGTATAAATACGAAAAGTTACAAACGATGAAGAATTTTAGCGAGTATATATTGACTTTGACGCCGAACCACCTGGAACTAATATGCGAGCCCAATAAGGACAGCGAGTCCATATACGAACCTATGCTAAAACGATACCAGGAAATGGCAGCGATTTTGGAAAACCCGCAGGCTTTTTCTCAGGCTCAATCCGTAGTAAAGCCGCATTCTACAGTTCAACTTTCTGAGTAATCAACCATTCCAAAAGTGACATTTTATTAAACTGACTAAACAAACTAAAGTGCAATTAATACAATTATTCTGTGATTGACAAATTTTTTATTACAAATGATTGCAAAAGCATTCACAAAATAAACTTTTACAAATGAAAAACTCTTTTATTACTTTACTTTTTGCGGCCACCACGCTCTTTGACCTGTAGGTGCACCGTGGTGCCACTGAGCAGGTTATAAAAGCCCATTGAGTTACTATCCTTGAAGAACATACCCTGAAATGAAAACCAAATATAATTCTGTATAGAATATAGATCAAAGAAACTTGACGCCTGCTCACCTCGTAGAAGATTTTCTGTTTGGCAGGCGGCATGCCCGTTTCGTCTTGCAATTTCGCCTTGAGATTGGCAATGGGGTCTGTTAACGCTAAAGTTATAGCAATCATCTGACCATTCAGCTTCCATTCGGATTTGTCTGTGTTCGGCACTTGCACTTGAATGGTTACGGGGCTCTGAAAGCAATTATAAGAATAAGTATTGCAAATAATTTAGAATACTCATATTCTGTTTAAACTGACCTTGTGTAGGGCAATGAACTCCGCCTCGGGTATAAGATTATCCTCGGAACGCATCTTCTTAGTGGGCGGCTCGTCATCAATGGGCACCATTTCGACTGGTGGAGCCGGTGAAATTTGTGGCGGCCCGTTGCCCGACTGCATGCCCATGTAGCCACCAGGACCACCTCCATATGGTGTTGCTAGAAAATGTTTTCGATTAGTGTAACTTCAGACTGAGTTTAGGATTGTGCTACTTACGCATCATGGGAGGCCTCTGCATCATCATTACGGGGTTGGTAGATTGTGGCATGTTGTGCTGCGGCTGCTGCTGTTGGTGTTGTTGGTGCTGATGGTGTTGATGTTGTGGCTGATGATGATGATGCTGATGATGATGAGGTCCACTTCCACCTGCGCCTCCACCTCCCTGGTGATGTTGAACCTGGCTATGACTATGACTGCTGTGCTGGTTCTTGGAAGAGGATGGCTGTGGGGGCGCTGAAAGCGTCGCTTTGTTACCCACAGGCTTGGGTCCAATTTTCTCTTTCTCCTCATCGTGCAGCAAACCCTTAACCTTGTGTATTTGATGTATTTGATCTTCGAGCGTAATATTTGCACGTGCCGCTCTGGTGGCTGCCTCAACGCTGGACGTGTGTCCATCCCAGGTAACACGATCATCCTTTTTGGTTTCCTCCTCTCCAAGTTTTTTACCAATAACGGTTTCCTCATCGCCCACACCGAAAATATCTGTACGTCGCTCTGCCAGCTGCTTCAAGCTCGCCTCGATGGCCGTTCCAGCTGCAAAAACATTGTCCTGGTTGATCTTTTCAACGGTATGCTTGTCACGCTGCTCCACCCACCGTGGATCCAACAACCCAATTCGCATGTGCTCCGACACTTTTGAGGCTGGAATTTTCTCGCCTGTAATGGGCGATATAAGGTATTCGTCTGTAGTCACCGGTGCCGGCTTAGGTTGAGTTGCCTTTGGATCGTATTTCTTAACAACCACTTTGTCATGCGTGGGAGGTAACATGGGCGCAACAGAAGGCTGCATTTTGGAAGTCGGCGTCTCCTCATCACTAGAAGCTTCGTCCATGTCCTGGACTTGTGTATTGTCACGTTTAGCATTCACCGGCTGCCCGTAGGCCGTGGCATTCTTCATTTGAATGCCCACACGATTCTCCATTTGCGAGAGCTTGACACCACTGTCAAGGTGATTGGCTAGTGGAGATTCGTCCTCATCGTCGGATTCAATTTGCATTTCAATGTCACCCTCCTCCTCCATTAGACGCTCTTCCATTAGCACACGCGCACCGACTTCATCGGGATTCGTAGGCGGCGGAAAGTTACCGCTCTCAAATGGCTGGTAGTCCACCGTCTCGACCACAACGAAATCATGCCAATCAATCTGTGCGTAGGCCACACGCTCCCGTTCAATTTTTTCCTCCTCACGGCGACGTTGTGCCTCCTGGTGCCGCTGCCAATTGGCGCGGTATTTCACCTGTTCCAACACTTGCAGCATACTTGCGCGTCCGGGCGCACTTTCGGTACGTAACTTTCCTAGCAGATCCTTTGGCGGAATAAGCACTTTGGTGTACTGCTCCAGCAGTTTGGTAAAATATTGGAAAAGCGAGTGCTGTGGCCTCAGAAAATCAAATTGAAAATTACGCTGTTCACGACTCATGAGATTGGTAAGAAACTGGCGTCCATTTCGGGCCACAAACTGGGCAGTTAGCTTGACAATGTCGCTGAAAGCAATCAATGGTCATAAGATTTGATAATCCAGGGTGTATTCAATTACTCACAGATCCAAGGCAGAGATAGAAGGTGGATCGGCTATGAACTCGAATTCTTGTGGCGGCTCTTTAGGCACAAACTGCTGCTCTACCACTTGCTTCAGTAACTCCTGTTGTCGTTGTTGCGCAGCACTCGTCACTACCAGCTGCTTCATAGCACCCACCGGTCCAATGGATGCATCTATTCACGTGGAAAAAAACAAGCTATAGACTCATGTCTCTTAATCAATGAAATTTACTTGCCGTTGCCCTCCCGAAACTCGTTAACCTTGTGTCTGTAATAGGCATGATAGGGATCGCCTCCGTTCAAGAAGTTAAACTTGGGGTTGCCCAGCTCGTTTTGCCGAATGCGTGCCTCGAACTCTGGTCCATTACGCGCCACAAAACTGGCGGTCTTGTCGACAATATCTAGTTAGTTAAATATGGTTAACTGAGTACGTAGAAAACATTACGCATTGTGTGGGTAAATGGTTAAATGACTATTATAATGAGTAATTATGGGTTTATATGTTATAAAAATGTTTTTAATTTTTTCTAAAAGGATACTTCTGACTTCCGGAGGCGGATAAATAATGCCAACGATCGGCCCCGACATCGGCTTCGATTGTTCATTGTTGAACTGGTCATTGGAGGCATCTGTATCTATCGAAGGCATTGCTGTTAAGAATGGCTTCACAATTATTTATACTCTTAGATTCAATTAGATTACGTTTTACGAAAATTGTCTGTACACACCAAACGCGATAAGTCGGCGAATCTAAGATGCAGTGTGACCAGCTTAGAATACAAAAAAAACATGTGTAAAATACTTTGCATTAAATACTAAAGGTGCATAAACGTGAATGTTTATTCGTTGTTATGTTGATTTCTGCTTAAATATTGTATTATTTTAATTACTAATATTTAAATGAATTAATTTATTAAGCTATCCTGAAATTATTAAAGAATATATATGTTTTTAATAAAGCACTATAAGTTACTGTGGGTCGAACTTTGTTCATATTGTTGCTGTTATTTTCAGGGTGACCATACAACGTTCAAAACAATGTATGTCAAAATGAAGAAGAGAAATCGTAAGCAATGTTGAATAAATCAATTAAAATAAATACTTGAAAAACATGAAAGAAAAAGGTTTTTCTGTATGTAATTATGTTTCTAGTAAGTGTAACAATGTTATACATGGTACTCCATGGCTTCTTTTGGAATCCGAAACAAGTTTCTTTTAAACGTTTATCTTAACTTAAATTAAGAGTATTTGATTATATTCGCCATATTCAACAACAGGAACACTTAGGATTTTTCTGAATCATTGCAAAATTTTAGAAACAAAAACTTCTATTCTTCAGAAGTACATTTCTACCCAACAAAGCTTTTGCAACAAAACGAAGCTCGTAATGCCAATTAAAAATACGTATATTTGTATATTAATAACGTCTTGAGATTTCCTTTGTCTGAACACGTAAGCCACATGTTTATATATATAAGTATATATTATTCTACATAAACACACAAATATACAAATGGACATTTCGTACACCCACGACAAAGAAAAAAGTATCACGTGCGTTCTTAGCGAGATTTTATTTGTTCTTTCCGTTTAAGCAACTAAATACCCTATAATTGAAAACGGTATATCCCATATCCACAAAGTTCTACAATCCCTTTAGTTTTAGCATTGAATAATTGAATGCTATTAAGAGCCAGGTTCTTAGGGGTACACGAAGTAAGTACCTACATTTTTTTATTAACATTTCATTCTAAAGAGCATGCACTCTCAGCTAAAGAGTATTTCCCAGTCCAGTTGCCATCAGATACGTGATCGCTGGCCTGACTCTCTTGCAAAGTCGCGTCTCTGAGTCGGCTTGAGCAGAGCTCGCCAAGCTGATAATGCCCGAGCGAAGCTCAGGCGGTCGCATATTCATTGGACTTATTTACGGTTCAGTTGTCTGAGAGCCGCCCAAGCGCTGGCATCGAGTTTGCCAAAGATCCGATTAGTGTTGGCTGAGGCGCAATTAAATATTCCTTATCAATAAACACTGGAAGTTAGGTCCAGTCAGTGCGAGACGTGACACCAGCTGTCCATCGATTTATGATTGTTTGCGTGTTAACAGATCGTTTCTGGATTGGGTAGGCGTAGTTTGTGAATTACATCGCGGGAAAAACCAATATTGCAATGGGTCAAACTGTTTACCTTTGGCTGACAGTTCTCGTAATACTCGTGGCATCAGCTACACCGTATGCAAATGCTCTAAACTTTCAGTTTCCTCAATGTAAGTTCAATAATTCCACGAGGCTGCAATTTATTACAACTATAATTGAACAAAATTGCCTATTAAGTAAGCAAATATTACGCGATTATTGACTAAACTCTCTATCGCATTTGAATACACACACATAGATATCATAGTAACGCACACACAAAGCTCATAGATATTAAACGTACTTGAACACATGCAAGTTTTGTTTATTTTTTCAGCATTGCTTCCAAGATAATCTTCATGTTTCGGTTTGCAGTTTGTGTGTCATACATTCAGGCATCGACAATCTCACGTCATACAACACTTTGTATGTATAGTGTGTCGTCTGGCAATCACGCCTATGAGATTTTCTTTGCTCTGATGAGTTTAATTCAAATGTTGTCAACAACTCATCAGTTGAATATTCCCTAATAACTATTCATAAAATAAATTCAGGGCAAGTTTATAAGTTTCGGCCGATAGATACTCTACAGTTACTGAAATATATACAGGGAAAGTCTGGTTTTTGGCTCTAATAGGCAGTAATTATTTAGTACTTTATAGGCCTTATCGTTATTCAAAATATTTAATCTATAAAATCTTTTAGACAATTTTCTCAGCTCTATGCCAAAACTAAGCACAAAAAAGCATTAATTTTTTTTCGTTCCTATCATCCTCGTCAATCTCAGTCTTATGTGAAATGCGTTTCATGATTAAAATTCTTCGATTCTGGCTGCGTCATCGGTATTTCCCTGAGTTATAGCTTACCTAACCCCAGATAGTTTATATAAGAACAAGAGATAACACTGAAATCCCACCTTATCGCTATTTCTTCCATTTTACAGCCCAGCTCAGTGTAAGCAACGGAGCAAGAAATGAGCTAAACAGCATCACGCCGGCTCAGTGGAAGGACTTCGTAACCTCTGGAATAGACTCGATAAATAGACAGAAGAGGTGAGAACTTCTAAACACACTTCTAAACATATATGGAAAGCAAGTGTATAAGAAAGTCTTCAAAGAAAGTAAAGATTATATCTATATAGTACATTATATACTTTGCTTTATGCCTTTTACAGACTCGAGGACAATCTCCTGAGCTCTGACATCACAGTGCAGAATGGCAGTCTCTCTCACGCCCAACTGCTGGACACGCTGCCCAACGAGAAGTCCAAGCTGGACAGTGATCTCGCCCTGAAGATCCTCAAGGCGAGTCTCTTCATCTACAACAGCAAGTGTGCGCCGCATGGCATTCGCGGAGATGAGTGTCGCACCTACCTGGAGACGCGTCCGTTGCCCGAGGGCAGCACCTTGCAAGCAGATTGCCAACGGCTGCTGCAGAGTCCACGTGACGGTCACCACGCGTTCCGACGCCTACTCTCGCGCAACTATAAGAATGGTTTCCATGAGATGTTCGGTGAGGATGATCTGCCAGCAGCTTGGGCTATAAGCATGGCCCTCTACGATCGGGAGAGCGATGCAGCGCAAAGAATTCGACCGCGGAGTTCCAGCACTGCGGCCAGTCGAGACTGGAACTTGGTGCTGGTGCAGTTCGCACAGTTTGTCGAGCATGATCTCAGCAAAACGGTCTCTCAGTCGATGAGTATGTTGCAAGTTCAGAAGATTCCTCGGATCGCGCGTTCTTAAGCCTTATATTTTCCACAGGCAACGGATCCCCGATTGAGTGCTGCAACCGCGAGCAGATCAAATTGCAGCCACGTTTCCATCATCCGCTGTGTGCTCCGATATTGGCCAAGGATAAGTACGGCTTTCCCAATTGCCTGAACTATGTGCGAAGTGCCCTCGCTGTGGGTGAGACGTGTAACTTTGGAGCTGCCGAGCAGGTGAGTGTGCCGGGCAAGAAAATCGCAGAATAAGAGAACTAACATATTCACATCCTCAGCTCAACCAAGCAACTGGTATATTGGATCTGTCGCAGCTTTACGGCTTCACAGATGCTGCTGAACGCAAGATGCGTACGCTCAGTCAGGGCAGCCTGAAGTCCAGCTCACATGGCACTTTGCTGCCCATGGCCACCGACGACAATGGACACACGTTCTGTGCCTGGGGCAGCAACAATGCCAATGCCAGCAACTGCTTTGCTAGCGGCGACTCCCGTGTGAATAGCAATCCCCTGTCGATTCTGGTCTACACGCTCTTTATGAGGAATCACAATCGCATTGCCGCCGAGTTGCAGGCGCGACACAAAAACTGGAGCGATGAGCAATTGTTCCAGGCGGCTAAGGCCATTAATGTCGATATCTATCGTCGTGTAATCATCGATGAATGGTTGCCCGAGGTGCTCGGTGAGCAGCTGGCAGCGCAAGTGCGTGCCACACCGCCGCCACCAGCTGGGCATAATTTTCCCGAGGTTTCCAATGAATTTGGTGTGGCTGCCATTCGTTTCTACTTCTCCATGCTGCCCGATGTCCTCCACAATTTGGCCACGAGCAACGATGTCGGCAAGTAAGCAGAAAATGCGGAACCTAAGCTTCATTTCGAATACACACTAAAATGTAATCCCTTTCAGCAACGTGCTGCCACTGACAAATCTTTTCGAGCTCAAAAATGAAATCTACAAGCCGCAGATTCAGTATACTCCGGAAAAACTGAACGAGATTTTGCAGAGTTTGCTGCACGAACGTGCCATGAAGATGGATGCCTCCTACGTGGGTGCAGTAAGTCGAAATAGAAAGCTTACCGAGTAGATTTGCCTTGTCTACATTGTCTCTTCTTGCTCCAGATCGTGTGGCATGAGAACACGAAGCCCACGCACACCGATGTTCTGGCATTTGATGTACAGAGAGGACGCGATCACGGACTGCAACCATATTACAAGTACCTGGAGGTGTGCAGTAATATCAGGAAAGTAACTGGCTGGGCTGACTTCGAGACCTTCATTCCAAAGGAAGTACGTGAAATACTAAACGATGCCAGAGCTGCTGCTTAATTCTCGATCATTTCAGCTCTTGGAAAAGCTGAGAAATGTCTATGAGTCATGGGAGGATGTGGATCTCATAATTGGTGGCATTTCGGAGAAGACTGTCAACGGAACAGTCGGTCCAACCTTTAGCTGTATATTGGGTTAGTTAAGAGATAATTGCCTACATAGGAAACTGAATCTCATTTCGCATTCTACTCTCTTTTCTTTAGCTGAGCAATTCACCAAGATTCACCAGCGTCATCAGCAGCGTCAATCATCACCGTACGCAACTCTGCTGGAGGACTACAAATCGCTGGATGGCAGAAAGCTGCTGTGCCTGAACTTCAACATGAATGCATTGCCAAAGAATATCTTCCGACTGCAGTCAAATAGGTGAGTGGAACGAGCCCAGAGGCAGCACAATTTCAATATATAGCTCGAGTTGCTCAAGTAGCCATGTGATAAGCGGGCCTCGGCAGTAATTATATATGTATTCATATGAGGAGACAGGTAAACTAATGATTGATTTGAAACTTTCCTTTGCAGCAATCGACTGGTTGATTGTCGCGATGTCGTCGTGTAGACCGACCCGGCGAGTTGTGGCCCGAGACGAAGTAAGACGAATTTAGCCGATGTTCCTAACTGCTCGCGATGAGTCGGACATGAACTAAACTAAAGCATAAAGCAACAAATATAACTAACACGATGCCAAAATAAAGGAATAATACACACAAATCTATAAAATGTCAGCTCTTTAAAGTACAGACCTATAATTAGAATGAAATACTTATTTTAATTCTAATGACTGATTTATGGTTTACCAAACCAGAACCAGAACTGTTTCGGCTAAGCAAAGTTCACACCTACGTAATATCGGAATTCAATGGAATTTCCTATTTTGATTTATTTAGTTTGCACCATTTATAATTAATGTTTATTACAAAGGATACTAACTGATAGTTCAGGTCGCAGACAAGTTAAGCTCTTGCTGCCTCAGTCTTACTGTGTGAAATGTTTACAAAAATTGAAGTTAGCAAGCGACTTAGTCGAATCTATAACTATTTTCACTGATGCGCCAGATATGAGGCTGTATCTGTATCTGTGTAGAAGGTAAATGGAATGCAGCTATTTATGGTAGAACTAAAATATATACACTACGCAGAAATAATGCTCGAAATGAAAACAATCACATATGTGTATATGCTACATAGGTGCGCAGATAAAACTTTTTGCGTACAGTGCCCCGATAAGATTCAAACGAAACAATTTCGAGCAATCAATTAATAAGTAGTCGGTGTGTGTATGCCCACCAGCCCGCTGATATCGCTTCCCATCGCCCATCGTTGGAGCCCATGGCCCATTGCCATTGGCAGTTAGTTCCAATTTGATTCGCGTCGTGTCGAGAGTGCAAGCTTCTGCCAGAGCAACCCAGTGTGAGTGAGAATAACTAGTATATATCTCGGGTATAAGGTATAAGATTGCTCATCCCGCGCTTGATAAGCCGTAAACAGATGTTTGAAAAACATAAAATAAATCAAGATCGAGTGTAGATAGAGTCGCGACTTCACTCAGCAAGTATATAACCATCGCATATATTGTAGATATATAGTATCGCAATACCTCGAGTATGATAGTGAAAATGATGTCACTCTCGACGGAACAGTAAATCTTGCAGAAACCGTCGAAGAACCTACTCGGGTACAATCATGGACTAAATACGATCGACCTTTAATTGGGGGCTTATGTAACAGGCCTTAAAAAAAGATTGCTTCATGGGCCAAGAATTTTCTAGCGGTCCGCGATAGTAACTGGAAAACTGTTTGTGGCATTGACAGTAAGGTGCAAAAGCAAAGCAGGCGCTCAATTGCCTGCTTACGCTTATCTAATCAGTAGGGCACACACACTCATACATTCGCATTCGCATTCCCATTCATATTCATATTCGTATTCGTATTCACAGCCGCACAGGTGTACTGCACAAACAGTACCATGAGCACATGAACTTATTTATAGGGTATTTGCGAGACATCTCTCTGCGATGATGCGCATAAAATCGGCAGAGACTTTTAATTAGCAACCACCTCAAATTAGTATTGTAACTTTAGTCGCATCGCAATGGTCAAGCCGGGGAACAGGACCCTGAGATACTTTCGAACCGTGGTGGTTACCCGTAGGTGAATATTAATAATAGATTTGCAATCGTTTGAGATTATCGAACTCCACGCTTTAATTAATACAAGATACAATTTTGGAGAATTGTACTCATTAAATACTAATAAATTTCGCAACAAAGATGCGAAATTGGGAAAGAATAAGGCATTGTACGATATAATTAAATCATAAAAATATACAGACATATTTTATTACCGATTCTATAAAATTTTTCGTAAAGCACAATTTCAGTGGAATTTCGCTTGTAGATTAATTTGCCTATAGATAAAATTTGGTACAGAAATATTTTAAAAAAGATTTAGGAATTTGAAAGCCAATCCCATATTTCTTATCAATATACTTATACTTACTATCAGCCTAGATAGCTTTGTCCAATCCTAAGTGTATGTAAGTGTAACTCTCGAAAACTCTTGATTATATTTACATTATCTATGTTCATAACATAACACTAGAATGCCTTTTTTTCATCAAGTTTCCGCAGAAACTACTTTAATCCCAACATGCTTCAATATGTTAAGAATCTGGAACAAGTCGAAATCATTCAAATTCATTAAATCTGTAGAATAAGGATGAAAAGTCAATTTAGACCCAAAACTATGAATACAAAGTCATGCCAGTCGCAAATCGTATGATTTTTTTAAAAGTTATAAGAGTCTCAAGAGTAGATAACATTATTCACTCAAACATATACATGTTTCAGAAGTATTGTTCATATCATAGTGTGTTCTAGCACGCCTCCCTCTGATTGTCACATACATTTGCATAAGCTTTATATGCCCCTTTGCTATTTACAACTATTTTGAATGAGTACAATATAAAATTGGCTACCGCACACAATTATCTTTCTCTATGTAAACTACTTATATCGTTGAATAGCACAGTGAGTCATACAAGAACTATACAATCCAAACGCGTGCTTCGGTTTCGATTAGCAAATTTCTCAATTTTGATTTCAATATGAAAGTGATTTCTTTTTATTATTGTATTATTTTGAATTTTTGGATTTTTACAGTAGATTATTATTGATATCTTTTGTACTTACCCCTACAGTAGAATGCTCCGAAACGGGTATGAAAATGGTGCTCAGTCCATTGATAACGGCGGCTATGAGAATGGCGATAATAAGCCGACATATGCGTTGGATCACCTGGCCACGTTCAAGCTGAAAAATGAGGCAGAAGCCAAACAGCCAAAGGAGAAAATGAAATTGCTCATCGAACTAGATAAGACCGGTGGCATTTGGCCCCACAAGATGTATATGTCTTTCAATGGCCAATGGCTTGTCATGCACGACGAGGAAATGAAAGAAATTGAAAACTTTCCGGGCAGTCTGATAACCGAACCGACGGCCTTTATCAGCGAGGATCCCAAGGAGACGTACAATAACATATTGATATTCACGGTGCCTGGCGCGAAGCTGGGCTACACCGAAATGCACATATTCCAGGTGAGTCAAGTCAGGTTGGAAACATATATACACTACATTGCTACTAACTCGACTCGGCCATAGGTCAACGATGTTAGCTCGGTGCATCTGGTGGAGGATCTGCGCCAGCTAAGCAGCGGACTGCCAGTAACAGTAGATCGCAATAGGACGCCCATTCGCCTGCCCAAGCCGGAGCGCCCGGGCAATCAGCAGGGCAAGGATCAGTTTGGCATTGCGGCAGCTGCGGCGGGCATTGCTGCCGAGAAGAACGCACAGGATCGTGAGCAAACCGATCGCGATGTGCTGGTACTCAACCATTGCTTGTAAGTTGAGTTCGATCCCCAATTCATATATTATTAAGACTCTAGCTGATATTGTAGACTGTAGATCATACAGACTTCTCATAGCAATTCTCTTCTTCTATCTGTAGCGAGGATATAGAACGCTTTATAGCGCGACTACACTACGCAGCGGAGGCCTTGCAGGAGCTCGAGTCGCGCAAGAACGAACACAATCCCCATGGGGAAGGTTTACTGATCATGCGATCGCGTCCGCCCATCGAGAGCGAGTTCATCGACATCTTTGCCAAGATCAAGTTGGCAATGAATTTCACTGTGAAGCTGCAGAATCACTTCAACAAGGGAGTGAACCCAATTCACAGTGTGTTCGTCTCACTGCAGACGATCGTGAACGTGTGCAACGATGTACACCAGGGTGCTCAGTTGCCCGCGAGCATTGTCAATCCGTTACTGCGCCGCGAAACAATTGCATTTCTCGGCGGTACGCTTGATACCAACGAGAAGGATCTGTGGATTAGCCTCGGCCCCAACTGGACTGTGCCAAAGGATCAGTTTAAGGATCACACGGACAAATATCATCCCATTTTCTATGATGAATGGTCTCCCGACTGGGATGTCGACGAGACAGTACCCTATTTGGCACCGGCACTCAAGAAGCCACAGACTCCGATAGCTACACCAATTAGTCCACTCAGTCCGAACACCAATCGCACCTGGCTGAGTCGCCTTCAGAGTCGCAATGTGCAGATCGCTGAGGTTACCTTCAACAAGACAGCGACCAATGATAAGGAGCTGAATGTCACCAAGGGCGAGTACCTAGAGGTGAGGAGTTTATCTTGACCTGCGGGTCTTGAGATTTGCATTAATCTACTTCCCATCGTACACACAGATAATTGACGACTCTCGTAACTGGTGGAAGGCGCGAAACTCTGTCGGCAACATCGGCTACGTGCCGAACACTGTGCTGGTTCCCATCAACTTCGAGCCCTTGCCCAGCCGCAGTGCACGCGACACAGACTCCCTGGCCTCGCTGGCCATTGAGAATGGCGAAGCAGCTGGAGAAGCTAATAATCCACTCTATCGCAATACGATGGCACTGTATGCAACGCCATCCCAGCGCGAATCCCAGCAGCCAATTAGCACCAAGAGCATGCCACGTTCATACTCCATGCCAGCTACTGTGCCAGTGCCACCACCGATGCCGCCGGCAAGCGAGAGTCAAACACCCACCCCGAGCGGCACACTGAAGCGCAACATGGCCGCCGCCGGCGCACTTGCAGGTAGGCGAGCACATCCCCGGAGAGTTGAAATAGCCTGCTAATCCTAAGCTCCAAAACTCTTTCTTCCCCTTAGCCATGCGCGCGCGCAACGAATGCGATGCCGACGATGAGGCATACCACATGCAGGACGATGTGAACGATGAGCTGCGTATTGCGCTGCAGCAGCGACAGCGTCGTCGAGACCTCGAAATCTTGAAGACACCCGAAATCTTCATTACCCAGAACTCGAAGCCCCAGGAAGTGGAGGAATGGCTGCGTGGCAAAGGCTTCTCGGATGAGATTGTCAAGCGGCTGCACACGCTTAGCGGCGAGGAGATCTTTGCTCTCTCCCCGCACACGATCGAGAGTTATTTCGGGCAGCGTGAGAGTCGGCGTCTTATCTCCCAGATCGTGTTACAGAAGAACTTCTGCGAGGTAACTATAAGCACGGTAGTTGCATTAGCTCAAAATCTTTCCACTCTCTCATTTGCAGTACAAAACCATTCGGTCGTCGGAACTGTCCGCCAAGTTGGCTCGTGCCAGACAAAAGGCCGATCAATCCAATGGAAATAAGGATGAGATCTTTTAGGCTACTTTGATTGCAAGTCTGGTACAAGTGAGACAACCTCCCCCCTACACACACACATCGTATTCCCCCCAACTATGAAAGCGGCGCAATCCTCAGAGTATTGCCATTCAATTATTTATATCGTTCCTTTCATGTATGTATTTAAATAAAAATCTGTACATGTGTAGCAAAAATAGTTTGAAAAACTGGCAAAATCGATAATATCTCTTAAACTGCTGATGCCCTGTTAGACGCTCGAATCGGGTATATTTCAGTGCAATCGTTTAGATACAATCTTTCTAGCTTGGTTTCTCTATTTGGCGGTCTGCCCGGCCAATCTGACTGTCTGGCCGTCTGCATGTTTACACGGTTGACACCTAAAATTGGGCAAGTAGGTTTTTCGTTTACCATACTAAGCGACGGCTTTGCTTTAAATTGATTCGATGGGGGAGAATTTCGAATACGATTTCAAAGTTCGTTGCTTAAAAAACTCATGTCGACTAAATGCTCAGAAATATTCATGTTAGAAATATCAAATTATTTCCGCTTATTGCACATCCCACAGCATGTTTAGCTAACTAATTCGGAATTTCTTCAAGAGGTATTCCCCAGTTGAGCACTCGCTTTTTGCCAGCCCCACCGCCTTTAAGTATTTAATGTGTTCGCATTATGACAAAAAAACCTCTAGAATTCCAAATACGATGTCCATGCTCGCGGCATAATGTAAACTCTTACGAATTACTTGTTTTTCTTTGCACAACTGAGATCGGATAATTTATTTAGATGAAAAACGGCGCGCAGACAAAAAACTTGTTACGAACCAATTAATGCTGTGATCGCTTTTCTTTTGGTAATTTGTCTGCGACCAGTCCAGGGATTTTCGTATTAAGTAAATTACGTTAAAGATTGCCAAACTCAACTAAATGCATATTGTATCATCGAAGATAAATCTCTACGCGAATTTTCATTTGTAAGTAAGAGGCTGCAGGAACAATTGCTTGGGAAAAGCATACAAATAAAAGGATTTATTAAAAATAAAGATCTTACAGATCTTGGCTAAAAGATGACTGTTGTATGGGATACCACATACTTTCCAATACTTTTCAAATACATGCAGGTTAATAAGCTTATTAGCCTTTAAGGAGAGATGCTCGCAGAACTCTGCAAATATTTGAGCCATGGTAATGAAATTTGCTGCGACCATTTAAAATACCACAAACCTTCCAATACTTTACAAATACAGTCGGCATAAAAAGAGATTCTTGCAGATCTCTCCAATACTTTTCAAATCAGAGATTTTGACCAAAGACCAATCTTATGGTGAACATTGTAAAACTCTAGTAATAAATTGTTAAATTAGTGAAATCACGCAAAGTTTTTTAAACTACATTTGCAAACACTTTTGGCACAATCCTAAATCGCATTAAAGGGTGTTGGTATTATCTCTGTCTGGGTTGTACTGCCACGAAGTGTGTGCAAAACTGTGTGTGTGTGTGTGTGAAACGGATGTGCCAACCAGAAACAAGTTTCAGTTGGCTAATTGAATAAATGCTCCAAATGATCGTGCAATTAACATGTGTGTCCCAGTCACATGAAATATAATTGCAGCGAATATAACATAATATAACAATAATAATGAGATGGAAAACTAAAGCCCGGCCAACCGATACCACGGGCCATAAATCGTGCGGTTCAAGGAAGCGTCTGGGACAAGACAAGACAAGACTATACATATATGTATGTGTGTTGTTTTCGAAAACGATCCAAACCGATCGAGAGCGGCTTCAAATTGAATTCTAATGATGCAAATGGAGACAGAACATTAAAAGCATTTCCAGACCTGAAGGCCAAGTGACAAGTTTTTCGAAAAGCGTGTGACAAATGTGCAGCGCCGTGCTGTACTCACTCGCGTTGTACCTACAACCGCGTTGCATGTACCTATACATATGTATGTACGAATGCGAATGTATGTAGGAACGTGCATTGAATTTCTATGCTGCGGAGCCCGCAAAGTGACCAACAGCAGCAGCAAATGGAAACGGAATGATATTTTTTATTATGCTGCCGGGCCGATTGAAAAGCTATGTGTGAGCTTATGCATATGTATGCTAGCCTACCTGTGTGTGTGTGAGTGTGTGTGTTTGTCCGACTCTTTAATTAATGAAAACAATTAACCGAAACAGTGTCGCACAAGAGTTTTGCAACAGTTTTGTCGAAAGAAAAGCTTTCTAGGTCACAGATGCCGTCGCATTGCGCAAGAGGTCGCAGCGGTTCAGGCGAGTGTGTAGCAGGTAAGTCACTGTGTGTGTGTGTGTGGTGTGTGTGTCAAGTGTCAATGTGTAAGCTAAACAAACAACATTTGGCACACATTGTTAGGCATCGCGGGTCCTAGCCAAAAATGACAAACGGCCATTAAAAACCTGCGACTAAGCACATTCAATAGCTCCAGTTGACTAAATCCCCTTGCTCCCTCTCCCGTACACCCCGCCGCTGCCTTAAATTAAATTAGAGCAGAGCGAAAAAATAAGCAAACTTCTTTGATTTACACGCTTGCAGTCGGCGCTTGCGCCTGCGCCTGCGTCTGCATCTCTGCCCGCTGGAACTGGCTTATGGACAGACACAAGCGCTGCTGCTGCTGCTGGCTTTGTGCAGCCGCCGCAACAGCGCAGCCGCAGCTAAAGCTGCCGCCGCCGCCGCTGTCGATTCGTTATAAAAGCACCAAATTCAGCGTCAGGCCAGTTAGTTTGCCGCCGACAGTAGTACCTTGGGGCCTGCATTCCATCGAGCTATAGCAAACGATCCAAACCAAACCAAAGCAAGCCGAGCCAAGCCGATCCGTTTCGATCCGATCCGATCCCATCCGATCCGATCCAATCTGATCGCAAACGGTGCTCGCGGGCAGGTGTCGAGTTGTGAATGAGCTGAGTACGATTACGATTGAGTAGCTAATGAAACTGCGAATCAATTACGAAGCAAGTCAATATTACTTAGCCCGTTGAATATCAAAATATTGATATAATTTGCCCGACTTAGCGTGGTATGCGCGATCTCGATTTGGTAATTCTTGGATTGTAAATTGTGTGCTCGTGCTCGTGTACCTATTCGTCTCTATTTGTATTCGTATTCGTTGTATTCGTTGTATTCGTGCGCGTATTCGCGTTGCAGATGCATTTTGTGAGCAATAAAAAGTGAAAGATTAATAAAAAAGAATTTGAAAGTGCGAGTATTTCTTCAGCAATTGCGATTGAGTATGGTGAGTAGAGCAAGTAACAGTATATTTATGGCAACTAAAGCACTTGTATAGCACATACTTATAGCAAGTACTATAGCATTAGTTGCATCATAGGCAAATTTTGGTATCTGCCGCCAATTAATTGAAAATAATAGACTCGCACCCATTTCTTTGTATTACGTAGTACCCTCGGCGTAGTTCCGTTACTTGCGTAATCCAAGCGAAGGAGAGAGAGAGAGAGTTGTATCTGCATAACTAGTTCATTTTATAACACATAAATATAGGTTATTCTCAGGGGATTGTTATTATAACTGAACTTGTTTAGGTTTACTAAAAAAAACGTAAATATTTTTCAAACAAGCAAACCAAATATGGGTTTAATTTTTAAACCAGTTCAAGCAATTTAAAAAATCTTGAAAAAATAAAATAAATTTAAGAACTCAATTTTCGAACGATCTGGCACAGTTCTAAACGATTCTGAAGGTCGCAAAAAGTAGGATCTACAAAACCGAGCGTTCGAACATTCTTTAGTATACGTTCAGTTTAATAAACAGATTTACGATTTTTATTCCATCTAAAACAGTATTAAAATTTAAAAATCTCATAAATTATCATATTATTAATTTTGCTTTAACCAAAATCAGTGACAAGACAAGAAACAAGTACACAAAACAAGATTTTCAGCAAATTGTTGACATCTAATCTAATCCATATAAATTGTATTTGATACGAAAACATTTGTTATACACAGATGCAACGGGTTACTCGGTTTGTGGTGAATTTACATAATTGAATGCGATTTGTTAATTATGTCCTCAGGCCCCGCCCTTAGCAACAATTTAAACTAGTTTCCGTCGACCGCCTTTAATTGCATATTTAAATTTAAATTACAGCCCATTGTTACTATGAGACCTATGGGTGTGTGTGTGTCCGTGCGTGTGTGTGTGTGAAAGTGGCACAATAATTGTGTGTTGTAAAGTGCATTTGTGTGTTTATTAAAAGTAAGGTAATTATTTTAAGATACCAAGCGAGCGACCTTCATAGTTGAATTCGTTTTCTATTTTGTTTTATTGTCTGTCTGTTTGCTTTTGTTATTGTAGTTGTTGTTGTTGTTGGTCTCCATCTACCACAACTTCGCATCCACAAGTCGTAGGCAGCACATACCATAGCTTAGCCCTTCGAGTTCCCAGACGTAACTCCTGTCTCATTATATTCGTAGCAAAAGCAAAAGCCACGAATTGTGGTTTACGTGTAGCGCACGGTGGGCAATTTACGCCATCTAATTGGACACGCCCCCTCATTGTGTTGAATAAAACCAACAGTATTGGCCGATAATCATCGATGCAGTCAGTCGATAAATCACCGAACTACAAACATAAATTATATAAAACGCTCGAACCGGCTCCATTCGAGACTGAATCGAGTTGAGTACTCGCCAGGGTTGGATTGGTATTCAAAAGAACCTCGATACGGATTGAACTTGTGAATGTGCGAGATTGTGAGATTGTGTGCTGAGCCTGAGACAACTTTCTCCCTCCCTCCCGCTCTCTCTGCTCTCGTTAATCCCACACTCTCGGCTGGGATCTTGGGCAGGTTGTGCAATCGACTTAAGCCTGGCAGTAAGCGTTTTTTTTTTTTTGAGTATGTGAGTGTGGTGCTATAACCGCAACTTGACGACTTGCCATTCACTTGTTGATTACATTCGTTTCGGCTTTAAAAGAAAGAGAAAAACCCAACCCAGAAGTCAGATATGCAAAACCACATTATGTTTACGACGAGACAAACTCACTTTCAATCCAGGCATTGATAAGCTCGCGGCGCAATTAATCCAGTGTTGTAAAATGCAAGCATACATATGTTCAGATGATATCTGCGAAAAATGTAATATGACTTTATAATTGAGCCCTCATCTCGAGATCAAGACAATGGCATAGCTTTGTTTTGGGAAACCCCAAGTAGCCGAACACGAACCCCGTCCCGGCCACCAAATATCCAATTGCACTTCAGACAGCAGTCGGAAGATTTGAATATTTATGCATGGTACTATTATACATCTATATATGTACATCTTGCGGGTTTTCAATCGTTTCGCCATATAATTATGGGAATCATTATACAATTGCCATGCGCGACAGCAACACATGTTGAACCATAGCCAACTGAAGCTTAAGCTTAAGTAATCTGCAACATATTCTCGCCGTGGTCTAACCATTTTAAAGGGGGGATGGCAGAGGTGTACGACGACCGAGAGTCCCCGGCCCAATTAACGTTTAAATGCCCCAAATAGCACGCAAGTAATAACATTGTTAACATTTCTCCAAAATGGGAAATGGTTCACGAATGGCTTGAGAACCACCGACTCTAGCTTACGACTTGTGGGCTAATTAATAACTTAAATAAACGCAATAATTAAGCGCTGAATTAGCGGCGCGTTGCGCGGAATGCGACTTTGACGGCTGGCAGCATTCCTCTTAGAATTCGAACAGTCTAAGTTTTTATATATATGTGTTTCGCTAGTTCTTGCACATGCGAATCTAGTCAACAAATTTCAGAAAAATTCAGTCAAATTTCAGTCAAAATTCTTTATAATATTAAACATTCATTTGAACATTCATTTATCTACAACTACAGGATCTGAGAAATTTCAAGGCTTAAATAAACTTGCAATGAGAAAGGACATATATACAAATTATTTAATATATTTTTGTATTTTATGAAAATTATTAATAATATCTTAAAGTAGTATTTTTTAATTATTTTGAATAAAAAAAATAAATGTTAAGTCTTTTCCAACGATAGCTGCAGATCAGCTTAAAAAAAATCAATCCTAAGTTTAAAATTTGGCTAAAATTCCCTAGGACTTATACATTTGAATATTTTGTGTTTTTAAATATATATACAAGATTTGAATGGGGCTTTCTGCAGCTGTTGCATAAGCAAATCTTTACAACCAATTTTAAAAATAAAGAGTCATACATAATCAGTAAAAACACATAATAAAACGAGCTACATTATTATGTATCAGCTTTATTATTCATTTTGCAGCAATTAAAAGAACTGAAGCATTCAAAACAAGTCCGCTTGCAATGCACAGCCTGAACGCGACCGGCGATAATTTAATGAGCAATTGCTGTTAGTGACCTCTTAATAGGCGTTAAAACGAGTCGCCATCGATGCCCCAAAGAAAGCAAAAGACTCGCGAGTCGGTTCAACCTGTTTTGGGGCCTGCTGCATGCTTTCGGTTTTGTTTTCGATTTCAATTTGGTTTCAGCTGCAGCCGCTCAAGAAACTTGAACAGTTTCAAAGTCAAGGTCTACCCCCTCTGCCCACTCGCCGCTCACCCCATTGGTTTCCCACCCGACCACAATTGCATTTCAATTGCCCGAACCTCGCTGTCGCTGTCTCTGTCTCCGTCTCTGTCTCTGTCTGTGCCGCTTGTCTGCTGTGGCAGACGGCGCGTCGACCAGGGGCTAGCCCCAAGCAGCATCTGGCCATAATTTGAGACGATTACAACTTGGCGCGTTGCCTGCTCCAGTCGGATGAATGAACCACGACGGCAGCCGGCGTATTTGAATGGAAGCTGAAGATATTCACACATAAATTCGCAGCGGTTTGAATGAATGTGAGTGCGAACAAAGAGCGTGCGCTACCTGCTTGAATGCATCTCTCGTAAATCCTATTAAATTGGCTTGCCTGGCGAACTCGCAGCAGCAGGCGACACGCTACTTGTAATCATTCACATTCACATTCACATTCACTGCAAACCACTCATAAATCACTCAACTACTACGAGTACGAGCTTCCGAAATAACGGCGATACGCATTATCAACGGATTTGTAATTCTTCAATTCGTAATACGCGTTTCACTTGCGTGTCTTGTCATTACAGTTGTTAGGCTGTCTCGCTCGCTCCATGTTCCCCTGTCTTCCACGTCGCGCTTCCGTTATAAAAGACAATGCTGTCTTTGCCGATCTGCTCTGGTTGGCATTGTTCAGTGCCGCCACATATGGCCGGAACCGGGCCGGACGCGGCAATTGCGCTAAGAGCATCATAATTACCTCAGGTTTTTAATTGCGTCTCGAAACAAGTGACGTCCACACTTCACTCCACACCACACGCCAACCCATTCCCCTGCCCGCCAGTCAACAGTTATGGGAAAAGTGTCGATTGAATAACAGTGTCTTCGCATAAGGTCGAAACGCTCGACGTCTAATTAAACTTAATATTGTCATCTAATTAAACAAACTGTGCAGCCAGATCTTAATCGCATAGTCTTTGTAGTTCCGAATCAACTTCTGAAATTGCTACATAGATTTAAAAATAATAACAACGATTTGAATTCGACAGGAAACATAAACAATGCACAGTATGTTCGGTCTTTGGTTCCCATACCTTAGACGGGGTTTCGAAGCATTAAAAACTTGTTGGAATTCGAAATTATCGATTATCAAATTGTTGCTGCACTCATTAGCCGATCTGACAGTTTTTATGTGGTTTCCAATCCAATATGACTAACACCTCAAAGCCCCAAACCGAAATTCGATTGTTTTTACCGCAAAAAACAATCTCAATTTTGAGATCTAAGGCGCATTGTAAGTCTACACATTACTCTAATTAGTTCCTCTAGCAATGCATAGTATTTCCTTAAACATAATAAATCACTTGAAAGAATAATTCAAAGAGGAAACAAAATGAAAAGTTGTTCCGCGCAACCTGCTCCTAACTCATTACAATACTAGATTGTAGTTAGGATCGAGCGTAGGAAATTGTTTATTGAACGTATAAGAAACTGCAACGAGTACGCACAAAATCAAAGCAAATAAATAAAGATCATAAAGTGAATCGAATGCAAACTGAAGACAGTGAATAGCAAAGAGTCAAAAGCGAACTCGTATGCGCCACGGGGTTCTCCTCGGGTCGTTCATCTACCGGAGCGAGCCTGCAGATGGCGATCTGTGCGGCGACTTGGTTATGTAATTAAAAGTAAAACGGGCAACAGTTGCCTGCATGGGCCTGATTCGATGTCGTTGGCGGAGTCGCATTTGGAGTCGTGATATGTCAGGCCGCATAGCGAAAGGCAGCTCGCAGCAAATACTAAAAATTACCTTGGATTCGGACCTAGAACGTCAACTACAGCATTAGCTACTGTTGACTTTTAGGCCTGCGGCATAAAGCCAAACAATCGAATTCCGGCGGGCAGGTCAAAGATTTCAATCGGCCTTATACCATGTATATATAGAAAATTGAAAACGGGACCAAAAACAATCTAAATATGGAACATAACAAATTGTTTACAAATTCATTCATTTAAAAATATGAATATAAATTTGAATAACCCACGAATTTTCTGTGTGCTGCAACTACAATTTTTGTAAAGGAAATGACAGCTTAAAGTTGACACGAAAACTTAAACGATAAGCTACAGAAATATGGTCAATTCACTTTGACAGACAGACTCGTATCAAAGCGATTTTATGCACCACGAGTCAAATTTTCGAATAGGCTCGTTGCCCTGCCTCAATTAAAGCACACGCATAGTAATAACATAAAAATTAATATCGACATGTTAAACTGCATTTGGCTAAATCAAAAAAAACAAAATAGAAAAAAAACCTGCTTTCCGATCGTTTCGGCCAATTCGGTTCAAAACAGTTAAGAATCAATTAGTATGGAGCATCTAAATTTACGGCCGTAAAAGCGTTTGCAAATTGCGAATTGCGATCGCAATTAGAAAATGCCAAAGCGCAGCGTTTGTAATGAATTCGCACACCAAAAATCGAGCGATCGACCGGTCCTGCCCAACAAGTTCATAAAGCGACCGCGTGAGTGAGTGAGTACCCATTTTTTACTGAGCGCGAGTCGCGGGTTTGAAGTGTTGATTGCTTTGAGTGTTGAGTGTTTCGGTCATGTGACTTTTGGCGGTTTCGCTAGTACACAGCTGGCACCAGTTGCAAATCTGCGTTTTAGCCACCTGACTTCTTCTGGAGCACGCATATGACAGTGTATGTGTCTGTGTGTGTGTGGGGGTATCAATGTGGCAAGACCTGGGTATTGGCAGCAATTATACATACAACTGTCAGAGATCGTTGCAGCAATAATGTGATTTGCCAGTTAAATCATATTTTGCAATTATCACGCACGGATCGCAGAAATCTTACAAGATCTTGCGCAACCTTCGATAGGAAAAAAACAAAACAAAACAAAACCGGAGCAAGTGGCCAGACTGGCTGTGCTTTAAGGTGCTACTCGCAGTACATGGGACACTTTCACTTTAAATGGCAACTTCAATTAGTGCTCGTTACCCAGATCAAGCGGTATGTCTGCGATCCTCGATTTGTGTGCACACCACGTCGTCTTATCGCGGTGTTGACATGCTCCACTCCACTCGTCGTCTCCCAGTGCTCCCACCGGATTGGATCGCAGCCATTGACAGATATGTACATCTGTATCCATAATGGAGCAGGCGCTGCAACGCTGCAGCTCCCCATAAGGCTGCCAAGCCGTCAATAAATCAATCATTTCGTGGCGAATTTCTACGCGATCCCGCTTTCAGCTATTTTACACGTTAATGATCAACAAATGTCTGCGACGATATGAATTCGATTTTAATTAGAAGTCGTTAAAGTCGTAAAAATTTGCTCGCATTTACCCGGTTTGGGCAATGTGATTGGACTCGCTTCGGAAGGGGGGAGGTGGTAATGTTGGCCGGCCAGTTGCACCACGCAAGCAACTCCGATTTCCGAGCAAGGAGTTCCATATAAGTGTATATGTTCATTATACCGTATTATTGGCATAAAATTAAAAGAATTAAATTGCAAATGGTAACACGATAGAAAAGATCTGCAAGCTTAAGAAATTGTTAAGCATCTACGTATTGCAAACTGTTTATTCCCAGACAGAATATTATTATACTAGCTCTGGCAACAACGACCTGGCCAGTCTAAGTATTATTGTTAGCATGGGCATTAATCTTTACCTTTTTAACGCACTTTAAAGTATTTGTTTAATCTATATAGATAATATAAAAGGTTCTCAACTTTTAATTGCTTTGCTTGCAGTAGAAACATCATAAAGGAAAAGTCTATTAATATTCTATAATTGCATCTCTTACAACTAAAACCTTCAGATAGCACCCTCAGACAACAATCTAGTAAACATGCATAGTTTATACTACATCGATCTCAATTGCAACCAGGAACTGTGCAGCACGTCACGTTCAGACATGGCGCAGCTGTGGTACAGGAATCAGTGCCAACAACTATGCAAATCACTTTGTAATGTCTAGAGAGGCAAGGACCAAAGAACTCGCTAATAGTATACAATCAATGTGCATGCTAAACGATCGTAATCGCTTGGCAAATAGAACATTGCTCAAGCTGACCCCGAAACAATGGGTCTGCTGTGTTGGCCTTGTCCGGCTGCAGCACTAGTTAAAAATTCTGTAAATAGAAATAAATTCAAGATTTTTCTAGCCTGTCATTTTAAGCCAAATGGAGCAATGGTTGTAAGCCGTGGCATGACTTGTAGACTGCAGACCGGCTTGCATAAGACCCTATATACAGTTGGTATATATGTCGACTGTGGGCAGGGCTGTCAACTTTTGGGAACAAAAAAAAGTTGTTTTTAACGGGCATCAATGTATAAAAAGTCAAACAAAAATTGCGCAAAAGCAGCTAAATAAAGTTCGAAAAAAAACTAAAATTATAATATCTTAAAATAAAAATGAAGCAACAAATTTAAAAATAGTCGCTAAAAAATGCAATTTGAGATCAATTGTATAATAATAATATAATTAAGTGTAAGCTAAATTAATTTAAATAAAATCCGGAATGCTCGCTTCCCGCAATTCTTAAATTTTTCCCTCAGTTGGCCTTTTAAAACAGCCAGATTTGACGGGAAAAAAGCGGAATTGGCCGCAGAGACTGTGGGTGATGGCCCACTTCGAGTAGGAAGCGAAGTTCGAGCTGCATTGTATCGGGCTTGCATTGTTCTGTTTTGGGCTGACAATTAAACCCGACTAGATTCGACTTCGGTTTCTGTCACGGCAGGCGGGCAGGCAGGCAGGCAGGCGGGCAGGCAGGCGGGCGGGCAGGCGGGCGGGCAGGCGGGCAGGCAGGCGGGCGGGCAGGCGGGCAGCCAGCCTATTGGCGGCCAATATCGACACATTTGCATGCAGCTGGCATTTCGCACAAAGGTCTGACTTGGCTCGTGGAAGTCGTGGCTCCGCTTGGAGTGGTGCTGCGGTGTTGCTCTCCACTGTTGGCGGAATTGGTTTTCGCTTGGCTTGGTCTGAGTCTAGGTCTAAGCTCGAGGCCAATGCGCTAGGCGAATTCATTATGTAAAGCCGGGCCAGGTTTTCAATGCACTGTTTGCATAAGTAGCCTGCAAATTGATTAAAAACCAACAATTATGAGACTTTTCACGCTTGCTCGCAGTTCCCATTGCATGCTTTAAAAAACATAAATCTATCCAACAATATATGCACTGGTGCTACATATATAGTATACGACTATGACATTGTCGGAGTTTAGGCAAATTCCAGCAGCAGATTGTTTGGCAGCGCAATGAACATGTTTCGTGAATGTGTCGCAATCAAAATGAATAATAATGAATACGTACAAAATGGGTGATGAAACCAGTTGTGACCATAACAGCAGGACCGTCTTGCTGTCTGTCTGGCTGACTGACTCCATAACGAAGTCGCTGCCTCCGTCTCAGCATCGTAGATCGATGGGGGATTGTTTGTTCCCTGCATCGCCACGCGAGCTCATGCAAAATGCAGCACTTGCAGTTCGTGTTTCTAGGCAGTTAAACTGAAACGTGGCCGCAGCTGCCACAGTTGCACTGGACTCCGTTTGCTGCACCAACTTCAGTAATTATACGGTACTTTAGGCTAATGTCCAGCGAGCCCCGAGATTCGCAGCCTCGAGTCGTGCGATTCCATCCGAGATACGTCAGCGTGCGCTGTTCGAATTAGTTCACGAACTTGTTTTATAGGTGTCAGCAAAATCGTTTAGTTTCAGCACCAAAGCCTTATCAATGTAACCCATAGAACAGTGTTGGTATCTCGAATCTATATATGTAAATTACCTTTTTATACTTTTTACTTTCAGATGTCTCAGCGGGATATGTTGCTGCTGAGTATTTTGTGCTTGGGTCTAGTTGACCAAAGCGTTGGACTTAAGGTCTCGACTGGCTATCAAATCGTGCACAACGAACAACCCCATGCGTCTGGAAATTATCATGGCTTTCGGTATCTACAAGCACCCGCTCCATACCTAGTAGGGTAATTGTCCCATTGTCTGTCCTACTTGGCATTAGCTTTAATTCATTTGGTATTCTCAGAAATGCGCTGCCCTCTGCTCCGGCTGATACGTCTCCGGCGCCGCAGAATCCCTTCCTTTCACTGTCGACTCCCGCACTGCCGGCCTATGGACCTACGCCTCCCACTCCGGGGCGTGTACCCTGTGCCAATCCGCCGGCGGTTTGCGAGAAAACACCCTATCGTACCATGGACGGTTCCTGCAACCATTTGGAGCGCCCTGGTCTGGGTGTGCCCAATACTAAGTAAACTACCAAATCGATATTTGTCTAAGGCAAACGGCCTAGCAATTCCCACTCTCGCTATTTCTTTCACCAGGTATGGTCGCCTCTTGACACCCAAGTACGCCGATGGAATTTCGGCACCACCGCGTTCGGTTACCGGCGACGAGTTACCCAGTGCTCGCCTGGTCTCGCTGGTGGCCTTTGGCGAACAGGATGTGGCCGATCCGGAGTACACGCTGCACAACATGCAATGGGGTCAGATAATGACGCACGACATGAGCATGCAGGCAGGAGGAACTCAATCCAGTATGTTTTGCCCAGCGGCATCACTTGTTCCCCATCCACTTATTGTGCTATTCCACAGAGAAACATCCCACACGTTGCTGCACGGACGATGGACGCCTAATTGGCTTGGATACGGCGCATAAGACCTGCTTTGCCATCATCGTGCCTCCACATGATCCCGCTTATGCGCAAGTGGGAACGGAATGCTTGAACTTTGTGCGCACGCTGACAGATCGTGACTCCAATTGTCAGTACTCTGGTGGACCGGCCGAGCAGCTCACTGTGGTAACCGCTTACCTGGATCTATCATTGGTCTATGGCAACTCGATACAACAGAACAGCGACATACGCGAGTTCCAGGCTGGCCGCATGATTGTCGAGGAGCGCAACGGGGCCAAGTGGTTGCCATTGTCGCGGAATGTCACCGGCGACTGCGATGCAATCGATGCCAGCGAGGTTTGCTACAGAGCTGGCGATGTGCGTGTTAACCAGAATCCGGGACTGGCCATTCTGCAGACGGTGCTGCTGCGCGAGCACAATCGCATTGCGGACGCTCTTGCCGCGCTCAATCCTCACTTCGACGATCGCACGCTCTTCCAGGAGGCACGTAAGATCAACATTGCTCAGTACCAGCAGATCAGCTACTACGAATGGTTGCCGATCTTCCTCGGAGGCGAGAATATGGAAAAGAATCGCCTGATCTATAAGGCACCCGGCGGCAGCTATGTTAACGATTATAATCCCAACATTGATCCGAGCGTGTTGAACGAACATGCGACCGCTGCGTTCAGATATTTCCATTCGCAAATCGAGGGACGTCTAGAGTGAGTAAACTTAAGAAAGTTGTCTGTGAAGTATGAGAGATCAGGCATCTACCCAAAAGTCGTTTGCCTTCTTTATAATTAACATTGCCATCTACTTAGCCTTCTGTCGGAGCTGCGTTCGGTGCTCGGTTCCTTGACCCTGAGTGACTGGTTCAATCGTCCAGGCATTATCGAGGTCGGCGACAATTTCGATTCGCTAACCAGAGGACACGCAACACAACCAGAAGAATTGACAGACATTAACTTTGACAAGCAGGTGGGCAAGCCTTCTCGTAAAATAAACAGATTTATTTACTTGTTTTTACTTTTGGCAGATCAAACACTTTCTCTTTAGACGTAACATGCCTTTTGGTTCGGATCTGCGTGCTTTGGACGTTCAGCGTAATCGCGATCACGGACTGGCCTCGTACAACGATATGCGAGAGTTCTGCGGACTGAGGCGTGCACATTCCTGGGAGGAGTACGGTGATTTGATGAGTCCGGAAGTGATTGCCACGCTGAAGTCACTCTATGAGAGTCACGAAGATGTGGATCTGACAGTTGGTGGCTCGTTGGAGGCTCATGTTGCCGGAGCTTTGGCCGGTCCGACGTTCCTTTGCATTCTTACGGAACAGTTCTATAGAACCCGTGTGGGTGATCGATTCTTCTTCGAAAATGGGGACAAGATGACAGGCTTTACTCCAGGTATACATTGAATAAGGCTCCATGTGATCAATTATTATAACATCATTTCGTTCAGATCAACTGGCTGAGCTGCGAAAGGCAAGCATGGCCCGTCTGCTGTGCGACAACGGGAACCACATCACCTCCATGCAACCTGCTGCCTTCCGAACGGTCTCGGGATCGTAAGTACCCAAAGTTTTCGAAAATGTATCCCAGCCATTAATTCCGTATATTTGTGAATAGGAATCCTGTTGTGCCATGCTCCAATATTCCACAAGTGGACCTTACGAAGTGGATCGATCAAAGCCCGCACGGCCCTGCAGATCACGCCATTCTCTTTGGAAAGAAATGATCGGTTTCAGTTTATACCACATCATCATAACTAGTTCAAAATATAATAACATTAGTTTAATCAGTTTAAAGATTGTCAATAGAACTCCATGTATTATATTGCCCATTTTGATGTATATAAAATCATGTCAGATTATAAGAAAAAGAAAATTGCCTTTTACTTTGTCCAGGACTTGGGAATTTAGAGATCACTGCGGTTGTGAAGGCATTGTGATCGATTGAATTCATCTCGGATTGAATTGATTATCTATTTTTCTATGCAAAATTTCGTTAGATTAACACATTGAAGGTTTCATTATGATTTAAATAGGAGAAACTTTTAGTTAGATAGTGAGAAACATCAATATTTGCTCAGTATTCAAATGTAAGAGACTAGTTTCTGCAGTATGATTATGTTCAGTCGGGGTAGATTAAAAATTGTAGATAGCAATAAAATAGAATCAATGAAGTAATACACTCAGTCATAATAAAGACGTCAACTAATCTAGGTTTAAAAACATAAGTCCAATCTTATGATCTCCATTCACGCTTTTCAATGTTTTGATATTTTGATAAATCTCACATTTTTGTCAGATTTTAATTCGGTCGTTTATTGAATATTTCTTTGTAAATTAGTTTCAGCTTCAAACAAAGTGAAGGTCTAATCGAAAGCTTCCAAAAAGTGAGAACAAAACATAGGGCATTGTTCTTTTTGAATTTGCATAGATATTCATAAATATTAGATTAATAGATCTGCTTTTCATTTCATGACTGACAACAATATCGATCTGAAATCGGCGAACAGAATATGATTTGCTTGTCATTATCAACACCTAATGGTCTTAAATTAACATGTCTCGGTTTTATGATTCAAGATGCAATAAAAGGGGGTATATTAAGTTTATGAAAATATAGACAAATTATATTTGAAGCAGAAGATTTTGTCATACTCAATCGCAATTCGAATTTTCGCCTGGAGTATGTGTTCAAGCCTCGATCAAAGTCAAAACTTTAAATATGATTCAAAATTAAGTCTGCTGTTCCTTTTTATATAAAAATTGATTTATAATCAGTTCCTGAGCAAAATCATTAAAAAAACGACATTTATCAATTTATTTCATCAGGTTGTTTGGTTTATTTTTTGATTTTTGAATATATGTGAAATGGGTGACGTTTTTTCTTAGTTATGGCCAAAATAATCGGCCCCTTGTTGCTGCGTCCCTCTATAGCGTTGTTCTCTTTTGACCGACTTTCGCCATTGTAATCCATCGATGTTGGCTGATCCTCGATGCTATGATCACTTTCGGAAGCGTTATTCGAATCAAAATTGTCTTCGTCACTCGAGGTCTCATTTCCATTTTTATCGTCACTCGATTCTCCGTCATCGTACATAGGGTCTGTTGTATAGGAACCTGTTGGCTCGTTCTCATTTTCATCATTTTGATCATCCTCATGGATGGACCAGTTTATGGGAATCGCAGCAATCAACTGGTTGCTTATCTGTTGTTCTGCTGTCGCTCTCCATGGATAATCGCTACTTCCGGGATGTTCCGGTTGGCCAGCTTGCTGTTGATTTCCATGACGGTTGTTATGTCCTGTATGCTGGCGATGATCCAAGTGTTGGTGATGTCCGGGATGTTGCTGATACCCGGGATTGTTGTTATGACCGGGCTGTTGGTGATGCCCAGGATGATTAGTGTGTCCTTTGTGAGATGGATATCCTGGAAATCCTGGGGAGCCCGGAATTCCAGGGAATCCTGGATTTCCATTGTGTCCCTTATGATCATGACCCTTTTTAGGATAAATTGGTATTATAACTGGAGTTTGTGGGTAAACAGGCGGAGGCATCGGCCATGATTTATGACCTGAGTGCCCCGAATATCCTGGACGTCCGACAGGTCCCTGTGGTCCTGGCAGTCCAGGTGGCCCGAAATGGCCTCTATCACCCTTTTCGCCCTTATCTCCTTTATGCCCGGGATGTCCAGTTTTTCCCGTTGGACCTGATAAATAGAGACAATGTACATAGAATTGAAGTGAATGTGTCAAACAATAATCACCTGGTGGTCCTGGTGGGCCAGGTGGACCCGGCGGACCGGGTGGCGATGGCGGACAGAAGCACTGTGGAGGTGGAGGCGGATGATGCGGATAGTATGGCGACGGTATTTTGTAAACTACATTTGGAGGAGCTGGAGCTGGTGCAGGAGATGGCACCGGCGTTTGAATCGTAGCGACAAATCTGCCAGTCTCTTGATCACCCTTCTTGCTGCTCACCGAACCGGCGCAGCTGGCACTGACCAGGCCTGAAACAAGATTATATATTCATAAATTAAATATATAATTTAAGTATGGATGTATAAAATTCAACTTACTCAAATAGAAAACCGCTTCGATCAGCTTCATGTTCACACAGAAAATGCTGACTTTGGTCGATGATTCGATCGTTTTTATACTACGGCTCGATTCCAAATAACCAAGAAGAAAATCCTACGTTATGCGAAATTTATGCAGATATAGACTTTCAGTAATCTAGATTCTATAGGACCGTTCATCCATCCATCCATCTTTCACACAGATTTCTTTTAAATTTATGATAAGCTGTATAAAATTCTTTGATTTTGCATAATAAAAGTAGTGACAATAGATTGATTTTGATTTCTTCGCTGACGTGTGAATATGTCGCGCGTCAGAATTCGATTAGCCCATTTTCGCGAAGCCCAAAGAATACAGCTACAAGAAGCCGCAAGGTCAGAGCGAAAGTGCAAAGTTGAACTGTTTGTTTTACCTTCTACTTATTGCGTCACGAACTTGTGTAGTTAAATAGAAAGGCCACTGCTTTAATCAACTTTGATCAACTGATCAATGGACTCTCAAGTCCCGCTCTAGTTTGTGATATTTTAATTGGGAGCTTTTAAAGGTTAACCAAATTTTAATCCCAGTTTTGAATAAATTGACAAAACACACATAATTACAAAAAAATGTTAAATATTATATATTTGATCACCAAATAAATCGAAAACTAACATATGTAAATATAAAGCTTTACAGTGATGTTTCGAGATTTGGTCCAAAGTATTTATAATACAAATGGAGTCTTCTTTAGACTTAAAATTATTAGTCAAATTGATAGTAGTTCTGCTGATGGTTTTGTCTGAGACTTTCAGTGGACCAGCTGTGGAGTCAGATCTTGCCACTTGAGCAGATCAAGTTGAGGAATATCATTGCAGTTGAGCAAGATGTTTCTGGAAGAAATTCGAAAAGGTCGTTTAATATTAAGCCCGATGAAGCAAAGCTTAGGGGACTACTTACCGGGAATTGGGGAATATAAAAACATTCGGTTGAATGTAGTGCAAGTTTTGCACGTTCTGACAGAAAAGTGAGGCCAGAGTGACCTTGCGTATTTCCGCCAGTTGAGCTGTCAATGGAAATAAAGGTTTAATAGAATTGTTCAAGCTAAGTAGTCAATGTACACATACAGCGCGAGAATCCACTCAGATGATTCTCTCTCTCGAAGAAAAAGCGATCACCGCGACGCAAATTGAGGAACTGTTTTCCCATGATGCACAGTAGAGTGGGTCCATATAGACCGTCAGGAGTATGGACCTCCAAAGTGCCGCCCACGTTCAGTTCGACGTCATCGGGCGTGGTATAAAGTTTGCGAAGTAACGCGATTTTCTGACAAAAATACAAAAATTATTAGATACATTTTCAGATTCAAGTCGAAGAATTTCTACCTCATTGGAGATTTCAGATGCAAAATCATCCCAGTCGCTGGCACGTCGCAGGCCACAGAACTCACGCGCATCATTGTACGATGGCAGGCCGAAATCGCGACCACGCTGAATATCCATAGCCTTGAGATCCGAACCGTACTCCTCGAACTCCTTGCGATTTAGATAGTGTTTAATTTCGGGATCAATGTTTGCATCGGAATGCTTCTGCAACTGCGTGATCATTCCGCGCACAAGATCGGCGAAGTTAGAATTGGCGGATAAGAGTCGAATGGTATCTGGACGGTCAAAGTAGTCACTGAGGCGCATCGTCTGATTCGAGTTGCGATTGGGAGCTACCATTCTGCAAAAATGAGATAGGGATGTAAAATATACTGACTGAACTGTAGGGAAGTCATGTACTTACGAGAACCAACCGGGAATCTGAGTGTGCGCATAACGGAAAGCGGCTGAGGAGAACTCAACTAAGGGTCCGGCATTGACGCTCTCATCGTAGTCGTTCACATAGTCGTTGGAGTCCTCCGAATAAGGATATGTAAGTCCATTGGGATGCGTGTAGGAGCTACCCAAATTAATAGGCAGCCAGTCGTAGTAAATGATCTTCTGATATTGTGCAATGTTGATCTTGCGCGCCTCCTGATACAAACGCTCCTCGTTGTAGTGGGGATTCAATAGGGCGAGCTGTTCAGCCAAACGATTATGCTCGCGCAGCAGCACCGTGTGCACCACAGCAATTGTGGGCGTAAAACGATTACGCTTGTCTGGCACGTTGTAGCATTCATTCTTGTTACCGCATTCGCCATTGAAATTCTGACTCACTGGAAGCCACTGCTGATTATTCGCAAAGCTGGTGCGAAGTTGGCCTCCCTTGAAAAGACGCACACGTCGGCTCTCTTCAAGCGAATTGCCATACAGCGAGGACAAATCCAGATAAGCTGTGACTACCGACAGCTTCTCGCTGTAGCCGAGATCACTCTTGGGACAGATAGCGTTCGCATCGGATACACCACGAGCGAAACCCAGACAGGTACGTCCCGTATTGTAGGCAATGGGTCCACCAGCGGGCAATGGGATAGGCATGCACTTGGGATTGCGTGGCTCGGCACAACAATCCTTGGGTGCTCCTTTAACTGTCAGCCGACTGATGTCATGGGCCACAAACTGGCCAAACTGCATCGAAGCCACCGTGCGATATTTGTCCGGCAATGTCTTCTCGCCGTACATCGAGAGCGAAACAAGTCGTGCATTGGGCAATATTTGACCCTGCTCCTGGTAGCTTGGACGCAATAGTCGCCTGTACTTACCGACGGCGATGCCGAATTCCGGATACAGCAGATTATTGCACGCTCCATCCGCGCTACGATAGTGTAAGTTTTGCGTGTCGTTCAGACAATTAGCTGGCGGAATGCCACATTTGATTGGTTCCGATTTAACCTTCTCCTCAGTGCCAAGCCAGCTTCCGGTGGATTCCGAATGGCCATTGTACTTGGGCAAGAAGCTTTTGAGTACTGCTTCAAGATTGTGTTCATGTAGCATGCTCGAACCACCGCCCGGACGTATTTCGTACGGTTGACTATTCCTCTTATATTTGCCTGTGGATTCCAATTCGAATTCCGAGTGACCGAAGGGGCAGCTAGTGGGCATAGCAGATTGGCCATCCGCCCACGAGGCGCTAATCGCCACCAGAAACAATCCAAAAACCGCAGTGAATACTCTCATGTCTGCTACAGCTCTGAGACAATTATGATGCACATTGGTTGATCGCACTGCATATATAGGGCGGACTATCTGCTTTTGTTTTGCATTATCGCACGATCTGCGGGTGCTAACTGTCGTGCCAAGACTGAATCATGCATCTTCCGTATTGCCGAGCACGCACTTGCCGTCCATAATTCTTAGTAAGATCGCAAAGATTAAGAACTATTCTTTAAAAATATCAAAGATAACACGCTGCTTGAAGACTTACGTACTACTCGCCAACGCAGCCAAACCAAAATCTTTTTCTGTGCGTCGCCGGCAACGGAGCGCCATCATCGTGCAGTTTCAGGTGTGTATGGGTGAGATGCCGATCGCGTCCAACGTCTTTACAAGTTTTTAAATTGAACTGTAGATCAACGACTTGCTATAAATAGTTATAATCGTTTTTAGTTGTTATCGACTATAAAATACCCTGAAAAGAGCAAATAATAACTTCATAAATATGGAATGTTCTTTGTTGTATATTATCAATACTGCGTCATCTGATTATAAAAATTGATCATAAATCATTTACGTTCAATAATCTTGAGAAAAATTCAAGATATACAAGTTAGATTTCGTTGAGATAACTTTGTAATGGCATTGACATTGTAAGATTCGCATTAATTATTTTCTTCCATTTGTAATATTCTGTATAGTTTGCCAGAAATGTATTGTAAGCTTCGCGATCTTCTATTGCTATTTGGAAGTCACATTCCTGAGCCTTAAGCTTTTGTTGAATAATAGACAAAAGCATTTTAGGATAACTTCCATCCACAGCCAGAATATCGCAGCTTAAACTGAAATGAGCCCATATATATGTAACGATTGTAAATTAATGAATTATGATTTACATACAAGTTGTCGATGTAGCATTGCATTACTCGTCGCAGCAAATTAAAAATCCTCTTATCGATTTCTTTTGTGGTAAGTAGGGTATTTGCAGAGTAATCTGTACTCAGTAGAACGAAAATAACATCACATGCGTGATTTATGAAACCTGTAATTAATATTGAAACCAAAATTTGAAATTTAATTACATACAAATTCACTTTCAAACATCTTGCCCAACCTTTTGTTATCAGATATTCTATAAAGATAATAACGCCGGACAAACGTAGCTCGTGTTCCTCTACAAAATGCATTGTCACGTAACTATGGTACATTCCATATAGGACTGTTATCTCCCGCTGAGTCGCTGTAAAATAAAAAATTTAATTTAATGAAAGGTCAAGCTAACAAGAAATTTGACGCGTATATTCGAACATACCTTTGTGATTGGATTCCCTGAAATGTATCTCGTCCAGAGCGCATGATATAAATTTTGTATATTGTTGTCTCAGTTCGTTATAGTCGGCATTACACTGTCGACAATTCCCACGAATCGGAGTTATTTCTACCTCAGCCAAGCAGTACGCGCAATAGATGCCTTGGCGAATATTCTAAAAGAAAGGGAATTAACGCATGAATATCTCATAACCAAAATAAGGTAAGACTTACTGTTGGTTCCTTCAAAGGTTGAGATGTACATCCAGCACACTTGCAGGTGATTCCTATGGCTTGGAAATAAGCACGCCGCTCCGCACGACTCATATTTAGATGACTGACAGAACCTTGGCTAACCGTCAGCTCCGTTCCAGCCCTAAGATCATACTTGGCGACTCCCAAATATGGACCACTCCTTAAAGATCTGTAGAATCGATTAATAGATATCCATTCTTTACATACTATATATCTTATACCTGATCTCTACGTTGGCATTGCAAGCATGTGTGAAGCTTTTCAATGTAGCACATACTGCAGTTTTCTCTTGTCGCTTCTCATTGCGAAAATAGTCATAGATAAACTGATGAAAGTAACTAGCAAAAGCCTTTAGAATTTCACAACGATCTGAGGTATTTAAATTCTCAAAATGTTGCTCAATTTCTAACGGTGATAATGAGTCATCATCATTGAACAAATCACGATATATTTTAATCTCTTTTCTTGATATGCATATACTGAGAAGTTTGCTAATATATTCAAACATTGGACTACCTACATTAGTTGGTAGTCTCTTAGTTTTGGCAAATAGACCTTCATAAACTTTCCAATCCTTTATGGGAGCAATACGTTGTTCTAGCTTATTGTAGCAACTAACGAAATCCGTGTGTGCATTAATAGAATAGTATGCAAAGGCATTCATATTCATACGTGTCATCAATTGTGTCTGGTGGTCCTGTAACTCGTCGTCGGCGGGAAACCCGTATTGGTACTCTAGCTCATTTTGCTGGGAATTCAGTACAATGTGCGTATTTAAACGCAAAAATAGAGTTGTGTACAGTATTATGCTATCATTCTTCGTCAATTTCAACAGATCAAAATATGTTTTTGGAATTTTTGTATCATTATGTACAAAAACAGCCAGTCGCAAAGCAATGGTAACGAGTTGACGCCACTTTGCTGTCGTAAACAGTTTACAATTGGGTTGCCTACACAAGAATTCTCCAATGAGTTTGGAGTGCGTGTTGTACGACTTCGAATTCTCAACTATAAAATTCCACGCAACAATCGCATTGCGAATAGGTCTGCAAAAAACAACAAGTCGTACGTGAGAGCAATAATGTAAGGTTTGAGTTGTCGAAGATTTGATACTCTTGCAGATGCTGTTGGACAGCCAGAACACATAAATAGTTCTCTGCATAGCTGTAATACATACCCTTTTTCAAGTGTAAAAGCCGCCAATGCCGGAGACACGCATTTGGCAGCTTGCACAAAGAATCTGAACAAAAGTTTGGCCTCCAGCATCTGAATGATACCAATCTGATAGCCATAGCATTCATGCTGGTGCTCTTCCCAATCAGATTTTAGACAATCCAAGGAACAATAGCTCTTGCAGCGGCACTTGCTGCACGTGTAAAGATTATCTTGATAAACTGCACACACCTCGCAATTCATAAATGGAGCGCTGAATTGAAAGTGATGCGCAGATTCTGCAATGACAACGGAACCTTTGGGTATATCTTTACGTGCATAGACTCCAACACAATCTGGTTCTGTGCTATATATATATATTTAAAACTCAGCATAATAGTGAAAGAGTGAGCATTATTGGGTTTACTTACACATATTCACATAGTGCAGATGCAGACGGTATTTCCTTGTCCAAACTAAACCCATGCGAAGGCACATAGGTGATACTCTTTGGTTTTATTTTAAACTGTACATTACTTGACGGTGCCTTGATTTCTGATTTATACTTTTCCAAATGCTTCAAAAACGTATAGAGCTCTAGAAGATATCAATAATTTGTATGTATTGTGGTGAAATTGTAAGGAAAATGATTTCTTACCATGATTTTCTTTTATCATTTGATCTGATAAGACCTCTACAAAGAGCATAAAATATAATGAATACAAAAAATATATGTATATGTATATAACTTAACCTACCTAAACCTTCTTCTAACTGATGTAGTTCACCCCGCGCAACACAAATTTCTTTTGTGTAATATAAAGATGAACATAATAAAGTTTGTACGAGAACTAATCCTTCAGGTGTCATCATTTTGGGCGGGAAAGTCTTATAATAAAGCAGATCGTTTCGTGCCAGCTAAAAACAGAGTATAATTACAAGTATTTATTTAAAATTAAATACACTTTTTTCACTTGCACTTACCGGATACTTTTGCATGCGCATCATGTGGAGGCTACGGGCCAAAAGTGCATCCAGAAATACAGTTGTGTCGGTGGGTGTACGATAAATTATTTTGCTTAGTAAATGCAAGCCCTGAAAACGTCATGCAAATTTAATAAAGTATTGCTAGCTGAGTATGGGGAAACTTACATCCAAGGATTGTTTAGCTCTTCTTGATTTCACCAACTTAACGGCGACCTGCAAAAGTTTATCAGAACCGACCACGATTTCTTTAAAAAATTCCTTTGCCGCCCTTTTGAGCACCAGCAGCAATAATTCAGTTTCACTGTAAAGCAAATACATATTCAAGTATAAATGTAAATAATTGATGTAAGCATACATTAATCTTCATATAGTTAGGTACATATATACATCATTAAAAAAAGTACATATACACATACGCTAATTCATGCAGAAGTAACTGTATAACCCTAATCACATACAATTTTCCAATTTTTTATATATTTATACATACATTATATTCTTCGGGCATATGACCCGACAAATCGTTTTAAAGTCATCATCAGGGGAATCCTTCGGGAAGCTTATAACTATTCTATCCATTGTTAAATATTAGTAAAATTGGCGCAATCCAATTGTGCGCGGCAGAATACTTTGTCAGTGTGGCCAAACCATACATGGGTAAATACACTAAAGCGCAAGCGAGTTCACGGAAGCTTTAAGCGATGAGTGTCATTGATTAATATAAAATTGATCAGAATAAAATAATAAAAAAATGAATTCAATCAAAAAATTAATTTAAATGCATTTTATTACAACTATCTCATATTTCTATTAACATATGTTTAAGGTGTAATCAACATATGTTTGATACAGTTGTGCAACAGGAGTACCAACAATCTGCTGTTTGCCGGGTGGCAACTCTTTTGATTCAGTGCTTCACAACACTGAACATTTTATTAATAAAAAGTTGTGCATTGTATTGAGTTGCATCAACAATAACAAAATGAAAAGGAAAACGAGTGAAATATGGTTCTTCTTTCGAGCAGTCGATGACACATACGCCCTTTGCAACATATGCAAAGCGAAGCTGTCATATAAAACGACAACAACGAATTTAAGTAAACACATGAACCGAATGCATCCTAACGCAAATTCCACAGCGTCGGCACAGAATCGCAAGTATAAAATGTTGCCACAAACCTCAGATCGTCATCGAGGTAAACCGCGAAATCCTGCGCAGGAGCTAATACTACTCAACTTTATAAAGAAGCATCCCGCATTGCTTCAAAATCCACCATGGGACAACCGCAATGCCTTTGAATCGCTTTGGGACCAGCTGACAGTCGAACTCAACGGGAATGGCCCGCCACAAAAAGATGTCGCCACATGGAAAAAGGTTGTGTGTTTTATCAATGTTTGTGTCATGCAATTCTTAATGTTTCTTGTCTGCACAGGCCTTGAAAGACTGGAAGAGATTCATAATTAAGAAAGTGGAAAAGAATGAAATGCACAATATACCCCTAGCAACGGGACTCAGCTCGGCGGAAGAGACGATTGCCAGTTTGTGCCGTCTGAACGACGATAGCAGTCAAATTATACTGAATGCATCGGACGATGATATGCAGGACACATCAAATGCTACATACGATATAGACGACGTGGAGGATGTTGTGCCAGAAGAAGAGGATCACAGTGCACTGCAAGATGCAAGCGGATATGCATATGAGCCAGAGGAAAGCAAGCCTGATCTTGATATTGATCCATTGTACCTGCAGGCTGCCAAAGGGCATAAGGAACGAGCAATGCACAAGGAACTCGAAAACATTTGTACAAAAATCAGTTCGGTCGATGATGTTGCCAGCAGTCCACAGTTGGCGTTAAACGAATTCTGTTCTCTATATAAGCAAAAGATAATGGAAGATAAACGCCACCACGCCGCCATTGAACAATTAATGGCTGAAAAAATTGAATTGAAAAAACAACTTTTGGAAATCGAGCAGCGGAAATTATCGTTAAAATGACGAGATGTTATCGTATTTTACATTCATTCATATGAAATATTTAGCTTATAATTAGTGAAAAGTTAAGATAATTGTAGAAGGAGCCTTTTCGTAAATAGTTTGTAACGAAATGTGTTGTCAAAGGAAAATAAAACCGTATGAAATGAATCCATAAGTTTTAATGTTATTTGTTGTGCAGGCATTGTACTGCAGAAATTTCTTTAACAAGGCATTAAATATACTTTAGAAGTTACATATAACTATTTCGAACTTATTCTTTTAATATCTACTCAAAATAATTTTGTTTTTATCGACGGGTTAACATTTCAAATGAAACATAAGCATCAGTTTTATAAATATGGATGGCATCACTGTTTTCATCAGATGTTTGGTCGTTGCTGTGTTCCGTTGAATGGGACGCAACTATCGATACAACTATCGATATTTTAAACATGCCGATATTTCAAACATCACTGATTCGTGTGGATGTGGCCTGTGGATGGTGTGGAGGCCATTCGACTTCTTCTTCTCAACCATTCATGGTGACTGACAAGTCATGATAATTTTTTATAAAACAAATAGTTTTTTGCAATGGCCGATTCGTTTTTCGGATTTGATACAACTACAGGCATACCGGTGAGTGTCTGCAGCACATAAAACTATTCCAAAGTGCTCATAAGAAAAGAAACGAACAGAACTACACGTTCATGTGTAATATATTTCGTTTGAAGAAATAAAGCATTTGCCGAAATGGCCACCATGCTTTTTGTACTGAGACGTATAGTAAAAGTAGTGAAACGACTGACACATATATATTTTTATTTTTGTCTTATTTAGGACGACAGCGATGGACGCATTGCAGAGCCCCCGGAGGAAGAGTATGACGCCCTTAACGATGAAACCTTTGGTTCAGCGATAAACGGTGATTGGGAGGAAGCCCACGAAACGCTGGTGCGACTCGGTGGCAATGGGGAGAGAATACGCAAACGAGCCGATTTCGTAGACCATAGTCAGAGTGGGAATGGTGCTTTTAACAACCAACAGCATCAGTCCTCGCACCTGCGTCCAAATATAGACGATTCGGATTTGGAACTAAACCTGTCGTCTATGAAACTGGATGACGTCGACCTAAGTTCATTCGGTGATAGCGACTCAAACAATCGTATTAGCTTGGACTCGAATGTTTGGGCAACGCAACCCTATCCGTTTCCAGCGAATAATCAGCAGCTTTTTCGAGACAACTTTCGCAGTGCGTTCAAACCTCAGCCGCAAATAGGCGCGATTCCTTCAATAAAGCCACTGCCGGAGCTTAACGCTAACTTTGGATTACCGCCTATGCCACCGGCTGCGACGGCCAAAATATCAACTCTTGAGGATATTGAGCGCAATCTGATTATTCAGCAGGCTATTCCCAAGCAGCAGCAACAACAACAACAGCAGCAGCAAGCACCTCCGCACCTTCACCAGCAAACTCAGTCTCTACAGCAGCAGGACTTTAATCTGGCAAATCGACAACATGCCGTGGTTACGCCAACAATACCACAACACCAACAGCACATACAAAAGCCACTACAACATAAAGGTAAGTCCTAGCTCGTAATATTTAATCAGTTGCGATATTGTCAAAGGATAAATGGTTTCCATAAAATAGTATCTTCTACAATTGCTTCACCTCAAATTCAAGTTTGAAGTTGGTCGCAAAATATGTTGTAAGCTATGCTTTATTTTTGTAGCTCCGCCTGGATTCATGGCAACGCCTCAAACACCGCCGCCAAGGCCGAACTTAGGATTTCACGGTCCGCATTCAATGGCCGGTGCAGTAGGCTCTGTTCCTGGTTTGATGCCAACGCCGCAAGCACCAACACCACAACAAGCGCAACAGCACCAGCAGATGAACGGACTTAGTGGAAATCGTGTGCCACCTGGATTCATATATCCGACTGGCCTGGCATCGAATTTACCACAACATCCATTGCTTCAGCAACACGGTGGCATGCAGCCCAATTTTCCGCGACCACTGCCAAACCCACATTTACCCACGGCGCTTAATAACTTCGCCATGCATCCTAGCTTCAATGCAATGCGTGCTGTTGGCATGCATCCGGCGGCATTCATACAGCCTGTCCCTCCGCCGCGACTGCCTCCGCATAATGTGCTCAATCAGCAACAGCCCAACTCTATGTACAACATGTTCAATATGCGGCTAATGCTTGAAATCCAGCAGAATCATCCGCTGTTGCAGCAAAATGCAGCAGCTGCTCGGCAACAGCAGCAGGGTCGCCCTGGGGATCGTCAGAAGCAACAACAACTGTTACCCCATCAGCTGCACCAACTACAACAGCAGCAACATCTGCTGCAGCAACAACAGCAGCAGCAGCAACAACAACAACAGCAACAGATGCAACTAAATCGGCATGGCGGCAATCTGCCCCAAGATGAGTTCGACGAGTACGCAAATCTGATGAGCACACGCGACAAACACTGGCTGATCGGGATTCAGTTATCGCAGCTTAACACGGATACACCGTACATCGATGACTACTACTATACGGTGTATAAGGAGCGCAAGAGCGGTCAGGTGCGACACAGTCAGGCGCACAAAGACAACCAGCTGAACCATCCGTTGACGCAGCCGCGTGGCCATGCACAACTCATATTGGTTCAGCTGGGCAACAAAAACGGATCGCGTAACGGACAACAAAATCGCGAACGTCGCAATTCGGAGAACACAGGCAGCAGCACTGCCAGCGGTGCAACAAATAGTGGCAACAATGCAAACAACCTGCCTGGCTATATATTTTCACCCTTGAAGTTTGAGAATTCGCTCGGTAAGTTGCAGTACGGTAGTGTGACCGCGCCGCGCAAAATTATCGATGCCGACATCATGGGTAGCGATGCAAGTTCTGGCGAGCAATCTGGGGCAGCCTCAACCGCTGCTGGGCAAAAAACCGAAAAATCCAATGAAGGTCCAAGTGAAGTTGTCTTGGCGCCGAGTAGCATGCGAAAGTCACGACACATTCTTCTGCATATAGAGACACTCTATCGTTATCTACTCAAGCTGGAAGATCTGGACAGTCCCGAAGTAATGACAACTATTATGTTAAAGAAAAAGAAGGAGAGCGAACGTATTGCTGCACTAGAGCAGCTGGAAATGGCCAACAAAACGCCAGAAGAGCGTGCGGCTGAGGCCAATAATCCTCAGACAATGAATCCAGCGCTGAAGAATAAGTTCAACTATGAAATTGAGCCGCGTCCCGCTTTGGTCGGAAAGCTTAAATCCGGACTCACATTTAGCAAGGTCGTATCCATGATGAACGTTCGAAAGGGCAAGGTATTTAAATATTCAATATAAACGTGTTTAACATTTATAACAATTGGTTTCCTTTTGTTAGATACTTTTACGCCGGATTATGCCGTTTATTGCTGATCAGAGCGTTCGCTGGACCGTCTGGAATGGTGTGTTCTGCGCCCTGCAGAATGTTGTGAAAAAAGATCGCGAAGATGTGGATGGCATTCTGTTTGCACTCTATCCGGAGTTCAAGAAGCACATTCACGAGGCGAACTTCGATACAATAATCACAATATCCGCTGCGTTTACTCAGAACGATAAGAAATTATCAGGCATATTCTGCAGTCGCGTAAGTGGAAGCTAGGAATTATTTTCAAGCTTGATCGCTCTTTAACGTTATCTACTTTTTATCACACCTACAGTTTGGCATCTTGTCACTCGTCGGTTTAATACTGCGCGCAGAAGCGATTTACTTGTCCGGCGATGATGTGTCGCTTAACGAGGATAACCGTCAAAAATGGCGAGAGTTTCTCGCACAGGTCGCCTCCTGTCTGAATCGCACGATTCAGAATCAAACCATTTCGGCGGCTATTGAGTCCGATGCAATTCAGCCAATGATGAATCATTTTGCGCGTTTCAAAGACTTGAAACTGGATGCACTTTTGGCATTGGTTACAGAGGCCAAACATCAAATCAATTAAGGAAACGGAAAGTCATCATTTCAATTTAATTTCGATTATGTTTCTGATTCTGATGGGAACGTCACATAGCTTCATATATGTTTTCAATCATTATCATAAATGTTGGGTTATTCAGCAGATAATAGTATATATATATCAGCTATGTATCTATATACTTATACGTATGTGTTGTTGTGTTTAAAGATATTTATATATATAACACGCGCACAATTTGTAAAAGAAAACCATGCATACACACACATATATATATCAATATATATACATATATGTACACCTTCGCGAACACACACAATATAAAGTACTCATAAGAAAATAATTCAATTTGTAAACAAATGCAGGATCCTTTTTTAATAATCCATAGTAATGTGCACTTTAAAGCTGTAAACGATTTTATAAATATTTATTATGGCATACAAAATATTTGCTCATTGTATATATGCCATACTGTATTGAATAAGGCAGACTTGTCCTAAAGTAACTTGAACCTTTTAATTTTTATGCTGTTTTTCTATACATTTTAATCTGTTGTTTTTTAGTTGGCACAAGATTTGCAAATTTTAGTTTTCAATATGGGGTTTCTTTCCAGTACTTCCCATTAAAAAAGATTATCATCAAATAAAAGTGTAATAGAATAGAATAACGTTCATTATTGTTTATGTTTTGGAAATGCATACCCCACTATATCTAATAATTTATTTATTGTGTGGGATTAACTGTGCTCTCAAAAACAAAAATACAAATTCTATTTATAGAGTTAAAATTGAACTTGATTTTCCCACAATGTTTGTTTGGTAGTTTGTAAATAACCTTCAAAAACTTTGGACTGTATGTTTATGGGTTAATTCAAATCAAATTTACGAAGAAAGCCCAATAATACAATGTAAGCTTATAAGCACCATATAAACAAACTTTTATATAAATATAAACAAAGTACATTGATGTGTCTAATACAAAGAATATTCAAAATTGTGATACAATTTGTCTATTTTTAAAGAAACCGATTAGAAAAAGTGCACATGAAATGGCGATAATCTTTTTATTTAATTATTTCGGTTTTATAGATTACAAATACAAAAAGCAACGGATAAATATTTGTTTTCAATATCCGTTGTCTTCGCTCGTAAATGGGGAGTGATAATAATAATAAACTCCCCAAACGACATAATTAATTTTAAATTGGTATCAAAAATGTGTCTGTTTGTACTTTATCTATACTATACATATTACTCTGGAGATTCACAATTTGTCTGTTGTTTTATTCTTTTTAAGCCGACAAAACATTTTTCGCTAACTCACAATTTGACAAGGTAATTTTTGCAGAAATATACATACTATTTATGGGAAAATAAAGTCAAGTTTTTTACACGCAAGCAAATAAATAGTTAAAATAGGTTAGATATCTAAGTGATAAGATCGCATGTACTGCATTCAACAACAATTATGGTAAATGTTGTTTGTGTATATGTACTTATTTATAGCACTTCAATTTTTTCTATTATAAAATACATATTTTTGTTTGGAAAACACTAATTTTCGGAACAACAGTAATAAAAAAGAAATTCCCAAAACATTTCACTGGCTACACACATAATAAAGTCTTATTTCAATCCATATTCTGTCTTTTGATAGTTAAGATCAATCAGTAATTGATAGAACGCATTTGTGGACGCGACTGTAATGTACACACTTAACTATACCCTTTGATATGATGGTTCAACCCATTCGTTTTTTTTTTTTTTGTGCCAAACTGGTGACAGTTCTCCTCGAACTCTCTCTCCCCACCCATTCCCTGTTATTGACGCACCCAGCGGAAACTTCGCATACATAACTCGTCAGCTTCGCCGCGACGACGACGACGACTATTCTCGGTTCTAATTGGGAGAACAGCGGCGCGTTTGTCGCGACAATGGTGGCAATAATGGCGCCCGATTTGGGGATTCGGTCGCGCACGCCGCCAGTTTCTCTGTTTGCAAATCAAAGATGTGCGTACGAGTGTCCGCATCCGTTTTGTCCTGCATGTGCGCATGTGTGTGTGTGAGTGTGTCTGGCGGGCTGTAGGTCGTGCCATTTTCGCACTCACTGTCGCGACGTGAGGACAATGCGACGGGGAACGCGACGCCACAATTGCTAGCCTCATCTAGTTGGGGGGCTGCTGCTGCTGCTGCACACTGGTGAAGGGAATGAGTGCTTGCGGAGGGGGGAGGGCTAGGATGGACGTTTATTTCATTGAGAAGTAAAATGATGCCGACAAGTTGTCGTCGTACTGGCCGTCGCCGGCGACGGCGCATCTCTCTCTCTCTCCATCTATCTCTCTCTCTTCTCTCTCTGGCGTCCACAGTTCTGGGCACGACGACGTCGGCGTCGTTGATTCTGAATTTTGAAACAACTTCCGATGTTGCCGCCACTTGTTACGCGCTTTGGCGCCTTCTCTAGCCAGTGGCAGCCCCTTGGTGACAGCATTTCTCATTAAGAAATCCTTTCAAAAGTTCGACGATTGATAGTGCGATACAGTTAGTGCTAATGATAGGTCTCATCTATTTTGCATGCATATACAGAACTTAAATATGCACTATATGGCAGTCAATGTTTGGGTAAATTTATGTAAAATCAAACAAGATATAGTATTAATTGCGACGTATACAATATTACAGTCTGCTCTTAAATTATATACATGTTTATAAGCATACTTGTATATGGATTTCAGAATCGATCGTGTGAGTTAAGTCTAGAGCGAAACCTTTGTAAATTGAGTAATTCAATAATTTTCATCAAAGCAAGTTTGTATTTTTATAGTGTATTTAATTTAATAATTTATTTATTTATTTTTTCGAAATTTATTTAAACAAATCGAGAAGAGAAACACAATTGTTGCAGATCATATAGGTAAATGTTTATGGCTTTCAATAAATATGCTCAAGAATTTTCAATTTCAGCACCGAATCCTAAAAAAATGATAGCTTATATTAAATATATTATATGATGATAATTTGATCGGTTATTGTTTTGCAATTGCTCGACAACGAAGGCGTCTCTATACATGACATGATTGAGTCTTCGATGCGGCGACAAATTTCTTTATCGCGCGTCTCGCTGGTTTCTCGAGCGGCACAGTGGAGTGGCTGAGTGCACAAGCCACTGAAATTGAGCTAACATATCACAGACACATACATATGTATGAACGTGTGTCAACGTATTTACATACTGACTCGGGTAACCGCACTTGAGGAGAACGCACTGCAGCGCGCCTTAATTAATCAAAACATATTTGTCTTTGGGCGCTGCGTCTAGTTACCCCACAGTACGGGGCGGCTGCTGCTGCTGCTGCTGGAAGGGCTCCTTGCCAATGCGACGCCAAGGATGGACGCGGGCATTTCTCCGCACGGGAAGCGGGTAAGGGTAGGATAGGTTATGGGTATGGGGGGTGCGCTGTCGTTATGACTGTTATTGTTGCTGTTGCTGTTGTTATGGCTGCCGTTGTTTAGTTGACTTCGGCCGCCAGTCGCCGTCTGCGTTACCGTCGACGCCATCGCGGTTGCCGCCAGTGTTGCTGGAGCCGGCAGCTCGGCAGCCTGGCAGCCTGGCAGCCTGGCAGACCGTCCAGCCGGCAGACCGGCAGCCAACATTCGACAGCGCCATCGCCATCGCCATAGCCAACGACAGCGACTGCGACAGAGACGAAACTGCGCGCAAATAGAGAGATACGAATAGGTTTAAGATTCAACACCATGGGGACTAGACTAGAAGCCAAGTGTCGCCAACTGGAAATTTATTTACTATGTATTACTGTTCAGTTTTTTACGGTCTTTCATTTTAATAGTATTCTACACTCTTGTGTTTTGTTTTCGATTCAGTATTGGCACCCACTTCGCCGACGAAGTCGTCGCTTAGGACACGCTTAGCAGGAGACGCGTCTGCTAATCGGGGTGTACATCATTATCTAGGGATTAGCTATTTCTAAGCTATTTCATATGATATTCCAAAGATAAGGCTTCTTATTCCCCAATTCGAATAAGTCTACTGATGGATGAGTTAAATAATATTTCTATAAAACAAATTGAACTAAATTAATAAAGTTTTTATTTATGAAATTTTATATCTTTATATGTATATTTTATATTTACATTTTATATTATTATTTTTAATTTTAATTGTTATCTACTTTAAAATGTTTTCTTATATACCATTAAGTCGACTATCCTTAGTCGAAAATAATAATAATGCATTGTTAAATGTAAATTTATATTTCTGTAAAAACTATCACTTATTTTTAATATTAATTGCCGCACTTAAAATCCAAATTGTTATTATTTTTAAGTTTTTTCAGAACGAACAACTTTCTAATTATAATGAAAATAAAACTTGTATAAAAGAACATGTATATTTCGATATTCAAATCTTAGCAATAACTTTTGTTCTTAGCCGGCTCAGGACTAGGACAATCTCAATTGCGTAGCAAGCGCGAGTTACTTGGACCCACTGAAGGTACACAGACATTTCTTACTTACGAGCTCAGACAGACAAAAACACACGCATACACACACACCAATAAACATGTATCTGTATTCATGTATGTGACAATGAGTCAGAAATCAGGACATTTGGCGGCGTCAGTGGCGACGGCGCCTTGTCCAGCGCCGTACCGTGCCGCCTGTGTCTGCAGCGTCAGTCTTGAGAATGCTCTGCGCAGTCCTCAAAATGCGCGGAGTGCGCATCCGGCAAGGCCGTATAAAAGGATGGCCGCATCCTTGGCTGGCGTTTAGTTGATATGGAATCATGCCGCAGGACACAGCAGTCCCAGTCGAAATCGAAAACCGAATCGGAGCAAAACAAACGCGCTAACTTCAAAACTTGTGACCAAACAAAACAAATCCACAATAACAAATAAACGAACTAACTAAAGTTAAGATCTTGAACAAAACTGTCTAAAAATAATTTATGCACTCCTAAGAATAAGTTTATTAAATTTAAAACAACTCGGTAAGTCAAAAGGAAAATTTCGGAAATAATTAAATTAAGAATATTTCAGTGCAATATATTTTTAATTGCTTTTTTTATTTTCTTGTTCAAATTATTGTTAATTATTATTATTAATTAAATTGTGCAGAATACTTTACTTAGCTTGTGTGATTTTTTTTTATATCGAGTTTAAACGATCTTTTTAAATTTGTGAAAAGTTTCTCAACTATAGATTTTAAACTGATAAATGATTTACACTGAATTTATTTGTGTTTTCGAATATTCTGAAATATAATAAAATTATTTTGGATACCTTCTGGAACAATACTAAATAATTATTAATTATAACTGAAATTCGTAGCTCGTACCAACCAATCTTCGCATTCATCTATAGATGCAAAAGCAAAAATATGTTTTAAATTCTATTTAAACCCACCTTATTATAACTCAATTTGAAAATACCTGCAAGATATTTTTATGCGATTAAGCCGTACACAGATTTTTGTATTAAGTTCCTCAACTTGAGGACAGCAAAATAAGCTCATTCATGAGGTTTAAGAGGGTCCCGAATCGGCAGCAGCATCTTCAAGTTCCAAAGTCAGGTACAAAAGATTTGCGCGGCAGCATGCCGTGCCGACCGAGAGACAGAGTCAGGGCCCGAGAGTGCCGAGTAGGAGGATGATGACGATGTTGAATGATGCTATAACAGGTTTCTGGCTGTGATTGTCTGCGCTTTTGTGGCGCTGCGCTCTTTAATGGTTTTTTAACAAGTTTGCTCAGCTCGATGATATCTTATTAGTTTTAGACTCCTAATTGCGCGCTCATCTCGTGAGAAATGCAGTATAGTGCATTGGACATCCATCATCGACCACCCAGGTTAATGTTCCAGCTGGCGCAGTTGGTCAGCAATTGGGTCGGCATCAGGATGTCACTTGACAAGAACTGGTTATCCTCCGGGGACTGCCAGAAGTCGCTGTACGATCGACAAAGTCACGGACGAAATCAAGTTTAAGTCGCAAGTTTGATTCTCGCTTTCTTCTCGTTCTCCACGTGTCTTGCTGTGTCAGGATCGGGGACTTCGTTTCTAAGAACTTTGCGCAAAAACAAATAACAAGCCCCAAGACCCATAATCTGAAAGGAATTCGACCGTGTTCGAGAATGCTGGCAAATTAAGTGGCCCCGGTCGAAAAAATAGAACGAAACCCGATACTCTGGACTTTTATATGCGCTTAAGGTAAAGTTGGGCAGAAACAAAAAGAGAACAAGACTTTATAAACCATGTATGTTTGTACATATGTGTGTGTGTTCGTATTCTTGATTGATTTTAAACTAAAGCGAAGATCAACATGTGAACAATCATATCTGGCTTAACAAATAAAAAGATCGCATTATAATTAAGGAAAACGAAACAAGTTTATCATCGAAAAACTGAAGAGATCTTTCAGATCTTCTTTGGAGGAAGCCACAGACCACAGCATTTGCATAGGATTCTTTTTGTTCGTTGTTTCATCAAAACTTACATAATTTATTCAAACTCTCCGGCTGCAATTTCCTGTCGTGAGGTGAGTCAGTCTTCAGCTCGACCGACGACCGTCAACAGCCCACAGTCGCCAGTCGAGAGTCGACTCGACGTCATCATCGCATCACATCGCAGGCCTGCGGTCCCGACCTGTTATTATCGTAATGACAGCAGCCTATTTGCTTTTATGTTTTCAAGTCGTCCAAACCAGAGAGACAATTATCTCTGCTGGAGTTGGAGCTGGACGGCAGACAGCAGACGTTGCCCGCCCGATGCGTCTTTGATCTCCGCTGGCCGCTACGGTGTGCCGACGTGAGTGTGTGTGTGTGTGTGTATGTGTGTGTACATGTGTGAGTGTGCGCCGGTAAAGGGGCGCCACTCGTCCGTCCGAATCGGGTCGGAGATAGGAACTGCAACTGATATGCCCTTGATCGTGGCCATTCATCACATGTTGCGCCGTCGATGTCGATGTCGATGTCGATGTCGTTTTCACTTGATCCTGCTGCATTAGCTCTTATTTCTGATTTGTTGTTTATTTCAGAGTAGATTAGCTGAAATGAAGGTATACATATATAAAGCAGAGAAAAAACTATAGTATTTACTTTATATGTATATAAACATACATAATTATTACATTTTACACCAATTTAGTAGTCGATTTATGTATTTCATGCTTTAATTAAATTGCCAATTTAAGTTTGCGCGCAGTTAACTTCACGCGAGCTGAAAATTGCGCGCGCCCAACTTCACGCGAGTTGAAGAATTGCGTTGCGGAGAGAGAGAGAGAGCGCCATAGCCTATGCAAAGAAGTCTGAAAGGTTTAATTCTCTCTGAGCGCGCTCTCTCTCTCGCTCTTTTCGTCTGCCTGCGCATGTTGTTTGTGTATGCGTGCGGTGGCGTTTGGCTGTGTGCAAGAGAGGGCGCCAGCAAAACTCACCACACATCCGACAGATACAAAAACACACATATGCACGCTCTCTCAAAACGCAAGAAACAGTCGTTGCGAACGGACGTGGTTATTTGCTTGTGCTGCACCAACAGTTATTTTGTGGCAAACGCGGGCGTAACCAACAAATAAATGCAACGGCGAAACGACAAGAGCATGCAAGCACATCGTCCGCGTTTCAATACTGATTTTAACATTTTTCCACCGTTCTCCACTCGTATTTCGTAGTTGCATAAATATTCGAGTGGCGCAAGTGATTGCAAATTGAAGTGAATCAAAGTGAAGTGAATGTTCGAGCGCGCCCGTGTGTTTGAGACGAGCAAAACCAAATCGAAAACCATTTCGCCCCCGCCGTCGTCAACGTCAACGTCAGCGATCCGATCAGATCGTCCAATGTAAGCGCAACTGTGAATTATAAATTCCAGTGAAAAATGGCACAAATCAATGTGAAATAATTGTTCAATAAACAAAATCGAAGTGTACGCAACTTTAATAAACCACGCACATACATACAAGGCACCTACACACACATACGAATACATGGATACCGATTTACGTACGTGTGTGTTCTTTTATTTTCGTTGAAACGCGACCAACCGAACGATTCGACTCCCTCGCGACGGACGGCTAGTAACAAACATACATACATACATGCACACATTCATACATAAATAGCAAGTTCGATCTACGATATGTACACGAAGCACATTGGCAATAATGATGTATGCATGTGTGTATGATGTACACGCGTACATCAGGAGAAATATGAATGTTCTTTGGGTTCTTTCGTTTCGATTGGCCTCCAAGTCACGTCGCAGCGGACTAGGTTCCTTTAATTTCTGTTTAATAATAGTATTTTTCATACTTTTTGGTATTATTTAATCTATTGCATACATTGTTATTTAGTATTTATTCAGACCAATTGCCAAACCTATTTTCGCAATACAAACGAACAATGTAACAGAAAAATTCAACTAAAATTAACTTTGGACATTTGTAGATTGATATATGTGATAAATCTTCAAAAGCGAAATGTATCTATCAAATAAATGTAAAATAAATTATTACCACTTTGAAAAAAGTACCAAAGTCAGTATTTCCGTTTTAAGTTTTTTATAGTTTCAGGTTTTCAATTTAATTTCTATTGATAAACTGCCGATACATACTGATACATATTCGTACATACACCATGCCTATGAGTGTAACATCGATAATGTACACCCTTAGCAACATATTTAGCTAAAGTTCTTCGTCTTGACAATCTTTATTAACCGACAACCAAGTGAACTCGGCCGCAATTCCCCAATTTGTAGTTTCTCAGGGGCCCACACAAGTTATTCAGAACGTGCCTGTGTGTACGTGTGTGCTTACACGTGCAAATCTATGTGACTGCATTGTGTGTGTGTGTAGGTGTGCTTGTAAGTTGGCCAGAAATTAAAGCTGACAAGTGGAATAAAAATTGGCGATCTGTCAGCGTCCACTAAAATACAATAAATCAATCTCGATGAGTCGTATAAAAATCCATTTTAATCCGGTCTTCCGTGCGAAAATCGAATAATTCTTAAAATCGTTAAATTATTGAGTTATTTGTTCCATCTCTAGCAATGTGAATTCTAAAAGAAAGTGATTTTAAAACGCAAATACATATCAGAAATTGCAACATATCAACGTATTCAATACACAATTTTCAAATTTACAACCATACATATTCTATACAAAAGGATTATAAGAAGACAATGGAAAAAAGCTTTTAAAGTAAGTATATTTATCTTTATGCATGTGATATGTAAATTTGTACACCTTATGTAGGTAAATTAAAGATAATAAGAAAATTGCAAATTGTTCGATAGTTTTGCAATAATTTTAGAAGCTAACCTTACCGAGAACTGTCCGATAGTTTTACCAATAGTACATTAATAATTCTTGTAATTAGTTCAATATAAACATACAAACATTGTTGATGCTATGTTAGAAGATACATAAATGTGTGTGTGTGTTAAACTCATTTCAAGTTTCCCCACAAAGAAGATTTCGAATTAACAAATTCTTATACAAATGTATGAATGTGTTTGTATGAGTGTATTAGATTTAATGCCTTTGTATGCGTAATATTATGCCGGCGCCATTACACCATTAACGTGTGGGTGTGAGTGGCGCCAGCAATAAGACACACGCATACACGAGCGTACTCTCGCATGAATGTCCACGTTTGTATGTATGTATATACGTCTCTTAATATAATACACATGTGCTACTTTGCCTGTGTGTGCACAAACAACTGTGCTTAAATATACGTACATTATTCATACATATTCACGTACTTATATTAATCTCGATCTTGTTGATAGTTCGCCTCAAATTCAGACATCCTCGTTCTTCCTTTGTCCCACACTGTGGATGCCACCGCGCAGCACAGGCCTAAAATTCTTATACTTGTTGAATTTTCAGAAGAATTCGGAAATGTGTTGGTTCTCACCGACACAAACATGCGGACATACAGCTGCAAACACTCACTCACACAAACTCGCACGTACCTATCGTGTGTGTGTACACCGACAGAAATTCTCTCGCTCTCTTGTGCACTTGCTCTGGCGCTCTCTCACTTCTTTTTAATTCACCTCAAATTGTTGATTCTTCAACTTGTCAAACCGGCTGACAAAACGACCGAACGCACGACCCACCGACGGTCGCGTCGGTCTACCGTATCGTTGTTGTTGCTGGTGCTGCCGCTGCCGCTTGTGGTGGTGGTGGTGTTGTTATTGTATTGCTGTTGCTGTTGCTGTCGCTGTTCGTGTCTGTCTGATATAAGTTTATATTGGTGGCGCCATTGCGACGACGACAGCGACGGCGCTGCCGTTGCCGCCGCCGCCGACATCGTTACTATTATTTCTTTTATTACGTTTACGTCAGTGGCGCCCACTGTGGCGCCTGTGCCGCAGCTCCTCCTCTCGTCTCCTCACCCCTCTCTTGTTCACTCTCTCTCTCCCACTTCTGCAGTTCGCTCTCCGCTCGTTTCGCCTCGTCGAGTAGCAGCGCCGCGTCGGTGTTGTTGTTGCCCTGCCTTTGCCTTTGCTTTTGCCTCTGGCAGGCACGCAAGCAAGTAAATTCAGAATGTGTGCGAGAGTGTGCATACTCACACACACAGGGCTATGCATGAGTGTGCCTATACGTACATATGTTAGTATGTACGTTTGTACAGACGTGCATTCCTCCGTATGTTTGTATGTTTGTGTGCGAGTGTATTAGCCTGAGCGTGTAGTCGTGCCGTCATGTCGGCGGCGCCACTGTTGTCGTCGTCGCGATAAGGAGCGCAAGAAATGCCAGCGAGCCAGCGAGTCAGTCAGCGCGTCAGTCAGTCAGTTAGTCAGCCCCAGCAACAAAATGGTTGTAGAGACCCCACAGTTTTGTATTTTGGATCATGTTGTTCTCTTTGTTGTTGTTGTTGTTGTTGTTGCTGTTGTTCTTGTTAACTTGTAGCGCCGCTCTCTGCCAGCGTCAGTGTCAGCGCCAGTCCAGTCCCATCGCCAGTTTTTGAAGCTGCGCAGTCCGACTCCCCGACTGCGCGTTCGCTTTACCGATCGGCACATTACTCATGCGCTGTATGTGTTTCTGAATTTATGCGGCTCGTTTGAGCTTTTAAAAGCTTTTGATAAGAAGTGCAATACGTAGACAGGCATTAAAATCCCATATCTCTATTAATGCACATTCAAAACATGTGTTCATGTGATCGCGAAAGATTTAAAACCTCAAACAAATAGAGTCTATATGTATGTCTTTCTAATACAAATATGTGCGTATATTTAATCTGTTTATACTATCGAAAACGTATCGAAATTGGCTCACTATAATATATATCTGTCGATCAGCCAAATTAAGATTTTAAGGAAAATCTAAATTGTTCGAGAGTCCCCATTTGAGTTCAATGTATTCGTCATATTCTGTTCGAAAAATCAGATTTTCTAACCTAAAATGTAATGTATAATCAAAACTGAATACTACAAAATACATAAAGGATTAACGGCTAATAATTACAGTGTTCTTTTATGCCATTATTTGTAAAAAAAATATATTTTCGGATCCCGAAAGCAGCTGAGAGCAATATATGCTACATTTGACTATTTATTTGTTTGATCAATTATATTTTATTAGCTTATCATAAATTGAACAAACAAAAGCAACTTTCTTTTCTAGGAACGCTAAAACTCAAACAGTTTATTCCGTTTTATTAATTGTTTCTATCGAATTTTGGGATTAGAGTATTTAGAAACATACTTAGAATTTAAAATTTATTGGAACTATTAAAAAACAGAAACATATTTAATTACCCTATTCTTCTCTCTTTTTTTATAACAGAGTGCATATCAAATCAATTGGGGTTCCACCACAAAAGAAAACATATCAAGGCACAAAACCCAGGGAGGAGATCATAGAGCAATAGAGGAAATTAAGAATCGCACGGATTGAGTGCAAGTCGAGATCCCCGCGCGACGTTCTAGTCAAAGTCTAAAAGATATAACCCCGCACATATTAGTTGTGTATATAGGATAGTGCTAACTTGAAATAGAGTCAGCAGTCGTCAGCCTTGACCCACCGCACATATCACAAGAGAGGAGAGGAAAGAAACCCAACCAAACCAAAACCACGACTTGACGGGCCTTTTGAGAGCGTCTGAATAAAGTTGATCAATAATCAAATAATGCGCATACGATAAGATCGATGTTACCAAAAAAATTGATGTCCCTCCATGATATTCCCAAGCGAAAAGAGAAAAGAACTATTGCGTTATGCGACAAGAAACATACCGGCTACGTGCGACGCGGATGGGACACAGATACCCACACAGCAACCACAGCCGCCGCTCCATCCACATCGACTCCACCCTCAGCAGTTACAGCTCAGCGACAGCTGCTGCTGCTTGTTTGCGAGCGAGTCTGCGGCAGCGTCAATGCGGCAGCTAAACACGCCCCCGCCTCCGTATTGCTCGATTCCTTGCTCCATGGACTGTTCCGGCTCGTATCGCCTGCCGCCTCCGCAGGGGAATCGTCTGCCAGCCAACGACCACGTATCGGACATGTCCGTGGAATCGGATTCTTCCTATACCAATTGCGGCTCCAGTTACGCAAGTTCTGGCGCAGATTTGCTAAGCGACGAAAACGAGCAATATCCTCCGACCCAATACTACTCACAAGCAGCCCAACAAACGGATACTTATGCGAATCTGAATCCGAATGCGGTGCGACTTCTTCCAACGACGCCCGCAGCGGCACCAGCGACGACATTTGCGGCGACAGCTGCGAACATGTTTCGCAATTGCTGCGGTGGCGGAGGCGGCCATACGACAGACTCCAGCAGCAATGGCTCCCTATTGCGGACAAGTCCGCAGTCCGGGAGCCGACGTCACTTCCTGAACCACCGTCAGCGCACAGTTGCATCCACATTGCCCCCCACCTGCCCACTACATCCCCATGGCCAGGCGACACTAAACCAAGCCTTGAATACAGCCAGAGGAGGAGAAGGAGTCACTACAGCCATGCGCCATCGAACACTGAGCCAAAACTTGAACGCACTGCTAAAGCCGTTCAAGAACAAGCAGATCAACGAGCTGCTGCAGGCTGTGAAGAGCCGCGTCGATCCGCCTACCAAAAGCAACGCCACCAACGTTTCATCCAGTTCGCCGAGCTATCTGCAGTGCATCCTGATCAAGTGCATCTCACCTGTCGTCGAGGATCAGCACGTGACCACATGCCAGATGTTTTTCTGGTCCGACCTCAGGTGCGGGGGCGAGTTAAGGCGTTTGCCCACTTGCCCCAGTGCCAGGGACTGCGTCTACGTCTGCTGCAATCCGCTGCACTGGTACCGCATAATGCAACCAATCGATTCAGGTAGGACAAGCTGAGAAACATAATCAAACTGCAAACATCTCAATTATAAAAGCATAATTAAATAGATAAATCACTTGTAAAACTATCGATAAAAATACCACAAATACTGCACAGGAATGCACGCGCTCTGTTTCCACAAATAATCGATAATAATAATGAACGGTCGATTAATTAAAATGCGTTTTCGATGATTTGTATGTATTGTATGTTTTGTTGTAATGCAAAGTACATTGCATATCGATATTAGTTGCCATTATGTACTCTATTATGTAGAACACGCTGTGAACTGTTATGAAATTTTGGGCATTACGAGTGTCGTCTAATCTGCCGCAGCTGTGGCTCATTAAGTTTTATGGCACGCTGAAAAGAAATGATAGCGTACCGATGACAAATTCACTGCAGCCATGCATAGAGAAGACTTAAACAGGCAAGAAAATACATATGTGCATATATATCCATTTATATTTCTATGTATTTGCAAGTATGTATGTACATCAACTGCAACTGCGTATTGCGTCTTCGAATGTCTTTAAGAACACTTCACGCTTTGATCGTACCAACAAGCAGTGCGATCTCACATAAATACATACATTTCAAGATGCATACGTATGCGTAGTTGCATTTAAATACATGTATGTACGTACGTTCATACGTCTGTACATCAATGTGTGTGCGTGCGTGCCGAACGGCAAAAGCTTCACGCAATCGTTCGACCGACATGATGGCGACTAAATTCTTTTCAAAATAATTTGCGTAAATTTAGAACCTGGCGCCAGGAAATAATCAGGCGTCGTCGCCAACGCAAATGGCGTTCGTTGCGATTGCGGCCGTCGTCTTTGTTGTTGTTTTTGCTGTTGTTGTTGCTGTTGTCGGTGCGTTTGAGATGAATGCGTTGAGTTCAGTGCTGCGAATTCGGCCTTTTCTCGGCAAATTTAGCTGTTTTTATAGATTGGTTGGCGGGAAGCGTTTAGTCTTAATGTTTAAGAAATATTTGTTATATTTTGGTATAATATTTTGGCAAAATTACATTATGTCTTCAATAATTGCTTATACCCGCACAGTTTTAAATGGCAGATAAAATTGCTGAGATATTTTACAATTTAATTAATACTGTCCCATCGTTACATGTAGTAGGCTTAACGCTTTTTTTGTAATTTTTCTTAGTAGCTTTTGTTGGAAAATAAAGGATTGGTTCTCGCTTTCCGTTAAAAAAAAGCTTTTTTCTGTTCTCTAAGGTGACAGCACTGTTTGAGGTTGACGATGATGCTGCCAACTTTTGGTAAAAAAGAAAAGAAAACTGCAATGCAGCTAAAATTAGTAAGGTTGCTCCCTCTAGCAGATACTCTACATTCTGTTACAGTATTTATGCTGTATTTTATAATATTGTTAATATCTAATTGTCTGTTTTGTACATTCTATGAGGTAGAACACGATTTATAACCCCTGATCTCTTAATAAGACGAAAAGAGTGATACAATTTTAAATTTCGTAGACATTATGAAGGTTTTTTAATACCAATATTGATATGGATCTTGGTGATCGATGTTTTAAGTATTTTGAGACTAATTGGCTAATTACTCATTATATTTAAACTGTTTCGCACAATAATTTAAATACATACTGTATATGTACAGCGTTATATGTGTGTATATAGTTGGTATAATTACTCCTGGTATGGAAATACATGAATACATGAAGGTAGATACATTTAAAGGCATATGTAAGTACTTGTTGTGGCCATTAACAACCGTTGTGGTCTCCTCCAGTCGCCTTTAATGTGCATGTTAAAAAAAAGCGTGTACCTCCCAGATACACGATACTAAAGGTACACCATAAACATACTCTTGGAGGCATGGAAACGTGGTTCGTGCCGCGTTTACCTGTTCCGCGAACAGGGGCGGACGACACAGCGAGTCACCCGAGTCGCAGCATCTCAGCACACAGCGTCAGCGTCTGTCGATTCGTTGTCTGGTCGGCGAGCTGACTTCCCGATATCGACTGGGACTGCGGATGGGACTGCGACTGAGACGGGTTTTTAATGATGGCGCCGAGCGCATTAAACAAGTCGATAATGTTATTCCATCCACATCGGCAAAGGGAACACAATTCCAGGAATTGTAGCGAAGCCTCGATCCCAGTCGATTGGGATGTAGTTTGGCGATGAACGTATACACACATACAAATAAATGCCTGTATGTATGCGTGCAGTGTGTGTGTGTATGTACATACATCCTTTGTATGCTCATTTGGGAGTCCTCGTAAAGAGTTAAGTTATGCCAAGTTTCAGTTAAGTTTTTAATATGAACTTTATGTGGACTACATTAATGTATAAAACTATGTAATAAATAAATTATAATAGTTATTATTCACTATATATTCAGCAAAATATGTAATACATTGAAAAACTCATTACGGGTTTCTTGGGATCCAAAGTTCTTATGTTTTATGTCAGACAATGACCAAGTATCGGTGAATCCATAAAATCTACAATTTATATACCAATCAAATGGTACAAGCTTCCTTCGATGAATCCATAAAATGTACCATTTATATTCGTACAATGTAGACAATATCCAATCAAATAGTACACGCTTCCTTCCTAGATCGAGTTTTATGTAATTATCAAAAGCTTTTTCTACAGGTCGATCCGTTCAACCCATAGTTCTTGATCCACGTTCCTGCCTCTATTGATCGTCGTCGTCGTTGCGTTCTTTGTTTTGTGGAAACGATCCCATCAATCATACAAAATGTCGAATACTGCGAATTGAGCAAAAATCATTTGAGTCTTCGGATGGAGAGCGGGCAGGTTGGACGAACGCGTGAAACGATTGGAGAGGGGGATGGGGCAGCCGCGACGTCGGCGCCGGCGTCTTGGTGATTAAGGCAATGCTGGAATTTTGCTACTCCCTTCGTTGTTTTTGGCTTGGCTTTTTTCATTAGGTCTTCAAGAATTGTTAGATGTGAGAGAGAGAGAGTGAGAGCGAAGTGAGCGGGAGGCAGCACACGAGCAGGCGTTGCCAGCGACTGCGATCGCGACTGCGGACAACCGTAATCAGGTTTAACTGGTACCCGCAGCAGGCAGGCAGAGCGCCTGAGTAGCCAGCGGCAGAGGCAGCGGCAGCGGCAATTCTGACGTCTGCAGCGCCGCCGTCAGCTTCCTCCGCTCCCAGCAGCAGCGGCAAGCGCGGCGCAGCACATCAAACGATTTGTGCGCCAATAAAATGTCCCCCAGTGCTGCTGGCTGATATGCAAACATTATTTATTTTATTTTATTTATTTATTTTTATTTCGCCGCGCTGATGTTTGGCCGGACTGCCCGCCCGCCCGCCTGCCTGACTGCCTGGCTGACTTGTCGCCTGCGCCTGACTCTGCCACTGCCTCGGCCTATGCCGCGGCCTCTGCTCTGCTCTCGCTGCTTCAAAGTTTGTTGCTGCCTTTTCTGTTTTCTGTCTTTTCATTCTCTTTTCGTTGTTTTTGTTTCGGTTTCGCTTTGCTTCGGTTTCTATAGTAGTGTCTCTGTTTGTTTGTATGCATGTATGTGTGTGTCTGTGTGTGTATGTATGTTTGTCGCCATGTGTGTTTGTATTTTCGAATACTAATATTGTACTATTTCTGTGAGACATGATCTCATCGTACAGCTCGTCTTAAACACGCGCATTTCAACCCGCAGTCGTAGTTTGGGCTCTCTTGGGTAACTCTACTCAATGGCCAAACTATGCTTACAATTAATGGTCGCAAATCTGAACTTATTGCGCATCAAAGTCCCCATGGACAGGGGATACATATTGTGAAAGCAGGCTCGACTGAAGTTCTCCTTGTCATTTGAAATAAATAAACAACCAACTGGTGTAGAAATACGACACTTGCTCGATACAGATGCGTAGTATTATTTGAGGATCATAAATCGATAAAAAAAGAAATAAAAACAAATATGCATGTATATGTTCTCAACTCATCTTCAAATTTCAGATATATTTTCAAAATAAGATACACAAACAATACGATCCTCATAAAATGTTGGGCTAATTTGCTATATTTATATTATTAACTAAATTCTGATCAAAGTTAGAGTAAAGTTTCGCAAATACGCACCCTTTTCAATCGTAGCATGTTTCGCATATTGTAGAGCTTATTAACTATATTTCTGGTAGATGTATTATAAAGTAAATTCGGCTCTGAGTATAGCTTTTAGAATGTTCTGGCCCGGCAAGATTGTAAATGTTTTTATTGGGTGTATCAGTTTTCTTTAGTTGGGACTTGTCTCGGGATTATATTATGTAGCACCCATTTGGCATAAATAAAGGTGGATATAAATGATGTTTTTTTTTTTGAAAACCCGTTCGCGTGTCTAATATTTAACAGCCTCCTTTACCTGTCCACCAGTTGACATTTCGCTTTGAGTCGTGTTGATGCAATCAAATGTATTTTATTGGGGCGCACCTTTCTAATTGATTAATTAATGAATTGAAAATCACATTAATGCAAATAGATGTCGTAAAATTAATGCTCGTAATAATTTAATAGTTACTCCGAATATGAGATATAATTTTTTTTTTTTTTTATTTTCAAATGCTTTGCACAACCGTCAACCCATTGGAGCTGATTTAAATGTTCTACCTTGGTGCTACATTCTACATATAATTTGAGTTATTATTAGATAGTTATGCACGACGCTTTAATGAATTACTTGCGTATTTTTAAGCGTACCTTCAAAATCTATAGAGATAATCTCTCTTCAATGTACATACATATGTATGTAGGTGTGTACTTGCACTGATATAACATAATTGCTAATACGTTATCTCAGAAATAGCACCAAACCCGTCGACCGCTTGAATTAAAGAAAAGTGCCAGTAATTACACTTAAGAAGCTCAAAGTTTTTAAGGTTATTATCTACAAAGTAAAATATATTTGCCTGCGATAAAGAAAAATGTGTTATGAAATTGATTATGTATAAACATACAAGTTACAAATTTTATTTTCATAGGTACAGGGTACTTTAAGTAGATGTTTATGTCGGGCTATAAAATACAAGCAGTATAATACTGGTATATCACAATTTTACAGCCCAATTAATTAACCTAGTTGCCGATTAGGTTTTTCACTTTTGAATTACAATCATTCATAATGTAAAAGGAATAATCGGATAAGATAGTAAGCAAATTGATAGCAAATTATCTTTTAGTCACTATATATAGTATAAACTATATATCTGCCTACAGAATACTCATCTTCTTGTCTCTCTTCAATTGCAGAATCCGCACCGCCACCGTATCAGCGCTCGAAAATGCTGAGACTAAGAGACACAGGTATGTCCGCTCGTTTTTTCCAGGACCAGATCCACTAAGCTAATCAGAGTGCCCGCATCATCTATCCTAGATTCCGATGCAAACACACAAAACGTCGAAAGGTCGACGGGAGTCGCGTGGTCCAGCAGTCAACACAGTCACAGTCACAGTCACAGTCACAACCACAGTCATAACCAAAGCATTTCGAGCATCATGAAGCAAGCAGAGTTGTATGTGCCAAGTCTCGAGTCTTTCACCACCGATGGCAAAGGTGAGTTTGGCTGCGGCCCTATTTTCGCTCTCTTCTTTTTTGTTGTTCTTATCTTTGGAGCAGGCGAGCGGGCGGCTTTATTGAGCAGAGCACCAGCACCTTTGTGCGTGTGTGTGTGTGTGCGCTCATATTTATACCGCACAATAAGAATGCGTATACACAAGCATGCATAGGCATACTATATTCATACATGCATACACACACACACATGCATACTCGCGTATTCATGCATACTCGCGTATTCATGCATATGTAAATGTGTGAGAGCCGCGGCTGGTCGCGTGCGTGTGTTTGAGCACGCCGGCACGGGCCGAGGGCAGAGAGTGGGAGAGCGCAGAGAGCCGGGCAGAGCAGCAGAGTCAAGTTGTTCGTTGGTTGTCGTTCGTGGCGCCAGCTTGCCGCGTCAGGTCGTCACTTTCTATATTGATATTAACTTTTAAGCGAAAACAGCAAAAACGACACGAAAATAAATAATGAGCGAAAAACAAATACAAGCAGAGTGAGGCGAATGCGAATGGCGGAGAGTAAGAGAGGCGACGACGACGACGACGACGGCAGCAACAACAACAACAACACAGCAATCTTTCCGCTTGCTTACGAAAGTTTTTGTAGAGCGGCCGCGACGCGGGAGTGGCTGCGACTGCGGCTGCGGCTGGTTATCGGCACCACAAGCTATACAAGTAGAAGACGCGGGGATTGGGGGGCTAGGTCGGTCGAAGGTAGTGGCGTTATGACTATGATATCATTCACGACGTTGCCGCACGACCGCTGCCGTCGCCGCCAACGCGGCCGTAGAACTGGACAATATGTTATTTCTCTCTATTTTATGGTATTTTCGAGGGGAGCTGAAGCTGGCGGAAAAGCTTTTGGATTGAAATGAGCCGTTAGCTTAGCGCCGCTATAAATAGCTTCAGCTTGCATTGCCCCCAAACAAGCAATGCGGGGGGTGGGAGCAAGAACGCTATATTTGCAAATTGGTCAACGTGATCGATAAGCGGCCGAACCTCGCGCACCGTCCGCCCGCCCTAATTGCGGCCCACTTCAATTCAAATGTATGACAACTCTAACGAGTTGCGTATCGGCAGATCTGTTTGTGTGTGTGTTTGTTCTCTGCGCATGCGGTCACACTGTAACGCACTTTGCCAAGCAGTATTTTTGCAAGCAGTGCATTATAGGAGAAAACTGAGTACATATCCTTAAGAAATCCGATCATGCCGATCTGTTACGTATGCATATACATATGGTTCATATGAGATTGTATGCATTTTCATAAATATGTGCGTACATAAATTCAAGCATATAGAGTTGCACAAATGTGTACATACATACAAACATGCATAAATAGCAGTGTGTACACACATAAATGTGTACGCATATTCGCTGCACAACAAAACACATGCATACATGAGCATGTGTGTGTGCGTTTGTATGCCACGACATGTGTGGCCACTAAGCAACTTACACTGCGCTCCCATACACACACACACACACTCACACACGCACAGGTAGAATATAAAATATTCTAAATTTAAAGATGATGTAGCAGTCCGTGGATGCGCACTTCTTTATGTACTTACATACATATGTATGTAAGTGTTGCTTAATATGTCTGTGTGTACAATGTTCATGCATGCACACACACACACACACACACGCTGAGCAAGAAACAAAACAACGAGCGGCGGCGCTAAGAATCCCAAAGAGTCGGTCGGACGACCGGCGTGTGCCGGAGCAGGGGCCATTGGCGCCAAAGCAGCGGCAGCGCCCCCCTTGCATCGCCCCGCCCAGCACAGCCCTCGCTTGCTCGACGGCATTTGGCATGGTGAGAATTGCAAGCAGTAGGTACATTGTATGCGACGTGTGTGCTCGTGTGTACAAATGTACCTTAATACACACACACAGGGCTGTGCATGCATATGTAGATGTTTATGTACGAATAATGTACCGTGTTCTAACAAAAGTCAAGGATATTTATGTACCTATTTATGTCAATTTGTTATGTACATGAATATGTAGCAATGTACCTGTATTTGCGTTTATGTATTGCGCTTTTAGATAACAACATTAAAGTCAAGGGTTTGTATGTACATTTATTATGTACCTGTACATCTGCTCCCAAATACACTTTGTACCTATTCGCAAACGTCAGTCTCAGCTGCGTCAAAAGCGGGGTAAAGATTTCGTGGCCATGACGCGTCGCGACGAGACGTCGACGGCGCCAGTGCCGGCGTCGACCCAATTAGGTAAACAGCAGCTAGGCGCCATTTGCCGGACACCGCCCCCTGCGCTGACCGTGGCCAGCCCCGGTCGTTCAGTCGTAGTATTCCCAGTGCCAGCCATAGCCCCCTTTTTAGCCCACAAGTGCATGCAAAATAAAAGCTGTGCGCGAATTTATGGCTAAATCTTTGCACAAACACATTGTTTATATTTGTCTACAATGTGTGCCCACACGCAGATACCCTGTAGCGTAGCCCGAAACAATTAAAACATTAATTTAAATACAGTTTCGTTTCAAAAATGGCTATAAAATATACAACAAATGTGTGTGTCTGAAGTCAAACATTTTAATATTATGGCCATAATATTATGGCAAGTAGTGCGATACGTTTGCTTTGTCTTTAGGCGCGTTGCAATCTTGGCAAACATTAGCCCAAAGGCGCCGGCCTGTGTTTACGTAACGCTCTGGCGCCAAAATTAGTGCCATATAAGTAGACGTTATATACATACATATATATATATATATACATCCGTCTGCTTGCATTTACCTCTGCTTGGCTCTCGATTAGATCAGAGCGACTGCTCCCCGTTAATCTCCACACTCCCTCTCTATCTGTTCCGCATGGCCATAAATGTTAGTTATACTTTAAGCATTTCCAACACATATTCTTATCGCATAGGCTTTCAGAGAGTATCAGCAATCGGATATACATTCAAACATCGACTCAGGCTCCTAAAAATTCAATTGAGCAATTGCGTACGTAAAATCCCTACATATGATATATTAGCCTATATACTAAATATAACTATAGATTTGGCTGGGATTCACAAGATCACTCAGAGCAGATGTTTCCAGCTGATTTTTTAAACGCAAAACAGCCGAGTAAACAGTGTTATAGAGTTATGGGTAAAAGATAAAGATAGATGAATCTAATTCCAATGGGTTCCCATTGGAAATATCTGTGTATTTCGGAAATTAATAGTTATTTTCAGCTGAAAAATAGGTACATATTAACGCGTTGATTTGGTAATATTGCAGGCTTACGAAATATTATAAAACTCTTGTGAATTTGTTTAAGATTTCGACCTAGTGTACCTATTATATAGTATAGTATTTAGATACTTAAAAATGCATTCTAAACTAATTTTTTGCAATTATTTTACTTCTTATTTCCAGATCGCAGTGCGTGCTCCAAGGACTGGTGTCAGATAGCCTACTGGGAGCTGGCGCAGCGAGTCGGTGAGTTCTTCCATGCCAAGAAGCCGATTGTCAACATCTACGGTGACGGACCAGTCGAAAGCGGAGGCGGGGACAGCATGTGCTTGCGTGATTTGGGTGGCAAACAGCCGCCGTCGGATGCGGTGCAGAACACGCGACAAAAGGTTGGACTGGGTAAGTTGGACACGCACAGTGTGCGCTGTGTATAAATGTTGAAATGTTGAAAATTAATAATGTCCCGAATTGCAGGTGTTACACTCAGTCTGGAGTCCGATGACGTGTGGATCTATAATCGCAGCAATGTGCCGATATTCGTGGACTCACCCACGCTGTCCGAACGCCAGCTGAACGAACGGCATCGGGTGTGCAAAGTGTTGCCCGGCTACTGTTTGAAGGCCTTCGAAACACAAAGGTATGTCAACTGGCAGCGCGCACTTTATGAACTTTCGGATTAATGAATTTGCTCGTTTTTCTCGCAGGGCCCAATGGCTGGCCTGCAAGCAGTCGCAGCACAGCAACCAGGTGGGACCAATCGATCGGTTTAGCATGAAGATCAGCTTCGCGAAGGGCTGGGGCAAAACGTACAAGCGGCAGGATGTAATGGGCTGTCCCTGTTGGCTGGAGGTGCACTTCAATCATCTGCGGTGACAGTGCCAGCACCCGCTGGCGGGCAATCCTCAGACTGAGCCCATCTGCAGACCCATCACGCTGCTACACGAATCGAGTCAGCTACTGCGCATCATAAAGGAGTTGTTAACACGACTGTGCACATTGGGACTGCAGGCTAGAAGAAGGAGGAGGGGCTGCTTGAAGCGGGTGACGAGTATCGGGTAGCAAGATGTACCCGGAGACGGAGTACAGCGATCAGGGCCAAGGTCAGGCGACGACGACGACTAATTAGTAGGGGCAACAATGGACTGCAAATGAAATACTTTTACAAGTTTAACTTAATTATGAAACATGTTTCAATTAATTGCTAATTTACAATGCCACATCGAAATTAACTTATGTATAATACGCATGCGCGGCAGCAGAAGCGACCACGATGGCGACGGAGTTAGGAGTGTTAAAATGCAAATAGTAATTGATTGTTAAACATAGCTAAAATTGAAATCCTGTGATTCACTCTGTATATGTGTATGTACACACACACAAACACACACCGACACACATGTAGAGTATGTATGCAGACGCAAGAAACTCCTCGGGGGCTTCCTACTTTTTATCATTTTATCATTTGCTATAAACCGATTTCATTGAGAAAACGTTGAATTTTTTTTAGTTTTGAATTATTTGATTTTAAAACTTGTAAAAAATGATGAAGCTACAGCCAACTCAGCATCCCTTTCCCATTCAATTTAGTCATTTAATTTATTTTATTTTATTTAAAACCGATTTCACTTTTATTTAGATCAAAACTCACTTGCATTTCGACCAAATGGAAATGCAAATTTGAGCAATTTTGAAAGCGTCAGTTGAGAACTTCAATTCTAGTGGGATTCGCGTAGCCCCCGATGTTTGGTTTATTGCGCCAGCATACACATCTGCATATGTACACACTTGTACATTTTAATTCCAAAAATTTATTATTACAATAACCATACGCCCTTTTATGAAAGCATAAGTACATACGAGTACGATAGTAAAAACAATGCTGATTTTAAAAATAGCTTGGACTTGAGTCATTTTGAATTTATGCAATACAATGCCCATGCATGCATGTACATATATCTTCAAAATGATATTATATTTAATCAGCGTTAATAGTTGTAGCTTTACTGTTAAGTTTTAAGAAATATTTTTTGTAATAAATTTCAATATATTTACAAACTCTCCGAGTTTTGTATCATTGTAAAATGTTTACCCATGCAAAATTTAAGGAATCCAAACAAATGAACGGATTGTACAGCTGTACAGCAAAAAGAATAACTACCGAGTTGAGCTATATAGCAAGGCGGATATGACCAAATGTTTATTCTGATCAAGAATTTTATACATTTTCACTTATGTCAATATGTTTACAATATATATTCTATTTGTATATAAAACATCCTCAACGTAAAATTCTACTCAATGACATAATCCTCATCGAAATCATATTTATCCGCTTTCGTCGATGCCATAGTTAGACTAAAGTTTTCCAGCACATCTGTGATCTTCGATATTTTCTTCTCATTACGAACGTTCTGTTTTTTCTTCTTTTTCTGCAGCTCTTTTATGTTCTTGTTTAGCGATTGATTTTCTGATAATATAAAGAAATATCATTGATAAACAACTACAAAAATGATAAGAGAGTTGTTTACCTTCCAAGAGCAGCACAGGATCTGCTTTCTCCTTCTTCTCCTCATCTAATTTCCTTTTGCGACCCTTTGCGGGCGCTTCTTTATCGGCTATTACCGCAGGGCTAACTGTCGGCTCTTCGCGCGGCACTCTTAACTCTAATGGACCTGTCGATGTTATCTCCATGACATCATCCGATTTCTCAGGGCAATGGTTGAGAATATCAGTCTCCATAGTCTCGAAGTTATCCACGTCAAACTCGCGCGCCTCTGAATGAACAATGGATGCACTAATGTGCGCACTTTTGTTGTCTGGCACCTCTGGCGGTTGTGTACAATATTTGATTTTGCCTGTATTCCAATCATTGAGAACGCTGCGAGCTGCTGCAACAACATCGGGAACGCCCTTCTTTAAGAACTTGCCTAAGAAAATCAAGGAACAAAATTAATAACAATTGGCGTGACATAAGATTTCGACTTACCCATTCTGGCTGCCTTCTTGGCAAAGAATTCCTCAAAATTATCGTAGTTGGTAATATCGTACATCTTACAGAAGTACTCCTTGCTAGCCCTCTTCAAAACGCTCTCGGCTATGCTGAAGGGGTCCTTAACATCGCCCACACGTTGAGCGTTCTTTAGAACAGCATGCGAGTTCTCACTACCTTCGCCGGCAATGCTGGTAAACACGATGCCGGGACAATCAATCAGCTTGATCTTTGAGTCGAGCTCAACTTCTTGCATAGCTCTAAATCAGGATTATATAGTACATTTCCTTATATTGCTCAAGAAAGGACTTACTTAGTGACTCCTGGTGTACTGCCAACCATGCAGGAGCGTCCTCGCGTTAGGGAGTTTATGATTGAACTCTTTCCCACATTTGGGATGCCAACAACGCCTACTCGAATTGATGTTTTAATACCCTTGTTGCGGCAGTAATTGGCCAACATGGACATCAGCAACTCAGCTCCGATGCACACGGATCCCTGCATAGCCTTCTCTGACTTCATGTCACGCATCTTTCGACGGCCCAGCCTCGATGCCTGATCCTGAGTTGATGCCTTGAACGCTGTCACGGGTCCACTACGTCTAAAGTATTTAATCCAGTTGTTCAGATTTTCTCTGGGCACCAGATCCGCTTTATTTAAAATAAGAACAAGTCGCTTATTTCCTGGAGCAGCACGCACAGCCCGCTCAACCTCATTGCAACGTGTACCCAATGGATCGCGAGCATCGACTACCTCAAGGACTACGTCGGCGTTTTCAATAACCTTGCGAAACTCTTTGAAATATTGTTTCAACGACTGTTCCTTAGTGGCGGCATTCTTGTACTTTTTTCCCCCATCATCCTCATCATTTTCGTGCATTATTCCATGGACTGTGCCACGCATGTCGGCATCCTCAACCATTGACTCCAGCGATTTGAATTTGTTTTGGTTTTGTACGCGCTCTGCTTTGAACTGTTCACGGCGTGCAAGACGTTCGGCCTCTTGGCGCTGCTTGGCTTCCTCCACCTCCTTGAGAATATCATCTTTGAAGGGGCAATTGTTTGGGATTTGTATTAGTTTCTGTTTCTTACTGCCTTTCTTGGGATTCTTTTTGGCCTCGCGACGTTCCTTTCGATTGTGTTCACGAACTTTTTTGTCGATTTTGTGCTTAAGACGACCAGTCAGTCGTTTAGATTTTTTAGCTGCAATAATGAAATACAAACAAATTGTCAATTAAATACATAACTTACTCTATATTACTTACTTTTTAATCGTTTCAGAGCCATTTTAAACGAGAACTTCCCAAACTACACAGCCGAATCCAAACACGTGAAAATAAATGTGCTTCTTCTTTTCAAATAGAGTGACCATAGCGGCCGAATGTTGCCAGCTGTAATATCGCCTTATTCAACACTGAGCGCGGTGCGCGTTGCCGGATCATTTCTAGTTCGGTGATATAAGTTTTACTCGAAGGAACATTGTTATTATTTTTATTCTTCGAATATGTCAATGAAACGAACTTTATTTTCGGGAATCCAATATATTAAGCGATGTGCGCTTTCAGCTGCATCGCCACGCAGCTCGTATATACACACAAGTGCATGTTTGGCAAAGGCAGAGGACCGCAAGGAAATGCTGGCTTCGCTGCCGGCCAAAGACGAGGGCACGGTGGGCGAGAAGTCTGTGGACATTGACACGCTTATTAGCCGGTATGCATATAATCTAACCCTTACGGATAAAAAAAAATTCAATAAATAATTGTTATTATTGCCTATAGAAAAGCCAAGTTCTTTCCGGATTCTACCACGGCTACAGAGCTTTTTAATGGCATTCCATACAATGAACTGCCGATTTGCAACATAAGGGTCTCCCCGAACAACACGATTATATCCGTAACTGACTATAAAGGTATAGGCTTCAAGGAACTTTGAAACATAGTTTTTATTTTAGTTTCCTGATTTCAGGTGTACCAAGACTTATACGCTCATGCGGAATTGAAGGCTTCAAGAATACCAGGAAGGGCACAAACATTGCTGCACAAGCGACAGCTGTTACCATTAGTGCGGTAGATTGGATTATGATTATTACTAGCAAAACAAACTAATAACATTGTGCACTTTCAGAAAGCCGTTGAACTTGGCTGGAAAACAATTCGCGTGAAAGTTCGCGGACTCGGGCCTGGACGCATGGTAAAATATCCCCACATTGTCTAAAGTATATTTTAGTTTCATGAAAATGATTCCTTACAGTCAGCTATCAAGGGACTTCAAATGGGTGGCTTAAATATTATTTCCATTACTGATAACACGCCGGTTTCATGGAATCCTCCGCGTCCACGCAAACAAAGAAGTCTATAATTCGATGATACCATACCATACACATGTATAATTATAAATTAAAGAATTGTGCACATTGTTTAAACTTGTTTTTAAAACTGGTTGTTTTATTCATTGTGCTTCTGCACATTATAATCTTTTCAGAAGATGGTTATTGCTTTGAAAGGCACGTAAAACAATTAGAGATAATTATTCACGCTCGTGCGGCTATTGTCAAATAAAACCACTATTAACATTTCAGTTGTATATAGTAAAATATATTTTTTTCCGAAACTATTTCTGTTTTTAAATATAATTAAATTATGGTATAATCTACAAATTATGTACAAGCATTAAAGTACAAAAACCTAATCGCCTACACGACTTTTTTTCATTATAATTAATCTAGGAGGCACTATATCTATGCGTTGTGATGAAGTCATACACTCGAAGAGCGAGTCAGAAAAGTTTATACTTAAGAAAATCCTACCTAACTATCATACTATAGAAACTTATGAATACATAAATATGTACATACATACAATCACCTTATAAAAGTAATTCAATACCAAGCGTAGATTAGATTTTCTTACTTGCAGGCTTTATAAATATGAAATGCTGCTTATTGCACCCATGTATACATACATGTGTATGTATATTTGTACAAGAGTTTGGCTGGAATGGTTCTCTATATGGAATATTAAGTGAATGGATGGTATTTTTGGTTTTGGGACTGTGGCTGGAGAATCATGAGCCCGTTGTGAATTTTTTATATCGCCATTCTTTACTCCTATCTATCATATTCTGCATGGCAGTACACATTGGCGTTAATAAACATTTTTTGCGGGTAGTGATTTTATCAGAAGGCGCTACATTACTATTTGGCGATAACATATTAGCTTCATCCTTTATTTGATTTGGCACAGAAAACGGCGTATGTATTAAGTGCGAAACGCTGCGATCTCTATCAGTTACGTTTTCGGACTCTCGACTCATTCGCTGACGATTTGAAAGCTTCATATTGTTCCGTACGATATTTTTAACACTCAATTCCGTCATCAACTCGCTTTTTATAGTCATTTCCGTATCACAGTTGTTACAACCTCCAGCTCCGTAAGAGGCATGAAACTGCATATTAGACGGCATGCCATCAAAGTTAGCATTTCTGCTTCCACAGGGATCCCGTTGGAAATCGGCATGCATGTCAGTATTGCCGTCGTCTCGCCGGGGTGTCTCACTTTCTTCATAGTCCATCAAGGAGCTTGCGCAAGAAGGTTGGTAAATAACAGCAGAGGCATGACCGGAACGCCCTGAATTCAAAGGAGTACCCTGTTCCCATGTATTCGATCGCGGATCATACACTTCCACAATAGATAGAAAGTTGTTTCCATCGAAACCGCCAATAGCGTACAATTTTCCATCCAGTGGCGTCAACGAGAGAGCACTTCTGGCGATCTGGATGGGAGCAACCATATCCCATGTCTCATTATCGGTATCATAGCGCTCTACAGTGGCCAATTGACGTGTCCCATCGAATCCACCTACGACATATATATACTGATTGATGGCAGCAACACCTGTTTAAAAATTGATAAGAGAATAAGTACAAGGTAGTTGGGAGGTTCTTGATCAAATTACCTGCACCGCTGCGTCCGGTTTTTAATGGCGGCAAGTAGCTCCACTCATTGTTTTCCGGATGATAGCACTCCACGCTGGCCAGACGCTCGTTGCCGTCGAAACCACCGATGGCGTAGAGTAGGCGGTTAATAACCACAACGCCGACGCCCAAGCGTTTGGAATGCATTGGTTGAACAAGTGTCCAGCGATCTTGATCAGGATCATAGCTTCAAGGATGTTACATAATTAGTACTTTTCACATTGTATGCAGTATTGATACCTACTACTCTACTGTATTGTGGTATTCCATGCCCGCGGATCCACCTACAGCATACATTAGCTCGTCCATGACGGCGACGCCCACACGATGTCGTGGCACAGACATTGGCGAGCAGGGACGCCACGTCTCTGTGATGGCACTGTAACGATCTACCCAGTCAGAATCGTAAGAAGATCCAATATTGTTATTACGTCCGCCCACAGCATAGAATTTGCCCTTTAAAAATGCAGCTCCCAGACCAGAACGTGGTATGCGCAGGTTAGGTAATGTGGTCCACGTCTTGTCGTCCACATTGTAGGCCTCCAGTATGTCGAGTGAATGTCGGAAGAAGCCGCCAGCGATGAATATCATACGCGTCGTATTTGGCTTACGCTCATTCACGCCCGGACATTTATGCAATGTCAAGTCCTTAAAGATCTTAGCGAGATATTCCCTGCAGGCCGGAACCTTACGAAGTACATCACAGTTTTTCATTTGATCCTTCAGAAAGTTGGGCGTCAGAAATTGACAGCGAACTGCGACAAGTATGTGCTCCATCTTGCCGTGTCGATTATCCTCGTCGTACTTGACCCACTTCAAAACTGCATTGTACACTTCACGCTCTTCCTGCACGTTTAGCTCGTCACGTCTGATAAGAGCGATAAGTTGATAGGCGGACAACTGGAGAAACTCTTCCTCTTGACACACCTGTCAAAACAATAAGCAATCTTAATAAAGTTGGAGATAAGAGCGATTGCCATGATCTCACCTGTGTAAAATGCCTCTCGATAAAGTAGTTCGCTTTTTTCTGTAGCTCGATGCAGCCATGCTGCTCTGCAAAATTGGCAATACCAATAGCATTGGTAGGGTCCAACTGACGCTCCAAAAATGCACAGCATGCGTCAATTACGTTTTGCACCTGGAACATTGTCGCAGCAGGAAGTAATTGACAGACAGTTACCTCCGTCACGCGTATCTGTCCTGTGTACATAAAGTAAAGGATTCGGGCCATTGCCGTGGGACACACCTTTGGATATGAATCAAACAAACTGTTTATGTATTATAACCACTAATTGATGGCATAGCCAGGTTGCCACTTACCCCCTGCAACTGCACGCGCGACATCTCCGACTCTTTGAGGCCACCAGTGAACATGGCTTTGAAATATGGCGACGCAGCTGATAGTACCACCTTGTGGGCCGGAAAAAGTTCCTTCTTTACCTCGAGCACAACGTCTGTGAGCATGCCGTGGGAGCGCATCATAAACATCATTTTGAGTGCTTCCTTCGCATAGTTAGCCATGCAGAAGGTCATGTCGTCGTCTGTAGCATCCTGCTCATCCATGGAACGCGTCGCATCGAAGCGTCCGCACGAGGATGAGGAGAGGGAACCACAGTCGGAGTGTTCATTCATCTCAATGTCTATAAGAACATAAGGGTGGACATTAAACCAAAAGTAAATAAAGAAATAAACTAGTTAATTAAATACACACATTAATTTAATATAACATATAGGTATATACATATATCTTATACGAATTGGGTTATGTATTAGTCCGGCTTAACCAAAATTCCGAAAATGAAGTAAAATCATCGCAATTTTGTCGCAACCGACTCAACATTTCAACAATATTCAAAATTTCATCCGAGAACTTTGAAATTATTTGATCGCGTATGGTCGTTTTGTGTGATGGTCGAAAACTGAATGTATACTATATACTGAATGAGTTGTGGGTTTCTGGCGCGGCTCATGCGATTCTAGATTAGCTATACATATATAGTCACAAATACAAACATATGTGACCAGTCATGCTCATTGGCAATATTTGCTGACACTAACAACAACAAGTTCGAGAAGCATACGGGCTACGCGCGGTTGTTGGTGTTTTCTCACCTCCCACAATAAGTTCACAATAGAATCTGGCTAATTTGTAGGACTTGCGTAGCGTTGTCGATCTTTACAAATTGCCGATAACGCTGACACAATAACCAGGTGCGTTCAAAGTCCACAAAAAGTGAAAAAGAAAAACCAGAAAAAACCGGACATTATAAAGGAAAATTCTACACTTTCAAATGTTGTATTCAAAATATGATTGGATCAGAAACAACAAATACAGATAACAGGTTTTAAGTTTTAATAGATGTACGTGTGTATGTATTTATGTTTGATAGTTTCATTATTCATAAGTTTCATAAAGCACCACATAGGTTGTGTGTATTTTTATGTTTAACCGCAAAACTGATCCACGTTTCTGTCTTCTCAATGAATGATAGATAATACAACTAAAATCAGCTGCCCACCTACGGCATAAACCAATCGTGCGTACGCCAAAATCCAACTGAAACCCTTTCAGCATTCCCACTAAGCACCTGTCTAGCGTTGCAGGTGAAAAAAACTTGAAGTGTCGACATTACTCGTAGAAATCAAAAGCCAACTCGCTGACATCGAAGATTAAATACCCTTAGAACATTGACCGATTGCATATTAATATTTTAATGGCATATACCATAGGTCAGTATAAATCTTTCGAGATCTATAAATTATACAAATGTACTATAGGTGTTTGTGTTATCTCAATTATCCATAAGGCTTATGATAATAATTCAGTACCTTTGTCCCAGAATACTATTTTAAGGTTAACAACTTAAATAAATCTTTTAATATAAGATGCATCTAGAGACACTTTTCTTTAGTTAATATTTACTACTATAAAGACTTTTTTTCAATTTGCTTGCGAATGTTTGAAAATGACGAGATTAGGGTATTCTCAACACATACGAGCACGATTAGATTTCGAGTATATAAAAGTACAAACATATACACCTTATGTGATCTTATATGTAATTCTAAGCAGACTTAGTATGCCCTACAAAATAATACAAGTGCAACAGTTCCGCCACTTAAAAATTTGTCTTTGGTCATTGGACTTTCAGTACGGTGTAAATAATCAAGTTAATAAAGTTGTGATTTTGATAAGAAGGGAATTAATGGAATAAAAACCTGTGCTGCTAATACAAAATATAAGAATTGCACTTAGGAAATGCAGATAGCAACCGATAGTTTTAAACCGATTATTTAAAGAGCAGTCGAAAATCGAATCTTTAAGACTTCACATAAGGGTATTCTTCATATTCGTTTAATTGATAACAAGAAGATGACGAGGCAAAAAATTAATGCAAACTTTTAATTGACGGACTTTTTTTTATTCTTTGCGGGTTTTAATAAATTGTGTGCATATGAATAAGGGCTTCTCGAGGCGATAACTTGGCAGTTACACACAGGTTGTTCAGAGTTGGTTCTACATATAATTATCATAGGATTTGCAAGACAGATAAAGAAATATGCCCGACTGGAGCAGATGTGTTTGTTATTGTTTTACATTGTGCTACATTTTCTCCAAATGATTGTTTATATAGTTTTCAAAGCACGTACACATCAACGTCATCACTCTGATTACTACAGCGTTCGTGTCATGCTACATCTATCTTCCACCCACTCTATTTAATAGTCAGAGTTTGACAGAGAATAAGAATACGTCTTCATGTTTAGCATGCAGAATTGTGTTAATTCAATATATTAATACAAATAACTAATAAAACTATTAAAAAAAAATCCGCATAGTATGGATGACGTGCTCTCACAATGACACTGCAAAAACAATCTATTCGTATCTTTGCCGTTCGGGGTTCCCTTCACGTTGGATTTATCAAGTGTGCGATAAACACAAAACCAAAGAGAGAAATATTGTCAAATCACGGTGAGAAGGCACAAACACGCACGCATTGTATGTATGTATTAATGTGCATATGCTTGTACATACATGCATGTATGGCAGCTACAAACGTCGATGGTGTGAGAGCACTTTTGATTTTGTTAAAGCAAAGACACATACAAATAAACATATACACATGTGCATACACTCTTATGTTCATTTAGATATGTGTGCATTCTATTTTACTCAAGTTGAGTCAACAACTTGTTGATTTTTTGGATTTAAATAGATAAGTAACGCTTCAGACTTCAATTGTCAATGAACCTACACAAGCACAGTTGCGTACACCTTTGTACTCAATATTGTATTTACAATAATTCATATATATATAATTGCTGGGATCTTTCAAGCATTTATACTATCACGTGTGTACACAAATGACGAATTTTCATTTGTGTGTGAATCAAACAGCTGATAAATTGGGCAATGTGTTTTAGGTCATTTTTTTTTGAGAATTTTTGGCTTTAATATTTCCTTTCTTTAATGTGCTTTTTGTTTATTTCGATTAATTCACCGCACAACACATAGAACAATAATTTTCATTTGTTTATTAATTTACCATGTACTAGTTTGCAAAACCACCGTTTGTTTTTATTCTTTCGTAGCACCAACAACCGCAACCGTGTACAACTCTTAACTAAGGCATTGCAGTGTTGCCACATATTTAAAATATATAGTATTTTTATGAGTGACCATAAATTATTATGACGAAAGATATACCAAAAAGGCATGCGATTATTTAATAATTTTAAACAGCAATCATTAATACTATATTTTCATTACATAAATAAATTTAAAAACAATAAATATCTATATGTGTGTCCTGACTTATGAAACGCCAATCAAATGAGGTACTGGTAATAATGTTAATATTTATTTTATATAAGTGCATTGTGTGAGTACGATATTTTTTATATGAACCTTTTTTTGCACATTCAAAGTTATTATAGACTGGCAACACTGTTCTGGACTCGTAATAAGTTATCTTACTAATATTTAGACCTTAATAGATCAGCTATATTTTAACGAAATTATGGCAACCACAGCAATACGAAAACAAAGCGCATCTGTAATATTCTTTCATGGCTCTGGTGATACAGGATCTAATCTAATGGAATGGATTCGGTTCTTACTGGGTCGTAATTTGGACTTCGAACACATTAAATTTGTCTATCCAACTGCCCCAACACAAAAGTATACTCCACTTAATGGTCAGCTGTCTTCAGTATGGTTCGACCGACGTTCTTTAAACATTTCAGCAGAAGAAAGCAGAAAGAGTATGTCTGAGTGTTATGATAATGTAAAGAAAATAATACAGAATGAAGTCGACCAGGGCATACCGGTGAATCGCATAATTGTTGGCGGTTTCTCTATGGGTGGTGCTGTTGCTCTGCACACTGGTTACCATCTTAATCCGGATTTAGCTGGCATTTTTACACATTCTTCTTTTCTTAATCGTAAATCAGTCGTCTATGAATCCATTCAAAATCGTACATTAACTAATGCAACACTGCCTGAACTTTGTATGTTTCATGGAGAGCGAGACACTTTGGTTCCCTTGGAATGGGGCGAGGAGACGTTTGAGGCTTTACAAAAATTAGGTGTATCAGGCACATTCACACCTCTTAAGAACACGTTACACGAGCTTAAGATTAAATCACTTCTTGAAATCGAACAATGGATACTAAGAAAACTGCCTCCTTTGGATGAGCAACTTCAGCACAAACTTTAAAAACCGGATGATTAACATATAGAAATATATTGATAAATTTACCAATTCAAAAAACCGCAAAATACTTATTATATTGATGTATTTGGTATCACACCAGCGCAGTTAGGTGCGGCGCACAGGCAGAGCTTGCCTCCAACTACGCCTTCATTAGAATCTCCACCTCCATAATGAAAACATAATTCTTCATTCGCATCTATGTCTCGCTTAGCAAAGATACCTGTAATAGCATTTATGAGAATAAGAATAATAACTCTGTATATGCTGCATTTCTCACATATTTTTGGAATTGGACAATTTATTCGCACTGGCAGGATATCACAGTTTGGATTACAACTGTGGTTTAGGTACCGACCAATGTTTCCACGTAAATATGGATCGACACAGGTCACCTGCACTGGTTTGATCTTTGTATTTCCGTTAGACTTGGCATATTCATTGAGGCATAAAATGTAGTTCATTTGGCCATATTTGTCAATATGCTTGAGTCGACGCTTGGCTTCGGATAGCGTCAAAAGCTCTCCAGCATATTCACAGATGAACGCGCCGCATGGAATTTTAGTAGTAGTGCGCAGACCCTTTGACTTAAACCGAGGCGAGTCAAATATTTCTAAATTTTTGCGAGGCCCATACTGAACAAGTCGGTTTTTGCATACATTCGCGTTGCAGTGACATAAATCATTACACTCAATTAGGGCAGGCAAATAGTCACACACCTTTTGTTTTAAAACAAATTCATCAGCACTTGCATTATATTTGAACCTTCCACCGTGACAGCATGCTATGTTGTTTTCGTTACAATCATAGGTGATACTGCAACGACATGAAGCTGTTAGCAAAGAATTGTAATCATCTCGCAGTCGCTTAAACTCATTGCTGCCGTCGTCAAGCATAAGAACATTTTCTAAAATATATTCAATTGATTCTTGATGTTCGTAATCATCTTCCACCTCCAACATTACGTTTCGCTATTAAAATTGTTTACAACCAACGTTTTATTTTTCTTATCGAAATATATCGATAAATTTAGTATGCTTTTTAAAATATTAAGGTTTCTTTTACTCCACAATTGTATAACAACTTACACTATTTGAGTAAAAAACATGATTAATTATAATTAATGTATGTGATATAAGTAAAATGATAATGTTTCCCTTAGCATTTAATTTAAAAATACTTTTAAGTGTTACAGGTACTACACAAAAAAAAAACGCACATCTCTATAAATTATCGTGCTGCCTCTCTCCTTCGCACCGATTTTTGCGAGCTCGTCACAGTTTTTTTTACTCAACCTGGCATCATAATTTTTTGTCATTTTGCATTGCAATTATTGATTAAATTGGATCATTCCGTTACAAGCGTGCGATGAGCGAAACTATTAACACCGCGGTCCAGTTTCCGACCTTCGAGAAGCCGACCGTGCAGTTCAACGAAAAGGGCTGGGGACCATGCGAGTTGCCGGACACGTTTAAGGATGTTCCTTACCAGCCGTTCAGTAAGAATGATCGCTTGGGTAAAATCTGCGACTGGACGAGTACCTCCAACAATGATAAGAAGTATCAGAGTAAGTAAATTCAAGTAAAACTAATGTTTCAAAATAACAAAGTGAGGTTATGTCGTATGTGTGCATTTTGTTTGTGGATGTCGTGGCAGCCAATATTAACTAAAATATTGTTTTTACAGACAAGTATGCTTCAACCTTTGGAACCGGCAACCAATATGCATACTATCATGAGGAGGACGAGACAACCTTTCATTTGGTGGATACGGCGCGCGTGCAAAAACCACCTCATCAACGCGGGCGCTTCCGTAGTATGCGCAACTCGCGTTCAGGACGCGGCCGCAATGCTCGCGGTGGTCTTAATACCCATGGCCATGGTATGACCACATTAAATAGCAAGAACGTGAAGGCCCGTGATCCGCGTCGCGGCGTGGGCAAGCGATTTGGAAACCGTGGCCCTCCGCCAAAAATGCGCGAATCATCAGTGGCTGTACGTGCCGACTGGGCTTCCATTGAGGAAATGGATTTCCCTCGTTTAATCAAGCTGTCACTACCGAATATCAAGGACGGCGAAGACATTGCCACTTGCGGTACGCTGGAGTACTATGACAAGACGTACGATCGCATCAACGTTAAGAACGAGAAGCCACTTCAGAAGATTGATCGCATTGTGCACACTGTAACCACCACTGACGATCCTGTCATTCGCCGTCTGTCAAAGACAGTTGGTAACGTTTTTGCAACGGATGCCATTTTGGCCACCATTATGTGTTCGACTCGGTCAAACTACTCATGGGATATTGTCATTGAGAAAGTTGGTAAGATAATTTTACTTAAATGCATAGTTAGAGTGTATTGTAACATGCGATTTATGTTGCAGGTGATAAAATCTTCATGGACAAGCGCGACCATACTGAATTCGACTTGTTGACTGTGAATGAGACAAGCGTGGAGCCTCCCACTGATGACGACAGCTCGTGCAACTCGCCTCGTAATCTGGCTATTGAGGCCACCTTCATTAATCACAATTTTAGCCAGCAGGTGCTAAAGACTGGTGAACAGGAGGCCAAGTATAAGTTTGAGGAAACCAATCCATTCATTAGTGAGGATGAAGATATCCAGGTTGCTAGCGTGGGCTATCGCTATAAAAAATGGGAACTCGGCAGCGACATTGTAAGTCTATTGTTAATTGGTTATTTGCGGTGCCGCTTGACAATTTTAAAATTTTATCCAGGTTCTTGTGGCACGTTGCGAACATGATGGTGTCTTGCAAACGCCGAGCGGTGAGCCTCAGTTCCTGTCCATCAAGGCACTGAACGAATGGGATTCGAAGCTGGCCAACGGTGTTGAGTGGCGCCAAAAGTTGGACACACAACGTGGTGCTGTTTTGGCTAATGAGCTGAGAAACAATGCATGCAAGCTGGCCAAGTGGACAGTGCAAGCTGTTCTGGCTGGTTCCGATCAGTTGAAGCTTGGTTATGTTTCACGTATTAATCCCCGTGATCATTCGCGTCATGTTATTCTGGGAACGCAGCAGTTTAAACCACATGAATTTGCCACACAGATCAATCTGAGTATGGACAATGCTTGGGGTATTCTGCGTTGTATTATTGACCTGGTCATGAAGCAAAAGGATGGCAAATACTTGATCATGAAGGATCCAAACAAGCCAATTATTCGATTGTATGATATCCCCGATAATACATTTGATTCGGACGATTCAGATGATGGTGAAGGTGATGATGGTGAAGGTTTCCAGCAGGTCTATAACTATGCCAACAACAGCAACAAGATTTAGTTCTACAATTAGCTCTGTGCGCATTCTAACGTTCTGAACACATATACATAAATATATAAATACATTGAAACGTACACATACTCGTATATCATAAAAACAATAACCGGTTAAACAATGCCAAAACAATATTCCGTTATTGTTTGTTGCGTCTACTGTAACAATTCGATTTTATTAAGTTGCAACAAATTACGAGTAAAGCACAGAAAGAAAACAAACATTTAGTATTTTTCTTCCCATAGCTGGCTCGATAAGCTGTATAATGTACTTGAATGTATATGCAGCTTTGCGATGAACGATCTCTCACCCCTGACATCTGTCCGTGATAATGCCCAGCGATGCCCGGCTACAAGCGATTTATAAAGCTTCAACTGGTTGTCAATATGACAGCTTGTTTAGTCTCAAAGCGAAACTCTCGGCGATCGATTCGCACAGTAATCCGTAGAGAATCTCAATATGTTGACGGCATTGGGACTGCAGCTCCAATTGATTGGATTGTTAGGCGGTGTTTGCATAGCTGGTAAGCAGTTGAATGTCCTCATGTTGGGTTGGAGGAGGCGTCTTTTTTTTATTATCAACTTCAGACCGGTTCAACCGGATGCTGTTTGCTATAGAGTTTTAATTGACATTGATTCTTTAATCTCCAATCACCGGTAGCCACCACTACTGCGCAATTCAGCTATGGTAACTGTGTGACTAAGGGTACTGAAGAGAAGGGGCTATGCATTCACATAAGAGACTGCCCTTTTCTCTACGAGATACTCAATATAAGTCAACCAACAATAGCTCAGCGCCAAATGCTGTCTGATAGTCAGTGTGGGCTGGATAATACACGCCAAAGTGGGCTGGTTCAGCGTATTCTCGTCTGTTGCCCGGATAGTAAACGTCCCGCCCATAGTGGCGCCACTGGTGGTGACTCTACCGCGAATAACCGTTTTAGTGATGAGCCCGAGCCGGGTAACGTTTTGCCTAGCATTGGAAAATGTGGTATATTGTTTGCCAATCGCATTATTGGTGGGATTAAGACGCAGCTCTCCGAATTTCCCTGGATGGCGCTGCTGCAGTATAAGAAAAGTGAGTATTACCAGTTGTTATTAAAAACTCAGGATTTATCTTTTCCAAATATAGCGGATAATAACGAGCTCGGATTTCATTGCGGAGGCACTTTAATTAATTCACGTTATGTGCTCACTGCCGGTCACTGCTTGGCTAGCAGCAAGTTGGAGAAATATGGTTGGGACCTACACCGTGTTCGATTGGGCGAGTGGGACACCAGCACAGCGCCAGACTGCGTAGTTGAGCTGACAAAAAAGCGCGTTTGTGCGCCGTTGCATATAGACATCGAGATAGAGAAACGAATTCTTCATGAACTGTATGTGCCGAATTCTATTGATCAGATGCACGACATTGCGCTGCTGCGTGTGAAACAGCCAGTCCAATTTTCGGAATACGTAAAGCCCATTTGTCTGCCAGTTGGAGATGATGTGCGTAACAATAATTTCCAGGATTATGCCATGGACGTTGCCGGTTGGGGTGTTACTGAGGATGGAAAGCCCAGCAATACCAAGCTAAAGATAACCGTGCATGTATGGAATCTGGATCGTTGTCAGGAAAAATATCGCTCCTATCAAATGCATTTAAATAGATCACAATTGTGTGCCGGCGGTAATGCAAATGTTGACACATGTCAGGGAGACTCCGGCGGTCCACTTATGGTGCCCACCAATGTGGGGGAGCAAGAAATCTTTTTTGTAGCTGGTGTCACTTCATATGGTCCACAACCGTGCGGTCTGCAGGGTTGGCCAGGGGTGTATACGCGGGTCGGACACTATGTCGACTGGATAACAGGCAAATTAGAAGCATAATAATAATCAGAAGTTTGATAAATAAAATTGATTATTTATTATTCACTTATCATGTATTTACTAGCTGCATAGGTTGTAAGCGATGTGGCAAGGGTATTAAATTTGCTAAACTATATTTTTTGGTGGAATGCGAAGGATTCCAGCCGAAGGTGGCTCACATTGAGGCCTAGCGAGATTCTACTAGCATTAACATACAGATAAAATTAAATACAATATAAACAATCTAGTTATATAATATTAGGTAAGTAAACATAATTTTGTAAATATTTCGATAAACTCATGCCAATATACAAATTTACTCGTGGAAATGCTGTACGCCGAAAAATTTAACGCCAACATGAATATTTACAGACACACAAGGAACTCTGGCGGCAATCATTTTCATTGGTATTACAACGTTTAAAGGCAACAACATTTTTATAGGCTTAATCGCTTGAGCTTAATTTACATAAAACGATTTCGGGACTAAATAAGTAAACATAATTTACACATAATTAGCGAACAATTTTGGAAAATAATCATATTTTTTTGATTATAAAGTTTCTTTAGCCATTTGCCAAGTAGCATATAATATTTCAAGCTGAGGGAATTTAAATACATAAAAGAAATTGGCCTTATTTAAGGCTCAGTTCCGAGAGTAGGCTTGTGTTTAACATTAGGCACCACATCGAAGGCAAAATAAAAACGCTCGTATTTGCACCCATTATACATCCTCCAGTGCAGCACGAGGTGCTGTAGCAGAAAAATTGGAAGCAATAGTTGGCTCTGTTTGTGCCAGGGTCTTATTGTTTACCGCCCTATGGAGAATGATGAGCTCATTTTGCAGGGCTTCCAGGATACCCTTGACTGCAATACAGAAACCCCGACTGCAGGGAAGCAATGGAAACTCCGGCATTTCACATTGCGTTTTAAAATCCATCGGCATGTCTGAAGTTGAAAAATTAAAAAAAAAAAATGATGATTTACGTACATATTAACTGTAAACAAAATATTTATACTAACTATTTATGTTGGTAATCTTCAGTCGCTGCGCCTCAGCCGAATACTCAGACCAAGCTTGCATGCGTCCATGCAATTCAGCTCCAAATTCCTTAAAGTGCTCGATCAATTCCTTACGAAATATGATTGGGGGATTCTGCAGTTGCTTGACAGTTGAGTGGACTATTTTTATAATGGCCATTTCGTTGTAAACTCGAGAGTTCTCGTTGCCAAGTTGAGTGCCTAAGAATAGATAATATTTAAATATATTTTGGTATAACGAAATTTAACGAATGCAAGAAATTACCACGCTGTTTTTCGTAACCGGCCTCATTGAAATAGGGCTCATCAACCAGTATGAGTCCCTGTATAGAAACCAGCACTTGTAGCATTGTGCTTCGGGGTGACCACACTTCAGTATCGCGTCCAGACCATGTACCCAGCAGGGAAACGCATACTTTTCCTTCCTCGTAAAGATTGGGATTCAAACGCTCCGTACAGTAGCTAATATAGTGGCAGGTAGGTGGACGTTTTGGGTAATCGCTGCCCAATTGAAAGTCAAAAAAGAAAAGAGCATTTTGGTAAGGTGTCCGTTTGGGGCCAACCATCATTACGGATATCAGATCCATGCGATCCTCATAGGCACGCACGACCACACCTGGAGGCAGTGATGCCTGCAGCATGACATATTCACGCTGAATAGCGCGCTGATATTGTGACTTGTTGTTGGGATTTACGACGGTTCCAATGAAATGATGGGCAAGTGGCGCATTGGGCAACACCTCAAAGACTTGGTTGCTAGCCGGCGTAATCGAACGTGTGGGAGACGGTGATGAACAAGCTTTTGGAGTTTCCAGCGGTGGCAACGATTCAGAGAGTGCGTTCAGATTCAATGGTTGCTCGATTGCTTCTTCTTTTTCATTGTTGGGTATATCTTGATCAAAAACATCTACATCGATCTCAATCTCCTCTGCATCACTCGTTGGATCTTCATCAGTATTTTTGGCTTTTTCCTTATTTTTGATAAAGTTCTCCAGAATTTTTTCTCGGCACTTGGCCATTTGTTCTTTAATTAAGAAACAGAAAACTTCACATACGTCAGCATCGTGGCTGGCAACTAATTCAATGTTGGTATCAGAGGACGACTTCATGTTTGGACTCTCGGTGTCTTCAGCAGATTCCTTAGTCTCCCCTCCAGCTAAATTATCGCATGAGCTATTATCACCCCGTGAGTAAGTCCCAGAATCATTCTTCAAGGACAAAAGGAAAAAAAAACGGTTGTAAAGTACAACTTAACGAGAAATATAAAAATTGCATCTTACCTTTTCATTTTTCGACTTTTCGAATGCCTTTACAATATTTGCGCGTGCCGTTCTTATCATTTCTGCGTACTCGCTGCGATACTTGTTGATCAGATCGTTGTAGCTTAATTGGGATTCACTTTCAGTTAGTTCGACATTGCCAAGAAGTATGGCCTGCTCTGTTGGATCTTCAACATTAATAACCTCGTTGCTGCTATTCTTTTTGCACTGAACCTCATTCACACTGGTCGACGACTTGCGTTTATTTGGCGTAGACGTCGTTGTTGATAGTGGTGGAGCGACCAATTCCATTGGCGAGTTGGCAATTTTAGCGCACATCTCTCCAGGAATTGGTATCGGCTCAATGGCTGTCGGTTCTTCGACAGTAACCTGAGGTGGAGACACAGGACTAGTTGGCGTTTGACACTCGCTCTTATCTTTTTGGGACAGAATGCCATTAAAGTAATCCTCATGGAAGAAGTCCGTTTTCAGGAACCGGTCCAGATAACGACAATTCTTATATACGGCCAACAGATCATTGAAAACATCAGCTTTACGCTGCTCTGGTAGTACACGGAAAATCTTTTCCAGGCGCTGAATTGCTTCTTTGGCTCGATCAATACCGGAAATAATGTGTTCCTCGGTGTTTAGCGATGCAACACTTACGCTCATGTCAACGGTTTGACTATTCTCGGACTGTGTTTCCCATGAGTTATCCGTTTCATCTGATTCGTATGCATCCTGCGTTTCGCTTTGATGTATCTCAAAAAGATCCTGTGGATAACACATGGTAATGTGACCCTTGGCCCACCAAACCCGAACACGACCATCAGGAAAATTATCAATTACTTGTCCAGCTGTCGAATTAAGATCGTCACCTGTAAAGTTCGAAACTCGTATGACCATGGTGCCTGGGCGGTATTGATAATCTGCGTGATCTTTTAAATCGTATACGCTGAGTTCCTCAACTTCCTTGCACGACGGACTAAAAACATTGATCCAAGAGTAAACGGTTAGTAACAGTCCAATTGAATATATATGGTTTCTACTTACACAGGATTATCAAGGTTTCCATAGATGTTAAACCATTTAACTTTGGCAATTCGTTCATCGTGATCAACAGACTGTATGACACCATAATCACTTTGTGAAGTACTGTAATCATTGGCTTTGCTAACGAAATCACCAGGAAAGAATTCATGATTGTCCAAATGATGTATTGGATAGAGCTCAGTTGATGGTATGTCTGTCTCCACAGTTCCATCTTGCCAAACAACGGTCATCGTACTGTATACAACCAATGTTTCTACTACCAATTCATCGCCGTCTTTGGGATCAGTTCCTTTTCTTTGTAAACTAGTTTTCTTGCTAGGCCTGGACTTTTTCTTATTGGGCCTCCTCTTAAAGTTTCGCGAAACTATGCGAGCCGCTTGGGAAGCAAACGCATTTAAACGACTCGTCTCACTTTGTAAAACCTCGCCAACTAATTCCGTTGTATCATTGACCTCTTGTGATTCTTGGGGCACCTCTTCTTCAGTTTCGTCTTCAAGCGTTTCCCAAGTTTCGTCGTTACTCCGTGGCCTCTTTCCAGTCGTGATTGTTGTTGTGTTTACTTTTAATGATGTATTACTTGGATCGTTTTCGCCCAGCGATCGATTCAGTCGCTGACTGCTGGACTTACTACTCAGACGGCGTATCTTAAATATATGACGAGAGCTCGATGCAGCAGAAGGAGAAGGTGCGGCGTCATGGCCACTGCTGGAGGTATTATTCTTTTGCTGCTTGTTCAGTTCAGATTGCATGTTCTCCTCATTCTTTTGCTTCTCAAAAACGGACTGGTATAATTTAGCTATGAAAATAATATGATTATAATCTTTGAATTCAAAATTAAAAGCCACAAATTAATATACCTCGTTCCTGCTCCCAAAGGGTATATTTTACAAGATTATCACATTTTGAATATTTGAGGTAGAAACGATCGTGAATTTGCAGCATATATGATTCGTAGATATTTAGGCGTTTGACGTTCTCTAAGTCTTTACCCTCGATACAGCCTTTTGGCTGCTTCAGCGGATCCAAATCCGTTCCGTTTTCACAGTGCGGCGTTGTCTTAAAGGTCCATGCTACATTAATAGATGTAGTCTTGACAGATTGTACAGTATACTAGAAGAATAAAATAAAAGTAGGTTGAAAGCGCAATTCATGAAATCATAAATGAAAAAGAACGCAATCCGAACATGGGACAATGGGGAGCTAATCTTTGTTATATTATGAATGCGGAAAATGTGTTTCTTAAAATAGGCATTAATATATGCGATAATATATGAATGATTAATTATATCATGTGTATATGATGTATCATATGCATATATTATATTGGAAATAATGGTTTTTAAGATTTGTACCTACCAAAGAGCGACGCTTGTAATTACTAGGCAAGTTCACGTCAGGTGTCAAATTGGTGATACGATCTAATGGAGGCAGGCGTCCAATGATAACATTATTTGGATAGTATATACTGGGACTGAACACCTCTCGTTCAACTGAGCCATAAGCGTCCTTAAACTTATGGAAGTCATTGGATGTGATTTCGAGAAGAGCACCATAGTTCGATCTACAATATGGGCGATTACAAAAGTAGAGTTCCGCGTCACAATCGGTGTCACTGCGTCTATAGATTACTCACTTCAGTACTGCAGACTCATCCACGCTGATGGTGTAACCTATCCAATTGCCTAGGCACACGGGTGCATCGCGTGACCACTCGCATATCGGACGTAGACGCTCCGATGGCACGTTCCTGATGACATATTTAGTGCCTAATATCTTGACATCTGCGCGGACATTAACATCGCGCACATAACCCGCCTGTCCTGATAGGTGTTTTTGTCCAGGAAGATGACGACGTACAACATCGCCAGGCATTAATGTACGGTCTACAAGGCCAATCTAAAAATTAGTTAAAGTTGCCGTTAGAACAGACTAAAGAGAAGAATCAAATAACACGTGTCGATAGCGAAGTGCCGAAAAGGAAAAACAGTTGTCAAAACAAAAGTAACTGTTGTGTACAGTTATGTGTGTACATACACATATGCAAATACCTTCACATCCATAGGAAAAGATTGTGGAAAGTTGCATAACCTCATTTAACTTACCGATTTCTCTGTAAGCACAATTTCCTTGCCATCTGGATAGAAGGCGACACGCACCTCTCCCTTGCTTAGCACTTCGTTATCCTCCTCGTCGTCATCGTCTGATGAGTAAGTCTCGGCGGTTCCGGTCACGAAGCCAAAGCGGACACGACCCTTGCGATCGATGCGGAACACTTCATCTTCGAAAAAGAACTGAAATTCCGTATTGCCCGAATTCTTGGCAGGAATCACACCTCCGCCAGCTTTTCGATTGGCATGAGTGCCACCCCCAACATATTGGCGAACCTCCACCGTTTGCTGTGATGGCTTCGAGGCCGCAGCCTCCAAATCCGTTAATTCTGGAGTGGCTGCCGACTCCAAATGGGCGCTGCCACTCTTGGCAGCACCCGCAACTTGACTCAACATATTACCAATTGTGAACTGCGACATGGGAACAAAAATTTCAGACCAGAATAAATTGGGTTGCTTATTATCCGCTAGTCCGTGGGTACTTTTTTATTGGGAAGTGGCATTTGTGAATGTCAAGGAATTGGTAGTGTTGGTTTAGATTCCTCTAAATGGATTTATTTACCATGCACTGCCTGTCGGCAAACTTTGTGCTTTAAGTTGCGACTGTATTTTATGTATTTAGTACTTCGAACGACCCCAAAATATTTTATTACAACCGACTGGGAGATGTTTATGATGCTTTACGAATTTACATTTGATTAATACTGTTTGAAAAATACATTCAACAATTTTAACTGATAACTTCTAGAGAAGTTCCACAATTTTGCCAACTTATTCTAAAAAAACTACTACAAGTTATTATAACAACATCAAAAACTAGTTAAGTTGGGTCCACTGTTTCATTTTCTTTACATAGACTGTTAATAACAGTAAGCACAATATTTTATAATAATATGTCGTTAGCTGAATTTAGCAGAAATTAAACACTATAATTGCACTTGGGAAACAAAAGTAACTATTATAATAAATAAAAACAAATTTAAAATTCAATTAAACTGTTTACATTTAATATCATTAACATCGGTCGTCTGGACCATAACAGAATGCTAACAGCGAACAGCTGTTTATATTTGCTGGTGGTGAATAAAAAAACACACGGAATTCAAACGAACGCAAGAAATACCTATTAACTATAAGGGCCTGCGGTTTTTAAATGTGTGGAATTTATTGTCACTCAACTATGTATATAACTTTATTTTATCACTTACTATTATTTGTAAATACCGGTGCACTTGTGCAAATTAAAAAATTTTTAAGATTGCACTTTTTCTTAAAAATTTTGTTTTCTTTTGTTGCATTCACAAAAATTTTTCAGTGTTTATGTAGAGATAAAAAAATTGACTACAAATTAAATTGAATATATGAGATATATCGCAAGGCGCACCTTGTTTTTGAAAACAAAAAGTTATAATAAACTGCTGTCTGCCAGTTTTGTTTTGATTATATAATACAAAAACAAAAAACAAATAAATTAATTTGTTTAGCGGTAAACATTTATATTGTTTAAGAACTGAATCAAAACGGTTTCCTTATAAAATACCATTCAAATAATCCTTACTTTGCAAATGGCGATTAAGAATATACTCACACCTTGTTTGATGCAGGGGCCATTTCAAAGTATTAAGTACTTGGACACTATAAGGTTCAGCTTAAAAATTCAAACGCTTAATAAATAAATCATATATTTCATTTGTACGGTATACTATACTAAACTCCAGAGAATAAACAACTCAAAAATGGTTCGATTTTATTTTCATCCGGTGTAATATGTACACATGGTCTCTTTGCCTAACTATATAAATAAATTAGGCTGTAAATGTTAATAAACCAAGTATTACAAATTATTAACACGCTTAGAATTTTTAATAATTAGAGGTGGATGTTTTTATACCCGCTACTCGTAGAGTAGAAGGGTATTATAGCTTGGTTATACCCGCTACTCGTAGAGTAGAAGGGTATTATAGCTTTGAGCCAACCGAAAATGTTTGTAACAGACAGAAGGAGACATCTCCGACCCCATAAAGTATATATGTATGTGTCGATAAAGCCATGTACGTCTGTCTGTCTGTCCGTCCGTATTAAAACCTAGATCTTAGCTATTATAAGAGCTAGAGTTACCAAATTTGGGGACAATATGTGTTAATTCTGCACGCAGGTCAAGTTTATAATGGATTTTTACCACGCCTCCATCCGCCCCAATAAATCGAAAAAAGTCGATAGTAGCTAATATAGTTCTACAGCAATCATTTATACATGTGATAAAAACCACCCTGCTTGCAAGTTTCAATAAGATCGGCTAATAAATGAGGAAGATATTCAAGAAATAGTATTGCCCTGTGACCATGCGTTTATGTCGATTTCTAATGCTAGTTCCCGAGTGTGTTCCAAAATTCAAAATAAGTTTTTAGTATATTTAAAGCCACAAATCTAACTAGATATGTTGAGGTGTATTGTGAGGCACCATATATGTATAGGCGTCTCTTTCACACATGCATAATTTAAAGCCCTCTGCTGAGTTATAACTGCAAAGTAATAAAAGCAAAGGGCAACAGCCAATAAGAATCGAGTGGAAGTTCATAGGCAAGAAATAAAAAGCAAGAACGCATTGTTCACATTTGGCACGTGTTTTTCCGAAGAGTTGTAGCGGGTATATCACAGTCGAATACGTTCAATATTTTGAGGTGGATGTGGATTTTATTGTGTAAACATTAACTTTCCAATTTGTATTTTTTTTCAAAATTGCAAATTTACATATTATCACAACGGACTATCATGGGTGGTGCGTAAGGCGAGTGGTGCGTGCCAAACGAATATGCGTGACCGGTTTTACCAGGACGATAATACATTAGATCGTAGTAGTTTGGTCCAGGGCCTACACTTTCTTGTTTCCTATTGCAAATTGGCCTCATAGAATATACAGGTGCTCGACATAACTTAAGATCCAAGTCTCCCGCACCGTAAGCAGCTGGTCCAGGTGAATTCATTTTATTTGCTATTCTTGTTTGGATGCCCCTGGGAAAATCAAAACAAGTGAATTAGTATTAAATCAATTACCATGAGAGTTCCATAATGCTTACATGCTATAAACTGGTGCCATGGGTTTTATAGGGCTGACCTCAAATTTATATGCACTCGGACCGGGTCCATATTTCTTGAAACTGTATGCGTTTCTCGCCGCCATGGTGTACGATGGCGCATTTACCCCCTTATAGCAGGGCTTTAAGTGCACCTCATGTGCACCTGGTCCAGGGCCAACCCTTTTGTCTGCATGTATATGTTGAAACAAGCGTTATACCGTATCCGACAATATCATAGTTGATATTCGGATCATTGAAGAAACTTACCAATCATTTTAGTCATAGGGGCCATGGTGTACTGTAAACCACCACCCTTACCATAGCGCGTCCATTTATCTACCTGATAGGCTCCTGGTCCTGGTCCGGGGTCTCCTTTTAACATGTTCGTGCGCGCCGCAAAGGAATATTGCGGCATGCGCTGCTTCCGTTTATCGTGATTTTCAAAGCCAATGGTTGGGGGCAAACCATAGGCTCCAGGACCAGGACCTGTGGTGTAGTATATGTAAAATTTAATAGTTCGATATCCTTTTAAAGGACGTGACGATGATAAGGCTCACCTAAAGGCTTACGCGCCATGTTTTTTTTTTATTAAATTGCAATATTTGAAAAAAAGTTCACTTAAAATTTAGAAACTCTTTCGAGTTGTTGCCGAAACGAAGCCTAGAAGGAGACTGACTCCATTATCGTCTGACCAGCCTAAGCTCGATTAGTTTGAAACAAAAGGCAATGCCAAGAAGATTCGATCGAAATTCGACAAATGTACTACATAATATATATGGGTACATATGTACATAGTGTACATTTTACAACTAATATATCGTCAATTTCCTCATTTCATTTTTCCCTTTCCCAGGAATTGATATTGATTGCAACTGTCGGAAATAAAACCAACTCGATTTTTAATGATATTCCCAGCTGGCAAAAATATGGCTAATATTTTAAATATTATATTTTTAATTAATTATATTTATAATTAAACAAACTAGCTTTTAAAATATATGTATGCATTACATATGAACCTTTTTACAATTAAAAAACAATGGTTAATCGTCAAAATTGTTAAGATTATATTTGTCACATTCATAAAATTGATCTAATATTGCAGAATAACTTTACATATTATCACAACGGACTATCATGGGTGGTGCGTAAGGGGAATGGCGCGTACCAAACGAATATGAGTGACCGGTTTTACCAGGACGATAGTACATCAAATCGTAATAGTTTGGACCAGGACCAACGTTCTCGTTATACATGTTGAATCGCGTTCTTAGCGAATATTGTGGGGCACGATTCAGTTTTAAATTGATGTCGACTGCTCCATAGGCAGCCGGGCCAGGCGAATTTACCTTGGCTGCCATTTTAGTTTGAACACCCCTAAAAAATTACGAAAAAGTATTAGACATGAAAAAGATAAAATTCTAAACGAAATACTTACAGACTGTAAATTGGCGCTCGCGGCTTTATGGTTTGTACTTCGACTTTATATGCACTTGGTCCGGGTCCATATTTACGGAACTTGAAATCATTTCTGGGCGCCATAGTGTATGCTGGTGCGTTTACCCCTTTAAAACAGGGCTTGAGGTGAACAGCGTGTGCACCGGGTCCGGGACCGGCCCTTTTGTCTGTTGGAACGATGGTTGGGTAGAGAATCAACTGGTTTTCGATAATTGAGCGGAGTACTTACCAATAATTTTGGTAATGGCACCCATAGAGTATTCAGGACCTATGCCCGGACCATAACGGGTCAGCTTGTCCACCTGATAAGCTCCGGGTCCTGGTCCAGGATCCGCCCCGTAGATTAAGGTGCGTGTACCAAAGGAGTATTGGGGCAAGCGGTTCTTGCGGTTATCATGATGCTCGAAGCCAATGGTAGGTGGTAATCCATAAGCACCGGGACCAGGACCTGCATTTGGTAATGGGCAAAAGATTAAAAGTTCCTTTTCACGCAAGGACCTATCGCATCCTTACCCAAAGGCTTTCGCGCCATGGTAGACTCGGATAAGGGTTATTGCAATAAAAGAAAAGTATATAATGAAAATTTTGAAACTCTTTCGAGTTGTGGGCCGAACGGGTATACGTAGTGTACTGCTGATTTCTATGGCAGCACTCAGGCTTACGTCGCGCGGTGGGGAGACACTGAAATCATGGCTAACTTTTCAAATAATTAACATATCTGTGTGTGTGTGTGTGTTGTGTAGTTCCATCGTGTGAGTTGATTAGTTTGAATTAAATATTGCTTAATATTATGAGAGAGAGTGAGAGAGAGAGCAGGTTTATTCCCGATCCATCGAGTTGTAGAGCTGCTTATAGCGTGAGCCACGCCCACTGCTTTGCATTAGCAGATCGTTGCGATGCTCCCTCAGGCTCTGTGCAGTAACGAAACACATATAAGTAGAATGATCCCTATTAGAGGCTAAGCAAGGTTACCTTGGGATCATATTTTTGATATAGATAAATCAATATGGGACCGTAGATGATGTTCAGAATGCCCACAATGCGCATAAGCCAGGCAAAGCCAAAGGTCTGGGCCAATTCGCCGCCAATAAGTGGAGCTATCGGGAATATATCATACATGTTATTCGTATTTACACTTCAGCCAATATGCGATCTTACCCAGGCAGTAGGCCAAGCTAACTGAGGTCTGCTGTATGGCGTAAACGGTGCCGTAGCTGGACATGGAACTGGGCGCATCGATGCCGTTCTCCTCCTGCGCCAGTGTGGCATCTACAAAGTTCGCCAGCAGCGGCACCAAGGCGGCATCGATGACGCCAATGCCGAGTCCCAGCGCAAAGTGCGGCATCAGCAGCTGTGCAACGGTTGTGGCACTGGGAATCTGCATAAGACATGTATATCTATATAAATGATGCATTCCTTGCAAGTTCTGCGCGGTCTTACCAGTATGGAGGCTGTGCCTACGAGTATCAGACTGATGCAGGAGATCTTCAGTTGACCATAGCGATAGGCGATGCTGCCAAAGAAATTGGTGCCGACAAAGTAACCGACCGAGTCCGGAATAAAGACCGTGCCCAGTTGCCACTTGTTCGGCTGCAGATACTGTATCAACCAGATGGGCAAACAGGGCTCCAGTATGGCCATGGTGGAGGTGGACAACCAGATGGCCACCACAATGGCCAATATCATTTTGCATTCCATGAGGGCACGCCAATTGGTCTCGCTGGGCTTGGCATCCTGCAGCTGCACCTCGACATGATGCACCGACAAATCCAGTGTGAGCATTTGCAGGACAAGATTCAAAAAGATCACGGTCGATAGTATAATGAAAGGTGCCGACTTGCCCACCAGATCGTAGAATATGCTGCCAAACGGATAGCCCAGCAGTACGCCCAGTGCAATGCTGCCCAGTATGATGCCCATGACCTTGGAACGCCGCGCTTCCTCTGGATAATGCTGGGCCACCAGGCTCATGCCACACACACCAATGCAGGCCGAGCCGATGCCCTGCACGGCCCGAGCCAGCAGCAGGGTCCAATAGGATTCGCCCACGGCAAACACTGGGGCGGAGAGAGATTGAGAGAGAGAGAGGGGGAGAGAAAGAGAGCGCAGTCAGCATGGTGTGCTAAATTTAGCTCAGAGCTCTGCTAGTTACCCAGCGAGGAGAGCAGCAGGAAGCAGGTGCCCACCATGATGGGCAGTCGGTAACCACACCTGCTGGACAGATTGCCAACAATGGGATTGAAAATCAATTGAACCAGCGCCTTCATGGCCAACAGCAGCCCAATCGAGCCATTTTCGCGTGTTAAGCCAAGGCTATTGAAGCGCCTGTAGTGGTTGCCCTTTGTGCTGGTGGCGTCGCTGTTTGGGGGCGTGCTTGTGGTCACATTAGTGTCATCTGAGTGAAGACTACCAGCCGGCGGCATCGTTGTGGTCGTCAGCAGTTGCAACAGTGTGAAGTTCACCATGGATTTGCCTGGTATGGGATGTTTGGTCATGTAGTATTGCGTCTGCTCGTCGTTGCGGTATGCCATGTGGTGCGACATCGGTGCACTTGGCGGCGGCAAAGCGCCATCATCCGCGCCGTGGTAGCCCTCATCCGAAAGCTTGTCCAGGCCGGCCAAATAGTCCGGCAGAATGGGAACTGCAAGGTATGGGTAGAGTTGAATCCTTACTCTATGCCATATTGAATCTACTTCAATCTTGGCCTACCTATAACCGTCAGCAACACATTGTCGAGCAACAGCGCCAGGTATACGATGGCTGCTATGAGGCAGCGACTCTCGACGCCATTGGACGGGGCGGATGAGCTGCGTCTGCCCGGGATGTTCAGCTGGGCAGCAGCCTGCATCTGCTGCTGTTGGCTACTTGTTGCCTTCTCTGACATGACGTAGATACGCGCAGGCTAATTAAGAGTGCAACACCAACGCACACACACTCACACTCGCACACACCAACACACGCACACAGGTTAGGCGGATTTACGCTGCCATATGGCCTCGAGAGGCGCGCCACAAAATATGCTACACAAACTCGAACGCGCACACACACACACACGTCCACGCAAAGGCAGTCGACACTCGGCTGGAACCAACAGGTGGTGTTGCTGTCCCGTCAACGTGTGTGTGACTAGTGAAAGGCTGCAGCAAGTCGCCGCATCATTTTGCCAGTCGAATCAGCCGAAGAGCCCAACCGAAGCCAAAACCGAAACCGAGACCGCGACCGAGACCGAGACCGAAACCCATGCCGTAAGCGAGTACGAGTTCGGGCCGGGAGGGCAGCCCAGAGATAGCTGAGTAAATCATCTGACTTCAACGTGTGCCAGAAGTGTGGAACAGTGTATTTACGCCATAGCACTGCGTCTGTTATCAGTAATTAACGCACATATATTGAATCAACAGATACAAATATATCTATACTCTCTATATGTGTGTTAGTATCTTTCAATTATTATATTGTACAAAATTGAGTTTTACTATAGTTGTGCAATAGTATAAGAAGAAGAGAAGTCTGAGGGATGTAGAACTACTAACTAATTTATACAATTAACGTGACAGGGCGAATCGATTTTAATAAAATATATTTTATATAAGCCTTTGTCTTTCTGGAATATTAAATAAAGGTTTCTATAAATATGGCATAAAATGTATTGTTTAATGTCTTGTGGAATAAGTTAGAAAACACAGAAATGTATTCGTATACTTTATAATAAATTGCTCGTAAAAAAATGTACTTTATGTACTTAGATAGAGATTTATTTACACTTAACTTTTACTATGCTTGCCCTCAATTGTACGTAATACAGAAAATACTTAATATATACAAATTTTATTGTTATATGAATATGTTATGCAGGCTTTTATGGCTTTTAGTATAAGTAATTTAAAATATAACATTTACAGGATAACTTGCCATCAATCATATTTTCTCACATCGTTGTTGTATGTTCTGTTGCTACTTACCAGACTGTAGTAACACCTCCTTCATCCAGGCCCATCCCTCATGCAGTCGAAACATGCTTAAAGTTCATACACACATACTCATGCATCGAGCGAGTCGACGAGGCCTGCGTCCGTGTCAGTTGCCTGATAAGCAAGTTATAGATTTTTTAGCCGCTCCAATCATTTTCCATTTCATTGAGTTTTTCCCAGTTTAAATTTAGTGCCATGAGAAAGCCGCCTACGAAAATCTGTGACGTATTTGCTGCCAATTGTTGTTGTTTTTGTTGTGGTTGTTCCCCATGTATTTGGGGAGAATTAAGGAAAGCTATGACAGATTTAAGAAGGGAATGCGATTGACGCTTGAAGCGTTCCACGCAGATTATGATCCAGTTTTATGTAGGTCGAAAAATTGCATTATTGTTACTATAATTACTGCATAGAATTTCCCGTTGCGATCATCTATTAAACACCTGTTGGTAATTAGTTAAAGCCAATTCCCGAAAGCAATCACGTCGCACGTCGTGTCGGTCGTTTGATCATTAGGGTAATAAAAGTATTTCCGAGATAAGATAGGCAACTCGTCATAAAGTTTTATATATGTATGTCTGTATAATCAAGGCCCATTGAATATTCTGTAGTTCTCATCGCATAATTTCACACCTTCAACAACCCAATCAATAATTGGCAGAGCGAGGCAGGAATTGAAATGAACCTACCCAAAACAGATGTTTTTGTCTGGGAATTTATGAAATTTATGAAAGATTAGAAAAGATTAAGGCAGAGATTATATTATTTTTTTTAAATACCAGGAATTATAAACACTTATCAAACATGGTATAAATAAACGTAATCTAATAACTACTTAATTGTAGGGGACTTATTCCTCTGCAGGAGCTAAGATTAAGAGTAATCAGGTTTTTGAGTCCAACAGGGTTAAACAGGTGGTTCAGTTAACAGTTCGCTTTCCACCGGATCGGTCATAACAATGCTCAGGTGTCCGCAATTCATACTGCTTGGAGCGGTCTTGCTGCTGTTGATAGCCGTAATCGGTAAGTGCCAGGCCTGCAGCCAGTTGCCCATCCGAAAGAACACCTGTTGATTAAGGTGTTATTACAGCTGGTCAGACAAAGTCGGCACCATGTAAGCTGAGGGAGTCGGAGCATGGCAAGGTGTGCGTGTGCACGGCAGACTACTGTGATTACCTGGAGAATCCCACATTGGACAAGGAGTCCGAGTTTGCTTTGATATCGTCCAGCAAGGAAGGACTTCGCTTCGAGTTGAACTCGGGAAACTTTGGCAGTGAAACCAAGTATACCATAAAGGATTATGAGGAGAAGATTACTTCTCCGGAAACAGTGATAAATGCTACTGTCTGGTCGAACTTGCTCGATAAGGCTCTGTCCAGTATATTTACCCCGACGGCCTCCGCAGCCAGTGGCATCACTCGCACCGTGTCGGTTAAAGTGAACCGGACCAAGCAGTATCAGAAAATGGAGGGATTCGGTGGCAGTTTCACCGGCGCTGTATCCTATCTCCTGGAGCAGTACAAGGATCAGAAGATAGACGATCATCTGTATAAGAGTTTCTATGCCCCCGAAGGATTGGGATTCACTCTGATGCGCGTCGCTATGGGAGGCTGTGACTTTGATCTCGAAGCATGGGCCTATAATGAGAAACCTGAAAACGAGACTGTGCTCACTGGCATGGAAAAGTTGGACGATCGAGACGTTATTCGCGTGGCACAGATCAAACGCTTGCGTGAGATCTCCGGCGTGGAGAACCTGCGCATCAAGGGAGCTGCCTGGAGTGCACCGACATGGATGAAGACGAACCACAGGTGGACGGGCTTTGGGCGCCTAAAGAAAGAGTACTATCAAACCTGGGCGGACTATCATCTCAAGTGGGTGGAACTAATGGAGAGTAATGATCTGCCCATTTGGGCCATTTCCACGGGAAATGAACCTACAAACGGGGTTATCTTCATGATCTTTGTCAAGTTCATGAGCATGGGCTGGACGCCACAGACGCAGGCTGTCTGGGTGGATGATCATCTGGGACCCACGTTCCGCAACTCCAAGTACAAGGATATTGTAATTTTCAGCAATGATGATCAGCGTTACACCAGTCCCTTCTGGTTCAAACAGGTAAAAGGCGATGCTACCACGATCTTCCTATATGGTTAGCTGCTTATATAAATTGCTTCTTCATTCAGATGAACAAAACTCGTCCGAACTCACTTCAATACATCGATGGTGTCTCGCTGCATTGGTACTGGGATGAGATATTTGGAAGTAGTTACGTTGAGAAGACTTCCGAATTCATGGTCGGTAAGATACAAATCATCTCGGAGTCGTGCATTGGGGACAAGCCCTGGCAGAAAGCAGCTCCCCTTCTTGGCAGCTGGTATCGGGGCGAGAAATTGGCACGCTCCTATCTGTCGCATTTGAAGGATGGTTTTCATGCCTGGATCGACTGGAACCTGTGGTTGGACGAGGCGGGTGGTCCGAATTATGTGAACAATACTGTTGATGCTCCCGTTATTGCCAATACCACAAGTGAGTTAGAATTCATTCTACTACTCAATCCATCAGGATTGTTTCATTTTGTTTTTCCATTTCAATAGCCTTTACTGAGTTCTACAAGCAACCGTTGTTCTATGTTATGGGTCACTTCTCCAAGCTAGTGCCACCCGGTTCTGTTCACATCGAGGCAGAAGCCAGCAATGTTAATGTTGACGTGGTCGCCTTCCTGCGACCCGATAAGAAAGTCGTTGCCGTGCTCTTTAACAGCGGACGCGCCGACCTGGATATTTTTATTACAGATACGGTACGTGGCAAAGTGACGGTTAATGTGCCAGCCCACTCCATACACACAATATTCTATAGCTGAAGAGACACGAGATCATTCACAGCATAACTTGTAGTACATGCAACGATCATTTGCAGTTACACGGGAAATAAAAGCAAAACGTTAAAAAAAACTAACATGAGATAATATTGTAGCAGAGGTCGATTGTTTACTAAGATCTGCAGCAGTAATTTTAACTATCTGGGCATGTTTATTAAGAAAAGCAAACAGAATATAAAAATCTGGCAATACCAAATGCCAATCACCTGATTTTTATTTAAATAGATACTAATTTGCATGTTTTATCGATATCTTTTTAATTATCGCAAATTCTGTGTCCTTCGCCTTCCAACTGTCAACGAATTAACACGTGCAGCTGCTTAGCTTTTAATTAATCTAAATATATATCTCCAAGATCATAGACCATCATTTAATTTCTTGCTAAATCGTATACAAACTCCTATCATAAATAAGAGCATAAGAAAGCCATTGAATAAGTCGTATAAGAGTACTTTGTCGTTCACTCTTCGGTTAACTAAAACCAACAATCGTTGTTGCTTATGTTTAGTAAGAAAGAAAGCGAAAGAGCGCGCGCGCAGCTTACTCTCAATTCGAACTGAGCGAAAGCGCAGCTCTCACATTGAATCGAAAGCAAAGAGCGAGTAATCGATTCAATCGAAAAAGAGAATCTTGCATAACATTTACAGGTTGCCGATTGCAAAATGCGTGAGCGGTTTTTCAAGTGTCATCGGAAATGTTCGTCAGTCTTCATTTCGTGTGCCTGTGCCGAGAGAGAGCGCGCTTTATCAATTCGACAGCTGCGCCGGGTCAAGGGGCGAGCAGCGTGGCGCATAAACAATTTTGAGTGATTTTCGTTTACGGTTGATTACGAACAACAATAACAAGGCTCTTGAAAATTTGCTCCGCTAAGATTAACTCAACATAGCCGAGCCTCTGCTCTCCTCTCTCACTCTGCTGTGCGCACTGTGCTCAATTTCAACTCTCGGCTCAGTTGTGCGGGCGCATTTGAAGCGCGCGTTTCGTTGCAGTGCATTGTGGCGAAAAATGAAAGCGATTTTGCACTGTTTGTTGCTCGTTGCGGCCATTGCCGTGGGACACAGAGGTGAGTAAGAGGTGACTGCGATTAGCGGTTTCTTGTATTTTCGTCTGCTTATCTACCCACCTGCCGCGCCCTCCTTGCAGCTGCTGTACTGGCGCTGACTGCGGAGTGTCAACTGCGCGAGACAAAGCACGGCAACGTTTGCGTCTGCAACAGCAGCTACTGTGATTACTTGCAACAGCCGCAGCTCACAGATGATAGACAGATTATAGTGATAAGTTCCAGCAAGGTGAGTAGATAGGAAGAGGTTTATAAGTCAAAGTTAATAAACTTGTAACTATATAGAGCGGACTGCGATTCAAGCAAACTAAAGGCAGCTTTCTGGACAAAAGCCGCTTGGAGATATCGGATTACGGGTCTATAGATGAGAATTTCGTTGCAGATTCTATTATTGTAGAGGAGAACAAAGCCTGGCTGCAGTTCGCCAATATTCCACAGAGATTCGGTAAAGTTAATAATTAAATTAATTTCAATAATTTCGTGTTAAAATTGTTTTTCATTTTCTCTTCAGCTTTCAATATCAGCATAAAAACGGTGCAGCTGAAAGTGAACCGGGAACAGATCTATCAGAAGATAACGAACTTCGGAGGTGCCTTTACGGGCAGTGTGTCGCATATACTGAAGCAATTGCCGCAAGATTTGCAGGATCATGTCTACAAGTAGGGAATACCTCTTTAATACGAGCTTTCCCTTATCCACCTGTTTAACTATCGATAGATCCTACTTCCATGACGACGGCATTGGCTACAATTCAATTCGCATGTCGATTGGCGGTTCCGACTTTGATCTTCGGCCTTGGGCCTATAACGAGCAGCCGCATAATGATCAATTGCTGAGCAACTTTAGCTCACTGGATCCACGTGATCTTCAGAAGGTGGAACAATTGAAGCGTCTGAAGGGAGTTGCCAAACTGCAGGACCTGAAGATTATGGCAGCCGCCTGGAGTGCGCCCCCTTGGATGAAGACCAACAATCGCTGGACAGGCTTTGGTCAGTTGCGATCGCAGTACTATCAAACCTGGGCCGACTATCACCTAAAGTGGGTGCACCACGCGCAGCAGCGCGAATTGTCAAAGACTATTTTTATGCTAATTAATGTGCCGCACTTCTTCCGCAGATTTCTCGAGCTAATGCAGGCTATAAATATGCCCGTCTGGGCCATATCCACTGGCAATGAGCCGTTAAACGGCGTTGTTGGATTCTTCTTCGTGCACTTCATGAGCATGGGCTGGACGCCCTGGCAGCAGGTAGGCTCTGGCAATTTACCTTAAACTGATCCGCATCTGCGAGTAATCACTATGCACTTTATCCTTACCAGGCCATTTGGCTCAGCGAACACCTCGGGCCAACCATTCGGAACTCATCGCAGCGCAATGTTCTCATCTTTGGCAACGACGATCAGCGTTATACGTATCCATCTTGGTTCCGCAAGGTGAGTGTAGAAGTTAGAAAAGGTTTCCATAAATAAGAAAGAAGAACTATATAGTATTATGGAGAAACGTTTGGCTATTCAGATAATTATCTCTTCGAAAATGAAGATATTATCTGTGAAAGTTATATTATTCTTCTATCTTTAATTCTTTAAATAATTAATCTTCTTTAATTTGTTGTACCGTGAGTTCCCCCACATTTTTAATGCAAAGTATTATTAAAATATTTGAATATTAATTTTTAAAATTTAAATAATACACAAGGTAGTTCAAAACATACAATATCATAAGTTTACCCCTTTAATATTCCACCCAGATGCGCACTGCTCGTACCAACTCCGTGGATTATCTCGATGGCCTCGCAGTGCATTGGTATTGGGACGAGATCTTTGGGCCGCAACTGATAGACGAGGCACATGCGGAAATGCCAAATAAATTGATGCTAAATACGGAATCCTGCATCGGCGATAAGCCATGGCAGACACATGGTCCCGAATTGGGTAGCTGGGGGCGTGGCGAGAGCTACATGCGCGCCTATATGCAGGATCTACAGCACAACATAAATGGTTGGTTGGACTGGAATCTAGTGCTCGATGAGCGCGGTGGACCCAATTATGTGCACAATTATGTGGACTCTGCCGTGATTGTGAATACGACAAGTCGCAGCGAGTTCTACAAGCAACCGATTTTCTATGCCATCGGGCATTTTAGCAAGTTTGTACCTGAGCAATCGGTGCGCATCGATACCACGAGCAACGAGACTAACGAATCCTTGAGGCAGCTGAATGTTATAGGCTTTCGCAGACCGGATGGCAGCGTCTCGTTAATCTTGTACAATGGGTAAGTGACACGCGTATGTCGCGTCGAGAGCTATCTGAGTGTAACTGCATCCCGCCCTGCCACTTCAGATCCATTTGGGAAAACACTTAAGAACACATCTCTATCTTGCATCTTGCAGCGAGAATTTACCGCTGAATGTGGCACTGGAAGACAGTCAGCGTGGCGAGTTCAATCTGCAACTGCCTGCCCGTTCCTGGCACACTGTAATCTACAAATGAGCCGAGATTCGAATTGAGATGTACGAGAGATATTCGATTTAGACATAGCGTAAAGTGATACATAATTATCTAAAAATACCCAAGAGTCCAGCTGCCCCAAGGACCAATTAGGATAGAGAGATGCAAAAGAACAAAACGGATGCCAAGTTGAATTAACTCATCCTCTACAGGATGCGGATGCTCACGGACCCTAGAGATTTGCCCATGCGCGACGCTGCCAGCAGGAGGAGTAGGAGACAGCGGAAATTTGTTTAAGCGACTCAATTTGCCGTAACACGTCTGTTTACAATGAAATTTCATTTGGCGTTTAGTGTCTGCCACGCCCCAGTCGCGGTAACATATAAACCCGGGTCGGGGGCGCTGGCGAGAGTCTAGGGGAATGTTACGGCATGGTGACGGCGGTACAGCAAGTATAAACGGAATTTCGGATCAACTTGAGTGACAACTGGCAGTCGAGCGGCAACAACGTCCAACCAAAGAAGATCTTTCGAAAAATATGTGTTTTCCTTAGTTTTCCCAAGTTTTTTTTTTCTTCTTTTTCCTATTCCCGCCCCTTCTCTACTCATACATATGCTCTATAAATATGATTGTCAATTGAGCGCACAGCAAATGCATTTGCTGGCTTTGCCACTGCCCCATCCCGGCATCTACTCGGTCTTTCCCTGTGTCGCACTTGGCGCACAAAATGGGGCGTTTTATGTAAATCTATAAATTAAACATGAAACGATCAAAATTTTGCCATAAACCACGCTGTATGCAATTCCCAGATAGCTCACTAGAGAATGAATTAATGTACTACTTATCTACAAATCGTTTATTATACATTATTCGAAGAGAAGCCACTAAGTCGCTGAACTTTAACAGCAAAACTATGGGATATAAGATCATAAAATAATTATAAATAGCTTATATTATATTATATTATTATATTATATTATATTTTATAATATTTGTTGACCCATGAATAAACTATTTTCGAAACCATTTCTATATTCATTTTTAATTTTCAAATCAATTTAAACTTAAAATTTCTGACTTAAATTTATTGAATGTAGCCATTTCTAATATGAAAGATTTATTTAAAATCATTAAAAAATATGTCCTGCAAGCTCCAACTATATGAAAAGAGCAACAGAAACTATACTACACAAATTAATTGCAAATTGGCTATATTTTAAATAGTTTGCATAGTTAGAGTCATATAATTTGATTTATTTCTTTAATTTAATTCTAAAACAATATAAAATATATAACATTTTTGGAGAATCTAAAGCTTTTCACAAGGGTATATAAACAAATTTGAATTGTAATTTTTCTTAAAACATATACTACACAAATTAAATGCAAATTAGCTATATTTTAAATAGTTTGCATATTTAGAGTCATATAATTTGATTTGTTTGTTTAATTTAATTCTAAAACAATACAAAATATACTAAATTTTTGAGAATCTAAAGCTTTTTACAAGGGTATATAAACAAATTTTCTTAAAACATAAATATAAAATTATATTTTGTTTTGGTGTATGTTATAATAATATGTTCCTCGGAAACGACTGTAGAAATGTTGCGTGCATATCGGGTTGTTCTATAGTAAATATTATGTTTAGTTCTTAAGGAACTCAAAGAAAAACATCAGAAACAATTGGAAATGATTACTTTGGTTTGGCGTGTACGAATTTTGAATACAATTTTTGAAAGCAATTTAGAGATAAAATCATGGTGAAAATCGCGTATTTTTTTGACAAAGCGACGAAGCTGAGAGTGCCCACTAGGGAATATCCAATCAGGACGCGGTATTGGCGCTGAAAGTAGTTTAGGTCGTAGCTTGGCGGCTCGTTGGATCATGTAATGAGGGTTCCGTTCCCAGCACAGTGTTGGTGGCATTGGCAAGAGCGCTAATGCAATTTGATGCAGCAAGTGGCAGCAGCAGCAGCAGCCGTGGCAACATCTTGTCGATACACATACCATATATCTTGGGAATCGCTCTCAAGTGCTTACAACGAAATACACTTATCAGGCATGAGCGTGTCAATTACATGCCTCACCCTCCTCCTGGAGCTGCCGCTGCCTCTGCCTCTGCCTCTGCGGGAAGTGGCAGCCAAAGTGTTGAGTGTTGCTGCAAGATGTTGTTGTTGCTGCTGCTGATGTTGTTGTTGTGGTGTTTGTAGTGCATAAAGTTAATGAGGCTCATTATGAATATGGCAGCGATATGTTTGTGTCAGAAGCAGTTTTCCATTTCCACTGCAAGGGCAACAACTACACGCACGCCTGCCCTAAGATCAAAGCAGTCCACAGCAGGCATATTCCCATGGTGCGCCATAATGTGTTATGAGTTATTGGCGGCCAGCAGATCCGTGTTCCATCCGATGCTGATGCTGACGACACTGATCCGTTTCCTGGCGTGCGTCGCGTCGCGTCGTTGCTTGTCAACAGCTGACAGCGCCATGTCAAAGCAATTTGCTGAAGTGCCCAGAAAGGTGCTCGACACCAGTCTCCATCTGCTCCCCTCCAGCTCTACGTGACGTGCCACTCAAATTGAATGCTCAAACGAGACGCAAACTGGATACCATTTAGTGTCGGATTTATTTCGAACATAAAACGGCGATCGCATTGCAGTTGCGGAGGGAACTACATGGCGGGCACGGAGGCGGGGGCACTTAAGTGGCCCGCAATACAAGGGCGCCGGATATGCCCGCACACCCACATGCACATGGAATGTGTAGCCATATTTCGTGCCTGCAGTTGGCCATGTCCAATCGAAGGGTCATAATTTTCCCCGAGATAAGATAGTCAAATTATTTCCACGCGCAATCAAGTCAATCCGTGTGCGAAATGTGACAGAAGCAGTTAAGCCCGCAACAAGATGCGACGTACGCTCTCGCCAACGCTGGCCAAGCTGGCCGAGGAGCAGTTGAACGAGACACCCGACCGCATACAGCAGGACATTATCATATTACGTGTCTGGATACGTCAGCAGCCGCATCTGCGCGCCCGTACCGACGATGACTTCCTGATTGCCTTTTTGCGCCGCTGTCGCTACAGTCTGGAGGAGACCAAGCGACGCATCGACCGTTACTTTACCTTCTACAACCTCTTTCCGGAGATCATGAACAATCGCTGCATTACACAGCGACTGCTGGACATCAATCGACTGGGGTGAGTAGGTAGGAGAGTGGGCGAGAGACAGAGATATGTGGAGTAACTTGTGTGCCCCGTTAGCATCTGCCTGTATCCGGATTTGCCCAAAAGTGACAACCACACGGCGCTATTCATCGCTCGCTTTGGTCACTTCGATCCCAATCAGTATAGTCTGCGCGAGGTGTATCACTTCACGTCAATGGCCATGGAGATCATTGCGCTGGAGAACGACAACGCCTCCGTGGCGGGCATCTGTGAAATCATTGATCTGGAGGGTTGCGATTCGGATCGGATGCGACGTTTCGATAAGCTATTCTTTCGCAAATGGTGGAACTGGCTACACGATTGCAGTCCGCTGAGCTTCAAGGAGGTGTACGTGATCAATATGCCCAAGGATGTGCAGAATACGATACTGTTCCTCTACAATCTGCTCAGCAATCAGGTCAACTATCCGGTAAGACGCGAGTCGCTTTTGCGAGTTCAATGCGACGCCGGATGATTTCGAAATCGTAATATTCGCAGATACGTGTATTGAAGACGCCCGAGGAGCTGTACGAGCATGTGGGCAAGCAGTGCCTGCCCGAGGAATACGGCGGCACCAATGGGCATCAGAACGAGAGCATTGCCTACATGGAGGATCTGTTGAACAGTTATCGCAGTTACTTCGAGCAGGACTACAAATACGGTACCATCGAGGAGCTGCGTGCCGGCGAGGTGGCCATGTACGAGGCCGAGTTCGGTGCGGTCGGATCCTTCCGCAGGCTGAACTGGGATTAATTAATTAATTATCGCATTTTTAAGCATAACTAATTTTTTAATTTTAATTATTCGTCGCTTGCGTTACAAGTGTGGCAGGCGCAAATTATTTTAAACAGTGCTGAAAAATCCTTCAAAGCAAGCGATGTATCGAGAACACATGATTAAACCGAATCGATAAATTATCGATTGAGTTGCGATTTTCGTGCATTTATTAGCGATGACCCTGCTGGGTCGAAGACTGTTAACTATTTCAAGGCCAGCCGAATCAGCATGGAAACAGAAGAGCGAGCGCGCAATAGAAATATCTCATCGTGCGTCTCATAACAAGCAAATTGAATGAATTACGCGAGCGGGATCGCATTAGAATATCCCATCGTGCGTCTCGCATAAGGAAGAGCACCAAAAATGTACGAAGGAGCGTGTGAGGCAACCGATACCGCGCTCCCAGCCGCAATAAATCTCTCTGTTAATAACATTTTATTTTGCTTTGTGAGAAGTCTATTAGTTAACAGTCTTCGAGGCTGCTTGCCATTGGATTAGTTTAAGTAAACCTCTGCCCGCTCGCCGCGCTTAGGCGATCAATTAGTCGATAAGGCAACGCTGTCAACTAATTCGCTTATCAGCGATTGATACATGAGATATGAGGCACAGCGCGTATCTTTTATTGGTTGCGATAAGATAGCCAGGTGGCAAATCACTTGCTCCTGGCCCCCGTTGGGACTGCGGCATTTGAATTGCAACTGGCGGCGAGTCAACATGGCTCCACTGCGTGCACTGGACGCGGCTCTGGTTCCGCTCGCGCAGAGCGAGTGCAATGAGCAGCAGGCAGAGCGGGAGGCGATGATTGCCAAGCTGCAGGCATGGATAGAGAAGTCGCCGTATCTGAGGGCACGCAACGATGAGCGGCTGCTGTTGGCGTTTCTGCGACGCAGCCGTTACAGTCTGGAGGAGACCAAGCGTCGCATCGACAACTATTACTCGCTGCGCAATGTGTTTCCCGAGGTGCTCTGCGGAAGGCAGGTGGATGAGGCGCTGTTGCGACAATTCGATCGTGGGTAGGAGGCAGATCAGCTAGCGGAGTAACTCAGCAGCTCATGTGGTTCTCTTTTTGCATTCCTAGTATACATGTGATACCCTCGCGTCCAGTGAATGCGCAGGGTGCGCGTGTGATCATCTCACAGTTCTGCAAGGTGGATCCCAAACAGTCGAGTCCGCGCGAAGCCTTCAAGCTGCTCTTCATGCTGCTCGAGCTGCTGGCCATGGACTGCGACAATGCGACCGTGGCGGGTCTCTTCTGGGTTGTCGATGCCCGTGACGTGAGCATGGAGCAGATGCTGCAGTATGATCCGTTTCTGTTGAAGAAGTCCTTCATGTTTGTGGATCAGTGTTTGCCTTTGCGCTTCGTTGAGATTCATCTGGTGAACATGATACCATCGGGGCAGACGGTATTCAATTTTGTCACCTCTTTTCTGCCCGCCAAGCTGCCCTGGAAGGTGCGTCGCCTGCCCTGCACCATTGCTACTGCTACTAATGTTGTTTCTCCTTCCGCAGTTCGTGGTGCACAAGAAATCGGAGGACCTGTACAAGCACCTGCCGCCCGAGGCCATGACCATTGAGTATGGCGGCAGTAATGGCTACCAGGCAGAGGCACTCGATCACTGGCGCCAAAAGCTGCAGTCGAGCAAGGCTTACTTCGAAGAGGATGCGCAGCTGGGCACCAACGAGAAGCTGCGCGTGGGCCTGGCCAATGCCTGGGCCACGGGCGAGCTGAGTGGCACCAGCGGCTCCTTTCGCAAGCTCGAGGTGGACTAGTGTGTGCTTCATATAGATATGTTTTATTAGCGTTTAATTTAATACTAAAGCTACAAAATACTAAACTAACAACTAAAGTGTCACTGTGCGTGTGTGTGTGTGTATATCGAGTATCCCTTAGTCTAGCATTCACTATAGTGTCCCCTCCCATGTGGCTAAGTGCTGCACTTCTTCTTGAAGTTGGCGTGCAAGGAGGATGATGTTGACTTGGTGCCGGCTGCGCTTGCGGCGGCGGATGCACTGGATCCAGTGCCCGTGCCCGTGCCCGTAACTGGCACTTGCAGTGCACTCGTCGTGCTCTTGTTGATGCTCTGCACTATGAGATTGAGGCAATCCAAGCTGGAACCATTCGCACTGCCGCTGCTGCTATCGAAGTCTGCACGAAATGAGCAAGAGACGAGGATGAGCGCAGGAGTCAGAGTTGGATTGACCCGTAGCTTACCTGCAAACTGTCCATACTTCTCCATGTGCCTGTTGTAGAAGTTCAGCTTATCCTCGAGGTAGGCACCAGCATAGGAGCTCTGCAAGGAAAGAGCGCACGCAAGAGGAAGTTGATTAGCAAATGTATCTGCAAGATACTTTCAGAAATGTCGCAGCAATGCGCTGTAATGTTGAGATTAGGCCAAATCGTATGTCAGCAGCAGCTGAAGATTTGCCACTGCAGCCAATTAGGGCGCACTGAACCCGACCCAGCGTCGGCTATGCTGCTCCTGCTGCCACTCTGCCTCCTCCTGCGCCCCGCTCTCACTGGCTCCGGGCAACTTATTAGCAATTAAATTAATTTGCACATACGCAGACGACTCTGGTTTGTGGGCAGCGAGGGGTAGAAGGGGTGAAGTTGGCCAGGCGGCTGGGAGGGGGGGGGGCTGTTGCATAGATTTCATTAGAAAAGCGGCGCTGGGCGCATTCTAATTGCCACTTCTGGGTGGGTTGCAGCGTCGCTGCGTCTGCAAGGATCACAGCACATGGCACCGAAGATCGAGAGATGCCCCCGAGTCGGCGTGTGTATTTATAGGCGCAGTGTGACATGAAAACGACACCCAGCGAAACAGCGAGCGAACAAGAGATTCGAGGAACAACGGCGTAGAACAAGACGCCCCAACAACACGATCTTCCTCCTTCCAACTTGCTCAACTCACACTGCACTTTTATAAAGCGATTTATCATTTTCCAAGCGTTTAGTGACAGCCTGCGCCCGATATGCGAGACAGAGACACGGACACTATCACATAAGCATGCACGGACATGTGCACACATGCACAAACACGCACAAAGTGCTCAAATGAACATTTTGTTTTATTTCTTCGACCGACGCGGCCAACTTTTATGAATATGTTATATATGTCTGTTTATATCCATACCATATTGCATACATACATATACATATACACATACATATCGTGTGCGTTAATATCTGAATGAATAACGACACTTATCCGCCCCGCTCCAGCCCCCTCGCCTTGTGCAGTGCATTTATGAGTTGCGCAAAGAACTTAAGCCGCTTTTTTGGCGCGTTCTTCTCTGAAGATCTTCGTTCTTCTGACGTATTTCCGATTGTAACGGATATGTCGCATTATCTGGCATTATAAAGGCACTAAATATTTATTTCGCATACCCATTGGAAACGTGTGTAAGGCCTTTGCTTGATTAATGTGACTCGACTGTCTAGCTCGCCTTAGAAGCTTACGGTTCTCTGGAGCTGTATTAGTTAGAGTTACGAAATTTGGTGTGCAAGTTCCTGGGTAGCTGACACTACTTTGGTTAACCCTATACGAGCTGTCACTGCCTGATAGAAGGAAAATAAGAAGTCACTTTCGGTTTTCCATATAATAATGGTTGGTATAGGCAAATGCGATCTGGAAACCATAAGATCACTTTTTAATGAGGTTACTTAGGCTAACCCTGGGAAAGCTTTAATAAACTGTGACATGATGAGTGATAACTATTCTACCCCTATCATGATATATCCCTCTATATCCTATCATGATTATCCCACTCGCAATATAATTTATTTTCATTAAACTTTAAATACCAATTATCTACTAAGAAACTGTTGAGATATCGTCCTGCTGATCTAACTATCCTGCTTATAGTCAAGCAAAATGTTACTACCGATAAGTGCCAGTGTGCCGCTAGAAAATCAAGAGATCCCAGTGAGATCAGGGTATCAACCTATCGACTATGCTGTACCCAAACTGCTCAGAGACTCCTGGCCAAAAGGTTTTGTGGCTTTTCTCTAAAACTATTTATAGTTATCGGCAGTTTTGTAATCAAAAACTGATTAAACCAAAGTCATTAGTTAAAAGATAGGAAACATATCTTATGCATGCTCGTCGCGTACACGACAAATCCAGCCCCAAACCCGTGCGACCTTATGACGAGTCCGTTGAGTCATTTGCACCGAAACGCTTATGTTATACGAGTATTTTATGGATGGTTCCGTAAAAATACTTAGGCGATTACCCGATTACTTGAGTACGCACTCAACTGATAAGCAGAACTGATAGTGCGCTGGGAATAGTTGAAAGGAAGCAGTGTTGCCATAAGGTTCCAGCACCAGGTGGGCTTTCAGAGCACGGTATCAACTCCAGACACCGAGTGCAACTATGACGTAGTAGTTGTCGCAGTGGCACGACGAACGTGAATGTGAATGGAGTTGAGGAAAAGGTGGATAGATAGATGGATGGATGGATCGACTGTTAGCCTGGGGGTGCCCTCGTCTTGGCTACGATACTGTCATGCCTGCAGCACAGCGCAGTCTGGCACTCTGCCAGTTTTTAATCAAACTATGGATGCACATTAATATCTGCCATTGAGGGCGCGCCGATGTCGCCGCACAGATATGCAAGGTTTTATGGTAAATTAACAAATTTGTACATTAAAATGCGAGAAACTCAAACAAACTGCATGGAAATTATTCAGCAAGAGTCGTGCGTCGAGGGACGGGAGACGCGAGACGGAAGACGAGAGAGATCGCATCGAGATCAGCGCATCCATAAAGCTATAGCCGGGGCCATATTGCAGAAATGTTCGCGTAATTGTTGACAATTTGTTGTGCTGTCAGAGCGGACCCCTCATCCCCCTCCCTGCCACTGGTCTAACCCAACTCGGCGAGCATGTCTTGCAATACCTTTCGGGGAAGCGCGTTAGCTCCTCGGATCCCGATCTTGTCATGTTTTTCCTGTGCAATTTGTCAGCTGACACATTTCCCTGCGCTCATTGTGAAATCGTATTGAGCAGACACACAGCTCGCTCCTCCCCCCCCCCTCACATCTATGCCTACGCCCCTTCGACATTCAAATGTAGCTCAACTTTTATCACGACGAACACGAGTTGTGTCTTCCATTCCATTCTCGGGCCGATCCGAAAGGTATTTTGTATGGCACAGCGCTCGAATTTGTTATAATTAATTAACAGCACTATATAGTACCATGGAGCCATATAGCATCTTGCTATGGCAGAGTTTAGGGTTGTAGCGGGAAATTTATTTATTGCCTGACGCAGAGTAGGAGAGGGGAGATAAGAGCAGACTCCCGAGTGGGTCTCGCGACATAAATTCTCCAGTCATTTGTATACTGCGATAATTTTACCGGCCGGGGGCTTTTGCATATTCTATATTGTCGGAGGGGGAGGCTGGGCGATCATAATTCATAAGTTTACCGTTATAGGCAGAAGCGAGCTTATTAAGTCGCACGTCAGCGAGCGCATAAATTGTTTCTCTCTCTCTATCTCTCGCTATCTCTCTCTTTGTGTCTTGTTGACCAGCGAATCGAAGAGGGGCGCGGCGGAGTGGGAGTGGAAGACAACGCCAAGTGGAGGAGGATATGTATAGTATTCTATTTTCATGTAGAGAGCTAACTCGGCCAGGCCCTGAGATTTTGAATTTTTGATGAATGTGCGTGTCGGCAAAAAAGAAAAATGTACCAAAATGTTTTTCATGCATGAGGTTTTTACGAGAAAATAATTGCGGAACGTTTTCTTTGGCTTTTCGCCGTTTTTTCCCGTTGATATTAATTGGCGTTAAGCGCAAACAGGGCGGAGCGGGGAATGGTTTAAGTGAAAACTTACCAGATAATCAGCCTGGCAGCTTTTGCCGCTCAAACTGGGCGCCAACGGATTGTCGCCATCCCGCGTGGGTGTCGATTCCTGCAACGAGAGAACGCATGCAGAGAACCGTGAGTGAGAGCAGGCAATGCTAGCCACAGTCGAGCTTAGCCGACCAAAGAACACCCTACGCTTAACTACTAAACAAAAATCATGCAATCGATTTAAGGTAACTGGAATTGACTTGATCAGGAACCTTCCTGGCAAAGATGATGCCGTATGCTGTATATATTGCTAAGATTATCAAGCAGTTGTGGGCGTGGCATTCATAGATAATTATAAGCTAAATGTGCATTTAGGAAACAAGAACCTTGATACCAAACTTGGTGGCCTAAGCTCTTATGGTTGCAGTTATCGGCGCGTTCATACGGACAGCCAAGAAGAAAAGCAAGCAAAGCAAGCACTTTTGAAGCCTGCCACGCCTTCTTGCACCTGCTGCTTTCACTCGAGGATCAGTAGGTGTGTGTAGTGAAAAGCAGGATGAGGCAACAGCTTGACCTACCTGCAGCAGATCCTCGAGGCTCTCGATATACTCGATGGCATTGCGCAAGATCTCCACCTTGGGCAAACGCTGATTCGGATTCGATGATGTGCGTCGCTTCAAGATCTCGAAGGCCTCGTTAACCTAAATGGGAAAATAAGAAAATCAAGAATGTTATGCGCCATCAACAATTAAGGCCAATGATGAGTTATCGGCTCGGGATGCTTGGCAATCATAGAAATCCATTAGAGATGTCATAAAACCCGCCCAGAGCGCGGCACAGCCCGCCACCCGTTCCCTCCGCGCACAGACGCCTGGCTCCTTAAGTGGCTCTTTAATAAAACATATTTTAAATTAAATTGCGCATAAAATTTAAACAATTAAATCGTTGGGCGCGGGTGTTAACGACGGCCAAAGAGTCTCCTAACCCCCTCCCTGCATCTCGCTCTCGCTCTCTCTCTCTCTCGCCCTTACCCCTCCCTGCGCCAAGTTAATGGCTCTGCCAGAGGGGTTTGACAATCTATAAATACGCCCCCACAGCTATCGGCCCGTTTCCACGATTTGTTCTCGCTTTTACGATTTGTCGCAGAACTCTCGAGCTCATAAATGTTTCCCTCGCTGTTGCGTTTTTAATGTTTGGCAAATCCTGCACTTTTATGCTCGTTGGGTGGTTTCTCCAACATCACCCACTGTCGTTCTCCGTTCTCCGTTCCCCGATCCTCCTGCCTCCCGCTCTCCTAATCTAGCGCCCAGTGATTGCAAGTGACATTTACGTCCACGATGTGTTAATTTCTGTGGCGCAACAAAGTTGCACTTGGTGTGGATCTCGCACAGCTCCACACGGATTTGCACACGCTTCCCCATGTCATTTTGCAGATTCCACTAGGAGTTTCTGTTTGATGATTCACAAACTCCACTAAACAAGGGATTCTATGCAACTGACAATCTTAAAGCTGATGACAGAATGTCTTCCAGTTAGTCCTATATCTTCTGCAGTTTCAAGTAATCTTCTCTAATCTTTTCTTTTTGATTTTCTAAGACTTTATGTTACGAATTGGAAATGTATAAGAGTCGATTTTGTTTGGGGATTCTTTAGAGCCTTTAGCGAACTTATAGAGTAAGCCAAATATAATTCCATTGAAATGAAAGCTAGAGAATTACATCTTTATCCTGTCTTAACTTGTTTTGTATATCGTTGAAGACAAGTATAGTATCCTATTTCTTAGAAATGAAAGTTTGTAAAATATAACTTTATATAATCTTATTCTGAGGTATTTTATAGCGCCTTTAGAGAGAAATATAAAATCTTATATAGAAAGTTAAAACTTCATATTATGCTAACTTAAGAGCTCTTGTAGATCCGTTAAAATAAATATAGCAAAATATAAATTAATAAACATATAGAGATGCTTAAACTTTGAGTAGACAATGGGTAGAGAGTGGAAACATCTTTGTAGATCGTAAGTAATGAGATTAAAATTTATGAGGGTGTTAGAGTTAACTTCTTTTATGAATGTAATATATCCTTTATTAGACAAAAGTACTCTGATCAGATATATAGCACACACCGTAACGAATATTGCCTAATATATACTCTATATTAATTGGGGGGAAAGTCGATTATTTCTTGCAGTACGTTTCCAGCTACTGAATTATGCTAGCTTCTAACTATAATATATCGATATATATCCGCTTTTTCCCGACATATCTGGATTTTCTGGAGAAATTTGATAATTGCGTGAATTCTGGATTGTATTTATATTAATTTGGTTTTTTCCAATTTTTTTGGATTTGCCAATATATTTTATACAATTTATCTCAAATTTCATTTGTGATCGATTTTCAAATTAAGATATTATAATTTTCGTTTTAAGATATTACAATTTGACGTTTCTTATTGAAAGTTCTTTAGCTTTTTTCCGCTCTTAAGTGAAATTTTGGCTTTTTTTATACATTGGTACAAAAACAGCTGTTTTTTGTTCCCAAAACTTGGCTCACAAAACATAATTGTCCCCGAGTTTTCGGCTTATTCGCCAAAAGAGATTAATCGATTTCCCAGCTCAGGACCCGTATGAGCTGCCCGACAACAAGTGGAGTTAGTTCTCCTGCCATTCCTGGCCTCTTACCTTTCTCAGGCGACGCCGCTCCCGCATTGTTGCCGCCTTGCGTCGATCGACCGTGACGCTCTTCTTCTTGCACGCCTTGCAGGCCCAGGTGAGGCAGGGACGAGAGGATTGCGCCGAGGCACAGACGAGCGGGGCGAGCACATGCTCCTCAGAGCTGAGGCTGCTGTCCTCGTCATCGTAGTCCGTGGTATAAATGGGTGACGACGAGGTCAGCGAGTGTTGCTTGCCCGGCTCCGTGCCGGCCGAATGACTGAGACTGCCGGCGAAGTTGCAGGCGCTGTGGCCCCCGACGCCGACATCGCTGCCGACGGCGTTGAAGCGATTGAAGAACTGCTGCAGCGTCTGGTGAGGAGTGTGGCCGTTGTTCATGTTGTTCGTATGCTGCGACAGGTTGCCGCTATTGTTGTTGTTATTGTTGTGGTTGTGTTGGTGGTAGCCGTAGGCAACAGACTGCGATTGCTGCGAATAATTGGCGTATTCCTGCTTGATGCCGTGGCCCGAGCCCGTGCTCGTGCTCGTGCCCGTAGTCGAACCCGATGCCGCACTGTTGCCCGCGAGCATGTCATTGGAATTGTTGTACTTGGTCATTGCCGAAGGACGCAATTGCGCTCACACGCTCACTTCCCTCTTCACTCTAATCACTTCGCCGATCACTTCACCAATCACTTCACCAATCACTTTGCCGACGCGCTGCAGAACCGAACCGACGCGCACAACAAACGCGACACATTTGGCCGACCCAAACGATACGCTCAGCTCATCTCCCCCGGATACTGCTCGGCCAGATGACAACCACACACCATGTGTCTCCGCTGCTCTGAAGCTCACCGTGCTCGAGACTCGAGTCGAATCTCTCGCCGATCTGGCTGCTGCGTTCTGAGTGGCTGCTCGGTCGAGTGGCGTATCTATTTATAACGCGGCCCGCCATTAGACACTGTCCACATTGGCGCAGCGAGTGAGCGCAGAAGGACGTGAGCGCCAGGCCAGCGCAGGCCACGCCCCGTCCCTGCTCGAGATCCGCTCGGCAAGGCTTACACTTGCCTTATTTATTGTCCGCGCAACGATTAGAAGTCAAATAAATATGTTTTTACCTGTACGCGGCTATTAACGCATCGCGTCGCATAAATTCGAGCCGAAAAACAATTCGTTAATGTGACATTTTTAATGGAGCCCCTCAGAGCACCCCCCCTTCATCACTTCCTGAACACCCCCGCACATATTATACAATTTTCATTGTTGTTTTTTTGCGTTTTTTTCTCCATCAAGCTCTCAAAAAAAAGAAAAGAAATGAAAAGCGGCGCAGAGCGAAGAGAGAGAGACGTAAAAATAGTCGATCCTCGCGCGTCGCGCACAATTTGTTTATTTATTGCCGCTCAGCCAAAATATATATCTTTGGAAATCACCTCTAAATCTTCTCGAATGATATTGTAAATCTTCTGTCTTAGGCTCGTGGTTTTGTGCATTCCGCTTTCTCGTTTTCCATTTCCACTTTTCACTTTCCACTTCCACACTTACCTTGTGATTTGCTTTGCTTTGTTTTGTTTTGTTTTGCTTTTTGGTTGTCGCAGCATTTTTCACGTCGCTTTTCGCGTTGATAAATGATTTGTTTTGATTTCTTGTGATTTTAATTTCGGGTGGAAAAAGTAGGCAGCGTGAACGATTTCCCCCCAATTTGTTTATGATAAGCACGCGATAATCCCAATTGTAAATCGTGCTGCCTTTATTTGTCTAGTGTGTTATTTATTTTTTATATATTTTTTCTGTGCTTATTAGAGTAGTTGCTTACTATATTTAGTTGTTTTACTTATTGCGCGTGGTTGTATAAGTACTTTCAATAAATATTTAAATTAAAAAACAACAATAATAAATATTCAAAATTAATGTAAAATTGAATTTGAATTTGAATTTCATTTGCTTGTAACGTCAATACAGCGCGTTGTTAGCGCCATCTGACACTCAGTGTTCCCTTTGGTTTGTGTACTTGCTAAGCTAAATAAATTGTTGTATACTTTGCAGCGGTGTGCTCGAAAAGAGCTGTGAAACTAGAATTACCTGCAAAATGCTGCCTACTTTTAAGAACAAAAACAATAAATTAACGGGAAAATAGATAAAACATTATTTGCTAGAAAAACACCTAAAAAATTTGTAGAAGTTGTTAAAAGAAATTATCCAAATGGAACTGCATCTGTTTGATTTGGAAACAATACAAAAAATACCGCGAAAAGGAAAAAAACTAACTTCGTTTTTGAAAAATATCCAGAATTCCCCCTACACGCAAATTTCGAAAACAGTCGTACAACTGATTACCAGGGGTTTATTTGTTTATTTCAATTGGCAACCTGTAAATAATAAATAAGTTAAAACTTTTTAAAACTTTTCGCATAGTTACAATGCGAACATTAACGAACTAATTGAATTGTTATGTTTTTAAAAATCATCTCAAACGCGACAATGACAGTGTATTGATTTCAACAAATTGTTCATATTTTCGCTATTATCTACAACACATGATTGTCTCCTATTTTTATCTGCCCTCGCTCGGCCTTTATCTTTTGCTGATGCAACTTACTCCATCAATTCGCCATCCCTTTTGACACGTTGTCCGAGGTCACAGTCGGAACTCATGTGCGTGTGAGCTGACTAATCTTAGGAAATTAAAGTACTCACTCGTGCGGGATGCAAGCCGCATTGTTTTTGCTTTTTTCGCTTTACTATAGCTTTCGTGACTTGTTAGCATTTTTGTTGTTGGCCCTATGCTTTCAGCTTTCCATTCATAAAAGTTGTGCTGCATGCGGCAAACGCGCGTGTAAGTTACGTCAGCCAAAGAAATGTGTGTGGTGAGAGCAAAGAGAGCGAGAGAGAGTGGCGCATGTGCTGCCGTAGGAGAGAGAGTAAGAATGTGCAAGAGAGTGGGCAAGGAGAGAGCGTAAAGCTGTTTGCTTGACTGCAGCAATTTAAACTTTTCTTATCAACGTTGCAACCTTGCTACGCTTGCACGGGAATCTGTGCACTCGCCTTGTCTGCTGCGGCTGCCTGGCAACAGAGACGTTCCGCGGATTGTGGCAGGCACAAAGCGGTCAATTAAGACGTCGATTATTCTCATGCCCAACGGAACAAAGCATTTATGTACATATGTACATACTTACATATGTAAGTATGTCTGTCTCGCTCTAGATGTTGTGTACAAGTCTGTGCAAGAAAAACAAAGCGCAATGAACGAAAACATTTTTACATTACGTCTGTGCACTCAGCGAAAATATAAACGATGAGGCCAGCGAAAATACAGCGTGCTGCTTCTGCTGCTGCCGCTGCCGCTGCCGCTGCTGCTGCTAGTGCGCGAGCAGGGGATGCATGGGAAGCGTGGCGGAGTATTGCGTGGCATTATTTGAGCGCGGCAAGACAGCGCGAAGCACGCAGTTACAGTAAAGCCGTCGCAGCAGACGGTCGGACGTCGCGCTCTCTCGTGAGTGATTGCTTTTGCAAATGTGAATCAGTTAAACGCAAACACACACACAAAAGCACGAACTCGCTCACGCATTGTGCAAATGATATTGCGAATCGTAAACAAAGCGAAATAAACACTAGAGCAACAGAAGATGCTGATAAAAAGGCGGCAAAGGCAGTGTGTAGTGCAGCAGTTAAACGGAAGTTGATAAACAACAATAATACAAGAGGTTAGACAATAAAAACAACACATCGAAGGCTAACTGTGAAAGCTGCAGCAAGTGCTCAGGTAATGCAGCATCAAACGTGATATTGATGAGATCTAATATGTGATTTAATATGTGTCAGCGTGCCAAAAGTTTGTAGGCCAAGTGACAAGGGGCAGGTCTCGAGTGATGCACACAGTGTGAGTGTGTACACACACAGGCAGGCAACCTCTCTCTGAGTGTGTTGACACTGTCGTTGTCTTACAACTCTCATTACTTTTGTTATTATTCGCACATTCTCTTGTCAACGTGCTCGTCGCTGTCGTTTTTTTCTTCTTTTTGTCTGCTGTTCGTGCTTGCACACCTGTTATCGTTTGCTCGCTTTGTTCTCAATCTCACTCTCGCTGCCGCCGTTGCCCTCGCTATGCTTCGAACAGCTGGCGCTCTCTCCGCTGACCTCCATCTTGCGCTCGCGCTCTCACTGCCGCGGCGCTCTCTCACTCCACTCTAGCTGAGAGCGGTGCATCAAAAGAATTTCAAATCTACATACACTATTTACTTTTATTGTTCGAAAGTAAGCGAAATACGATTAATGCAATACGCGACCTATCACCAGCCGCAGCTGCTCCACTTATGGATGCAACGCGAGGGGCTGCCTCGGTCTATTCATAGCATATGCGAGCTTTTGTGCGAGTGCGAGTGAGTGCGAGTGTGAGTGCGCTCTTTTAATAGCTGTTCAAATATTAAGCAAATAACGGAACTTGCAAGATATAGGGCGCAACATTTCAAGGTCAGCAGCAGCCGAATGCTGCTCTACAGTGTGCGCCAAATAAAGAGATTTATGGCACGTGTTATACGGGCACACACACACACGCAATATATATATATATATACGCAATATATTCAGCTTTAGTGTCTTAACCTAATTACATAAATACAATGAATGCGCACTCGTGGGGACATCTCAAGGCGTGACTTAAGTACTTGCTATAAAATAAAAATTAAATGCCATAAAAATGTAAAAATATTGTGCAGTTACTGCGTAAGCCAGTAGGTTGTTAACTAGTTGTTTTTTTTATTGCGCATAGTAATTAACTTGTACAGGGTACAACTGTACATGAATGACTATATATGTAGCTGCCGAGCATCATTATTTAGTATAAATATTTATGTAACCTGAAATTCCTGAAATTCATGATTGAAGTCGGTTATCAATTTCACTTTCAATGCAAATTCACTCATCAGGTTTGGGCATGGTTTTTGTTTGATTTAAATTAGAAATATTTTAAAATACATATTAACTTACATATAGACATCGATAAATACGTGTAGGTATTTTTAGAATTAACATTTAATCACTATTCTGTGGGCGTTATAAAAATATTTCTGGGAGAGTGAGACGCTGCAACACGTGCCAAGTTCTTCTTCTAGTACGATTTGAATGTAAACCGGAAATACCTAGATTTGACTGACACGCGAATACCCTGCAGTTACTTGGGTTCAGGATAAAGAAATTAAGTAGCACACTAATTCGTTATGATTAAAGATAATTCGATTAAATATTCGGTGGGAATACGAAAGCGAAACGAATTCACGTCTCGCTTTTATGCCTTCGTGTGCGGCTATCTGAATCCCGAAAACTGAAACCACACACACACACACACACACACACTGCCCAATTAGGCCAATTGTGCTAATTGAGGGAAACAGTTGCGAAACCGTCAAGATATTAAGGCAAAATGCGCCAAATGTTGTTTACACTGGCAGCGCGAAGTCAACAAATTAAGGCACTTTATCAATAAAGTCTTGTCTGACATGGTTGCTTGCTAGAGTGAGGTCTGTCCCGGGCAAGTTTTGTGCTTGGCAGACAGCTACCCCACTTGGCCTGATGGACGGAAAACCAGAAAAGAGTTGAGCCGCTTATCAGTAGTCCAGTAGTTCTTATCGGAATCAGCAACAAACATTCGAAGGCGAATTAATTCGAGTTTTGTTCCGTCTAATTTTTAATTTATTAATAACACTCGGTAGACAGCTCTCCCGGTCGCTTTAATAGCCTTTCGATTATTATTATGACTATATATTTTCGTCAAGTCATTACATACAGTACGTGCTGGAGGTGTAATAAAATAAATGCCTATTAAATTGATTTGAGCCAGTGTAAATCGCAAATGTCATGTTCATTGAGATTGAGTGCGAATAATATAATATGAAACCAAAATATGCACTCGCGCAAGCTGATAATCTCCTGCGAGATTCCTTGCCCAGCTGAAGCATTCCCCCACGTTGCAGTTGCAACTACCCGCACTAATCTTAATAATTTCGCATAGTATCGTGTAGTATGCCCTGTGGTTTGGCTCAGTAATAGATGCAAACTATAAAATACAGTGAGACATGTGTCTACCACATGTCTGTCTCTATTGCTGTTTGCCTTTGCTGTTATTGTTGACGAATTTAAGCCTTATACTGTGCATACGTCAGTGTATTTAGACACACACACACACGCGCCGCATAGACAACGAGCAGTGTGTGTAGTAGTGCAAAGGCAGGCGGCGCTTCTGGCTGTTACGATAGTTTTCTGTTGCGCCTGTTACCCGAAAATAAAAACGAAAGAACAAGCAGACGACACACTCACACATGCACACCCACACACAGGCAGGCAATTAACCCAGCTACCCCCCGGCTAGGCAATTGCCCCCTCGTCTAGGCTCGTGCAATGTGAAAAAAACAACCTTGAACCGTTGGCAAAAAACTTTCACAATGAAAAAAGTTCAGTATCAAGGACCCAGCAACGAGCAGGCAGTATCTCTCTGGCACACGAACATAGACACACACACAATTACACACACACATTTACACACTTGGGGTATAAACAAAAAGTTTGCTTTATTTGCTTTGCACGCAGCCAGCGGCAACGTTGCGTATACGTAATACGACTGAAACTGGCAAAGAAAGAAAAGCGTTCCCCATACATATTTACACACGCAGCATACATATTATATGGGGTTGTGTGCGTCAGTGCGTGTGCGTGTACGCGTGTCTTCCCCCCCGAAGGCATTTACGACTATTTGCCGTGCGAATTTTTGGGTCATCGAATTCCTATGCTGCTTATGAGCAAATCAAAATCAAAAACCCATTAAAAACAGCTATAATATAAAAAACCTCTTATAGTTAGAGAGTGTGAATAACAAACTTAAAACATTCGCGTTCATAAGCGATCGCTGCGGCTGCCGTCAAAACAAAGTCTGTACAATTTTTAAATATATTCACGCAAACATAAATATGCAACCATATATAAATATTAATGTTTGCGCATACTATAAAATAGCTAAAAATACGTACGTATACAAAAAACCTAGTGCAAGTGTGTGTGTATTTGCTGATACGATAGCAACTACAACTACACTGCCACACACACGCACACACACACAGAGGTGCCAATTACCCGGCATTCCTGGCTGCCCGTTTCAACTGCTATATAACATCTGCGCAGTGTGCAGAAACTCCAAATCCCTAATTCCCTAAACTCGCACCGAACTATTTCGTACTGTCTGCCCAAAAGAAACAGAACAAACAGAAAACGAACAATCGAACTGTCGAGCGTGACCGACCGTGTTATACCTTACGTACAGTTCTGAAGAATCTTGTAATATCCACTATAAACATTCATTCAAGCTTTAACAGAAATAGAAATAATAGAAATTTACAAATTCTAGAAGCAAAATATTGATACAGTAAAATTAAAAAATCAGGCAAAGTCGAAAACTAAGAATCAGGGCAATAATGTATCCATTTACATTTGTAAATTACTTTATGGGGTCACCCAAAAAAACTTTAATGTGTGTTTATATATGTTATTTACGTTTTTATATATAGTTAGGTAGAATAAAATATATAAAAGTTTTAGTAAATTTCGTTATAAGTTTTAGCTTATAAAACAATATATTGCGTATTTATAAAGTAATATCTCAAATTCAGGCAATTATTCAGTTCAGGCTTATGTATAAATTAAAGTACCCTTTTTTCTATGGTCGTAGGGTATAAAAATAAACATAGTTGCGTGTGCGAGTATTTCTTCTCTCAATGAAGCTTTATTTACTCGTAGACATGCTTCGGTGTGATTATGTGTGTGTGAGTGTGCCAAAATATTTCTCGCATACCGTAAAGTCGAGTTGCTACGTATAGTTTCCACACATTCTGGCGCAAACTTGAAAATTGTTTACTGAAATAAAGGCGCGAACTTTACCAAACAAACTGGGCTAATATTGAACATCCGCCTGAGCTAAAACTCAGAGTATGTGGCTGAATAATCAGTTGTAATTATACTTTTAGCAATTTATAATATTTATAAATATTAATATAATAATATAACTGTCATATTATAAGCACAATTGTTTCGAAATTAATATTATTTCGGCTAGGAGCACTTGAGACTTAAGCGCAGCATTCAAGGAGAGTGCAATAAACCAGAATAACATTTATAGAGTGTTTATTTATCGCTCGACGATCTCTGGCTGATTAGAAATTTTTGCAAAATCACATTTCTATAACTGTAATCAAATCTTAATTTCAATAAATTGAATTTATATATACATATGTCACATTTATTGTGCCAACTCCCCACTTGAAATCGGTCGATTGTCGCCGAATATTATCGCAGTGTCGGTCTGGTACGGCATTTTGCAGCGTCATTTTGTGAATTATTCTTTTGGTAGGGGTGCTCAAAAACATATAGAATTAACCCGGCTATATAGTCAGACTACAAGTGTGGAGCTTTTATAGATCGGGGTTGAGGCAAGTCTGCTTTACCCTAGCGCAAAAAGCTAAAGAACTTGTTCGCCTCGTTTTCACTATCAGCGAAAATGAAAGAGAGAGAGAGAGAGGGCAGAGAGAGAGAGAGAGAGAGAGAACAATCGGGTATATTGGGCGCGAACGAGGGGAGAGAACAAATGAAGCGCAAACAACAACAAATCGAATACACTTACCAGAGAGTGTGTGTGTGTGTGTGAGTAGATTTGTATAATTGTGAGTAGATTCACAGATAAGTTGCCGCAGCAGACGACTTAGATGGAGCGTCATAAATATTTATTCCACATGTATGTGTATATGTATGTATAATACTATATATGCCATTTTTCGCTCAGAAATGTTTTCGTTTTTCGCACTGGTCGCTCGGCTGTTTAATTTGAACTTAGGATCGTCAGCCGAGCGGTTGGGTTCCCGGCAAGCAGCGGAACTATTTAGCTAAAATCGACCGAACAATAACAAAGCAATTTTAAATAAACAAACTACAACGTACACGCCAATTGCTCTAATATAGAAAGCGCGTGGTCCTACTTACGATATAAGCCGATAAACAGAATTAAAACATCGACAATTTATAAAGTAAGCCTGAGCGTCAATTTGACAAGCATTTCCTGATCGTTGCCATGCGTTTCCTGTACTAATCGAATTTTCTTTTTGTTTGTTTTTTTTTTGTTTTCCACTTTTCCCCCCAGACACAGCAATACGTGCTGAGAAACATTGCGCGCCATGCACAAACTGAAATAGCGCATCAACCATTCGGATGCCCTCGATATCCTCCATGCCATCCAGCATGCCATTGTAGAAGCCGTGTGTTACAGCAGCAACAACTGAACACACTCAAATTCAGAGAAGAGCCAAAACAAAAACAAAAAAAAAAAACAAAAAAAAAAAAAATAAACTTTTCGGCCAAGGACTAAATTAACTGCGAAATTAGCATCAAGAGAGAGAAGACTTTGTGGGCAAGAAAATGGCACACTTTAGCGGACATCGGGCACCCTCTGAGGTGCCTGCACACTTCAAGAATCTGTTCACCAATGGTAAGCTGGGCCGCGACGAGGACAGCAACAGCAATGGGAACGGGAACGGGAACGGGAACAACGATCAGGAGAATCGTCCTGACAATGATAATAACGATAATTTCACCGCCTGCTGGGTTTTCGGCTATGGTTCGCTCTGCTGGATTCCGGGATTCACATACAGCAAGTGCATAACGGGTTACATACGAGGCTATGTGCGGCGCTTCTGGCAGGGCAACGTAACGCATCGCGGCACCGAGCAAGAGGTGAGTTGTACTCCAAGATTAGCTAACGTTGGCCACGTTCACCAGATAACACGTTACTCCTCCACTTGACCATCGGTTGACTCTCTTTCTCCCTGTCTAAAACATTACATAATTGTGCCCGCCTTATCAGCGTGGCAAGCGAATGTCTCGGCTAGACAGGGAATTAGCATACCAGACACGCTTCTCTGTGAATAAAGAAGCAGTTCCGCTTTCTTCTAGAGCGTCGTCTCTCTCTCTCTCTCTCTCTGACTCTATCAGTATGCACTTTATTGCCGATTGCAATGGCAAAACAGCAACAATGTAAAAATAAGTCAAGGTCCATTTCCACATTGTCAACAAGTAAACAAACAGAACGTGCAAATTACACTCCCAGCTAAAGACTCGCCCCCCCACAACACACTGGGGGCACTGCCAACTGCCCTCCTCCTGATAAATTGAAAACGCATTTTACTTATCACAAACAACTCTACTTTCTTTCTTTGTGCGCAGCCTGGACGTGTCGCAACGCTAGTGGAGGACAAAGAGGTAAGCAGCAACAGCAGGCCACGTCGCCCATATTCAATCACAATAGTCCATTAAAGGCAGGGAGCGGGCAGGGAACAGGCAGGGTACATGCAGGGGCAAAAAAGTGTCTACGCCGCGCGCTTGAATTTCTCAACGTAAGCCCCATTTCGTGTAGGCGGGGGTCCGTAAAGACCTCCCCCCCACCCGTCCATTTCTGAGATGAAAACTCTCTGGCACGTTTCCGCAGTCAACCGAGCGCAGCAATTCGATACCATCATCCCCCTTGCGAGGAATGACGGTCTCTCTTCATTGGAGTACGCAAGGCGAAATACCGCGAAATATAGGCGATTTTGAAACCTCCCCCTCTCTCTCCCGGGAGAGAGAGAGAGAAGCACAAATTTGTTTTACGCCTTGATACTTTCTATCCTAGGCCCGGGGACTTTACCCAGGGTGATCATCAGAAACTGATGAGAGCTACCAGGAGCTCGTTTGTAACCCCGAGAGACAAGCATGAAAAACTCAAAGCGGCCTGGCGAACACGCGAGCCACAGCTATTTATATGCTTACCATGCCGAAAAACAACTTGGGAATTCTAAGCAGAAAACACAAAAGCAGTGCCCGGCAGTAGATAAGATTTCAAATGACGTGTGTGCGGCAACATTTTAGTTTTAATTATGATTTTGTTGTTATTTTACACTATTAATTTATATATTTTTGATTTGCTCTTCGATTGCAGGGCATCACATGGGGCTGTGCATATAGAGTAACGGGTTCTACGGCTCTGGAGTATCTCAAGCAGCGCGAGTGCACATTAGGTAAGCGCAGGGAACTATAAAAATAAGCAGTTGTGTGTGCTAACTCTATACCCATGTAATCTTCTCTTGCAGGTGGTTACGCTACTATCGATACGAAATTCTTTCCACGCGTAGCCTCGCACGACACGCCGTTCAGTGGCGAGGCCGTCGAGGTGCTGGTCTATGTGGCCACGCCGGAGAATCGCCACTGGCTGGGGGATGCGCCGCTGCCGGCGATCGCGCGACAAATCACAAATTGCCGTGGTCCCAGCGGACACAATGCCGAATATCTTCCTGCGACTGGCCCTCTTCATGCACGAGGAGATACCCGGTGTACGGGACGAACACCTGTTCGATCTGGAGCGTCTGGTGCTGGAAGAGATCTATCGCAAGAATATACCCCTCTCGACAATCATGGGTCGCAACCCCGATCGCATACGCCGCGATTCACACGAGGATATACGTCGCCCGCCCTCCTTCGAGTTCACTTCGCGCATACCGGAGACGAAGTTGCGCTGCCTAAATATTTGATTGTGGCTTTGGTCTCTCAGCCACAAGGTATATGTATGTGGAATATTTCCATTACACTATCGGATATTCAAGAGCGCAACGGATCTATGACTACAACTTCGCTGTATTCTTTAATTTGTAAATAACGCTAGTAGCCCTAGTAGTAAGCACAAACTACTCTCGATAACTGATATGATATAAGTATGTAGCTGTAAAGTATTAACTAAGTTCTCGTAGTGCTTAAGTGACGTCCCAAGCACAACTACCATTTAATATATACTGTAAGAAAAGTGCCCAAAAGTGAGAAAAAAGTGAAATAAAACAAGAATCATATGAAAAATCTAAATAACACTGAAACTTATTAATGGCAGGTATTACGAAGGGATCTCTGAAAAACATTTCATTTCAAGCACGATTGTTTTCCACAGAGAGCGCAGCTGATATTGTTATGGTATTAGTAACTAAAGGTCTCTCACATGCATTCTCACTTCTAATCTGCTAGAGAACTAAGAGAGAGAGAGAGAGCGCACCTTTGTGTGCTTGTGTTAGTGAGCACGAAACGGTTATGCATTCATAAATGAGAGCGCATGTTTCAAACGAAACGTTTCACGCAAGAGAGCAATAGTTTGTGTGAATGTATGGGTGCGTTTCATGCACATAACTAATACTATTGCTATTGCCCACGCTCTCACTTGTTTCGCAGGAACATTAGGCAATGGAACACTCGCATCTATGCGGCTGATCCAAACTAGAAGCGATCAGATACTTATGGACAGTTGAGCAGGAAGCAATGGTGAAAGTGGAGTGTAAATAATTTACGAAGCTATTTCGAAATCCCATGTGATTTTTATCTGCGCAACTGGTGATTTCCACAACCTCGTGCTTCTCAAAAGTCTGGAAATTCAAATAAACAACGCAATAAAGCAAATCTCATTTGAAATTGTCCGGTAGTTTTCCGCTGTCATTGCTTGTCAACAAAAACAACCCACAGCTCTCTACGCGGCATGTGTTCTGTCTATCTTCGAGAATGTTGTAGATTAGAAACAGACTTTTGAACGTATATTAGAAACAGCCTATTTCATATACAGGGTGTCCGAGTGAACTCCTGCAACAATATGACAGATCGTTTATATTTAGGTTGACTTAGGCCAAAAACAAAACAGAGCGATCGGCATAATAATATATAGAGAGAGAGTCCAAAGCAAAGAGCACTTCTACGGCTGTAATAGTATTTGTGAGTCTAACTGCGCTCACTTGTTGCCTATACTGCAGAGCAGAGAGAGCTGCTCATTGCTTCATTGTGTTGGTGAGCGAGCAGTGAAACGATGTGAGAAATGGGAGAGTGATTTCAAAGAGAGCAGCACTTTGTAAGACTGTATGAGTGTGGTCAACAGCTAATGCGTATACGTACTGTGAGAGTGGCACAAGGGCAGCAAACTTGGCCTATATTCTAGAACGATATCCGTTTATGTTAGTTCATATACTATGCTTTCAAACACACCCTGTACTTGGGTACTTTATCGCCGGTACACGTGGTAGCTTACGCCTTCGCTACCCCGCTACCTGCGTCTGTTCTGAAACAAGTTACTCCGTGCTTGAATAGAATTCATTAGAACTGGGATTTCGAAAGTGGCACAGGCCACTTTGTCATGGTTTTTGTATACATACATACACAATAGACCGGTCGATCGCCCTGCTATGGAAAACTACGAGAGAATTGAGAAATGAGACTTGTATATTGCGTAGTTCATTTTGTTGTTTCATGTAGTCAGCGGAAAAAAACCTTCATTGCAATCAATTTAAAATGGCTTGTTGTTATTGAGTGCATTCACTTGAAGACCTTGCCTCTTGTATATAATTCATGACTTTGTATCCACCATAAGGTTCTCCACGCTGACTGACTGACGTTAAGTATCTGAGCAGCTGTACCATGGAGCTACTCGAATAGATCTGAGTGTTTCTTTGTCCAACGTTCCGGCATGAGAAGAAGAAGAGAGTATCAATAGCTGGTATGGTTGGGGTATATGTATGAATAATACCCATACACTCCAACAATATGTTGCTCTCTCGACAATTGCTCTTTTCCTCTCCCTCTCTGTCTATGAACCGTCTGAAACGGTTGACTTTTCGAAATGCTCACGGACACAAACTCACAATGCGGTTCTCTCTCGTAGGAACTTGGGTTTGTGCGCTCTGAGTCGAACTGAATGTGGTCTCTAATGTTTATGTTAAGATGGTTTGAATTAAACACTAAATCAAGAAGTTTAGTGATAATCATCACCCAAATGCTAAATGAAAATTTCAACATTATGCAAACAATATTTTAACAGGCTTTAATCCAACAATCGTGTGCTAAATGCGAGAGAGCAGTGTGAAGAGAAGGTATATCGAAAGGCATCAAATGCAGCTTTAAAACTTAATATTATATATTTATGTATATACTCTATATTATCAATATAAACCAATAATAAAAAAAAATTAAAATTTAAGGGGGTTTTTTTTTTTTTTTTAAATTTTTTTTTTAAAATTTTTTTTGGGTTTTAAATAATTAAAAAAAATTTTTTTTTTTTTCAAAACCCAGGGGGGGGGGGGGGGGCCTTTTCTTACATGCATAATAGAATACATAAATGTTTTTCTAATATAAATCTACCAAACCCAGCGTTATCACATTTCAGAAGTAAACAGTCAACAAACACAGCTGATTAACAGAGAGGCCATAGCCATGCATTTAGTGTGGCAACATATGGGTGATTATATGTTTTGAGATCTGGCCACACTGGTTAATTTGGCGGGCAAAATGTAGGAAAATCGAAGACTTTTAGCACATTTTAAACTAAACAGTAAATTAAAAATTGTAGTTTGTATTTTAGTTTCATTTTGTCGAGTTCTATAAATTTCGGTCGTCCGATATTAGCGCAGGATGTTTGCTTTAGACAAAAATAATCGATCAAAAATACTCGCTTAAGAATCGAATCGTAGCCAGCTCTAGTAAATTATTATTATTATTTATTTTATTATTTAATCCAGCACTGCCGCTTCCCTCATTATAGTAATGTTTAAATGTTCATTTAAAATATTTTTATTAATCCTTGATCATAGAAAATGGTACAGGAAATGTATATTAAGTTTGGTAATTGGGAATTTAATAAGGTAACATATATGCAGCTATTTTTCAAATTGGACGTAGTGTATCTTATTGTCGGATGTGATCGACCAAATCGTTTGTTACTTATAAAAGCTTATACAAATGCTGAAGGTATACAGCTAAATAAACACCTTTGGGTTACTGCAGCAGAGAACCGTCTTAGATGACTCGGCATTTACTTGATAAAATAACAAATTATTGATATGAAAACAAATAAAATCTTCAACAATTTGTTTCAGCAAGTGACAATTGATGTCTCCAATTACCGTTAAATACACAGCTCCCGAGGAAACCTCTCAGCTCAGCTTGACACAGCTCATTCCGTATGCCATTAGAGACCAGCAAAGCGCGTCCGTAAACGTCAGTGATAATTTGCGAATATTTTGGTTTGGGAATAATGCTCGACAGGGACACACTCTAGAGGCGCACATAAACAACAGCTGACAACTAAAATGTTTCAAATTACAGTGTAAGTACTTAAAAAATTAACTTAAAATAAACAGATAGAAATATATATATTAATTTAATTTTCAAAGTGTGATGACGATTTCAAAATACACTCACACATTAAGCAACGTTTTTGAAGTAATATACCACAGGGTATGGCAGATAAAAACAATAGAGCTCGAGGCGCGCGTCTATGTTAATAACTTTGTATAATTCACTTGGTATTCACAGCCACTCTTCCAGTCGAAAAACTACAACGAAATAGCGAATGTTCACTCCAAGAACAAATTTATCAAGCGGCTGGAGACCAAAATGAGCTTATTACAAATTAAAAAAAAAAAAAAAAAAAAACAGTACTAAATGTGAATAGTCGTCGTATTCAAGCAATTTTCAGAACTGATTCATAATTTGTCAACTACATCATGAATTCCGTCTGGGATGCACAGTTCTCGGCGAGGCGTTCCCGAAGACGGCCGCATTATTGGAGAGTCCAGGCCACTAAAGGAACGGACATATACACATATGCACTTACATGTGATATATTATTCTAACGTCAAAGCTAATTCGGCAATTCAAAGACGTGTCAACAGCCGACTCAATCAATATTTACGTAGGCGGTCATTCCTGTTCGCTGACAATATTTGTTAACATGAAGTGGGTATTTCTGATTTGGGGATTCTTCATTCACCTCGCACTTGCCGCCGAATCGGAGAGTTCATTAAGTAAGACCCAAGAGCAACTTACACTGGTACACTGAAAACATTTCTTCTTTAACTAGGCTACGAGAGAGCGCGTCAGGCCGTGCTCAATGCAGAGGAGCAGCTCATGACCGGCGGTCGCATCAGCTTGAGCACTCAAGAGGCCAAAGCAGACGATCTCTTCATGCAATACAAGTTGGGCGAACTGGCGCAGGGTTATCGCAATGCTGATCAAAATGCAGCTGCAATGCATTTCTTCAAGGCGAAACCGCTAATCGATCGCAGTGCGATCTTTAAGTTCCTGCAGCAAATGCCCAAGGGAGCTGTGCTTCATCTGCACAACACGGCGGCAGTGAGCTCCAAGTGGGTAGTGCAGAATTTGTCCTATATGCCAGGTATGCTGCGCTGCACCGACTCTGAAGGTCGCAGCCGCTTGACGTTTCAACGATCGTCCAAGCTTACCCAGTGCGCGTCTCAATATGTGCGAGTGGCCGACGAGAGAAGGAACTCCATCGATCCGGCACTGTATGATGAAAACTTTGAGCGACTTATCAATCTGTATACTCCCGTTCCCGAGTGTAAGTATTGCAAGGTATACCCCAAAACTCTGCATATTCTTATTCCCATTTCTTGCAGTGGAATACCCCACTATCACCTCTGTGTGGACCAAGTTCCAAGGGATGTTTGATACGCTGACAGAGGCCATCTACTATCTGCCTGCTTTTCGTGCCTACCACTGGCAGCTGCTGGAAGAGCTGTTCAACGACAACGTGATGTATGCCGAGCTGCGGATAAGTTTTCGTCAGGTGAGTCTATCTAAACCATCGTTAGTTTTAGAAATAATATCTGTTCTTCCGGCAGATATATGATGCCAGTGGTCGCACCTTCCCTCTGGAATACACAATACGCGAGCTGCAGGCATTGAACGATAAGTTTGTCAGGCTGCATCCCAACTTCCTGGGAATCAAAATCATCATTGCCGTGTGGCGTGGCGCAAACGCAACTAAGATGCGAGAAAAAGTGGAGGACTTCAGCAGGATGCAGTAAGCGAAGGAAGATTTGTGATAACTCCTTATAATTAACATCTAACGATTCTATTTTAGGAAAACTTTTCCGGAATTTGTAATTGGCTTTGATTTGGTGGGACAGGAAGATAAGGGTAGGCCACTGTACGAGCATCTTCCCATACTGAAGGATTTGCCACCCAGCACCCGACTTTTTCTACACGCCGGCGAAACAAGTAAAGTAAAAACAAGTAAATTGAAGAAGACAGCTATAGCCTTCTTTCGTTTTACAGATTGGTTCAGTGCCTCGACGGACATCAACCTGCTGGATGCACTGCTGTTGAATACAACGAGGATTGGTCATGCCTTCGCTCTGGTCAAACATCCCATACTCATGAATGCCGTGAAAACACGTCAAATAGCCGTGGAGTTGAGTCCCATTTCGAATCAGGTGTTGCATCTGGTCTGGGATATGCGCAATCATCCTGGAGCTCAGTATATGTCCCTGGACATACCCATAGTCATATGCAGCGATGATCCTGGTTTCTGGAATGCCAAGGGACTGAGCTATGACTTCTACTACGCCATCATGAGTCTGGCGCCCAACAATGCCGGGCTGCGTGTGCTCAAGAGTCTCGTATTCAATTCGATTCGTTATTCTATACTTTCGGAGCTGGAACAACAGCGGGCGTATCAGCTGCTCGAGCTAAGCTGGGCACGTTTCATAGAAAAAGTACTGGACGGTAAAGTGTTTTAGTAAGATTAACACAAATAAATTCAGCAACTTTTCAGAACATGCTTCGTTTGTTCGACATTATTCATTGCTATAGTCATTCAGTCAGTGGGATTCAGTGTTTATTTCCATGTTGCTGCACGAAGCGTTCACAGCTCTCCTGAATTTGCAGGTAAGCAGCGTGGAAACTACCCATTCCTTGACTCTACAAGTGGAATTAATTACAAATTGTGTACGAACTATGATAAGTTTCATATTATATTTACAAAGTAGGGATCCTTGATGATCTTGTCTTCCGAGCGTTCGCTATAGCTGCCCAACAGCTGAATCTTACAACCAGGCTGTGGCTGCAACTGTGATGCCATGTTCTCAAGCTCCAGTATGTTGCTATCGTCCATGCCAAGTATATAATCAAAGTTATAGAAATCTTGATCGATTATCTGCGACACATATTGAAGTATTAGAATAATAATCAGTGAAGGAATTGGGGCAGTTACCTTACGCCGTAGATGATTGGTTTTAAGGCCATGTTGTTTCAGCAAATGCTGAGCTCGGCCTTCTGCCGGCAGTCCCATATTCCAATCCCGTAGCCCGGCACTATCCGCTTGCCAATCGGTTAATTGCTTTTTCTGTATGAGACTACGCATAACCGCCTCGGCCATGGGAGAACGGCATGTGTTTCCTAGGAGTAATATTTAAGAATCATTTCATTATATGTAAATTATATAAATATTATATTACCGAGGCAGACAAACAGAACTTTCATGTTGCTTCCGTATAGTATGTACTCCCAATCAGCTGATCAACCAATTTATTATACGTTAGGGCAGACACCAGCGAGTGTAAAAATAGTGAAATTGCAGAGCACAAGCTAGGTGTCATCCAACACGGTTTATTATTTTCTATCTAAACTAATTTTGTTTTGCTTTCGGTTTCAAGCTCGATTTTCTAAGAGGAAACTTGTTTCCCAGCTGACAGCGAATGACGTTAACAGCGGAGTGACAACATCGCAATGTCACGACACGTCTAATTGCACTAGGTATAGAGGTATTATATAATATATATTGATAACTTACTTGTAATTGTGTATGGAACAAGAACAAGTTAAAGTCCGGCTGCATTCTCGATTAAATCTCTCTTTATTTAACTATATACAAAATTGATTACCTACGCCCACAGATATACATACATACATGCACACATGTACGTGATTACTTCTGCAGGCGCTGCTTGGCGAACGATTCACAGGCCACAACGCACTGCTGATAAGCCGTCTCGAATCCCTCGGCGCCCCGTTGCTACAAGTCGAACAAAGTTCCAGTATATTGATATTAATATACATTTCACACAGTACTTACATAGTAGGGATCCTCAATGATGCGGTTCTCCTTGCTCAGGCCAAAGTCGCCGAGCATCAGTAGCTCGGCTTTGGAATTCTTTGGCGCCAGTCTACGCAATTCGCTCATGTTGTCCTCGTCCATGCCAAAGATGTAGTCAAAGTCATTGAAGTCCTGCTTGGTTATCTGCCGCACAATGTGCGTACTCTTCAGACCATGATTCTGGAGAGTGCTTAGAGCACGGGGATCTGCGCGATTTCCCACGTGCCAAGAGCCGATTGCGGCACTATCCACACCAATGTTATCCAGCTTCAACTTGGCCAATGTGTCCACCATAACCACCTCGGCAATGGGCGAGCGGCAGATGTTACCTGTACAGGAACAGGAAGGAGGATGAGACGTAAAACTCGAGGAAACTTGAAATTTTTAATTTATTACCCAGACAAATCATTAATATTTTCGGTGACATTGTCTTTTTTTAAATAATATATTTGTACGCTTTAATTGTTGCCTTTCTAGGTGACTTGCTTGCATTGGTCGTTGTACAACACTGACGCACACATCAGTTGGCACCTCTGGCCGGGATCAGCTGTTGTTAGCCCTGTAGCGTTGCCAGCCTGTTGACAACTACGCAATAATCTCGTTAAGCAGCGCCTGTTTCAAAAAGTTTGTGCATGCGTAGGCGCACTGCTTAAATATATTCTCAATGGGTGCATCTCCTAGTTCCTAAAAAAAAATTGAAGAATATAATGATATGAAGGAATAAAATGTTTTTGATTACATAGTATGGATCTTGAATTTCCCGAATATCTGTTTGCAATTCAAGAAGAAAATCGCTCAACAACAATAATTTCGCTTTGGAGCAATGCGGTTTCAACAGTTTCAGTGAAGCCATATTGCTCTGATCCATACCGATGATATAGTCAAATTTTTCGAAATCATTCAGGGTGATCCGGCGCGCACAACAATTCGTGTTCAGACTGTGTCGACTCAATACTCTCAAAACACGCGGATCCGGGCGTGCACCGAGGTTCCAGTCCTCAATTGCAGCACTATCCACAAACCAATTGTGGAGCCCGTAATTCCTAACAGCCGCACGCAAAACAGCCTCAGCGATGGGAGAGCGACAAACGTTATCTGGGGCAGGGCAGGAAGTTAGTTCCCAAAAATAAAACGTGAATTCGATTTAATATCTTCGTATGATCTCGGATATACACACCCATGCTGACCATCAATATGCCTTTAGGCTTGTAGCACATATCAAATTTGTTTGTACTTTGAATTCTGTCGGCCATAATTAATACACTTTTAAATACACACATATATATGAATTTTCTTAAACTACCGAGACAGAAAACACCAACATATGCCATATATGATTGGATATGTATGTGATATGATGAAAAAGACTGATGACAAATCGTTTAAGTGCATCACTAATTTGTATATCGATTACAAATTCGATCTGTAATTTCCCATCTTCACACTTGCTGCAAAAGAAAAAGAAAGAGAAAAAGTCATTCAAAGCGGATAGTGTATTCTAATTAGATGTATTAAAGCATGTAATTAAACCTACACTATAACTGATACAGGGTATTAACCAGTTGCTGTTTATTTATCAGTTGTTAACATGAGATCGACTTCGGTAAACAATTGGACGCAAACCCGGCTTCATGATGTGTGGCAGCTCTTCCTTTCGAGGTTCACAAGTATTATTTTCCCGTAGTTCCTTTGAGGTGTTAATCTAAACACGATTATTTTTGTGCCGTTTCAAGTGGCTGACTTTACACATCTCGCACTTCCTGGTGGAACTGCGCTCAAAAGACGAGACGCAACTGGAAAGTTCTTAGTTGCTCGGGCGGGGGCATTGCCACGAGATGGGCAGCTCATGAATATGCAGCGAGAGACAGCCTCAAGGTGGACCCGAGCTCAAATTCTTAATGATGGTGGCGACATCTTTCTGTTTTCTGTTCATCTGAATCCCTTAAGTGGACGGGCCGGAGCGGTCAAAGTGCGGGATGCGTCGTGCACAGGGACGAAAAAAACAAAGCCTTATGCAAATTTTACACTGCAGTAAGAAAAGCAACAGTCAGACAGACGCATCTCAACCTATGTAAGGAGAAGGAGTGGAGCAGCAGTTGGCACGGTCGCAGGAGAAGGAAAGTGTGGGCGGAGTGAGCTTGTAACAACAACTCATATTGCACTCTGCTTCTTGCCAGTATGTAAATTCCAGCTCGACGCATCGCAACCCGACGCAGGCACCTTCTCTCGGCGCGTCCTCGACAATTGACAATTGTTGAAAATGCAAATGCAATGCAGCGAGACATATGCATCAACATCAGCAATAACAACAAGCCGGACGACTCCAGCAGGGAAAATCAACAAGAGCAACAACAACAACAACAAGTTAAGTACTCAGTCAGTTTTCTAGGCGTTGACATTGCTCTATCTGGCAAACGGATGGAGACCGTCGTCGGCTTAGATAAGATAAAGCTTGGCAGCTGCATTATCTGCAGGCAGCGGGGCAAACAATCAAACCAGCCAGTGCAAATACGAATGTACCAACAGTGCAGGTTTTCAAGTGCAAATGAGGCAGCAACTGCTATTCTGCATTCGTTGATATTTTTACCTTTAGTAACCGTTCGGGCCAAATGACAGAAGGCCCACAAACATGGCCCGTGGCAGATGAACAGCCATTTTCCAAATAGCCAAATGAAAAGCGAAAAAGCGAATAGTAACTGTCAGACAGACTGGCAGTCTTTCCTTTTATCTGTCTGTCTGTCTCTCCTATCTCTTTGGCCTGCAGCTTCATCAAATATTTAGCGCCAGGCATTGTACATATTGTAAAATGTAAATACGAAACGGACGTCGAAGTGGTGGAATACATACACTAACTAACACACACATGTACATGAACGCACACACATACTCAACTCCAACAAACTACCCTGCGATGCTCCTCGGGCGAGGTGGTGTGGGAGTTCAGCGAAGGCAACGACCAACTGCAGCGATATTTTATGCCATGCGAATTGCTGGCACTCTTTAACCCCTTTAGAAATAATATAATAAATAAATAATTTTTAATCTGCAAGCCTTTTTTCGATTTCCAACTTTTTGTAAAGCTACTTTAATAAAAATTGTTATTTTTTCAATTATAATTTACAAGTAATTCGCGAATGAAAATTCCGTTATTCGGAAATAAAAAATACTGCATGCATTCGTTTAGCAACATGTTTGATGAGCATAGCAACATTTTCATGTTGCCAACTGCAGGCAAAATGCCGGCAAGAACAAACGAAAGCAACAACAGCGTTGCCAGCACAGCGTGCCAGGAGCGCATCCACTACGTGAGGTATGGAACAGTGTTGCCAGAGCACAGTAGGTTTTTTAGCTATATATTTATTTTTATTTTAAAAGAAATTTCAAAGGCTGTGTTGATGATATTATTCATTATTTTAAACTATATAATTATTTTCAAATAAATTCAATAATTATAGATAGTGATAGACAGCAATTGCATTTTAATTATTGACTGTTTATTACAGTCAGCAAGCTGTTCAGTTACTTTATTGCAGCGCAGTCTGAGAGTCATAAAAGTGTATAAGGTCGGGCCCAGCTCATTGGCTAATCCGCCCCTGGCAGTTGGCGAGCGCCGAGTGCAAGTGTCTGCGTGCATCGACTTGTTATGTTGCTTGACTGTGCGGCAGCCAGCGACAGCGACGCCGGCCGAGCGAGAGGCAATGGCAGCGGCAGCGGCAGCGGCGTCGGTTTGGAAACTTGTTTTCAGCGTAGTTTGGGTTTAGTTTACTTTGAGACGGCATCGCAGGTGGACGTGTGCAGCGGCAGCGCGGTCGAAACAAAAAACACACCGAACGTGAGTGAGAACGAAACGTAGCGTGTTTTTCTACACGCATACACATGCACGTTCAAGCAATAACAACAACAACTACGCGAGAGCAGACAGCGTCAGTGTTTGCGTTTGGTTTTATGACGCGGCAACGGTCGAGTCAGGTAGTTTTCTTCGATTTGCTTGTTCTTTTTTGTGAATCTCCGAATCTCGTGTGTCTAACAAAATCAACGAGCGTGTAAATGTCGTTAACAAGTACAAGGTATTATTGTGCATAGAAGAAACAAGATAAACAAAGTACATACGGCTCTCCCGGCATCCGATTCTGCGGAAAGTGTTTGAGTGCGCCTGGCAAGCAAAAAAACCTCACGGGTACGAATCTACTTGGATTTGGACTTGGCTTGGGATTGGGACTGGGATTACTCATCTCAGTGCAGGAGCAACGACCAAGATCCAAGAGAGGCAGCATTTCACTGTCGCCGTTTCTCCCCACGATCGCGCTCTCTCTCTCTTTCTCTGCCCCTCTCTCACTCACTCTAGCTTTTGTGCGCGCGCGGTCTCTCTTTCGTTCTCACGCAGTGTTACAGCAACTACTAACTTTACGAAATCAAAACCAGTATCTGAGCCAATGTATCTGTAAGATACAACGCAGCCCAGCGCATATTGGAATTTATTTAACGCACTCACACACACACACGCATTTGGGAATATCAACATCAGCAATAAAAGCAGTCTATTGGATTTGTACTTGGACAGTATAGGTAAGTACTTCGCAGATACATATGGTAGATACTTTGTAGATACGCGCACTGGCGGCGCCCTTTCCCAGAAACAGACGAGCTACACTGGGTTTACCGGGTTTTCCACCCTCGACCTAATGAAGCTGACCCGCACGTCGCTACCTGTTCCACCACGATGACCCTCAGCGAGCCCTGTCGCTGCTGCTGCGGCTGCAGTTGAAAGATTTTTACTGCATATTGAATGCTATTTATAACCACACGCTCCCTTCATTCCTGTTCCCTTCTCTTGATCGCGCTCTCGCTCTCTCTCTCTCGAGCGTGCCAGCCCTAGCTGCAGCTCTGTGCGTCCCCCCACACCCAGTCCAAGTCCTACGAGGTCTCCGCTTACGCTTGTGCGTTGCGAAGCCACAGACAAGACACAGTCAGCGTCGGAGTCGAAGTCAGAGCCGGTTTTCGCCTTGGCCAAGAGCCGCAGCCAACATCAATTCAATTTCTACTGGCTGAGTGAGTTTTGCCGTGTGATGGAGAAGAAGAACCTCATTGGAGTCATCGAAGACTTAAGAAGCGTCTTTCGTTCCATCTTCCAAGCAGGTTTTTCTGAGTGTGTGTGTGCTGTTTTCTTCGGCTTTTCGTTTTCGTTTCTTTTCTATTTGTGTTCTCTTCCTACTCATAGCACACGATTTGTGGATTCTTCAGCTCTCTCAATCACGCGCTAAGTAGGTGCATGGCCTTCTTTACCCAGTTTCCGAATCATTCGCCGATTTGGCTGGCAATTAATGCTGATTCATACATATTTTTCGGAGGCACAGTTTGAATATTTTCGAGTCCGTGTGCCGGGCGAGAATTCGTCGAGGCCACACCCAGAAACCGAATCAAAACGTAGCCGTAGCCCGTAGCCCGTCTAAAAAGTTCATTGCGAACGCTTGAGTCATGCTCGAACAATGTGGCGGAATGGCGGTTTGTTGTGGGGCAACGGGGCCTCTCTTATAGCCGGAACAATGCAAATTCGAAATGCAAAACTTGTTGCTAATCGACAGCAGCAACAAAAGCCAAGCGACAACAGCAACAACAACGAAAACAACAACATAAACAACAAGAACTTGAGCTGAGCGCAAAAAGGCATTGGGCAAACAGATTTCTGAGTCGTTTGGCCGCCATGTGCTGTCGCAGATCAAGTGAGAGAGAAAGGCAGAGAGTAGAGAGAGCGAAGTATGAGATAGAGAGGAGGAAGAGACAGCTCGCTGACCATGTGAAGTGGAAGTGAATGAAGTGAAGCAACCGCAGCGAGAGCTGACGCACTGGTCAAGCCAAAATGTTAGCACAAATCTTCTTGGAAGTGTGTCAAGCAGCGCGCGTCTAAGCCTATTAAGCACACGGCTTTAGATTGACCCAGACCAAGCTGCTGAGCAGCTGCCGCCCATCTCCTCCAGTCTCTTCCTCGCAAGCCACAGCCGGCGATTAAGCACAATTAATGCTGACAGGCGTCGGCCGAGAGAATTGGCACAGGCCGAGCAAAGTAATGCCGTCTAATCAGGCGGGAACAGCTAGCTTTTGGCTTAATTAGCGCACACTGTGCCCGCCAAGCAGCTGCAGCTGTCGGTCGACACTTTCACCAGGTTGAAGGGGGTGGAGGGTTAGGGAGCACCGACTCCAGTTTGTTTTTGCAAGTACTCGCTTTGTTTATTCGCTAAATCTGTATCTGGCTGGCGGTGTTGGAAATGTGGCACTGGTTCTCTGGCTCTGTGTGATCAATGCATTCATCTATATCCAGTCTATCTTTCTAAACCTCCTCCTGGCTGCGGCGTACACAGCGTGAAACCTTTCGCTTGAATTCGGCATAATCCTCGCGCCACTCCTTGGCCGCATCCACATTGGCCGCCGACTCGTCATTGGGATCGGTTAGCATGGATATGACGGACAACAGTATGGTCTCGACCGTGTGCACGGGCAGCCAACGCTCGGCGGCCTTCTCGTAGCCCCATTTATCGTCGCCAGGCTCGTGCAGTATGGAGATGCACACGTTGCCGTTCTTCTCGATATTGGGATGCCAGATATCGGTGACAAACTTCATGCATGGCGGCCGCAACGGATACTCCTTGGGAAATATTAGATGCGCCTTGAAGCAGCCGCCCTCATAGAGGGTATCGGATGGCCCAATTATTAACACTTCCCATTTAAAGATGTCGTCGTCGCTAATCAGGCCGGCGGAGAAGCCCTCGACGGGATTGCGATGCAACTCAGCGAGTTGGCGCTTGAGCAGCAGCGATGCTTGCAGTTCGGACATATTACTAGCTAAGAATAAAGATCGTCGTATCAGTTCGGATACATGGTCACGCGTACGCTCAATCATCACATCACACATGTGTGATTCAGTGACTGCCACGTGGCTACTTACTGCAATTTTGTTCAAAAATCTCGATATTTGGTAAGTTTTCTATTTTTCGGAATTTTTGTACAATTTGTACGGTGCTTAGCTACGCTGAATGCTACGGCCAACTAACATTGATAGCCTCAATATTTACAATAGTTCGCAGACAGTTGACTCAGAGGGGGTATAACAAAACGAAACAGGTAGAAAAGGTTACAGACAAGTTATAAAAAATTGTAAAAAAATTAGATCAATCAGATATCGTTTGATTGGTAATAAATATGCCATACACCAAGCTTTATGTAATTATGCTTGCTTATCGATGTTTATCGTTTTACGTGGGCGTGGCTAAATTGTAAAACATACTTTAAGACCCTGCAACACATAAGAGAGTTGAAATAGCATTTGGTTACTAATATCAGATATCTAACTGCCTAGATACAGCAGGACAAACAGATGATTCAGCTGGATATACCCTAGAATATACCCAGCCAGTTACACACATAGCTCTTTTATTGAATCGTCATCTTTCAATCAATTCCTATTCTGAATGCAGTAACATGAGTGAAGTAAATCGAAATAATTAGGAAAGTTATCAAAATCGAAATCTCGATAATGATTCAAGTACAATTGAGCCTGTGCGTTGATATGCCATAACAATGGCGATTATTGTTATCGATAAATTCGATGATATTCACTATCTAACGATTTCTACTATAAATATCGATAGTAAAAACTATTGTGTCGCTTTATAGATGCATGGCTAGATTGACTCGAATGTTGCTACTGATGAAGAATTTAATAAAATCCCTTAAAAGTTATAAAGATTTTAAGCACATTGAACTGCAGTACCCTGGATATGTCTTTCTCACTCGATATGTCCCTCTCTAATATTCGATTAATTACCATGACAATTTGGCACATTTCAACTGTCAACTTAGACAAAAAGCCACAAGAAGAATTCACTTTTTGTTGCCATTTCTCGTTTTTGTTGCTGGTTCTGTCTGCTGCTGTTGCACATTTGAATTATGAATGCTGCCACATTGTTGCAAGCAACTTTTTGCTATCTCTTCGTTTTCGTAATTTGCGTACAACTCTGCTGGCCAAGGAAAAGTTACACTCTGCAGACTCATAGACCACAAGTATCTACCCCGCTCCCCCCCTACTCTTTGGCAATTGCATATTTGGCATGGAAATTCCCTCTGCCCATATCGCTAACTGAAATTATGTTGCCGCAAATGTGTGAATTGTTAATGTCTTTTAGCCAGTTTGCCACTTGGGCCATTTTGCCAGTTTTGCAGTCGCTTTGCTTGTTGCCGTTGCCGGTTTTTCAAGTTTTTCATGTTGCAATTTTCACAAATTCCTCGAGCTTTGCATGTGCCTTGCACATGTGTCTGTGCGTGTGTGTGTGTGCACTTTAATAATATTTACCTGGCAAATGTTGCGTTTCAAATGCAGCAACAACAACAGCTGCACATATGCACACCCAGAGACTAGACCAGACCGCACTCACTCACAGCAGCCGCGAGTCGAGGAGCAGAACTAGGAAATGGGTACAACTAAATCCGAGTGCAATTCCAATTTGACGGAACAAAAAGGCGCACAGGCAGCCTGGCTGTTTACTATGCGCACATATGCATCGTATATGCCACACACACACACACACACACACACACACGCACATGTAATACATATACATATACTACATAGGGAACGGGCGGGAATCGCTACTCGGCGAACATGTTTGGCCGCAGCATAAGACCGACAGCTGCTGCTGCCTCTGCTCAGAGAACGCGTGTCATGCCCATTTAAGTGGCACATGTTGTTGCCGCTGTCGAAGCTGCACTGTGCCTGGCACAAGCCAACAACAAATTATAAACAATGTGCAACATTTGAGTGCCACACACACGGCATTAGGCGCAACTCGAATTTCCGTTTCGTTGTAGTGTCGCGCGCGCGTAAGTGAGAAAACGTTATTCTGTTCAATTGATTTTCGTATAATCAACATTAAGGCACCCACACACACACACGCACAAATTGAAATTTAAAGCAAATCGTGTTGCTGCTTCGTGTGGGCGTAGTTCCCACTGCGACAATTGCATTTCCGGCTTCACGCGAACTTCTGTCGGTCACTCGGAACCAGTCGGAACCAGTCGGAACCAGTCGGAACCAGTCGAACTCAGCCCACGCTCTTCTGCTCTGTGTTTTTTTTTTTCGATTTTTTGGATGGCCAGCAGGTGCAGCCTGATCGTCGCTGCGTGTCTCAAATTGTCTACTCATGCTCGTCAAGCAGCTGTCGGCGTCGATCAATCGAACTGGCTTCAATTCACTCTTCGAACTGTTGTCCTCCATTCAGCTTCTATTGGTGGTGGAAACTCTACCTGATCGCAGCGTGTCCGCTTACCTAGTGCCCTCTCTTAGCTGTGACACCACGGACAGCTGCTCTCGCTGACTCTCGCGCTCCCCTTGCACTTGTTATAAATATCATTCGAGCGTTTTCTTATTGGATTTGGAGTTGTGAAGAACTCATAGCTGCAGGCCAATGAGCAGTTCTGCAATCCTAGTATCGAGTTCGGTCACTTTTCGCACACAGCAATAAATCATTTCTTGCATTTTTCTAATAATTTTGGTCATACAAATCAAACAATTGTGAAATATTCTTATATTTTTTGTTGCAAGCCGGAGCGTGTGCCAAGTAAGAGATAGAGAGAGAGAGCGCGAACGAGCCAGACTCAGGCAGCCCGCAGCATAAGTTCTGCCATTATTTATTATACTTTCCGCTGAAAAGAACGCGCTCGAAAGTAGAATTGCGCAGGTAAGGAAGAACCGTATAAATTGCAGCGCTTGCACAAAGCGATTGCAACACAAAACCTTTTTCACGTGCAGTTTTAATGTGTTTTATGCGTTTTGCCGTTTTATAATTGAGTTCGCAGTTGGCGTGCCCCAAGCTTCCCCCCACGACTATCAAGTGCAGCCAGCGAGCTTGTGCGGCGCTAGTTCGGGAGTAGTAGGAGGAGCGGGAGTAAGCTGGAGTGGGAAGAGCATGGAACAGGGAGTCGTAGTGGAGTGCATGTTGATGTGCGCTCATGTGCACTGAATGCGAAAGAATTCTGTAGTTTTGCTCCGCGATATTATGCTTGCGATGGGGAGGCGTTAGTGTACTTCCAAAGAGGGTATATTAAATGAAAACATTGTAAGGAAAACTCTTGGAAAATTTCATATTTCCTGGCGAAAATTGGTAGGATGCATACAAAGTAGTAAAGCAACGAAGATATTTGGTGTGCACTCAGCAGGGTATGTTGCAGTCAGTTAAACGCATCATTACTCTTCGCTTGCACGTTTTATAATTATTATATTCTTTTTTCTTTCTTTTATTATATTCAACGACAAGCAGAACGGACGCGCATTTGTGCGCTTACCTTTTTGGCCAAGTCGAGAGCCGTCAGCGATGGCAGCGAGGCGCCGTCTGTAAAGCAGATCCACATCCACATCCAGCTCCAAATCTGGTGCAGAGACAAAGAAGCCGCGTCGCATTGCTGCTGCCGGGTGTGGTCCGTAATGAGCGTTTCCGTCAACCGTGCTCCAATTGTGGCCGGTTGTTCAAGAGCGTACTCGGCATGGCTTTAAGTCAGCTCTGGCCTGATTGGAGCTCTTAGGGCGTCGTTAATAGCTCAATTTGTGCCTCAACGGGTTCAGTAATTGAGGGAACTTAGGGATTTCTTTGGCGAAAAAAAAAACAAACATAGAAAGATCTTAGGCATTGTCGAAACCGTTAGAGTTCATTTACTTTCCGAAGAAAACTCTATGGAAAAACCAGGAAAAAGAACCAAGACAAATGCTATTTGTAGTTTTTATATCTTTTCATTGTGTTGCTTTGTTGCTCGTTCTCTCTTTCTGCTATTCTGTTTTGTTTTCATATTTTGCCAGACCATTTCATTTGTAAAATGCTTGTCTCGCTTTTGTTGTTGTTTAAGTTTGTTTTTGTTGTGCTTTTTTACTACTTTTTTTTGCTTTTCTTCGGGCGGGCTTGAAAAATCCAAGCTTGGCCTAAAAAGTGCTTATTAAATTTAATGACAGCACGTTTGCTTACGAAAAGCGTTTCGACTTTTTCCAACTTTTCTACACCTCAACTTGCGTTTAGTTTTTTATTTTTATTTTTTTGTTTGGTTTTTTAATATCGTTTTGTTGGGTTTATTGCGGGGCAAGACGCATTGGGAGCAGAGGCCATAATGGGGCAGACTTTACATTTAATTACGTGGCACGGCCTTTTGTTGTTAGGGTGTTGAGGTGGGAGGGGGGATCTAAATGAGCGCATAATACACCTTTATTGTTGCACACTCGCAATTGAAATCGGAAGCGCAATTAATGTCGAAATTGTTACTAATTTTATGGGTATTGTGTGCAGGTTTCACCAGAACTTGAATATTTATTTTTAAGATAAGGCAACTCAATTAACGATTTGAATTAAACTGCTCGCGTAACCCTTAATCAATAAAACTTATCGTGCAGTCAATATCTTATTGAAATATCGACTTGTTGTGTCGCGAATCCTTCTGCGTTCCCTGTGATAAATTGTTGAAATTAGTTTTTCATAATTATAAACCGCAGAGCGCGCACTCTCCCCAGTGAAAGTATTTTCAGAAATTTAAATTAATGCCGTGCCAGCTGAAAGGGCTTGATCAGAGAGTGAGGGCGGTTGGGGCAGGGGAGATTGGGCATTTAGTGCTGCGGGTTATGTGCCTGTAATTTGCAATTTCCCTGCAGAAGAGACGACTCGACTTGGCTCGTTGTCGAGAGAGACACGGCTCACTTGGTTATTATTCAACTGGTTTCTCAGTATGCCAAAGATGCATTACCCATCGCCGGGTACGGTTTGAATTTTTATCGCTCGCGCTCGTTGAACTTCAAATTGCGCGAGCAAAAAGTGAAATTCACTTTCCGTCGCTGGCCAAGTTAATGAACTGAGCCGCGGGGGGTTGGGCGCAGGGGAAGCTGTGTCAGCACTCGGAACAGGAAGCCTGTTCGACGTAACATTAGCACAGTTGGCAAAAAAAAAAGACTATGCAAATTTCTTCTGGTTTCCATCGTGTTGAAAATGAATTCATTTTCACTTACGGAAGAAGAAAGAGGAGGGCGAAACTGTTGTCAAGATTTGTTGACGTGCCACAGCCACAGCACAACTGCTGCCACAAATTGTTGCTGACTTTTATTCACACAATTACAAAGTATTTGTACTCCTCCTACTTCCTCCCCGTCGGCTTGTCTTCACTGTGAATGATTGCTCACCTGTTCACAATTAAGACGCGCCGAGCGAACCCTTGAACTTGCCTGGCTGCGCAGCTCCTAGACAATGCCGCATGCCCCATGCAGCGGCTAATTAACTTTCTTTTGACAACGTCTCAGTTTCGTTTCGAAATTAGCATTTCAATATAAAACCCCCACACACACACACACACACTTACAAAGTGGTGTATGTTGTGCGGATCGGATCATAAATTATTCAAAACTGACCCGTTTGCTCTGCGTTTGTTTTCCATGTGACGCAGCAGAGACAGAGAGCCCTGTGGGAATGTCTCGTCAGAGTCATAAAAACAACAGTCCGGGCGGAAATCAACACTGCAATACGTGGCCCTCGATGCTCGGGGCGCTCGTTTAATGGTTTCGAGTGATGTCTTGGCCAAGCAGCAAGCTACATGCGCAGCTGACGAGCAGATAAGATCGTATCTATTGAGCTGTGCCTGTGTCGTCAGGTGTTGCCTCCGAAAGCCGCTTATCTTGGCCCCTCTATGACAGCGCAGAATTGGGCTAATACGCGATTTAGTCGACCGTTAGTTGCGAGAGTTCGAGAGTGGTTCCTGTGCTAATTAATATCGTGTTTTATTGATAGATCAACCTTCCTAGCGTAGCCTACATGGACGGGAACAGTGACCTGCCCTAGTCGTGCTCTTGGGCGGTCGCTCGTGTGTTCCATTTCGCTGCTCTCGACTGAAACGAGAGTAAAATGCGCCAATTTTGAGCTGTGTAAGAGGAAGAGTCGAAGAGGAACAAGCACGAGAGACACGGCCACTTCATCACGCAGTGCTGGCCAAGCGTGAGGCGTCTGAGGCATGAGTTGCATGCGTGCCGTGTTGCAGCTGTTTTTGCACTGGCGAATGCAACAAAGCGGCAACCGCCAAGGGGCATCTGACGTCCCGCTTGCCCGCCACTGCTATTGTTCTCTGTGCAGCTCGTGCTTGTGCCAGATTAATGCAACAGACTATTCCGAGCCCAGACCCTGAGCATAGGAAACCGGAGCAGTTGCCGCTCCCTCTCTCGCCGCAACTCAGCTCATCCCAGCGCATCTCTGTGATGGTTTCGATTTCAATTTGAGGCGGATGTACGCCTTAATTGGCGGCATGCTCATTCATAATTCATAGAAACAACACTGTGGCAACTATTCATTGTGTTCCTGCCCCTTCGCTGCACTTGCACGGAGCAGCTTGGGTTACTCGAGAATGCCGTTGAACTTGGAGGTCAAGCGAGAAGGTGCGAGATGAGAATCAATTGGAAATTGAAAGGCATCGTCTGTGCGGCTCATTGACGGTTCAGTGGCCGCAATTGGCATTGCACTTGACACCGCAGCACAAGCAGCGGCAGCAGTGGTAACTGCAACTGCAACTGGTTGCACTTCTTGGACAGTGGACACAGTGCCAGCCAGTCAGCCAGCCAGCCAGTCCGTTGCCCGCGATCGCTTTCACTGCAGCGGGCCAACGCGTCGTATGCTTGATCGAAAGCGTGAAGCCAAAGTTTAATTGAATCTGCGCCGTGCTGAACTGGACAATGCAAGCTTGTAATTGGCAATAAGACGTTCAATGGCCGCTTGCCAACTTTCAAACTTGGCCATATCTGTGTGCGGGGCCATTTGAAAGTTATGAACGAACGAAATGAAACTTCCAACGTGTTTTCAAGTTTATCAAGCAGCACAGCGCACGAGTATCGAGTAACGAGTAACGAGTTACGGGTATCGAGTACTTTGTAACGCGACAAATCAATAAGAAGCATAAAACACGCCTCAAATGCGTGCAGCAGGCGTGGCATGCGCGGGATCGGCGAGACGGGGCGCAGCGATTTGTTGGCCCTGCGCGTTGTCATAAATTAGGTCACCCAAAATGCCCGTATACACCGTAATTTATGCTGCTGCTGCCGCGGCTGTTGTTGTTGTTATTGTTGTTGAAATGCAGCGCGTATTGCCCAGCTCCGGCACTGCGCCGCCCCCTCCGCACCCCTCTTGGAACGCCTCGTAAGCATTGATTTTGGGCTTAAACGGCGGCAAAACTCGTTTTGCGCGAGACGACTCCCCGTTGCCGTTTCACGTTCACAACGAGTTTAGGCGCGTAAAACCCTTGAGCACACATGGGAATGCCATATAGTGTCCCACACACACACACACACACACTTAAACACACACACACACACCAGGCAGTCGCATGTGTGCACAGCGACTTTCCATTCGTCGAGATTTTCATTTTCACATTTCACATTTTTGGGATTTCAATAAATGCGAACGGAATAAAATTCATCTGGTATCTGGCAACCCACAAGCAAATGGGATTTCAGTTTATGAATGTTGACAGCCCTGACACCCACTCTTCCCTCCCCTTTTCTACATCTCCCTGGCCCCTCTAGTTCAATTGGCTCTGCAGCAATTGCAGGCGCAGAACTCTGAAGTTTGATCGATTTGCTGCAGTTGCCACTGTCTCTCTCTCTCTCTCGCTCTATCTGCCCCTTCCCCTTACTTTCAACAGTTTGTAACAGTTGTGGTTGGCGAGGAGGGTGAACAGGGTGGGCTGGGGAGGCAGCTGGTTCGACTGGTTGATTCACTGCACCGCTGGGCAAACATAAAGCAGGAAAGGGGCTTGGTCGTTGTGGTTGAGGGAAATGTCGCTCGTCGCTTTACATTATTAAGTTGTCTGCCTGTTTGTGTTGTATATTACTTAGTATACATATTGTAGTGTATGTATGTGTGTGTGTGTGTATTTAGTATATACTACGAAATCTATCGATGCCGTGGCTGAAATTTCAAAATGCTGCGCCTGTCTCGCTTATCAGCTTTGGCACCGTTTCGGCCCCGCTGTGCGCGTTGATAAGTGACTGCGCCTCGGCGTCGCATGTTGCAAGCTCTAAAATGCTGACACGAATCTGCTGCAGATTGCTAAATAGTCAGTCAGCCAGCTGCCTCAAATTGCTGGCAATTCTGGCTGTGAAGTGGGTGTCCGTGTCGGAGTCAAAGCGGCGTCTTCGGCGTCGGCGTCGGCATCGCATGACAAATGGCTGCCTAGACAGACAAGTGGTTGCCCCCTCGACCCCGTCAACTCTGCCACTTGGGGCCATTTTCTCAGCTCATTGTGGCTGCCACTTTCGCTTTTCAAGTAGCCAAGTATTTTGCCAACTATTTTGTAATGCAGGTTGCGGGTTAAGTGCAGCCCAGGCGTAGATAGATAAGATCTCCCGCCTCGCACTCTATGCAGCTGAAGTTACCTGCTTTTTGATTGTGATTTCTCGTTCTTTGCCATTTCCTGCCATGCTACGTAGTCGCAGTTAACGTGCTGTTGCACTTGTTTGCTTGGCTTGTGGCGGAGTCTGGCTTGGCGAGGTTGCTGCCGCTGCTGATTACTTGGCCAAAATGGTGACTTATTACCGCAAGCTGCGCGCATTTGTTGTCTACATTAGCGTAATTCAAAGCGAGGGCCAAGAGTGCTGATCAAGCATGAAACTGCTTAATGAAGCGTGGCGCATGAAAATAACGGACCTGCTATGCGAAACCGTCGACGTTGCATACATACGCCATGAAATTGCGAAACTTTAACTGCAGCTATCGTACACGATCGATCGCTGAAACGATCCAATAATCGGCTGCAGGTGCCAGAGCCAATAAAGTTGTGCAAGAGAGTCGCAAGATGAAAACAAAAACAAAAACAAAAACAACAACAACAACATAAAAACAACTGTGTGCTCTACGGCAAACCAGATCGTGTCTGGAACGATCGTTTGTTTGCGCGCACATTACGTATGCGCCGCGTTGTCGAGCTCGTTGAAATGGAAAGGTAAATGGCAGCGGCAGCGACAGCAACTGGCACAGCATGCGACACATTCACAGAATTCTACACAAAAAAAAAAACACAATGAAAAATCTAATTGCAAATGCAGAGTTCTATAAAAAAGAAACAACAATAACAACAACAAGTGCTCATTTGGCACTCTATGTAGCTGCCAAGTTGCCGGCATTTTGCGCGAGTTACGCGACTTTGAGCGCTCTAATTGTGCACTTGTTTGGTTTATATACTACAAGCACAGACATGAATATTTCTATATACAACAACAGCAGCAACAAACACGACGCCAGCAGAGCTAGCAACAACAACAACAGGGCGACATGCAACAGTGCACAGACGTTTCAGCGTTTAACAGTGCTGAAAAGCAGCTAAAAAAACCCGTTGTTGTATATAGCCGAATTGGGCATACACTTGCTGAAGAGTTGCAATAATCAATTATGCCAATTGTTTGGCAGTTGTAAAGAAAAAGTATTGATATGTTTATAAACTTATCTATTGCAGAAGTTTCGCGAATTAGGTTTGTAAAGGCACAGTCAATAATTGCATTAGTTTCTTAAGCTTTTTCCATACATAGATTGTTCTGAACACTCTTAATTGATTTAAAAATTGTTCAACAGTGTTTAAAAAAGTTTAGCGCCTTAAATATTTTGGGTTAGCAACAATTATCGATACTAAGGAATTAGTTTGCTTAGAAATTCGATGGCTTAATAATTTGTTCGACTTTAATAATTTAATAATTTTTAAGATTTTTCAACACTGTTTAAGGGAAGTTTACGCCTGAAATACGTGGCAAGGCAACTTTTACAAAAATCAAAGACTAATTTTGCTTGGAATTTCGATAGTTTTGTTTCAAAATCGATAATCGATTTGTTTGCAACCCTAAAATTAAGCGAACCATGCCAACATGCCGCATCCAATGCGAGTTAGAGTATTTGAAAAAAGTCATGTGACTTACCCAACACGCTGCCATACACGGTATATGTAATTTGGCATTAAGTGGAGTGGAAATGCGTAGGAAAATATGATATAATCGCACAGTGGGCAGACATATGTTTGGCACATACGTGTACGTACGTGCTTGTGCATGCATGGCCAGGCAGATGGAACCTTATGGTGAAGATCAAGTTCAAGTTTAGCTGCATGCAGCATGATTTATGCCGCTCCAGGTAGCAGGTTAAATTGCAATGGCGGCCAAACGAAATCGAATCATGATGGGAAACACAGCTTTGGCATTTTCACAAAAGCACTTTGGCCAGGTTAAATGGCAAGCAGAGACAGACAGAGAGAGAGAGAGGGGGAGACAAAGCAACCTTGATGCGGTTGGCAAATTGCCAAAGAGGCGCACACAAAGTGTCTATTGGCTGGGAAAATGAGTAGAGGGGAGGGAGGCCGTAGCGGAGTGTAGAAATCACCTTTTGACCCACTTTGCCTCTACGTCGCCTGCGGCTTGTCGCTTGCCGCTTGCCGCTTGCTGCAGTTGTGCATAATGTGAAAATGATGTTGCCGCAGCCGCTGATTGATGCGCATAGAAAACAAAAAATGCTCAACCGCAATTTGCGACAAATCAATCGAGCAGGGTGTGAGTGTGTGCGAGTGTGAGAGAGTCTATGCGAGAAGAACGAACTATGAACGGAAGTCGTTCGCAATTTGTGTACACAAATCGAGCAATTTACAACAAGTTTAGTCCACGAAGAGTTGGCTGAGACGTCTTCGGCCATGGCAAATGTCAAATGCGAGAAACGCTGCTGTTGCCCACGGGGAACGTGACTTCAGCATTTGCAAAAGCTTTAATGGCGACGCTGAGGCTGCAACTTTAAGTGTGTCAGTTGTGTCTGCCTGTCTCTCGCTCTCTTCCCCTCTCTCTTCTCCCTTCTCGCTGTGTGTGTGTGAGTGCGCACTGAGGCATATTTTACGCATAGTTAAACCCGAGCGCAGCAGAGACAAACAAACACACACACGCCCAGTTTATACACTTAATTATGCATTAGGCTGAGAGGCTGCAATTGCGAGAGAGGTTCAGTGAACCCTTCTGCCCTGCAGCAGAAGGAGCTTGGGGCGTGTCCAGGTCACACCCAGTACAGACTTAAGCCACCGCACAGACGCCCATCTTCATTAGCGTCCAAACGGTAATCAATTCGCACCTTAAAACGGCTGCCACGTGGCTCGCCCCGTTGCCTGCGTTGTTGGCAATGTAATTGGCGAAATGCACGCTGCCGCTGCTACAATCTGCATGTGGCAAGTCAATGGAGCATGCAATCGCGAGCGGGAGCGGGAGCGGGGAGGGGGGAGCGGTGGCTACACTTCAGTGCGCATAGGGCAGGGCGGAGAGCAGAGCCGAGCAGTGTGAGGGCGGAGTTGCTTCAATTGATGGGCCTAACCCACGCATGTGGCCAATGTGTGTTTGTGTGTGTTTGGAATCCAATTGAATTTATTGCTCGTGTTTGCTTTGCTGGCCCAACCGAACTGTCCGCAGTGTAATGGTTGCATGTGTGTGTGTGCGTGCGTGTGAGCGTGTCTGCTGCTTGCCAAATTTATATTGCCTACATTCGGGCGCAGGCAGCAGGCTGCAGGCAGCTTGGCAATTGATTTTGTTTTGGTTTCGGGCTGCTGCAACAACATTGTCGCTGTCTGTCAGGCGAGCCCTCGAGACTGCACGCTTCGCTGCAGCCACACGGCGCAGTCCAGCTGAGCAATTGAAGCAAAGATATGTGGGCGGGGGCGGCGACAGAGGTAGAAGCTATGCCGAAGCGAGTGTGTCCTGCGTTCTCGCACGGGCGCCTTGTTTATTGAATTTGTGCGCTGTCAACGGCAGGCGGAGACAGGCAGAGGCTGAGGTAGAAGGAGAGGGCAAGAGAGAGTCAGGGAGACAGAGATAGATGACGCTAGTCAGAGACAGCAATAGAGCGCAGCATGGCAGAGGCCGAGCTAGAGACCGACAGTGACTGCAATTGAGGATGTAATTTTTGCATGTCTCCGGCATTAAATTTGCGCCTCATTGTGACTGCATGTGTGTTGGCCTGTGCGAGTGTGTGTGTGTGTGTGTGTGTGTGCCTGGGGCAATTAGGGCTACGACATTCCGCTCTAAATCTCCTGCACACGTTGCTAATTGTTTTCAATTGCATCAGAGAGAGAGAGAAAGAGAGAGAGAGGGAGAAAAAGTAATTGCAATTTGATGAGGCCTGTGCCCGCAGGCTAATTAGCTCTCTTAGCAATCCTCCAATTGCAGCATGAACCAATTAGTTACTATATAAGATCGGCGCCCACATAGCGACGCAGATTGCATCGTTTGCCTAGCTGCTTCCAATGAATCCCCTGCCCTACCCCGTTTGAGTCCACGTTCGATTCTCATTTCGATTTCAATTCCCATTCCAATTCGGCGTATTGTGCGGCGGCGTCGCTTGTAACGCGTGTTTTGTCGTTTCTCCTTTTGGCAGCACGTGACTTGTGTGCCCAACGTGCTGCGCCTTCCTCGCAGCACGCCCCCAACTGCCGCTGCTGCTGCTGCTGCTGCTGCTGGCCAAGTTGCTGCCTTTGTTCTGCATTTGCGTGCAGCGATTTCTGTGCGCGTAACTGGAAGACCACAACGATTTGTGCTTTGTCTTTTGCCCATATCCGTGTTGTGCATGTTGCTGTTGTCCATTGTCGCTGCTTGTCTGTTGGCTTGTTGTTTGTGTTGTTGGGTTGTTATAGGCTTTTAATTGACATACGCTTCACTTGCACGATTTCTCAGCTCACTTCTCCCCATGTTGCGTAGCTCGACTGCATACTAATGACTCCTTCTCGCTCTCTCTCTCTTTCTCTCTATCTTTCTCGCAGCTAGGAATGATGAACGTGCAGTGGCAGCGGCTGAGGAGCAGCAGTGTCTAAATTTATTGGCCCCACATCGATTACCATACGTCGGACGAGTATTGGCCCCAGAGGTGAGTTAAGACTTGGTCTATATTGCTGCGCTAAGTTTGGCTAATTGCCCGCACACGATAATTAGAGCTGCGTGTACAGACGGGGGCTGAAGGGGGACCCGTGACTGGGCATGAGACTGGATTTTAATAGACATTAGAGACAGATTTTATGGCCTTGCACGCACGTCAATAACGCCTTGCGGCGCTGTGTTCGCGCTCAAAGCCATTTTCATTAGCTAAGCACATCAATTGGATTGCAGCACGAGCTTGCCCGCTGGCAGAGCAGCAACAACAACCCCAGCAGCAGCAGCACACACACAAGCAACAACAACCACACAAGTAAAACGCTCTTTGCAGTTTTTATGCTGCCGGTGTTTTTGCTTGTGCCAAATTAGAAATAAAAGCTCTTGCTTAATGCATAAACACAAGGCAGAACGTACACAAACACAAGTGCCATTTGCCTCTCACGCACACACGCACACACAGACAGCGCACTCACTCGCACTCACAAACAGCTCGCGCACAGGCGAAGCTTGAGTCGAGCGGCCATGTTTGTTTCGTAGAGCAGCAACTGCTTGGGCAACCCACGCGCAGCTTTCGCGAGCTTTCACTCGTTGAGCTTTCACTCGCGCGCGCTCGCTCGCTCGCTCTCACTCTTTCTGGCTCGGCTCCTACAACTTCAGGCCGTGTCCTTTGCTGAGCTGCGTACGAACGGATTTTCTGCAGTCTCTTCACGAATTTCGCCAGCGACGGCTGCCTCTGAAATCCAGGCGGATGCTTGGCAACGCGACGCGTGTGTTTGGTTGGCAACTCAGTAAACAGTAAAGCAGGCAGCAGGCAGAAAAACACACACACACACATAGAGAACTACTGACAGCAGCAGCAGCTACAGTGGGCGTGGGGTCGTCAATTGTGGTGGGCGTTGGGCGGTGGGCGGCGGCGTCAAAAACTTTGTGGGCCACTTCGGCTGTGCGCAGCACGCAGCACGCAGAACGCACAACGCGTATAATAAAAGTAAAGCGAAAATGAATTAGAAATTTTGTGTGCGGCGTGTTATGTAAAGCTAAACAAATACGAGCGAGCGAAAGAAAAGCGAAGAAAAATACAGAAAGAGCAACAGCAACAGAAAGGCGAATAAAACAGAGAGCAGAAGCAGCAAGCGCTGCGCGTCCTGCGAGAGTGAAAATATTCTGGCTAAGTGTGTGCGACACAGAGTCGTTGATATCGTTGGTTGCCACTGCTCCAGCTCCTCGTTGTTGTTGTTGCTGCTGATTGCGCACACGTATATTATGTAAATTATTATGTGGCAAGCGACGAGGCGAACGCGAGCCTGCGCCTCGTATTGCCGAGCCCTGTCCACGTTCACGTTCAGTTTTACGTTGACGTTGGAGTCCACGCTCTTGTGTGTCCATGTCCAAGTCCACTTCTTGCACGTTCTCGTCTACAAAGCGTAGCAGCGTCTTGCCTGCCTGCCTCATCCTGCTCTGCTCTGCTTGGCAAACTGTATCAGTTCAGGTGTTGCCCTGCCTCTTGTCCCCCTTTTGCTTGGGTTTGCTGCTCCTTCTCTTGGCTTCTATTTTCGGCTGCGCGCCTCTCGCTTATTGCCTTCACATGAGTCGCCTGTGTGTGTGGGTGTTTGGGTGCAAAGGTGCTGGCTCGGCACAAAAGCAGCACGTGAAAAAGTCAGCAGAACCTCAACAAGGCAGAAAGAAGAAACTAAATTCTTGCCAACTTTGTCTGTCTGTCCCACCGTCTCTCTCTCTCTCTCTCTCTCTCTCTGTCTGTCTGTGTGTGCCGCCATCTTTGGTCGCTTTTAAAGCAATTTATTATGCCTAGCAGCGCATTATTTAACAACACACACTCGCACACACACACGTGCGTCTAATGAATAAGTTATTCAAAACGGTATCCTGCACATTTGCATATCAAGTCGAGACAAGGACAGCACAACAGCACAGCGTCTCTGTCCCTCCACGTCTCGCCACGACATTCACAACTTCAGCTGGCTGCATGTGAATCTGAATGTGTTAACGAATCAAACGAATGCCTGTCAACAGGCAAATGAATCTAATGACACACGAGAGTTGCAATCTTGTTATTGTTTTGTTGTTCTTATTGTTTGGGTTAATTAAACAATTAGTGCGTTTACGGCCGGCCCTGTGACCTGGTATCACACTCCCACTCTCTATAAGTCGAGGCAAGCTTCTTAGCTTAGCTTACACAATACCGAGTTGTGGTTAAACCACGCAGCTCAAGTATTTCAGATTCCACATCTCGCTGGGAGCCAGCTGCATGGGGAATTACTCAAATAATTTCGTGTATGCTCTCGTTCATTTCAAATCATAATTACATAATGTCTTTGCCGAGTTTCAGGTTGCAGGGGGGGGGGAGGCTGCTTCCCCTTCCACTGCGCTGGCTAAATGTATAATGCGATTTGCATGCAGCAAGTGAATTACGCGAGAGCAGCACGCAAATTGCAATGAGGGAGAATCTTACGGTCGGTTTGCTGATTCCTCATTGCGCGCTGTCTTGGCATTTATTTCGCATGCCTCGGCAATTAAAAGTTGCAACACTCGATGTGGCAGGTAATTGCAGCAAAGCGGCACGCGACAAGGACGATGCGCTGCCAGGACATGTCACATAATTGCAGAACTCATTATGTTTGCCTGTCTTGTGCCTTTGTGCCGCAGCTAGTCGCAGTGTGTGTGCTACGTGTGGCAGCTTGAGAGAGAGAGAGAGAGAGATAGAGACAATGATAAAGCGAGAGAGAGGGGAGGTCTAGCAAAACTTTTTGTTAAACTGTTTGGGTTGTGCAGCCGCAGGCAAACTGTTTGCCCAACTCGCTGCACGAAGGGATTGGGCAAACGCTTTGCCCAGCTTCAACTTGAGCTTCAACTCCAACTGCAACGGCAACTTCAACTCCAACTCCAACTCCAACAAAACTTCTAAGCCCAAAGTCAAGCAGTCAAAGTGCATTTTGCCTGCTAGCTATATTTATTGCCACATAAAGCCATTGCCTGCTCCAACGTGGCGTATGCGTAATATTTCAGCTTTTGGCCCGAATAACAAATGCAATAGAATTAAAATAGTTTCTGCAGCTGCAAAGTAAAAGCTTTCAAAACAGAGCTTACAACTTGGGTTCAAATGTATCATTTAGTATAACCCTATAGGGAGGGGAGTATGGTAAATAATCAAGTTTTGGCAGGCAACAAATACTTGGCAGTGCAAAATGGTCTGCATAATCAATAACAATTTGCATTTCTGTGCGGAATGTGGCACGAAGAAAAGGCGAATAAACACACACACACAGCGAAGTAGGAAAAATATTTATAATAACAAAGGAAAACAAGAAAAATATCAAATGCCAAATGAATTCATCCAACTTGGCAAGCCAAAATAAAAAAAGGAAAAAGGAAAGAAATAAGGCAACCGTAGCAAACAAAATAGCACATAAAAATAACAATGTATCGCAGATGTTTCTCTGGCCACCCGAGGGTGGCTCAGTAAGTAGTGAAAATATCGAAAAAGCTGCTTGCGAAAAACATAATATTCAAGCTGGAATTGCATTTGGCTTGAAGCATAAAGGAAAAATGAAATATAAAGAAAAAGGAAACAAAAAAGCAAACAAATTTTCAAGCTTTGTGCTTGCCTGAGATAATATATATAACAACTCAATTGAAATTCTTTTTCGGGGCAACTATTCCTATTTATTTTTGCTTTTTTCGTGCTTAGTTCTCTTCATTCATCTTTCTTCGTTCTTTGTTCGTTCGCATTTTAATTCAATTCTGGCACAACTCTCGCTTCAGTTTCGGACAAGGCAAAACAAATACACTATAAATAAGAGCGCACACACACAGCCGGACAAACATACATATACTCACAAACACGCACACATATACACACTCACAGACAAACACACACACACACACATACACATATGCAGAGCAAACTTTAGCGACAACTATTAGAGGAAAATATTTTTGCTCGCCTTTGTTTTCGTCAGCTGTACACGTGAAGAGCGCGCGAGAGAGAGAGAGAGAGGAAGTAAGAGAGTGAGAGAGAAGGCAAAGGGAAGCAGAGGGGCAAAACGTAGCCAGAGCAGTGGCAGCGCGAGGTGAGAGCAAAAGAAAGGGGAATGGCCATAAACATGGCACACATCCTGCAGGCGCAGGCAGACCCGAGTGGCTTTTGTGCTGCCAAAAGCGGAAATGGGTAACAGCAGCAAGCCTCGCGCTGCCCCTACACCCTCTCTCTCTCTCTCTCTCTCTCTCTCTGTCTCTGCCTCGCACATATACACTTATTCGTGTGTGTGTGCAAACCATTTAAATTGGTATGCAACATGAATGACAGCCGCCGTCGCACACGTTTGTGTGATAAAGTCCTGACTGCCTTGAGTGTGTGTGTGTGTGTGTGCGAGTGTAAGGTGTGTTTGTGTGTGTGTCAGGTGTGTTTGCGAGAGTGTGTATACAGTCTAGCTAGCGGCGTGTCTTTACCATGCCGTGCCTTGATTTGAATTTTTCACTTTTGACGGCTGCAAATGAATGCGAGTATTAGCGCGTGCCTCGCCCCGCTGCTGCTGCTGCTGCTGTTGCAGCTGCCACATAATGTGATTGCGCGCAGCACTTGCTGCAACGACTTGTTCAGCTTCCGCTGCTGTGCCATCATCCTGTTTACTCAATTTGCTCTCTTTTACTGTCTCTCTCTCTCTCTCTCCTTCTCTCTCTGCCTGTGTGTCGGCCCGATAATCACCTGACATGGCAGAAGGATTCAGCCTAATAGCCACCCAGTTGCCAGTGGGTACGGCTGCTGTAGCGGCTTGCCGCTTGTCAATAACTCATACAAACACAGGCGCAGGGTATGCACGAATGGGTACTTGCCACGCCCCGCCACCCGCTCCCGCTGCCCGCCATGCACTCGTCAGGCCAATCAGGCCAACGACTGTGGGACAATGGCAAAAGTGAAAGCAACAAAATCTTCATCATCAAGTGTCATTCTGGGCGGAAGTTGGCATGCACTCAACGACAGACAACACACACACACACACATACACGGACAGCTGTCTATTAGTGTGTATGTGTGTGTGTGAGTGTGTCTGCGTGTGTGTGCGAGCGTCTGTCTATCTCCATCTCGGTGTCTCGCAATGAATATTTATGTTTGTTTGCTGTTGTAGTTGGGCAACATGTTTTGTTTCGTTTGCCCACTGACAGAACTATAAACTGAGGATTTTGAGAGCACCAACTACCCTACCCTTGCAGAGCCCTAGCCCCCCCCCACTCCGCTGCCCTAATCCCTCTCGACATTGTTTGCGCTGCCAAAGAATTGAAGTGCACTGTCGGCCAAATCAAGTGTGCAACGTTGAATTGTTGTCATACTGCGGCAGCCCGAAAGCCTTCCGAGAGCGACATTTGCATGCGACATCTTAACAAATGGGTCAGAGTGGGCACTATGAAGTATAACCAGAGGTTTTGGGTACATACCCTATTAATAAAGTTACCTATTAATAAATGCATCAAGAGTTTTGCTAATTCTTAAATTCTTTTCTTTATTTCACATATATTTATTGTCGCTAATCGAAACTGTGAAAAACGTTGCTTAGATTGAAAGTTGGATTATAGCAGCTTCTAGCATGTGTCTAAGTGTATGCTAAAGCAGTAAATTAAAACTTAAATACGTTGAATGATAACCAAAAATTTCGATTTGCGTAAGGCTTCGACATGCCATCAAAAATGTAAAATAATCTCACCATGTGCATGATATTGGAGAACCCTTATGTCAATTTGTTATGTCTGGCTGTTATAATAGCTTAGATATGCGTGTTCATACAGACAAAATTAAGAATATATGATTTTGTTTTACTTTTCTATATGTTTGCATAAAGTTAGTATACCCTATTTTCACAATTTACCATTGAGAATTGTAGGGTATTACAGCAAAGCCGACTTGTTTCATTTCTAAAACCATCCTTTACAATTGAAGGTGTGACTACGCTTTCTAAATTTGTGCAGTTTATGCAATGAATTTCAATGGATTGTAACCATTCGATTTGACTCTGTATCTTAGGTATTTTCCACTCTAAAATTTTAGTCTAATGTCGCTGCCTTTGAACTTGTTTCGCTTAAAGTTTCTCGAGCAGATTATTGAACTTGAAACTTTCCCAAATGTGGTTTGGCCTGTCGGGTGTGCGAACTGCAAGCCAGGCTAATTGCGGGGTGCACATTACGAGGTGGGCAAGCTCACGCATGAATCACAATGTTGGAACTGTTTGGGCAATTAATAATCAGCTCAGTGCGGGGGAGGCGGGAGGTAGGCCAACGTTGGATAAGGATATCAATGATTTACGTCAACCAGAGAAATGGCTTCGTATTCAATTAAACCGTTTGCACACGAGACAAAACAGATTGCTGTCCGCTCTCGTTACACACGCACGACCACATCACAATCGCAATACACATACAAACACACCCACACACTTGCAGGATTTTGCAATGCGTTTAATTAAGTTCGATTGTTTGGCTATTGGCAATTGCAATTTGCGAGATTGCAGAGCATTAAGAAAATTCATTTTATTGGCAAAAACGATGTGCCAAAACGATGCCGAGTGTCGTTGTAAATTGTTGGCCATTTTCCAGCGTAAATATTATGCAACACTTTTCGCCCCAATAAGTATGCTATGCCCCCGAAGGGCAGACACACACACCGCCACTCACACGCAGCGGGACTGACACACGACTTGTCCGTTGACAACTCGTCAAAGCGTCGAGTTCGAGTCCGGGTTCGAGTGCGGGTCCGGGGCAAGGTCATGTGCCAATAGCCCAGAGGCGCTTAAGCAAAGGCAGCAGGAGAGAAAAGAGAAAATAAAGTAAAAGGTTTTATAGTCTCTGCCCACCCGCAGCGTTCGCCTCGACTGCGCTGGTGTGTGTGAGCCGTGTGTGTGTGTGTCTGTGAGTTTTGCACAACAATTTTGTCACCATTTCGACAGCGATTCGACAACGTCTCAAGTTATTTGCGACTCGACTCACAAAAAGTTTATTGATTTTTTGCCATTGTTGCCACTAATACACAGCAACACTCACACACACACACACACATATACATATATTTCTTTCCGTTATTTGTTGCTCAGTTCTTGGCAAGCTTCCGTTCCACTCGAAATCTTCGACTTGATGAGTATTCATAATTGCACTTAACGTATTACGAGAGCGGCTTGGCAACCGCCAAACCACTTTTCGGCCCTGTAGGCGTATCTGCGCCATATTAATTAAGTTGCCCAACTACCAGCAGCAGTTGCTCCGCCTCGTCCTGCTACTGCTGCACCCTCCGTCTCCAACTTGACTACTCGAACTCGAGCGGCTTGAAGTGAAATGCCGCTTTAAGTGGCCCATTGGCTGTGACAGCGGCTGGCCTGGTCTTGGCCTGCTCTCAGCTCGCTTGTTCGTGTCCACTTGCCCAGCGACACTTGCGCGCCAGTGGTAATGACGTCATTGCGGCCTGGACGAGACTCGTACTCAATCTAGGCGAGCATGTGCTGGTTGTTGCATGTACTGCGGCAATTACAGCGATTTTAAAGCAACTGCCAACTGTTTGGCTTTATGCGCTCTTACAGCACGGCTAGACGGGCAGAACACACACACACACACAGAGAGAACTCACACTGTGTGTGTGTAAATAAGCCCATAGCAGTAATTGCAGCTGGCGTTTGTCTAGTATGTGAGCTATTTATAGCATAGCTAATTTATGCGTCTCACAGTGCGTATGCGCAATACGAGAAGTGGCCCTACTGCAATCGAAACCGCCAAATTTACATGTGTAGCTGCTGATTATCAATACGATATTTGCAACCAGTTCCAAGCCAAATACCCAACCAGACGCAACTACAGTTTGGCCAAGTTGGTTGCCAGAATTGACCTCTAATCGGCCGCATTGTAATGCTCTGCATACATAAGCATACCATGATGAGAGTTTCCACTATTTACACATACAGTATGGCTACATGTGTGCTTGATGTGTGCGTGTGTGTGAGTGTGTACACAATTCAGTGTCATTTATATGCACATAATAATTTTTGGTACATTTCGTTCGACATTTGCCTCAGTTCGTGCATGAAAAACACTTTTCGTTCAATTTTTCATGCTCAACTCGATGACGTAGGTAATGCTTGGGGTGTAGGTGAGTAGGCGGAGCGGGCGTATAGTAGAGTCGAGAGAGAGGGCAGTGCACTGTGGAAAAAGGCTGTGGTGCCAAGTGCCAAGTCCTGAGCAGACATTGTATTGTTAAATCGCCATCGATTTTATTGTGACATTGCTTGGCCCGTTGATATTATTGTTGCTGGTTTCGTTCTGGTAATATTTTATTTTTACGAGCAGTGCGAAGCGTTAATTGAAAGCCATACAAATTGTGTTGTGTGTGCTGGCTTTAAGGCAATTATAAAGTGGCTTACCCTCTCTCTCTCTCTCTCTCTCTCTCTCTCTCTCTTTCTCTCTCTCTCCCTCCTTTTCTCCGGTTGCCTGGTTGGCTTAGACTGTCCGGCCTGGGCCTGGTTACTGTTGATTGTAGCGTGAAATAGCCATGCCAGGGGCAGCTAATGCCTTGATTTAACATTTGTCGGCAACGTCGCACTACCCACACACACACACACACACACACACACACACATATATATATATATAGACACAAAGAAGCCCCTCCCTTGCGCCCACACCGAGTCCTCGCTGTAAATGCCCGGATCAATTGTTTATTTATTGCGCAACATTTTCAACAGGATTTCGCTTTTAATGCTCGACGACGACTGAGCCATGTTATGTGTGTATGTGTTGAGCATCTTAGACACACTCCTAGAGACACGCTCGTTATAGCGTGCGGCTGCTGTAGCTACGCTGCGCCAGTTTGTAGGCCACATATTTTGGCTTCGATTGCGAATTGAATTCAATAAATTATTTGCAATCCATTATTCATTTGCCAAATGCAAATGCGAATGCATTCGATTGCAGCTCATTTTACATGCAGCACAACTGCGTGTACACTACACTCTGCTGTGTGTGTGTGTGTCTATGTGAGACTTCCATTTAATTTGTGTCAGGTAATTGAAGTGCCAACGGTCGATTGCATTAAAGCATTTTAACAGTTAACTTCGTTAGCCATTGCAACCCGTCGACCTGTCTACGTACATATGTACTCACAGATACACTATATATATATATATATATATATATATATATATGTATATCTGTTGTAGTTGCGTCTGCGGTCCAGCTGGTTTTCGCATCTGCTGAGACTGCAGTTACAGCTGCTCTCCCCGAAGCAGAAGTTGCCATATTTAATTGTGGTGCGCTGTTTTAAAGTCACGTTGTCGAGTTCACTCTGCTGTAAGAAGTTTCAATTTAAGTTAATGAGAATATATCTCAAATGTGGTCAGTTCAACTGGCTACCCCATCGAGTTCAACCAGCTGTATTTTGCTGTTCAATATACTGGCTTTTTAAATAAATACACGATTTTCATTATTATTTAGCATTTGCTTTTCAAACGCTGCCATTTGATACTGGCTGTTAAAATTTAATGAAAATATTACACGTATTTTAAACATGTTTCGAATATTAGTATTTGCAAATAATGTTTAAATAAATTCGACGATTTCTAAATTCAAAATCCTTATACGATTTTTCTGTGCTTGCGCAACAGTATCGACTGATTCAGAGCTGTCTCATATCGCTATGTTAGTACTAAATTAATAAAACTTATTGTTAAATCGATAGCTAACTTAATCACAAATATTCCGAATAGAGCTGGAAGAACAAATAATATAGAGCATTTCTTTATATATCGACAATTTTAGCGATGTTTGTTGCATCTCAAAATTTCGAAATTCTTCTGCCATTTAGACACACTTGTTATACCCTTTTTGCAGCCTCATACACAGAGTGTCGGGTATAATAATTAGAAATTCTTTTTTCGATTTTTCTCCTCGCTCGCCCTCGCTCTCATATCTTCGGTCTGCTTGTTGTTCTCTTCGTCTCTCTCGATTCTCAACTGAATTCGCGTATAATTTTTTCAGCTGTCCCCAATAAAAATAGACATTTTCACAGTTGCACATTGCAACTGGGGCAATGCAATGTTTTCAATGCTTTTCGCTGTGCTGCTGGGACGAAGCATAATCCAAACATATCATGAATAAACAGAACAAATTCAAATAAAACAAATCGATAAGAACTAAAAACAACCACAACTACAACGACTACGACAACAACAGAAAAAAGAGACCAATTCGAAAATGAGAGTGAAAAACATAATTGAGTTTTCGCATACGATAATTAAATAATTAAAGTGAAAACAGAAATAATAAGAATTGAAAAAATCGTTGAATCGAATTATTGCTAAGGCCAATTAAATTATAAATTAATTAACATAAACCCGGAGGCAACAACACGGCCGTGTGTGCAACATGTTTGGCTGCATCTATCAGCTATGGGACTGGTGAGTAGTTGCATAAGTGGCAGGCGACTGGGGCAGGCTGCCAGCGGGTGTAAATCTGTAGCCGGGCAAAAAGATTTGTGGTGCCTTCCCTTCCCCTCTCTGTTACCACGCCCCTCGTTTCCGCCCTGCACTCAATCAATTACCGCCAATTACGCGCCGAGCCAGTCGGCTCAGTCCAGTTCGCATCAAACGGATTTAGCACTGCGACTGTGCCACGCAATTGAATTAAGCCGAGCGACCTTTGCTAATTGAGTACACACCGTGAGCTGCGTTCCCTGCACTTATTAAACCCCCCTTGTGTTTTTTCTATTCTCTTTGCAGGCTGGAGGCGCCACCACTATTCACTGCCGGCACCATGGACGCCAAGAAGCTGCAGCAACTGCAGGCGGCAGCAGCGACTGCACAGCAGCAGAAGAAACTGCCGCTGGCCTATCAGACGCAACTGATTGATTATCGCACCGCAACACACTCGCCGGCGGGCTACCATCTGCCGCCGCAGGCCTTGTATCAACAGTCGCCGACGGCAACATCGTCGAGTGGCGGCGGTCCGCTGTCGCCTATCGATATGCAGCCGCAGGCGAAACATGGCTTACTCAAACATGGCGGACACGGCGGCAACTCGAGCAGTTCGCACAGCTCGCCGTATCATCAGTCGTACTCGAGCAGCGGCGGCACCGCTGGCACCGCCGAGCAGATCTATCAGTCGCCTACGGAGCGCGCCTACTTGGCCGCTGCCGGGCGACTGCAGGCGAGCAACGCCACTGCGGGACAGCATCCCATTTCGGCGCTGCAGGCACAATACCAGCAGCTGCAGCAGGCCAAGATGCACGCCCAAATGGCCACGCAGAGCGAGGCGGCGCAGCAGCAGCAACGCACCTTTGCCATGCGGCAGGCCATGAATCCCCCCACGGCTCACTTCCACATGAGTCAATCGCCCAGCATGGTCAGCAGCATGACCATTCAACAGCAGCAACAACAGCAGCAGCAACAACAGCAACAGCAACAACGAGCGCCGCCCTCAACGCTTAATCTGGCGAATCAGTATCAGGCAGCCTCGGGTCCACTTAAGCTGCAGCCACAGATGCCCAAGCACTACCAGGAGCAGCTCTACGCACAGCAGCAGCAGCAAACAGTTGCAGCTGCAGCTACAACATCAACAACTGCAGCAGCAACTGCAGCAGCAGCAGCAACTGCAACAGCAGCAGCAACGTCACAAGCCTGAGCTGCAGACGCCCGGCAGTGAGCATGGACCCGTCTACATTCAGCAGAATCATCCTGGCCATGTGGTCAATCAGGCCTGTCAGACGCAAATCTCTGCCGTCAAACCGAAGCCCACGCCCAGCTCGGAGGAGTCATCGTCGGCATCCACGCGCAGTCCAACTCACGCGCCGCTGGATCGCAAGAAGAGTGTCGGCTCCATTCAGGCACTTAAGTCGCCCATTACCAAGCGGCCGCCCACCACGCCCGTCACACTCTCCGGCTGGCTGCACAAGCAGGGCTCCGACGGCCTCAAGGTGTGGCGCAAGCGTTGGTTCGTCCTGGCCGAGTACTGTCTGTACTACTACAAGGGACCCGAGGAGGAGAAGCTGCTGGGCTCGGTGCTGCTGCCCTCGTATCGCGTCTCCGCCTGCCTGCCCGAGGACAAGATCTATCGCAAGTTCGCGTTCAAGTGCGAGCATCAGAATATGCGCACCTACTGGCTGGCCGCGGACAATGCGGACGCCATGATGCAGTGGGTGCGTGCGCTGGCCGCGGCGAGCATGATGCAGGCACCGAGCAGTGGCGAATCGGAGCCAAGTGTTGCCGGCTCCTCGCTGAATCACAGTGGCGAGAACTCCGATTCGGGTATACATACACTGCCATCGCAGCAGGGCAAGGGGCAGCTGACGCCCGCATCGGATGGTGCCGGCAATGGTGGAGGTGGAGGCGGCGGCGGGGCTCAGCCGCTGTATGCGAATGCTCCGCCGAAGCCGCGACGCATCAACGACGGCGGCTACTCGTCGCCGTCGCCCGAGCATAACGAGCAACAGCCCATGCCAGCTAGTCGCCGCAGCGGTGCTGTCCTGTCGCCCACGCAGCAGCTCTATCAACAGCAGCAGCAGCAGCAGAGATCTCAGCAGCCGCAGCAGCATCATGCCATCTACGACACACGCACGGGGCATGTGTCCAGCGCACTGCAGCTGCAGCAGGCGCAGCAGCAATACTCGCTGGATCACCTGGAGGCGCAGTTCCAGCAACAGCATCTGGACATGGAGGAGCAGATTGCCAGGCTGCAGCAGCAACGCGCCGTGGAGGAACTGTATGGGGAGCGAGATCTGTATATGGCCAAGTTGATGCAGCGCGGAGCCGGAGCCGGAGCCGGAGGCTATCCCAGTCAGCAGCAGCTGCAGGCCGAGCGACGCACCCCCGACGCCTATGGACGCTCCAAGCAGCGCATGTTTGCTGCCGCAGCTGCAGCCGCTGCAGACTACGAGGACATTTACAATATGTCGCAGCTGGGCGGAGCTGGCGGCTCGGGTGCTCCAATGTCGGCGCACGAGGCGCTGCTGCAGGAGGCAGCCAGCTACAGGCGGCCACTCAGTCCGCCCAGCTATGATGGCAGCAAGCATTTGCCGGCCATGCCACAGCGCTACACGCCGAATCACTTGGAGGTAAGTAAATCGATAAATCACGTATACGCAATGTAAGTTGCAAGATATAAAGCATACGCAAAGTTAGTTGGAACGAATAGCGAGTTGCAACAGATTAAGTATACGCTATGTAAGTTGGTGCAAATTACGTAGACGCTTCGACAAATAACGTATACGCAGCGTAAAACCGCGCAGGTAATCAAACTGCATTCCAAGCAAGTAATCAATCAACTTCACGTGAGCAGTCTCACTCCGGCAGCTCCCACGGGGCAGCTCGAGGCATCTTCACCTCTTGATCATCGTTCACCAAGCAATTGCTGACCAGCAGCTTAAATGTGGAACACGCCCGCCAAGCAACCTTCCTCGTAATACAAATAAATCTCACGGGTCCCCATAAAAAGTTCGCCTCGCCACGTAAGCAAAGGGGACCCAATAAATTGCCATCAATTTTAAACTTGAAGGCAACTGAAATTGAACAATTTTAGTTTCCAAGAACTACAAACTGTGGCAAATAAGACTAAAGCTGGGTTAGTTAGGACGATTAGCCTCATACCTAAGAGGAGTCAGAGAACGAAAGTAAAAGCAAAAATCCGTCGATTTCACCTTAAAAAAATACAGATTAAGATTTGTCAGTTTAAGTCGAAAGTTCCAAGAGATGCCTGGCAGGATTATCATTCCAAAAACAAATTTAACACACTCTCAGTTGAGTTAAAGTTTTTGCAAGCAAAGCTTAAAAACTGCGGACAAGAAACACTTACAAGTAAAATACATAAAGTATATTTATATATATATATATATATCATATGTACTATGTGTATATTCAGTTAAATGCAAGCCACAGTTGCGTGAACTTTCGCTTTTTTGTCTGCCTCCGCCGCTCCCCACATTTCATGGCTAATGAGAAATTATATAACATGTGTATTTTATATAGTTTCTTGCCTTGTTCTGTGCAAGCGTAACTTTGCTGCAACCACGTGCATGCAGCGTGTGCGTGTGTGTGTGTGTGTCCGTTTGTGGCACAACGCTTTGACTTGGGCAAATTCGAGCAGCTTGTTTCCACATTTGCGGAGGCAACTTTTCACTTCTCAAAGACTCTGGCACTCACCTCGCCCACTAATTAGACTTTAGTGTGTCAGTGGGCTGCTAAATTGCAGACATTTGTGCTGCACTCGCTCCTAACTGGCCCGAACAGCCTGTCAGGCCATCTGCCAGTCCGGCTGGCGCCGCCTAAAGTGCAACTTTATGGGCTGCTCGCCCTGCGCTGCTGCTTTGTGGGTCAGCGAGGAAATGAGTCGAGTCGCGTGCATGATTTATGTATATGCCTGGGCCGGAGCAGCTGGGCCGGAGTCGTCGTCTGCTGCCACTTGGCGTGCCAATTTCGACGTTTTTAAAATGCAAAACCCACCATACCAATCTGCAGTTAGCCCTCTTTTCACATACCTCACCTCTCTTTTATTCCACTCTGCACAGCCAACGGGCGCCGATCAAATAATCAATACCATGGACTTGCGTGCTCGTTCCGCGGCAGCCATTGTGCGTCCACATTCGGCCGACTTCCTGGAGTATGAAGCGCGTGCCGAGGCGGCTGCAGCTGCGGCCGCCGCAGCGTTGGCACAAAGCAAACACGAGACCGGACGTGCACCACGACCCAAATCAAGTTTGGACATTAATCGCACCCCCGATAGTTTCTACTACTCGGAGGCAAGCTATGCGGACAAGATGCGCAAGAGCGCGCTCTACTTGCAGAGCGGCGGCGGCGGCTGCGGCGGCGGTGCTCAGCCGCAGCAGGCGGGCAACTATCGCACCGCAAGCGGCGTGGCCGCTGGTGATTTTGGCAGCGGCGTGCATACAATTGGCTATGAGAATCCCTATGAGCGTGCCTATAAGCGGCAGGAGCTGCTGGCCGAGGCACAGGCGCAGGGCAGTGCTGCATGCAGCATGCCACGCATGAGTCGTTCGGCCAGTCAGGGTGCAGGCGGTGGTGGGGCGGCACGATCGGCCTCGACGCATGCGCAGTCCGCGCAGCGGCAGCTGCTGCAACAGCAGCAACAACAACAACAGCAACAACAACAGGAACTAGAGCAACAGCAGCAGTCGCCGGATGAGGACTTGCCGCCCCTGAATGTGCATCCGGGTTCGATATTCCCACCCTCGATGTCCACGCAGGAAATCATCAGCAAGAACGAGCAGTTCCTACGCTCGGCCAGCGCACGCCTGCCCAAGCGCAGCGGCGGCATGGACGATGATTACTCGGCCAGCAATTCAGTGGCCACGTCGCCCACGTCGGCTGCAGCGCCTTCGCCCCAGCATCCACAGGATGGCGAACGGAAGCGTGAGGAGTCGATGAAGCGACTTTTGGAATGGAAGCAGCGCATGCTGCAGTCGCCGCTGACCCGCAAGGGTGTCCAGCAGGGCGGCAGTAACATGTCGGCGATGTCCAAGCTGGGCAGCAATCCCAACATTCTGCTGGCGTCCACAGCCGTGGCCAGTGGAGCACGCTATGCGCCGCATGCCGGCAAGACGGGACTGGTGGCCAATGGAGCCGCCAGCGGCAATACGAACGCCTCCACGGCGGGCATACAACGTTCCAGATCGGAGACGCATGCCAATGTCGGGCCAGGCGGAGCGTACAACAACTATTCATCGGACGATGAGGGTGAGTAGCCGGAGTACCGGACACTTTTGCTGCACTTGCTACCCCCCATTATGCTTTGCTTTACGACTTTGTGCTATACATCTCTGTAATCCTATCTCTCTCACTCATTTACTCCCCAATTTACCTACCTGCCCTCGCTTTTCCACTCTCCCACTCTGTGTATCTTAATACTTTTACATTTTTGTTTGAGCTGCAGCTTTGCTCTCTCTCTCTCTCTCTTACACTCACTTCTTCTCTCTCTCTTGCTGGCTGCTGCAGCTAACTGTAGTTTGTTGTCAGTCGACTCTGTACTGGGATAAGTAGTTGCTCTGCTCTATTTCAATCGATAAATTAACACAATTTCTAACCGTTTCCATTGCTTAACCCAACTAAACCCAACGGTCTGAGCTGTAGTATAGTTTCGTGTTGTTTTTTTAATATAAATAACGTACAGTCAATCAATAATACTGCAACCCATAACCTTCCTGCCGTACACACTCGATGCGAATGCGCGGATTAGTCGAATTGCCAATCAAGTGCTAATAAACTGATGTGCAACATAAAATTCTGCTTAGTTCGAATCGGAATTCCAGGCCAAGCCTAAAAGTATGCAACGAAAAAGTGGGCGCTTCTTGTGGGGCTGCGTGGGAGGTCTCGATCCGTTTTGTATTAGTTATAATGCTGCAGTTTGTGAAAGTTTTGGCTTTGCTTGTTCACTTTTGTTTTTCGTACATATCTCCGCCTCTCTTTTGCTATCTCTTAGTGTTTCTCTCTCTCTCTCTGTCTCTGTCTCAAGTTGTTAAACATTAGTATTCCTTAAGTAGTTGGTTGCTTGGGAATTTCATTTAAAATCATGGCAAAATCGGGTGCTTGGTGTTTCGTCTACTAAAAGCCGCTGTAAATTTCGCACTTACACCCAAAACTTAAACTCTACTCATGGGCTCGAAAGTTAAACACAAAAAACAAATCTATTTCATATAGAAAACTAAAAAAAAAAAAAAAAACAAAACAAAAAAATCAAAAAACTTCGAACGATATTTTATATTTCTTTCTTTTCCATATTTGTGTATGCGTTTTTGGTTTTTTTTTACACAAATTCGAAACAAAAATCTGTACATTTTGTAAATGTTTGAACAAAAATTAAAGAAGACGCACAAAGCGCAGCTGGGCCTGTGGATGATAACATAGGTGTGACGGCAGGAAGGTCAGCAACAACAACAACAACAAGCACACAAAACACAACAACAACAATAACGACAGCAATAACAATAGCAACAGCAACGGCAACCGCAACAACATCAAACACGAGCCTCAGCTCAAATTCGAAACCAAAGCAAATAGAGGCGTCTGCCAAAGAGCAGGCAACAACAACAGCAACAACAGCAACAGCAGCAACAACAACAACTTGCAGTAACCTCAATTTCCAATTAAAGCCCATTCTAAAAGTGCACGAGGCCAGCAGAACCCCCATCATCCAGGTGCAGCCCAAACCGTCACCCAACCCGAGCCGACCCAAACTGAAACTGCAGCTGCCATTGGCAGCGAGCGCAGCAAACGACGACGATGAGTCGCAGCAGCCCGTGCCCATACTGCCCAAGAAGACGGCACCCAAATCCCCACAGAATGCCAACTATGTGCCCGTCTACAGCAACAAGCTGGTCAGCGGCGCCGGCAACTATGAGAACGTGGATTTTGGGGCAACTAAGGGCGCGACGGCGATAGAGAATGCCGAGGAGACGCCCATGCTGATGCAACTGAAGCTGTACAAAGAGCAACAGGAGCAGCAGCAGCAGCAGCGGCAGCAGGCGGAAGAGGATTTGACGCCAACGGCGGAAGTGAAGCCCACTTTGGGAGCCTCTACATTGGATACTTTAGAAACGAAATGCGAGGAGCAACAGTGGCGGCGGGAGAATGCAAGTGGGAATCAGGTTGAGGATGGAGAGGGGAATATGGAAAGATACAATCGGGATGATGATGATGAGGGCGATGACGATGACGATGATGACAGCACAGCCTGTGAAGAGTATACGGATGATGACATTGATGAGGCACTGGCGCAGGACGACGATGATGATGATGTGGACGACGATGTGAATGGGCAGGTGGCAGCACAGGCGAGCGAGCGTGCCGGCTTGGAAGATGCCAATTTGCCCAGCGACAAGGAGTTGCAACAACTTTATGTAAATGAGCCCATTACACCCACAGATCAGCAGCTGGACGAGAGCCATTATTTGCCCATGACGCCCAAGAAGGTGGAACTGGGACAGCCGGGCACACTGACGCTGGTGGCCCACACCCACGAGAGCTACAACGAGGAGGAGAATCATTATGTGGAAATGACCAAGGGCCTCAACGATGATGACAATCGCAGTAACTACGAGATTATGTGCATCTCCAGCCACATGACAAGCAGCTTAGCAGCAGCATCCAGCAAGGCGGCCAGCTCGGCGGAGCCTGTCTACATGGAACTGGCTGCGGTCAAGGCGGCGGCTGCAGCTGCGGCAGCGGCTGCCGAGGATGCACACTGCTCGTCGGGTCGTTCCACGCTCAAGAAGAACAAAAAATGTGGCACAGAAACGCTGAAGAAGAAGTCGAAGAAACGGCAGGGCAAGGACATGCCCGACATTCTCAAGCCGACCAAGAGCGCCATGGCCAGCGACAGTTCGGATGCCGATGATGAGAGCAGCAGGCAGCAGCTGGAAGCGAAGCGCCTACGTTCCCGCACACGTTTTAGTCTCTCGGACACTTTCCGCCCCGCCTCGTATTATCTGGGTGCATCGACGCCACTCAACAATTACGCGGAGAGTTCGGACAGCGAAATTCTACCCCCACCGCCCATACCCGACTCGCCGCCGCCCATGGAGGAGCTGAAAACGGAGGAAATCTTCTCGTCGGAGCACTACGATACGGTCAAGCGGCGCGACAGCAAGGTGCACTTGTCGTACGAGCAGCTGCCCAAGATGCATGCCAGCAACACGTCGCTGAATCTACCCAAGACCGAACCCAGCACCACGCTGAAGAGTAGCCGCCTCTCGCTGCCGGATCACTTTGCCAAGGTGCGCGCGGGAGCAGGTGTGGAGCAGCAACAGCGCCGTGTGACGGCACATGCTGCGCCAGCAGGCAGTCCGGGCTTGGCATTGCTGCAGCAGCAACATGCACGCACCTTGTCCGACTCGAACTACAGTTGTCAGACATCGGACAAGAGCTCGTCGCGCACCTCCTCCGATCTCGATGTTTATCGCAAGCTACAACAGCGTCCCTCGCCGGCACGTTGTCCGAGCAACAATTCTCTGCCCATGCGCTCGGTGGGTGATAGCAGCGAGACGGAGTCCGTAGAGTTCCGACAACGTTCCGACTCCGAGCTGGAGCGGCAGCGTTCGCGACGTCCGCTCTCGCAGGAATCGATTAGCGAAATTGAATCGATGAGCGAACACTTCGAGGAGACGCTCAGTAGTCACGAGCTGGACACGTATCTTAGTCATTTGCAGGGCAGCGATATGCGCGCTGCACGGGTTGCAATGGCCACGCCCACAAGGCATCTGTTGACGGATGCCAATGCGGCCGCCGGGGCCAATATATTGACGAATCTGATCAAGCCACCAAAGACATTCCGCAACACGGAGGGCGATGAGCAGCATTTCTACGGCAACATACACTTTCTCTCCTCCACCGACTCCATACAGCAGCTAGGAAGTGTGGCTGAGGGCGCAGCATATCTGACACCTCTGCATAGTCGCAACAACAGCAACATTTCCACGCAATCCGCACCGTATTACTACTCCGAGCTGCCCGCTCCGCCGACACTGAACAATCAGCGGGATATACACGCGCATGGATTGAACATTGCACACATTCACAATCCCATCGATCGACTGCAGTTCAATATGGATGCACTGGTGGACAAGGATCAGGCAATCGATAGCAAGAACCTGTACAGCGTCAAAGCAAACAACGAGAAGTTGAGCTACAGCTGCAACAAGAATCTCAAGGTGGGGCAGCATACACAGCAGCAGCTGAAGCTGATGAACACGCATCTACCCGCTGGGCAGGTACCTCAATCGCGGCCAGAGCTTGCCGGCGACCCGAGTCATTCACTAAACCAAGCCACATTCAATTCATATCTTACAACTACTAAAAACACAAATCTTGCTCGTAAGCTGACCACTGGTGATAGCCTCTTGGATGCAGATGGTGTTGGTGACGATGCTGGCCAAGTGGACGATGCCGATGCCGATGGCAATGGCAATGGGAAAGATGAGAAGCGCAGGCCGGCTGTGGGAAATGCAAGCAATAATGCGACTACACTCTCAGTTTTAGGTGGCGAGCTGCTCTGGGAGGAGGATGCGTTGTGGCGCGAGAGTCTGCGTCGTGTGTCGCAGCGTCATGCGCGCTCCCTGGACGATCTCGATCGTATTGCGGTGGCTGGGCCGGCGCCCATACCAACACCTGCGCCCATCACCACGCCCACTAGTCATGCAACAAAAACGAAGCTGAGCCGCGATGTAACCTACGTGAATGATTCGCTTAAGCCGCGACTCGGTGAACTGCTGGCGGCGTCGCCATCGTCTCCATCACCCTCGCCCGGCAGCGACGAGCATGATGTGTATGTGCAGCTGTTGGCCAATAGTTCAACTATTAATCCTGCTGCTGCAATTGATTCCGATGTGTACGAGGTGCTGCGCGAGGAAACCGGCTCCAATTTATCGCACAAGTCCAACGAGTTGGATCGCGAAACCATACGGCAATGGGATGCCATGTCAAGTGGCCTAATGAAGAGCAACAATAACGTGCCGGAGCCGGCAGCGAGCAGCACGCCCACGCATGGAGTAACAAATGCTGCGGCAGCCAGGGAGAGCAGGGCAGGACCCACGCTGCCACTGACCAGCAATGTGCGCTCCATCATTCAGCAACTGAATGGCAGCAATGAGGCCAATGGCAATGGTAATCCGGTGGTGTCCGTTGCCAGGAATAACTGAGGGCAGCCAGCGCTTACAAATACACACACACACACGCACACACGCGCGCGTGAATGTTGTGTGTGTGCTCGTTTTATTTATTCATATTTTCGGATTGTGCAATTTTAATTTATGTTTGTTTGTTGCTCAGTTGAAGATACACAGAGATAGCGATACATAGAGAGACAGAGAGACAGAGAGCGAGCTTTTGTTGTTGCTTTGTTTTTGTATGTTCCTTGTTATTGTTGTTGTGATGTCATGTTGTGTTGTTTTGTTTGTTTAACAAAATGGTAAGCAATTTTCTATTTTTATATCAATCACCTGTCCTAATCTTGTGTAATTATTAATGCGCTTGTAAATACACATTCATTTCACTCACTCACTCCCACACACCCACATCCACGCACACACACACACACACATCAGTCACACTCGCTCTCTCCCTCTCATACACGCACATTCACACATTCGCATACAAACTGTAGCATACTTTTGCGGGCAACGAAATTGACACCCAACCCAACTATGTACAAGTCTAACAACGTGTGAGAGAGAGAGAGAGAAGGAGAGTGAGGGAGGGAGGGAGCGCCAACCGAAACAGAGAAAGAGAGAGAGAGAGAGAGATCTGAACCCGCAGTACAATTACTTTATTTCCTAACGCTTTTCTTATTATTTCGCGCACGCATTATAATTACATCTCCTCAGCCTGTACGAACCCGTCTCGCTTTGTGCTTGCGCCAATCTAACCAAGTGTATTGCACCTTTTGCAGCCTCGATTTCTGTGCGCAATGTAAACAATCTGCCGAAGGGAAACCTGACGGTCAAACCGGATCCCTCGGATGGTCAGCATCATCAGTCCGCCTTCGCTCAGTACGATCCATACTATGGCAACGTGGCGGAAACCAAATACGCCAAGGCGACGCTGCTCACTGATCGCGGTCTCTATGGCAGGTCAAGTGGAATGACCACATCGACACCACAGCAACAGTTGGGCCTGCGACGTGCGGGCAGTCGGGCTGAAATCGATATGCTGGAACGTGAGACGAGCTCGCAAATAAGGGTAAGTTGATGGTCAAGTGGCCAAGAGTCTGGGGGGGCTGGACAGCATAAAAATGCGGTCCCTTGTGGCATATGAAATACCTTTTCTCGTTGGCCAACAAAGAGTGCTTAGAGTAACCTTCATGGAACCCAACTGATTGATTGCTTGCAAAATACACTTCTTCAGAATCTGGATGTATCGGCTGGCGACTTGTTGAGTCGCACCCACGAAGAGCTGGTCCTGCTGCTGATCCAGCTGCGGCGACAGAGCAGCCAGACGGCCCGTGCCATCGAGCAATGCTGCAGCGATATTCACCATGTGCAGGTTGTTACCTTGTGTTTGCCGGTGCAGGTTGTTGTTTCGGCCCTAAGCCTGGTTTTGGTTTCGTGACTAAATTGCGCACACTAATCCTAATCCTAACGCTAATTCTAATCTTAACTCTATGACTGTGTAACACGTGACTTTCATTTCAAGACAAGCTAATGCGAAACCTGCTTATCTCACTCTCAGAATCGACTACGTGGCGCCGAGGGACTGACACGGGCTGAAAGCATTCAGCGCTTGGATTATCTGAAACAGCATTTGCTCGATCTGGAACGGCAGTACGAGAAGAGCAAGCCACTGGTCAATTTGGTGGATAACATGGTTAAGCTGGGCTCGCTCTATCGCAACGACGCAAACGGACGCGTTCAGCCGGCCACATTGGACCGCATGGAGTTCAATCAGCGCATGCAGGAGCGTCAAATGCTGCAGGAAGAGCAGCAGCAATGGGATCGACTGAGTCCCAATCAGGCCGAATTGCAGGTATGCCCGAATATGTGGGTTATATATAAATAGGACAGCGATAAGTGTTAATAATTAAGTTATCGATATATGGCAGCCCTAGCAAAAATGAATAGGGTAACACTGTTACGATGCTAATGGAAGCTGAGTAGTGCGGGAATTCTGGATTTTATTTATATTAATATAGTTTTTTTCGCTTATTTTCAATTTGCCAATATTTTCTATAAAATATATTTCAAATTCAATTTTTTAGCAATCATTTTTAAATTTCTTGCTAAATTTTCATATTAAGATATTATAATTTTTGCTTTTTTTTACACTTATTATAATTTTTGTAGCTTTTTTTTGTGCAATTCTTGTTTGGCTTTTTTATACATGTGTAGCGGTCAAAAACAGTTTTATAAATTTGAAGAATGCGCCGGTAGAGAGTGAAGCATTTAAAGTGCTTTGTTGTAATCTTAATTTATTAATACATTTATTATTTATTTATAGGCCAAGGTACGTGAGCTGTACCAGTTGGATCAGCTGTTGCAGGAGGAATCGGGCATCTTGCAGAGTCTGCAACGCGACAAGGAGGATCTGGAGCGTGCACTGGGCGGTCTGCGTGCTCGCATACACGACAACAATGCCACGCCCCTCGCCCTGGAGGCGGCCAAGAAGCAGCAGCACATACTGGAGCGCGAGCTGTCGCGAGTGCATCAGCTGCTGGCCGAGAACTCAAAGGTAGCCCAGGTGCCTAGTAGAAGTTTTTTGCATTTTCTTTTAGCCCTATATGGCAGAAACATTAACTGTCTGCTTGAGCTTGTCGCATGTCGCTTTTGTAACTAAAAAAAACACTGTGAAATCTAAGAACCTCAACTAACTTTCCATTCCATTAAGATGGCAAATTCCATGTGTGAAGTCGCCATCGTCCAGTGAGCAATAAGGAATGCAAAAGACTTCTACGCTCCGCCTGCATGTGCCATGATTTCGGTGTAGAACACATATCTAACTGCATTAATTCTTTTGTCTCGCACAGAAACTGGAGCAGACGGTGGCGGGCAACGCGCGGCTAGAGCAGGAGCTGCTTACGCTGAGGCAGAAGGTGCAAGCCTCGCGCAGCATTGAAACTGGCAACGATGCTGCCCAGGTAAATGGCAATCAGACGGCGGCTGTGCTGCAGTCGGAGCTGGAGCGCGTGCAGTCGCTGGTCGGCGATATGCAACGCCAGCGGCATGAGCTTAGCTCTGCAGTGCGTCAATTGACCGAGAACTCGACGCGCCTGTACCAGGAGATTGGCAACAAGGAGCTGACACCGACCAACGGCAGCGGCGCAGGCACCTCGAATGGCAGCCTGAAGAAGCGCAGCAACTCCACATGCTGGACAGAAACCGATCTGGATGCCAATATGCTGCACAGTGGCAGCCAACAGCATTTGAATGACTCGACCCTGAACCTGTCGACGCCTCTCTATGTGGATACTAACAGCTCGGCCAAGCTGAGCGACTACAATCGCTACAACGGCAGCAGCGATGCGCTGGAGCTGAGTGGCGTGGACAGCGATGGCTTCCTCGACAGCAATCCGTTTGCCAATCTGAGCAATCTGGAGAAACAGGAAATCAAAACTGTGCGTATTGTAAAACGCGAGTCGGAGCGTCGCAATCGCGATCGCAGCGAGCGTGGCCTGAGCAATTCCATACAGAATCTGGATCAGGTGCTCGAGGAGGAGCAGTATGCGCTGCAACAGCAACAGCAGCAGCAGCACTACACCCAAGGCATGGAGGAGCAGCTGAGCAATGGACACGGTCACAGTCGGTCCAAGTCGCTGCCACGCAATTACAACGAACCGCCGAAGCTGCGCCACAGCCGACACTCAAGTGCTCGCCAGAATGGACATCATTACAATGGAGGCAGCGACTATGATCGCAACAGCAACTATGAACATCAGGCGCCACCGCCACCAGCTCCACAGAGCAACGGACAACATCAGCAAAAGGAGCATCTGAATCCATTGGCCAATGCCTATTTCGCCAAGCAGCTACAGCAGCAGGGTCATCCCAGCAGGGACAGCGCTCGCGTTGCACTGCGCACCAAGACCGATTCGATGCAGAGTCTGAACAAGAGCCTAACTGACATAAGTCCGGAGCCGGTGTTCCAGAGTGTCGCTGCACGTCAGATCATTAACGAAATGTCCGCTGGTTCCGCATCGGAGGATACCGAGAAGATTGTTGAGCGCGTGCCGCCGCCGCACAAGCATCGACGTGCTGTGCCGCGCGAGAAACGACGCCACTACACGGCGCCCAACAACGTGAACCAGAAGGCCATGGAGAAGGTGCAGGCAGAGAATGACATGAATCGCAATGTGAGTGAGACGTGAACTTGAATCTCTTTACAATTGACTCAAATCCCTTTCAACTTATAGAACACCAATTGGCGAGCACGCGATGATCTGGACATGGAGGTGGCACTGCGTCCGCGCATCAATGCACCCGATGTGGTGCGCTCGGCGCTGGGACAGGGTGAGAAGATCTCAGAGAACACCATAGATAATCTGCTCTTGGCCCCCAATAAAATAGTCATACCCGAGCGTTACATACCCGAAACAGTGAGTAGAGACCCAACTCCAAAGTAAAACACAATCCTAACTCCTCTCAACTCTCGCCAAACAGACGCCCGAACTGTCTCCCGAGGAGAAGAAGCGTCGCCAGGAGAAGGTTGAGTCGATCAAGAAGATGCTGGCCGAAGCTCCAATTAGCAGCAACGTAAGCGAACTGATATAACGTATAGTTCAATTTATTAATATCGACTTGTATTGCTTTTTAACTAGGAGAACGAGACGGTGCCGGCTAGCAAAATCAATGCGGAGAAGAAGCAGCGCGAGCATCTTCTGCAGCTCAATCAGATTTTGGCGCAGCAAGTGATGCAAGTTAGCAAGATTGTTGCAGGTATGTGAAACGAACCACGACGTATGCAGTTCGATGTTATCGTTAAATCATTTGTGTTGAATTCCATTCGATGTCCAATTCGATTTCCAATAAGTATTCGGTTGTATGCGATGGCTTGCAAGTTCAGTTTTCGTTCTATGTTTTCGTTCTAACTTACTAATAATACGCTCAAACTCCAAATCGTTTTCTGTTCTAACTATCATGAATACACATACATATGGAACAGTGTGTATATGTATTTGTTTGTCCAATCTTCTCAGCAATTCCATCATTCTGTGACTGTGAAACCCACCGTCCCATTCCAAACTGTCTCTATGCTCTTTCTAATCTAAATATCTTCTCTTAACTCTTTCTAATTTTCTAGACGATTAATGAATACATATCATATGCATACCATTTAACCCAATGTGTTACGCCCCTCAAGTCTATTTACCGATCCCGATCATACGCACTCTCATCTTCAGTGAGCTCATCCAAGGCGTACGAATTCATGTAGTGCACTCGAAACACTCATTTACCCGTCCACAAACACAGTCAGACAAACAGTCAACTCACACTTCCAAACACAAAACACTTGAACACTTGAACTCCAAGTCTCCCGCCTATCATGCATATAGCACCAGTCAGCAAATATTCAAACATTCTATATGATATTTATAAATATTTCTTAATCGGAATTGAGCGTAACTAAATTGTAATTATATTCACATGTTGCGCATACGCCGTGTCTTACGGTTACTGTATGCCATATCGATTTAAGGCTGTTTTAAATTTTAATTTCAATTTTTATGTTTTATATTTTGTTTTTTGATACAATTATTATTATATACTTATGTATTATTTTCCATTTTGTTTTTGCATACTTTTAGGCAACCCCACTAGTCAAAACTAACTCGATCTTCTTAACCTCCTGTCCGTGTATCGTTTATGTTTTTGTTCACATTTTGTGTTGATTTGATTTGCATTTTGTTTGTTCACTTCCGAGTTCACGATTCGTCGACAAGTTGCGAGTGTGTTGTGTAATACGGTTACACATCCACGTGCTACTCCTACAAACGATAGTCAATAAGAACAGCAACTGCAACAACTAGTACACACACATAGAATCACACACAAAACAAACAAATAACAACAACCAGAACTACAATATCAGCACAGAAGCAAGAACTCTCGCGATGTTGAGATTACCGCATGCTAAGCTCACACAGAATCAGTTCAATGCAATCACAGTAAATACTAAACGACAACAAAAACATCAACGCAATTGCAACAACTTAAAAACAACAACAACAACAACAATGTACAACTACTACATCAACAACAACAACAGCACAAGTTTAACAACAGAAATACAAAATGCGTAAGTCAAGGTTTGTACACATTTTGATTTTATAATACTAAACTGTATATGTAACATAACTGTATGTACGTATTATATTTGCTTACAATCTGTAGTTAGCTGCCTTATTACAAGTATTACGAGTATTATAAACTGAATTTGGCAAACACAGTTTAGTTTATGCGCTTGAATTGGCCCCAACTAACCAACACGCACGCGTCAGTAATAATAATTAAGATATAAAAAACCCACACTTGATTCACTTCACTAAAAAAAACCCCAGACACATTTACACTGCCAGTCACAATCAGGAAATATTTTTGATCTGTGTGTAGTAGAGAAACTGACTAATCCACATCACAAAAAGCACTCAAATCAATCGAACTGAGCTTCATTCACAGTGTAATTTAATTGGCAGAGACATTGAGCAAATATGAATATGAATCCAGTATATAGAAAATCTAAAATCTAATAATGCAATAATTAACATTCTTCAGAGCTGTAGCTAAAGTTTTTTCTGAGAGAAGAAAAATTTTGATAATATAATTTCGATAGTACTCTGCTCTTTCGACAGATAGACAGGAAAAGATAAAGTAAAGATTAAAGTCAGTATATCCTTTTTTAAAAATGAATAGTTTTCGAGATTTTGTTCTTTGGTCATTTTGTGTGGTCCTATTGAAATATTGCTATTGCTTGATGTCTAGATGAAACAAAATTAATGCACTTGCAAAATCTGCGTAAAAACAATAAAAAACAAACAGTCGCAAATGCGTAGAATCGCTCAAAAGACGAGTAAGTATAAGCCCAGAAGCATAGACCAATAAGTCGGTGACTGAAAGAATAACCAAACATTGAATACAGAACAACAGACAAACATATACTTAACTTAATCCATGATTTTCCATATACTTTTTACGATATATGCAAATCGGTTTCTGATAAATGTACGTGTATGTACTTTTCCTCTACAACTTTTACAGCACGCTTGGGAAGGTTTTGGCCTGGCATTTTCAAAGAACTCAAACTAATTAAAACTTGTACTTTCTGTTCTGTTAACCCGCAGAGAAAGCCATGTCAAAGACGAGCAACGGCAAGTCGAACCAGGGTAGCGATGAGGAAAGACGTTCGGAATCACCAACCGATTCACTGCCGATATACCAACAACGCGACAATTTTTACAGTTAAATGCCACGTGCCGTCGCCGTGCTATGATTCTACAATACTACGATACAACACCGATAAAGCGATTATAAATAAGCACAATAACAGCTGCATTTATCTTTGAAATCCAACAACTAGAATCTTTGCTAAAAGTTTAAATCGAAAAATCGTATCAATTGTTAAGTGACTGAAAGCAAAAGAAACATTTTATCAAAATAAAAATCAGTATGGACTAAAGATTAACGAATTTTTAGGAGCGGAAATTAACGATTATTGCTTACAGTATGCAAACATACTCATACACTGCATATATTACATGCCTATATACACGAACACAGTAGACACATACGTATTCGTATATATACTAGTATATACATATGTGTTAAAGATGCAACATATCAATAAGCGTGTTAAAAATCAATTTAAAATCGAAAAAATCGAACACAAATGTTAAAGTTCTCTTCAAATGTAGCTAACAGTTTATTGACTGTCGTTGCTTGGTATAGCAGCAGTATGCAAATTGCTCGAGATATACAGTATAATCTATCACTAACTTCGACATCAATACTTGTTATATAATTAATGTGTACACGTTCCTGTGCAGACTCTCTCTCTTTATACAAATACTATATATCGCAAGGAGTCAACTCATGTATGTCTTGGTAACTAAAAAAAAAACAATAACTTTAAAGACTTCTACAACAGACTTTGAAAGAACAGCGCATTTCTCCAGTATTTAAATCAGAGATCAAAACCATCCTCCAATAGCAAAATGAATCAGACAGACAACCGGCAAAATGTCAACAATTTTGAAGCCAATTATTGCATTTGATACGAACACGTTTTTTGGCCCTTAACGGCAAAAGTCAAAATCAAAAGCAAAAGCGAAAGCGCAACAATAGCAAAATCAAAGGGCACCAACAAAAAACTAGTTAGTAACTAAGATCTATAATCAGTCAATAGGCAGCTGTAGCAATACCATCTCTGCACTTTGAGAGGCTGTAAAGCAATGCCTTGGCAATGCATTTCATCGAGTTTGGAACTTAATATAATCAAATTGTATTAAAAGAGCGAGTAAACATGAATCTAAAGAATGCATATTATAATTTTAAATTACGCATAACGTATGCGAAATATGTATTTCAAAAAAATCGAAGAAAAATCATATAAATATATACAATTATTTAAATGTAGGTCAATTAGCCAGGCAATTAAATGGAGGAAGTAATTGGCGTTTTCGAATGTTTGTAGACCACGCAAAGTCACCCCCACAAATGCAATTGAAAGTTGATGTCTGTATAACTTAAAAAGTTATTGAAACTCACGGTATAATTATACAAACTACGCAATTATAAAAGTGAATAATGCATATAATAAAAAAAAACAACAATAGAAAACAACGAGAAATTGTTAAAAAATATTATATAGAAAGAGATAAATAAGAAAAAACACAAGCAAATTGTACAAAAATATCTTAAGTTCTTAGCTTTTAGTTGTTACGAGTTATAAGTTTTATTTAATGCTAAGTTATTTTCTTGATTTGCATCGAGTTCTTTATATACTCGTACATACATATCTGTATTTGTATTTGAATTTACTACAAATATTATTATGATTATTGCAATGCTATTATATCACACAAATAATTTTTATATTTCGCGGTGCTATATGTATACATATATGTAAATGTTGATTACGATTTATGCCCTTAGTTCAGCCGAGTCAATTTATACTATGCTAGTTCAAGCTGGAGTATCAGGCTTAACATATATATCGTACACGTATCTGACAATTGTGTGGATTGCACTGAATTATTCCCCAAATATCGCAAAACATAAGACACAAATATTTATTGCATAAATACATACGTATATACACACATACATATACTATATATACCTATACATATTGTATGACATAATATGAAAAATGTTTAAACGAAACGAAAAAAAGCAAACTGCGAAAAGACGAGATAAATGTTATCAATAAAGAATATAGTTGAAAATTCAAATCGTATCCAGCAATTATTTATTCACTTACAACTACCCAAGGTTGTCGCCAGAGTCCGCGGAACAGGAAGACGCACTGGGCGAGCTTCCTAACTGGGCAACAGTTATGGGAATTGTGCGTCAATTGGCGGCAAGATTCAAGATCAACGTTGTGGATATTAAAAATAGAGGAACCAGCAACAATAGCAGCCTCGTATGAATCACAATGAATACAAAGTGAATATACACAACAGGCGTGTCGGACAACAACAAAGCGACAAGCCCACGGGCCGAATCGTAGCAGGTCGAGAATCAGAAGTCAAGTAACGCATGGCAAATATTGCATGTGTGGGCGTTCATTGGGCGCGGGCGGAGGGCTGGGGGAATATGCAAAATGTAGAGCATTCAATAACTTTCTAAAGCTTCGTTATCAAATTGTGATATCATATTAGCATAATCGTGACCATGAGGCACACGCAGCATTTCCAAATTAAAATAAAACATTCGCCCACATATAATATATTTTAATTTATTCGATAGACAGACGTGTGCTGCTCTCCACTTTCAACAAGAACCGCAAAAACTCTTGCAGACTGCACACGAATGGAATTGGCAGCAATTTGTCATATTTGTCACCAATTTTACTCAAACTGAGAGACATTTCACACTGCTCTATGTTCTCCCTTTAAGCTAATTATATGCTAAACATTCAATGACTAAACGAGTATTAAGTGCTAATTTACATACGTCATTAGAGTACACTGACAATAAATGGGTTTTTCTTTAGGATTGACAATTTTATTGTGTATTAGTTTATGGCGAACAAAAGCTTCAATTTTTGTCCATTTGTAAGGTTTGTAAACTTTTAAATGAAATAAGAAAATAATTTAAAAATATGTATATAAAACAAATGTATTTTATAAGGCCAAGGTGGAGATGCTGATTAATGCTGTGAGTAATATCAATTTGAAATTTGAGTTCACATTAAATTTTATATTGCCATACCTGCTTTTTTGCAGTGTATACCAATGTACTATATAGCTAGCTGAAATGGAAAATAATCAAATATTAAAAACCTGAAACTACATTAAACCTGATTCTCTTATCTACAAATTGTTGTTGTCATGTATTGTTGATGCGAACGAAACAACTCAAACTCAATTCCGATTTCGAATCCGATTCCGATTCAGGGCTCGGAGAGTACGAGTTCGAGTGAGTGTAAAACATATAGGAAAACCCAAAATACGACGACATTTTTAAGGCATTATTTGTGCGGAATAAAGTGAATCGGAAGCTGCCAGTTCAGTTGGCATTGTCTGCTCAAGGTGTAAGGTTGAGCGAGTATCGCTCGCAAAGAAACAAGAAACAAGGAACAAGAAATAATGAGGGTTTCGGGCAGCGCAACAATCGTAAGTCGCGTTAACAGCGCGCTTTAAACACTTCTATATACCCATTTCCTGTATCCCTCACATAAAGCTTATGCTGCTGGCCATGATGTGCCTACAGGAGGAGCAACTGCTGGCTGCACCGACCATAGACAATGCGTCAGTATGCCGTCTGCCAGAGACGCAGCTCGTTATGAACTCTCTTTCTGTTGTTGTATTGCAGTGCCTACACCAATCTGGATTTACTGACAGATGAGTCAGCTCCAGAGTATAGTGCATTAGTGGCACAGCACACGCGTCAACGTCGTTATGGACATGACTTTTCGGGTGAGGTATGTCCACACCACAGCCATCATCATGGGCATCACCGACATGGTCCACCTGGCGGCTGGGGCTTTGGTTGGAACGCCTATGATGGTGCACCCAAACCACCACCACCACCGCCATTCCACAATGTTCCGCATTACCGGACTCCACTGGCGCCTTTCAATGGTGGGTTCGATTTTTTCCAAAGTCAAAGTGTATTTACAAAACTTGTGTCTATTTTAAGATGATGATCTGTACAATCCCGATGAACCGCAACCAACATCTCCCGCAACAAGCACCAGCTCCAGCTCCAGCCCTAGCACTAGCACTAGCAGCAGTTCCAGCACTAGCACCAGTTCCAGCAGCAGCACCACCAGCACTAGCACTACAACCACAACTAGCACCACCACAGAGGACCCCACCACGGACATTGACTTACGCTTTGGCAGAGATTAGACCTAAGTTCCAGCCTCATTTATGCATTAAAGCTGAATTAAAATTGTCGTATTATCTGAGTCCATTAAATTCCTGCAGCGTTGCGAGGCCAACGAACCCTGCTCTTGCCACAGCGTGCTGCAGCTGCCACACGCACTTTCCATGCCAGGATGGATGCCAGGGGCTGCGCAAGTGTAACATTAAACGGGTTATGTATGGTCATTTTAGAACGTAAACAGAGTCGCAAAAAAAAGAGTGCTCCTCCATAAAACGATGAGAAGCGCATGCAAAACAAAGCAGAGCAAAAAAAAAAAAAAAAATTAAAAAAACACAAGAGAACAAAAAATATTAAAACGAAAGAAAGTCGAGAGCTGTAGATGGAATTGAGAGCAGGCGAAATCAAAACAACACAACACATACTCCGCCTCGCTTCGCGCGTCTCACGCACTTTGGACAGGAACAAAGGCGTGCTCCAAGAACCGGACCCCAAGCTGACTTAGCCAGAACCAAAGCCGGCACCTCCCACTATAAAAGCAACGTTGGCCGCAACTTTGACTGTCATTTGACGCCAAACGAGCGTCCGACAACATCGTCGTCGTCGTCGTCTTCGTGGAATCTTCCCCAAGCCCAAGCGAACAATCCGGACTAGCGCATCGGCGAGTCGAGCATTCTGAAATGGGTAAGCCTGGTCATGCATATTAAGTGAATTGCGACGATCTAAGCGGGAAACGGTGAATGAACTCATAAATGAGCTCGAGCGCGACTCAACTCAAGGTGGATTACGTCGCATATGCAGCATTATGGACCCACAACCTTAGCACACCCAAAACTCAGACACCTGGTCAGGTGGCAAGTGCATTCAGAGTTTTCGATTTGCATGCCAGTCACGTGGCAGCGATCCCGGCGAGCATCTGACAAACTGTGCGATATGTATTATTATTTGTCAATGTTATGTTCTCTTCCCAGTGCCTCATCAACGACATGCTTTTGGGGCACTACTGCTGCTGCCTCTGCTGGGCATGCTCGGCATTGGCCCTAGCCTGATCGAGGGCAGTGATCAGCCGGCACGCATTGTCTGCTACTTCAGCAACTGGGCTGTCTATCGTCCGGGCATCGGGCGATATGGTCTCGAGGATGTGCCCGCCGATCTGTGCACACATCTTGTCTACTCGTTCATCGGTGTGGACGACAAGAACTGGGATGTGCTTGTCATAGATCCAGAATTGGATGTTGATCAGAAGGGTTTCCGCAAGTTCACACAACTTCGCCAAACGCATCCCAATCTCAAGCTGCAAATTGCCGTTGGCGGCTGGGCAGAAGGTGGTTCCAAGTACTCGAAGATGTCTGCGGTGCGAGAGCGGCGCCAGAGCTTTATACGCAGCGTGGTGCAGTTCATGAAGCAATATGACTTTGATGGCTTCGATTTGGACTGGGAGTATCCGGGCGCAACGGATCGTGGCGGCAGCTATGGCGACAAGGATAAGTTCCTATACTTTGTGCAGGAACTGCGACGCGCCTTCGATCGTGAGGGACGCGGTTGGGAGATAACCATGGCGGTGCCAGTGGCCAAATTCAGGCTGCAGGAGGGCTACCATGTGCCCGAGCTGTGCGAGTGGGTGACAAGTGTAGTGATTGAATACTGACCTCATTATTGATTCCTGTTCCCGCTTCATCTTGCCAGACTTCTTGATGCAATTCACGCCATGACCTACGATCTGCGTGGCAACTGGGCAGGATTCGCGGATGTGCACAGTCCGTTGTACAAGCGCAAGCACGATCAGTACGCCTACGAGCGTCTTAATGTGGTGAGTGAAGCCAGGAGCAAAGAGATCCTAGAGCAGACAAGTGATAACAAGTTGAACTCCTCAGAACGACGGCCTGGAGCTGTGGGAGGAGATGGGTTGCCCGGCCAACAAGCTGGTGGTTGGCGTTCCCTTCTACGGACGCACCTACACCTTGAGCAGCTCCAACAAGAACTACAACATGGGCACTTACATCAACAAGGAGGCGGGTGGCGGTGCTCCTGGCCCGTATACAAATGCCAGTGGCTTCTTGGCATACTACGAGATATGCACGGAGGTGATGGACAAGTCCAAGGGCTGGACTGTCGAGTGGGACGATGCGGGAATGGTGCCGTACACCTACAAGGATACACAGTGGGTGGGCTACGAGAACGAGGCGTCGGTGCAGATCAAAATGGATTTCATCAAGGCCAAGGGTTATGCCGGTGCCATGACGTGGGCCATTGACATGGACGATTTTCATGGTCTCTGCGGCCCGAAGAATGGCCTAATGCAAATACTCTACAACAACATGAGGGACTACCGGGTGCCAGAGCCGACGCGTGAGACAACGCCACGGGTAAGTGGGCTCGTTGCCAAGTGAGGTGCGCTCCTCCTCTCATTGAAAACTAATGAGCATTCGCTCTGGGTCTGCGTGTTGTGTGTGTGTGTATTTGCAGCCCGAATGGGCGAAACCGCCGGCTACCCCGCCTAATCCCGATGAGAGCGACGTCGTGCTGCCGACGACAACGCGTAAACCGAAACCGAAGCCAAAACCATCGTCATCGTCAATCAGCCCGACGTCAGCGCCCGTGCCGGCGTTGTCTAGCACCACCAAGAAATCCACAACGAAGAAACCCAAAAAGCCCAAGAAAACGACTACAACAAGCACAACTACAACAACTACGTCAACTGTAGCGCCTCCCAAGACAACCGAAGGGCCCGAAGAAGTTGTGGATCCCGAGGAATCCGGCACGCCTGGTGTATCTTTTGATCCCAGCGAAATCGATTGCACCAATCGCGATTTCGTGCCACATCCCAACTGTCGAAAGGTAACCTCAACTCCCCAAATCTCTTAGCATGCTTTGGATCATTCTGTTGCCTATGTCTTTATAGTATTTCCGCTGCGTGCATGGAAAACCCGTCGAGTTCGAGTGCAAAGAGGGCACCGCGTTTCACACTGTGCTCAACGTTTGCGATTGGATTGAGAACAGCGATCGATACTATTGCACTCGCATGAAGAACAAGAACAAGAACAAGTAGATCGGAGCTCTCTGCATACATATACCTAAATCCTATTTAATATATATTAGTTGAGACATACAATTTAGGACTCCATAGCTTAGTCTTAGATCCCTAGTACTACAGATGCTTCGTATCATAAAGAATAAGATCTTTGTTTGCCAGACGAAAGCAATAAAAAACTCGAATAACATAAAATGTGCGTTTAATGGAGCGTTTAAAGCAAAATATAAGTATAATATATAAATAAAATCTTAATTTCTTTGGTATTAGTCACAGATACGGATCCTATATTCCCGCAGATCATTGCGCAATGCCAACTGGCAGACTTCTAGGAAAGTCGAAGAGGTTTTCAAGCATTTTGCACTTGTCTGTGACTTGACGTCGCCTTGAGATCGCAACGCAGCGAGCGCACTTGCAACAGCTGTTCGGGCAATCAAGCATACGAATAACCCAACGATGATGGTAAATGCAACATGAAAACTCATTTTCATATTCCACATGAATACATGAATAGAGAGAGACGAGTTGATAGAGCGCGAGAGCGAGGGAGAGAGCGGCTGCAATCAGATTAAATCATTTGTGACACTAAACAAATCGCACAGCTCAACGATATGTCCAAGTTTGCGGGATCTACACTAAATGTGCATGCATAGTTATACTATAGAAACTATGGTACATATGCGTATAAGATATACTGACTGTTTCTCAAGAGAGAAAGATCTAGCTTCTTCTTTTTCCCTTGCCTAATGAATTCGATTTTCGACACCAAAAGCTGATCAGTTGTAATGTTCTTTTCGGCTAAGCTGGGTTAGCCTTTTAATAAATTTACTGACTGCAAAATACTCTGCAGAAAATCTAAGAAAACCAACTAACAGATTAACTTACCGAACCAAAATCGTATGATATAAAGTCGAGTTCGATAGATAAAGAAACAGTGTCCGAAAATTATTCAATCATCAAAAGGTATATACCCTTTTCTACAACTTGTTCAGAAGGTGCAGAGTATAAAGAGCAAAGCAGTTCTATAATTAGGCTCGTTTCCAAAACGCTTGGGCTTCGCAGATTTTGGAGGACACTTAGGAATGGACGCTCAAAATTTAAGATGCCAGTATGGTATATTCTAGTTGTAAAGAAATTCCAGAAATGTACAGGAAAAACTTTGATTTGATTTCGAAAATGCCCGTTCCTTTCTGCTCCTGCACCTGCTCACAACTTTCTCCGGTTTTTCACGATATATCATTTCGCTAATATCGCAACAAATGCCCGATCTTGCTACGCAGAAGATGAAGCAGACGAAGAAGGGGACAAGCAAGAGCGAGAGAGTGGCAGCGTAAGAGATACGTTCGTGCTCAGTGCTTGCTGTGCTTTTGACAAAAATTCTGCTACAAAAATATCAAAATGAAAAATAATTTTCGCGGTCACAAGGTAAATTCATGGTATATGCATGTTGAGTTACGAATTGGTTTTGGACCGGGAGAGATCGTCTCGTATACTCGTGTACGCAACATTCAAATTCAAAATTTGTTCTTTGGCTTTTTAGCAAGCAGCAAAATATATAGATAGATATAGCCCAAATCGTGCTGCTTGTTCAAAAAACGAACCGCACACGCCGTGCACAGACGACGAGCCAAAAATAAGCAAATTATTTAGCTGACAATCGTCGAAAGGGACACAAAGGATTACCCAGCCGACGATTGTTGGTTAAAATTGCGAACGGCTAGCAAAACCAGAAACCTCTCAAAATCAATCTAAACGCGAAGTAAAAAAAAAACATAAAAAACAATTTTAAAAAAATCGAGCTTCCAAGTGAAAAAATAACGAACAAGTGCAAAATTCAAAACCCACAAAAAGTGTGACAAATTTGTACGAGCCTAATTAGTTATATTTATAAATCGACCAGCGCATAGTATACGGCTTATAAGTAGCCCACTCTCTATAAAAATGAATAAATAATAATAATTTTTTATCGTATCGAATTCTTACCTTTCATACAGTGCATTTAAACGAGCCCATATATCACGGATATATATGCGGAATACGAGCAAGTGATTTTATAATTTTTCCTAATTATTCATAATTACGGAAAAATTCGAAATAACAAAAGGAGAATTTATGACGTGACTGGGAAACTCAAGGATACTTTGTTGATTTGATTATTATGGGGCGGCTAACACTTTGGTTCCTTTTGGGACTTACGTTAATCGCCGTATCCAATAATGGTGAGTGGTACACATGTATGTGTGAATACATGCGAAAGGACTCGTCTTATATAAGCAAAGAGTGCCGTTTCCCTTATTTTCCGTTTTCCGCTTTTCCCGTTTTCCCAGAGTATCGCGCACTCTGGGCATTATGCAATTTTTATAACAAAAAGCCAAGAGAATGAGAAAATATAAGTATGTAGATATGTATGTCTGAGCATATATATTTAAAAATATTTGGCTGAGCTGTGCGTGGTTGTATCTATGTGAGTGTGCGTGTGAGTGTGGAAGTGTGTGTGTGAGCAAACGTCAGCGACGACACTTTGAGAATACTATCTAAAATTTTGCCTAGCATGATATACGCGCATTAGTACACCCGTCGGATAATATATGTACGTAGATACAAATACAGCCGCAAACACGCAAATACAGATACATTCACTTTTGTTGGTCATCTGGTGCTTGCTCTTCTTGCTCTTGTTGTTGTCTTTCTTTTCATTTTTTTTCAAATATCGCTCGCTGAAACGCCGCTAGCGATCGCCCGTTTGGTCGCTTTCGTTGTCATCGTTTGTAATATTTTTAAATTTAGACTTTTTAAGTTATTTTATGTATTGAGCAAGTATCTGAGACTGTGGCCGTAGCTGTAGCTGTGGCTGTAGCTGTATCTTGTATCGAAATCTGTCTCTCTGTTGTCTCTCGGCGCACTTGCACTGGTATTGGTTTGCAATAGATTGCAAACAGAGAAATGATCCATATAATATAAAGTACAAATAGATGGGCTGCAGGCAACATAAACACAATGTGCAGGCAGACATCGCTCGGTGTATCGCTTGTATAAATAATTCTGTTTATGCGAACGGGAATGAAATTAGAAAATTCCCAAATAGATTCCTCGACAGACTAGCGTATCGAAATAAATCACAAGAATGACCCGCTGACAGGTGGATTGCATATTGTGAAACCCATGCGGCGTATGCCCTAAGATCGGTCCAATCTACATATTTCGCTAATGTGTCGAACATATTTCGAGGTAGTCTGCAACTGCTCCAAGCAGCCTGGCAGCTGTCTCTTCGGATTGGAATAGTAATTAGGAAGCGACCCCAAATGAGCCTGTCAATCAGCCCAAACACGACCTTAGAATATTATTAAAAAACTCCGAGTCAGACCATATACTCTCGCATCGGCTCGCATATGTATTTATGCACTCACGTCACTAAACACCGAGTACTAAAAAAGAACGGAATGGAAAAAAAAGAATGCGAAAATTAGAAAATGTTCTGTGGGCGAGCGGCCAACAAATTTCGACTCGTACCCCCCATTCAGATTCGCAGGCGAGCGGAATTGTGTTTGAGTTTTCATCTTTTAAAAATAAAATTCATAAATTGCCGAACATATTTCACAGCGCGCTTAGCTGGCTGTGCATGTGTTTGTGTATGTGTATGTGTGTGGCGCGTACATACTACAATAAATAATGTCAAGTTTGAAACGATGAGATGACCTCGGCGCTGACATAAACACGGAGGCGTTCAAAAATGCCGCAATCTTTCTAATAGCCCGAAAAGTGCAGGGGTCAGCTTTGGAATTCTACGTAAAGACTCTCTTAATCTTTTGTCGACCATATATATATATATTCCAGTTGGGTTTGCCAATGCCGATGTCGGACCAAGCGAATCAGAATGTCGACCCTACATTGAGAAGGCGATAAATGAACTGAAAACAGGTGAGTTCCCAGGTCTCACTGCCCAGTTCTCGCGTAAATCTTCAAATTTATTCTCGCCTGTCCAGATGGTGTCACGAGTAAAGATGGTTCTGGAGAACTGCAATCCGATCAGCCTAGTAGGGATGATGACGACGACGATGATGGTGGGCGTGATGAAAAAGAAACTGTTGAAATTACTGATGTGGATTCCACAGAAGATGCGAAAAGCGCCAACGACCTTGACGGCGACGGCATACCGGACGATGAAGACGACGACATAGACGGCGATGGTATACCAAATGAAGAGGACGACGATATCGATGGCGACGGAATACCCAATGAGAAGGATGACGATATCGATGGCGATGGTATCCCTAATGAGGATGACGACGACATCGATGGCGATGGTATACCAAATGAGGAGGACGACGATATCGATGGTGATGGCATCCCCAACGAGAAGGATGATGATATCGATGGCGATGGTATTCCAAACGATGAGGACGATGATATCGATGGCGATGGCATACCTAATGATGAGGACGACGACATCGATGGTGATGGTATACCAAATGAACAAGATAACGACATTGATGGAGATGGTATTCCAAATCAACGTGAGTACAGTCTGCAGACAACAAGAAGATTTGTTCAGGATTTACTTAGCTCTGCCTTACAGAAGACAACGATTTGGATGGAGATGGTTTGCCGAACGAAAAAGATGAAGATTTAGATGGCGATGGAAAGAAGAATCACGGTGAGTTGGCTACCAAAAAAGGTAGGAAGTTATTCAAGGATATTTTAATTATGCAGAGGATGAGGATCTCGATGGCGACGGTACTCTGAATCACGGTATGAAGAATACCCCAAAGCCTGATAAACCCGAGCACTACATCTCGCATTGATCACATATTGATCCTTAGATCTTAAGATCCCACATTATTTTTCTATGCTTAAATTGTTTTCAATTTTAGAGGACAGTGACTTGGATGGCGATGGTCTGCCCAACGAGAAAGATGAAGATTTAGATGGGGATGGCAAGGCAAATCATGGTAATACTGTAAAATATTTAAATTTGACAGATATTTAATTTGATTCTTGCAGAGGACGAAGATATCGATGGAGACGGCACCCTGAATCACGGTAAGCTATACGACATATTTGTGATATGATATATCTTATGGCGTATTCCTGGACTCTTTCAGAGGACAGTGATATTGATGGCGATGGCGTGCACAATGACGAAGACCATGATGTTGACGGAGATGGTTTGTCCAATTCGGAAGAGCCTCAGAGCATGGATATCGATGGAGACGGTGTGCCCAATAACTTGGACGATGATATTGATGGAGACAACAAAATCAACGAAAAAGACGAAGATATGGACGGTGATGGAATCCTGAACGAACATGATAATGATGTAGATGGCGATGGTATTCCTAATGCTCATGACGATAGCCACGAAATCGATATCGATGAGGAGGAGGAGGAGGTTAAGAAGCGCAGCAAACGTGAAGTGGATGCCGCACCAATTGTTGAGATCGAAGCTCCTGCCAGTCCCGTCGATGAATTTCCGGCAGAGGTTGAGGAACCTGTAGTCGAGGAAGTTGCCGAGGCAGAGGTCGAAGCAGAACCTGAAGCTGTTGAGGAGCAGGAAGAAGAGAAGGAAGAGGAGAAGGAGGAAGAGAAGGAGGAGGAGAAGGAGGAGGAGAAGGAAGAGGAGCAGGAAGAGGAGAAGGCAGAGGAGAAGGAAGAGGAGAAGGAGGAAGAGCCAGCCGCAGAAGAAGCTGAAGAGGAGGCAGTTGAAGCACAGCCAGCCGAGGAAGCCGTAGAGCCCGAAGCTGCCGAAGAAGCCAATGAAGACGCTGTGGAGCCCGAAGAAGCTCAGGATGAAGCACAAGCAGATGAGACGGCAGTTGCTGCCGAGGAAGAAGAGGACACAAAACCAGAAGATGAACTGCTTTGGGTAGGTTAAAGAAATAGCTTGGCTTTATATTCTCATTAATGTTCCTTCGTTCTTTGCACAGGAAGGAGAAATCCCACAGAACCGTCGTAGCCGCCAACACATCACAGAACTTCTGCAACTGGATGAGGAGTTCAACGCCCGTGAAAAAGCCACCGACAACGTGGCCGAGATTATCCTGCGCGACATCAAGCGTATCTATGAGAATGCTGTGAAGCCATTGGAGACGCTGTACAAGTATCGCGACTTGAGCAATCGCCACTTCAGCGATCCCGAGATCTTCTCCAAGCCCTTGATTCTTTTCATGGGTCCCTGGTCCGGAGGCAAATCGTCTATTCTCAACTATTTGACTGACAATGAGTACACGCCCAACTCGTTGAGAACCGGTAAGTACCGAGAAGGAGCTAAAAAGAGCGGGCCCTCTTCAATAAGTCTCGCCCTCCAGGAGCGGAACCCTCTCCGGCATACTTCAACATCCTGATGTGGGGCAATGAGACCGAGGTTCTGGATGGCACTCAGCTCGCCGCCGACTACACTTTTTCGGGTCTGCAGAAATTCGGTCAAGGCCTGGAGGAGCGTCTGCGTGGCCTGAAAATGAAGAGCAAGCTGCTCGAGAAGGTAATCTCCAAATAGAATTCGCATGAATGGGGCATATGCACCCAGTTATTAAGTGCATTAACTTGTCTCTCAAATAGCTTTTGGCACACTAGCTCGTCGATTGGGAAACTGTTTTAATATATCTGCCTGAATGCGCTGGCAATCTGCCCAAAACATTCTTAGTATTTAGTTATTAACAAATGAATGTTGAACACACCGAGCCAGTGGCTAAATTAATGCAATGTTATCTTCCTATCTTCTACTACGTGTTCGTGCGATCCCCGCACCAAATGAATTTTTCAGGTCAACATCGTTGAGATACCCGGCATTCTCGAGGTACGCAAGCAGGTCTCGCGCGTCTTCCCCTTCAACGACGCCTGCCAGTGGTTTATCGATCGCGCCGACATCATCTTTCTGGTGTACGACCCAGCCAAGTTGGATGTCGGCCCAGAGACCGAGGCCATTCTCGACCAGCTGAAGGGGCGCGAGTACCAGACGCGCATCATTTTAAACAAGGCGGACACGGTGAAGCCCGAAGAGCTGTTGCGCGTGCAGGGCGCTCTCATTTGGAACATTTCGCCACTGATGTCGTCGGCTCAACCGCCACTTATGTATACCACATCGTTGTGGACACATCCCTACCAGGATGGTGCACCGGCACGTCTGCTCTTGGCCCAGGAGCGTGCCTTCCTGCGCGACCTACGTACCGCCATCGACAAGCGCATCGAGCACAAGATCGCTAGCGCCCGTCGCTTTGCCGTAAGTAGACATCATGCGCGGCGTACAGCGATCTCACCTTGACTAACTCCTCTCGGATCCCTGCAGGTGCGCGTACGTAACCACGCCAAGATGGTCGATTGCTATCTGAACACCTACTACAACCACAAGACGCTGTTTGGCAACAAGAAGCGCATCTCGGACGACATCATCGATCATCCACAGAACTATCACATCTACGAGGGTCTGTCGACGCTGACGAACATCTCGCGCTACGATTTGCCCGATCCCGAGGTTTATCGCGACTTCTTCCGTCTGAACCCGCTGTACGAGTTCAAGAAGCTCACCGACACTTGCACCTACTTCCGCGGCTGTCCGATCACCAAGCTGGATCTGGCCATTGCCTACGAACTGCCCGAGTTGGCGGGCAAGTACAAGAAAATGTCCGAGACCGCGTTGGCCAGCATCGAGGCACAAGCGGAGAAGTCGCCTGCCGAGGCACAGGATGAGCCCAAAAAGACGAGATGAGTTGTTAGCTCCGTCGAGGAGAAAGCCTGCCATTAGTTTGTTTTAATGAGGGATAGAAAGAATGTGACATCGGCATCGGTAACCGTCTAGGGACAATTAATTGTATCAATAAGGAGAGAGAGGGGGAGAGAGAGAGAGCGAGAGCGAGAGAGATAGACACCCACAGCCCGAGCCACAACAATGAGAGCAAACTATTGTTAACGTACTTGTCGACGACACAACAACAACAGCAACAACAGCAACAACAACAGCAAGAGTAGAAGCAACAACAGCGTACGACAAACGAGTGAGAAAGAAAGAGAGAGAGAGAGAGAGAGAAATAGAGCGATTAATTTTATTTGGAGAGTGTTTTGTTTTTGAGACAGCAGCAATGCGTCAGGTTTTAGGAATCTTTTGTTTTCATTTTATTTCAATAATATAACCGAACTGAGAGCTTAATGAGAGAAAACTAATGCACAACTGAGAGCATAAACACACACAACCACAAGATTTGTAGAGAGTAGCATGGAGCCTTTATAGAAGAGTAAATCAGCTTTTTATAATCAAACTTACCGATCGAGCAAAGCCAAATTGCATGCGAACCATTTGACGATATCTAACGCAATGCCCTATCCACTTATTGGCGGCCTCTTGGCGATTCCCAACCTTCTTTTAACTTAGTTGTTACAACAGCGCACAATTTTGAGAGTTCAGCAGAGTTACGATTAACGATTTTTGAGCAAACAGATGTTACTTTATTTTTGAGGAAACCCCTATTTCGATGTCGTAGTTGATAAGACTTTTTTGGTAGAAGTGAACAGTGAAGACGTTAAATCAATTTTTCTAATTACGCATAAATGATATGTAAAGGCATGTGAGAGATATATAAATATGTTAATGAAATTGATAATCATACGTACAATATATCCTTTACAAACTGAGAATATATGTAAAATCAACTGTGAGAGCGGGTACACACACAATTAATTAAATAAATAAACAAAAACCCAAGGTTTTCGTTTTTCTACCTTCAAAGCAGTCTCTTTTCAAAGTTAATGGGGGTGAAAGTTGAAATCCGGCGGAAAATTTATTGACGATATCGGAATTTCGATCCCGCAGTTTTTTAAAATATAGTTATACAAAAACGGCTTGGCTTTGCCACTTTATTAGTGAAAAATGTTTAGTTATTTTTTAAAACTATTTCCCACAAACGTTTCCTGTTCTTTGTTTTTTTTTTTTTTAAATTATCAACTTTTGGGGTAATATAGCATACAGAAAAATAAAAACCTGTTTCGAAAAACCGCACGACGCTAGCTGCGCTCATTTTCGTTAAATTTTAAATTTAAATTAGAAAAATAAAATGCCGTTACTCGGTTTCAAGCAGTGCGTGTTTGGCTAACAGAGCAGATGCTGATAACGCAGGTTCATTTGCACTGCCTTGTCCTGCTTAGCATGTGCTGACAATGCAGGCAATTGAATTTGGTATTTTTGTCGGTATTCTGACAGCTGAGCCAACAGCTGACACAAAAATACTTATCGCCGGCAATCGAAAACGATTAATTATCGGTTGTCACATTTGCGTAAGAGAACTGAAACAAAATAAATATTGAAGAAATTTATGCATTGTTAAGCTTCAGTATTGAAAATGCACACTGACTTGTCAGCACACTTGCATTCTCCGGCCTGCAACAAACTAATCGAAGAACTCAAAGCTTGTCACGACAATGTAAGTACATCACCGACGAGACCCGTATCCAGACACAACTAAAAGTCTTGTTCGTACAGCACGCATTTGCCAAATTCGTCGGGATTTGCAACAGTATCGACAACCAGGTTATAAAGTGCTTGAAGTCGGAACGTGTTGCTCGCTCCGCCGCAAATCGTGCAAACGCCAGGGAGCGACAGGCTAGGTACAAAGAGAGTCTACTGCAAGAAAATAGTAACTAGAATTATGGCGGCTCTCGACACGCAATCTGCACCCACGATAGACTCTTTGGAAGCCTTCTACTTTGAACATGAAGAACAAACAATTTGCGGTCAATTGGTAAAACCAATTACTGATAGTTACGATGAGAATTATCCAAGCGTAGTAGATCGCTTCTTTACACGATTTTACTACATCAAAGCACAAGCTTCCTATCAAGTGCTCTATCACTCCAATCGTATTTGCTTGGTCTGCTTGGCGCCCACACATCCTGCTCTGGCGGAAGGCATTGAGTCGATCAGCTTCGACGTGGGGAACGTCGATCGAAGCCAAAATGTGGTCAAAGGTAAGGCCAAGAAGGGAGGGATGATTCTACAGGCCGACACAACACTTGCGTTGCTCAAGACAGACACGGGGAAAACCTATAAAATACCCAGTTGCATACGAGGCAAGCTAGTAGAGGTGAATACGGCACTTCTAACGAATCCCAAGATGTTGGAGAAGGCGCCCGAAGGAGCTGGTTACTTCGCCATTCTGTTGCCCAAAATCGAGAACTGTGACAATATCAAGGCTGGTTTGTTGACACAGGAGCAATACGAGGAACATATGCACAATGACAAGGCTGCTGGAGAGCCAAACACACAAATAAACCCCTAATGTTTAATGTTAAATCCGTTGAAAACTTAAATAAAACGCGAACCACTTTCGTTCCAATGAACTAGTTTCCATTTGAATAAGTTGGCAACGCTGCGCAACACGTGTGTTGCCAAACAGCTGTTTCAGGTTTGCTTCTGTTTAATAAATTATTTTGCAAATAAATACGAGATGTCGGCCAGCAAGCGCAAAAACCTTAACAATATGGAAGTGGAAAACAATGACGATTCAAGTTCCAGTGAGGAAGATGACGAACCGCATCCCGACGCCTACAGAGGCAACGAGGTAGGTGCTGCGAACTAAACAATTAAATCTTTTAATTCTAATGAATTCTACGCGCAGGAGGTGCAAGTCGAATTTGAGGGACGCGCCCCGGTAGATCCAGATGCGCAGGGTATCTCTCAACTACTGCAGAGACTCTTTCTGCGTGCACACATCAACTGCAATCAGATGGCAGACTTGCTCATAGGTAAAATTAGATTCTTTGCACAGGCGTCGCTTGTTCTAGACTGTTATGCTTGCAGCTCAAAATTATGTGGGCAGCGTGATATGCCAATGCGAGGACGACGGAGCGGAGAGCGAAACTGACGATGATAACATGGTTGAGGATGGCACAATATTTGGCATAACGTCGGTGCTTAATTTGTCAGCTAAGAAGGATCAGCCGAGCATTACACAGCTGCGCAGCTATTTGCTAGAACGAGCACAAACGCACGCTTCGGAGCAAGTACAGAAGCAGCTGCGTGAGCTCCTGGACAACGCACAGCAGCATGTTGGTTTCCTTATCAACGAACGCTTCATCAATATACCCGCACAGATATCCGTGCCGCTGTTGCAAAATTTGCAGGAAGAAATCGAGGCAGCCAAGGGCAAAAAAATGAAATTTGACTTTGGCACTCTGCTGCTGCTGGTTAAGTTCTATCGGAAGGAAGCCAAAAAGGGCAAGCCAGCAGAGGATCAATACACTAATGCGGAGGATGAACTGCTTGCTGAGCGTGCCAAGTTCAGCTTTGAGTACTCTGTTGCCTCGGAATGTGACTCGGGCATGGCCGGCGATTGGCTTGAAGGAGATTCCGTAATGACCCCGTACAGAAAACTGCTGGCACTGGAAGCTAAACAATTGCCACAGTTAATTAAAGCTGTGCAGAGCTTTATAAATGGTGAATAATAAAATAACAAATATTAAAAACTCTTCTTGGAAACAGAATCAAATAAGCATATCTTTAAATTTCACCTGACAAAAGCTGAATGAAATCGATGCACGTCTAACTCGTACATCGTACACTCTTGTTTCGAATTGGTTGGCAACGCTGACGCATAGAACAGCTGGCCGGCGTTTCAAAGCGATCAGCTGTTATTCGCACCACTCACTCAGCGAGCACAAGCCCCAGACGTGACTGGCAAGAGAATATCCATCCAAGTGCCGTGTGCTCTGTGCAACAACGTGTGCGGAGTCGACTTCAACATTGTTGTTATTGTGTACACCTGAGCTGCAGTTTCAATTATAACATTCCTACGCTTATTCATTGTTCGTGGGCAGCAGTTCTTTATAACGAACAAGTGCTGCGCGTTATAAAAAGCTAGTCGCGCTGAAAATTAAAAACACAAATTGGTTCGTCGTCAGTAGCTGCCGTCGTTGGTTTGTTGATTAAACAATTTCAAGCAAGCAAGCAAACGCTGGCAATCACTTATCGGCGCCTTATCGCAATTTCCAATTCCAGTATTCCATTGTTGTATTTCAATTTCAACATTCGCGTTCAGTGTCTCTCCAGTTGCCGTTCGCTGCAGTTCTATTGTGGTTGCCGCTTCCTGAATCCCAGTTCTATCTGACGACATGAGTCGACTCGACAAGTAAGTAAAGTTATGACACATAATATCGGGCATAGATCGGCGAGCAAGTAGCCCCAGCATCTGCTGAGATTCTTTTCATCTCTCTTCCTCTTGTTGGCTTCTTTATTTTTCTAACACGTAATTTTTCTTTCGCTGAGAATTAACGCAAACTTAAACTGAAAAATATTTATTAGCCGCCCATTACGCTCCGCTATCGCAATCGCAATCGCAGTTATTTACTGCACTTCAACTTTAAGATAATCTCCTTTGAGCTATAGTTCTTATCAGCCCGCCAGCTGCCCGCCCTTATCGATTAATAGGGGCGTTGCACACTGAGCTTGGCAAACAATTTAAAGCGTCGCGCAAGACGTGATAAAATTGCAATTCAATCAATTGACTATAGTTGGTAATAATTGACGACTGCACATCTAATTTATTATAATAAATTTTTTTTCTGCACTTTGTCCTGTCCAGACTGCTGCCATGCACGGTGAATCTGTCCAAATATCTGCTTAAGTCCGGCAGTGATGTGCTCTGCGTCATCGATCGTTCGGTGCCAGCCGAGCTGGCTGAAACGTTTGAGGAGCACCGCTGCTTCGACAAGGGATTCGATAGTCACATCTCTTGCTTCAAGTCGCCAAGCCTGGATCTGCCTGTGATCTATGCGCCCGTGTCGGAGCTAACGGACTACGCCGATGTGCGTTGCTACCAGAAGGCGGCCGCGCAGTCTCTGCAACGCGCCATCAAGGTAAGTTGGGAACATGTCCAGTTCAATCGCCATTCGTCGCTGACCATGATTATTCTGATTTGCAGGCTGGCTTCAAGGCGCCATTGCTGGTGGTGCCGCAGAGCAAGCGCTTCTCGCAGACAGAGCTGTGCACTGTTCTGGGCGCACTGCAGGAGCTCTATGTGGTTCGTATTAAGGATTGCTGCAGTCGTCATTTGCTTTGCTAACACTACTCATTTACAGCCTATTCAATTGCGCGAGGATGTGCCGCAGAAGAGTCAACGCATCAGCTCGCTGTCCGTTTTGATTGACAGTCCCAAGGCAGAGGAGATCATCAAGGAAGCCCTGGTGCTTGAATCGGGTCGCCTGATTGCACGCGACATTGGTGTCGGCGATCCGGAGCGTATGGCGCCACCCCGAGTGGAGGCCTACATCAAGCCGTTGTTCTCGAATTTGAAAGTGACGGTTATCAACGATGTCGAGACACTCAACAAGGAGTATCCACTGTTTGCCGCAGTCAATCGGGCTGCCAAAAGCGTGGAGCGTCACCAGGGTCGCATCATCTTTCTAGAGTACACGCCTCCCAATCCGGCGCGTAAGACTCTGTTGCTGGTCGGCAAGGGAGTGACCTACGACACTGGCGGCGCCGACATCAAAGCTGGTGGCGTCATGGCCGGCATGTCGCGTGACAAGTGCGGTGCAGCAGCTGTGGCTGGTTTCCTGCAGGTGGTCAGCGAGCAGCAGCCAAAGGATATTCATGTAATTGGCGCTCTGTGTCTAGTGCGCAATTCTGTGGGCGAGGAGTGCTATGTGTCCGATGAGGTGATCACCTCGCGTGCTGGAGTTCGTGTGCGCGTCGGAAACACGGATGCCGAGGGACGCATGTGCATGTCGGATGTGCTGTGCCGCATGAAGGAGCTTGCCGTCGAGGGTAACCTGCCCGATCCGCATATCTTCACCATTGCTACGTTGACGGGACACGCGTTCATCTCGGCCGGCGAGGGCCAGTCCATCATTGTGGACAACAGTGTGGCCGCCAGCGAGGACCATGCTCGCAAGTTGCAGGCTGCCGGTGAAGCCTATGGCGAACCATTCGAGGTGTCCGTGCTGCGGCAGTGTGACTTTGATTTCAATGATGCTAAGGTCATCGGCGAAGATGTGGTGCAGTCCAATAACTTGCCATCGGTGCGTACACCACGTGGTCATCAGGTGCCAGCCGCATTTATGATCAAGGCAACGGGTCTGGACAAGCATGGCCTGGACTCAGAGAAGCCGCTTAAGTATACCCATCTGGATATTGCCGGCAGTGCTGGCGAATATCCGGAAATGCCCACTGCTGCGCCAATCGTTGCTTTGGTGAAGACCCATCTGAGCAATTAGCTTGCATGTGGACAATATTATCCCCGTACTTATTCACCTTACATAAATCCACTGTATGCATCACTAATCTCTTAAAGTCAAAATAAATAAACTGCACTTATTGTATTATCACACGTCTTTCCATCGAAAACCAGGCTTCCCTTCAAATACTATAGTAGTTCTTTATGATAATTTATTCAAGTCTTCGAATTATATCATAGCTGCACTCTGACATTTCTTGGTAAATATATCCAGTTTATCAAGTTTACCATCCAGTTTATTTTAAACTATGCTTCCAACTCAATTAAAATAGTTTTTTAAGAACAATCCAATTGAAATATGAATCGAGTGTGATCCACATTAACGCACTGCATCTCTCAACATGTAATTACAACACAAATAAGCAGTATGACAACAGCTACAGGTTTAGCTAGCTTGAGTAATCAGATTGTTACCCTTACCTGTACATGGTAATTTAAAATGCCGTTATGAAAACTAATTTATTGACGCCAGCTCAGAATGAACAGAACGAATCTGCATGTGAAGTGTATGAATTATTACATATGTTTTCCAATGTGTAATTACACACTCAGAAATTTGTTTTGCTATTTACATTTTTAGACAACGTATTTTTAATATATGCATGATATTCCTGTATTTATTAAATACTATATATTCCTTGTACATATATATACAGTTGCGGTTAAAATAATAACACTATGACCACAATTTGTGTTCGTCCCAGCTTTATTCTACTTTTCGGACACTTTTTGATTCTTTTACTTAATAAACTTAAAAGATACAATGATTATCAACTAATAAATGAAAAAAGTTAGCCGGTCTTAACGGTATTTTTTTAAATAATTGCAAAAATCAAAGAATCCCTTCAAATTCAGACGGTAACAAAAATAGCACCATTACACGAAGTTTGCTTAAAACTAAATAAGAAAACAAAATAAATATCCAGGATATATTATTTATTTAAGGAAACGTATTTTAAAGTAATTTAATATTTTGTATATACATATATTCCTAATCACGATCACTACCCGAGTCGATCTGTATGAACATATTTAAAAGCAGTTCGAATTACAAGGAAATTTTACAGCTAAAGGTTCGTTTTTGTTGGGTACTATAATTATCACCTATCCTAAGGGATAATCAACTAGAATGTAATTTATAGATCTAAAATTCATGGCCGAATACAGTCAAAATGCACTGCGGGCGTTTACTGTTTTTATTTTTTGTTAATTTCGCATTTTTACCCCCTTGATTTATTGATAGTAGTTTAAACAGGGTATACCATCTTTATTCAAATGCACCACATATGTGCTCAGAATAATTAGTGGCGCCGATTGTTCGTCTAAACGCGCAGATCTCTGCTATTGTAACATCTTGATACATCAAGTTTGTCTCGATAAATGCTGCATACCATACGCTCATGAAGTTTATTTCAAATTTTGGGTGCAACGCCCACGCAAATCAATAATTTACGATAATTAAGTAAAGTTGATAATAATAAGTTTGGTATTCAAGGTTTTATAAATCTGGGCGAAGAGTATCTTGTCATAGGGTATGCTACATCGTTGCTTTCTTTACTTGTTTCAATTGTTTTTAGCCGTCTTTCTTTTTTTATGCATACACATCCGACAGAGCGCCCTGCGTTTTAGTGTCTTCTGCAATTCGCCTTTTTCTTCTATTTCGCTTTGAGAACCCGTTAGTCGGCGGTCGGCGTGCGGCGTCTTCGCTTCGCCTTTCTTCTCGGCCGAGTTGTCAGCTGTCGCTTACGTTGCGGTACCGTTATTGCCTGGCTTTGGAAACTCGGTCAAGAGTGTCTCATTCATGCCGTGATTGCATAATGTACCGTTGCCTCGCCAGTTGCCAGTTGCCAGTTGCCCGCTGCCAGTTGCCTGTTGCCTGTTCTCCAGTTGTCCATTGTCCGTTTTTGTTGCTGCTGTTGGTTCGTTCTTGGCTTGTTCTCGACAAAGCTCTTGGGTGCGCTTCTAGGTAATTTATTGACGCAGGCCTCCACATTTGACAATGACAACCAGTTGCATTTGGTCATGGTGCCAGGCCAGAAAGAGAGAGAGAGAGAGAGAGAGAGGGAGAGGAGGGATACGCCTCCCCATTGCGTGCTCTGCACAAAGCTAACGGTATTCAGTATTGATGAGCGACAAAACGTAAAACGCTTTTTATTCTGTCATTAGTGTGCATTTTTATTGGCAAGACGAAGCTGGCCGAAAGAGTTTATACAGCTTTTGCCTCTTTATTTGCCCGGAACCGTTCTTTCTCTGCGCGGTCCGTTAACCGGCCAGAAGGCAAGGCATGACCTAATTATGGCAGGACTGGTTTGCTCGTGCAATGAGAGACGATTTGTTAAACGGATGGGAGGTGCTCGAGAGCCGAGTGTAGCCACGATCTTAGGCATTATAAGCGGTGTAGGGCTCTGCTAAATCTTCTATAATTTGCTACCACAGCTGACTGAAAAAACGTAATTAGGAACAATTATATTAAGAAAAAAACGCTAGCTTAAAGCCGACTCGCCTACCTCTTGCTTAGACGAGAAAGACTCGCTGGCTTGAACTTCCCAAAGCTGAAGCCAACTCTTTCAGGCTTTGTTGGATCACCAGGCTTTTGGTATCGATTTGCCAGATAAACGATACTTACAGGACATATTGTCTTTCTTTCGTTGTTATTCATTTCGATTATTTCTAGGGCTGCCAATAAAAAAGGGAACAAAAAAAGCAGTTTATACCAATTTAAAAGAAGCAAAACAAAAATTGCACAAAAAACGGAAACGAGCTACAATATACATATATATAATATAATTTTATAATTATAATATTTTAAAATGAAAATTAAATAACAAATATGAAAATTGTCGCTAAAAAAGGTAATTTGAAATAAATTGTATAAACAGAAAAAAACTTATTTATATAAATTAAACCCAGAATTCCCGCTTCCCGCAATTCTTCAAGTTGGCTTAAAAACAGCCAGATTTGACGGGAAAAAACGGAACGGGCAGCACTGCCTACTTCATTTGCAACGAGCGCATCGCCCCAGCTAACATAGTTAATCGAATTGATTATAAGCTCGATCGATTTATCGGTATATCGGTATATCGCCATTAAAAGTGAGACCACAGTTATGTTCAAGTACACTTGCTTTTTTAATCATTTGAGCGTATTTCGAGGCATATTATTTATATATCATTCATTCCGCATCTTCCTCATTTTCCAAGCATCAATATACTCCTACTCGAATGTTACAGGGTACAATCGCAACAACAGTGCAAACACCTTGTCCATTTTGAAGCTTGTCACTGGCAGACGGCTTGGCTGACACAGCTGGGAGCTGAAGCCGAGTGCTGTCAGGCTGACTGGCTGGAAGCTGGAAGCCGGGAGCCGGGAGCTGTTGGCTCCTCGTCGTGCGGTATGCAACGTTGATCCATAAATTCACAAAACCCGCGACGCACGAGAGAAACAACAATAACAACAACAGCTGTTGGCGGTGGGGGCAGGAGGCAGGTGGCAACGGCGGCATTAATAATAGCAGACAACACACACAGGCAACACACCAAATGAGGGGGGGCTGTTGCAAATCTGCACCGGCAGCAGCAGCAACAACAACAGCAGCAGCAACCACTTGCAGCACCAACGACAGAAATGATCTTAAATGAATGCGGAAGTTTTTCTTGGGGTTTCGTAACCAGCTACAGCAGCAGCAGCAGCAGCAGCGGCAGCGGCGGCGGCAGCAACGCTCCCAAAGAGGTCGCAATTCCAGTGGCAGCCACAGCCAAGTTGGCAACCAAACGTTGCTACATTTATGTGCATGTGTGTGTGTGGATTTGTGCTTGTATCTGTGTGCAACGTCGAGTCGATTGCCGTGAGTCCATAATCATAGATGCAGCCAGTCGGGCCGAGATTGAGCCCAATGTGAACGCTTTATAGCCATGGACATATTAAAATTAATCCAATGATTGCAGCCAAGCCGAGACGAGCCGAGGAGCACTTGCAAAAAGTGGCAAAAATTGTTTGGGCAATTTGGCCGCGCCGCAAATGGCTGACTTGGGATGCACCCAGCAGCAGCAGCAGCAGCAGCAACAAATCCTGGGAGCGTGTGAATCTTGTACACACACAGCTGCCAGCCAAAAGTTATTTGATAGCCAAATTGCCGAGCTGAAAGCTTAGCCGAATTTCAGCTTCAGACCCAAAGCACTCGGCAGGTTTTTCTCATGTGCCCAATCAGCCGGAAGGCAGCCAGAGTCCCTAAGCGAGCACACGACGCACAGCTGCCCTCGAGACGAGGTTCAAGGATGCAGTGCGGGTATTGAATGTCCCGCTGCAATTGACAACATCTACGGCACTTCATTCATAACGTGTGAAAGTCTCCCACTCCCCGACCTGGGTCGCTCTCGGTCCCGCTCTGTGTGGGCTCTGGCGAATCTCGCAGCGAGACAATTTTCTGCATAAACTCATAAATATGAAAGTGATCTAAACGCAGCAACTGCGCCAGGCGCCACCTTGAACTTGGCCGTGTGTCACGTCGCAGCGGCAAACGAAAGGCCGCCTGACAAGCCATAAATAAGCCGTAAATTATGAACTACAAAACGAGATAAGCGAATTGCATTTGCCACACCAACTCTCCTGGCAACAACACACACACGCACACACACAAGCGGCAACATCTACAACAACAACAACAGCAGCAGCAGCAGGCTCATAATCCATAATATTGTGTCATGTTCACGATCAGCGGCGTCGGCGGCGACGGCTTCAGCTACGTCTGTGCCGTCGTTTTTCTGGCAAAATTATTTGGAAAAGCAAACGAAAGTAAAAGAAAGATACAGCACACACAAACACACAGCGAGATACAGATACAAATGTATCTCACATGCAGGACCAGGCCTCAGCCTCAGACTCAGCCTCGGCCTCTAATGAAGTGGTAAAAAGGGGCTTGAGCAGCCGTGCTGTGCGCAGTTGGTTAGCCATTTTTATGTTGGCCTCAACAACAGCGGCAGCAGCAACAACAACAACATGAGCTGCAACAACAACAACAGGCAACAAGCGCAGCGAAAAACGTAAAGAAAAAAAAAACAAAAAAAAATTATGAATTTTTACTTTCACCGCATGTGGCATTTTTTCTTTCAGGTTTTCGCCCGAATTTGAACTTGAGGCGGCAATTTGCGATTGCCAAGGCTGCAAAGGTTACACTCCAAGGTGTCCAAATTGTGTGAGGTCCGCCAGATAAGGCTGCGATAAAGCCAGCAGCAGCAGCAGCAGCAGCGCCGCCCGAGACGGGTTTATGGGCCAGCTGAGCTGCGTTAAGTCTTCTCAGATGTTTGCACTATAATTTGCTGTTAATCCGCCGCTGATGAAGATGTCTGCATAGATAAGACAAGCGAATAGCGCCGCACACACACACACACACGCACACTAGCAAGCAGCTGGAGTCGCTCGTGCAACACATTTCCGCATCGGACACTCTTAAGCTTGGAACGCGCGCTCTTAGCTTCGCGGTTCGCTTCGAACCAAGCCGAACCGGGCTCAAATGGTTCGAGCCCGGTTCGCTACGCTCTCGGCCTCGTCGTCTAAGCTTCGGCTTCGGCTTGGCTGTCGCTGTCGCTGTGGCTGCTGCTGCTGCCGTGACTGCCGCTGCTGCTGCCGCTGCTGCTTCGTTTTCGATCATGGAAGTAATACGTCACTAGGGTGAACGTACCTCGCAGATGTTAGTGGGTCACTATTTGTACGGTCAACGAACCTTTCGGCCGTTTGTAAATACAAAGCGAAAGAAAAAAGCACAGCGAAAGAGGCGAAATGGAGGATGCTGTTGCCGTCGCCGTCGCCGTTGCCGTTGCTGTGCAGCGTGCTGCTGCTGGCTCTGCTGGCGACTTGCTTTCTTTCTTAACATTCACACACACACACACGAGAGAGAGGGAAGAGGGAGCGGTAGCGGGAGCGTGTGTAACTTGTTGTTGTCTTGACTAACTTGACTGGTTGACTTGCAGTCGTAATTTACTTGGGCTATGGGTTGATCGTCAGCTCCAGCCCGTTGCCTCTCGTCTTGTCTTGGCTTGGCTTGTCTTGTCTCTTGTCTCGTTGCTGCTGCTGCTGCTGCTGCTGCTGCATCCTGCTGGACACCTTAGTGCGGCGCCTTCGCCGCGTACCGCCCTAGCCCAGTTTTGTTGTTGTTATTATTGTTGTTTGCCATTTTGACTGCCTGCCTGCCTGCACCCACTTTGCCCGCCCAGCGCCCTCCTGCTCCTGCGACCCCCTCAACTGCAGCAGCTGCATATTGCGTTGCATTGCAGCGTGTTCTTATTATGTGCCCACAAACAGGTCCGCTGCGCTGCCCTCCCCTACCCCAGCCCTGCCGAGCCACCCCACTCTGCAGCGGCCTCTTGGCCAGACTCGGTTTGGTTTGGTTTGGTTTTCACGTGATTATCATGATCATCATTACCTCTGCAGCCACATTAATATCGTCATCTTCGGGCCAACACACACACACACACATGCAGTGACTGAGAGCAACTCTCACACACACACACACACACTCATACACACGCCGTGAGAGCTACTCGAGCTGCAAGTTCGCCGGCTGATGCCTTGGCATGACTTGTGGTGTTTGACTTGTCTCTCTCCATGTGTGTGTGTGTATGTGTGTGTATGTGTGTGTGTGTGCAGCATGTAGTAGTACGTTGTGTGTTCGGGTTCGGGTAAGTAAGACCATAGAAATGCATTTCCGCATATTTTACACCACTAAAAAGTCAAAAAATGTTTGTTTACTCTTTTGTTGTGGGCCGTTCCTTCGTTCCTGCGTTCGATTCATGCGTTACCCCTCTCTCTCACAACTCTTCACTTTGTTTGCTTCTCCGTTTGTCGCCCCTCCGGAAAGCCCCCCTTCCCCCCGCGAGCATACCATGTAATTGAAACCATTATCATTAGCTCACTTGTACTCCGTAGCACTCATCTCGCATCGTTCAGTTCTTGCCGCCCATTATAATGAAGTAATTACGCTCTGTTTGTCAAGAATTCTGCACTGATTTCAGTGTTCAGTAACGCCATCTTCAGTTCCATATATGTGTTAGTACTCTGCCAGCTATCCGTATATAAAGTATATGCGCAGCTGGATCTGATAAAAAATGTTATTGACCCGCCGCCGGCTGAGATTAGGTCTGAGTGTTTGTTTGGGTTTACTCATATTTTCATATCAATTTATTATTGATGCTAATTTCTATGTCTTAAGAATGTGAAAATTATTTAAATGATTCGTGTTGCTCCACTCAAGCCAACAAGTTATGATAACATTTTGAACGATCCCTCCCAAGCACGATCATTAAAATGAAAGCATTTAAATATTGAAAAGATATTTGCCAAGGGAATTTCAGAGTTATATTTTCAAATGTGGAGCGTGGTAGACCAAAGACTGGATTTGGATGGGATGCAAAGAATTCTTGACGGCGTGAAAGGCAGAACTATATTTATATCTATTTATATTCGTAGGCATTATTATGAATACAAGATCATGTAAGCCTGCATGCACAAAGTCATGATCTTCTGCTGAGTACATCAATTACACGTGGCTAAAGAAATGGAACCAGAAAAAAAGAAAATAAAAGAAAGAAAACTTGTCCATCTTGATCGGGCAAGAGACATCCCGCAAGCTTCTTGCGACTCTGGGACATGACTCTTTCTATCTTTCCTCGAATTTTGTTATCAACAAAAGTGCACGATCATGCCAATAAAAGCGTCGCGTCTCTGGAATGGAATGGAATGGTAACTCTGGACTGGGATAGGAAACGCTTGGCATGGTAACAAACTTATTGCATTTCGCGTTAAAGTGTCAATGATCTCGTTAACAAAAGTTTAAACATTTCACGCATTCATTCAACGGGTTCATTCAACTGCACACACATAGACATAGACACACACGAATACACTCATAGACGAGCCAAACATATGGCCAACTGATCACAGTGTGATACAGATAGACTCCAGGTCTGGCGCTGGCGCTGGTAATGGCCAAATCATGCACGAAATTTTGCACAAAGAAGATAAATTAATATGGTCAGCATGTCATGAATTAGGTATCTTCAATAGCTGCGCTTCTGTCTGCCGATCTGACCGACCGACTGTCTCACTGTGGGCCACAAAGCAACAAACAAAGACAACAAAGCACAAAACCAACACACACACACACACATGAAACTCACAAACTTTCACGCAAAACGTACATTCAACTTGGGACTGAGCGGAGCCAGAAGCAAAATCCAGAGTCCAGAACTGAGAACAGAGAACTGAGAACTGAGAACTCAGTGGCCAGAACTTAGAGCAGCCCGGAGAAGAAGAGACCCCAAAGACCGGGAGTGGCAATAGACATGGAGACATGGAGATGGAGAGTCATGGACACGTATGAATTCCCATAAATCAGCTGTGAGCCAAAGGGTCAAATACCTCTGGGCGAGCTAAAAATTACACGCGAACCAAGAACATGTGTTGAAAGGAGAAATTAAAACCAAATTAGTTTTACTTTACACGCTCTATGTGTATCTCTATCTCCATGCACACAGACCTATACACACCATTGATGTATCTATGAGGTCAGCTGTTGCGAGAGCGTTAGATTTGAACTGCAGGAAAGTTGGGAAGAAGCAAAGAAACCTGCGATTCGACTCGGCTGTTTGACTGTCAAGCGTCCTGATGAGAGAAAATTCCAAAAATTATATATGCAATATTATGTCCATCGATATCTATAGATTTTAATTGGAACAGCTCAGTCTGTATTCAACTATAAAAGCTACAGTCTAGTGTTGTCGACTGACACATACCCGTTGCCTAAAACTTTTTCTGTTTTCCCATTAGAATTAAATTATTTATTTGAATTAAACTTCAGTTAAAAATAAAGTTATCAGATTTTAAAGGTGCCTGTACGGATACACACACAGAGAGACGGGAATAGAGACAGACAACCATACAGATTGACCTAGATTAAGCATATTATCTCGGCTTATTTTGGGGTCTAAGATGCCGCCTACTACCATATTTGTTGGCCTAAAAGCCTGTTAAGTTTACACAGTTTTTAATCGTTCATTATACATAATGTATTTATAATATATATCTTTGTAATATAAATAAAAATAAATAGATTGCTAAGGGAAAATATAATTTAAATTTGTATAGAATTTAAAATGATTTAAAATGTTGGTAAGCTGATAAATGATTTGGTTTTTTAAGTAAGCTCTTATCAAGAATTTTAATATTTAGATTTAATATGTATTATTTTCAATAATTGAATAAATTAGCTTATTTGCTTATTCAGTTCATGCGCACACACATACACGCACCCACACACATACGTGCACAATGCACACAAAGACTACGGCAAGGAACAGTGGGAATCAGAGTGTGGGAAGCTAAAGAAAACCCTAAAACGGCAATCCGACTTTTGTGTGGCCATAAAAACGCCTGAGTTACGTCTCCGACTTTGTCAGTCAGGGCACTTCGTCAGTTCGTCAGTCCCTCAGTCTGTCAGTCTGCCCATCTTCTCGGCTGTCCCGCAGTCATTCGGTTGCTGAGCGTCATCATCATAAGCCAAGTGGCCCCGCTGGAGTTTGGCCAAACAAATGCAAAGTAAATTAAACATTGCTCTCCCGCTTGGCCCTTCTCCAGCTTAACAGCTCCCGCTCAGCTCCCTTTCACCCCTGGAGCGTGCTGCTGCTCTTGCCAAAGTCCTCTGTCCGTTGGCCATGCTGATGACGACTTCTTCGCTTTGGCCAAAAGGCCGCCGCGGCTGCTACGTTTAATGCGCCACGGTGTTACCAAAGTGGCAACGACAGTTGCGGCCATTCACCTCCCAAAAAACCATATGTGAGTTGGCTCTTAGTGTGTGTCAATGTGTGTGTGTGTGTGCAGCGTGTTACAGCCGCAATACCAACACGCTGTAACCAAGTTTTGGACGCTAGTTGGTGGCCAAAAGCACACACACAATCTCAGCAACACACACACACACACACACACACTTCACGTGTAGTGCGTTTCGATTCTATGTGCGTATGAACATTTTGGCGGCTTTGTTGTGGCATGTACAGGCCCACGTGAGTGTGAGTGTGTCTCTACAAGTGTGTGTGTGTGTATTTATTATATGTATTTGGGTTTCATTGTCAGTACAAGCGTGCAACAAAAGAGCGGGGCGTGCGGCAGGCCGAGGCAGCCGCAGTAAAGCTCACTCATAAACTCACACACACACAGAAAGACACACACAGTGAGAGAAGCACACGCACACACTTGCAGCGAGCAACAGTCAAGAGCTTGTTGTAATGGCTTTGGAAACACGTTCCTCCTGCTTTTGGCCTGCTTCTTTCTGCTTCTCTGTAAGCCAGCTCTCGCGGCTCTGCGCGGCCAGGGCCAGCGCTGTGATTGACATTGTGCAGGGTCGCCGTTGCCATCGGCGTCAGCGTCAGCGTCGTCGCCGTCGTCGCCATCGTCGTCGCAGGCATCATCAGAGGCAAACATGCTAATGTGTAAAGCGCTTCAGATTTCGACTTTCGACTCCAAAACAAACAAAACTCGCGACTCGCCAGTGTGGCCAACTGAGCGCGGCGAGCGTAACCGCAGCTGCTGGCGCTGCCGCAACTTCGCGGCCGCGATCGCCCAAGCAGCCGGCAAAAGTTCAAGCAAAACAAAATCAGCTGACTGCGAGAGGCACACACACAGGCAGACAGAGAGACGAGAGAGACTGAGTGAGAGAGAGAGCCACCCGTTCCAAAAGAGAGAGCGCAATGCAGGCTGCAGTAATGCGGAAGTATGGCGATGTTGTCGACGCCGCTGTCGACGTCAACGTCGCGACGCGTTCATGTAATGCATTTGGCAGCGGCAGCGCCATGTGACTTTGTGGGAGCGCGCGACTGAGCGCCAGGAGCGAACTGGTTTTTAAGCCGCTGGAAGTGCGTATGCGAGTGTGTGTTCTTAAGAGCACTGTGTGCGAGTGTGTGTGTGTGTGTGTTTGTCACTGTTTAGACAAACATTGTTTATAACTTGTTTATATAAATATTGTTAATTTCGTGTGAGTGGAAACTGGCCCCCACTCAGGGGACTCCTGCTGCAGCCGGCAGCAGAGTTTCTCTCTCTCATTCTCTACTCTCTTTAGCGCGCCGCTCTCTCTCCACTTTGCCTTGTGCCATGAATATTACAAGTTTACTATGTGAGCAGGCGAGCTGAGAGTGTGCGTGCGAGCGTGCATGGCAGAGAGCACAGTTGACAGAGCGGAGGAGCGGGGGCATCGTTAAAAGCGCAATTAACTGCTCAGTACCAATATCAAATCAGAATCGAAATCGCTTTAATGAATTGCAGAAAATTGCCCGGATTGACGCACATTTAAATAGCGAACATTATTAGACTCAATTGGCATTGCGACAGTGCGATAATTTGATGTGGGAAAGCGCGCACAGCACCAATATGACAAATACAAACATACATAAATATAAATGAATAAATGACACTATTTTAATAGATGTTTGCATAGAAGTAAAACAGTTAGTTAATTAATACAATATAATTAATATAAACACAAATCAATTAAAATTCAAATTATCTGCTTCCAGCTGTTTCCAGCTCGCGTAACAGTGTGACCCTTTTTTATCGCGATAGCTAAATACTAAATAATTATCAATAATCGATAGCTTATTTAAAAATACAGCACATGAATATTTTATTAATATTAATTTATTGTCATTTATTAATTTCCAATTAGACTCGTATGCGACTGGAAGCCAGCCCAGCCCCCAAGTGAGAAGTGCAGCTTCACACGTGCATTATGCGCCAGCTACACACACTCTCACACACACACACACACACGCCAGGTATCCCAGAAATAGCGATGCATGCATTAGATGCGCTCGTAGCCAAGTGGGAACAGCGAGCGGCAGATACTACGTGGACCCATACAAAGTTACACGGGGTATGGGAGGGGAGCAGAAGGTGGAGCGACGGGTGCACGGCATGAAAAGAATCCAAACTGGTAATGAAAATAAAGTGCACGTCGCATGCGGTAATAATAACAATAAAATAAAATAACAAATTACACGCAACACTGCCGCTTGGGCCCTGGCTCTGGCTCAGGCTGTGGCTCTGGCTGCGACTGCGACTGCGACTGCGGCTGTGACTCCTACTCCCAGTGCAGGCTGTGGCTGTGGCTGTGGCTGTGGCGCGGGCATGAGCTCATGCATGGGCATGCACACTGTCCGATAATTACACAGACACACGGCAAAAACAAAAACAAAAAAACAATTGAATGACCGCCGCCGACGCTGTAATGGCAGGAGTAGAGCGTAAGGAGGCAGCAAGAAAGAGGTGGGCAGAAGGCATGGAGAGTGTGGCTGGCTCAGTCGTGTGGCCCCATTTCGCAGAAAGCAGCGAAGAGAGAAAGCGCTGCTGCTGTCCAAATATCCAAGGGTTACATAGCCAAGGGCAAGTTCGGCTTACAGCGCAAGCTCTCTTAAGCAAGCTTGTGCTCTGTGCGCTCTCTCGTTCGCTCTTGCGGCGTCTCTCTTTGTTCTAAAGAGCCACAAGGTGTGTGTACACACGCACACACAGAAAGGCGCTATGAGCCGAAGCTTAGCTGTGCAGCTCAGACAATCTGGGTCACATTTTGCCATTGAACCGGTGACGTCACAGCAGGGCAACGACCGCGAAGCACGACCAGCAGCAGCAGCAGCAGCAGCGGCAGCAACCATTGGAAAGCGTGCAAGCAAACATTTTTACAACGACAACACGAAACTAAAGCCACAGTCGCAGCCTCAGCCTCAGCCTCAGCCTTAGACTCGGCTTCAGCTTCAGCTTCAGCCTCTGCTTCAGCTTCTGCCTCTGCCTCAGCTTCGCTGCGAGTGGCGACGGCAGCTTCAGCTTCAGCTACATTTCTGGTTTGGTCGCTGGCTGATTTGTTGCCCAGCAAAGCTGTGCGCGACACTGCGCGCCCCACCACACACACCACACGCCACACACTCAACTCACCCCCCTTCACCATTCTGCCACTAACCACACACCTTCCCCGCCCCCAACAGTTCATTAGATGCCATGTGCTATCATGGCGGAACAAACATGATTTGGCAGCACACTGAGCCTGACACTGAGACTCGGACTAAGCCGAAGACGCAGCACAACTCCCTCCCCCCTACAGTTCTCTCTCACTCTGTCCCTCGCTGTCTAAAAGAAAAGGTCTACTAGCTAGGTACATGAAATTTCTATGATTGTGTGTTTAGCTTTTTGCATGTGAAACGCATTTGAAACGCGGGCATGCGCATACAATATAACCACACACACATACATACACGTGCATGTGTCTCTCACAGTCATGTGGTCCGGGGCAAAAGTTCTAATTTTTTAATTTTCTATTTCTGTGTTGCTTTTGCGATTAGATAAGCTCGCACACGCTACCCCAGCAGTTGAGTTGGAGACGGACGGGGACGCGCATCTACATGACATTTGGGACCACCTCAAGCATGAAGCCGAAATAGCTCAGTTGGGAGAGCGTTAGACTGAAGATCTAAAGGTCCCCGGTTCAATCCCGGGTTTCGGCAATCAAATATCTTTTTTTTTTAAATTTGATTTCTCAATATTTACTTGATTTCTTAATACATTTTTTTTTGCAAGGCGGAGAGGAAATATGCGAGGATCACTTTTTAAATGTATATTTTTGTTTGTTTGAATTCAAACTTTAACGGTGCAAAATGATAATGGTAATTTAATCCGTAAAAATCAATTTTAAGGCACAAAGCATTAAATTTTCAAATCTATTTTTGTAATTTTTTACTAAAATTTAAAATTTTATAATACCGTAAATTTTAATTGGTGCTTTGGCAGCTCAAGTTATTCATTGATAATATTAGAATCTGGACTGAGGACCTTTACTAAGATATTAAGAGTTATTTAAAACATAAAGACATAAAAAATATAATTAATGAAATTAATCAAAATAATTTAAACAAAAGTGATTAAGAACAATTATATATAAAATTATATTTATTATAATTATATTATTTTATCACATTTATTATATTTTATATATTAAATATTTTTTGAAATTTAAGTTTATATTTTTGTAAAGATTTGAAACAAAATCAACATGTATTTTATTTAATATTATCCTTGAAGTTAATTTTAAAAAGCTTTTCGATGCATTTTTCTTTCAATTTTCCGCGGCAGAGCGACATTTGGCTGTCAATCAAAAGATGCCACGCAAAATTGGTCTAAGCCGGCACAGCAAATGACATCCGGAGCCGTCTAGGAATGGTGAGGGAAATGCAAAAGGTGCGGATTAGGTAGGTTGAATAGAAGAGACACAGCTCAATCAAACAGCAGGCTAAACAAGGACACCGAACAGTCAGGCAGCCGGGAAGGTCCAAGGCCAACGGAAAGGGAATGCAAATCGCATTATTAACGCAGGTATTGACCAGAACAAACTCGGACCATGTCCGCCCGCCCATTGTCCAGTGCAATGGGCAAACGGCAAAAGTGTGACGAATGCGTTGACAACAATTACTATTTAAATCGAAATCCGAAAGGTGAAAGGAGCGTGCAGGTAGGCAGGCTGGCAGGCTGGATAAGGCATCAATTGGTGGACCCGGTGGCCGCGATTCAAGTGGACAACTGATTGAGTTGTCCTGCTTGCAGCCTGCTACTGGCCATAAGCTGCAATTGGGGTAGGGGCAGTAGAGTGGGGGATTGTCCTTTCGCTCGATTTCCATGCCCCGGTGGCAGCTGCAGCCATGAAACATATGCAAAAGGGCCACAGCTGCGCCTGCTTCTGCTCCTGCTGCTGCTATTGCCACTGCCCCTGCTCCAGCTCCTACTCCTACTCCGGCGGACGCGTGCTAAACGACCACAAAAGCCATCGACTGTGCCCGACGAAATAGAAAGATTGCTGTCCCGCGTTACGCCCAAGCATATCGCATATCCGCCTAGCATAAAAAACCTCGCTCCTGGCACGCACCACATGGCGCCCTCAGAAGAAGGTTCTCTCCTCACCTCATCGCATCGTCTTTTGCATACAAAAACTATCGAGAGGCTCTCGTTTTTTTTCCTATTCACTTTTTTTTTCTATAATTTCTTTGTGGTTTTTTATTTTGTTTTTGTTATACATTTTTTTTTTGTATTCTTTGGGTTTATAGAAAGTGAAAGATGTAGGAGGCACCCTCGTATTGCAGCATCTTGTGGCAGCCAGGAAGTGTGGCAGCCGCGAAAAAAACGAAACCCTAAAGAAGGCTCGACAAAAAAAAGTGAAAAGATCCTGTCGGATCTGCGGTCGGGGTGCCGATTGTCTGCAGTAGCGCCTAGTCCTTTCAGATTGCTATCGAGGAAATGATTTTGTGTTCTTCCTTTTTTTCGATTGCTTCATGGCACAGCCGTTGATACCACGCAATTGGTGGTGCGAGGGGTATTATAAGCACTTATAAAACTGTTTACTGAAAAGGTAAAACTATAATCATGTAGATAAATTAAATAACCTGTAATTAATTTGGTTTAATTAAAATGTTCAATACAGTTTGTATTAATATATAGTAAATATTTTCATCTTTAAATTATTATACCACATTAATTGTGTCGACTATGTTTGTGAAATAATAAATAAAATAATAATTATTAATATAATAATATAAGAATAAAATAATAATAAAATATTAAATAACATAATTTTTTATTTTATTATATTAAATAATTAAAGTCAACAAAGGGCATGGTTATAATCATTTCAATGAATAATTTAAACTAGTTAAATTAAAACTTAAAAAATATATGTAAATAATAAAAAAAAAGTTAAAGTTAAATTATATTATTATATATTAATTAATTAAATTAAATAAAAGTTTGAATAATTAAAAATTAAACTCTAAACTTGAATAATAAATATAATAAAACAAATAAATAAATCTATATAAATGATCTTCCATAATTTAAATTGACTAAACTGCAAAAGATTAATAATATATATGTATATATTGTGTGCATGTGTATATTGCAGGGTATCAGCTCGTCTAGCACAGCTTCTTGCCACATTCTTGCCCTTTATCGTATGCTAAAACATCATAATTTGCCGAGATTGCGTCTGCAGCGTCTTCCACTCTCGTTTTTAGTAATGTTTTGGGGGATGGGCACGCGGGGTTACCCTGCAGGGTCCCTTGGCACGGGCCCAACAGATGCGCTTAGAATTTAGAAATATGCAAACTTGTACTAGGGCAGCAGCGAGCCGTGGAGCAGAACGCGCGCTCAGCCAGCACACTCTCTTAGCGAGTAAGCAATTACAGCGTGCACATGTCGACATGTTCGTGCTTGTAGCACTTACAAGCAGTACATGTGTGTACCCTGTGGCCGCAAGGGTTGCCCCACATGCGTGACATGTAAATTGCGGTGTGTTCGTAGTACGAATCCCTGTAAAAAGTAATAGGCTTGCAGGCTCGCCAGAGTGCGAGCGCAACAAAGTGCCGCAGTTACAGGCAACGCAGTTACAATGCTGGAGCTCAGCCTGTGGGTCGCTCCTGGAGTGTGTCTACATGACCCAAGTATACACACATATACCAACACATACGTGTCTCATGTATACACACATACAGACACACCAATGGGATAGTATTGCTAACGTGCGGGTGCTGCACAGTGGTTGAAATTTAAACTTAATATAAAAAAATGAAAAGTAATTGTAATCTGAAAAATATTCGAATAAAATTCTGATAGAATGGGAAATCATAAATTTACTAATATAATAATAATAATAATTTAATAATATATACAATATGAAAAGGCAATAATATAAAATAATATATTTAGATAATTCACAAATAAGTGGGTTTTACATGATAATAAGCAGTACAGACCATTGAAATTTTCTGTTTGAATATATGAATATTATTATTAAAGCTCACGTATTCTAAGGGAAAACAAAAGATATCTAGTAATTTCGTACTTACTTATGTACAGTTAATTAATAAATTTTAATATTTTCCAAGTAAAAAATCCCAAATAAATAAAAATTAGTATAGTAATTAGAATATCATGTAAGGAAACAAAATATTTTTGGGGTATTATTAAGTGCAAAATATACCATACAAATTAATATTATATAATAAGCTACAATAATAATTTAGTTTATTTATTTTCATACATTAAATAGAACAGAACGAAATGCCAAATAAACAGTTAAAAGAGACAGTTATATTCAAGCTAACATTTCATTAGAATTTGATTCAGATTTGTTGTTGAATTTCGGCAAAACTCAACATTTGCTATCCAGCTAGCCCCACTGTGCATGGCTCATTTCACTGAGAGCTTCAAAAAAGTTTGCTCTCTCAATTACTTTCCCTTTCTCTGCCACTCTCCCTCCCGAAATCCCTCTATCTCTTTCGTGCTCTCCTATTTACCCATCTATCTCTCTGCAGCTGCGCACTGCTCGTCCTGAAGGACTCTCTCAGAGCCTGCCACGCGGGGCGGGCCACGCTTCCCTCGCTTTCTGTTCGCCTGCTAACAGAATCTACAATATTTCTTTTTCTCCACTGACATGCGACGCCCACGCAGTGCGAATGTACTAAAAACATTTTTGGCGCCAAAAATGACCCAAGCATCCTGATAATGTGTAGATGTATTGGTAAGTGCACGTGCCGCCATTATTATTACTATATACACTGCTCTCTGCCAACTACGTGTGTGTGTGGGGTTGCTCTGCGTGCGCCACGTGTGCGAGCATAAAAATTTCTTATCATTATCGTAAGGGTAATAGGCACCCAAAGTCGGGCAGTAAGTCGGGTCCGCCTGGCGACAAAGTGAGACAAATGGACCGTATATTAACTACGGCAAGGCATGAGCGTCAAAGCGCACCCACGCGCGCTCTTCACTAACCACTACTTCACCTGCTTCTTCTCCTGCTGCTGCCTCGCTCACTGCGCATGTGTCCTGGCAGCGCGTACTCGGCGCGCGGGGCATGCAACACACGCTTGCCCGCATTGCTGTGCGCCTGCTGCAAATCGACGTCGCTAAGTTGACTGTTTTCGCATTAAAAACCAAAATTTATGGCCAACACGCGACGTAAGCAGCGCCGTCAGCGTAACGCGTCACGCGTCACGTGTTGCTTCTAAGCGCGAATCTAAGCAAGCCTCGACATGCGGTATTTTCTTTTTCTAACATTTCAGAGCAAATATCTGTGGCACAGGCGCCAAGCACGAGGCAGCTGGAGATCGGAATGTGCAAACTAATACCGCGTGCCCCATGTGGCATCTAACTGGAGCAGGGCAGCTCGGCTGTGCCGTCTGTTGGCCTGACACCGTGTGACGAAAATGGAAATTTTCTAATGCTTGTTTAGGCCAGTCAGTCAGGGGCAGTAGAGCAGCAGCAGCAGCCTTGGGGCCAAAAGTTGCCGAAAATATTTTTGGTAACTAGTTCAAGTCGCGTACATGCATCCTGGACTAGTGCACGTACATGTTGTCTGTGGTTCGTTCGGGGTAGCCCACGGGCCGCTTGGGCTGCGAGCCTGTTCGAATGTGTAAGAAGATTGATGACTTGACGTTTTAATGATGTGCTAAATGTGGCCATAAAAGTCACTGACAATTGCCACAACACATTCTTGCCAGTGTGTGTGAGTGTGTGTGTTATCGCTTTTCTTTTCTTCTGCTTTTTGTTTTTTTTTCCTGTTTTTTGTAACATATGAAGCACCCCAACTGCCTGCAATCGGAGCTGTTGCCCTGCTCGACGCAGCTCGAAAGTATTTTTTTAGAAACGCGTCGCAAACATTTATCGTGTGTGTGACACACTGTGCGTGTGTGTATGTGCACAAGTGTGTGTAACTCCCTTTAACTCCCAGCAGCCATTTACTGTGATTGTTATACCTGCTACCTTTGCACTAGCAGGGTATATTAGCTTTGCGTCAATTGCAAATATGTGTATCAAAAAGAATAAGCCCATAATGTGTATATATTCTTGATGAACAGGTGAATCGATATAGTCTTGTGTGCCTGTCAAGTTATCTGTCTGTCCGTCTGTCTATCCTTCTCTCTTTCCATTTATATAATTACCTAGTTCTCATATGCTATCAAATTTGGAGGCAATTTGAGCAATCAAATTGAATTATATTTTGAATTTAGCCTCTCCCTCATACGCCTCTGTAAATTATATAAAATGAACTATATAATATTAATATTAATTTTTAATCTAGCGCCATGAAATTTGGGGACAATATGAGCAATTACAGCACAAACAAATTGAATACATTTTCCAATTTAGCCAGCCCTCATCTCGTAAAAACTAGAATTACAAGCGTAATTTTAAATTTATAATATTAATTTTCGGTATTTAGTATACCTAACATTACCCATGTAATATCTATGTAATTTGGTTGCCCTATCATAATAAACAAAGAAGTTATTCGATCTGTAAACTAACTGGGGTAGACCTAAGAAAGCTGCGCTGCAAAGTATGCAACACAAAATGCGCGGTAAAAAACAGTCGAGCACGCACAACTTTCGCTTCCGAAGTTGTTTTAGTTTTACTTTGCCGCAAAACGGGACCGGGATTAAGTTGCTCTGTGCCAGGCTGCGCACCTGTTCGTCCAAAGCCACAAGTTGGCACTTTAAGAAGCGGCGCCATTTTGCAAAATGCCCTGACAACCCTCTGGCCGTGCGGCGTGTGGCGCGTGGCGCGAGTCGAGCTTCAGCTTAAGATGCGCATTGCGTGGCGGAGCGGAGTTACAGCCCTTTTTTGCGCAACTCCGCTGCGGGTGCGTTCTGGACGCCGCATTACGCACATGCAGCGGATCAATAGCTGGCGGGCCACGCCCGTGAGCGGCGCCATGGTGTTGGCGCCACGCCAAAGTTGCCACACATGCGGAACTGCTGCATTTTCACTTACCAGGCGGCCATCTTGCGCAGCAGCCCTGCGACCGGAAGTAAATTCCATGCCACCCACTTCCGGACTGGCGGGCGCAGCCATGCGGCCGTGCGTTGTGCTGGCATGCAACATCTGCTGTGGCGCCTCTGCTTGCCCAGTCAGTGTGCGTTCTAAACTTTCGCCTTGGCCAATGTTGCCATGGGGCAAGCCCGGCTCGACAGCGTCAGCTCCCCCATTAGTCGCCGTTGTGCCGTTGGGGTTGGTTTTTCTCCGTTTCTTTTTGTTTTTTTGGCAACGTCATCACATCGGAATGCGGCGATGGCTGCCTGGGCCGCGCTGCTGGCCTAATGACGGTATTTTTCTGCTGGCTCCAAAAATTCTTCTGGCTTTTGGAACAACGAGTTGCGGACAGAGTAAAACTTGTGGATTGCGCGCTGCCTATTGATGGATTCTATGCGCCCGACTCCTCGACGCGTCGAGGGTAACTTTCACTTGCCTCGAACAGCTGCCCCCGCTGGGGGTTAGTTTCAGTTGGCAGACGGGGGTGGCTTGCTGGGCGGGGCAGCGTCTTGGGCAGCGTCTTTTAGTTGCTGCTGCCGCTGCCTGCTTGTGTCCGCTTCACATGTGTAGTTTGTGTCTGCCAAGCGCGCAGGACACTTTCACTCTCACATGTGCCGGGAGAGAGAGAGAGCGAACTATTCGGGCGAGAGATAGTTTGTCGTGCTGCCTGGCCACGCTGCGCACCTGTTAGGCTGGTATGGTAATACTGTTAGTTTTGAAACACTCTAGTTTCATAGTTTTAGTTATAGCAGTGCCGTGCCACACGCACAGTTCAACTAGCAACATAATATTAAATAAAACTTGACGTCGGGCCCCCACCCGCCTATCCCTCTCCCTCACTCACCTTCTCTACAGACCACACATGGTCGTGTGTGCACAACAACAATAGAATGCTGCGCGCCTTGTTGTAATATATGAAACATCCACTATTATGGGCGCCAAGTTGAACAGCCTCCTTGCAGCAGTGCCGCTTGCGGGCAGCCCTGGCTCTCTCTCTCACTCTCTTTCTACCTCTCTCTCACTCTCATTCTACCTCTCTCTGTCTGCTTTCCTCTCTCTCTCACTTTGTCTCTCTGTTTAGCTGTCGCCTTGTCTGTTTAACTGGCTGCCGCTCGGCTCCTGTCTGTCTGTCTCTCTGTCTGTCTGTCTGTCTCTCTGTCTGCCTGCCTGCCTGTCTCCCTGCCTGTCTGTCTGTCTGCCTGCCTGCCTACCCCCCATCCCTCTGTACATACCTATTTTGCTTATCTCACCTGTCGCTGCTGGCATTGCCGTGGATTGCATAATTTACCTGAGCTCAACCGGCACACAGCAAAAAGTGTAGCACGCTTTTTGGCGCCGTTTCCCGCAGGTGACATTGCGCATTTCGCTAGCTAAATAAGTTAAATGTAAAAGTAAGGTGAAACATTTCAAATACCTTTACACACACACACATATACTCTCGCGCATATTAGAAATTTCTAAGCTTTTGCGCGTGCCGAGAATTTCAATATTAGAAGCTAATGGGAGCACAGAAGTTGGCAGCAGGCTCAGCTATGCATTAGCACAGTCGCAGCTCGCAGTGCGCATGACTCAGAGCACACTCACACGCACACACACTAACACACACACGCACACACCCAACACGTTGCTGCCTACACCTCTTTCTAGGGTGACTCTGCTGCTGCGGCGACACGTGCTGGGGTCGTGACCTCTGCGCCGGCCTGAGCTAAACTAAATCAACCACAAACAAAAATAAAAAAAAACAATCAACCTTTGGCAGCCTGCAGGAGCCCGCAGGAGTACGAGCAGGAGCACGAGCACCTTGCTGTCAATGTGGCGCCGCAAAGTATGCAACGCGCTGCACACACGCGCTGGGCTCCTGTTCCATATGAATTTCTGGAGCTTTGAAGATTATAAACTCACTTAAGTGTGCGCTTTGATGTTGAGTTTGGAGCACGCTTAAGTCTGAGTTGCAGCGCAGTAGCTCGCAATTAGCTTAAGAGGATCAAAAGGCGATGCGGGCATACGCCCCGTTGGCCCCGACTGGTTTGGCCACACAAGTTGTATTTAAAGGATACGCCAGCAGGCGAGCAGCAGCGCAGAGCAGGCAGCTGCTAAGCCAAATAAAGCGCGCGAGACCAATGCGCAAAATTAATAAAAACAGCAAAACAAACAAGCAAAAAAAGGAAAACTAAAAATGGAAACCGAACTGAAATTCCATAAATAAATCGCCGGTCAAACGAACAGCGGCACAGCGGAGGCCGACGACATTATACACATGTAACAGAGCTGTAACTGTGTGTGTCTCTTTCTCTTTCCTTGGGTGTGTGTGTGTGTGTGTGTGTGTGTGTGTGTCTGCTACATATGTCGGGGCATGTATCTCTCGTTGTGTGGCATGTATTTAATGAACTGGCAACGGGCAACATGTGTAGCATATTATTTACACAATTTAATGTATTTAAATGTAATTCTTTCTTTCGCCAGAGCTCGCCCGCACACACACACACACACCCACACGGACATACAGGGGACTCGGGCAGTGGCGTGGCACATGCCGGCGGCAGCATATGAGGGGCACACACCGCGTTGCACGAACACCAGCGCAATGATGTAAGTATATGAAATGCGAATAGGTTCGCAGCATGTGCGCGCAAGTCGACGCTGAGCTGAGCTTTTATGTGTCGTATTAAGAACATCATCACCGGCAGCAGCAGCAGCAGCAGCAGCGTGGAGGGGTAAGTACCCAAGAGGGGGCAGGGATTAGCTGGGGCTATCAACCCCTCATGTTGCTGTTGCTGTTGTTGTTTAACATTGTTCTACGTGCCAAACGAGCCTCTGCCTGCCGTCTCTATCTGTAGCTGTGTCTGTCCTTGTGTCGCCCCCTCCCCCCTTTACCACTCTATTGTGGCATGTGCTGTGGCATGTGTCTAGCTGTTCCAGTTCCCAGCCAGAGGGTAACCTGCCCCCGCCCGCTCCGCCTATGTTCTGCTGTTTGTATTTTTTCTCTTCTCCTTCCTCGTTTTTATTTGTGCTTTGCGGGCATTGCCCAATCCACCACTTAGGGATGTCCCTGTATCTGTGTGTGTGTGTGAGCATGTAATACATATGTTTAGATTTGCCATTCAGAGCGAGCCACATAAAGTGCTCGAGCAGGCTGTGACATTATGTGAGGCGATACATGACTCCTTGTGGCGCTATATGGACACAAGCTACTCGCTGCGCGTGGGAGCGAGCGAGAGAGCAGCTTAAGCGTAATGCACTTATATACTCGATTAGTACACACACACACACGCACACGCCCACAGAGCAAGTAGGAGAAGCACTACCAGCCCATAGATTGATTCAGTTACTCATAAGTATGCCCCGTGATACAGCTAATAAGCTGCTCCTGTTCGACTGGATGCTGCAATTGCAATGCACTCCCCTCCTCCTCGCCTTGCCCCCCTCCTCTACCCCTGCCGACTACAGCTTCCCTGCCCTGCAGCACGCTCAGCTGTTTGCAACTTTCACTTTCGCTTCCTGCGCGCGCTCGCATCGGCATCAATAATAAAGCCATTTGGCTGCTAAACGCTGCGCTAAATGTTTTGCCATAAACCTGGCCCCGGCGCCAGCATTAAAAGCCTCCGGTGCGGCACACACACACACACACTCGCACACGCAGAGCGCCAGACTGAGACGGAGACAGCAGCGATCATCGGCAGACCCTACGCCGCGGCGCAAGTTCAAAAACCCCACGATGCCCGACGCGGCTTTATTGCGGCGTGTTGCCAACTGGGTTTATTGTACTTTGCAGCGAGAGCTCTAATTGCGACGTAGCAAAGCTTTGGCTACCGCGGCACAGAGATGCTGATGACGACGACGACGAAGATGATGATGATGATGATGATCATCATGGCATGTCTATGAAAATGCATCCATCACTAACAATGTCCACAGCAGCTCTAATTGTTTGTCGTGCAGCGCAGACTCGGCACAGTGTGTTGGTTTCTAGGTTTATGCCATGTACTACGCGAATTCGTGAATACTTGGGGTAGAAATATGAACACATGCAATAAAGAAAGAATCGAATTCTTGTATTAACATTGGCATTATTTGTCTGTCTTTAAGTAAACAAAACCAGGTGTAAATAAACTTTGCTATAAATATTTTATGATGAACACAACAATTTGTACTACATTTATGCAAATTTATGCTATGAGTTCTTGAATATTTTAAATAAAAAGAAAGTTCCTGCTCATGCGTTTTATTTCAACAGATACGCTCTTTTGATTTTGTTTAATTTTATATTTATTTACTTGTTTTTTAAGCCGGTGCTAATTTTATTGAGCTAAGTTGGTTGCGCATTAGAATTTCATGAATTATGGAATTTGTGACTTTAGCACACTTTTTATTACACAAATAATAAACAGGCATAAACGCAGTACGTGTGTCTGCTGTGTGTCAGTGTGCGTCTGTTGTGTGTGCTCAGTGTGTGTGTGAGTGTACAGTGTTTGCTATAATTTTGTTGACGCTTGAATTAAATTTCAAAACGTCGACGCCGTCGCCGTCGTCGGCCTCTGTTAATGAGGAAGGAAATCGCTCTAATTGGATGTCAACAAACATATTATACCCCCCTCCCCCCAGCTCGACACCACCTCCTCCACACTGGGCAATCTTTGCTCGCTGCCACTCCCCCTCCCCGCCAGCTGACGTCCCTCCCCTTCACGTGCAACTGCAATGCGCTGCTTTTCTTAGAGCCTCCTTCTGTGTGGGTTGTCTCGTTTCCGGAAACTTTTTCGCGATAAGTTAATTGTTTGTCATCGCAGAGAGAGCGACGGGTCTACGCGAATCTCTGCGAGATTGTCCGACAATTTCGCGCATGTTTAATTGAGAGAAATGGAGACTGCAGTCGCAGATTGAATTAGTAAAGGGCATATCATTGATATATCCGGGGGCAGCCCACGCAAACAGATGCACGCTCGCATATCCGCTTCTCGTTGCAACTGCAACAAGTTGCAAGCAGCAGCTACACATGGCAACAAAATGTAAAATTTTTTTTCCTATTTTTTTAGCATTTTTATCTTTCTTTCTCCCCACAAAGAGAACAACAACAACAACTACACATGGCCGGCGAGTTCATTCAACCTCGCCCCAGTGAACTTAGCTGAGGTTATTTTTACCTCGCAGCAAGCAATGCGCCCCGCACTGCCCCCAGCAACAGCAGCAGCAGCGGCAGCGGCAGCAGCAACTAGTCGCGGGCAGAGCAACTGGTCTGGCCCGGTCTGGTCTGGGCCGTGTCCAAAGAGAGGCCGCAGCAGTCGCTGCAGTCTCCAGTCTGCCGTCTCTAGTCTTCGGTCTCTTCGAGCAGATTTATAGGGCTTGTTGTTGCTGCTGCTGCTGCTGTTGTGGACTCTCGTCTCTGCCTCCGCTCCGACTGTTTTTCTGTTTTGCTTGGCTGCAGTTTCTGGTTGTTGTTGCTGCCGCTGCTTGTTTTGCTTCCTTATTGGGTGAAAATCGACGCAGAGCGCGGCGCAGTGGAGTGGAGCGGGTCGGGCAGGGAATTCATTTTTGATTGCCCACAGATTGATTTGTCATTTGCCTGCAATTTGCCACAACTAACCGCTCCCCGTCCCTCCCCATCCCCACTACAGGGTATCTGCATGGTCGTGCCTGCATGCAGCTATCTATCTTTGCATTTGCAGGCCATTGACTGGCGAATTATGAAATCAATAACAAAGCTGTAATAGAGCACGCAGCGACAAGGTTCATAGTTGGCAATGCATCAGCTGCCTGCCCCCCCCCCTGCCTCCTACAAGCACTACAAGCTCATCCAGCTGCCTTTATAGCTGTGTGTGTGTGCGCGCTTGCCATCTCAAGCCAAAGCGATTGGTTTCTTTATCAAGACAGATAGTTAAATGCGCGGGTTGCTCGCGTATGCAAATAGATGCGGAATTTTCACAGAACGCGACGGCATCCGACAATTAGCATGGCCAATGGGCAGAGCGTAGAGAAGGGACAGCGGGCAGCAGCTGCGGGGCGGGAAGACGGGGAGTGGAGCGGTTGCAGAGCGATTGATAGCCGACAGAGCTTGAAGAATCAAAGTCTTTTTGCTGTTTTCATAAATAATTTTGCGTAAGCTGCGCCAACACATGCTGAAAGATGCCGAGGCTGCTTACGTGCCGCTCACCAGCCGCTACAGATACAGATACATTCACAGATACCTTGCAGATACAGATACAGCCACAGATAGGCTTGCAGACACAGATACAGCTTCATATAGACCTGCAGATGCACACATACGCGTACAGATACATTTACAGATTCAGATACAGATACTTACAGACACGAAGCGCAAGCAGAAGCAGGCCAATGACCGTTTGACCGCTGTGTAATGATCTCTAGACGTGGATGTGGATGCGGATTCGCAATCAGAGAGCTGCCAGCTGCGCTCGCACCTCGTCCATATGTAGATTCTTATGCGCACTGTATTGCTCCACATTGATGTCATTAACGGGGGTGGTGCACCCTCCCCTCCTCTCCCTCGGCCCGCACTGCTGCGTGGTAGAGCGCTTATCTAAGTTCCTTTCATTGAGTTTCGGCAATTGCTGCCCACGCCAAGAGAAAAGAAAACAAAAACAGCGAAAATAAAAAACGGCATCGAATCGCCATTTGCATTTTGCGTCAATTTGGTTGCGTCTCATATTATGGGGCAGAGGCATAGGAGAGAGGGAGGCATCACTTGGACTCCGTTTAGCATATTCAGCTGTGTCGCACTTAACATATCAACCCACCCAGCCCGCTCAGCTTCCCTTGCGAGAGACCCAGGCGAGAGACCAGTGTCTTGCACTGGCCTGGCTGCTTACTCCGCACTGCTCCTTTCCCTTTCTGTACCCTGCTGTGGTGTGTGGAAATCACGGAAAACTTCGATCATCACAAGGCTCAATCACGTTTTATTTGATTTAATTCTTGCACTGTCAAAACTGGAGTAAGAGTTCAAAATGTAATTTATACTGGCGCAAGAACTTGCACAGAGCACGTGGACCGCAAGAAAAGAACCTGAGCAAAGCTGTGGTCTGCTCTACCGAAAAGGGTTCCACTCCATAGGGGTACCTAGAACAATATTGTGGGCGAGTTCCCAAAATACTGTTCGTAGAAAGCTGAGGGCATGGCTTCAGTGGCAGTACCAATAAATCAATTTCATTTCAATCTAATCTAACACTTTTTCTAAGAACCTCGATATATATATTATTTATACTCATGTTTTATACCTTTTCCCTTCTGGCTATAGTTTGGTATTCGCTTAAATTTCTTATTATAGTATGGTTTTGTATTGTTTTGAATATTTGTCGAGTATGCTAGACAAGGAAATACCCACTAGATAAGACTTCTTATTCATTTTATTTCATTTAAATGCAATCTAAAATTAACACTTTTTCTAAGAAACTCTAAATATATATTATTTGAACTTATGTAGTATTACTTTTCTCTTGAGGAAATAGTTTGGCAATCGCTTAAATTTCTTATTCTAGTATTTTTTTACTTACTGAAAATATTGTACATTTTTTGTCGAGTAAGCTGGACAAAGAAATACCCATTAGGTAAAGCTCCTTTTCATTTCGTTTCATTTGAATCTCATCTAAAATTAACACTTTTTCTAACAACTTTTATATATATATATTATTATTATTATTATTATTATACTTAAATCGGGTATGGTTTTGAATCGAGTTTGCTCGACAAGGAAATACCTACTAGGCATAACTTCTTCTGATCGCAAAACTTCTTAAATTACCTTTTAAATACAATCGCAATTAAATATTTATAAATTATTTGTATAGTTGTAGTTTGCTCGACAAAGAAATACCCACTAGATATTACATTTTTATTTTAAATACAATCGCAATTAAATATTTATAAATCATTTGTATAGTTTTAGTTTGCTCGACAAAGAAATACCCACTAGATATTACATTTTTATTTTAAATACAATCGCAATTAAATATTTATAAATCATTTGTTCAGATAAAGTATGCTCGACAAGGAAAAACTTACTAGACAAAATGATCGCAAAACTTCTTAAATTACTTCTTTATTTATAATAAAATTCCAATTAAATATTTGTAAATCATTTGTATAGCTAAAGTTATTGTGCAGACCCAAACCGAATATTTTGGCTATAAAATAACGCTAGCAATGCAATATTTCCAGCTAGAGAAGGCGTGGTTGAATTTTAAATTAACATGATCTGCGTGTATTAGTAGGACATATTTTCAGCAAATTTGGTAGTCCTAGCTCCTATAGTTTCTGAGATCTAGTTGTTCATACAGACAGAAAACTTACCTCCATCAAAATTTATGGGTAAACTCACTCCACTCTCTGAGCAGTTGGCACAAAAAAGCTTTTCATGTAGCATTTGGCGACTCTTCTAGAATTCAAGTGCAAATCGTACTCGATGTCAGCGTTTCCCAATGAAAGCGTTTCGCTTATCATCTGCGGCCATCAACGTGAGCCACTTGCGGCTGCTTGCTGCTAACGGTTCTCAACGCTGCCAGCTAATTAAAACTGTGGAAACGGTGCCACACTCTTTCCCACTTGTCACTTGACCAAAACGAAGCTGTTTTCCGAAATTGTCAACGCTGCATTAGCTGCGAAAAGCAACGAGTTTCTGGCATTGCCAATTGCCAATGATATAAGAAGAAAACAGATGCGGAAAAAACAGCCAACTCAGAGAACTTAAGTAGTAGTTAAATAAACTGCAGCACTTGCATGGCCAAGTCCAAGAGCGAGCGTAGTTGGCGGAAATCTGGCCAGAGATACTGTTATATTGACAAAAAAAAGAAGAGAATTAAACGAAATACGCGTCGGAACATTGACCCATATTTTCCTTTTGTTTTTTTTTAGCCCTGAGAATTGTCGCTGCAAGATCGCATCGTATACTTCTTGTGGTTTCCCTTAGCAAACATTGCATAAGGTTTTTCCGAAAGCAGCCGTTAAAAGTGAATCTGCTGCCCAAGAAAGGTATGTAGATTCGAGCTCGATCGAATTACAAAACCAATGCGATGGGCAGACAGGAGTCGGTAGAGAGAGGGCGATAGAGGGGGATAGATAGATAGGTAGACAGCAGTTGTGCCAACAAATGTTGGATACGCGTTTTCCATTATGGGTTTTTTACCTTTGCGTGGCACGTGGCACGTGGCTGAGACAAAAGGTGCAACGGAAAGGAAAACCCAAATGATGCATAACGAATTTGATAGCTAAAAAAAAGGAAAACCATTTGAAAAGTGAAAACGGAAGCGCCAAAATGCGCGGCGGCTGCTGAATATCCGCTCCCAGCGTGTGCAGAGGGGGAAAAACTGGCCAAATAGAATAACGGACGCTGCGCCACATTTTCCAAGCAAGCCCAGTTGGCCTTGAGAGCCAACTACAGCTACTACAACTACCGACAGCCGTCGCGGCTGTGGAGACGCCCCTCAGTCTCAGCCTCAGTCTCCGCTTCTGCTGCTGCCGCTGCCAGCTCGTGCCAAAGGGTTCGCATCCTCGACTCGTGCCTGGCAACAGCCGCTCCAAGTGGCCGGAAGTCGCTTTATGATCTCAACTAGGCGCGTAATAAAACGAAAGGATTTATATTTCCTATTGTGGCCTCGTCGTAAATTGCATATCTTGTAATCTTCTGCGCCAGCTGACTTGTCTGTTCTGCCCGAGCCTCGAGAGGATTTTGGGCAAAAACAAAAACTGCAAAAAAATGTCGCAAAGAGAATTTTGCAATTTTCTTTCTTTTTTTCGAGTTCCTTCCTTTTTTTGGGTCTTGGGTGTCGCATTTCGCGGAAACATCCGTCGATTTCAGGCTGCTGCTGCTGCTGCTGACTCATGGCGATTGTGTGTGAGTTTATCCTCTTTATGAGCTGCCTGTTTGCGGCTTAAGCCTTCTGTTGCTTCTGTCTTGCCGCCGCCGGCTTAGGCCGAGCCAAATGTCACGTAAAGTGGGCTGTAACGCTGATCGCCTGTGGACTGTGTGCTAAAAGATCATTAATTTGGGACTTATGGCAATACACAGGATCGCGCTGTTTGCGCAGCGGCGACAGACTTGGTTAACATGTGTATTTGCCCTGGCTACCACAGTGGACTAAGCCAAGCTGTTTTTGGCCAAGTCATGCCTGCCGATCGAGATCAATTAGCTGCGGCCCAGAATGTAGGTGGAGCCACGCCGTGGCAGGATCAGCAAGGAATGCACCAATAGGCAAGCGGTCTACCTGACTAGCTCGCACACACACACACACTGAGGCAGAGCCGATCGTCGCTCACACACACACAGACAGCGGCATAACGAGGGCACTCGATCGTTTCGCAGTTTGACAAAAACAGCTGTTTCTTGAATGAAACCCAAGTGGAGGCGGAGGCGAGCGATCGTCTGTCTCTCTGTGTGCGTGCGTGTGTGTGTTGCCCTCATACCTTCGTGCTGGCACAAAGAGAGCGAGAGAGCAAGCGAGAGCGTGCGCACTGATCACATGAATGAAAATGCCGAAGCTCTCTCGCTCTCGCACTCGTCTATCGTTTTTCAAGAGCAGCAGCTAAGAGCACACACCTGCCCAGCTAGCGTGCTCTTTTGCTCGCATGCAAAGAGCGCGGCCCACGAGCTTACGAGCGTGCCCAGCTGCGCTCTCTCGCTGCTGGCCAGCTCTCTCTCTCTCTTTCGTTCTCGCTCTCGCTCCCTGTCTCTCTGGCTGCGGCTGCTCGTTCGGATTCATATAAATAACGCCGTATGGCGAACGTCTTGAATCATAAGATCGACAACGTTCGACGAGCTCAGATCAGCAAGAGATCAGTTAGGATCGCTTCAATTACAGCGCTAAAATTATATAAAAATAGTTGTTAAATCTGAAGTGAAGTTGCCTTTTTAAAATACTGTGCAAAAGTTAAAATAAAAAAACAAACACATTTGCTCGGTTTCATAAGCAAAAGCAAACAGTTTAAGAACAATAGACCGGCAGCTTAAATTAATAAACAATACAGTTCGTACAACAAAGCGTATTTAATGGATTTCAAGTGTCAGTGACTCGAAAAAAAAAGAAAACACGGCAAAAACTATTGACAATCCAACAACAAAAGACGAGCTAAATATAAACATACACACACGCGCACACACACACACACACGCCGTATAATCAGTCAATAACAACAACTGGTGATAATAAAAGAACTTACAACAACCACACGGCGACAAAGACAAGGGCGCAGAAGCACAAGCAGAGGCAGAGGCAGAGGCAGAGACGTCGTGCCGGCCAGAGAACCAGTATAAATATCAATTTATTGGGAGCCAACGTTTATTTAAATTAAACAAAGGAGCAGCACCGAAATACGAATTCGAGCTGAAATCATTCAAGTATTTTTGGCTAATTACACGGCATACAAATGGCAGCCTACCTGGATCCCACTGGTCAGTACTGAGAAGAAGAACAAGAAGAAGAAGAGGAGCGACTGCTTCCCGAGTGTTCCCCAAAGTGTTAAACAGTTCAACATATACCGCAATGGCAGCCTATCTGGATCCCACTGGCCAGTACTAGGCGACAGAGAGAGAGAGAGAGAGAGATAGAGAAGAGAAACACATTTCAAATTAAGAAACATTTACGAAAACTCTCAATATGTCGCTTGCTCTGGACCCCACCGGCACCTACTGATCGCATCAGTTGCAGCTGCAGTTGCACCTTCCCCACAAGCAAAAAGAAATCTCTTTAAACTTATCCCAACAAACTCAGAAAACTCTCACAAAATGCACGTACTCGATCTCGATCCCACGGGCACCTATCGCCGTCCACGTGAGACGCGCGAGACACGCCACCAGCAGCGGCAGCTGGCCCTGGATCCCACAGGACAGTACTAGCCTGGTGGGAGGCGGAGTGGCCCTTCCCTCCACCCACCAACACGCACTCACACCGAGAGAGAGAGAACCAACACACACACACACTCACAAACACAGCTCACACCGCCTTTGCCTTAGTTCCAAACACGCTGGACATGATTGGGGGCGCGCGTTGGTTGCGCCTGCGTGGACGCGAGGAGACCTCCAGTTGCCGGCGCCGAAGAAAGTAGCCGCAACGCAGAGAGAGAGAGAGATAGAGAGAGAGCCCTAATAACTTTTGTATTTAGTTTTTTTTCTATGCAGATTGATAAACGTATATTTAAATTATTTATTATTATTTTATAATCGATCGAGTTCATTAATTGTTCACACAACTCTTCGCAAGCGCATATCCTACACATGCATACAGGCTCATCCATAGTTAGGGAATTACTTATGTTAATGTCAGCTTGAAAATACCATTCGAAAAGTATTAAATTTAGTGTCATATTTCATTTGTTGAGCATTTTTCGATATCATTTTCGATTTAACTGATCTTTCATTCATTTTTGCAAGCATTTTTCATTAGTTAACGTTTCCCTATTTTTGTATTTGTACCATTTGTGAGAAGTTTGAGAAATATGAGAACTATTACATAAACATATTTGTAGCTCTTAAGTATTCTACGCTATTTATATAAACATACAAAACACCAGACCACACACACACATACATGAATATAATATTAAAAGAAATCGTATTCAAAACAAAAAGCGAAAGATCTTTCTTATTGATGGGGAAAAACAGAGGCGCCCTGAGGCCCTACAAAATTGTCGCATTTAATTACACAATTTTCCAGGCACACACACACTCGCACACACACACTCGCGTGGCCATACACACGCGCAATCTGGCGCTGGTTGTCCTAGGGCTCGGGCGCAGACAAATTGCCGACGGGGCCATAAAATATGATTTTCCAAACGGCCAGCGCATATTTGATGAATCTCTGTGCATTAATTAATGTCACTGGGCGGGCGCTGCCGGCTGAAATGGCAAAATGATCAATAGAATATGAGCATCAGCAGCAGCGACAACAACAACAACGACAACAACAACAGCGGAGTGCGAGTGCATTAAATTGCATGCGGAAGTAAAAGTTCAATGTTCGTTTGTGCTCCACAAGTGATTAGGTCAATAATAACAACAGCAGCAGAGCTGCAGAACAGCAGATCAGGAGAGCAGGAGAGAAGCAGAGCAGCAAAGCAGCAAAGCAGCAGAGCAACCGCAGCCATTACAAATAACAACAGAGACAGCAACAGCAACTCTTTAGCTGAGAACTGCATTCTGAGAGAGCTTCGGGCGCGAGTGCGTGTGCGCGTGAGTGGAGCGCAACATCAGCGCAAAAGCTCGCTCTCTCTCAGCACGCGCGCCCTGATCTCTCTCACGCGCAAGCTGCAGCAACAGGAAGTTCACAGACACACACACACACACAGACACGCAGACAGACACAAGCGCAGTGCGACGACGCGGATGTGCTGCGCTATAAATAGATACGTATGTGTTTAGCTTTTCTGTATGAAGTTCAGGGAAATCTACTGAGAGAGTGGGAGAGAGCGCGAGCGAGAGCGGGCGAGCAGCTGTTTTTGCCAAGGTTGGCTGCGATGCCGCACGCCTAACGGCAAAAAGCTCTAGCGTTTTTACATTGAAAATGCAATTAATACGGTCGCATGAAGTGCATGCGATATTGGGATCGCTCGAACGATTATTTATCTCGCCGTGCAATCGGGCAGATCGCGCTTCCCAGGCACACGTATTGACCCAGTTAAGAGGAAGCATATTAACTTGTCATTTATGGCACCCTCAAAGCGAAGCGAGACCCCAAAAGCCGAAAATCAACATAAACAACGTCGATGACGACGACGATAACCGCAAGCAGAACTTTCTAAGTGAAAGTTGCCACGGGATGAAGCGACTAGAAAAGTCTGCGACTGCGTCTGACTAACTGGCTGGCTGGCTGGCTGGCTGGCTGGCTGGCTGGCTGGCTGACTGACTGCCTGCCAGGCCGACTGGCTGACCGACTCTGCAGCTCACACCACATCGTCCCACACTGCGGTACAGCGAGATACTCACCATATAACTTGACCTACATTTTGGCAAGACAATAACAACGAAAACGCCACACACACTCACCAATACAAATACGCCAATATGCGTGTGTGTGTGTGTGTGAGAAAAGAAAAAGCAAGAAATTTCCAACGGTACCGGGCTGGGGCCTGGCGCTGATTCAATGCTTATGAAGCGGCAGGGCTTCACAGTGTTGTAGTATTTTGTGCCTCTGTTGTTGTTGTTGTTGTTGCTGTTGCTGCCGCTGTTGTTGTTGCGCTTTCAAAAAATTATTATCGTAAAATTGATTTCATTGAAGTTGTCGACTCTGAGTCTGCGTCGCAGTCGCCCCCTCTGCCGCCTCTGCTGCCTGTGCACGCGTCTTGTAGCTCAATTTTGGTTGTTGTTTTTTTACGGTTTTTTGGGGTTTTCATTGTTGTTGTATTTTTGGTACGTTTCGTTTATGTATTTTGATAATTAGGCGAAAGGTGAACGAACTCGCCGACTAACTGGCAGTTATTATTGTAGTTATTGCTGAATGGCACGAGACGTGGGCTGGGATGGGATGGGGTGGTTCAGCTTCAATTTACACATTTAGCAAAAGAAATCGACGACGACGAAGACGAAGACGATCGTGGTCCAGTTTGCTCGAGAAGAAGTGCAGGCAGGCAGGTGGCAAAAGATATGTCATTCAGGTGACAAGATTTAAGCAAGGCTTGAGTTCTCTTCGCAGCCCGCCCCCCTGCATATCGTTTGCTTTAACGGTTTCTTTTTCTACGCAAGCTTTTGTTGTTTATTTCTCTGTTTTTACAGTTTTCACTTGCACTCGAGAAAATTCCATTAGCTGCAAGAAAACGACAAACAAAAAGCTTTTCCCGCTTAAAAAGAAAACAACAAAGCGAAAATAACAAACAACACTCTCACTGCTCTGGGGCAAGCTAAGGTCAATGACATGGTCCAATTTTCAAGCAGTGTTTGGTTCATTGTAAACAACGCTGAAGACGACTCAAGAGCAGCAACAACAACGACAACGACAGCAACAGCAGCAGATGCCGCTGACAAGAAATTCAATTCACTTTCTATTCCAATGAAAAATCGCTCAAAGCTTTGGCGGCTACAAAATCAACAACAGTAACAACGAAAGTGGTAGGCAACACCAGCAACAGCAACAGCAACACTAACAACAGCAGCAGCAACAACAGCAGCAGCAGCAGCCTGCTCTCAGCTTGACTTGACTTGGTCGAGCAACCAAAGCCACCAATAGTCGCATTGATCTTTAGCAGCAGCCTCGCTGAGGGAGGGAATGCGGTCGCGGCGCTGTTGGAGCAGGGGTAGAGGGTGGTGGAGTAAACAACGGAGCACGCCTCATTAACAAAGGCGACTGCGGGACGAGAAGCAGCAGCAGCAGCAGCAGCACCAACAGCAACAGCAACAACTTGTACAATTTGAAAGCGATTTGAAAAATAACGTTTGTTGTTGTTGTAGCTGCCACTTGTTGTTGTTGTTGTTTGAGCTTAACGGTTTCCGTTTTTGGTCTATTGACGTTTTGACTGTTTTGTTTGTTCAGCCATCGCTTTTGCCTGCTGTTGTCGCTGCAGCTGCTGTTGCTGCTGCTGCTGCTGTTGTTGTTGTTCATTTGAATATCTGGTGAAAATTTCACTCAGACAAGTGCCTTTTGTCACACACACACACTTACTCTCGGTTTCATCTTTATATTCTCTATACGAAATATGGGTCTATTGGTGGCAAAAGTTTCTCCTAATTTGCAAATGTCGAGGCAAAAATTTGCCAAAAATGTTTTTGTTCATTTTGACAAATATGTTGCTCGTTTTAGTTGTTATTGTTGTTGTTGTCACGTGACGAATGTTACATTTCATGCGAAGTTCGTGTTAGTCATCATCGCGCGCATTGATTGCGATTGTCTGCAGTTTGTTGTTTGCGACGACGACGACGACAACGACGCAACACGCTGCGTATGCGCAATGTGCGGCTAAATGGGTCGCTGCATGTGCTTGGGTTTTTCCCCCGACGGCCAACTTGCCATTTGGCCCGTGGCCAAGCACATAGAACCTTTGCGATTCAGCGGGAGAGAGAGACTTAATAGGCCAACAGGCCAAAATACACGTAGAAGAGCTGCAAACACACACACACACACACATCGATAAAGACTGCAATGGGCGATGGAAAAGCGCAAAATGAAAAGTGAAAAGTTGCCAAAGGCGAACGCAGCGCTGTCACCGGCTTTGGCTGTCTTCGTTTTCGTCGTGGCTCATATGTGTGTGTGTGTGTGTTAGCCTCTGTCTATTTCTGCGTCTCTCGCTGGACATTTGCTTTGGTCACTTGGCTTTTGCCAATTGCAAATTACGTGCCATAAAAATGAAGTGACTGACGTTCATGTGGGCTGCGCCTGGTCCCAGCTACAGCAACCCCTCGCCCCCGCCCCCTCCCCCTCCCCGGCCCGGCCCCACTGACATGCCTGCGCCCACGCCCGCCTATTCGCCGTCTCGAGTGTAACTCGCACTTTCACGTCTAATGCCAAAACACGTTGAAATTTTCATTACTTGGCACTGACTTTAAGCTTGTTGGCCAAGTCCAAGTGAACAAATTGCACCCAAGCCATATGCAACTGACTGAATATCTCTATGCACTCGCATATATAGCCAATATTAGCTCAGCGGCTTTTATCAGTGACGTCAGCTTGGGCCAAATTAGCCAGCAGCCTCCACAGGTGCCTCCCATCGCCATGCTGATTGCGTTGCGCAAGCAGAGCAGCCTCAATTGCCTCGACTCAACTAGGTATTTATTTATCTCCAGGTAATACATGACTATACATATACACACACTTGTTCCCATTGATATTCGCATTGTGCAACTGCTCGGCCCAAGCACATGACAATCAATTAAACGCACACCCACATTGCCCGGCGCGAGAGGCAGCTACACGCACACTTTTTGCAACAATTTAATTAAAAAACTATTACTACATACTTAAAGTAATTACGTTGCCCTCACCACGGGCATTTCGGCAAGTTCAGCAAGCCAAACAAGTAACGCAGGCTCACGACGCGCTGATACCCTTTGCCCAATTTTAAAAATCACTAATAATTCCCAACTGCAAATTCTGCACGAATTCCTCTGCCAGCTGAGGTTTTCCAGCTTAATGTTGATAGCGCGTGAAAATGTGGAAAACCTTAACTTGCATAACTTCTGTGTGTACATTGCAATCGATTGGAAATTTGGTGGAAAGTTCTGTATGGTATTTATCAATGTGTGTGTCGAAGTAGAAAGCTTAGAATTAAATACTTTAACCAATAAATGCAAATTAAGGATTTGCGTAGGCGTTGGGCGTGACAGCCTCTATTTTTAATAAGCTCTCACTGCCAATGAGATAAAGCTACATACATACCAAATATAGTATTAAGATCTATTAAAATAGCTGTAATATACGTATTCATACAGACAGACGGGGGGAAGATCTTTTATATGGTATATTTTTCATACTTTGAGGAGCTTGACATGCCTTCTACGCCTGTTACATAAAGTTTCAAAGAGTTTGATTAATTTAAAGGTATAATAAGGGTAGAAAAACTTGAACAAGTGGAGCAGAATTCTACAGATACTTTTAAAAGGCGTTTACACTCTCTGGACCTTGGAAACTTTATATGTATTACTTCTAGCAACATGAGTGTATTCGGACTTCGTTGCTATGACAGCAACTCCTCAGTATTTTGCTTTTTAATATGTAATAAAAACAAATACTTGACCAAAAAGCGCGTTGAAGTTTGCAGACCCTCAGCCAAAGGCATGAAACGTGAGCCGGTAATCTCGCACAAGCAAACAGCTACACACACTTATACCCAGCTCTCTGTGTGTGAGTTGGTACACCTGTCAGGTGAGAAGCTATGCTCTGAGGCTGAAACCAATCCATCTAGCGCCTCTATCAGCATAACAATTAAGCTTAAATACTGAACTTACTGGGCTTACTGGTGCCCAAAATCGGCATTATTCACACTTGATTGGAGGCATGTGAAAAGTCGATGACGAAGATCATCGACGGTTGCAAGTGCCAGCAGAGTTCATTCAGGTTGGTTTTATATGCCCGATGACTACGTGACACAAACCGAAATCAACATCAAACACAGCCCAAACAAATTTTACCCAAAAACCCATGGAGTAGTAGATACGCAGTGAGAGAGTTGAAAGATTCAACGCGTATTTGCTATCCAAATATTTGACACACAAACACGCGTACGTATTGGTAAGTATCGAAATACAATCCACATCGAGCCGAAGAGTCGGAGCTTTCGATGCATTTGAAGTTAGTAGACCCCTTACTATGGCATGCCACTATGGCATACGCCTTGAACATACAAAAACTGAATTCAGATAGTCGAATAAACATAAATAGAAACACGGAGAGCAGCCGATGGCCGGCGAGTGATATACATATGTGGGGAGTCTCCCAGACAGTCAGACGGAGAGAGAGCGAGTGGCGAAGAGAAACAGAGAGCGCGATAGAGAGGGCGAGAGAGCGAGCAGCATAGCAACATACTACAGAAGACAAAAACAGTTCATTGAACTATTTGTGAGCTTTTTTTGTGTGTTTGCTGTGGTTTCTTTAGTTTTATTCGTGGATTATGGTATCATAGCCCAGGCATACAGCACATAATACCATATGGAATAGTACATATACACACTAGGGCGTACATACATACACACATACACACATATATGGCATATGCATAAGTTCTTCAAAGGTTTTTAGGTGTCATGTGTTTTCGGAGGTTTTCGGTTTTGTGTTACCCGTCGTTTGCTGTGTAACGCTAAACTTTTATCATGAAATTAAAATTGATAGGGCTCACACATACACACGCGCGCACGCACACATGAGAGTTCTTAAAGTTTGAAATTCGTAGGGAAGGGTCTCGCTTACACACCCGATGAGAGTTTGAGAGAAGAAAGCTTAGCGACAGATGATCGGGCTTGCACAAACTTTCCGAAACTTGCAAGTCATTTGGGTTGTGCATGTTCCACGTGATCCTGAATATATCAATTTGCTTAAACCTGTCTAGACACGCTCATTTCATTTGCACTAAGACCCGCCCCGACGACCTTGAGATTAGCAAATGATTAATCCGTGAACAGATTCGCACAATTAAATATATATTCGGCGTATGGTACGGATTTTATTGCTCAAATTATTCGCATCTTCAAACAGAGAGAGAGGGAAAGAGAGAGAAAGACAGAAACTCTGATCAAAATGAATTTCGATATTGTTATCAATGCGCTCATTTGCGTTATATGATCGTGTTTTATGGAGATGCAGATGCAGAAAATGTTGAGCAGACAAAATCTGTAGCAGAGTATACCCTAGAAATTTACATAATCACTCGGCGGCGCCTCGCACAACCAGATCTTTTGAACATGTTGTTTATGAGTGTGTACGGCGCATGTTTCACATTTAAAGATAAGCCAGTTCGCGACTTGTATATACTTGAAATTGCACACAAATCGCACACAGCAACAGCGGCAACAACAACGCCCACAACTGGCTCGATGACAACATAAATAAATAAATAATTATTCAATTAGAATGCGACTACATAATACTATATGTAAGCGGGGAGACCCAGAGCCAACCACAGGCCAGGCCAGACCGTGCCACACACTCCAAACTCAAAGTCAGCTCAGCCAGATGCAACGGCTTAGCCAGAATCAGAGCCAAGTTCAATATCAAGTGACACGCGCTGCCAACGAACGAACGACTTGGCTCAATGAGATCAATCTGGGGCTTGTCACACAGATACACACACACACACACATGTATTTATGAGTATTTAAAATCATAGAGCAGGAAGCATTGCAAAGAATAAGACGACAGTGCAATAAATCAAATATTATTTAAAAATACGCTCGGCTAACACGCCCTTTTTGGCCGCATTCAAGCCGAAATCGGACAGAACTCCTGTTGTTTTCCAGTGTCTCGTAAGTGCAGGTCGCAATCAATGCCGTAATAGCAACAAAAACAACAACGAAATACAGTTAACTGCAATAACAACTTCCGTATGCTTTCCATGAGACTGTAATTTAGCTCAAGCAACAAATGCGAATACGTATACGACACACACACACACACAACACGTATACGCACACACACAAATGCAAATACAACAAAAATTCAAATCGAAACTAAAATCGATTCAAGTCGCACGTCAATGGGATCGCAATTCAATATTTGCCATTTGTGCAGTGCTCAAAGTCTTTTTGGATAATCGCATTCGATTTCCATTTCGATTTCGATGACGATGACGATACGTTTGATCGACAGAGCGACACGTCTGGCTGAAAATGACTGCGTCTTGCGGTCGTGTTTAACTACAAATTGACATAATTAAACCATAAATACCCAAAGAGACCGAACAGAGCCGATCATGCGACGTCCACATACTTAGCATACTTTCCCAGTAGTAGCGGGTGTATCAGACGTGTTTGGCATTTTAAAATCAAATATAAATAATTAATAACACGACGGCAAATGACAAGTAAATTTTCCTCAAGCGAAATTCGGTACGTATACAAAAGAAAATACGTATTTAAAATATGTTTTAAAATAGTTTCCTAAACAGCTGAACTTAATGACGAACATAGAACTAAAGCAACTGTGTAAACAATTACGAAAAGCGTGCGAGAGAGAGAGAGAGACGCGAAAAGATCAACCACAAAAGCCAAATGCTAATGTAGATATCAAAGTCGAAGTACGAGCACAGCACTAACTAAGGGGGGGTCCATATGAAATCACATGTGTATTGGACAATAAATTGAAATACATTAAACCGAACTCAAATGCTGCTCAATTAATTAAAAAATAATAATAATTTATTGAGTGAATTGGCGGCAAAATAATGACATTTATTTACATGTTTAACTTGTTGGGGATGCCGCATAATTTTTGTGTTCTTTTCTTTTCGAGAATATCTGTACAAGAAACTGGAATAATTCCATTGCGATGTGCGAGTATAAGAACAAAGCAGAATCTGTTTGAATTAATGATTTGATTGCGTAATACAGAAGAGCGAAGAGAAAAAAAATATATATATGAGAGATGGGTAAACAACATTAAAATACAATAATTGAATTATCGATGCGATAAGAAAAGACAAAAGTGTTTGAATCCAGGCCCCATAGTCGAGACTCTCAGGGCGTTACAATAAATAAAAGCTACAAATAACACTTGAATATATAATTGAACTTTATGGGGATACTCTCTTTCTTCTCTCTCTCTTTTTCGCTCGTTTTGGGGGAGTAAACCAGTCAGCTGATCCGGTACTCTCGTTACTTGGCGCTGATAAAATCGGCACACTTTTTAAATTTGGAACCACAGCTGACGCAAGCCGATGCAGCTACTCCCCGCCAATGCATACTAAGTATATATATAAACACGCTGTTACTATATATAAATCGTGTATGACGAACATTGCAAATTATACGGGCTAAATGTCGATGTCGACGCTTTCGTAGAACTCGAAATCGAAATCGAAATCGAAAATGTCAACCGGCCCGCGATACTTTGTTCCTTTGATGGTGCGTAGAATTGCTGGAACGGAAGCGACGGCTCTCCGTGCTCCGAGTGTGCTACGATCGATGCTATGTACCTCCGTATGGGAGTAATTTATGTGGCAGCGGGCACAAAATAGCAAGAACCTATTACAATTATTACTACATATTAACATTTGTAACATTCTTACATACTTAATACATTATTATAGTAATTTAATAACATGTTCTCATGGTCAACCTGCTGCTGGCCCGCTGTGGTCTGCTGTCGCGTAGTATTCGCACATATAGTCTACTGCAACACTATAGATTGGGTCCGATTCGACTCGATTCGAGTGTGTGCTGACAGTTTCGATATGCGCCGGCGCTGCATATTTTAAAGAGAGTCGCCAGCGGTTTCATACATTGTAACTGAGCTAAGTTGGTCATAATGAACGACACTTTACGGTCGTCCCAGACGCGTCGTTATGCAGCCAAAGATACCACCCCGGTATAAGCATCAAATATCACGATTTTCAGCTGTCCATAGTTAGGCGGATGTTGGGGCAGTTACAGATACAGATATTCACAAGTTAAGTTCGTAAGTTTCGCCGGGGTGAAAAGTGAAAATGCATCGTTTCATTCTAAGTATAACACGTGATATCATCAGCATCGCATGATTAACGAGATCCGGCAACAGTACGCGGCTGCTGCACCTGATTGCACATGCCTCTCCCCCCGCCGGCTGCAACCCCGCCAGCGTGCTCAAGTTCAATGCTGCGCGGCAAATGCGACACGCCAGACAAGGCGAACCCTTGAAAATGGACTCGATTCGTCATCTCTGGCGGCCGGCACATGATACGGCGGCTACGGCTACGTGTGGACACCCAAAACCACAGCGACTGCGACCTCGTGGTGCACGTTCATCTGGAAATGCAGCGGATCGCGGGGACGGGGCGGGGGCGTGGGCTTCAGGCACATCAAACAATTCCATGTCGTTCCATTTCCATTTTCATTTCTTTGGCGATTTCAGCTAAATTGGGTCTAGTTTATGCGGTTTTTATGAATCTGACCTTAGTCGTGATCGTGAATTGCGCGTTTTTGGTGGCCACTCGGCAGTACTCGGACTATGAATGGGGCAGTCTGTGCCAGTTACACAAGATGCACAAATGTGTCCAGAATTGAATGGGAATTATGAGCATATTGTGGGGGGTTTCCTTTGCGGTTCTTTGTTGTTTTCGCAAGATCTGCAGCTGTCATCAATCATTAGATAATATTTACTTAAGCTACTTTATTATCATGCGCATACTTTGCTGCGATTCTAAATTCTATACGTGATACCATAGACTGGTTATATATCGTAGTTGCGCCCCTGGATTTATGGGCGCCGTTTATGACGTTGCCGTTTGCTGCCAGCAAACGAGCTCTAAATCAAGTTCAAAGTCAAACAAATTAACAACAATTTGACTAATCAAAACTGGCAGCCTAAACAGAACTCGCAGCGCCCGAAAAAACATAAAACATGTTTGCCACAGCGCAGCGCAGCGAGATATCTGTAATTAATAAATTGTTGTAGATAGATGCAAATAAATAATTAAAAGCAAATATAGACAGCAGTCGCAGCAGCCTGAGCAGCGCAGCCAGTCGGTTATTATTTTGGCAACGAACTTGTTTAATTTGCATAAAGCCACCAACACTCCGGCCCACCACCCCTGCCCCCTGCCCAGCTGCTCCTCCCTGCTGCCCGGCCCAGCAGCTGCAGTAGCTCGTGCGTAGAACCACAGCGACGCCAGCTGACGCGGATGCTGGGATAGCAGCAGCGGCAGCAGCAGCAGCAGCAGCAGCATCAGGGAGCAGCTCGAAAGAAGAAAAAGTAAAGAAAAAATCAAAATAAATACTTATTTTTTATGCACTTGTGGAATCTGTGGAGAAACTAGTTCGTCGTCGCGATATTTAGTGCAGTAAATAAAACAAAAAATTAAATATGCACGCTTATGGTGAATACATATGCGAATATTTATATGAGTGTATGCATTATATACTCGTATGTACTCGCCTGCTAAATGTGTCTTTATTTAGCGTGTTCTATTGAAAGGACAATAAACTTTAAACAATGCATCAAGGTCAACCACTCGCATTAGATGAGACAAGTCACACCGAAAAAAAGATTAAGACCGAAATAAATACAGTCGGTCAATATTTGTGGGCCGCCTTAGACGATTATTTAATTCGTAAATCGGTTTTAACAATCTAAATTAAATACACGCGTTACAGCGCCGCCGGTGCCAGTGAAAGTGATCGATATTAACTGGGTTAAGCCTGTCAAAAAGCGTACAACCCAATCCAGTTTTCAGAACAGATCGCGCTTCAAATCTCCCGATGACGTGTACGAAATTCTATAACGATTTTATAATTCAAGTGATATTTCTACAAGTATTTGATGAAAAAGAAATATGCACGTTAAGAAGTTCTTTTCAATTTTAAGCAAAATATAAATATAAAAATAAGTAAAGATGGAAAGAAAGTGGAAATGGTATGAGCAAGGGCTGTTACTCTCTAATATTATATAGGCCAAGCTCTTGAAGCATCAGCCAGTCGAGTAGGCCTAGCAAAAGGGTATTCAGACTGCGATCTTGGCAGATTTTCGATTAGGTTTGTTTTCGTTTCAATTCGAAAACATTTACAGCTGTTGGCAACTATTTTCGCAGTGGTTGTGGGTTTGTCGGTAAATATCAATACACATACATATAACTCTTAATACGCAAGTGTTTATCTGTGTGTGTAGACATATTTATGAATACAAGAATATATGTTCGGATCTACGTATGTTTGTATGTTCGGCATTTACATTTCTGTTTTGTTGTCCGATTATGTGTTCAATGCACCCGATGATGTTGTTGCAGTTGCTGCTGTTGTTGTTGTTGTTGTTGTGTTTGCTGCTCGCGATTAAGTCAGCTCTGCGTTGCAGTTTTGTTTACTTTTGATTTTGTCGTACTTTTTGATTAAGTGCAATGGCTGCAGAGCCGGTACGTAATACGTATACGCACAGCAACACAGCGACACCTACGTGTGTGCAGCACCCTTACATATATGTACACTATGTACACTTGTGTGTATGTAAAGTTTATCAAGCCTACATTATCTGGCAACTGTTGTTGCCCTTTGCCGTCTGCCGCCTGCCGCCTGCCCAGCTCAACAGAATCGAATCAGCGCCAAGAATGTCACATTGAAAGAGGTCAACCACCAAGCAGCGCCTTGTCGTGTCATCTCGCTTAATTGAAAACAATTTATTTTATTTGCTAACGATATTACGATTTAATTTAATTAAGGCATTACGAGCAGGAAGCCAAGCACTTGATTGGCCGCCATCGAAGGTTTAAATGCACGTAAATGTACCTAAACTCACGCAATGGAAAACTCTTTTGGGCTCTATCTGAATAAAAGCAGTATCTAAATTATTGTTTGTAGCTAGTACATATGTGTTATGTTAGTTAAAAATGTATCTGAACATACCTAGTTTTTATAGTTTATCGATCAGAGTATCTCAACTCTGCGGCACATCTACGAATGCATTTTTATTTAATATATATCTTAATATAGATAAATATATCAGATCTACAGTTTCAAATAGTTAAAAGCAGTTTCTATATATGTATTAGCATGAATTTTTTCTATGCAGCTAGCATCTTTGAAATACTTCCATTTTTCACTTTAAAATGTATCTAAACATTTATAGAGAGAAATAACTTTTGTAGTAAACTCTTCTTCACATCTTTAAATACTCTTTGTTTAATTTATTTTTTATTATTTAAGAATGCACCTATTCTTCTGTCCATCTATAGTATCTAGTAGTTAAGATCACAGTCACAGTTATGAGACAGAATTTTAAGTATGTATTTGGAATCTTACAAAATTATCCGTCTTTCACTTGAATATGTATTTGCTTTATTTACTGGATATATCTTATATGAAAAAGTATCTGCTTTCTCTTTGATTAACAGTATCTAATAATTATGATCTATTTTTATATACGTATAAGATTGCATTTGAATTATGTGGTTAAAATCTTTAAAATTATCTGTCTGCCCTTCAAAAATGTTCTTAACATACCTAGTTCTTCCGCCTCAACTTCTTATCATATATTTAAATGCATTTTTACTTAGTTTATATCTTGTTATATCAAAATGTATGTGATCACACGTTAAGCTAGATTATCAACTATCTAAATTTATTGTGTACTCACATATGTGATCGAATCCTCAGAAAACTTCTATCTTTTGCCTCGAAAACGTATCTAAGCACATAAGTATCTGAACTGTGCAGCTCATCTATAATTTAATTTATCTAAGATTCTAAAACGATAAGCTACATTATCTAGTATCTTTACTTTATACCACACTCTTGTATGTGATTAAACGTTCAGAAAAGTTACATCTTTTCGCTAGAAACTCAAATCTCGTTCATCCGCGAAAGTATCTCAACTTCGCACCACATTTTCATATGCATCTACACTCGCCGTACATCTAATTACATGAAAATGTGTCTGGCCTTACGTTAATCTACATATTCATACACGTATCTAAACCCACTAGGTATCTAGGTGGGCGCACAGAAGACACACACATCGCAGTGTGTATTTTTATGATATACTTATTTTTGCATGACTGACCGAGCATTGGGGCAGAAAAGTATGGGTTGCAAATAAAAAGCGCATAATAAGCGTTTAAATGCAATTTTCTGGGCAAAACGAAACGTTCAGCAGGCAAAAGGCAAAATATCAAATGGAATTATATGTTTTGCAGCACGTTGATTAGAATGAAATATGTTTCGTGGCTGCGGCAACATCGCCAGCAAAGGCAAAAGAGTCCAAAGAGTCCTTTTTCTTCTAACAGAAATATTTAGGTACCTTTTAAAGAGACAGACAACTCAAAATCGGACTGTTTTTTTCCTTTTATTTTCGATTTTCTACTTTTTGCTGGCCCATTCATTTCATTTCTTTTGGCTGGATGGCGCGCTGGCCAATAATTTTGTGAGGGTGCCGCCAAAAGGGCAGGCGCAGCACATCGCATCGCATCGCATCGCATCGCATCTCTCCGAGTTCTTTGTTTGAAATAGATTATTGGCAATATGTATAAAATATTTATTTCGTCTGCGCAAAAGTTCAAGGATTCTGTCGTGTGGGTTCAGTGAACCGACGCCTGTTTTCGTGGGCCCCAGAAAGACAGCCGGAAATATCGAATTCGCTTTAATTACGTTCGAACAAATTAATAAGTTTGATGAAAAGTGAAACACACAATGGCGGCAGCAGATGTCGCCTCCGTCCGAGTCGAAGTCGGAGTCGGAGTCACATGGAAAATCGTGTGCCGAGACGATAAATTGCTTTGCAAAATCAATATCCGCTTTTGCGTAAGTGTGCGCCCTAATGACTCAAAAGGCGTGGCGTGGCGTGACACTGACACAAGGTGTGCCGCACTCACTGTCGAAAGAAAGGGGTAGCCTAGAATGGGTAACCCGAGTAGCGCAGGAAAGTGAAGAAAGCCGTAGCTAGGCACGTGCCGCCCACCAGCTGCCGCTGTGAAAGTGAACGCCAAGAAGCCTGCGTGTGAGAGGGGAAGCAGCGGGGCAGAGTATGCGACACACTGATTGATCTGCGCGACCGTCTCCGACAGAGTCCGCACTGTGCCAAGGAATTCCTAAGAATACACGGAACTCACACACAAAAACGACGACGCACAACGCGGCACGCAAAAAAGGGTGGAATACAATATAATAATAACAAGGAACATGAAGATCGTATTATTTAATTTGGCACTGTGCCCCGGCCAAGGGTTTTGTGTGTGTGTTTTTTTTTCTTTTTGCCGCTGCGTCACTGTGAGTGTATCAATGAATCGAAAGCGAATGCGAATCTCTCGATCGCGTGCGGCAAACATTTCCACGGATTCAATCTCAGAGCCAGCATCGGTTCCTTCTTTTTTGTTCCTCATCATTCCGCGATTTGATTTGTCTTATGAGTTTTTTGCTGTAATCTTGTGGGTTGTGCCGCTTGTTTAGGCAATAAATGCATATAAAATACGTTTAACCCCAGTGAAATACTGAGTGGAATTTGGCAATAAAAATAATATCATACCTAATATCATACTATTATTATTTGAATGTGATAACATGGTTTTATATAAAGTATTCTCATTTTACTTATTAAACTGCAAGTTCCCAAGCAACATTTGATTGACAGTTGAGTGTTAGAGGGTTAAGATCGTGTCGTCTTCGGGTTTTTTTATTGTAGACAAAATAATGTGTGTAATCGTATTGCAGTCAGTTTTAATACTTTTCCCATATCTGTAGCTGATGACTAATACGCATGCAAGTTCCAAGAAAATTGCAGACATACCACGAATAGTTTTGGGCGCAGGCAACTTCTTGGCTCGCATGCCAAATTGCAACTTAATTATAAATTGCAAAAAACAAAAAAAAACAAAAACAAAAGATAACAACAAAACAAGAAGGAACAGCTGTCCATGGGAAGATGTCGAACTTGTAATACTCTTACAGAGCGCAAACCGATTTATATTTATAAATGCAGTTTGTATCTTTAAGTTTCCAGTCTAGTTTATCTCTCTATATATAGTTAATTTAAAAGTATAGTATTATTAACTTGCTACCCTCACTGGTTACCAAGTGCGACAGTAGTGTATTAGACCTCACACAAGCTGTGGAAAAATCGCAGAGCTGCGAAAAGCAGCAAAGTATCAGCTGCAGTGTAAAATTGTAGCGTCAGACTGAGACTTGTGAAGCGCCATATAAAACAAAAACTGCTAATTTAACTGTTAGTTTCACATGCTACACACACACACACACGAACACATGGAAACTTCAATGAAAATGCCATGGAAATGCAGTGGGCACTGGAAAATCCATGAAATGTGCGAGTACATGTATTAAAGCAAGAAAATCTTCCGCGTTTGTGTAATGCAGGAAGATTTTGCATGATATTTGCTTTTGTGTGTGCCTCACACATGCATACACACACATACACATGCATATACATTTATATATATGCATATATACCTTATATTTCAGACCAAATTGAGTCTGGGTCTTGCTGCAATTTCAGCTGAAAAATCCAATGCAAAAACTTTGAGAAACTAGCTGAAAATTATCTGAAAACTTAAATTATCTGAAATAAGATACTAGCTGTAAATTATCTCCAAACTATCTGTTACTATCTGGAAACTATCTCGAAAGTATCTGATGCTCGATTTTAGCAGAACCAGCGCGATATATCTGCAATTTCTCTGCTCAAAGTCAAGTGAAGGAAACGTACGACGCAAAGATCCGGTGAGAGAGCGAGGAAGTGCGAGCGAAAGAGCAGCACAACGAGAGTGAGAGGGAGAGGGGGCGAGAGAGTGCGCGCTTCACACGCGACTTCCACTTGGAAGAAAGCAGCGGGAGCAGAAACCTGTACACATGACTGAGCTCCTCTCGAGTGCCGCAGCCGCAGCCCCTCTCTCCCTCTCTCTCTCTCTCTCGCTTTGGTAGCGCCACCAGCGATCGACGTCAGCGACAGCGTGCGAAAGTGAAATCGAACCTTTGCTGCCGGCGTTTGCGCTTTTATAAACAACAACAGCAACAACAACAGCAGCAGCACAAACAGAAAAAGCATCAACAGCAGCAACAACAAGCGCAGCCGGTTTCAAAGTTAGCAAGGGGCGCGACTCGAGTGGGGCGGCTTTGGCTTTGGCTTTGGCTTTAGCAGTAGCCGTAGCCGTAGCTGACAAGTGCGACCACGGCTGCCAGCACACACCCCCTCCCTGCCGTTACAACCCCCTGCTCGCCTTCAATTAATAATAAATAAAAAAAATACAGCGTGCTTAACTTTTGTAAAAGTTTCGCATTTTATTTTTAAAGAGGCGACTGAATGAAATTTTCATTTCGGTATCGGTTCACGTTCCGACAGAGACAGCGACAGCGGCAGCGACGGCGACAGCTTTTGGGGCCTCCGGTCAGTGAACTTTGTCCGACTGGACTTTCGTCATGTAAATTTGCATACGCGCGCGCTGCCTGATGACGCGGCCACTTGGCGCACTTGGGTGCTTTCGGTGCTGTGATTAAGTTCGGGTGTGATATGTGTCTTGTGGGCTGCGGCTGGCTAAGGGTTATGTGGGATGTGGGATGACGTGCCAAATCGCCTGACGCCAGTCATTAGGGCAGCCAGTTGCTCCGGCTACCGGCAGGCAGGCAGCACTTGCTAATTTGCATACGGGTGTCTTGAGTACTCGTATTACGGCTAATTGTGCCATTCCATCAAATCAATTTTGCATCTCGGCAAATATGCAGTTTTAATTAGTTAATAACCACGTTGCCCTGCAGCCAGCAGCTCGCAGCAGCTTGCAGCTGACAGCGTCGCGTCGCCTTTACTCACCGTAGCGAGGATTCCTTAGATAACATGAAAACGAAATGAACTCGATCCACTTCTCCCATTCTCTCGATCGGCTAGACCTGCCAATGGGTGTCGCGCGCAATTAGCGCCATATATCAATTACAGTACATAAATAATATCAGCTCCATAGATGTGTGTATGTACTCGTGCTTGCACGTAATTTACAAACAAGACGAGCGCGCGCGCGCCCGCTGAGACCGTTAAAGTTAAAGTGTTTATATTATAAATCATTTATTCAGATTGCAGCATGGCTCGCTGGTGTGTATTGGTCAGTTATGCCCGTTGCCCAGCCAGTCGGTCCACTGGCGGGTCAGTTAGACGCCCCACACGGCCGCATGGCACGGCGTCAGATCAGCTGATCATCGCCGGATCATCGGATTGAGGTATCTGGGGCTAAGACGTAGGGCGCACGCGATTGGCGCCAGACACAAGTGTTAGACAGGTCGGGGATTAGACAAATGAGTTCTCTGCTCGGCTTATCAATCAATCGTTATTTATTTATGCAGTTATGTAGTTCACATGTAGTACACAACGCTTGACCATTCGGTTAGTTGTATTACATGCTCAACATACACAAAAAACGTACAATTCCATTAAATAGCATATTTTCTCCGTTTGTAAATCTCTATAAACATTATGTGCTGCGTTTCTAATAATAATAATATTGCAAAAACAAATGCAATTACACTGGTCGGTATAGTTATGCCTCGCGAACTCTGCAGGCTTGTTTAAAATACATTGAAACTCTCAATTTCGTTATTCATATATATAGTTTATCCAAATTTACGGTTTATATTGTTCTGCCCATAAAAGTATGCAATACTTTTCGCTTGTCCATACGCCAAATACATATACTAAGCATTTTTATGTCTATTTTTTGTGTTGCATGTATGTATGTATTTCCGCTCTGAACACATTTGTATTTTGCTCCGAAAACTTTGCGTAGTTTCGACGGGTTAATATTCTTATCAAAGTCTACTTTTGTGCGGTGCCTCAAAGTTAGTACCAAATCCCGCCGCAATATTTCGGCAGCGGGTTGTGTAAAATTGTGTACAAAAATGGCTACAAATACAGCTAAATGTAAAGCTAGATTTCCCGCTATTTCCGCTTTAGCCATTACGGGAAATAAGCTCAGCTTGCACGACTGAAAAAACAATTCATATTCGAAATAATCACTAAATCAGTATGCTAATATACATGGATAGACACTAAGCTTCTAAATACAAGTATGATAGGTAAAGTAACTTCTGCGCTTGTTATTAGTTAACCAGAGTTGTGCAGTACATAGAGTATTTACTGTAGTTATTAATTACTGCTGGTATTTTCAAACACAAAGAAGGCGAGGCATATCGAGTATGATCGTGCGTGTATCAAAGGATACTTTACAAATATCGAGATTTGCGCTTACAAATGTACACATTTAATTCACAACAAACACACATCCATACAAAACTCCAGCTTACATTGGAAATGATCGATACAACTACAAGGTTTAAGTGGTAACTATTCAACTATCTAATAGTTACGAATATGCCAAGAATTTGACATTAATTCGACAAGGCTCGAGGGGTCTAGTCGCTGGGATTCGTGTGGAATGTTCATAAAAACTTGGTTCACATACATACAAGTAATTCGTATTATTGGTCGGTTCTGTACTAATTTCTGACTCAATTAGGGGTTCTGTTTTGTCTCTTTTCTTCTTATAATTGTATTCAATAACTCTATTTGAGCTAGGGCAATTGTGCAGTTGACCTTTGGACATGCATCAGAAGGCATCGTTGAGCTCGACGACTGACATCCGAAGTTCCAAGACAGGCGATAGCTACTGTTGTCTCGCTACCATATCTAAGCCACCCTCCTCCTCCATTTTCGTGAGGAACTTGATGACTCGATACTGAGGATCCGATTGTCGTGCCATGTCGATTAACGCCAGCAGCTTCTTGATGCCAATGCACACACGCTTGCCGGCCATTTTTCTGGCCACGCTCTGAAGTTCTTCGGGACTGAAGAGATCTGAGTGATCTAATACAGTTAATACATGCTCGGGGCTGGACAAATTGGAGACATGCAGGACGGAGGTGAATGCGGACAACATTTCCATTTCTTCGAGCACCTCACGACGGCTTGAGGTGCATAGGATGAGCAGCTTGCGGCCCTTGGGCGGTTGCTTTTTGAGCAGCACCAGCAATGCCTGCAGAGTCAGGTTGGAGTAGCGCGGTCCAATGGGACCGTAATCGAGCAGACGTTCCACATTGTCCACAACGATGCAGCTGAGCGTGGAGCGGTAGGCATCATCAAATATCTTACGAATGTGCAAGCACTTCGCGGACTCAGTGAATCCAACCATATCCTCGGGAGAACAAACCTTCACGAAGGGAAAGTCACTCATCTTGGCCAAATTGGCGGCCAGCGCCGATTTACCAGAGTTGGGAGCACCCTCGATGAGAACAGACACTAGTCCAGAGTTTTCCGAAGCTTTGGCCTGCTGCACATAGAGCATACCGTCTTCCAGAAGGCTGGTCACCGGTTGTCCCCAGTTGATTATACCGCGCGCCAGCATATTTTCGAGCATTTCTTGAGCGGCACCGAAGGCTGGCTTGATGTCGTTCTCCAAGGCGTGCAAAAAGTCCGATCGGGTTACCTTAAGCTTCTCCATTGCTTCGGGATCAACGTGTACCTTGGCATCTGCTTTAATAAGGCGATTCATGGCCGTTGACTGAGCGGCACGAACCAGACCCTCCAGCTCGGCACCACTGAAATTCTTGGTGCGCGCAGCAATTTCGGCGTTGTCCACATCACCTGCGATCTTATTGAATTCACGCATCCGCTTCGTGTGTATGTTGAGAATCTGAACACGTCCCTGCTCGTTGGGCAGACTAATTTCCATCTGAACCTCCAGGCGACCAGGTCGCAGCAGAGCCTCGTCAATCATGTCTCGGCGATTGGTCATGCCAATCACCAATATGTTGTTCAATTGCTCCACACCGTCGATCTTAGCCAACAGCTGATTAACCACGGTATCGTGCACACCACTGTTGCCCGCCACGGAGCCACGTGCCTTGCAGATAGCATCGATCTCGTCGAAGATGATAATGTGCAGGCCACTATTGGGTCCCAGACGTTTTTCCTCCTCCTCAGCTTCGGCAAACAATCGACGGATATTGGCCTCGGATTCACCCACATACTTGTCCAGAATCTGGGGTCCATTCACAATCTTGGGCTCGCGTGCATTGAGCATGGTGCCAATCTGTCTGGCCATCAGAGTTTTACCGGTACCAGGGGGTCCATAAAGCAATATGCCCTTGACGTGCTTAATGCCCAACTGTTCCACCAGCTCGGGCGGGAAGACGCGCGACGCGAAGGCACGTCGAAAAATTGCATTGAATTCATTGTCCAGACCACCGATTCCCATTTTGCCAAAGTCCCAGTCGGGATTTATAATTGACTGCCGCACAATTTTGCCCTTCGATCTTCCTTGAAGATTCAGCACCGAGTTCTCGGCCTTTTCGAATTGCACCGCAGTATTGCCGAGTATGCGGCCAAAGCGCACGTTTCGGGTCTTCGCCTCCTTGCCGTCCCCAACTGTTCTCGGATCAATGGCCTCCAGCGTCTTTACTGCTAGTCCAAGCAGTTTCTTGTCCTTGAAGTGGAAGACCAGCGTTTGGCCCACAGTCAAGGCCATGCCCGAAAACTGTAGTATGAACTCCTTGGCCATTTCATCAGAGTCGTAGGGCTCTTGGGTAATGGTTTTCTTTTGCAGAAAATCCGTCTCAAATGACACCTCGGTGATGATGTCGGAATTGGCATCAAAACGATAGGGTCGCACATCGATTTCCTGGTTAATTGACAGAGTGGCCCATTTTCGCTGCACCAGCGAGAAGCCAACATGTCCACGTGGCAGTTCCGCAATCTTCTCGAGCGCAAATATGTAATGTTGTCCAGCACCAGGTGAAATGTCCGCATATCTGTCATAGGAATGATGAAACAACAAAGAATTAATCACTGCACCGCAACGAGACGCCCACGCAGCGTAAGCAAAACTCAAGCAAAACTCGGAGCGCAAAAAAAGAAAGGGAAACTGACTTCACTTCGTCCGTAAAATCGGCAACATTCACGATCGCTTTGTTGGTCAGCGATAGCTCATCCGTGGGGCATTTAATGGCTCTCATTTTGTGCGCCATTTCACTTGCCATTTTTGCAGCACAACTTTTTAATAATTAATTTTCAAGCGCAACTCAATATTGTCAGGCGAAATAGTTTTCCAAATACTGACTCACCAACAGCTGTTCGCTGTGTTGTGCAGCCCTGTGAGGAAAAAAACAATATTTGGTGTATACACTGGAAGTGCGGCATTGGAACGAGAAGGAAACAGCTGTTGTTCGCTTGGAAGCAGTGCTGCCAACTTTTGGGTACAAAAAATAGCTGATTTTTACAAGCACCTATGTAAAAAAAAGCTAAAAATAATTTACGTAAATATGCTAAGAAATTTATAATAAAATAAAATAGCTAACTTTTAATATGTTAAAAAAAACTAAATAAAAATTGCAATTACTTAAACAAATGTAATTGGTATCTTTAAAATATGAATTCAAAAAAGCGGAAGCTAACTTAAAAAAAAACGGGGTTGGTTTTATAAAAAAAAAAGAAATTTGGGGAATTTTTGGAAGAGAGTAAGAAAGAAATTTGATTTATGCATTTAAAATTTTAAAAGTTTGTTGTTTTTATGTATATTTTATATACGTTAACGATTAAATTCACAATTCAAATTTGTTTAGAGTTAATATAACTGAGGTCCTAAAATTGCTCTCCCACCGGCTTGATAGTCAGCTCGTGGATTTGTACGTGTGGCGGCGTCTGTATGCAGTAGGTGACCGCGTCGGCCAAGTCTTCCGCTCGCAACATTGGGGCGCCGGCCATGGAGTTGTTTCCATGTATTTCAGTATCCACACCACCGGGGCTGATGCTCTGCGGGAGAAAAACTGCCTTGTAGCAAGTGCTGCGAGTACTTTCAACAAGCTGAACCCACCGTAATTTTGGTTTTCGTGCCCTTCTTGAGGAACTCCCAGCGCAACACATCGGCGAGCGCAGTGACTGCATATTTGGATGGAGCGTACATGCTGAGGCCATACATGGGCACCTTGTGTCCCACCACGCTGTTGATGATCACCACATGCCCGTCGTTCACCCTGCGCCGCTGCAGAGATTGGAACACTTCGCGTGTGCACCACGAGACGGCCAACACGTTGGTGTCCAGTGTAGAGCGCAGCGCTTCTGTGTTACCCTTGTCCGTAATGTTTGTTAAGCGTACAATTCCGGCATTGTTTATCAGCACATCCGCACCGCCCAGCGTCTCATCGATCCATGCCATGGAATCGATTACCTGCTGCTCCACACTGACATCACAAACGCGGGCATAAAAACGTGCGCCCCGATCCATGGGCAGCGATGCCTTCAACTCCAGCAGACGCGCCTCACGACGCGCCAATCCCACAACAATCATGCCCTTGGCCACCAAATCTTTGCAACAGGCAGCACCAATGCCAGAGCTGGCACCCGTCACAACGGCCACACGATTCAACCAACGTTCCATTCTTTCTGCCAACTTAAAACACTTTAAGGCGTTTCAAAGTTTCCCATTGTTTATATAGCTTATGTAGCTCTTACTGAGCGTGAAGAGTACGCAACAAATGCCCATAAAAGGGCATTGTTGTCTAAAGAGTAGTTCCACAATTCGGACTATAAATAAATGTATAATTCCACTAGCTTGCTAGCCGGAGATAACGTGAACTCGCGGAGAGTCAAAAGGTTTGTTTCCGCACTATTTGGCAGTTAGAGGGACGTAACTTGACATTAAGAGGGGTTTTTTGAGAGGACACAAATATCTCTTCGAAAAGTTTCTGAAGAGAAATCAAGTATAACGATTTCTATCATTTTCCTTCTCTTTCCTTTAACATGTTATATAGATTTATATGCTCATGCCTTGGCCTATGATTTTGGAGTTAGGCGACCATGGTATTTCTTGTAGTACCAGAGTAGTTTACTCTTAATTTGCAGTATCTGATCAGGCAGAGCTGACTAATCAAAGGGCATATATATCAAAACAAACAAATGGAATTGATTTATTAATATATATTAATCAGCTGTTGTTTGCATTGCACTTAAGATTAGCACGCTGTGCTAGCAGTACCACATTCTCCAAGGTAACTTCGGGGGTAACGTAGAACTTCAGTGCGGCATCGTAGCCGTTGGCCTTTAGGTGCTCCACACGTCCGTGATCGAGGACACGCTTGCATTGATATCCGATCAGTTCGCGCTGCTCGCGATCAAGTCTTTGGGTTGGTTCCTGCTTGGGCTGTGCCTCCTGCGCCTCAGCCTCAGCCTCGGCCATGGCCTTGCGACGCTCGCGACTGAGACCTGAGCCACAGACCGCCCAGCTAACCATTTTGGTAATGATTGCAAATTGTCTTGGGGTAATGCCCTGCGTTTGCAGCCAAGATTTGCCAACGTAGGAGCGCCATGAACAGCGATGGTGACAGCACAGGGCAATGAGTATATAGTCCGTGGTGCAAGCGTCGTCGCCGAGAATGCAGCGCAGCGTTAGATCTGTGGCAGCGCCGCACAAATGCTTTGATAGTGCCACATTGCGTTTGGTTCGATGCAGCTCGGGCAGCTTGGAAAGCTTGAGGTCGGCAATATCGGCGCGTATGCGTTGCACCAGCTCCTTATTGGTCAGTTTGTTGTCCTTTTTGTGGCGCAGCGATAGGCGATCCACAAGCACCACCTGTGAGTTGTCCACTTTTTGGGCACCCAGTGCCGTAGCCAGGTAGAAGGCGAGTTGCCCCTTACCGGCGCCGAATTCAATGTAGCTGGTATCATTGCCCAGCTGATTGTCATGCTCAAGTATACCCAATAACGCGGATGTCTGTACGAGATGCTTCCGCGTCTCCGCGCCGTACTCCTCGTGGCTGAGTGGCTCCTCCAGCAATGCATATTGCCAGCTTAGCTGCTCAATTTTGTCTGCAATATGTGCATCGTACAGCTGTTTCACTTTGTCTATGACGCCGTAAAACTCTGCGTCGTCCAACTCATGCAGTTTGAGCTTCTCAAAGCTGTCCACCTCTTGTTGAAGATCTTTTTCCAGTTCCTCGCCAGCATTAATCTCTTTGACTATGTAGGGCAGCGAGCTGACCTGATCTCTGGCATTGCAAATGCTAAGATGTTTGCTCAATTTACGTTTGAAGATAGTGTGTTTTGGATCCAATGGGCAGGGAATGCGCTCGGCATCGGGGTCCTCGGGTGGCGTCTCAGTTGCCGGCTCGTGCGCTCCACAAAACAAACTGCCCTTGTTCGGTGCCATTTTGCAGTAGCGCTTCTTGCGGTGCACCCAGTGGGCACAGCTGGTTGGCGCAGGTGGTTCGTTGTCTGCGGTCATTTTGGGTTTCTTGGCTGGACTGTTGTCAGCCATTCCAGTGGCTAACAAATCCTGTGAGTCCCGCACGTGATACTAATCAAAACAAAACTACGAAACATGCAGTGTGGCCGTACGTGGCATATTTTACTTAACAGAGAATATTGTGCAGCCAACTTCGCGGGGCTCATTTTTGCGCGCGGCTGAATTCGATTGCTAATCGATACATATTCCAAATTATTTTATATTGATCAAAATAAAAAATACAAGGACCGACATTTTTCCATTATAAAAAAAGCGCTATTTAAATGCCATTTTTGTGCAATAGATGCAAATAATATACTTTCTATAAGCATTGTAATGGGGATTCAAGTGCAATAGTTTTGGCGCCGTTTTAACAGACTAACAACCTGTTAACTGGTTAACAGAATGAAATGCTGCAAAATGAACAAGTTCGGTTCAATTGAACTAAGCAACTAAAACACAAAAAAGCCGCGAGGCGCAAACGTTTTGCTAATAAAAAACAACCGAAAATAAGTTAAAGTAAACGGATTTTTATAACAAACAAATTGTAATCGAAATACACTGAACACTATGTAAGTAACAGACAAGAAACAGGGTAGGGGATGCTGCTGTGACATGACTTCAAGCCGATTGAAAAACCAACCCGCTTAACTCGCTTTTTTTTCTGGCAGGGCTCTCGTGAAACCCAAATCGGAACTGACGCCAGAGGAGCTGGCACGCCAGGAAGAGGAGGAGTTTAATACCGGCCCGCTGTCGGTGCTCACCCAGTCAGTGAAGAATAATACACAAGTGCTGATCAACTGCCGCAACAACAAGAAACTGCTGGGACGCGTCAAGGCGTTCGACCGCCATTGCAATATGGTGCTGGAGAACGTGAAGGAGATGTGGACGGAGCTGCCGCGAACGGGCAAGGGCAAGAAGAAGGTGAAACCCGTGAACAAGGATCGCTTTATTTCGAAAATGTTCCTGCGCGGCGATTCTGTCATTCTGGTGCTCCGCAATCCGCTGGCAACGGCAGCGGGCAAGTAGACTGAAACTGCCAAAATAAACAAAACTCAAAACAACTAAAACAATTCCCGAGTCCAAGAGTCAACAACAAACAATAAAACCGAATGCAATTTTTATAATTCACATAATACAAGACGATTTTGTACACAAACAGATTCAATTCTCCGACAGTTGCTTGTGCAGTATGGGCACATAGTCGTCGTACTGTGCCTGGTAGAAGGTGCCTGCCACCGGGTTGCCCAGCTGATGATGCTCGGCAAAGCGAGAGACATGGAACTTGGGACGATTGTTGCGCGACCTGTTGCTAACGCGTGGCCCGTCGAACTGCAGCATGCCCGGCTGCTTGTACAGCAGGAACACATAACGATGCAGTCCCGTGTCCTTGGGTGGACCAGAGCCCACATAGTCGGCCAGTGCCTCGCCGCTGGCCACATCGTTGCCACGTATATTGACAACAACCCAGTGCTTAAACTCGCGGAACTTGGGCTCCGCACGACTGGGCGCATCGGGATCGGTCATGACCAGCGTGTAGTAATCATTAGGCTCAGCTTCCCACTCAACCAGCGGCTTGTTCTTCACCTGCGTTGGGGTAAACTCCACGCCATTCTCGGCAACAAGGCCGTTGCTATACGTGACCTTTGAACGAAAAGTTTCACTTTTTTAATAGTTTACGCATCTTTCAGTATAACACACCTTGAGCAGCTTGTTTGGAGCAACTGGAATAACATCTGGCACTACACCTTGCGCCTTAAATGATTCCTCTACAGATATGGATTGCACAGTCAGTACGCTGGCAACCAGAACCAAAGTAAACAACATTTCCAGCAAAAATCAACGCAGGCGGAGATGACTTAATCAGGCAGATAACTGAAAGATTGCTCCGACGAAAGTCGCACCCGCTCGCTGGCGAGGTCTGTGCGCAACTGAAACCAGTTTCACTCCGACTGGGCACTTTTAAAGCGGCAGCTGCAGCAGCGAACTCGACTGGAAAATCGAGTAGGGTAAAATGTGTATTATTAAGAGTCTCGGGTATCGCTTAGTTGCACGGCTATTTTGATAATTGACAACAAAAGAACTAGCAAATTTTGTAAATTAACAAAAATGTGATTGATTGCGAATTATTTGCCAGACAGTTGCTTGTACAGCTTCGGCACATAGTCATCGTACTGTGCCTGGAATAGATTACCGGCCACGGGATTGCCTAATTTGTATTTGGCCACGAATTTGGCCGTGCTGAATTTACCGCGATTATTTCCGCTGGTCTTCGGTATGCGTTGCTCCGAGCAGGACAACTTGTTGGGTTGCTTGAACACCAGAAAGACATAGCGATGCAATCCGCTATCCTTTGGCGGGCCAGAGCCCACATATTCGCTAAGCACGTCGCCCTTATCGATCTCTGTTCCAGGCACATTCACGACAAGCCAATGATGCCACTCTCGGAACGAGGGCTGCTTGCGGCTCGGTGCATCCGGATCGGTTAGCAGCACTGTGTAAAGTGCGTTCGGTTCTGTGGGCCAATCCATTTTCGGCATATTCTTCACTTGGGTGGGTGTCAGCTCGTTGCCCTCCGAGACATCCACACCGCTGCCGTAGCTCACCTGTGCGAAATACAATGAAACAATGCAGGCAGCTTTTGATCTTGCTCAAAATTGCGGCCTACCTTGAGCACAGACGTCGGTGCCACCTGCAATATATCCGGAATAACCTTGTGCTTGGCAAAGAACTCGACAGAATCGCCCATTATGAAAAAAATCAAATTCAGTTCAGCTTTTATTGAGTTTGAAATTTGTTTTTTAAACGAGTCGTTTGATTTTACTGCAAAAACTGCCTGAGCTGTTCCTATAGTTTCACTTAAGTTGTATGATGTTTTACAGTGTAGAGCGAAATGGCTTTAATGTGTTTCTTTGGGAATCCAGAAGAAACCAAGCCGGCCCGCACAGTTCGTTTACTTTCGAAGGAGTTTTGTGTCGGTTAACCGCTCTGAATAATGGCCTTTTCGAGTATGGGAACATCTTTGGACCACATACTCGAAAAGAAATTGGCAGCCAAGGGGAATCCGAGGTTGTAGCGATCGACAAAATCTCTGATATTGAAGCGTTGTCTACCCTCGTTTCTATGCTTGGGGACCTTTGGAAAGTCGAATTTGAGGAAATCCGATTGCTTGTACAACAATAAGATATAACGATGCAATCCAGATCCCTCCTCGGGCATGGCACCCACGTAGCTCGCACGCTCATCGGCCAAACTTAAGTTATTGCCCGGTATGTTGACCACCAACCAGTGCAGTTGTGATCTGAGCGTGGGATACACCTTTGTCGGAACATCGGGATCTATCATTATCAGTGTGTAGTAGGTATCCTTGCCGGCTATCCATCTGACCTCCGGCGGATCGCGCACCTGCATCGGTTGCAGTTCGATGCCACGATCTGCATTTATCGTGCCCAAATAGGTGACCTGAAGTAGCATGTGGAGTGATCAGTTGGAAACGTATGGTTCACGCGTTCCGCTGCTTACATTGAGAAACTCTTGTGGTCCCGTTTCCAGGACATCGGGTACAATATCGGCGTGCCTGAGGAATTTGAGCACCAACGGCTCAGCCTCGTGACTCGAGCACAGGCATAGCCAGAGAAACAAACAGACAACGCCAAGGCAGCGCTTATACAACATTTCTGACTTAAACAATGAAACTGGCCTTCATTTCAGTTGCTCGGCGCTTTAAGTAGTTCGCCCCGGACCAGAGACGGCAGCGCTGCGTAACTGTCTAAAGCAACTTGCAAACCGGCTGTATTGGTCTAGGTCTGGTGGACAGTTTAATCGACTTGGTGGCTGGCATTGTGGTCTTGGCGAAAACAGCTGGTCGAAGGCGTTAACTGATTAGAAGTCTGCTGCTACTCTTCCTTTGTGGCAAGCACACTTCATCATTTAGGCCACCTACGTGGTGCACGGCAACTTGCGTGATTCGAAAAAAAAAACAGTTAGCAAATTCATTTGGCAAGCCGTGTGATAAAACGAGATGCGATTTTTGAAACATGCAAATCGGCTGCGGGTTCACGATCACGTAATACCTGAGCAGTCGCCGAGTCGGGAATATGCGCTGATTAAGCGGTTCCGGTTGATTTTCAACTTGGAGAGTCAATTTATTTAATGAACGAAGTATAATCAGATAAGCCCAATCTAAAAAGAATATTTAAATATTTAAGGTAGAGTTGCTGCGTTTCGTTGGGGAATTGGGTTCATTCTCTTTTATCGAAACACTTCGTTCGTTTAAACGAACTTCATAGGCGATTCAACTCTAGTGTAGGGTATACAGACAGTGGATACTGGCAACTCTCTCGCTTCGATCGAAATTATATCAAATTGAAATGCGTCATATTTAAGTGCCCGATCCCACTGTGAATAGAATAGAGTGCGCTGCATTTCATTTAGCTTCAATTTATGCATTTATTTTAATAAATTAAATAAATAATAATTCAATTAGGTAGCTTGATTTTTGGTCGATTTCTAAAGGGAAAGAAAGCGTAGGGGAAATTGCAGGATAGAGTAGGCAAAGCGATAGAAAGGAGAAACAGCTCAGGAAAAGGAAAGGAAGTGAATAGAGAGGCGAAAGAATAAAAGTCGCACGCGCTTTAACTTAAGAACTAATTTATATATGGCCTAGGCATGTTCCGGTTCCATTTGGTCTGCTTACACAGAGTAGCAGGCACATCCGCTCCCTGGCAACGAGAGAGAGAGAGAGAAAGAGGTGAAGATACCTTGCTACTCGGTTTCTTGGTATGTACAACGGCAGTGCGAGCGCTATGCGCTCTCTTGTCTAAGAGGAGGAGCTGTAGCTGGACGAAGTGCCCGAAGTGGAGGACGACGACGAGCCGGCGGAGTAGGATGACGAGCTGCTAGGGTGGTACGAGCTGTAGGCCAGATTCTGTGAGTCCCAACGCGCGTATGGGCCACCGCTCATGGGCTCCCAGCTGCTGGGATCGTACGACGAGGCGGTGGTGCTGGGCACGCCGTATTCGGTGGCTGGCACGGGAGCTGGCATTGGCACCATGTTCATCTTCATGCCGCCCAACTTCTGGATCAGGTTGTAGATAAGGAAGCCAAGCACCAGCTTAATGGCAATCTTGGACAAGATCAGAGCCTTGGTGGCCTTCAGACTGACCAGAGCCAGCAGAATGGGCATGACCACCTTCAACTTGAGCTTCATGAGCAGCAGCAGGGGCAGGAACAGCTTGTCCTTGTTCTTCTTCTCGGCGCGACCTTTTAAGTAGATCATGGAATAATGGATGATAAAATACCGAACAGCAAAGCAACCAGGAATGACAGGTACACACCTTCTTCTTTGGGCAACTCCAGGTCAAAGCCACGATCGGCACGATAGGTCACCACGGAGCTGGCAAAGAATGTTTCGGGCAGCTGGACGCGCACCTCGTTCGTGCGCAGAATGCGACCGAGACGATCGACAATCACCTTATCGATGACATCGTCGTCGAAGGCACGACCACTGACCTCCTCCTCGACATTGGCGACCGTGTCCAGATAGGTCAGCACCTTCTCCTTGAGGCAATGCATGGCATTGGCATGGAAGCACTTATCCACAATTGTCGAGATTAGCTCGTCGGAGCTGTGGATGCGCGGCGTGACGGCATTATCGATGGCAGCACCCTGTACCGATGCTGTCAGCAGCAGCAAACAACCGAACGCGATGAAGGACGTAAAACGGAATGCCATCTTTGATATGGTCGTATTGATTCACAGCGATCTATCCACGCGATACGATTCTATTTGATACACTACCAGAGCGCGTAGTGTGTACTGCGATGCCGATGCGACGACAATGTTGGACAATTGTTCGAGTACCGACGATTTTATACCGCCGCTCCTAGGGCGCTAAGAGACCCAGAGCGACAAGCGGCACCTGAGACCGTTTTCCAAGTTTTGGAGCGCACAATTTTTGTAGTTGTTGTTGCTGTTCGTTTATTCGTTTTTTCTTTTCGATTTTTTTTTCGCTTTTGGACAGCTACGAATCGAGTGACGAAAGCCCGTGCCCATGCCCGTGCCGAACCTTAGCCAACTCTTCCGAGTGTCCAAAGTTTTTCACCAAACAATGTTGCGTCGGCTGTTGATATCTGGGTTGCCTGGCTTGGCTCCCCGAGCAAGCTTTCTCGCTTTCCATATCGAAGGCAGCGGACAGCGCAACGACAACCCGTTGACCAACCGAACCGAACACCCCCGCCCGATTCTCGCAGTTGCATTATCGACGTCCGATGAAAATAACTTTTGCCGTCCGATTAGTATGCAAGGCATCATATCTTACGCGACCGAGCGACCACAAGAAAGCCACAGACCGTAGTCAGACAGACAGTCGACCCGGGTCCGCTGCACGTACATTTTTCAACGTATTGTGTCAAATTTCGATAGCAGAAATCAGTACGGAACTCGACTACGCATCGGTATTGGCCCTGTCGCGCCAGCTGGATTAGGCCATTTGATATCTGCATGCGGAACTGCCTGACGAACTTCATTGCGAACTGGCACTTGTTGTTGTCGATATTGTTGTTTTGCTCGGGATTACGAAACAGATTTCTGCTGCGTTATTTGTTATTTGTGACATATTTTTTCGATAGCCCATTGAAATGCCCAACAAGCTGTCGCACTGCTTCAATGTGGGTCAATCAAATCGGAAGGAATCGTTATGGTTGCTGAGAGAATTTCCTCTACATTTGCAGCATAATGTCCTACCACATATATGTCCCCATTGTATAGTTAGTATGCGGAGAGTGACTATAAGAAGTTAAGCCTAGAGAAATCATAAAAAAATATCGAGAAATCTGTTGCTTTAATTTTCCAACATAAGTATTTATTGCCCCTGCAGACGGAATATTTATTTTACGCAGATATAAGGTGCACAACGCGAACATATCGTATTCGTATTCGTATTCGTTTTATGCTATCAATAGATTCAATAGATGTGTCATTATATCTGTGTGTCTGTTTATCTGTCTGTATGAACGCCTAGAACTCAGAGACAGTAGGTTTCAAATCCCCCAATTTTTTATGCCAAGACTCATACCTTCTGCAGTGACCTCAACTTTGTCTTAAAATTCGACCACATCCCGTGCGTCCCCGTAAATCGATAAAAAACGAACTGCAAGCTTAATTTTAAAGCTGGCTCGTTCATTCTGGGTGTGTACAACAATTAGCACAATCTAATTGCTTTACGCTCTTTAAAAATATAATGCAAATCCATGGTCTAATAGAGTCTAAACTCAGCTGTAGCCTTTCCTACAGGTTTGAGTTTGATTCAACAGCAGATATGGTTTCCACGGTGGGGTTTTAGAAACTTAAATATTAATTTAAATTGAAGAGAAGTTTAGATACAGATAGATATTTAAAGAAGTTACAGTTTTACTTAAAAGTTAGTATTACAACTTCAATAACATAATATTCGTCTTGTAGCTGAGCTTGATTGTTGCCAAAACGGATCAAACGTTTTTATTTTTGGCGTGAAATTTGCTGGCGTATCCATGTTGTTGACAAGAGATTACCTAACTGATACGGCAAGACGTGGTAAATAATGCAACAGGTGTCGTGGCCGTTTGCCGTTACACGATCTGTTATCACCCAATAAAAGAAATTCAATGAAATTCATGTACATTTCTCAATCGCCTGCCGCAATTCGTTTCAATCGTGCCAAAATAGATATAAAATGCAAATAAAAAAAGTAAAATGAAACCGAAAATGAAAACGAATCCGAAACCGTAACCGAAAACACAATCAATTTTCATATGCTCGTGTTGCTGTTCATCGTCCTCCTCCTGAATGCCAAGCTGTGATGAAAGCGACGCAGCTCCCACTTCAGGCATGAATGCCTCATGGTTTGGTGCCTCGGCATAGAACGATTTGCTCAATATAAAAATGTCGCTGAGTTTTTAAGTTTTGCACACAGCTGGATGCGCTGGGTGGGGGGTATGTTTTATTGGCCACTAAATATCCAAGTATTTACTTACCACGGCTCGCTGGACGACACATTTTGATTGCCTTTTAAATGAAATTCGCATGCGGTCAAATGCGTCTAAGAATTTTAGGCATGCCGGGCGCAGGGCGTAAGGTGCAGGATGGGGCGCATTATAAGCCCGGCTGTGCCAGCGGCTTAGGCTTAGGCTAAGGGAAAAGGTCGCTCGGGTTCACTGTGCAGTGTGGACAGCGAGATAAGCTTCTCGCGTCACAGCTCACGCCCGCCATAAGGAATGCTCGACGACTTTCACTCTCGGCCAGCACGTGGCCATCGCCAGCAACTTTCGCGCAAGTGAAATGCAAAAGCTACGGCTACGGCATCGACATTAAAATTATCCGCAGTTCATCATTTTAATCGACAAGCGGACTGTGCGGTCCGTTGACTGGAATATCTAATTAGATTGCAAGCCAAAGAATTCGAAGCGTTCGTATTGGGTTAATTAGGACAAGCGAGCCATGTCCGCGTATTGCTTTAGGGCCCAGAGAAAATGCGCTGCCCGGCCCAGCGAAGTGTTATCCGATAAGTATCGGTTTCCGATTGCCTGGGGATGCACTGCGGCCAAGTTGAGCAAGTCAATTACACCGTTACTTTAGTTCTTTAATAAATCGCTTCGATAGTTCTTTGTTTGTTTCTCTAATAAGTCGCTTATTCTCTTTGCATTTCTTTAGCAATTTTATTCAATTTACATTTTGTTTTTGCTTCTGTTTCTTTTTTTTTTTTTTCTTTTCAATAATAATAAATAATAAATAAATAGTTATTACAAATAGGCTCTAGAAAGATTGGAGGACAGCCTCGCAGTCGTCTTCGCGCTCTGCCATTGGGGGGGAACCTCTCGTCGAGGAGACGCACGCCGGAGCACAAAATCTTTTAAACAGTTAACAAATCATTTTGTGCCTCGCGGGTCGCACTAATCGGGACTTAGACATAGGCCTGGTAAGCTAGGTTCTGGCCCATCTGCTGGGGCTGCTCGACAACGGGAGCGGGCACAGCGCCGAAGCTGCGGCCATCCCACGGTCCGTGGGCGGAGATGTGTGCGGTATGGTGATGGTCATGGGCAATCTGTAGACGCATATAAAGAGGGGAGAAAATCAAGAGTTAGGTGTGATTGTGTGGACTGAAACTGACGGCGCATTTGTGGAGGTTCGCTTTGGAGTTGGTACGTTTGGGAGTGAGGTGAGGGTTCAGTTTAAAAGGGCACGGGTTGTGGCAGGACTTACCCAGTGCTTGCCCTCTGGGATACATATACATACGTGATTAAGTGCTACTGTTACCGTTACTCTACCCGTCGCCCTCTTAACTCTCTCACTCTCTCTCTCTCTCAACTCTAATTACCACAGCCCGCGAAAGCCTAAAAGACAATAGAGATGCGTGTTTTAATAGCGGATCGGTCTTACCTTTTTGCACAATTGGAAAATGGCCAAACCAACCGAGACAATGAAGGAGAAGAAGCCGAGGGCGAGTGCGTTGAATGCCTTGATCTTCAGTATGCCAATGGCCATGGGAATGACAGTGATTGCCTTCAGCAGAATGAGCACCAAAATGGGCATGGCCAGTTTGCGTAGACGGTTCTTCTTGCCTGCATAGTCACAAGGAGGCAATTGGTGAGTTAGGCCTTATCGATTATCTGATGGCGCAGTCAACCCACCCTTCTTGAAGATGTTGCCCTTCTTACCCCTGGCTTCGATATCGGACGCATCGGATGCATCGTTCAATTGCAGGTTCAAGCTCAGCTCGTCGTTGGCCAGGTTGCGTGCCGAGACGGTGATCTTGGCATCGGCGCCAGTCAGATTCAAGCTAACATCATGTCCGCGCATATAGTTCTCGATCGACTCCAGGAAGCCGTCGGCGCTGTTGGCGCGTGCCTCGCTCACAGGCGCCACCTGTTGGCCATTCGAGTGCACCTCCATGTTGGACAACTGTTTCGAGGACGGAAGGGATCAGATAAGCATCTTCGTCGCTGCTGCTGCTGCTGCTTACCGTGTAGCTGTCTTTGCTCAGCACATTGTCCACAAATCGCATGGCGCGCTCTTTGATGCAGGCCATCGAATCTTGGCCACTGGCGCACTTGCTCTGCTCCTCGGAAATCAAACGCTGCAGCTGCTGCAACTGCTGGGCCTGGGCTGCCGCCAGGGCTGCAATGCCAACAACGAGAAGGAGCAATTTGGCCATTTTGTGTGCGTGTGTCTGTGCGCGTATTGTGCTTTCGGGGATTTGCTTCTTCTGCTCGTCTCGACGCTGCGATAAACACAACTCGCCTCAATGCTGGCACAATTGGGTTTAATAATCGTTTTTCTATTGTTCACGATTTTTATACTTGCCAATGTTTTACGCGTTAAGCCAACGCGAGTGCCGCCGACCGGGCGACTCGGGCCCATGCTCGGCTTCGCCATGGCGAGGCAGAAGCAAAATGGAGAAAGAGACAGCAACAGAAAAACATGGCGGAAGAAGACATAAATGAAGCAGACACCGAAAGAGGTAGCCCAGCATTGTGATGCATTGTTTTTGTTGTTGCCCGTCGACAGAGAGTGCCGTTGGCATGCGGCGCTTAGCGGCTTTGCGGCGTGCGCGTGTGCGTGCCGAGGTACCACGTGTCGTATGCTTAATACGATTTTATTTCAAACGCGTGCCGGCTACGTCTGGGCCACTGGGAGCGGGAGTGGCAGTGGCAGTGGCAGTGCTGCGTTTCATTAGAAACAACTTTTCTTACCTACAATACACACACTGCACTTGTCCAAGACACAGATTTCAAAGGCCAAGGGACGCCGCGCATAGGTAGCACAGCCATATCATCTACGCCATATCATCTACGAATTTCCCCGAATTTCCTCGCAGACATGAAAAATCATACACAAGATGTGCAGCAGAGAACAGACAAGTTGTGGCTAGAAGAAGAGCACGTGCCATATGGCAAAAGTATCTTTACGGATGTGCTGAAATATAGGCAACACTTTGGGGCACACGCTGCACGCTGCACGCTGTCATAGGCCGTTCGATGCACGCATTCAAACTACACATTAAATTAAAGCTACGCATAATTTTATACAACACTTGCACGGCGAATTGTGCAAACAGTGCGTATACGCAATTAATTGATGAAAAATCATAATTAATAATTGCGGCTAAGCGAGTTCCGTGCACAAATTAAGCAACCTGTACGACGCTTTAGCCATACAAATCGTATAGAAAGTGTTTTTCCTGTCGCAACGAAAACGAAAGTGACAGCTGTTCCACCCCCGCCCTCCTCCCCGCCTACTGCTTCCCCTCCGCAAGTCATGAGCTGAATTTCGAAATGTGCGCCATGTTGCACATGTGAATTATGAATTTCGTGTATATTGATTACGCTTTTCGCTTTTGCCACACGATACGAATTGATATCAAAGCGATTTTTTTTCGTTTCGGTATCTTTGCTTTTTTGGGGGCTTTAAAACTTAAGTCCAAGTTTCTCCGCGCATTGGCGCTTAATTTGCAATTCCGCGCGCATTTGTCAGACGCTGCCAATGAAATTGGAAAACTTTTTTTCAAAAATTTTTTTTTATTTTTACTATTGAAATTGTTGCGTAGAAACGGCATCGATATGAGACAAGTGCATGTCGTTAAATATCAATGAACCGTGGCCAACCAAACCAAACCGTGCTGCTGTCATCGTTGTGGTGTGCGTGTGCGTGTCTGTGTGTGTTGCAGCACTTGGCGGTAGCGCCATTTTGCATTGTTGCACGTGGCAGTTGTCACCGAGGGAAACTTTCCCAATGCTTGCCTGTGGTTGCCTTGGATATTGCTATGGGAACAGGCAGAGAGAGAAAAAAATTGAATTCAGTTTATTTTGGCCAAGGAAACAAATTGAATTCACGCTGCCTTCACATGAGATCAATGATGCCTGCGAGGATGCACTGCAGCTGATACAGTGCTTTCTTGCTTTCAGCTTCTCCAAGGTTGCAAAGCTACCTCAAACACATCTTCAACCCTCGTTCAACTCCTTCACTTGTGTGGCAGCCATTAAGACTCCACTTCCTTGTTGGCCAAGTTAACGTGCTGCGGACGGATTAAGCGCGGTAAGTGCGCTAATTCGTGCATTAGAAAGTTGCTGTTGGAGTACCCTAATTAAGCTCTTGTTACTTTTACAAATTACTCCGATCCCGATGCCGAACCCGAGCCCGAACCCAAAACTTTGCTCTCTCCCAATACCTTTTAATTAGCCAAATGACTTTTAGCATTACTTCTTTTTATTGCATAAATATTTACAGAAACGACACGAAGGCCCCTTGCCAGGACTTGGACTCAAAGTTGGACTTGGACTTGGTTCCGTGTCTCCAATACATATTGGTTTTTCCTTTTCAGCTTTTGGCTTTTCTCCTTTGTTTCTTGTTTTCTTGTTTTGTACAATTCTCATAAATAAACAATAAATAAATAAATAAAAACAAAACACGCACTCAGCGTGCCGCACTTAAAATAGAACAAATAAATAGAGTCGCAGCATGAATCGCCTGGGGAGGGGAGTAGTAGTGATTCCAATTGCACGGAGAAGGTGGCTAAGCTTAGCGTCTCTTCTGGCCGGCGTAGGCCATGTCCTGTGCATCCTGTGGCTCCTGGGAAGAGCGTGCCCAGGCATGCGGATCCCAGGCTGGTGCGGGATGCTCCAAGTGCTCGATGTGCTCGACAGGCAGATCGACATGATGATCGATATGATGATCCAGATGATGATCGATGTGATGTGGCACAATGTGCTCGATGTGATGGGGCACCACATGCTCGATGTGATGGGGCACCACATGCTCGACATGGTGGGGATAGTGCACCACCTCGTAGTTGACAATCTTGGGCTTGGCAATCTTGAATATGACCAAAGCACCGGACAGCACCAGCGAGAGCAGACCCAGAGTCATGGCCTTCCAGGTCTTCAGGGCAATGAGACCGAGAGCCAGGGGCATCAGCACGGTGGTCTTCAGTTTCAGGCCAAGTAGGAAGGGCAGTACGGCCTTGCGGATCATGCCGCGACCTGTAGGAGAGAACGAGGTAAAAAAGGCTGTTCCGTTTGCATTCCCCCTGGCTTTACTCACCCTCATTGGCGGTGGCAAGTGGCACAATGCCGCCCTGCGTCAGGGGGTTCTCCATGAGGAAATCGGGGACCAGAGCACGTGCCTCCGAGCTGCGGAAATATTCGGGTGCTTGAATTCGCAGAGCATGACTGCCCAGATACGAATCGATGTTCTCGAACATCTGCTCATCGTCATTGAGGGCACGTGACTTGCCACTGGCCTCTGGCTCGGGGCTGGTACGCACAATGGACAAGCGTTCCGTCAGCCTCACCTCGGGCTGCTGCAGAGCCGTGTTAAACCAATGCAGTGCCTTGGGGCGCACACAAGAGATGCTCAGATCCTTCAGGCAGCTGTGGTACATATCCATTGCCAGCTGCGCTGCCGACTGCGGCGTCTGCTGCGCTGCACGCGGGGCGCCCTGTGCGGCGGCGGCCAGCGTCGTCAGGGCGACGACAAGTAGCAAGACTTTTCTTTGCATCCTTGCGGCTGTTTTCAACGTATTTCTACAAATTCGCTTCGATTCGATTCGATTACGATTTGGTGCTGCTCGGTGCGCACGCGTTGGCTACTCAGCGGGCTATGCAAATGTCGCCCGGGCAGGCCATGGTTTTTATACATCGTTACTTTGTTAATTGAATTGCGTATGCCGCGTACGCTCGCCTCATTGCCCATTGCGCTTTGCTACGCCGCTTTAGCGGCCATTGCGTTTTGTTGTCAAAGTCATGGAAAGCGCAAGTTGCGCAGGTTTCACCAGCGCGGATGCTTGCCCATCGTGGGTTCTACGGCCTGCGCCTCTCTCCCTCTCTCGGGGCTCAGCCGCTGTCGGCTTTATGGGCATGTGTGACTCCGTCATTGGGGTCTGACTCCCTCGGCCTAATCGTGCACTTCTAAGCATAACACTCGTCGTATCTCATGCCGCACATAATTGAAAGTTATTTTATGGCTTCTGTCCGACGATGGTGTCGTAAAACCAAACCCGCCAACCCGCTACCAATCGCTGTGCGTGCCCAGCAACTCAATTAGAATGCGATACAAGTTGCTCCTCCACTATATACCAAGCGACACCTGTAAGGCCAGTCAAATGCACTTGCTGTGCACCGGCAAATGAGACACTCTTGATGGGATCAAAGAGTTACTGCATGGTAAATTTATTAATAATCATTTTTGAGATTTATTATCCTAAATTTCTTGATATTTGTAACTGATAAAAGATTGCGAACTGGCACCAAAAAGAAGTGGCATTAATTAAAATAATTAATTATAATAATTAATTTAAAAATGTTCAAGATTTTTTTGGTTTGATAACTGAAAATGTCTTAAATTGCCTGTTAATTGTTGCAGTAATATGATAAATTGATTATAATAAATAAATTAAAAATGTTCCAGATTTGCTTGGTTTAATAACTGAAAAAATGATTAAATTGCCTGTTCATTTCCAAAAATTATAATAATAAATTAAATTCTGGATTTATTTGTTGAATATGCTGAAAATATAATTCAACTACCGACTACATATTTTTAATTCTTTAAAGACGAAAAGCTTTTGAAAAGATTACGATCGGGCAGCAAAGATTGGCATATTGAATTAGTTATAAATATATGAACAAAAATTTAAATACAAAATACACAAGATTTGTTCGATTATTTTACTGGAAATAATACTATGTTGCTTGTTCATGTTTTAGAAGTATAAAAAATATATAAGAGAAATTCAGTGCTAATAATTCTTAGTTTATATATTAAGGATTTATTTGCTTTTTATACTGCAGATAATATTAAATTTCTCGTTATTTTCTTTTAAATTCTTCAATGACAAAAACATGTGACCTTGGGCCAATCAAGGCAAGCGTTTTGCCGTGTGGAAAGCTTTCAAGCAAAAGTCGTACATAATCCACTTGTGACGTCGTAATGAAATGCGCTCGAAATGAACTCGGATCCTTAGTTGTTTATTTTAGGCAACGTCTCAAGCAGCTGTGCTTGGTCGGTCTAGAGGGTATGGAACGGTCGGCATTTCCTGGTGTGGTTGTTGTTGTTGTTGCTGCCGCTCAACGATTTCTTTAATTCTACAATAAATTTTGTTATAGGTTTCGTACAACGGAAATATAATCATAGGCCAAGCCCCGAGACCAGTGAAATGTGTCACTTTGCAGGGAGGTAGTCTATGCGTAAAGGGCACGGGATTGAGGGGGGCAGTCTATAAGCTGGAATGCTTCCAAATACTTTTACTTCTGCGGCATTTAATGAGCCACCATTTTAGCCATTGGTGTTTTGATGTCACACGGGTGCAGTGTCTCCTAAAATATTTTAGCTGTGCCTTTGTTTCCGCCTTCTTCATTGTTGCTGCTGCTGCTGCTGCTGTTGTCGATTTCATTTCATTCCGCTTCTCTTGTTCTCTGCTTTGGTAGAATTTTTGTTAGGCAACAAAGTGAAAGCGTGTTAATTGCGCACAGAATTTATCCAAAATTTTCGCTTATTTTTACATTTTTGTTGTTCCGTTCGAGTCCTTTTAAGACATCAAAGCATGCACAGCAATGTCAATGGGGCTGGCTAATAAATAGATTTATGCAAATGAATTCCTGTTAATTTCGACAGTGGCGGGTGCTGACGACAATTGGCAACATGCTGTTCCTGCTGGCTGTCCTTGAGGTTTTGATTTATGCAGAGACTGCTGTTTTTATAACGTATACGCACTGATGTCGCTGCGTATGAGTGATTGCACAGCATGTCGGATTCCGTAGAAGTAATCATTGCATAGCTAAGATTTGTGTATATAAATATATGTACATACATAATTACCCATACTTAATATCGATATGGGGCCGAAGGAAATACATAGTCCTGGCTGCGGGCTATACAAATTGTGTCTCTTCTAGTACTTCGAAGCTGATGAAATCTCTGCGGCAAAGCTGCCAGTGCGCTTAAGTAAAATGACAGCTTTTTGCGGCATTAATATTAATTAATTTCGAGCATAGATTGCGCCGGGCTAAGGGTCCACGTTGCGTTGGCCCCTTGTCATAACTTTAAGCCACAATTTCTAACGAAATTTGCAAAAGATGAGGTTGAAATTCAAAAGCTGCAGAAAGTACGATGCTCGCTTACATTTTTGGTCTAATTGGCTACACAAATTTAATTAAATTTGCTTAATCAAAATTCAACTACCTAACGAATTGATTTATTTAGTTTTAAGTGTGTTTGACATAAATCATTTTTAATCCGAATTGATGTGTTTTATGTTGCTTTGCAAACGGATAATACAGACAATAATCGGCGGAAACAAACGACATTTTGCACGACTGGATACCAAATATTATTTTAATCACAAAGCCCATGTAAACTCACTTTATTCCCCCGTACGCAAGGATTTTCCCATGAATAAACAATGGATTCATTTAACATACGCTCGTATACGAATGACTGATTTCAATTGTTTTATTTATTTGCATTCCACATTCACCACGGGCCACTTGGCCAGTACGTGGTATCTGGGAACGTGTCACAATAATTTACATTCGTCGTTCGACACAATCGACAATTGGTAGTTGTATTTTTCACTACGAAATTTAATCAACAATATTTCTATGGACTAATTAATGGAATATTGTTTGTAAAATATGCCTCGCCCGACAGATTGCCGTCTATCAATAGAAATCCTGATTTCATTAATATAATGTGCCTGATTTGTTGTCGCCGCAAATCGCATTTGCGGCTTAATTGTTCGAATTAATTGTTAATATAGAATGGGGTATATAATAGGATATAAATCTGGTATACAGAAATCGTTCAAACAAAATCAGAATAATTATTAATTGGGCATTTGTCGGTCGTCGGCGGATACGAAAAACATATTTTAAACATACTTCGGCTCAATACATAATCAAATAAATAAATAGTTAAACAAATAAATAAGTTATTAACAAATAAAACTATGCTCCGTGTGCGCATATTCACAGTTCGATTTAACAAGGAATGGTTGACTCAAAGAATTACTCGTACGCATTGCAGCTGCTGCTGCTGCTGCTGCTGGCGAATCACTTTGTCGGCACTGTATTGCACTGTGGGTAGAGGCTCTGGCAATCCTTTTGATCCTGTCCATCGCGGGCTGCCTGAATGAGGCGATAGAAACGACGCACTGCCTCATTGGCATGCGTCACGGGCTCCAGCTCGTTGGTATCTCTGCAATAGACAAAAAAGAAAAACGTTCAGAAAAAACACCATGAAATTGCGTTAATTTAATTAAGTTTCCAGGATGCCGCAGCTGATTCTGCAATGACTAACACAGTCTATTGCCTACTGCCTCGAACTCGGCTAATTAACTTTGCGGCACTGAAGCTGAAACTTTTCGATATTCTCGAGAGTTACGTGGCGCACAACCTTTGTGTAGCGCCCCAACCATCCCACCAAAAAACCTTCAGCTATTCTGCTAAGTGCCTCAGGGCTTTAACGTTTCGAGAGTTTTTGTCTCAGACATTTCGCTGCAAAGCCGTTAAGTACTCCAAATACGACCTTAAAAGCAGCTCACGAATTTCAAAGATGTATTGGCTGCCAATTGGTTCGCCGAATTTGACACGTTTTTAATTTCCTATCACAATTCACAAAATTCCCACGGTAAGCTTAATTTTCTGCTTAATTTAAATTTAACTTTAGGTTAATTGATTGTTTAAGTGATTGATAGAAGAAATTGCACATACATTAGCTTTTTCAGCTATGAATTTAAATAAATGTATGGGGCATCAGCGATCTCATAAGTTAAATATAGGATTCATGTCTGTCTATGCGATATCAGAGACTATAGACTTAAAGACCTTCAAGTCATTTTTAAAATTAGGCCTTTGCGATTGCTAAGAATCGAACTACAATACAAGCCTAAATGATATTTAAAAATTTCACTGCGTTTGTATAATAATAATCTAAGAAATTTACACATAAAATATCTATGGTTTTTAGTTGTTAAATTTCCTGATTGATAATTCCATTTAAGCCTACTGATACAGCAAATTGAACCCTCACTCCATTCCATCCCGCCTTGAAATACTTCAAACTTTAATTAAATGTTAGGCAAACACTATTACCCAACACTGGAGCTGCAGTCGACTTCGCCACTTGAGAGATTATCATTGTTGGCGGATTAAGTAGATAGTCAAAATCGCAGGCAGGCAAACCGTTTTCAATTATTAATCGGACGCTTTGAATATTAATTAATTTGCCGCTTTGGGCCAAAATCGTGGCCAGGGTGTCCAGTACAGCGCTTGTGTTCTGCCTAAATTCTATGGAATCTTCACCAGGCCCTTCTGCCGCTGCTGCTGCTCGAGTGTCCTCGACGGCGGATCCTGATAAGACTATTGAGCGCACTTGCGGCGTTTAATTAATGATCTGTCATTAAGGCAAACAGTCATAAATCACACAATGTGCATACCCCTGCATGTCCAGCTAAGCGACCCGCAAAGTATGCTACAATGTCGCCGCCGCCAGTCACAGTCAGACGTATCCGTTGTGTTCGTACCGACTGTTGAATTGTTGATTGTCGACACAAACCTATCAAACATTTTATGAAGACAACTCGCAATTTTACGGCCATTGTCTGCGCCATGTGCAGCCAACAGGAAAAACTTGTGTACAACAAGGCAACATGAACTACAACTGCAAAACGGAAACAGCTAAGACAACGATAAATAAAAGTGCGTTGCAACAGATGTGGTAAGAGAAGATGGACGGAACAAATGGCCTGCTATGTGTAAGGGTCCTACACAAGCGCCGCTTAATCAAACTGTTCATTTCGTTGAACATTTTAATTAATGTTCGTAGACATCTGTCTAAAGTTCTGCAATTAGACTTGTGCTCTCAACGGACAAGGCAGCTCACTCGCTTCGTCGAAACAAATGAATTGGAAGCTAATTGCAATTTTTTTTAATATTTGTCATTGAATTGCAGACGGGTCCGAATAAATTTGAATTTTATGAATCTATGAATTTTTCCTGCCCGACTGCGTCTCAATTGGCGCTTGATCAAAGCGGCAACGCGTCGTTAGTCGATTTGGAAAATCCATGGCGAGGGTGACGCGCTCTTTGACGCCTTCTCGTGCGTCGCTTGCCGCTTGGCTGATCATGTGCAGTGTGCAGTTCACTGAGAAGACACAAGACATGCGACACCAGACAGATGACAGCAACACACAGAAGTAGCAGATGTGGAAAAAGTGCAACAAACTACTCGGCATTCTCTATGCTTTCCTTCTTCACGCTTCTGCTCATTTATTGAAAACTCGACAAGACATTTGGCCGAGAAAAGCGGAGCAGCAAAAGATTTAAGAATTTGACATGGCGTGACACCGACGACGACCTGATGTTACAATCTGCGCAACTATTAGAGCATTAAACTGGCTCCAAAGAGTCGAATGCATTTATGACACTCTGCGCTTAATGACGAGCGGCAGCTGAGGCATATCCGAAACGCCGTTAGTGGGCACAACACGTCGTATACGTACCGACTTAGCTCGGCCGAGATGAAATTACTGTGCGGACTGTATTCGGCCGGATCCTTGTACATGTTGCACACGATGCGCTCTTTGCAGAGATCACTTTTAACGCCCAGCTGCTCGATGATCTTGTCGATCTTCAGCAAGATGGGACTGTAGAATGGATCGTAGTTGAGCGGGTACAGTGGCTGCAAAGAGGGAGAAGAAAACAAAAAAAAAACATAAGCATTGCGAACAACTTGACTTGGCTGCACATCAACTTTCGAACCTGTCCATCCTGCACGAACGGCTGATTGCCCAGAATTTGTTGCTGCTGCTGGATGAGACGCTGCTCCGCCTGAATGCGAATGGCCTCCTTCAGCTGTGCCGAGAGCTGCGGCTGTAAAAATGATCGATGAGTATGAGTGTTGTCAACTGATTGCAAATATATTTAAGTGCATAGTAAAAAATATATATGAATTCTTTAAAAAGCTGCGAAAATCCTATTAGCGTGACGAAGCTGTTTTCGTTTAATTGCCATGAACGACTTGAACGACCCCGGCTTGGCATACTTTCCCGACGCACTGCAGCCAGTATCGTTTCGCAAAAGGTGCCCTCATTTAATTAAGGCAGACAACGAGTGATTTCGCAATTTATCTGCCTGCTGCTGTGAGCTGGTGCCAAAGCCAAAGTGCATTTTAATTATGGCTTAGTTAACAGCGCAGGGCTGCGCCATGGGCCAGCAAGTACCTGGTGTGCCAAGCGCCAAGTGCTCGAAAGTGAAAACAAACCGTGACCCAGTGCAGTCAAGTAAAATGTGCAATGCAATTTGCAAACTGCCGTTAAAGAGACACTAAGCACACGGACAGATGGACAGCCGAGCGGCGGAACGGACAAGCCAACAGATGGGCAAGGAAAACTATTTGCACTTTAAGAAGAAAAGTGTCAATAAGTCCGCCCAAGTCTCTGCCGTGGCCATTTGCGACAAGTGAAACTGCTGCTGCTTGATTGATTACGTTGTTTGCCAGCAGCTGCTACTGTCTCCGATCCCACCTGGCTTCGACACTGGAATGGGCAAATAAAAAGCCACTAATGTAATAAAAGACTTTTGGCATGTTGTTAGGGGCCATTAAATTCGAGTGGCTTTAATTGGGATTGCTGCGACTCGCATTGGCTTTTCCAGCTCGCATAGCTGTCGCATGCTGCTCCACAATTAAGCATATCTACATACACAAGTATGTTAAGTATACGCACCGAGAGCTGAGGGTTCTGTGCCACAAATTGGGCTGCTGCTGTCAGCTCGTCCGTCGGCGGGCCGGCTGAGGCGGGTCCTGCTGCCTGTCGCGCTGGCCCTGGTGCTGGCACATAGACTGGATTGTGTTGTCCAAATGCCGGTCTTGAGCTGCAAACGGGGATTAGATATGGAAATGTATGTTAATTCGACTTGGATGTCTTCATAATTGCCCATGTTGTTCCCCGATGTTGTTTTCGCTTTGAGTTAACAAAACATTTGCAGTTCTATTTACAGGTTAGTTGGGCAGCCGCAATATGCGTGTATTAGTTACGTGTGCATGAGGGAGTGTGCAGATGTGAGTGTGTGTGTGTGTGCAGGTGAGCTGGACACTTGATACCTTTGTGGGTCCAGGCTTTGTAATTTATTCAAACTGTGACTAGAGGCGTGCAGTTTCTGATAGCCAATTTGCTGCTGTTTTAGCTGCTGTTGCTGCTGCTGCTGCTGTTGCTGTTGATGAGTGGGCGGTCTTTGTTGCTGGCTTTGGTTGGGCCAGCGCTGTGGCTGCTGCTGCTGCGGCGAAGTTGCCGAAGGTGCTGCCTGTTGCGGCGGCTTGCTGTGGTAACTGGGCGTGGTGCCCAGGCCCCAGGCAAGCAGCTCGTTGGCATCGTTCGCCGTGTGCGGCTTAAAGAAATGCGCGTTATCCTCGACCTGTGCGGCGCGATTTATATCGCCTATATATCTATTTGCAATGAAGATAGTTGTGTTTCATGCGGGTGTGTGAGTGAGTGAGAGTGTGTGTTTGTTGTTTTTGTGTTAAGAACAGACAATAACATTGACAGACAGCTTAAAGAAACAATATAAAGACTTGAGCGTGCCTCAGGCGCCGCACTGCAACTTACTCAGATCCCAGACCGGGTCCACTGTTCTCCCAGGCGCCCTCGAAGTGCTCGTGACCCGGGCCCGGGCCGTAGCTTTCGTGCACCGGTGCGCCATGCAAATACGCCGAGGGATGCCCCTTGGGCGGATGCGTGTAGATAAGTTCCGGAACGCCGCCATGATGCTCCCCGCTGTACCAAGGAGGCACAACCTGCTGGCAAAGCGTGGGAGAGAGAGAGAGAGAGAGAGAGACGGAGAGAGAGAGAGAGCAATATGATTACAGGCAGTTCTTAAATTGCACATGTTTCTTCTGCTCGAATTGCGTCAATTCGAATTCTCTTTGGTTCCTATACTTATTGAAGCATTTTTCTGCCTCCGCGTTGAGTCGCGTCGAGTGCCCTTTGTGCTGCGACTATTTATAGCCCAAAACTCAAACTCAAACTCAATCCGAGGCGCCTTTTTCCAATGCGATACAGTTCAATGACTGTTAAATAGTCGTAAATAATAAATACGCGCTTGACTGCACAGATGTCTGTGTGTGTGTGTGTGTCGGTATCTGTGTGTGCCTTGGTCTGGCAAGAAAATGAGACTAAACTTGGTTTGAATGTAATTCTATTAGACATCAGATTTGCTTTTTACGCACTCGACCCATAAAGTTGCATAAAAATGTGACCCCAAGAGAGATGCCCGACTAGAGCAAGGTACAGCGCACTTTAAGAGCCGAGTATGGCGTTTTCCAATAAATATCCTGCTGAGAAGTAGTCTATACCATATCTAGTATATTCGTTTATTTTACATACTTCACAGAGTTCATTTTCCTGCTTTCATCAAGGTGTTGCTTAGCTGCTTAGGCACAACTTTTTGGCCAAAAGAATGGTGACAATTTTGGCACTTCACAAACAGATGACATGTGCTTCAATTTTTCGCCAGTCAACGTTAGTGAAACCTCGAGGCATGTGTGAGTTGGGCGGGGCAAACGACATGATTTAATTTATGAATACCAGTTGGGTGTATCTCTCTCCCTCTGCCTCTGTAGAGCGGGAGATGGCGGATAGATGCTTAGATTGAAATGCAGCTTATACGAAATTCATATTGGGAAATCTTTAAGTTATGCAGAAAAGTAGCAAGACCTTTTTCAAGCCAGTCTCCAGTCTCACTCTCTCCAGCTGTCTGCGTTAGATATGTATTTTATTGTCTTATCTGCATGTTTACAGCTCGTATGACTAGTTGTGGTCGCAAAGCATCGTATGCTGACCCGCATTTCTGTTTATTTCCTTTGTTTAACTAATCAATATAGGCAGAACACTCTTGGTAAGATTCTGAGCGGGCTCTGTTTATACAGATATGAAAACATGCGAGTGTTGCCATGTTTATCTTTTGGGTTCAAGCCAAATATGCGCCGACAGCAGCAATTATCTCGGCCTATTGTCACTGCCTCTGCGACAAGTCGTATTTACAACATATGAATAACTCATAAATACATCTGTGTGTGTGTGTGTGTTTGGGACTGTGCTGTAATCCTTGAGATAGCACGGAATGCCGGGATTTAATTTGACGGAATGTCAAGCTGTCGTTGCTGTCTCGCCGGGATTCGCTGCAAGCGCTGAGTGGCGCAGGTCTTTAAGTTGCCCCTCGCTACAACACGTCGACGATTCAAGTGCTTTTGCGGCCAAATTCAATTAGCCATAATTCGTTTTTCATGCACTACAGAAACCACACAAACGTACAGGGAGCTTGTACTTTTTTAATTACCTCGGGAGAGATGAGTGGGCAGGTCGCAGGTTCCCCTAGTCAAATGATGGGCGTGTGTGCCCCAAGAAACAAAAAAAGAAACCAAGTGACACTTTGGTGAGCAAGACAGACGGATAGATGGACAGACTGACAGATAGACAGACAGTCGGTAGAAATAGAAATTCAGCCTCTTTGGTTTTAATGAAATTCTTCACGGGTCTCGTTGACATTTTAACGAAAACAAAAAGATGTATACGAACAAAATCAAATTCGTGCGCGGCAAAATAATAAGAAATGAAATTCCAGCTGAGAGTGAGAGTGAGAGTGAGTGGGCAGCAGAGAGAGAGAGAGAGAGCGCGAGTGGGACGGTTTGTCTCTCTCTATTTAACCTACCGTGTGATGATGGTTGATATGATGCTGGTGATGATGGTACTTGGTGCCGTGATAGGACTGCTGATAGTACGAGCACAGCTTGAAGAGATGCGTTAGGGCCGGAAAGAGGAAGAGTAGAAACTTCAGCAGCAGCTTCTTGGCCGCGCCAACGCCAATGACGATGGGGAGCAACCAGAATAACTTGATCTTGATGATCTTAATAATCAGCACCAGTGCAATGAATGACAGCAGCAATTTGTTGCGCAGAAATTTGTCTGAGGAAACGAAAGTTGAGTTCAGTCGTTTGGTTGGTTTTACCATTTGGCCAATACGAATCCAATGCAGAAACCGAAAGCGGGCTTTCTGCATCGAGATTTGCATGCACTGGCTACTTACGTATTTTCTTCTTGATCATGGTGCCGGCCAGACGAGCCTGGACGAGCTGCTTGGGAATCAGCTCCAGCTTGGCAATCAGTCCGTTGCCTTCGATGGAACGCGGCGAGATGCGAAAGGTGGCGCCGTTGAACACAATCTCGGGCAGATCGACTTCCACATCGTGTGTCATGGCGAATTTTATCGTTTTGCCATAGAACGCATTGGACACTTCCTCGATGGGGCTTTCCGGGCGAACTGCAGAGCGCGGAAAAGTGAAATTGCAAAATTATGAGTGGGTATGGGAATCGCATGGAATGGAAGTGAGAAGACTTAAGAGTGACACGAGTGACTTGCAAATCGTTTAAAAAGAAAACCGACAGTTCTGTGCTAATGAAAGTTGCAAGCAAATCTGCAGCTCGCCTCGGCTCGAGTACACAACGCTTGCATAACTCTCTGCTCTTGTTGTTGTTTATCCTATTGTTGTTATATATCTTCTATTTGTGTGTGTTGTTGATGTTGCATTAGCAAAAGAAATCAGCTGCTGCTGCCGCCCGTGACTCACATGAGCGCTTTGTATCTCGTCGTTGAGTTGGGCAGGTAAAACGACGTAAAAAATCAAATCAAAACTGAAGTCAGTGAAAGTTTTCGGTATTCAGCGTGAACGTGCCAAGAAAAATGTAAACAAAGCGAATGCAAAGAATCGAATGCCCGCGCCAGAGATGCGAGATGTGAAAACGGATCACAAAACACACACAGAAAACCATCTTCCAAGCGATATCACCCGAAATAGTTGACTCAACGAAAGCGAAATTAAGTTAGGGCCGTAAGCGGTCTTACATAAGATCTTTTCTGGGAGTTTGATTAATGGTTTCATGGAGAACTAGTGCAGCAAACAAATCTTGTATAGATTTTTGCAATACATCGATTACAATCTTCCACTATAGACTTACCCGATCTGGCTTCATTGACAGACTCCTCCTTCTCCTTTTCTGGCTCGTAGTGCACCTGATTCCTGTAGAACTTCAGGCGCTGCGTTATGTTTACATCCTGCTGACTTAGAGCTCCGTCCAAATAGCTGTAGATGTTCTTCTGAAAACAGGACATATCCGGCCGCCTGTAGCAGTCACGTACTATGCCGTCCCAGAGTTCGTTTCCGCTGGAGAAACTGCGCGCAAAACGCAACAGTATCGAGTCGCTGCCGTTGAATCTTTGCCGGGCCGGCGTCGCCTGCGAGCTGCCATTCACAATGGGCTGCCAATCCGATGTGGTTGCCGGCTCCGCGTGCGTTTCTACAGCAGCTGCGGTGCCTAAATCCGGCGACGTCAAGGCTGCCGTCGTGGATTTGGAAAGAGCATGTTTGCTTTTCTGCGCAACTGCGGCGTCTTCATCCGCATTGACGTGCGCCGAGCCGAGCAGCAGCGCCAGTGTCAGCAACAGCAACTGTTGCTGCCAGTTGCAGCGACAACTGCAGCGATTTCTTTCTATGCAACGCATGGAGGATGTGCTCTGGCTCTCACTTGTCACCCAATTACAGTGCGTCCAGTTTTTGCTTTGCGCCAAAAGGTTTTGCATTTTCAATTCCAGCAATTTTCAGCTGCGGCTGCTGCTGTCGATTTGCACCTTTGCAGCGTGTAATTGCTCAATTATCCGAGAGATTCCACTTAATCAGTTTGACTCTCCGATTTGCCTATGTATTTGGTTGCGCTCGACAGGCTGGCAAATTGACTGTGGAGCGAGGGGCAAGTGCTGAACCACAATAACACTGGCTGAGTCGAAGCTGTTGTCTCTTTTGTGGGCGAAATCGATTTCAAAGTGTTCCGCGCCAAACGAGATTAACACGCAAACACAATTCCATCGATTTGGACGCGCTTTGGCACTGTTTTTCTGTTTTTCTATTACTTCTTTACTTCTGCTTTATTGATTGTTTATTGTAAGTTGTAACTGGAATTTCACAAATTCTTCGATCGGTGCGTGGCACGCACAAGTTTGCTTTCTATTCGCCTCGGTTTTTCTCTCTCTTCTGTTTACAATTTCGCCACTGCATTTAGCACATTTTCTATTTGTCTTGCCGAACTCGAACGGGCGCGCTATGCGAACGCCAACTTAAACAAGGCGGCAGTCGAGAGTGGAAGCGTTCACCTGCAATTACTTCATCTACGCGCCGGACACACCTACTCGCTGGCTAACGGTTGCCGCGTATTTGTATCTCGCAGATAGGAGTATCTTGTTGTGTAGTTTCGTTTCTTAGCCGCGTGCGCATGCGTGCGCGTCTCACCGACAACTGACTCAGTCGCTCGCTGTGCGGGCCAAGATCATGGCCAGGCCAGGCTAAGCCACCGGTTGATATCACTCTCAATCTTTCGCTCGCTCGCTCGCTCTCTCTCTCTCTCGCCTTCGTTCAGTTGTTAACTCTTGCGGCTTCGTTCAGTTTCTGCATTGCAACGCCTTCGGCTTCCTTCGTTCACACGTAGCGGCCGGTTCGGTGCTCTACGGAATCAAAGCTGGTTAACTTGGTTCGCGAGATTCTTCCGCTGCGCTAACCGTTTGTCGGCCCGTTTCGTATTGTTGTTGCTGTTGTTGTTTTGTTTTGGCTGTTGTTGTTGACTGTGCGCTGGCTGAAAGTTGTTTAGCCGCTGTGCCTTTGTTTGTTTACATTTTCCAGTTAGTTGTGATTGTTTCAAGAGCACCGTGCCCCGTTCGCTGCGGTCTGTCTGTCTGAGTCTCCTTTAACGAGTTTTTCTGCCAGGGTAAAATTGAGTCTGAAATTAAGTGGGGCATTAATTTTGTATGGAATTTGCAATATTTTCTACTTAGTTTCTTAATTATTATTAATTATCAAAACATAAAAAAAATAAAGAGTTATCGAAGGTTTTAAGCACATGCAGCTGGTGGATCTTCATTGATTATACAAAATGAAAAAAAATATATATTTATTTAAAAATATAAATGATGAAATGATATAAATATTCATATTTATTATCTGTTTTCTTTTACGAATGCTAGGGGATACAGCGAAAGACTTTCAGGTGACATGAAAAATATGTATAGATTATTTTTAAATTTAAATTCATAAATTCGTAAATGCGTTATATTAAAAGCAATACTGTTTTTTATACAAAAACCCTTATTCCGACCTATTCCAATTAGGCATACTTATTCCTTTTAAAACTACATGTTATAGTAAACCAATTTCAAAGAAATGTTGACAGCATACTAAGTGCATAGAAACAAACGGATGTAGTCAGTTGATTTGCTATATATTGTCAATTTGAACTAATAATAGTTTCTTTGACAGCTATATATATCTATCCAATCTGTTTTGGTGCGACTCAATTATAGCGTGCAGCAAAGGAAGCATGAGAGCCAAATTAAGGCGCGAACAGACAGTTGGATAGTTATATCTTATTCATATGAAAAGGAAGTAGGAAACAGTTCTAGGGATCTCTTCGCAGTGACTGCATACTCGAATTGAGGCCCCACACCACGCCCTATAAAACCAATTTGTCATAATTACCGACTACCCAATTTATTTCACATAAATTGATCTAAGTGCTCATGTGCTTCCCAGGCAGCTGATGTAATCTGCCGGGGTCGTTTATAATGTCTAGTACAAGCAAATCAATTACATTAAATTACGCACACAGCTGAAGTCACATACACCAACACACACATGCGCAGTATGTGAGTTACGATTATTATTTTTAATGAGCTCGCTTGTTGAACCGCGACCAAAAGACACTCTGGCATGGTTATGGGTAACGCGTCGTCATCAACGACATGTGTGTTACAACTGGATTTGTTATGGCTTTTCGTATTAAAAGCACATTCTTTAAACTACCGCTGCGAGTTATGTAAACGAACACGAAACTGACAAATTACAAAGTGTCATCCAAAACAATTAGACAAGAAACAAGTTTGAGGAGAATCGTAGAAGAACCAACAAGTCACAGCAGCATGCTGCGATTGCGTGAAGAAGACTCTTCTATTTAAGTTCTAAGTTTACCAAAAAGCTAACGGAGTGTTACGCCCTGAGGTCAGCGAGTTGAGATGAGATGAGGTGAGATGACGGAGCGAAACTACAAGCAGAACATTACGTGAACATTTTGCCTTTTGCACGCATAATATAAGAAGGCATACTTAGGATTTGGCGATGAAGCATTTCGGTGGCTTTCACTGAGTCGGACTGAATGTTCCTGCGATGGCATAATGATTTCATTTAATCTCTGGTGTCCATAATGGCACTTGAAAATGGCCAAAATGCTGTCTGTTTCGGTGTCGCGAATGCAGGCCAGATTTAATTTGGTAACAAGCTTTCGCTTTGAGCTGCCACGGGCAGCAGACGCTGGCAGCATTTCGGAAAGATTTTTATTGCATTTTTATGTGACAATTTTTCGAGCAGTTCGCTGTGTATCTCCAACGTATACACATGTAAATGTATATGTATTCGACTGACACATACAGAATCCGACTGGCTGTGTCAGTTTTCATGTTTTACGGCGTGTTATGTAAAGTCTCGCACAGCAAATTTTATTAAATAGTGCTGCGAGCATCGCGTTGATGATTGCTTTGGCAACTTTCGGTTTTGCTCTTAATCGCATGTTTAGCGACTCAGTCTAATAGATAACTAATTTCACTTTATGCGTGCCGATGAGCTGGCCTTCTGTCTGCCTTTTGTCCGACGTATACGCCACATGGATACATATGTATCTGACGGATAAATAATACTTTTGCTTGCTGGCAATTTGTAAGCCGATCGCGTCTAGCGTGCAAATATTTTTTTATAAATTATCTTTTAGTTTTCTTACGCTTTGTTTATTTATTTATTTGCAGTGCCTGCGCTTTGGTTTCTTTCTGTCTTTCGCTTTGGCTTCAAGAGAAATCTGCAAGAAGGCGGCGGCAATGACGCTAGCAGTCTGGGCAAATTCACTTTCGTTGCGGTTAACCAACCCGACTTACTAATGGCTTATTAAGCCCAAATAGATTGGCTTAATTTTTACGAGCACATTTATGTGCAGGCGAGTGCATCGCATTAAACGTTGTTGTTATTACGCCGATCTTTCAATCTCTCGCTGGATAAGTGTAGCCGAAACTGCAGAAACGTGTGCGATAAGGCGGCCATAAAAGCAAAAGCGTCGCATTTTACACATTGCCCCAATGCGATTTATGCGCGTTATAATGTTATAATGACCGGCCGGAAGATATTATAGTCAAGTCGTAAAGAAATTGCTAATATCATTTGCAATTCTAGCAGGTGTTTCCCGTGGGGTCGAGGTGTCTATATGTTTTTATAGAATGGAATCATTTTGGGCAATTGCTTATTACGTTTAGAAAGTGTATTAATAGAGTTATTGCCTGGATATGTTTTTCCGCATAACATAACCTAAATTAAGAATATTATATCAGGTGCTTCTTTTTTGCTATAAAATTAATATTGGCATTTGCTTATTGTATTTACAGAGTTTCTAGATATTTATCTGAAAATCCTTCAATTACTTCTGCTTTTTACTGTTCCTTAATTTTTTAATCTTTCCTCTCATAATATTTCAGGCGATTCTCATGGAATCATGGTGTATCTTTAGTGTAAAATGCATTTATTCTTATGCTTATTGTATTTACAGAGTTTTTGTCTAGATATTTATCTGAAAATTCTTCAATTACTTCTGCTTTTTACTGTTCCTTAATTTTTTAATCTTTCCTCTCATAATATATCAGGCGATTCTCATGGAATCATGGTGTATCTTTAGTGTAAAATGCATTTATTCTTAGGCTTATTGTATTTACAGAGTTTTTGTCTAGATATTTATCTGAAAATTCTTCAATTACTTCTGCTTTTTACTGTTCCTTAATTTTCTAATCTTTCCTCTCATAATATATCAGGCGATTCTCATGGAATCATGGTGTATCTTTAGTGTAAAATGCATTTATTCTTAGGCTTATTGTATTTACAGAGTTTTTGTCTAGATATTTATCTGAAAATTCTTCAACTACTTCTGCTTTTTACTGTTCCTTAATTTTTTAATCTTTCCTCTCATAATATATCAGGCGATTCTCATGGAATCATGGTGTATCTTTAGTGTAAAATGCATTTATTCTTAGGCTTATTGTATTTACAGAGTTTTTGTCTAGATATTTATCTGAAAATTCTTTAATTACTTCTGCTTTTTACTGTTCCTTAATTTTTTAATCTTTCCTCTCATAATATATCAGGCGATTCTCATGGAATCATGGTGTATCTTTAGTGTAAAATGCAATTATTCTTAGGCAGTAATTTATATTATTAAAAGATTGTCTTAATAGAGTTCTACCACAGATATTATATCAGAGAAATTTTCAATTACTTCTGCTTTCAACTGTTTCTAAATTTCTCAATCTTTTCTTATAGCCCAAATCTTCTAACAATTTATTTAGCCAAACCAATTGCGTTGTTCCTCAAGAATTCCTCAATTATTTCTGATTTTAACTGCTTATAAATGTCTTAATCTTTCGGTTCATATCATAGCCTCAATCGCATCGCCACAGTACTCTGCACTTGTCGCTTTAATGTTTAACGGGCTTTCTAGAACCTGCATATGCAAACAATGTGTGAGGCAACAAAATGCTAACCAACACGGCAACATTCTTCGGTCCGGCTTAATGCCAGACTAATGTGCACACCGCGGAATTAGTTAAGACAGACGAGCAGACGAACTTACGAGCAGACAGACAGACTGACAGGCAGGCAGACCTACCGACAGCTGTTCTGGGGCTGTTATTAGAGCGTACAGTGAGATACTCATCTGGCATGCGCTAATAACTCATGCGAGCACACGCAGGGCACAACAGCTGAGATTCGGGCAGTCAGAACATTATTAAGACAAACCGCAGCCATGTCGCACACGCCGCACGAGCAGGCGAAGCACAAATTTCACTTTTACATGCATAGCCCGTCATCTGCACAGGAGAAATGCAACAACTGCAGCATTTCAGGGAAAACAGGTTTTCACGTGTTTTTTTTCGGTTCGGCTTGGTCTTTTTTTGTCCAATTTGGTTGAAAGGCGGAAAGGCCGCAGTTAGTCAGTCAGTGTGGTAGCTGCTGCTGCTGCTGCAGCCTTGGCCTGCAGGCCGCCTGTTGGCCAGTTGGTCACTTTGCCAGCTATTTACGGGCTCTACGGGGGGGACAGTCTGGAGAGTTGTGTCTGGTTTTTTTTTGCTTTTGAAACTGGGTCAAATATTTTTGCATATTTGCAATTTAAGTGAATAATACAACCGGTTTAACTTACAGTTAATTCAAGGAAATTGCCTCAATGGATTTTGATGGGGTGGCTTACTGACACGGCTCACACACAGCTAGATACACACACACTCGCACACGTGCACAGTCGTTTCAATTAACGGATTATTCTGACTCGCACTTTTACTGTGGCGTGACGTCTAATTAGCCACCGTCGCAGTTGTTATTTTTGCTGTCAGTATTTTGATAGTTACTTTCGCTAGTTTGCCCGACGAAGAGCAACAAATTTCATAAAAATCATATTAAGAATTAATCTTGTCAAGTTGCGCCTTACGACGCGTCGGCATCTTTCACTTTTACAGTTGTGACTTGACTTTGGTGTGGGTTTTGGCTTGTTTACTTTGCGGGTTGCGGCTGCTGCTGCCGTAGTATTTGTTGTTATTGTGGCTGCAGGTAGTGTTACTTCCGCAATTTCGCACGCTGAACGCGACGAGTGGCAAACGTCTGTCGGCAAGTGGTGAGCACCAACTGAGCAGGGGAGCCCGCGTCAACGTGTTCCAACTCCAGATGTTGCCAACTTTGGGTGCCTTACATTTTACCTTTCACTGAGAGAGTGTGAGAGAGAGAGAAAGGCTTTTTCCTCCCAGCCCCAAAGTATGCAGTACATTTCAGTTTTTACTTTATTTTTATTTACATATTTATTTAATTTTTTTTATTCTTCTGACATACTCTTTTGTTTAAGTTTTATACTGATTATAAAGATTGTGTTACTGTTGGTGTTGGTGCCTCTGTCGTTGTCTTTTTTGTTGCTTCCGAGACAAATTTGTTCAACGGTTTCCAATCGAAGAGCTTTAATTGTTGATTTGTGTTCGGCTTAGCAAATTTCAATGCTTCTTCAATTGTCAAGTCAGAGGCAGCTTCAGGTAATACATCTTAATCCACTTTACCGAATGGGGTATTCGCATCGCTTGGGAGTACCGACTATCCTGCTCGACATCTTGCGGTTACGCTCAGAACTATTAACAGACCTGTCAATTAACAAAGGATTAAAGTGTGTACGTCAGGGAGTATAGAACGTATTCCTACCAATGAAATGTAACTTCATGTTGACTCTGAATGGACAAGCTTTACTCTGCGAGGTAGCGGTCCTTAAAAACACCTTAGTTTTGAATGAATGAATATTAGCAAGTTGAAGTATTAATTTTGCTAATTAAATGAGGGCTTAATAAACTTTTGGCAGTTTCCAACAATATCTAAGAAAGTTTTATCTTGATTAACTTTGCACATCTTAAGACTTTCTAAAGATTTAGAAACTGGGATAGGCAGGTCACGACTTTTAATACTATTTTATTAATTTTAATAAATCAGTACATTTTTAGCTTAAATCAAATTATTTTGACAATCTGATTTTTTTTTAATTTTTAATTTTGTTTTATTAAGGTATACGGGGAACTCTGTCAACCCCTTTGTGACCTTCGTATCTATTCATACAGCCCATTTGGGCGCGCCGGCTAACTATAGCATAGTTAGATATATCAATTTAGTACAATTTTAGCTAACAATTACAATCACAGATAACAAATATAGTACAAATATAATACAATATAAGCGTCAGCATCAGCTGACTCTTATTGGAGGAGATCGGGAAATGAGATCCCTCGGTTGCCTTCTATTGAGCCTCCTTGGTGGGCGAGATCTGGTTAGAGCGCTGGCCAGTCGATTTCTATGGCGCTCAAGCCTGTCATGGTATCGACTCGAATGCTGGTTTATTTCGTCGAATACTGTAGCGAGTTTCAAGTCCCTGTGCAGGGTGGTATTTCGCACGAACCACTCGCAGCCGGTGATGAGTCTTGCGACCTTGTTCTGGATAACCTGGATCCTTTTGATTTGGCTGTCGCATGCCAAGCCCCAGATTTGGCACCCGTACTTCCAGTTTGGTGCTATAATGTGCTTGTAAAATGTCAGCTTGTTGGAGAGTGACAATTTACTGCGCGAACCGAGTAGCCAGTAGTGACAATCTGATTGATTAATGCGTAGCAAAAGCAATAATGCTAAATAAAAAGTAATCGGCCAAGAAGTAACAAACGCTATTCAATGCATTTTTGCATTTTACAATTTCGTTTAAACTCCAGATGTTGCCTACTTTGAGATACAATTATTGCCAATTTCTTTTACCTTTCTCAAGAGATAGGAAAAAAAGCAAAACAAAGATAGCGAGATATAACGCAAGATATTATTATTAAAACCCTGCATAAAAGTATGCAATACATTTAATTTTTCTCTTTTATTTTTATTATTGCACATTCATATACCAACGTCCATATGAAAATTTAGATATCATTTTTTTTATAAATTATAATAGTATTGCCTCGGCTCATAACCACAAGTACTGCCATTTTCTTAAGTTGATGCTGTGGTTTATGCAGCCGGGAATATTGCTGTTGTTGTTGTTGGGTCCGGCAGTGCTGTTGATGTATCCGAGGATTTTGTTGTTGTTGTTGTTGTGACCGGTAGTGCTGTTGATGTATCCGGGGCTTTTGTTGTTGTTGTTGTTGTTGTTGTTGTGACCGGCAGTGCTGTTGATGTATCCGGGGCTTTTGTTGTTGTTGTGACCGGTAGTGCTGTTGATGTAGTCGGGGATTTTGTTGTTGTTGTTGTTGTATCTGGTAGTGCTGTTGATGTATCCGGGGATTTTGTTGTTGTGACCGGTAGTGCTGTTGAGGTATCCGGGGCTTTTGTTGTTGTTGTTGTGACCGGTAGTGCTGTTGATGTATCCGGGGCTTTTGTTGTTGTTGTTGTTGTTGTGACCGGTAGTGCTGTTGATGTATCCGGGGCTTTTGTTGTTGTTGTTGTGACCGGTAGTGCTGTTGATGTATCCGGGGCTTTTGTTGTTGTTGTTGTTGTTGTTGTGACCGGTAGTGCTGTTGAGGTATCCGGGGCTTTTGTTGTTGTTGTTGTTGTGACCGGTAGTGCTGTTGATGTATCCGGGGCTTTTGTTGTTGTTGTTGTTGTGACCGGTAGTGCTGTTGAGGTATCCGGGGCTTTTGTTGTTGTTGTTATGTCCGGTAGTGCTGTTGATGTATCCGGGGCTTTTGTTGTTGTTGTTGTGACCGGTAGTGCTGTTGAGGTATCCGGGGCTTTTGTTGTTGTTGTTGTGACCGGTAGTGCTGTTGAGGTATCCGGGGCTTTTGTTGTTGTTGTTGTTGTTGTGACCGGTAGTGCTGTTGAGGTATCCGGGGCTTTTGTTGTTGTTGTTGTTGTTGTGACCGGTAGTGCTGTTGAGGTATCCGGGGCTTTTGTTGTTGTTGTTGTTGTTGTGACCGGTAGTGCTGTTGATGTATCCGGGGCTTTTGTTGTTGTTGTTGTGACCGGTAGTGCTGTTGAGGTATCCGGGGCTTTTGTTGTTGTTGTTGTTGTTGTGACCGGTAGTGCTGTTGAGGTATCCGGGGCTTTTGTTGTTGTTGTTGTTGTTGTGACCGGTAGTGCTGTTGATGTATCCGGGGCTTTTGTTGTTGTTGTTGTGACCGGTAGTGCTGTTGATGTATCCGGGGCTTTTGTTGTTGTTGTTGTGACCGGTAGTGCTGTTGATGTATCCGGGGCTTTTGTTGTTGTTGTGACCGGTAGTGCTGTTGAGGTATCCGGGGCTTTTGTTGTTGTTGTTGTGACCGGTAGTGCTGTTGAGGTATCCGGGGCTTTTGTTGTTGTTGTTGTTGTTGTGACCGGTAGTGCTGTTGAGGTATCCGGGGCTTTTGTTGTTGTTGTTGTTGTTGTGACCGGTAGTGCTGTTGAGGTATCCGGGGCTTTTTGTTGTTGTTGTTGTTGTTGTGACCGGTAGTGCTGTTGATGTATCCGGGGCTTTTGTTGTTGTTGTTGTGACCGGTAGTGCTGTTGAGGTATCCGGGGCTTTTGTTGTTGTTGTTGTGACCGGCAGTGCTGTTGAGGTATCCGGGGCTTTTGTTGTTGTTGTTGTTGTTGTGACCGGTAGTGCTGTTGATGTATCCGGGGCTTTTGTTGTTGTTGTTGTGACCGGTAGTGCTGTTGAGGTATCCGGGGCTTTTGTTGTTGTTGTTGTTGTTGTTGTTGTGACCGGTAGTGCTGTTGATGTATCCGGGGCTTTTGTTGTTGTTGTGACCGGTAGTGCTGTTGATGTAGTCGGGGATTTTGTTGTTGTTGTTGTTGTATCTGGTAGTGCTGTTGATGTATCCGGGGCTTTTGTTGTTGTTGTTATGTCCGGTAGTGCTGTTGAGGTATCCGGGGCTTTTGTTGTTGTTGTTGTGACCGGTAGTGCTGTTGATGTATCCGGGGCTTTTGTTGTTGTTGTTATGTCCGGTAGTGCTGTTGATGTATCCGGGGCTTTTGTTGTTGTTGTTGTGACCGGTAGTGCTGTTGATGTAGTCGGGGATTTTGTTGTTGTTGTTATGTCCGGTAGTGCTGTTGATGTATCCGGGGCATTTGTTGTTGTTGTTATGTCCGGTAGTGCTGTTGATGTAGTCGGTGATTTTGTTGTTGTTGTTGTTGTATCTGGTAGTGCTGTTGATGTAGTCGGGGATTTTGTTGTTGTTGTTGTTGTATCTGGTAGTGCTGTTGATGTAGTCGGGGATTTTGTTGTTGTTGTTGTTGTTGTATCTGGTAGTGCTGTTGATGTAGTCGGGGATTTTGTTGTTGTTGTTGTTGTATCTGGTAGTGCTGTTGATGTAGTCGGGGATTTTGTTGTTGTTGTTGTTGTATCTGGTAGTGCTGTTGATGTAGTCGGTGATTTTGTTGTTGTTGTTGTTGTATCTGGTAGTGCTGTTGATGTATCCGGGGCTTTTGTTGTTGTTGTTATGTCCGGTAGTGCTGTTGATGTAGTCGGTGATTTTGTTGTTGTTGTTGTTGTATCTGGTAGTGCTGTTGATGTAGTCGGAGATTTTGTTGTTGTTGTTGTTGTATCTGGTAGTGCTGTTGATGTAGTCGGGGATTTTGTTGTTGTTGTTGTTGTTGTATCTGGTAGTGCTGTTGATGTAGTCGGGGATTTTGTTGTTGTTGTTGTTGTATCTGGTAGTGCTGTTGATGTAGTCGGGGATTTTGTTGTTGTTGTTGTTGTATCTGGTAGTGCTGTTGATGTAGTCGGGGATTTTGTTGTCTGTTGTTGTTGTATCTGGTAGTGCTGTTGATGTAGTCGGGGATTTTGTTGTTGTTGTTGTTGTATCTGGTAGTGCTGTTGATGTAGTCGGGGATTTTGTTGTTGTTGTTGTTGTATCTGGTAGTGCTGTTGATGTAGTCGGGGATTTTTGTTGTTGTTGTTGTGTTGTTGTATCTGGTAGTGCTGTTGATGTAGTCGGGGATTTTGTTGTTGTTGTTGTTGTATCTGGTAGTGCTGTTGATGTAGTCGGGGATTTTGTTGTTGTTGTTGTTGTATCTGGTAGTGCTGTTGATGTAGTCGGGGATTTTGTTGTTGTTGTTGTTGTATCTGGTAGTGCTGTTGATGTAGTCGGGGATTTTGTTGTTGTTGTTGTTGTATCTGGTAGTGCTGTTGATGTAGTCGGAGATTTTGTTGTTGTTGTTGTTGTATCTGGTAGTGCTGTTGATGTAGTCGGGGATTTTGTTGTTGTTGTTGTTGTTGTATCTGGTAGTGCTGTTGATGTAGTCGGGGATTTTGTTGTTGTTGTTGTTGTATCTGGTAGTGCTGTTGATGTAGTCGGGGATTTTGTTGTTGTTGTTGTTGTATCTGGTAGTGCTGTTGATGTAGTCGGGGATTTTGTTGTTGTTGTTGTTGTATCTGGTAGTGCTGTTGATGTAGTCGGAGATTTTGTTGTTGTTGTTGTTGTATCTGGTAGTGCTGTTGATGTAGTCGGGGATTTTGTTGTGTCTGGTAATGCTGTTGATGTTTTCAGAGTTGTAGTTGTATCCGACGGCTTAGTTGGTAATGTTGTTGTGTCCGGTAATGCTGTAGATGTTGTTAATGTTGATGTATCCGGCAGGGCTGTGGATGTGTGCGGGTCCTTAGTTGTTGTTGGTGGATTTGTTGGTATTTTGGTAGTTTCATTCACTGGATTATGAGGTTTCCTTGTAGGAAATTTCTTCTTAAACCACTTCCGTTTAAATAAATGTTTTAATTGAGGATTTGTAATTAGACTGGATTCGTCATTTTTTAAGTACCCAGTAGATTGAGGTGTTTCATAATCGTTAGTTTCCAAATTCGAAAAGTCTGCGTGTCTTCCATGTTTGAGTGCAAAGCTTTGGCAAATCTCTGCCACGCTTAGAATTATAAGCAAACATGTCAATAAAGGAACAGTTAGTTTATAAACGCGCGGAGTGCAAAATTTGTTTCTACTTGTAAGATATGACTTCATGGTGGCACAGAATTGACTTATTTCAAGTTGGTAGGTATCAGTCCTTAAATACTTCGTTGTTTTATTAATTAAATGATCATTAGCAAGAATTCGCTAATAAACCACAAACCATGAGCTCTTGGAAGCCATCTAATGAAGACAGTTATACTTTTCCTTTGCTTAAGTTAGTCTCCATTTAACACTTTCTAAATTTATTGTATTAGAAGATTGAGTATTTGAATGCGCACATGACAATACCCTTTACTTTTTCGTTCTCTGATCTGTTGTCTTAAACAGACGAATAGACGGACAAACAGACGGACATGGATCAATCGACTCGGCTCGACTGATCCTGAGGAAGAAAATATATTTTACATGCGGGGACTGCCACGTCTTCTTATGCCTGTTACATTTGCACAGAGTTAGTTTATTCTTTTTTGAAGGTTATAAAAAATCAGGAATTTTAGTTTGATAACACATTTTTAGCGGTTTTTTGAAATTGTATGAAGAGTATCTTACTGTCGGTGAGGCTGGGCGTTCAATTTCATTACTTGTTAATTTTAGTTTAAATGTAAATTTTATTTAACAGTATTAACATAGCTAACATTTTCTTTTATCTGACGAGGTTATCGACACCCTTCCGCTTAAAATTTGTATTTGCCACCATTTCACATCATTAAGTTGTCCCAAATAAGGAACAGCAGCTCGTGTTTTAGAACTGCTTGAGTTCCACACACGCTCCAGTATCGAAGTATGTTAATTACCAATATTTTTGAAGGGTTGCTATGGGGACCGTGGGGCACGGAGGATTATTAAACCATTCATCTTTAATCATGCGAGACTGAATTATTTACGACAGCATCCATAACATCGAACTGATTCGGCAAAAAGCATTCAATTTATTCAATTCATTTTCAGCATTATCCATTCGAATGTATGTTTTTTTACACATAAAAAATATATAAAAATGTAGATTTCCATGTTACATTCATAAAAAAATACATTTTTTATACAATGTTATGACTGTCGTATTTTAGCTATAAAATAAGTGTATCGGCAAAATAACATTCTAAATGAAATTTGGGTTATTGTTAGGGTTTGCAGAATAAATGCAAAATTCAAGAATCGTTATGTAATTGTGTTCTGTAAAGTAAATATTAATACACTATTCAAAAAAGTTACACTTTCATTGTATTATAATTTTCATATAGCTTGAATATCTAAATATTATTGATAGAGATCTGAAATTTTTGCAATATGAAAAATAATTAAGAAAATTTGAATTTAAAGAAACACAGTGCTTTACTTTATTGTCAAAAAATTCTAAATATAAATTTCATTTTCTTATGGTTTTCTTATTGTTACACGCTCGCATTTTCATTATCATTTTTTTTGTCAAATTTGTTTTGAATCCAATTTTTGATAGGGAAACGTTTAGGCGGCTTGGAATCGGTTGTACTGTTTTTGTTTTGGGTCTTATTTCCGAATTTCATTTCATGTTCCCAAAAGTTGGCAAACTTTAGAAAACCCTGCGGCATTGTTTCCATTTCCGAATCTGCAGTATCTGTAGTGTCCATTCTATCAATGCTTGCAGGACTAACATTTTCGCTTGGTTTCATATGGTCGCACATATGTGGTGGGAAAAAATATGGTGAATACATGGGCATGGGATAGTACATAGGTTGAATGGCTGGATACAGCATGGGGTAAGGTATTTGAGCAGGTGTTGGGAAATATGGCCAGGATACAGTTAATGGGGGCTTTCCGCCATTTTCGAGTTTTTTATGCTGCGTGCAAGGACGCTTGTTTGAATTGGGACGCTTAGGTTTTTTAGTTGGATGAATCTCTCCATCGATTGCATTAACGGTTTCAGGCTCCTGTACAAGAGCCTGAGCCGCCGCAACTTCAACTACGACTGCTGGCTTAGTCTCAAGTTCGATGGGCGGTGCTGTGAAGGATTCGCTGGGTTCCGTAGAACTACCATCTTTAGCCGTCGAATGAGCGTCTTCCTGGGATGTACAGCTCCAGGTTGAGCAGATTAGCAGAAATATCACTATCGATAGAAGAAGGATTAACTTTGTTTCTTAACGCTCGAATTTCTATGCTACTCACCACTGTAAACCTTCATTGTGTCTGCACGTGAACTGGTGCTCTGGAGTATTTTCCTCCCTTTATATGACAGATGATGTTTGCAACTTTATCTGGGTTAGAAGTGAAACCCAATATTTACACACTTGCTAATTTGTCTGCGGAAGTTATCTGGATTGGTGACCGACTAAAACTTGTTAATGAAATAAAAAAGTTCGTTGAATGTTCCTAAACTATTGAGTAGTATATAAGACAGTTCTTTAAATGAATGAACAACGTATTTCATGATGTATTATCAGTGTGGTTAAGCACATCGAGGTTTTATTTGAGCTTAAATCTGTCAATCCAAATTTTTTGATCGCCAAACCACTGGGTTGTGTATCAGACGATCCAATATACTGTAACTGGATTTGGAACTTAACTTTGAAATAACCTTATTGCAATATTTATGAGTAATATGGATTATTGTTTATTGAAATAAGTTATCAAATAAAAATAAATAAATATTAAATAGTTTCTTGAATGTGCTAAATTCTACAGCATTTGCAGTCGGTTGGGCTGCTCCAACTGTAGGGAACGTGCATAGCCTCCGTAGCCGTAGCCGCTGCCACTGCCGCCAGCGCCGGCGGCGGCGAAATGAGGACTGTGCCCATGTCCATCCTCATGAGTGACCGAATGGGAATGGCTGGAAGTGTAGATGGGTTTGGCCACAATCTCATATGTCGTTGACTTGCCACCGCCAGCCAAACTCTTGAGGCCAAGCACTCCGGAAAGTGTTAAGGCCATCAGCGCTGTCATTAAAGCCTTTCCGGCCATCATGGCAATGGCACCCAGTCCCAGTGCCATCAGCATGCCCTTCATCATGAGTCCGGCTGCCACAAGTGCCTCCAGGCCACCTTTCTTGCCAAACTTGTGTTTGCGTCCCTCCTCAACGCTGCTCTCGTCCATTAGACGAAAGCGCAGAAAACGTGTCTTCAACAGATTCTCCAACTTGGCGAGAATATATCCATTGAGACGTGTGTTCGGATCACTGGGATAGCTGCGAGCCACCTCTGCAAAAACAGCAAAACTTGATTGAATTTTGTTTCCCATCAACTTCAATTGGGAACTTACCAGCCATCAGCTCCGACGTCTTCAGCTCTGTGGCATTCTCATCCCTGACCACGCTGACGCCGGGCAACACGCTCAGCTCCTGCTGCTCGGCCAGACGTTCCATAATCTTGACGAACTCTATTTTCAGACACATCCAACTGAACGGCGATGTCTCGCACTCGTTCATACTCATCGATGGCGGCTTCTGAGTTGGCTGCAACGTCTCTGCGTGAATCGGAGCTGGCTCTGTGGGCTGCACACTGGCTGCCTCGACGTATTTGCATAGGAAACAGAACCAGAGCAGGTAAAATAAGTATTCCAAAGTCTTGAGCAACAGCATTCTGTTTGGTTAGTTGGTTCAGCTAGTGGGTCTACTAATTCGGGCTACTCTGTGCCGACTGCAGCAGTTCATTTTTATGGCTTGGCCTTATATACATTTCCCATTTCCCTTTCACTACGCACAGCAGTATCCAAAGTCATTGCCGCGTTTAGGTTTTGGATTGGAGTTTGTTGGGCTGTTGCTGTCTTGAGTTTTTCTAATTACCCCACGATTTGTGGTCAAAATTCTTCACAGCTTCGGTCAGTTGCGTCCGATGGGCGGCACTTTCGCTTTCCTCTGCTCGGACCGTCCCCGCGTTCAGTGTAGCGCAACGTGTGACGGCTAATTCTGTCGCCAGGCCTCCCCATTAACAAGCAAGCGAATTCCCTGAGCCAAAAAGAAAACCCAGCGACAAGAAGACATAATTACAAGCTGGATAAATGTCGCGTGCCTTGCAAATGTAGATTAATTCGTAGACAGAAACCTACCTAATTTGGGCCGACAAACTAAGTAGTCGTCGCTGTTAATGATTATTTCATATCAGTTTTGCTTTCTGCACTTTCCTCGAACTCTTTCGGCTTTCAATAACAGTCCAGGTAAATGGGCAAAGGGAAAAGACCAATAGATTTGCATTTGATGAATCATTTTTATTCAATTGCTATAAATATCAAAATAAATACTTAGTATGTAAACTCTTTAGCAGACATAAGTATTCTGTTTGTAGTTGTTTCGTTGTGATTTTCTTTTTTTGTTTTGCTTTTTACTTTCATTATTGATTTTTGTTTTGAATGAACCTGAGCTACATGTCTGCTGGGAGAGCATGATTGATTGTGCAATAAATATGGCGCTAGCATGATAAGTGTCATTGTTCCGTTAGCATTGTCCTGGGCTGGTCAAGTCGTGGATCGTTTCAGTTTTTTGTTTTTTTTTTTGCTTTTTGGTATGTCGCAGCTAACTAACTAAGTTCAACTATAAATAATTATTGACTACAACACTACAACGAATTTAGCCATAATTCGTAAGCATGGAAAAGGTTAAGTCTCTCGAGGAAGGGGAAATTGGAAAGGTGCAGAAAGTGCAGGAGGTGGGGGGAACGACAGATTACGGGTGAGAGTGAAATAACTTTGCAGCAGCTTAGAAGGGCTGGGCCAGACCGTAATGGTTGTAGGCCAAGTCGGCGGCGCTGGCCTGACCGTTGCGGTTCCAGTCGGAGTGCACAATCTCGGCGTTCAATGGGCTGCCGGTGATGTAGGCAGTGGTGATGTGGTCCTTCTTCTTGGCCAACAGATCCTTGAAGAAGGTGGCACCTACAAGACAGTCGGCTATCAGCAAAGGCGCCTTCGATTGAAGTCAGCCGCTTGACTTACCAGCCAGAATGAGGGCAAGGAAGGAGACGGCGAGAGCCTTCAGCGAGATGAACTTGATGATGGTGAACAGAACCTTGATGACGACCGCCTTCTTCAGTTTCAAAGCCAACAGCAGAGGCAGCAGCATCTTCTTCATGCGCTTGCTGCGGGATTCTGTGGAAAAGATTGCATTGTTAGAAACAGCCTAAAAGTATGCCACGCCGCGCAGACGACGCGTCACTTCCAGTCGCAACCGCAAGCTGTGCTACGCGAAACCAAACCGCGCAGTCAGGTGCCACTTTTGTGCACACGGCGTATGCGCAATTTCCGTGCTGGCCGTTTTCTCGACGTTTTGTGGCCTTAAGTGGCACAACACTTTGCTGTCGATGCGTGTGGGCGTGTGAACGTGTGTATATGTGTATATGTGTGTGTCAAATACAGCGGAAGCGTAGTTGGCAGCAAATTTGTTTTGGGGCAGCAACTACAGCTCAAGTGAAAGTTTGCACACTTTATGGACGCGACGTGCTCGTGGCACTGGCTCTCATCGCATTGCTTACCCTCCATGGCACGTCCGCTGTACGCATTCTCGGCATTCTCATCTTGCTCATCGCCAGAGAACGAGAGATTCAGCTCGTGTGTTTCCAGATAACGCTCGGCACGATCTTCGAACGATTCAATTGCCTTGGCAGAGCCGAAGCTGCGGCCGGTCTCGGTGCGATCGATGCGCATGCCACCGAACAGTGGTACAGAATCTTCGTTATCCAGTTTGTTGATGAGGTTCACTAAATCCCGTTCGCTGTTATCCTGCGACGGCAGCGCCAAAGCTCCGCACACAAAGCTGGCCACGAGCACAACACAAACGAATTTCGCGCACATTTTGATAGGCACTTTCAGGGCTTTTGAATTGAGGGGGGTTTGGGTTTTATAGTCCTTGAGTATCCACTAGTACAGGGAGCGCACACACTGCTGCTGCTGTTGGCTTTGTGAATGGAAAATGCTTTGTGATTAATTGTGTGCAATGGGCCAGAGTTTTATACCTTTTCGAATTCAGGCGACTGTCCAATTATGTGTCTAGAAATCGCGCGGCGGTGGCCAAAATAAAGAAATAAACGCACTGCTGCAACAACAACAACAGCAGCGGCACAGCAACAGCAACAGCAATGTATACAATTTATGCAAATCGTATGCGTATGCTACCCATAGCCCATGCACGGGACAAGCCGTGGCCAATGGGTGTCCGGCCAAACCATATTTCCACGCACGTCGCACCACGTCCAAGCAAACGAAAGGGAAGTCGCGCTTCTTCAACGACTTGAATATTATTTTGTATATATATATATTTTTTTTTATATAAGTAAATGCCCCAATTTCCTGGCTGTGCGCACCGTTAGCCGATCGTAATTGGCATGCAACATCCACGCCCAGACCCGAGAGCGCAGTGGAAGCCCGTCGCCCGCCTGCGCCTCCCCCTCTCCGGGGGAAACGTGACTTCATTTGCTTATGAACACCGACTGTGCCAGATTCTTGGGAGCCATGCTCGGTATGGTTGAATATCATTAGGCAGATTATTAGTGGCCTGCACATATTTGGTATGCCTGCGATGTGTGCGTGGCTAAATGCGCATTTTGGCCCAGTTAAAGACGTTCGGCGCGCGGCGCTTTCAACGCTTTCGATTTCATTCTGCTTGGGCCAAGTGTCGCTCGTTTTCTATTTCAATTGCTTCTAAATCTTTTGCTAATCTGTGCACAAAAGAAAGCTGAATTGTAGCACATGCTCGCATATACCCGAAACTACCTACATATATCTCTTCGATCGCGTCAAGTGACATTTTTATGAGCATAAGTAGAAAGTTTCTGGCCGCCGTTTCAGACAATTAACATGCCGAGGCAAACGGCGGCCGGTAACGAGCCCCACTACGGCGTACAAAATTTCAATAAACACCGAGGGCGTGGCATGTGTCAAACTAAATCCAAAACATATCAATTTAGCCAGCTGCCTGTGTCTGTGTGCCTGCAGCTTGGTTTTGGCAGCTTTGGGTGCTACGGAAGCTCAGCAACTCGAGAACCTGCTCAAACTTTTAATTGCCCCACGGCCCGAAACTTGCTGCTGCCGTTGTCGAGTGTCGAGCTCCACATTTCTGTGTTCCACCTTGTCTCACCAGTCGGGCAGCCGGGCAGCCGTAGTGGGAAAGTCGTGCCACAGTTTGGCAGGTCAAGAATGATGCAAAGTAACCCGTGAGTCTTCAAGCAGAAATACTAATCGCAGCCTTGCCAGAACTTATGGAATAAATCGCTTTTATTTTCATAAACTTGACTATTTTGCTGATCGGTGTGTGTGCGTGTGTGTGTGTGTGGTACTTAGTGTTGTGTAATGTAATACAATAAATTAGTCAATTACGCGTCAGCTTCGCGTCTCGAATAAATTACTACGAACTAGTTTGTTTTTTGTCGGAATTGAAGGCACATAGTTGGCTAAGCAGCGGCGCTTATTGCTGCTCCTGCTGGGGCTGACCGGCATAGGCCAACTGCTGGGCATCGGGCTCACTGATGCTGCGCGCATAGGGGTAGGCAGAGGAGGCACCCGAGCTCCAGCCGGCGCTGGCAGGTGCGGACCAGGCGTTCGAGTTGTAGGCACCGCCGTACGAGCTGCCACCGAACTTGTTGCCGAAGCCGCCGAGCAGACGCGAGCCGCCTACGAGGATGGCCAGGAAGAAGGCAATCTTGGCCACAATCACAGCCTTGAAGGTCAGCAGAGCCAGGAAACCGAGCACCAGAGGAATGACGGCGAACAGCTTAGCACCAATGGCCAGAGCGAGTGGGCCAATTACTTTCTTGATCTTGGCGCGGCCTGGAAAGAGGGAAAGAGTAGAGAGTGCTGCCGATGCTGCTCTGCCAAGCCACATACCTTCGTCCAGAGCACGTGCCACCTGCTGTGTGGTCTCGGCGGGCATTTTGAATTCCAGATTGTGCGTGCTCAGAAAATCGGTGGCGCTGGAGATGGCCAAGTCGACGAGACGGCCATTGCGATCTTCGGCATTCTGTGGCAACTCAGCGTAGATATCCTGTTCGCTAAGGGACTTGCCGCTGCGTGGCACGGGACTGGCAGCATCTCTGGAACGAAGCAAAAAGAATTTAGTACTCCAGCCCAATGTGGTATCACGCAAGTAGAAGATCACGCATTTCCCAAGCACATTTCACTTTCTGCTCAAAGTTGTTTCGCTTGCATTTTGCATAATGTTCACTTTCACACACACACACACACCTCTGGAAGGTGACGCCGTTGACCAGCTCGATGTTGTTGCTCCTGGCGGCGCGGTTCAGTGCGGTAATGCCCTTGACTGCCAAACAGGTTGCCATATCGTCGCTCTCGAGGCAGGCGCCCAGGTAGCGGGCGGCGCGTCCGAATGAGTTATCACTTTCGATTCTATTGTCTTGCACACTGGGCGCGGCCCAGGCGCAGCTGGCCAAGGCCAAGAGGCTGACACAGATTACGGCGAACACTTTCATTTTCTTGAGGTTTCTTGGGGAGAGACGCGACGCGTTTACTTTAATCCTTGACTGAGCCGTGGGCTGTGCTGCTGCTGAGCTCGAGCTGAGAGTGCTGAGATGAATTTGATGCAGAAGTCTCCATCGGTCTAGCCTTATATATTGGGCGAGTTTACGCGACTACGGGCTGCGCAGCTGCTCTGCTCGCTGCGCGCTGGCTGCGCAGTTCGCGTCAGGCATTACAAAACAATTCAAAAGTAAATTAAATAAAAATAAGCCAAGACGCAGCAGCGGCGAACGTCGACGTCGACTTCGACTGCGGAAGCTACCAAAAAAGGTAAGAAAAAAATGAGTGACGCGAAAAACCAAGCTGCGGTGGAGCACATGCATAAATCTAGGGAACAACAGCAACAGCAGCAGCAACAACAGCAGCAACAGCAACAGCAACTCAAACGGGCCCAGCAACAACATCAAAAATAAAGTCAACTTGTTTGTTAAGTGAATATGTTCATTTCTTTCCTCTTTCTTCGGCGCTCTTTACCTTTTCGGCAACGCCAGCGTCGCCAGCAACGTCTCAGCCCGCGTCTGCGTCGGCGTCGGCAGCAACGTCGTTGTCGTCATCCGTCAACCTCAACGTCGGCGTCAGCGACTCAGTGACTCGGCCAGAGCACGCGGAGAGAAACCTGCACTTGGACTTGGCCAGTGGAGCGCGCTCTGCAGAGCAAACAATTGGCATCATTGGCTGTCTGGCTGCCTGGCTGCCTTCTCGAGCTCATGGGCTCAGGCAATTACGAACATCAGATACACGCCCCGCCCGGCGGCGGCGGTGTCAGCTGCGTCTTGTTTACCCACGGTGCGTCCAACTCGAGCCGCTTTCATTCGACTCTCGCAATATCGGAGCAGCAATTTGCTAATTTATTAATCCGGTTGCCGCATACTACTTCGAGCCTTCCCCCAAATCGGGTCAGCTTGTGGCGAAATATGCGTGTACCGTTTAGCACCTTTTCGAACGTTGTGTAATTTGGGCTAAGTAGCGGCCTAATCGATTTCAATTGGCATCGGTTATCTGCAATTATCGAGTGTTTAGTGGAGTAGAAATCTAATAGAATTCGAAGTATTTTCGGTACTTTGTTTCATGGCGTTGTGCTCGAACACGTCGCACACATGATTCATCAAGAAACAAAACACTTTCCCACAGCACGTTGCAAAGTTATACTTGTACGACATTTCTTTCTCGCGCTCACGCAGTGCCACATAAAACCCCACAAGATTTATGCGTATGCCGACAATATAATCGAAATAACACAATTTGTAGTTTTTTATTATTATTTTTCGGGCTTATTAAAGACAAATCCATTCAAAGAAAAAAAAAAAAAAACAACAGAAACTCGAAAAAAGGCCAGAAAAAAGCGACTCACTTTCATTTATATTACAACGATATGCGACACTAAATGTTGTTGCTGCTGTTGTTTTTGTTGTCGCGGCGTTGCTCTCTGTAGATTTTGCTGAGCCCACGGGCGTCGGCTTGTCACACGCTGCGTATGAGTGACGCGCCTTTATTTTCGGTTATTGTTTTAGTTGCCTAAAACAGAAAACCAACACGGAATTTAGTAGGGCAGGAGAGGTGAGAGGTAAAAAAGAAAGTGCGCCAGGCAGCATACCGCAAATACCTTCGGCTGCGACGTTGCCCAAGTCAGTCAAGTCAATGATTCACTTGCTGCGCTCATTTGCATACGGCGAGACGCCGTTGCCGGCTTTATTGCAGCTCGCGGCCCGCTAATTCCCCCCTTAAAAAAATACTTGATCATTTTGCCACTTGGCCCGGTCTCCACGCATTCATTGATGATAGCTCACAGCTCGACTCTGCGGCCCCACACTTCTGACCCAATCCGTGCGGTCCAGTTTCGCATTCATTCATTGACGTACGCGTTGTACAGCATACGGCCCACCGGGTCGTCGAGTGAAAGTTATGTAATTTTCTGTGAATTTCGCAATTGGCAATGGGCAGTAAAAACCTGATTTCGCCCATTCCTGAACCGGCAACAACAGCAACAGGTTAACTGTAACGCAGTTATCAATTTCCAGTCAGAAATGTCAAATAAAAGCAAATTTCTAAATGCCAATCATAAACAATTTCTCTTTTTTCTTACGCCGGACAGCTGTCAGTGTTGCCAACCTTTTCCTCTCTAGCAAAGCGTTTCTGACAGCTTCACACCCCCACACATACTTGTATGTAGATACTCTACTCTATTGAAATGGAGCCAAGTTAGCTAACTCCATAAGTATTCCAATGCGAAATCAATAAGCCTCATTTCACGTGTGCAATTTGTCGAGAGGCCTCGCACAATTAGCCGCAACAAGCTGCCATAAACCAATTGGCCGCATACTTTCGTCGTCTGCCTGTGGGAGTGGCCGCTGATTGGTGGAACTTGGACTCGGCAATACCCTGTAGAGTGTGATTTTAAAGTTGATCGAGAGCAACGACATTGATATTGATTAATATTGACAGCCAACTACACAAGGTGTGTATCCGCTTATTTTGCTTCATTTGCTGAGCGAGTAAAACGTCGATATATCAAAAAGTTATGCGATTGGCTTTTTACTGCATTATGGATTGGAATGACTTGACGGTTAAAATTATTCTTCATATTTCGATTCAGTTTTGGCTTTTAAACATAATAAATTCTCGACTTATGCAACACAAATTTTAAATATAATTATATTTTAGGTCTAATTAGAACTAATTGACAATTATTTTACTGAATTATTAAAATTTATTTTACGAGTATTCGGCAACATGTTTGCTCTTCTTCCTGTCGTGATAGTTCTTCATAAATCGATTACACAAATGTGAATATTTGTATACTTTACATAACTATCGATTTAATTATTTTAAGTGTTTATTTATTGATTTATTTTATGGAAGTAATTATGTTCTGTAATAATCACAAAAATCATAACAATCGGAGTATGAAGTACGACGATTACAAACTAAAGGAAGATGGTGAAGAAAAATCAGAAGATAAAATCTCGTTGAAATAATAACAATAATTTTACAGGGTATTCAGGTTGTCGACCATCGCTATTATCGAAACCGTATTATTGTTGCCAAAGTGAGTTTGCTTCTTAAATTAGCCAGGCTCATTTTAAAGCTCAGTTTGGCAACGACACGGCGTGCTCTCTCGTCAGTCAGCCGTGCGTTCTATTGACCCATTTTCGTGTATTCGTGAATGTGGCATAAATACGAGGAAATTCAAGTTTGGCAATAAATAACTGTGGATCCAATCGAGAGGAATGTACAGAAATTGCCTGGAATTTCAGTAGAATGCATAATATATGATATGTTATTCCGCACTTGTTGTTTTAAACTAAAAGTCAGCTAAGTATTCACTTCTCTATGCAGTTATGTGACTAGAAGTGAGTTCCCCTCTTCCAGCAAAAGTAACGAGTGGCAGACCAAAATGTATTTTCTACGTTTTTGGGTTAAACGCGTAAATAGCGACAGGTGAAATTGATTTTCTTTTCATTTGCGCAAATATGAATTGTCAATATTGTGCGTACTCAACTTACTCCACCTCGGCTTCGTCTGACGCTGGCTGAGAAAGTGCAGCGACCACTTCTTGAATAGAGTAGGCAATTTATATTTTTGGGCTTGGGTTTGGGTTTGAGTTTAAGTTTGGGTTTGGGTTTGGGTTTGGGTTACGGTATGGGTATGGGTTCGGGTCTATTTGTTGTTAAAATATTCATGGCTACGTTGCGGGCACTCGCAGCCAACACCAAGACCAATTCAATTCACTTTGCTCTGCCAGGTTGGCACTTGGCTGCGACAAACCGTTGACATTGCGGCCAAATGTTGGCTCAGCTATTGACTTATGCGAGCTCCAAGCCCGGCTAGAGCCAGAGTTGAGCCACATTTCCTGGCGTGTGCCTGTGGGATAGCTCGGGGAGCGGGAGAGAGGCTGATGTTAGGCTGACGGTAAGAGGAATTGGGGGCAAGCGGGACTTGACAATGGCAACGCGTTGTTTAGCCCATTTGCTCAAGTTGTAAAGAAAGTGAAATTGATGACACAAATGCTCAAATAGCAAACAGTTCGCGCCGCTGTAGTTGTTGTAGGCATGGCAGCAGTGGTTGTTGTTGCTGTACCTATGCTAAATGGTCTGGTTAAGTAATCTCGTGAGAGCCGCAAACATTGCGCAGTCATCGAGGCTGAGAATGTTGTCAACTTCAAGAGGCAGATGAGATAAACCAGTCAGATGGAGATAGTGAGACAGTGGGGCAGTGAGGCGGATTGAATGACAGCTCCCGCTTGGTGCAGCCTCCTGGTTCAGCTTCACTCTCAACATTTTAGCCAGAAAGCAGACGAGGCCAACACAGAGCGACGCCTTGTTGGTCGATTTGTTAGATACGCGGATAGCATGCGACATGCTTGTTGCTTTTCTTGCTGCTGTTGTTGTTTTTGCCGCAATTGTATTTGTGTTTTACCATAAACAGTGCGCCCTACAACTTTCACTTGGCGCGGCCCAAGCCGAGGCAGCAACAGCAGCAGCAGCAGCAGCAGCAGCGACGCGCCTCGTGCGGCAACAACAATTAGACAGTACATTCTCGCAGTGTTGTTGTATAACTTTCGGTTCTTTCTTCAGTGTTTACATTAAATAATTGCCTCGGCTTGACAGTGTGGCCCTGCGGAGAAGCAGAGGGGAAACACAAATAAAGAGATGAGGTGCTGAATAGAGAGAAGAGAAAAGTGACGCAGCTCAAAATTGACTAGGGTTAAGTGTTACAAAATATATAAAATATCGATAGTATTTGCTATGTTTTTGAACCAAAACTATCGATAAGTTTATTGCATTTGTTAGCCCAGCAAATTCTTTAATTTGTATATTTGTTAAAATCATCGCTATTATCAATAGGGAATCGATTTTTTAGCAGTACTACTAGATTGTGCTGGCAGAAACATAGTTACATGGAAGGTAACATATTTAGAAAATATATTCATAATATTTTGGTGTAGTACTAATATAGAGCTTAAGTCAGTCAGAAAATAAAGTTCTCTACGACAATCGGATGATGTATAACGAAGTAAGGGTGTTTAATGACGCAATAGGTATATTAGAAACATCCAAAAGTGTAGCATGGGCAATCAGAATTATCAAAACTTTTAGTATACAATATTTCGTTGCAGAACCACAATAACATATGTCGTACCCCGCGATAATCTGAGCACTTTTGAAATAGTTATGATTGTTGGAAGAAGCTATAGGGAATCCGTGTTTGGAAACATAAAATCATGCAAGGAACGGGCATAAAAAGACCCAATTTAAATGAAATGTCGGAAATGTCGTCACCCATGAAAATCTGATGATTTTTGACGACGATTGAAAGTCGTCTCCACGACAAGCTTACGGAAGATGCAAGGTGTTATAGGGAATTACTAAAAGGGATTATTAGGAAACGTTTTTCAGCCACGACAATTAAATGATTTGAAACGAAATTATGGGTGATGAAAGGTGCGTTGGAGACGCATCCAAACTCCATCGAGGTGCCACCCAGGTCGCTGGCTTGTTGGGTGCCAGCGCCAACGATCGGCGATCGATGCATCTGCTGCATGCTGATTGATTTGTGACGACCTGTTTTCTGCCTCTGCTTTTACATAAGCCGCGCTGCCGTTGCTGCTGTTCGTGCTGTTGTTGTTGCCCTCGTTGATTGCAACACGCACTTGCGGAAGTCCGTCATCGGCTACGGCGTTGCTGTTGCTGTCGCTGTCGCTGTCGACGTCTTTGCCGTTGTCGCGCATGCGCAATAAACCGTTTTATGCATAACGGCTCTGTGCACGCACTGACGCACTGCCTCATTGTGTTTGTCCGACCGACAGTCCGTCTTGGCCGGCTCCACGTAACATCATTTGACTAGGCCGCTGCTCGGCATGTGCTAATTAATTGTCGATGGCAGCTCGAACTGAAACTGAAACGCAAACGCAGCTTGAAGTCGAAGTTATGTGGCTTTATTTGCTTATTGGCTAACACCGAAACTGGCAAGCAGTTAGCCTGCACTCTCTCTCTCTCACACTGTCTCTGCTGCCCTATAGAAAGGGCTTGCTATCCAGGCTGCCCGCCGCCAGTCGATATCCAGTCGCATCCTTAGCCATGCCCAACGGTATGTAAGGCTGTCTGATTGGCATCCAGCTGCTGCCACTCGACGACAGATCCGAGTGATGATAGCTCTTGTATGTCGGAGCCGAGGAATGTATAATCTCGAGACGGTCGTGTGCATGGCCACTCGATATAATCGACTTGAAGGCCAACAGGCCGGCGGTAAGCAGAGCAATTTTGCCCATGACAAACGATGAGGCCGACAGCGCTGTTAGCCATTTCAAGATCAAGGGCAATATAATCAACTTGGCTAGAACGGCGGCGCCCAGGAGCGGATACAATGTTTTCAGCAGCTTCTTCTGCTTGTGATGTTTGCCCCGAGCTGCGTGAGTGTATTGGAATAACACTTGAGTATGCTACAGAAGGTACTTTGTTCTTGCCCTTACCTTCGCTCATCCAGTTTTCCAGCAGTTGAGCCACTTGATCCGTGCTTAGCTGATTGTTGAGCAGCTTCTGCAACTGCTGCTCGGCCTGACTGATCCAATCGTTGCGCTGTTGTCGCACGTTCTCCACATCTTGCTCCACGGCGGCCACTATGGCGCCTGCCATCCGCACCGTAGGTGGCAGGCTGACTGCGCCGATCCCAGCAATGCTGCAGGACATGCACAGAACTGCCAGAGTAATCAACATGATGCCAACAAAGTTCTCAACGAACTGCGCACTTGGCGAGCCCACGCCAGCTAGATAACTCCCCCCAGACGGATGGACTAATGGGCCGATTAACTAAGCAACTAAGCTAGAAGAAGGCGCTCTTATACCAACCGGTTGCATCGTTGCACTCGAATGCATCCCAAGCAGACCCAAGCAGACTGTGGTCGATTGTGCTGCTGCTGTGTTTTGTTCTATTATTCTATTATTTTGCTCAGTCTCTGCGTATTTTGCTTTCTTTTGTTCTGCTTTTCGATTCAGTTTTACTTGAGCGTGAACGCACACATTAAGTTTTCCCTAGTTTAATAAACGGTTTACAGTTTCAGGCGTACTCCATGTTGTTGTTACAGTAGCTGCTGCTAATGTTGTTGTTAATGCTGTTTCTTGGCAGTCGGGCAGACTGAGAGACCCATCAGCAACAAGTTAAAACTCTTCATTATCGTTTGTCGCGTTGCGGTTCACTTGCCATTTCGAGTTGAATAAGTTTTGCATTCGGAAAGTCCAAGAGAAATGCCACAGGGCCTTGAAGTGAGTATAGTATATAAATTTGTATACTATATAGTACATGCTATATGTTTGTGGGAAGTGCTCACACTTTACTACTACGCTGCAAACATGTTTTTAAATGCAATTTAAATAGTCGCAAAATTTAGTAACAATTACGCATATTGTTTAACAGTAACCAAAACAAGAGCAGACTCAACGCACGTTTCATTTTCAGGTTTTTCAATATTTTCCACTCCTTGCTAAATTAAACAATAACAAATGTTGTTTTTGTGTAGGTTTCGCCCGACAGGCACGACCCGAAAATTGAGTTATCTGCGAAAATCTGACAGACTCTCCAAATATATATGTACGTATAATTAGGTATGCAAAATATCACGTGCTTTTTGTGTTTATTTTGGCCAATTTGGAGTAAGTCTACGGCACTCGTACGCTTCTAATTACAGCATAATCCAAAATATGCTTTGAGCAATTAGCATCTATGTGAATGCCCATAATTAATGAAACAATTTCATTATATAAATTTGAATTCATTCTTCAACAGATTGTGTTAAATTGAGCATATTGCATTGATTTATTTTAGTATCTTTGTCTCGAGTTAATGAACTTATACGCTGTCAACTATCTATCGAAATTTGTGGAGTATGTAATCGCAGCATGGACTACATGTACCAGTTTAGGCGGTGCCCACGCATAATAAAAACTACACGTGCGCAACCCCAACCCCAACCCAGCCCAACCTAATCGCAGTTAACGTCAACGTCAGCTGCGCTGTCGTCATATATCATGACCAGACTTTGGCAACCAAATGCTTTTAACGTCAGTTGAGTGTTGAAGCGGTCTCTGGCATCCGGTTGTTGTTGCATGTTAGCAAGTGCACACTACCCAACAAATCTGGTATAAACGGATTGTCAAGCAGCTCGTGAATTGGTAAAAATAGAGAGTTAATTAACAAATTTTAATCCTTAAGATAACGTGTATTTACGAATTAAGGTAAATGCAAGCTTAAGTAGTATAATTGTAGTTTGAACTTGTTAAGTTATTATACGTTATTATGATATTTAAGTGTGTTCATAGTACGTTAATCGATAACCTTAACGAGTGAGCTGTGGTGTACAAGACGCAAAGCAAGACTGAGTGTTGGCTTAAGATATTTTTTAAATAAAATAGAATAAATAAAAAAAGGTATAAATAGAAGATTTTTCAAATTAAAGAGAATAAATAATTAAAGTATAAATAAAAATAAGAAGTATAATAGATGATTTTCAAATGAAATATAATAAATAATAAAGGTATAAGGTATAGAAGTAAGAAATATAATAGAAGATTTTTCAAATCAAATAGAATAAATAATAAAAGTATAAATAAGAAGAAAGAATAGTATAAATATAAGTACATTAAATAGAATAAATAATAAAATTATAAATATAAAATCTTCATATTATTTATTATAATTATTATTAAAGTATGCTAAAATAAATAACTTAACCTACGAGAGGGCAAGAGTATACAAACTTCGATAAGTTGCTCGACTTTCTTCCCCGCTGAGGGTGTTACTCAATTTTACTATGTGGCCCGGCTGGTTCTTATCGCAGCTACCATCGCCTCTCGTCAGCTAATCAAAGCCAGCGCCGTGGCCCAACCTGGGAGTCGATCTAAATGTTCGAATCAATCGCTGTGGGCATCGGAATTCGAGTTTAGATCTTCTTCAACACAATCGCTTTACTGCCATGGCCAGCACCTGTTGATGTCTTCAGGCTCATTACGGCCGTAAACAGAGCAAAGAAGAAGCCGGCCAGACCCGTCGTGCCCACCAGGAGGGTCAAGCCACCAATTAGAACTGGAATCAGTGTCAGAAACTTCAATTTGTAAGCGATGAGCAGCGGCAATAACAATTTCTGTATTTTCTTTTTCAACTTCTTCAGCTTTCGACCCTCGTTGGGGCTAGACACAGCCTGCTGCCTGCTGCTGCCGCTGCTGCGGCCTTGAACTTCCTTTGAAGTCGCCCATGAAGCGCGACCATCCAATTTGTATGTGGCGTTGGCGGTGCCACCTGCAAGAAGAGGAAGAAGGAGATGCCGTCTTGCAGTTAATTAAATGTCCAGACCTTTGAGTATCGCAGCCCGTAATGCGAGGCAACTAAACGCCACCATGAATGGCCATCGCGACAAGAAATTTAATCAATATCCTCAAACTCACCGGTGAGACGCGCGGGCTGTACCTGCTCCTCCTCCTCCTGCTCTTCGGTTGCCATCTCCGTCTCCGTCTCCATCGTCCCATCGTCGCCGTCGTCGACGTTGATAAGGCTGCGTAGCGTATCGCAAAAGTTGCGCACCTTGACGACAGCTTGTTCAAATGGCGCCAAATAGTTGTCGACATCCAGGACTGCGGTGGTAGCAGGCAGCGATGGCTTTGCCAGCCCATTGACAATATCATCAACGGGGGCATTAGTTAAAGCTACAAAGTCGTCAGTACGGCGAACTTCCTGCCCGCCAACTCGCATATCCACTTCCTGGACATCCTTCAAAGCTGGCGGCGTCAATTGATGCCTTAGTGATGCCTCGTCCTCGTTCTCGTCCGCGTCGATGTCGCTCGGTAAGCCGCGGCGCATCGTCTGGCTTATGGCTAGCACGTAGCTCAGATCGGGTCGCACCTGTTTGTAATTTCCTCCAGCAGCCACAGAAATTTCGGAGTTCGACCTTGGATTATAGCGGTGATTGTAGGCATAGTAATTGACAGGAAGTCGATGTTGCTGTTGCGCCCCATGCTGCTGTTGCTCTCGCTCCTCCTGCTCCTCTAGTTGCTGCTGCTGCTGCTGCGGCTGCTGATGGCGATGCATTGACGTGGCTGCCGTTGCCTGCAGAATGAGCCAATTGTTGTGACCCCTCAATGGCTGCCAGGCATTGAGATTCACTTGAAGCTGCTGTTCGCCATTGTTAAGCTCTCCCCGCCGCTCGAGCTCCCGGCCGGAAGTGTCTCCATTAAAGCGACTTTCGCCGGCGGCATTGCTCGGAGCGAGCAGCACAAAAATGCTGAACACAAACACTTGTCGTTGCCGCATTTTCCTTCTCAAGGAAGTCCTGTTCACACACACACTTACAAAATCAAACACACTAAGTCACTGCGTCACACGCACACACGCACTCGGCTTGCCGTTTAGAATCGAACTGAGCAAACGTCTTGTGTTTTGGGTGAACCAAATTCTATAAAGCCCTCGACGTTTTATGGCTGCTTCAGTTGAGCGATTTTACGGCCTTTCGCCGAAAGTGGCCACCGCTGCCCAGTCGAATCTTGCTCGATGTTGTTGCTGTTGTTGTTGTTGATCTATCGTTGCCGTTGACTTTTACTGTGCCGAGTTTGATACCTACACTAGTGTGTATGTGCTAAGTAGGTACTCCCCGTTGAAAGACGGGCAATTATATAAATGCCACACTCTGTCAAGCGGAACTTGCCACTTGCCACTTAGTACACGCCACACACACTTCTGTTACAGTTATCTTGTACTTGCTGCAGCTTGTTGCAAATCACTTATTGAATTCAGCACATTATTCACACTACCGCAAAACGGCCACCAGGCCCACAATGCACTTGCCCCGCTGAGCTTGTCCAGATCTTTGCCTGCATGATTAGAAATTGTCACTGACTATCCAAGCGTTATCATTTTAATAAGCAACTAGTTGTTTGTCTGTCTGGTTGCCTGGCTGTATGTATGTCTGCTGGTATGTCCGTCTGCCTGAATGTCTGTCTCTCTGTCTTTCTGCTTATTTGTTTGCCTTTCGAGTCTGTGTTTGTCGCTCAGTCTGTATTTCTCTCTGACTGTATGTCTGCTAGTCTCTCTGCTTGTGTCTCTGTATGTCTCTCTCTCTCTTTCACCCCCTCTCGCTCTCTTTCTCTCTCTCTCTCTCTCTCCCACTATCTATTTCTCCGTATGTCTGACTGTCTTTCGATCGGTCTGTATTTGTGGCTGTCTCTCTGTCCGTCTGCCTGTCTCCCTGTTTATCGGCTTGAATGTAAGTCTCTTTACTTATCTCTCTGTTTCTCAGTCTGTTTATCGGTCTCTTTTCCAGTATCTCTGTCTGTATTCCTGCCTGCCTGTCTCTAGCTGTATATTTCAGTATGACTGTCTATCCCTACGTTTGTCTGCCTGTTTGTCTCTCTGCCTGTCTGTAAGTAAATCTCTGTCTGTCTGCTTATACGACTGCCTGTCTCTCTATCTGCCCTATAACTCTGTATGTCTGTCTTTCTCTCTGTTTGACACTCTTACTGTCTGTCTTTCTCTAAGTCTGCCTGCCACCTGTATGTCTGTCTGTTTCTTTGTCTGTCTTTGTGCCTGTCTCTCTGTATATATTTATCTGTCTGCCTATCTCTCTGTATATGTCTGTTGTCTCCCTAACTGTCTGTCTCTCTGTCTGTCGGCTGCCTCCTGTATATATGTCTGTTTCTCTGTCTGTCTGTCTCTCTGATTGTCTCTCTGTTTGTCTCTCTCTGTTTTTCTCTGTGCCTGTCTGTCTCTCTCTCTCTCTCTGTCTGTCTGCTTGTCTCTCTGTATTCCTGTCTGTGTTGCCTGCTTTGGGTGTTGTCTGGAACAAGCTGATGTTGTGCCTGCCGTTTTCCAAATAACTCTGAATTCAGTTTCACTTTTCAGTCTCGTTGCGCTGCGCGTTGCAGGCTGCGCTTGTTGTCGTCGCCTATACAGAGCAAACTGCAACCTGCACTTGCCACTTTGATTCTATATAAGTGTCCAAGTTGATGCAGCAGCAATCGCGGTCGCAGTCGACGTCGATGGGAAAGTGTGCCCAATGTGATGGGCGCTTGGGCGCTTGAATTATTGAATTACTTAGGGGGACGTGCATGCTAATTGGCCCTGCTTGCAACTGCTTGTAGCACAGTTGTTGCTGCAGCTAATTTGCGCCTGCCTGCGCACAGCCAAGCGCATCCGATTGCGGCAGACTGCAGTGTAGCTGACAGATTGTCATGCGTCAAGTGCAGCAGTTTGTACAACCTGCTGGGGCATGTCTAGAGTACGCATCATGTTTGGTTTGAGTATGCAGATTTTTTTCCTCTTATACACAGCACAAAAGCTGCCCTGAGGCATACCACTTGGCATGTGGCAGCCCGTTTGCCTTTCCTGGCAATGCCACAAAAAACATTGCATGCTTTTAAGCGCTCTGTCAGCTGTAGCCGACTCTGTTTGCTGCTCTTCGTTGCCTACCTTTGGGCTTGTCCGAACTATCGCAAATGGGTTTCGTGCCACAGAATGAACAACAAGCGCTTAGTGGTACGATATATTGGAGATCGTATTGCCGGAGCATTAGTGTGAGTCACGAGGCGTCAATGCACTATGCACTGGGAGCTAAGGCAGCTGCAATGAGGATTCGTTAACCATTAAGGGACTGCCTTTTGATGCCTCAGAGTTACCTGTTGCACCTCACGAAAGATAAACAGCAGCCGGGTTGGAGTCGAATGAATAGAGTGATTTTTATGGAGCATATAAAAAATGCTTACTGCAAATTTTGTCGATTTGGAGGCATCGAATATGTAGAGCCTTTATCTGAATTCTGTGTTCGTTATGACACAAACATAATTTCATCTTTCCTTCAAATTGTAATCTGACTGGGCTCAGAAGTTATTGAAGTAAACGTTTTTCATCAGCGCATGTGTGTGTGTGTGACTTAAAAAGTAATAGGTAAATGAAGAATATGGTATTGATATTTCGAAATTGAAGGAAAGGGTAACTTGCAGTCGGGCACGCAGGACTGTAGTTTCGTTATTTGTTTTGAATTGTTAAATCAACATAAGAAGCAAATAAGGAAATTTTGATTTCGAACCGAAATAAAAAAATTATACGGTATTATTTTAAATTTCTAACATTTTTATGACAAATAAAATTAAAAAAAGATAGAACCGTCTATAAAACGGGAATATTGAATATCTAAATAAGTGATAAAACCGGGTGACTGTGTGTAGATGCAGAGATGAGTATAGTACATTTTGAGTACAGTATGTTACTGTACGGTAAAAGATTTTGAAATGAATTGATTCATGCAGTACACTAACGCATAGGTAAATATATACTGTAGATTTAGTATGTGTATTTTTTCCGGATGCCTGAAACATAAATCACACCCGAAAACAAAACAACGCTGCGCTTCTCCAGGTCTTAAGCAACTTTATTTCAATGTCAGTCGCGAATTACCGCCAGCAGCAACAAAAGTGGATCCATTTATGAATTTGTTACTTTTAAAATATTTTTATGACCATCTCGCACACAGTCGCTTCGTTTGCACTGGGGAGCGACCACTCGCTGCTTGCAATTTGTGAATAGTTTTGAAGATTTGCCTGTTTGGACAACTATTTGAGGGGCAATAAATAAATCTGTTTTAATGTGCATCCAAACAAGAGCTAAGCCCGTAGAGACTGAACAACACAACAAGAATAACGAGTCAATTTGAGTATTTCAAGCTTGCACAGCTTTCAGCATCAATTGGACTGAATTCGGATCGGTCGTGGAGTCGGTGTTGAGTGTGCAGTGAATGATTTCAGTCGATGCGAAATCAATTTAATGCGATGCTAATGAATTCAACTAGAACTAGTTTATCCACACTTCCTAAGCTAGCACCAACGCAGATAATAAATTGACTTTCGGACAAAAACCAAAACAGAAATCACCCAGAACATTCACAATCTGCCTTGGACTTGGCTTGGGTTGTGGCTGAACTTGAAGCGAGCCTTTCTATATGGAGATGCGTCACTTAGTTAATTCGTTTGCTTCAAATTAGTCTTCTCTGTTGTTGTTATTGCTGTAGCTTGGCTTTAATCAGATTCATTCGCGCTGAGTACTGGATCCATAAGCTCTTAAATTGAAACGTTTTGGCGAATTCGCATTAGTTTGACGTCGGCTCTGACAGCGTGCAGTGCGATATGAAAGTGAGTTAGCCAGGATGCGCCTCCTGAAGGATTAATGAACCAGCAACAACTACAACAACACTTTATTTCTGTCTCTTTTGCCCAGTTCTTTGTGTGTCTCTTGGCTGTGGTCGGCACCTTGGCCACCGCAAATGCAGGACTCCTGGGTCTGCTGAAGGGCGGCGGTGGCGGTGGCTACGGCGGCGGTGGCTACGGGGGTGGTTACGGCGGCGGTGGCGGCTATGGCGGCGGCGGCGGTGGCTGGTCCAGCGGTGGCGGCTACGGCGGCTACAGCGGCAACTACGGCGGCGGTGGTTACGGCCATGGTGGATCCGGTGGCGGTGTGCAAATCATTAAGATAATCGACGGCGGACACAGCGGTGGCGGCTATGGCGGCGGTTATGGCGGCGGTTATGGCGGCGGCTATGGCGGCGGCTATGGCGGCGGCTATGGCGGTGGTTATGGTGGTGGACACGGCGGAGGCTACGGCGGCGGCTATGGAGGCGGCTATGGAGGCGGCTATGGTGGCGGTCACGGCGGTCACGTTGATGTCTACAAGGTCATCACGACAACCACATCCACTGGCGGCGGCTACAGCGGCGGCTATGGCGGTGGCTACGGCGGCGGCTATGGCGGCTATGGCGGTTCCTATGGCGGAGGATCATACGGCAACGGCGGCGGCTGGTCGTCTGGCAAGTCTGGCTGGTGGAAGAAGAAGTAAGCTGTGAATCAAAGGTCTGATGATGTTTACATCACTAAACCCGTTTAGCAAACTCAAGGTTAAGAAAAAATAAAAATAAAAATAAATAAAAAAATATATAAATCGTTTATTTGATTCGTGAAGTATCAAAGACCATTTAAGCATCACGCAAATTAAAATACCCTGTAGGCAGAGAATTCGTAAGAGGTATAGTAGACGCTTTATGTTGGTCTACTGGCATAGCGAGTCAAACTATATATTCTATTATACTTTGTATATTTTAATAAGCATCACGCAAATAAAAATACCCTGTAGGCAGAGAATTCGTAAGGGGTATAGTAGACGCCTTTAAGTTGGTCTACTGGCATAGCGAGTTCAACTATATATTCTATCGTACTTTGTATATTTTAATACATTCTAAAAAACAGTTTGATTAATGGGTATCTGTTAGTTGCGTAATCTAAGCTGCAACTAATGCTGCCCTGTTGCGTAACTTTTTTTTTGCCAAGTCCATAAAGAAGTCTTTCACTAAGCGGGGAAAAACCAGTAATGTTTCGACACAACAAACTTGATTTAAGAAGTGGATTCACTTAGCCGGGAATTTTGACTTTTAAATACCCAGCAGCATAGTTGCAGAGGTGTCATAGGCTTATGCTACTGGATAAAGATAAAAGAAAAAAAAAACAAGCGAGTTCGCGACTCTTTCTATTTATTATAAATCATTTTTTCCATTAATTTGGAATTATTCCATGACATATTTGAAAGGTCTTTGTTGACTCATCCCGCCATAATTGCCAATCATCTGCTGCGGCAGCCAAAGCGTTATATGCTTCCGGGGCACTCGTAGTTTCCAATTCCCCCGCCAATTCCAATACACAGACACTCAGAGAACACTCGAACATTTCATTTTGCTGCAAACTTCCTTAACGAACCAATCACTTTTGTTTTTCAGCTGTGGCTGCTGCTGCAGCTGGCTGCCAGAAACAATAAACTCTTGTCAGGCAAATAAGCTGCGATATTTATATCGGCCCATCAAGGGAATTTCACCTCCGAGACGAGCGCAGATATTTCGTTATACACACGTAGACTTGTATATATGTATAATACAATACACAGAATTGCCAAGGGCAGGGACATCACGCAGTTTATGGAGCATATGCCGATGGGATTGCGGGTGACTTGGGCGGAGCCAGACACGCGCCTTGCAGGGCAGAACTCTACGTGTGTGCCCAGATACTGCGTTTATGCGACGGGCTGCGTGAATTGTGGAATACGTGTAGTGAAAGTCCAAACCATAAAAAATCTTTACTCTATAGAGACTTTCCTAGGTTGCTTGTGCCTTATCAATCCAGAATAGAATTTAATTCTATTTCGTGCAGTATACTCGAAACTTTACTTTTACTCAATGTGATTTACTCGTTTTGTTTCATTTGTCATTGAAGTTGAATGAAATTAAATTAAATTAATTTACTGAAATATTTACCTTTTTATATTTAATATTTTAAGTTAAGCTGATTAGATTTCTTTCACAGGCGAACTCGTTCTTGCTCGAGTACACTCATTCAAGCTCTCTGGTATGCACAAAATTTCATTTCCGATTCCAAGAGAAAAGCTTCGCATAAACTCAGTAAGAGTGCGCCAGCGAATGTGTGTGTGTGCAGGACACAGATACACACACACACACACACTCATACAGCTGGCACGTGAGTCAGCCCTGGCCGCTTTAAGCTAACCTTTGCGGGCAAGTGGAAATGGACATTTAATAGATTCAGTGTGATTTTTAGGTATTCAGATATATCTTTATTTGCTTATTTCATGATTTTTTTGTTCGTTTTGTGTTTCTTGAAAACGTTGCAGCTTACAGGCGAATCGTGCTTACAACTAACAAATAAATAATGTTAATAAGTTATTACGCTAGACTACAGTTAGGCGGGCTTAACTCTAAGCTAATCAAAATTCTGAATGTATTCGTGAGTGTGTGCGCGCGTGGAAAACGAGCTGCAAATGGGTGCAGAGAGAGAGAGAGAGAGTGAAAGAGAGAGGGAGAGAGAGAGAGAGCGAGAGAGGGAGAGAATAATGAATAATTGAAAAGTAACAGCAAAACGCGAGTGAGTGCAGAGTTGCGAGTAGAAGAGTCGCACGGACAGACAGACGGACAGACAGACAGACAGACAGATCGTGCAGGGTTCAGGCAGAGTGTGAGCTCTAGATAACGGCAAACAGTAAGCGGAAAGAAAGAAAGAATAACGCGGAACAGATTGCGTCACATACTACGCATTGTATTACAACACAGCAAAATCGATTATATGCAGCAAATGATTAGAATGCGAGTCTGCGTGCACGATACAGATACATTTCCAGCCATGTATCCGTAGGTGCAACTGTGCTCGCAGTTGACCGTTCGAAACGCATTATCAGCTCGCAAATAGTGTGAAAAAAAACAGTCGGGGAAGGGGAATAACGCACAAGAAAGCTTAAAATCTAATTACAACTTGCTCACGCCTTAACGCGCCTCTTTGTGTCTTGTGTCTTTGTCCGCTTCTGATTTATCTACAAGATAAATGCAACTACATAGCTAGAAGTACTTTGAATTATTTGAATGAATGCGCAGCGCTCCTTATGACTTGCTCGACGCCGCTGCCAGTGGTTGCTTCTGCGATTGCTGCTGCTGCTGCTGATGGTTTGCTGCCTGCAGCCGGCTGTGCGCACGATAGGCCAACTCCTGGGCCTCAGTCAAGGAACGTCTGTCCCAGCCACCGCCGCCGCCACCGCCACCGCCGCCCGATGACCAGCCGCCACTGCCGCCACCTCCGCCGCCGCCCGATGACCAACCGCCTCCGCCGCCGCCCGACGATTTGCCGGCCATAAGCTTCTTGAGCCCTATGATGCCGGCCAAGAGTAGCGCAATCTTAGAGATAATTAACGCCTTGCCGGCCAGTATATAGAGGGCTCCCATGGCAATTGGCAGCATGCCCATCAGTTTGGTAGCCAGCATCATGGCCATCATCATGCCCATTTTCTTCATCTTGCCGCGACCTGCAATAAAGTAAAGATGATTAAAAACGCTCACTAACGGCTCACAGCGGCGATGATCCAATTTGTGTGCAACTAAGGCACGCTTAACTGTATACTAAAGCTGGATTAAGGCAGCATTATAATTTAAAGAGGGCCAGCTAAAAGCGTTTTCTTGCCATTCTTCGCACGGTTTCTTTATGAATCCCTTGAACAATGCGTTCGCTGTTTTGTTTTGGCATGCGGCATCAATTGGAGTTTTCCTGCTGCCACTGCGACTACTGCAACATGGTGAAAGTTGCCCAGTTGTCTAAGCCAACCGTTGCTTTTGCAAAGTTACGAAGGCAGTGTGAGAATATTTTGGCAGCAGCGTGTGTGTCTGATGTTGGCTTTCATTGCATTTGTGGCTGCATCAGGGACACTTGAGGCGATTTCACTTGACTTGGCATCGGTGAAAATATTCGCTCCCGGCCACGTTAAGTTAATGCTGCGCTTATGTTGCCGAAATCCTGCAATTGCAGTCGAATCGATTGCAATTAGCCAAAAATGGCCAGGCCAAAAGTGGGAAAGTGTTGGCCAACTAGTACGCCACGGATATCAATTGGAAAAAAACGCATCTTGATCAATCGATCGATTTGAAAGTCATTGAAAAATCATGCACTGTGAAAGTGAGTTCACTTTTCATGACTGGAAAATGCTGCCTGACTGTCTCAGCCGAAAAGCAGCAACAGTAGCAGCAGCAGCACTGGCAGCAGCAACAACAACAACAACAAGAAATGCCTTAAGTGCTTGTGTCAAATTCGTAATTGTTGCAGAGCGTGCTCGGTTGGCCAAGAAGTCCATTACCATGGGCAAACGGGCCAGAGAAACGTGGCCAACACTTTCGTTGGGCTTTGTATTCGACATGCTCATGACTTTTTGAAGGCCCGACAACATCATGTCATGTCTTCGTGCTGCAGCGTAAATGTGGGTGACTGTGGGTGGAGGTGGAGGGAGGTGTCAAATCCTCCCAAGTAAATTTCCATGCCGAACATGTTCTCCACGATTTTGTTTCATAGCATGCATATCTTTTTTTTTTCTAAAAATGTCAAAATGTCTGAAAACAGGCGGAAAAAGGCGTGGCCTACCCTAGAAAGTATATTTCTTCTAGCTCAGCATCGGTATACGAGTCAATATAGTAGGCAAGATCTTAAAGATTTTAAGAGCTTACTAACTAACAGGTTGTTTACGAATTTAGCCACGCCCCGTAAATTGCTTGAGTTCGATTTGCAAGCGTAATTATAAAGCTAGAATTTTGGTTTTGGTGTGTACATTAAATAATACCAGCTGAATAATATCTGAAGGTTTCATAACGAACGGATAATAAACATAACAATTATTTAGGAAATGAAAATCCACGACCTATTCAGTTTATCTATAACTTTTCCATTAAAATCCCTTAAAGGAATTTATTAAACGCAAAAAATGTGTCACTTTAAAGGGTATTCAGCTGTCGGTTCTTTTCGTAGGTGCATTTCATGCGGCCCAACACGAATTTGCGGCCTCACAATTTTTCGTCATCGTGTCGAGCGCTTGTTGTGCTCGTTGTTCTTGGGTGAGATTTGTAGGTCATTGTTGTCTTGTCGAACGAGTTTCGTCTGTGTTTGTGCATGGCTGTGTGTGTTATAAAAACAATTGCGCTCTTTCCCAGTGAGCAGAATTTTCCCCTCGTGCGCTTTACATACAATGCAAGACGAGTTAGGCCAAAAAGTAAGCAAGGAAATGGGCCAGGCCGAAGCGCCGCGGCCTGCTGCCTGCGCCAATGTCAATGCCAGGCATTCAATTAAGCCAACCACATACTAGGCAAGGTACCAATACACACACACACACACTCGCACAGATCTTGGCTCTAATAACCGCCGCCTGGTGCGCCAATTACCTGTGCCGCGCCAGGCGCATTGTGCCAAGTGGAGCAAAATTATGTCACTGTCACGCGCAATGGATGCATTTAGCGGTGCCGCTGGAAGCAGCTAACGTAACTGCAATTATGCAGCGCCCCCTCCCCGCGGTGTGTGGCATGCTTACCCTCCTCGAGGCCGCGTCCGATCTCGTCGGAAGTCATCTTGGGGAAACTGATCTGCAGCGAGTGCCCGTTGAAGAAGTAACTGAGCCGTTCGATGAGCATGTTCGTCAGCTTGGCGTCGCGTTCGCTGCCGGAACGCGCTAGCGAGGATTCCAGTTCATTCTCACTGTAGGCCGGCGGGCGTGGCACCGTCTCCAAGCGCACCAGCTTGATGCCATCGGCCACATTGATGGCATCGATGGGCGCAATGCGATCGATAAACGAGATCGCCTTCTTCTTCAGACATGGCACAAAGCCGCTCTCGGCGCGATTGCACTCGTCGTAGACACGCAGCAAGGTGCGTGCGCCGGCATTTTGATTGCCTGCACCCGGCACACTGCTTAGCTGCTCCGTGGCTGCCTGGCAGCCGCTGGCCAGGCACAGGGCCAGCGCGATCAGACCGATTGCCTGTGGCTTCAAAGTCATGGCGGTAATATGCGCAGGAATAATTGGGGAAATATGACGTATACGCACTCACACGCACACACAACGCAGGTGCAACGTTAGACCGCACACGTAAGCGCACACTCACACACACACACGAACACGTAACTATCACACGCGCTAATCCTTTACGGGAGGGAGAGGAGGACTGCTGCTTTCTTCTTGGGCCTTGGAGCGCGTCTTGCACTGCCTGCTAGTGTAAATCAAACTGATGGCCCGCCTTGGCGCTCTTTATTCTTTTATAGACCTTTCTTTCCACGGCCAGCGCCAGCTTAATCGCAATTTGATTTTCTTCGTGGCAGCCCGAGTGGCAGCACGAGTCGCGATCGTTGAGCTTCGTGTGCCTCAGTTGCCACAAGCTGTCGTTGTTGTTGCTGCTGCTGCTGCTGCTTGTCTCGTCGGTGCCGGTGTAATGATCATTAGAGCAATAGCCGCAGCAGCAGCAGCAGCAGCAGCAGCAACTGTTGCCGCGGTGCAACATGTTTTTGCTTGCAGCTTTCGTAGTTTATGGCCAAATATATTAGCTGATTTTGTAGTGGCCAGTGTGTGGCTGCTTGGCTTTTGACCATTTTGCAAAACTGGCTGCAGTCTTCAATGCTCGACGACACTTTAATTTCAATTTGGCATTTTACAATTTTCGCCTCGCATAAAGAAAGTGTTTATCAGTCGCCAATTTACCGCTCAATTTTCTTATGCAAACTTCACAGTCAATATAGCCATAAATGGCAATATACTGCTGGCCATATACAGTAGCCAACAGCGCAGAGGGTTGGCAAGTGGCTTACAGCGAGAGGCCACGTTCGTTTGCCCCGGCCCCTTGCAGCGGCATCTCTGGCAATCTATTCACGTCTAGATTCATCTGGCAGAACGTGCCTGTGCAGCAGGCAAATAGAAATTACTTTCGTCTTGTACTTTTAGCCCGAATCCAGCACAAATTCTTCTCTGGATTCTCTTGGCCAACACTTTCGCCCGTTCGACTGGCCGCCAATGGGAATTTTAAGTGGCAAAACCTTGGGATCTACGTCTACGTCATTTGGCAACTAATAAAATCGCAAATTTAGCACTCACAGCTCCAACGGGGCGGCTACTTGTTGCCCAAGTGCAGCCCGTACTAAATGCCGCTACTTAACATAATGTTTTGCCTTTGGCCACTTTCTGGGCTACTAATTTCGGCTTAGCTTCACTTTCACTAGAGACCAAGGCAAGTGAAACAATTTCGAGGGCCTGATTTGCATCGATAGCTAGATAGCTATGCTTCACTTGAAAGCACAATTTATATATTTATATATGTGTTTGTTTTTCGGGCAACTATGAACTTTGGCCGCGGCGAGCTGCTCTTGATTGAGCTGGTATTAGGCATGACAGACAGTTCTATTCAAGCTGCATGATATAGAGATTTCCACTGTCTCTCTCTCTCTCCTTCTGTCTTTGCCACATCACACGCATATCGCTCTTTGAATTCAATTTATGCAGCTCATGGGTAATGGATATATTCCAGGAAGACGTCAACATGTCCATCAGGCATGTCACTATTACTGCATACAATGCAGCCCTGAGACCCTATTGACATTGCAGCTGCTGCGGCTGCTTTAAGACATCTTATATATGCGTATCTGTGGGCGATGCCAACACGTTGCACGACACTCATAAATATGTGTACATGTCTGGCAGGAATGTCTATATCTTTCGCCCCCATCTTGGAGCTGCCTAAGTGCATGCGAACCCACTCCGATTGTCTTGCCATATTTCCACGGGCAAGGCCGTGTGTCGTCTTGCGCTTTCCCACTCCTCTCCCTCCCTCTCTCTCTCGCTCATTCTCTCTTTTACTCTGTCTTTTTTTTTTTCTCCAAGTGTTTCTGTGCCATTTTTGTGGTTGCGACCAAAACAAAAGTTAAGCAGCTGCAGCAGTGGCAGCCACAACAACGAGCTATAAAAACAGTTTCATTGTGCCGGCATTTAATATAGACCAGAATTGCGTTTTAATAAACAGCAGACAACAACAACAATAGCAACGATGAGAAGAAAAATAATAACAAAAACATTAACTGCGCACGGCTTTTATGTGTGTGAAGTTTTCCCGCAGAGAAAGTAAACAAAACTGTTCTAAATTCTTGAAAAACACTTCGAGTCCGTCATCACGCGTGAAACCTTTGACGGGTTAAAGATGTATAGACTTTCGTTTTTTTTTTTTTTTTTTGGCTAGAACCAAAGACTAGTCAGCTGTGTGTGTGTGTCTATGTGCAAGTGTGCTTGGGTATTTGCGTCTATTCACTTGGCCTAACTTTCTATTTCATGCGGGCGTTCATTTAAGCAGCCCAAGTGCAATAAAAATTGCAATTTTCACGAAACAAGCTAAACAAAAGAAAGTGAAAACCTGCGCCCGCGTGTATCGGCAGCGCGCTCTCAGGGTTTTAATAACTTTGGCCGCAAACCCTGAAGCATATCCGCCGATAAGCATCGCCCATATTAGGCCCAAATGAGCCCAGGTAGTACCTTACATGATGTGATGATGATATGATATGTGCTATGTGGCTGTCACATCGTTAGCCAGTAAGCTGGCAAGTACAGCGGTGCTTCGGTCTCACCTCTCTCTCTCTCTCTCACTCTCTCGCTCCGATCGTATATCCAATTTAATGGCGGATTGAAGCCAATCAAAGCCTGCCGCGCGCGACGAGCGCACAAATCTCACGCTAATTACGCTTTTATGCGCGGTAACTTTTGCGACTTTACGGCGGATGTGACAGTCGCAAAATGTGTCAACGCTGCCAGGAGGAGAATGAGGACGAGGATGGACTCGCTTGTGGCACGCTGCAATTTTCCATTGGCTCCGCACACGATTTATTTAAACTTTAAGGTATTTACAAAACGATGAGTGGAGAAGTGTGTTTAAACGGTGTGTGTATGTGCGTGTAGGTGTGTGTAAGCATCTGTGTGTGTAATTGCGCCCAAGTGTGTGTAACTGCGCCCAAGTGTGTGTGTGTGTGGTCAGTCTCGGGTGTCAAAATAAATGAATTTTAATGATAGCCTCGATTTATTGCCAAAGCTGGACTTTTGCTTTCTTTGGTGAAAATCTGCCAAGCTCTCATCTTTTCAAGTGAGTGTGTATGTGTGTGTGTGTTCGTGTGTGTGCGCGCCTCGTAATTAGATTCTCAAGTGTCGCATTTACAACAGGAAAGTGCGTAATGGTCGAGCAACCTTTGGGCCAACTTCTGCGCCTCTCGGCTCTCTAATTAAAGCTATTAAATCGCTGAAAGTAACAATTAAATTGCAGCCCCAGATTGCCCCCTCGCGACGGTCCACTTGACCCAGCAGCTGTGTGCTCTAGGCTGAGAAACGCAGACAAACTAGAAAAGTCATTACCATCAGCAGCAGCAGCAGCAGCGAAAAGCGTTTTCAATACGAGTGTTTGCCTCGGTTTGGCAAAGGCTTCTCAAGCCGCAATGTGGCTGGCAACACAACTTGCAATATTTGGCCAAGCAGCCTTGGTAAGCGCACTGTGCAATGAACCCGCTGCCTGGCAATGATTCGCTGCCTGCCAAAGGCTGAGGCAATGTCGAGGCCATGGCTAAAGGTTGAAGCAGCACTCGCTCTTCCTTCGGCAGTTTCACTCTGGCGCGCACACAGATGCTTTCACTTTTTTTTGGCGACTGTCACGTTTCGCCAGCGCCTCAATTTATCATCCATGGAAGGCCACGCTCACCCGCTCCGCCGTCGCTCGCTCGATCCCAGTCTCAGTCCATTGAACTCCAAGTTGGACTTAGGGCCCGGCCCGGCAGTGGATTGTAGCTTCAGCTAGTCGCTTCATTTGTCAAAGTAGACAGTCGAGGCAGATCCTTCTAATGCCATGCCGCATCATACTAATATTTACATTGTAATTTATGTGGGGCCATTCTTCAAGCGAGATTTGTCGCTGGAGCAGGCAACATTGTGACAATGTGGCAACTCCTGGCGAGCATAGCAAAAAGGAAAGCCTAACAAATGAGCCACGCTGAGACAACGTTGTTGGCATCGGATGCCAGTTGCAATGTCATGACAGCTCGAGAGCTGCAGAGTTTGAAGAGCCTGGAGGCGACAGAGAGTGAGAGTCAGCGTCGAGAGCTATCAAATTCACTTTATAATGCGAAAATCTAATGCAATGCAACAGTATTTGGTTGCCTGAAAGCTCGACTCACTAGGCAGCTGTTGCGACGCTTGTTGCCTCCTGCCTGCGGCCTTACCTCCTGCTGGATGAGATGCGCGTTCATCATTCACAGTAGTATATTGTGAGACCCCTGGCCTGGTCACATTGATTGACATTCGGCATTGAACTCTGCATGTCAGGCGCGGCAGCTCGTTAGGATTGAGAGATTTCACCTGGAATTCACTTGGAGAAATTTAACAGGAACTGTGCATGAGTGTGTGCATGTGTGTGTGTAGGGTAATCGAGCGCATACATTGAATAATGTGCTAGATTTATTTAAAAATTACTGCGAATGGTGGCAAGAACGATGTGGCACATGTCTGTTGCCGGGACAGAAATAGCAGCAAATCGCCCCCAGCAGGAGGCTGCAATTTATGTTCGCTTGCGAAGACGCCAAAGCTTAGCCCAGGGGCGTCGAGGGTGGCAATTTGTCAGGGTGCGGGGGTTTGGGAAATGGGCGCAGAGTAGAATTTAAATTTGCTGCCAGAATTTTATGGAAAAGAAAAACAGCGAACAACTCACAAACAGATTTGTAACATGTAAATCTAGGCATAATATTTACATTAAATTGAATTGAAGCAAAATTGTTTTGGCAACACAAACAGACGCAAAGTTAGCAAGAAAGAAACTCGTGCTCGTGCTGTTCGTGTTGTTCACGTTGTTTGTGTTGTTGACAGTGCCGGGCAAGAGCATATAATAAATTTATCAGCGTGCGGCGCGCTCGTATTCGCCTCAGTCACGGGGCTGCTTTCCACGCCGTGCAGTTCATCAAATGGCGGGGTCAAAGTGAAACCTAATTGGCCGCAGCGCTTAATTCGATTGAGCCAAAGCTGGCCTGGCATAGCCAAGCCTGGCCGTGCCACCTGAGACAATCGCTATGCTCAACCTGCGCACCCGCATCCGCGTCGAGAAGTGATGAAGAGTTTTTGTGTTTTGGTTTTTCTTTTCGGTTTTTTTTTTTTTTTGGCGGGGGCGACTGCGATGTCAACACAGAGTGAAAGTGAAAACTTTGTTAGCGAAAACTACGCTCGACCCTGCCCCTCCAGTCTGCTCTTGCAGCAAACCGAATGCTGCTTTTTCTTTTATGCAATTGTCTTGGGCCCAACTGCGGTTGCTCATGTTCCCAGCCTGCCAGCTTGCACATAATGTACGATCGCGGGTATTCTCTGAACGGAGGAAAATGAAGAGAAAAACTAAGTAAATCGATTGGGAAACTGCGCGCCTGGTAAAAGTTTCGTGCCGATCTTGGCGAGTTTGTTGCTTAACTCTTTTGTTCCTAGGCGCCGCAATTGGCATTGATCGTTGGTTGAGCTGCTAAGCGTTTTGTTTGCTTTTTATGTTAACACAATTGCCAATTACAGCAAATTGGCCACTGCTGTCAGTCCGAAGCTGCCACTGCAAGCCACTGCTGCTGCTGATGCTGCATATCCATGCTGGCTTTGTCGCTGTGTTTTGGGAGCACGAGCAGCGGATGAGCTGCGGTTTCCGCTGCGAAAGTTGCATTGCGATTGCGTGTGAGCTTCGCTTGAATTACAATAAATTATCGCTTGCGGATTATGCGGCTCGACTCGACTCGCGTCAGCTTCCCAAACCCAAAGACACCAATCTGCGCATCTCTGGCTATCGAAAATGTAGAACAAGCGAATGGACCCAGCTTGCGGCGTAGTATAATTATCGAAATTCGCTACTTTCTCGTTTCCCAAATGCGTTGTGGCCTTTTAAATAGATAGACAATCATTTAATATATTTGTGTATGCACATTAGCTCATGATGAACATTAAACCAAGCAATAAAACAGGGATTGCAATTAACTGTCGAAGTAATTCAGCCGAGAGTAGCACATCTAACACAGATGTTGCCATGTCTTCACTGCGTTGCGTTTGAAAAGCGCGGCAGACAATTGCTGATTGCTATGGGGTTTTACAATTGCCGCCTGAAAGTATGCTGCGCGAAATTCTCATTAATGAGCAATATAAACAATTAAAACTGCGCATGAACAATATGAGGAAACCGCTCAGAAAAACCAATTTTTTATGTATGGCATGTGATTTTTATTGCAGTTCCTAAAAAACTTTCTATTGTAAATCGCTCATGCGGAATATTCGGCCATCTCTGCAAATTTGTGATACGTGCAAAACGGACCTGACCTACTTGTTCAATCTTTGGGGAAAATTGATTTAAGAACACCTGCTGAGCGTATTAAGAACTTGTTAGAGTGTTTCTTATTTATTGTATTCAGCTTATGTTGGGCTTTATCAGTTTTGAGAAATATACATAGAGGAAATATGTAAATATTTATTTATTTATTTTGACTTTTGTTACACTATATCGGATGTGAGATATTAAATAGAAAATTGTTCTAAGCACATGATAGTGATTCTTATGATGATAGACAGTTGCTTAATGCATTTTAATTTGTATGACTTTGCAATAATTTCACCTCAAACGGGTGAACAATCACATTTAACTTGGAAATTCTTTTGCATTCCAGCATACAGTAATTGCGGTGAGTTGTCATGGCATTTCGATACGGCATTGCTACGTGTACCTGCACTTTCATTAACTTTCCTATTTGCCAGCGACAATTCTGCAGCAGCAGAGACTGCAATTTTGCTGCGAATACTGTGTTCATTTCGTTTTCTATGCGGCATATCTAATATCTGTGCCAAAATCTTTGCGTGTCCAAACGAAAGACGAGACAATCGAAAAAGGCTAAAGAAGCAACGGTGCTGCCGCTACTGCTGCTGCTGCCTCCAATGCGTGTGGCTGCCACTTGGGTTGCTTTGGCTGCCTGCCTTCTGGCCGCCGACGGCATCTTCACAGCCTGCCGATGAAAGTGGGCGTCAGAGCAAAGATATCATTAAGCAGAGCAGTAATAAAGCAAGAAAACTAAAAAAAAAACAACACAGATTCGAGATAATTACAAAGACTTGCTAATTACGACAATGAGCAATGAAATTGACTAGCCGCTTGGCTGTGGCTGCTGCACGGTGGTTTTACTGCCAATTGCACTAAATCTGCAACGAAGCTTTGCAAGCACAGGCGGCTTAAGGCGCCGGCAGCAGCAGCAGCAACTCCAGCAGCAGCAGCAACAGCCAACATGCATATTACGCTCTGAATAGCCACAGCAGCATCAAGAAAAGCAAAACTGGATGCAACGGCTGCCTGGCTAATTGTGGCAAGGTGAAGTGTATAAATTTGTTGCATTGCCTGCCGCACAAGATCAGTTGGCCGAGTGAGTTTGCTAGAAGATCAACCAGAGCTCTGCAACTCTTGCAGAGAAGTAGAACGAACCCAGAACAAGGATACACTTGGGAATATAAACGCAACAAGACATGGATAACCGCCTGGGTCTGCTCATAGCCCTGTTGCTGGCGGCGATTGTTGGCCAGAGGCCCAGCTGCGCTCTGGAGCACAGCAGCAGCAGCAGCAGTAGCAGCGGCAGCGGCAACAACTCGACTGGCGGCACGGAGAGTGGACTGTTGCGCACGATGCGTCACGTATACGCACAGTGTGCCGACAGCGAGGATATTTTTTGGTGCTGCAAGCTACATGGCGCCCGCCTGCTTGGACGCGCACTCAAGGTGCAGCAGCTCAGCATTGTGGATGGCGTTAGTCTGGTGAGGCGTTCGGCCGGCGGCGAGGATACGCGCACCGGACGTGCCAGCCTGGCCGAGAGTCAGCTGAACAATCGTGACCTGGAACACATGTCCAGCAAGAGTCTGGATGCACTGCTGCTGGAGCGCTTCCTCAACTTTCTGCACAGTCATCAGCTGCAGGTGAATCTGCCCCGCCTGCTGCGCTATGGCGAGCACAACAGTCAGCACTGGCTGCAATCGTTGCTCGGCTACTTGCTGCCCGGCGAGGCGGGCGACGAGGGCGAGGGTCGCAAGAAGAAGGATGACAAGAAGTATCTGGGACCCTTCATTGCCGCTGTGCTGCTGAAGACCGCGATTCTAAAGATGGCCTATCATTCCATAGCCATTGTGGCGGGCAAGGCGCTTATTGTGGGCAAAATAGCGCTCATTATCAGCGCCATCATTGGGCTCAAGAAACTGGTCAGTCACGATGGCGGCGAGAAGACAACCTACGAGATTGTCAAGCATCCACAGGTGCAGCAGAGCCACACCTACTCGTCCAGCCATCAGGGCGACTTCGGGGACAGCGGTGGCCACGATGGAGGCTCGTATCATCGCAGCATCGACGACGAAATGATGATGCAGGACAAGGCCTACCATGCCTGGATGCCGCACGATGGCGCCAATGTTGCTGCCGCTGCCGCAGCCGCTGCTGCTGCGTCCGGTGGAAAGGTGTCGCGATAAGCAGCAGCTGCAGCAGCATCCGGCGCAGAAAACCAAAGACGATAATCGCTTCAATTAGCTTCAATTTGTCTGCAAATGTATTTACACTTGTCGACCACGACCTTAGCTTAAGCTTAGTTAGTTATTATGTTTACCACAGAAATACATATAAAGCTAGAGAAAACCACGCTTGGGCTTGCCGGCTACGGCCTCCTGTGTATTTGTTGCTGTTGCCGCCAGCTGGCGCCGTCTGAGCTCGTCCGTCTCGTAGGCAAAGTAGGCCTGCTCGTGGCCGTGCGGGGTCTCCTCGCCCGCCGTCTCCAGCTGCGCAGTGCTGTAGCCGTCGGTGGGCATGCTGCGATGCCAGCCGGTCTCGTGGCTGTGGCTGGAGCTGGCGACCACCACATGCTCGGGACTACCACTGTATCCAGTCATACCCTTTTTTAGACTGCCCTGCAAGGAGAGGCGTAGCGCCAGGCAATGAACAATGAACCGGCATGGCATTGCTGCCCTCCTCCCAGTTTACTCACCAGCAGCGATATGAGCAGCGCAATTTTGGCCATTATGAACGCGGAGCCGGCGATGAGTATGACCTTGCCGAGGAACATTTGCGCGAACGTGGCCAACATTATCATGCCGCCCATCATGGCCATGTTCTTATCTTTGTCCTTCTTCTTGCGACCTGTTTTGTTGAAACAGTTTTTGCTTTTATTTTTCTTTTTCTTTTTATGCTTATCACCCTTTTTCTTCTTCTTTTTCTTGCCTTTCTTCTTTTTCTTTTTCCTCTTCTTTTTCTTCTGACTTTTATCCTTATTCTTCTTTTTCTTTTTCTGCTTCTGCTTCACTTTCTGCTTATCATTATCTGTCGCTGTTAAACTACCAAAGCCCGCGACAAACTTATCGACTTTATCATCTATGAGTGCAATCGTACCTTGATCCAAGCCCAGCCCGTTGCCAAAGTCATCGATGGCATTCGATATGGTCAGCTGTCTGGGCAGGCGCACGCGCAGCGCTCGTCCCTGTGCCAGCTGCAGCAACTTGCCGGCGAGTCCAGTTGCACTGCGTGCCTTTGTTGTCGGCACTTCCTCCTGCATGGGTTCAATGCTCAGGTACTCGCTGAGCGGCCACGTGCTCTTGTCCCTGGTGGCCGCCTCCAGCAGTCGTTCGCTCTCGTCTCCCAAGCATTGCCAGCGCTGCGTGCCACTCAGACACTGTTGCAACTTGCGACTCACGCTGCGCACACTCCACAAGGATGATGAAGTGGTAGTTTCGTTTGTCTCCTGACCCAGACACAAGACGAGCCACTGCCAGTGCAGCAGCAGGCAGAACACTACACCGCGCATATTCACATTGATTGCCACACAAACCATAAATAACCGGGATGGAGCCGGAGCCGAGCTATTTATATTGCAAGCAGTGTGCCCTACTGGACAATTAAGTGGCTTGTCAAAGCGCGACACAGCCAAAAACGGTCTGTTGATAGGAATCTAATAAGAAAAGTTTTTCGAAAAGTCTTTTGCGCCAAACCCGACCCCAACCCCAGTTCGGACTCACTTGCTCACCGAACCTTGGCCAAGCGACATCGCTTTGTGGGTTTTTTGTTGGCATAAACGAAACTTTCGTTTAGGGAAAGCACTCGAAAACGCTTAGCGAACTTTATGCCTGCTTAATTATAAGTTAACTAATTGAGTCTAGAACGAAGAATGTCACATAAATAACTTAGCCGACTTAGCCGTCTATTTACAGCGATCTCACATCCACAACCTGCCAGCCCGTCGACGATGCTGCCGGAAAGTTGCGCACAAGAGAATCGGCCGCGTCGATGGTCTGCTCCAGTGTGGGTCGACGATGTTTGTCGTAGTCATAGAACCGATCCTCAGTGGGTCGTGGCGTGGCGGCAATGGGGCTGCTCGACTCTCTGGGCTGCTCGAATCGCACCTTGCGATCGCTGCGCTTGTAGGGTTGCGGTTCTTGCACATTGTACTGATGATGCAGCTCGTCGCCATTGCCAAAGACCGTTGTTTTGCCAGGAAAGTGAGCAATGGGACGTGGTAAGCCGCCGGCATATCCGAAGTTCGCACCGCCAAAGCCACCGAATCCACCGAAGCCACCTGCTCCTCCGCCCAGACTGCCCAGCGAGCCCAGCACGCCACCAAGACCCAGAAAACTGCTCACGTAGATGGCCAGCTTGGCCAGAAAGAGAGACTTCTTCAGCAGCAGACAGATGCCGGCGAAAAGCAGCGGCACCAGTGCAACCAAATTGAACTTCAGCCCCAGCAAGAAGGGCAACAGGTACTGCTTGGCCAGCAGGCGACCTAAGAAGCACCGCAAATTAGTTATCGAACTCCGACTGCCTTGGCACAATACAGACTCACCTGTGCTGACATCCTCGTAGCCAAACTGACGCTCGTCCTGCGCGCCATTGTCTAGCACAAATTCTGCGACGCTGTTCGCATCCGCTGTGGGTCCAATTTTAAACATCAGACCCGGATAGAGTGCATCCATGTGCCATTCCAGACTGCGCTGTCCCATCACAGCGCCCGCATTCTCCAAGATGCCGCGAAAGTCCACGGGATCCGTATCCAGCACATTGAGCAGCGAACGACTCGCTGCGGTCTCCGCTTTCACTGCCACGAAATCCTCCAGGAAGCTCACGTTTTCACTCTCTTCGAAACGTTGTATAAAGTTGAGGGCGGAGCGTCCCATGCATTCACCTAGCTTGGAACGGTTTGCTCCACGCACACATTGCTTGAAATGCTGCAGTTCCTCTGAGCTGACTTGGGACATATCGCTGCTCTCGACAAGACTGAAGTGCAGCAGGCTGACACTAAGCAGACTGACCCAGGCTGTCTTCATATTGTATATTCCGTGTTGCTTGAGCTTCGCTGCTGGACTAAGCCTGCCCGCCAGCTGACCCACTGGCTTTATACTCCCACACAACTTGTTATACAATAATCACAACTCAACTTTTGGCCAAATGTGCTCTTCTTTATAGTTCACTATGCTCTTTTTTTTGCACATGTAACGCCGTGGCCCAATAGCGGAAATTGTTGTACATCAACGCCAAGACAGAAGAAGCCAGCGCCAAAGATTGTTGCCGCCGCAGCTGCTGCTGCTCTTGTTGTAGTTGCTCGCGTCATGGTCATGGTCAGTGCACACACGCTGCCGTCGACCCACCGCCGGTGACTTGTGGGTAATTTTTTCAGTGTTTTTTTCGCACATCTCGATCATTATGTAATAAGCCATTGTTAGTCCAGAAAAGTTATGAAAGAGGCGCTACAGCTTGATCTGGAAATTACGAAGCCAAAGCAGGAGGAGGAGGCTCAATTTAATAAACGACAATAATTACAGAATTGCCGAAAATTTGTGTCCATTGGGATAAATTGCTGGTAGTTTTTAACGCTTTAAGCGGGCCCCCTTTAAGCACTCTTTAAGGCAATTTTTGTTTACTTTATGAATGAAAAATATCGTAGTCTTAGTTGCAGTAATGGCTTAAAAGTACTACGGTACGGCTTGTGTTTGAAGAGGCTGTAGTAGTGGTATATTGTCAAGAATAGTAGAAAATTTAACAGTAAATAAATCAAAAATATAAATAATATTAAAAACTGTAAAGTAATAAAAATATAATAATATTAGAATAATAATATAAGTATTCCTATTAAAACTGTTTTATAATCATGCAAATGAAACAGTAAATAATAATATTAAATAATATTAAAAATGTTAAAGTAATAAAAATATAATAATTTAAAATGTAATTGGTATTCTTTGCAAATACAAATATTCCTATTAAAACTTTTTCATAATCATGCAAATGTAACAGTAAATAAACTATATATACAAATAATATTAAAACTTTAAAGTAATAAAAATATAATAATATAAAATGTAATTGGTATTCTTTGCAAATACAAATATTTCTATTAATTCTTTTTCATAATCATGCAAATGAAACTGAAAATAAATTATATATACAAATAATATTAACAACTTTAAAGTAATAAAAATATAATAATATAAAATGTAATTATTATTAATTCTTTTTCATAATCATGCAAATGAAACTGAAAATAAATTATATATACAAATAATATTAACAACTTTAAAGTAATAAAAATATAATAATATAAAATGTAATTGGTATTCTTTTGCAAATCATACATAAAAATATTCCTATTAAAACTTTTTCGTAATCATGCAAATGAAAACCTCCAGCGTGTGCGATGATTGCATATGCAAAATCTGTTGCATACTTTCAGGCTGAATTTATTAAAGCTGTGAAACGAGTGCGGAGCTGCCACCTCGTTGAGTTTACTATTGTAATAAACTCGAACATTTAACAACAGCAGCAGCAGCAGCAGCAGCAGCTGTGGCAACAACAACGACAAAAGCTGGTGGGAAACCGTTAGACAGAGTCGTCTGCTGCGTGGCAATGCGGAGAAACTTTTCAGTATTTTGCTAATGAAATCCAACAGCCAAGGATCAAGCAAACTTTTTCATAGGCAACCCTTTCCCAGAGGGCTGGCCAATTTGCGGTCACTTTGTTGTTTCCTTAATGTGCTTAAATTTGGTGCTGCCACACCGAGTTTTACTGCTGCCTGCCTGAGCTTGTGCACCTTTAAGGCCATCAAAATTTTAACGACTCCTAACTGGGGATGGCAGTGAGGGGCGGGCTTGAAAACATGGGGAACTACTTGCATCGTTTTTCCAATTGCAGCAGGCTGCGCGCAGCCTGCGACACAGAAAAATAAAAGAAATTGTTTCGCTAAACACTTTCACCGACAATGCTTGAAATTCAACAAGAGCCGCAGCAACTGTTGCTGGCGAAAATTGTTTATAAACTGATTAAATTATACGTGCCTGTGTGTGTGAGTGAGTGTGTGTGAGAGTGCGGCTATGTGTATGCATGAGCTGTGAACAGTTTTGGCCATTCGGCATTTGCCATTCGGCCATAAATTGCAGCCCGGTGCGAGGAGGGGTGTGGCCCATCTGCGTATCATTGACATTGCACTCGCAAGCCCGGCCTAACCAGACTGAGGCGCAGCTGGGCATGCGACAGTGGATAGAGAACAGTAGACGGAGCGGGCTGGGGGTATGTACGAGCCAGGGCGTTGTACGTGCTGCAATTGCACATGCGAAAAGCAGGTCGTGGCCAAAGTGGCGACTTTCATTTGATTTTGGAGCGACACCGGATACCAATGTCTCTGCAGAGCGAGGAGAGTTGGGGACGGCTTGTGGGGTAAGAGGCGGAGATGAAGTTAATCGCCGATAGAAAGATAGAGACAGAACGACCATGGCAAGGCCAATGGCAGGCCAGGAAATCGGCTAGCCAGTTGGCGAGTTGGCAAGTTGGCAAGTTGGTCGGCTGAGTGCTGCGACTTCATCGCAGACTCGAAGCGAGTCTGAGTCCACTGACTACGCCTCAGTGCGCTCGCTTGTTGCAAGTGAAACTTCACTGTGGATCGTGGATCGTGGATCGTCTCTCTGATTTAGTGTGTCGCACATGCAATTGATATTGCTGGCCTGGTTCGCCCTAGTTGGTAATTCGTTTTGTTAGTGAAAGAGTGAAAGCATTTCGCAGAGCGCGAGACATGCGTCGCACGTTGCGTATGCGCAATATATATATATACCGTATATACCTACCTGAGCTACCTGTCAAATGCAAACGAATTTCAGTTACAGATAAATGCGGCTTTATTGAGTTTCATTTGATTTCTCTGCATTCAATGCGTGCGTGAGATTGTAAGAGCGTGAGAGCGTGTAGGGGGGGCAATGGGGGCGAAAGTTGACTGGACTGCGGTTGCCATCTCTCTGCAGCTGCAGCTCGGAGAGTTCTGGCCCAGGAGGCTGTTTTGCTCGATTTTGGTTTAGTTTAAGTTTAGTTAAGTTAAGTTTGGTTTAGTTCAGTTTAGTTGTAAATATCGTAAGCAGAAGTAGTCCATAGTAAAGCTCTGAGCAGTAAATTATTACAATAATACAAAATGCAGTCACTTCTCGAGTACAGTTCAGTTTAGTTAAGTTTAGATTAGTTTAGTATACAGTGCGATTCATTAAGTTCATGCTAAATCCGCCCCCTTTTGGGTGTAACTTATACGCTACGTTGATCTGATCTCTTTTCTGACAAATTTCTCTCGATAACATGTTTTTTTTGTGATCTCTGTGCTGTTGATGGCGCCTTGGCTTTAGTTATGCTATAAATAAATTAAATAAATAAAATAAATTAAGCGAGCTGCTTGTTGCTCGCTCTCCTCCTTCTACTCTGTCTCCATTTTTGATTCATTTTTGTTTTTGATTCTTGTTTGTGTATTGCACTAATTTGTTGCTCCTGCGCTTTGGCAACGCGACTCGCACCTATTGCTGATACGCCGCGTAGGCCAAGTTCTGGGCCTTGTTGGCGTGCAGCGAGCGTCCGTAACTGTGCTCGTGCTCGTAATGAGGATGCGCCACCACTTCGTAGTTCTCCTTCTTGGACTCCAGCAGCTTTTTCAGTCCAATGATGCCGGACAGCAACAGAGCGATCTTGCCGATGACCAGAGCCTTGAATGAGATGAGCGCCAAGAAACCGATGGCCAGGGGCAGCAGAGCGGCCATCTTCAGTTTGAAGAGCATCAGCAGAGGCATCAGGTACTTCTTCTTCTCCTTCTTCTTGCCACGAGCTAAACGGGGAACCGGGGGGAAATGGAGAAGAGACAATTGAGACATGATTAGCAGCTGTTTGCATGATAAACTTTCGCTTCTTAAACGATCTGCTCGATTCGCCTCTTTACAGCTCATTAGCAACTGGAGCACACAGGGTAATTAAGATGGAGATAGATAGAGAGAGGAAGAGTGAGAGAGAGAGGGAGTGGGAGTGGGAGTAACTCAAACAGGACCGGCCGCTTTCTTTCTAAGTGCGATCGGAAATGCGGCATGAGCACAAAAAGAAAGTAAGCCTAAGCGAGTGACTAAATTGCAATTAAGAGTGGCAACGAGTTTGCCAACGCCTTGTGGCAACTGTCAATGCACCGCTAGACACGAGATGCCTGCGAATCGAATGCAACAGGATGCCTGTTGACTTCTAGCCGGCTGCCTTTTGCCGTCTGCTTGGCTGCCTCCATCTGTGACCCCAATGCGGCGCGCAGCTAACAGTGAAAACAGGATTTAGGAATTGGCCACATTGTTGCCACATTGCGGCCGGCAGGCAGGCAGGCAGACGGACGCAGACGAAGATGCTGCTCTGGCCATGGGTAATTGCACCACTAACCCAAATTGGCAACGAGCCACAGAACCAGTAAGCAGAAGGACAACAACAGCAAGAGCAAGCGCAGAGCAAGCCGAGCTGAGCTAAACTATGTAAGCTGTCTGTCCGTCTCTTCCAACATAAGCAATCTGTATTCATTTGCACAACTCACATTCCTCCAGAGCGCGCTGCATATCCTGAATGGAGTCCTTGGGCACCTTGAATTGCAGCGTGTGTGTGCCAAAGAAGCGCGCAACACGCTCCACCAGCAGCGAATCGACCTCGGACTCACGTGCCTCCGTCTCCTCGGGCAGCGTCAGATCGTTGAGGGAACGTCCCACGGGAATGTCATCGGTCTTGACCAGCGATATGCCCTCGGTCAGCCTCACGTCGCCGTTCTCCGTGTCGAAGTAGTGCAGGGCACGTTCCTGTTACAAAATTAAACTTGCCATTAGCTAAGCTCTTGTCTTGTCTTGGCCACTGTCGCCTGCTCTGCACCGTTCATACCTTCATGCACAGCACCATGGAGCGTTCGCCGCAATCCTTGACCATTTTCAGGGCGCTGGTGAGCAGGCTGTCCGCCTCGGAGGCAGCAGCCGCCGTCGAGACAAGCAGCGCAAATAGACACACGAATTTAAGCATATTTGCGATTGTGTTTTTTTAGTGTGTGGGGAAGGTCGTCGAGTCTACACTTGACACTTGACACTTGGCTTAATCTGGTTTATCCTTTTGGGCACTCGTTGCACGTGCCTTGGTTGGTTTGTTTTATTTTTTTTTTTGCTTGATTGAGTGCACTGTGCTCGATTGGCTTATTCGATCTGTCGGTCAGAAGGCAATCCGTAAACTGTGGCTAGAAGACGCACGCGGATCGAGTTTTATTCCCGGCCAGCAGCGCAGTTGCCGCAGTCGGCGGCGACGACGACGACGACGTTGACGACGTTAAACACGACGCGAGCTGGCCGCATCTCTACCCCTTGCTGCCCCCTCCCGCCACAGCAAACTGCCAGCCGAGTGGCTTCATCGTCATATACAGTAGCCAAGCTTAGAATTTAAATAAACAACCTGGTGAAGACGACGACGACAGCGATAACCACGAAGCGCAGCGGCCAATGCAACCTGGCTTGGCCCGTCTCGGCCTGGCCAAGACGGCCATGTGTGTTGTGTGTGTTGTGTGTGTCGTGTGTGTGTGTGCCTGCGAGCCGAAGCAACTGTCGCAGTCGTCGACGTCGACAGAGCTTCGGCTTCGGCTACAGCGATGGCTCTGGCTTTGACTTTGACTTTGGCTTTGACTGTGTTTGTGGCTTGTTGGCGGTTGCCGCTTCTGTTGTGGTTGCGGTTGCTGTTGCTGCTGCTGCTGCTGTAGTTGTTGCTTGTCAACAGGCAAACACTTAAGCGGCACTTAACTATTTGCACACACACACAGACACGCACACACCCAGCTCGGTGGTCGCCAAATCGCATTGAACAGTGCTCAAGGCATTTGACAGCTCAAATCAAAATTTGTATTGGGGCATTTGGAGCGCAATTGATGAGCTTAGCGGCGCCTGCATTTGGCACACTTTCCGCGCTGCGACTGAGAAGAACCACAAGAACGAACCACAACACAATCAGAAAGTGATATGCGTGCTGAGACGGTCGACTGATCGACCCATTAGAAATTGCAGACACGTGACTTGGTGTGGCCAATCGAACACTCCATTCCCATCCCCATACACCACACACCACACACCATATGCCTTATCCCCCTGCACATCAGCGGCAATACTTATGATCGTCTCTATAGCGCGAAAGAAACCGCAACAAGTCTGACTCAAATTGGAGTAAAATAGAAAATTAACTAGTTTGCAGGCGGCATGGATAAGAAATTTCACTTTAATTTTGCTTTTTATTTATGTATTTGTTTTTCTCCGTCTCTCACTTAAAGCTCCATAATGTATCTGCACATATGTAGCTGCTATTTACGAGTGTGTGTGTGTGTGTGTGCCTGACTATCTTCAACTCGTATGCCAATCACTGCGGCATTTGCATGGCGACAGACGCAACACGAGAGTTTCATATCAAGCTAAATTGTTGGCATTATGTCGCTTTAATTTTTCCAACATTAATTTCATTTACAAAAATTGTCACACGTCTCGCGGCATTTGTATTTTAATACCCCTAATCCATATAAATGGCCAGCAAAGGGTATTAAAAAAAAAGGAAAACTCATTTGAGTGGTAGCAGTTGTCATAGTATCGGTTAATCCCCACTGAAACGTATTTAAAATTGATTACATTCTGCAATATTTAAATTGCGATAAAAAATCTTTATTTATTTTGACAAATTTTTTTAAATATGCAAAGTAAATGATGGAGAAATTGTTGCGCTTGCTACGCAGTATCTTGACGTCCATCAGCCCAAGTTAGTGCCGTGTTTTTTCGGTCGTTTTCTGTTTAATTTACGCATTAGTCAAGTACCCGAAAGAAAGTGATGGATAATGCGAAGATTTGCACGCTACCAAAGCGGAATATACAAAGATGCAAAGCAAACGAAATTTTTGTGGCTGATTATCTACATACTTAGTCGAAAGAGCGCATGGTTTGGGATGGGGTCGTTAGGTGTTTGAGTTGTCTCTCCTATGCCGATGATATATGCAAATGTGGTGCACGTGTTTGGGCAAAGACGGATGGGCACGTGACGTGACTGGAGTGCGGTAGCAGCGGCTGTCGCAGGCCTCTTCGGAACTTGCCTGTGTTGTAGGGCATGTCGCAGTCGTCTTGCCGGTCAGGCCAGTTAACAACTGGACAATTGTTTTGCGCAATGAAAGTGAAATAGTTGTTATGGCTGTGGCTGTCAACGGACATTCCACAGTTCGCTTACGTAAGAATCGTTTTCGGCGTCTTGGAGAAATGCGAGCAATAAATTCGTAATTGAGACACGGCAAATACGCAGACAGCTTAGCTTTTTTCTACACAAATTGACTTCATTAGGCAGGAAAGCCAATTATTTCTACATCCATCCTCCCAATCCCGGTCCCCATCCTGATACTACGTCTCGCTGATGACATCAATGGGCTGGCAAAAGAGGCGCAGTCAAGCGTTTGTAGCTCGGCCCATCTCAAGGTAACTTTCGCCCACTCAAGTCAAATATCACACCCGACGGCTACGGCTGGTCCGGGTTCGGGTCTGCGTCCTCAGCGACCCAACCCTTTTCAGTGGCATCTGACGAATTGACACCTTTTTTTTCAAAGTTTCACTTTCATGCCCAGCCTTCCCTCATCCCTCGCGTGTCAACATGATTGGCGCTGCCAATTCCGGGTAGCTTAGCTCTCTCGCTGCCGTTGTGCTTGAGTAATTTTCAATTAATGAAAGTGTTGATGACGTCAGCAATTAACGCAAAGGGCACCTGCTTGCACAAGCCGCATTCGATTGGGCGTGGGAATTGCGGCTATTTTTATATAAAGTCAGGCATTTCTTTCGCTCGATTCAATGTTCTACGCGGTGTACAATGCGGCGGCTCATTAATATTTCGTGCAGAGTGCAAAAGTGAAAATGTCGCATACCAAAGAAAAAATCGACAACAACAAAACAATTGAAGCAGGCGAAGTGAAAAAGCAGAGCCCCGCTATGATCTATGTATGAATATTGCATTGGACTTTGGCAGACTCTGTGCACGGCCAGAAATAAAAAATGTGCTCGTAGTTTTTGGTAGAAAGCGAAGCCGCGTTAACGCTGCGATTGCTGCATGGTATTCGTGGCTGTTGCCGTGGTTGCTGTTGTTGTTGTTTGTTGTTTTTTAGCACGCACGTAAGCGCTTTTCAAAACTGTTATCATACGTATTCAGCAGGCGTGGCCGGGTCGGGCGTGGCTGCGTGCGAGACTCGATGGCGATCGAAGACAATGTGCGATTTTAAAGCAGAACGTATTCGTACTATATTTAATTAACGCTTACTTAGGCCTAACACACACATTTAGTTTGTTCTCGTACGTATACGTAATAAAATTAAGCTACATATTATTTATTATTCAGACAAGTCATGCGGCATTCATCGTTTCTTTGGTTTTACTCTCCTTGACGTTATCCCCCAACTGCGATCTGCGATCTTCAAATGAAAATGCTGGCTGTGCAAGCTCTGTGGATTGTTTTACAAGCTCTTGGCGCTTCCCGCTGACGATTCCTTGGCCGGTTTCCAGCCACTGTAGGCCATATCGAAGTCACGTCCCCAGCCCGAGTGGCCGCCGGACGAGACAACCACCTCGTGCGATGACTCCTTGTGTCCGCCGCCGCCGCTAAGCAGTTTCTTTATGCCGATGATGGACGCGAGCACCAGAGCCAGCTTGGACACGATCAGCGCTTTGCCGGCCAGCATGGCCAGAGCGCCGTAGGCAATGGGCACTATGGTGCCGCCGAGCAGCAAGGGAATCATAATGTATGCGCCGCTGCCCTTTTTGTCCTTCTTCTTGCGACCCTCCATCGAGTTGCTGTCCGAGTCCCGCAAGTCGGGGAATTTTATCTGCAAAGTAAAGCTGGGAACTAACAGCAACAGCCGATTGCACTTGTACTCTGTACTCACCTGTAGCGTGTGATCCTGCAAGAAGCTGCCAAGCCGCTTCATTATCATGCTGTTCAGAACCTGATCCTTGGCATCGATGCCGCGCGGCAGCACTGCCTCGATATCCTGCTCGCTAATCGGTGGCTGATGGAATCGCTTTTGTGCTCCATCCGTGCTGCTCACAAACTGAATGCCCTCGAAGAGCTGAACCGACTTGGCCGTGCGGAAGGCCTTCTCCAGGCCAGTCAGCAGTTTCACCTTAAGGCAGACGGACATGTTCTCGCCCGTGCACTGCTGATAGATGCGGTAGACCAGCGACAGATCCTTCCAGAAACTCGGCGAGCTGCCGCTGGACTGTGTCGCCTGCTGCTCTTGCTGTTGCTGCTGTGGCTGCGGATCGACGCCCAGTCCGTTAATGTGATTGTAGGCGGTGCTGCGAGCCAGTGCCGCTGGCAGCCAGCAGAAGACAATCATCAGCGCTGCCACATGCCACACGTATTTGATCATGTCGCTGCGTCTGTGTGTCAGGGTGTGTGTGTGTGTGTGTATAGAAATCCTTTGGCTATCCTTGCTACCGATGCATGCACAGCTCCACTGATGGCCAACTGCTGCTGGGCGATCGCACTTAAGTTTATCAACTGAGTGCTGAAAAGCACATTGTATGCATTTTATACCGCCTGGCCGATTTCTTGCCGGCTAATTGCACCTGGGTGCATGTCAAGCTGCTGCCAGCTGAAAATGAGAAAAGCAAAAAACACATTTTGTTTTAGTCTAAATATCACGCCAATTAGTCGGACTCGCTAGCTATCCCCACACAGCGCCTCCTCAAGCTGCCCAATTGAAGCTGCGCTTTCGTGATTTCGCTGCGAAAGCAACCGAATACCGCACAACCGCAGCATCAACATCTCCGCAGCGAGTGCTGCATTTCATTTGTAATTATCAGCCAAACACATCCCACAGCCCGTTCTAAGCTATTAAGCTTTGTTGAGCGTGTAAAACAGTGTGCGCTGCAGCGTGCGTGCCGGCACAGGCACAGATACACAACCGCCGCAACCACCGAAGCCACCACAGCCACACAGCCCGATGGCATCGGCATTGAATGCATTGGCTTACCCCAAACTGTTGTGTGTTTGCCTGTGTGTGACTGTGTGTCTTTGCTTTGCTTAGTAGACCGAAACATTGCAGTTTTTCGGTTTTTCTCAAATACCTTTTAAGCACAGATTCACTGTCGTCCCACAATGCGACTATAACCTTAACTTTCTTCTTTTTATAGGCGTAAGTAAGGCAAGGTTTGTTTAAGGTACAGTAGACGCTCACTAAATAATACAGCTTGCGTGAGATTATTCCCCTTGTGCAGTTCTTTCAAACATATGTATATAATTAGTTTTATTGGGAATATATCGAATTTACTTAATTAAGAATGATTTTTCATGACGAAATTTAATGAAAAAATGTATTGCCTACTTTTGAGCTGAACACTAAATTGGTAAACGCCGCTTGGAGAGCATAATATTTATAAAGCATAGCATACTTTTGTGCTGACACCCAAAGTGCGTCTTGATCTTAACGAAAGAGTTAAGACACGAACTCGATCAAATATAACAACGAAAAGTGCGTCCGTTGGATTTTAGATAACGAGAAAGCTGCTTTAAAAAAAAAACTGTTAGTGCTCTGCTAGCCAAAAGGGTATTTACCAGTTTTTTGTTCGAGTAACGCCAGTTTTTTATAAGTTTTTGATCTCAGATTGCGCTCATTGCTTTTTTTTTTGAGCAGCTTTATTATTTGTACCACTCAATATTCACAGACGAACACGGTTTTAAAGGTCATACGTCGTACGTTGCAGAGAACATAGAGACAGCTTTTCCGCACGTATCAAAACAGAAATGTAAAAATTGATGGCTGCACAAAAATTTAAATGCATTCTAGAGTACAAAAAAATAAAGCTGAAATATTCATTGCACCCCAAATTATTTTCTCTCATTGTAAACTGAAAAAAAAAAACAGATTTGACGATTTATAACTGACCTAGTAATACTGATGACTGCAGAAAGTTTAGTAAAAGCGAGTTGAATTAAAAAAATATATCATCAAGATATACGAATATAATCATCGTTGTGGCAATTTATGGCTTGGTAATTTGTTAAGCAAATATTTCCGCGAAGCAAATAGTGGAACGCTTTCAGCATTTTTATGCAAATTTATAATAACTGCTATCAATTGAAAATGAAATTTGCTGATAAGACATTTATATGGCACGAATAAAAAATATGTTGATCTTCATCTAGTTAAATAAATGAGCATGTGAACCACAACTTTTACTTTGCGGTTGGATTTTCCTTTTAGTTTATTTATTATAAATAGATAGTTGATAAGAAAACAGTAGTTTATCTTGCCAGTAGAGGAATGTGCAATGGAGCAGCAACAACTACTCCCGAGAGCGAGACCGAGACCGCGAGCGACAACCATTGTTGGCGATATTTAATTATGCACAGTATTGGATAACTGAATTAACTATTGCCAGGCACCTGAAACATAACAGCAACAAATCATCCGTTAAGTCATCGGGGTGGAGGCTTATTAAGCTGTTCCAGCGGTTTGCATGCGGCTCGCGTGTCTAATTAACTTTCAATTAATAATTAACAATAATCGTAACTGCTCGAGGAACGCTTAACAAATTTAACGCTTCCATGCACAAGCTGCCACAACAATCGCAGCAGCAACAGCAGCAGCAGCCACAACAACAGCAACAACAGTAATAACAATTACAGGCAGCATAATTTAGTGCGTGTTTTGCGAGTGTGGGAAAACTTGTTCGAGTGGAAAATGATGACAGGAGGAAAATGCTTAATACGAGCATTCGTCGCATTGTCGTCATGTGGAAAACAGGTGATTTTTGTGGGTTGGAAAGCGCAATGCAAGGCCGGCCGATCAGGTTGTCATTTGGCCAATGCTGAGAGTGTTGCTTTTGAGTGGATGTTGTTGTTGTTTCTGCTGCTGCTGTTGCTGGCAACGTTCTGCTGACCCGCTTTCTGAAGCAGACTTAAACTTGTTTTCATTTCGTATAGCGCATTCTGCGCGCATGCATGCAACTCTGTCGGCGCCGACGCCCTTGCAGAAAACTCTTGCAGCAAATGGCAGCTACGTGGCATCCACATGGCTCAGCCCGGGGTGCGTTGACAGAGAAATTCGCCTGCAATTTTGGCTGCTGCACTCCGAAGAGAATTCAGACCTGAATTAACTCTCTCATTGGAGCGTGTGTGCGCAATTCGCTGCCGGCTTATGAATTATTGCAAATTTTGTGGTTTTTTTCTGGTTTTCAGAATGTGAAATTGGCAGCCCCAACAGCAGCAGCAACAACAAAGTTGGTGCCGATACCGCGATGCAGACATCTGCGCCAGTTTTTCTTACAGTTGCAGCCACATTTCTCTAGCGGCACTCTTCGACCACTATTCGCCGCCGCACAACGGTAATTCGCTCCAAATCACATGGGTAGGCTTTCATTTTGGGAATTGATTTGAATAAGCCGACGAAATTCGAAATTCGAAAAAAATAAATAAAATAATAGAAAAAACATTGGAGCAATGAAAGTGGAAAGCTGTGAGGAAATGCTTCAGTAAGTCTGATTATAACAGACCCCATATGGTTAGCTGTAGAATCGAGAGACTCCACTACTTCCCAAGAAATAAATGATGAAACACTGAACAGAAACGAGACGAGTCCAAGCACACACAGCAATAATGACGTTCTCTCAACTGCTTGCCCAACACTGCTCTCCCATTCTAATGATGATGCCAACATGACACAATTAACTCGCCTTTTTTCTATGATACCAACAACTTTGTATTTTTTTACTTGGTTCACCGGGTGCCATTTGGTGTCACATAGTTGCCCACTTTTAATGGACAGTTTGTGCTGAATCAGGCAGACTATTTCTTAAGATACCCAGACTGGTCACCTCTGCTCGAATGAGTGGTTAACAAAATAATGCGCGTTAATTTGGCTTTTGTTTTTGGCCCCGTCAAAAACGTTTCTAAGGCTTTTCACTACACATTTTCAATGCATTTACTGTTGTAGTTGCTGCTATTGCTGTTGCCGTTGTTGTTGCTGCTGCTGCTGCCGTTGCTGCTTCCTAACTGTTTACTTTCACTGTCTGTTGCCGACAGTTTTAGCCCCGAACGGTAGCCGGCGGGGCACACTTTCGACCACATTTTTCTGTGTTGTTTGGCTTGGCAGCCAGCCAGCAGCAGCTGCCTCGACTGCCTCGACCAGGCCAAACTCATAATTATTTACACCTCTTAACGGAGAAGTCTTTAAAATCACTTGGGCAACTGGGTCGCAAATCAATTTCACTTTAAATGAAAGCATTCGCCTTGTATTCTGCCCAAAGATGGACGCGTCTAGCTCTGCCCGCTCTCGGGCATTATGCATAACCATAATGTCACAAGGCAAATTGTATTCATCTCGAATTGTTTTGTTGTCGTCGCGGCTGTCGCTGTTGTTGACGGCGCTGCTGATGTTGTCGCTGTTGTTGCCTTTGCCGTTGTTTCGCTTTCACCTGCTGCCAGTGATGGGGGGGAATAATAGTGCACCAAAGTTGATTTTTCATTGATTTTTTATTTATTAATCTTCCTTGCTTGCTTTTCATGATGTTTTTGTTTTGTTTTTTTTGTGATTTTTTGAGTATTTTTTGTACTTATTGTTTTTCTTCATTTTATAATGACATGCATTTATGACAGAGAAAATACATAGGTTGTTTGTGGGTATACAAGAGATTTACATTCTTTGTGTGTGAAATTGTGATTTATGTGTGATTGCGTGTGTCTCTGCAGTTTCTATGCTGCGCGCTCTTTGTTCGTTCTTATAATGTGAAAGTGCCGTACGATTCTGCTTAAGATACATATGTATTTAAATTAAATTGTTGACAATCAGCTTGGGCGACTCGAGGGTTTCAAGACGGTGCGCTTTCAATATGATTTAAACAAATATTTTTAAATGCATTAAAAATAAGTTTAAATCACAATGCAAAAACCGACACTGGAAGCTCTTGGCAAACGACCCAAGTCGCCGATAAACAATGCGAGAGAAATACATGATAAAATAGCAAACAATAAATCCTACAGTGAACTATGGTTATGAAGAACGTACGTGCGTGCTGCTTCTTCGTTTTCACGTTTTTGCTTCATTTTGGGAAAGTAGAGCGTTAGAAAGTGACAGATGCACATTGTGTGACAGGCAGAGAGTTGCAGAAATGGTGAGAGCGTGAGATAGAGATGATGGCGACAGTAGTCGAAGAGAAAAGAAGAGAGGAGTGAGTAGAGTAGAGAAGGAGCGTGAATGCGAGAGTGTGAGTGAGTGAAAGAGAGATAGACAGGGAGGCAGTCAGAGTTATAATATGAGAGATGAAGGTGCAAAAGGTGCATGAGAAAGTTGAAGAGTTGAAGTGGAAATCAGAAGTCGAGTTTTGTGAGTTAAAAAAAACTTTATAGTTTCGCTGAGTTCATTAATGAGTTCAGTTCAGTTTTGTGTGCATGAGGCAGGAAAACTATGGCAAGTTATGGCTTAAATATGACCAAAACTATGACTCGAAAGGCAGTTTCATAGATGAAAGAGAGAAAAGACAGTTAGAGATACTGATAGAGATGTGAGAGTAGATCTAGTTAGTTGTTCAGTTAAAGCTAGTAGTAGGCATGCTTGCTGCTGCTGCTGTTGTTGCTGTTGCTGTTGTAGTTGTAGTTGCTGTTGCTGTTGCTGTTGTTATGTAAGACTAGAATTGCATGTAAAGAGTACAGGACAGCGTAGTACATAGACTATAGAGTACAGTACGGTACAGAGTAAAGTAAAGTAGTGTAGAGTAGAGTTTAGAGTAGAGTATGATAGAGCATAGCATTATATAGATAGATCAACATTTGTACGTTGCAAACAGTTGCATGGCAACCAACAAAGTTTTGGTATAGTCTCTAGATAGATGTGTGTATGAGTAGAGATAGAGATAGCTATAGACATAGACATAGATACAGATAGAAATAGAGTTACAGATAGAGATAGACAGACAGTTAATGATCGCGCTGTAGAGAATGCATGTCTCGAAGAGTGTGATAGCATGTGTTCGTGTGTTTGTTAGAAAGAAATAGCAATAGACAGATACAGTGCTTGTGAGTTCGAGTTGTATGTCATTGTGTGTGTGTGTGAGTGCGTGTGAGTGTGCGTGTGAAGCGTTAAGGAAGTCCCTAAACTGGAGCTCGGCCTATCGACCTTAACTCTCGCTTAACTTAACTTAAGCCTGGTACATCACGTGTGTGTCTACATATGCGTGTGTGTGTGTGTGTGTGTATGGGTGTCAAGCAACTAAGGGCACGCACACTCATCATCAACATCATCAGCATTACAAACCTAACGAGGCTCAGGGTTTCTGCATTTCTCATTTCGCTTCTTTTCTGTTTCTGTTTCTGTTTTGTTTCAACTTGATTTTTTTTTTTGAGTTTTTGCTTTGTTTGCATTTAGTTTCCTTTTGCGTTTTGCAGCTTGATTTCTTCTTTTTGTTTTCGTGTGGAAAATAAATAAAATAAATTATATTAATAAATAATTAAAACGAACGATAAATTATGTATGTGTTCCTCTTCAAGAGTCTGTGTCTGTGTCTGTGCGAGCGGGATCGCTCAAGTCAGTGGTTCTTGTTGTGGTTGCTTGTGGTTTCAAGTTGACTTAGGCCTGGGGCTTCTGGGCACTGTAGGCCAGATCCTGGGCATCGATGGAACGGCCCCAGCCGCCATGGCCGCTGCTGCCGTACGAAGCCGATGAGGCGCCCGCATCGGCGCTGTATCCGCTGCCATAGGCGTCGTGGCTGACCGAGTGGCTGCTGCTGTGATGGGGATGGGCGACCACCTCGTATGTGACATGCTTCTCCTGTGACAGCAGCTTCTTCAGGCCAATGACGGCCGACAGCACCAGAGCGATCTTACCAATGAGCAGAGCCTTGCCGGCAATCAGAGCGATGGCACCGAGCAGCAGGGGCAGCAGAGCGGCGGCCTTCAGGGCAACGAGAGCCAGAATGGGGCCCAAGATTTTGGCAGCCTTCTTCTTCTTGCCACGGCTCTCCTCAGGTGCGTTGGGATCGTTGCTGCCGAACAGAGATTCGGAGGCATCCTCGAGGGCACGGCCGGTGGAGCTAACTGCCTGCACGATGTCGGCACCCTTCAGTTCCACCTTGATGGTGTGCGAGTTGAGGAAGCTGCTGATGCGGTTCAGGGCCAGAGATTCAAACGATTCATCGCCAGAGATGGAGCGAGCTGCCTCCTGCACAGGCGCGTCCGGTGAGCGCACCACAGTGACGCCCTCAGTTAGCGCGAACTGATCGCGTGCGCCCAGCACCTTGTCGACGAAGTTGAACAGCTTGTACTTGACGCACGAGACCGAATCCTTGCGCAGACAGTCGCTGTAGATGCTATCCATAATGTCGTTCTCGCCGCCGATGGCGTTGCGTGCATGTCCGCGCGTCTCCTCGGCCGGCAGCGCAGCGCTCAGCGTTACCAAACACAAGACACCGAAAATAACTTTATTGTTTGCCATTGTTGTTTTGTTTTGTGTTTTTGCACTTGAAATTGTTGTTGTGGTTGTTCGTTTGGTTGTATAATCCTTTTAAAGGGGGCAGTGCACTGTTTTGGCTTTTGTACCGCACACAAATCGAGTCGAATCGAATCGAAACACACTTTCTCTTTCTCAACTTTCGGACTATGTCTTGCTTGCACTGTGGCCACACAACTCGGCAGGCTGCTGTGTTGCTGCTTTGACGGGTTAGGATGAAATGATACAATTTCCCAATGCCCACGACAATTTATATAGGCGGCATGCTCATCTGCTGCTGCTGCTGCTGCCGGCGTCGTGGCTGCGGCGAACGAAAGCATTTCTGCTTGGCGAGAACTGGTCGTGCAAGTTTCTCGCCTAAGTCTTTCGTTTTGCCAGCCAACGGTAACGCGCTGCCAGTGTCAGCGGCGTCAACAGCGCAGTCGTTGTCGACTGCGGCTCGGAAAAGCATTGTTACTGTAATTTGTTGGCCTGCGCTGCGCTGCGCTGCTTTCGCTTGAAGTTCATGTAACATTGTCAAAATCAGCTGAAACTCAAGCCGAGTCGAGGTTGAGGCTGGCTTGGAGAATGGTACAGGGCAGGCAGGCAGGCGGGGGCGAGCGCGAGGGCGAGGGGGAGCTGGGGAGAGCGAGGCCTCCGTTGCACTGTGGGAATACTGCGGCTGCTTACTTTTACCTTATCTTAATTGTTTTTAAATTGAAATAAAGCAACTTTTGACTTGAGCGTCGAGTAAAAGCATTTCCCTTTCGCATTTCGCAATGCAATCGATCAGCAGCAGCAGCAGCAGGTGCCTTTGCTGTGCTTGACCGCTGCTCACCTGTCACGCTTGGCCAGTCACGTCTCGTGTGTTCCCATTAGAATGTGTGTTACATAAAAGACACAGCGCAGCAGTTAGAAATTTGGCACAGGCCAATAAAGCATAAAGAATAACTCGATAAATGCCATAAACATCAGAGTGGGTCGGAATGAGCATAACCCCGTTGCGAGGCCATTCAAAAGGGAAAGTTGCGACACTTCGCTGCCGAGATCAGAGCAGGCCCAGATGCGGCCCTGTTTGGCGCAGTCTTCGATTGATTCTTTTTTTCGCTGCCACTCGCATAGCTGCATAAATTTATATGCATATTTGTTATGCCTTGTCAAATGGCCAAAACAAACAGCTGGCCGAGCTATTGACAAAGTGTGCCGAAAGTCTGCTGGGCAAACACATTGAACGGTAGCCAGGGGCAGCGGCAGTGGCAGTGGCAAGTAAAAGTGCGCAAATAGACGGACAGGAGTCGCCACAGCAGCAGCAGCGGCAGCAGCAACTGAGCAGGCAGCAGCCGCAGCCACCGTCTGCATAAATGAAAGTCAACAGGAAAAAGAGAGTTTTTTAAGCCGCATACGCTTTTCGGCCAGGACGAGGCAAGCGGGCTTGACGAAAGTGTTGAAGATGCCTAATTAATGTGGTATTATGAATGTGTGAAAATGCGCTGGAAATGCAATACGCCCGCCTCGTCTCGCCTCGCCCCGAGACAAACAAAAGCCTGCCGAATGGTGTGAAAATGCTTTTCCAGATCAGCAGCAGTGAAAGCGAATTTCATATGCAAGCTGAAGTTGCCGGGCAGGGTAGGGCAGTGGAGGGGAGGTATTAGCTGCTTTGGGGAACGCATTGCGTGAGTGTGAGTACGGCTCGTGGCGTACCCGCTGCAGAATTGCTCATAGGGAGGGATGCAAATCCGTAAGGGGCCGTCGCACGCAGTTGAATGTTGAATTATTTGACATTTAATTAACTCGTGCTTTTCTTCTTCATTCGTTCATTATGCAGCATGCAGATGAGAAACGACACTTTCACTGCATCGATACCGAGGCGAGGCGACTCTGTCGTCGACTGCAGGCGAGGCAGGGCAGGGTGCAGAGCGACAACTGAATTGTTTCTTGTTCTATTGTGCTGCGACCAGGGCCTGGGCAAACACACATCAACAGGTTTTGTGGTTTTGAAAACCAAAAGTAAAATTCATAACAGTTCAACGAGTTTCCACATAAGGCAGGCATAGGCAGCAGCAAGCGGAGTACACATTTTATTCATATTATTGTTGCCGCTGCTGCAGCAGCAAAAAAGAAAGTTCAACGTTAATTTTCCTTTTTCGTAGACAACATTCACCGCCGCCTTGTGTGACCGAGCCGGCGCGGCAGGCGGCGCGGCGCGTGCAACTTTGCAACTTCAAAATGTAAGCTAACAAACTGCATGAATGAATGAATGAGCAACTGAATAGCTGAATGAATGCACGAATGACTGTCTGAGAGCGTGAGTGAGTTGGTGTGACTGTGAGTGAGTGAGTCGGGAACAGGGCACAGAGCGTGTTCCTCTTGCCGTGGGTGTGCGAGCAAACGATGATGATGATGCAGCATTGCTCTGCCCTTTCCCTACGCCCTCGCCCCGCCCCCTGGCTACTCTCTTGGCTGCGGCCAACGCACAGCAGCAGCTGCTGCCCGAGATTGCAGCCCGCATGGCAGTGAAAACGCAAACGCAAAACAAACTGCAATGGTCGACTGCCACTTAATGGCTTAATTGTGAACTTATAGTATAGCCGCCATTCGAGTGGGCGCCCCCTGCCCTGCCTGCCCCCCTCCCACTTCCGATGGGGCTATGAATGTCAAGCTGTGCCGTGGCCTGCATTACAACGAACTTGCGATGCCCTTGAAACAGCACAGTGCGAGAGAGAGAGATGACTGAAGACATGCCAAATGTGCTGGCCCAGCTGTGGTTCGGTAACCCATTGAATTGTTTAAAGCGCAATAAATGCAAATCACATGACAAAGCCCGCATGTCCAGTTCAGGAGAGGAAGGCAACTGAATGAGGAATGAGCTGGCAGAGTCGCACAATTGCAGACTCATCTCTAGCTGACTTGGAACCGTCTTGGGAGCCAATGCAAGCCGGGGTCAGTCTAGAAATTAGCACTGGCATTTTGTAATAGTTGCCGCCTGGGTCGGCAAACCTGCCCCGGCAATTAGCATAAATATTTCAACATTTTAGCAACGCCTTACAACGGATACAGCTAAAAGATACCCGATACAAGATTCGAATTATAAATGCACGAATACGAATCCGAGCATCACTTTCACTTTCCATGACGCCTCAGCTCGCTAATATGCAGCTTCACTCCGAGAAGAAGTCACACATTCGCAGTTACAGATACAGAAACAGTCTCGGATACAGATACAGCTACAGATACGTGAGCAGCAGCTACGCATATGGCTCAAATTAAACTATTATCTAATACACACAATGGACATAATAATGGCCCCATACAGCTAACCGTTAGTAGCTGTCGCTGCTCTCGAAACAAAAGCGACGACAACAATTTTGTATTGCAACGTTTGTTTAATAAATTATTAGTTGATCTTTTATGTAAGCGCAGCTGGAAACTGCTCACACTGCAGATGGATGGCATTGAATCATCGATGGACGAGAGTGTAGGCAAATGATGGCGCAACTGTCGGCGAGAAAAGCGAAACTCTCCCCGCCCACTCTGCCTCTCTCTCGAGACACTGTATTATATAATTTGGAAAAACTTTTGGGCTCCTCGAGTGCAGTTACCAGTTGAAATTATGTCTGTCTTTTCTTGGTTGTTTTTTTTTCTTTTTTTTTGGCAATTCACACGGCTCGAAAGACCCGGTCGGAACCCCCCACCAAAAGCGCTTTCTTTCGAAAGAGAAAGGGTTTCTCTTGCGGCTTGAGAAACTTGCCAAAATTGCAGTTTTATGGCCCTCGATCTCTGCGCATGGCCTGCACGTGTGCCCAGCCCTTTCGCTTTTTCTGTGTACTCTTTTTGCTTGCTCTTTTGCTGCTGATGTTTTTTCTTCGATTTTCTGCTTTTGAGGATAACTTCGAAACACGCATCTTTGACAGCTTCCGCAACTTTCACGCAACTGCAGCGGCAGCAGGAACGCCCTTGATGCCGTTGCCGTTGCCGTTGCCGCTGCCGCTGGCTCTGCCAATGCTGCCCCACTTTGCATCATAAATAATGCATTGCATGTGGTCCGAGAGTTTAGCCGAGAGCGGGCAAAAAGCCTGACAATTGGCCCTGTACCTGGCTGCGTCCCCGACTGGGGCCCCGCCCGCCTGCCCCCACGAGCAGGCCGGATGCTGTGGGCATTTGGTTTAGTGCATTCTTTAAAGTGAAATTTTTCGACCAAGCTTGTTTTTTACGCTGTGCCTCGTTTTTTGTGTGCTTGTTTTATTGAAACTTTAAACGACGCTGTTAATTAAATTAAGTGAGATAAAAGGCCAACTAAGCAAATAAAGTTCATAATGAAGACTGGCCAAATTCTAGTCTACACTCGGCCCGAGCAGGCCAGGGCAGCGCATTGTTCAACTTTCTTCTTTTGCTTTCAATGGTATTTCGGTCAGAAACTACAATCCGAATAACAATCAAAGCAGACAGCTAAAACGGCAACGAGAGGCAAGCAAGTCAAGCGAGTTAATCAAATGAATGCCCTAGCGATAAACCGTCTCGATGAATGATTGAAAAGCGGAGTTTCCGCTCGGTCTGGCAGCACCCAAAGCGACGCAGTAAATGCACCCCATTGCAGCATAATTAGCACATGATTCTGGCTAATTAAAAGGCATAATTAAGCCCTCAGTATGTGCCGCTTCAGACGCTGCAGCACTGCTGCTGCAGTGCATCAATATTGGCCCAACTGCTGTGTCCATTTTCCAGGAACATCTTAACAAAAGCCAAAGACATTCGTTTGCCAAATGAAAGTAGTGTTTACACGCTCACTAGCATGCCAGGCAGGCAGAGTGGCAGGGGGGCAGGGGGGCAGGGAGGCAGGTGTGCAGCTCGAGCGGATGCCCGTGACCATGTCCGGCCCGCTTGGCTGCCAAACAAGTGTCAATGTCCAGCGACGACGATGGCTTTTCGTCACGATTGCGCGGCTTATGGCTTATGGCGTATGGCTTATGCCGCGTCTGCCTTATGGCTTTTTGGCCAGCATCGCACTGTCGCTGCCGCTGATGACGTTAGTGATCATAATGAAGTGCGCATGAGCGGGGCCTTTTGACAGGAGCAGCGACAACGTCGCGACGTCCGCTTCGAATCGGCTTCAGTGAAAGTTTTCGCGGACAGAGCCAGAGTCAGAGTCAGAGTCAGAGCCGTGCGAAATACTCTTTCGCATTGCTGTAGTGAATGCGCCCAGCTACAGTTGAACCTGCAGTGTTTTTTGGTCGCCCAGCGCTGCTCAATTTGTTCGCTGCAGAAGTTGTTATTGCTGTAGCGCGTAATTGGTATGCTGAAAGACGTTTGGCAAAGAGCCGGTGTCGAACAACACTTGCGAACGTGTGTAGGCAGGCAGGCAGGCAGGCCAATCCGCCTCGTACCGGGGCTATTAATGTATTATAAGTATTATTCATGTGTCGAGTAGCGCACTCATAAATTGCACACCGGCTGTTACCTCTGCTCCGCAGCCACTATAAATCACAATTTTGACTAACCTTTTGCGCACCCTGCGCTCTCCAAAGTAAAAGTTGTTCTATCTGTGTGCAAGATTGATGCAGTTGACCCAACGATTGCTCAATGTCAGCAGCTCGAGTGGCGGCTAACACTGCACACAGCACGGGAATACCTCGATTATCAAATGAAGCATTTTCCTACGCCAACCTGGCTTACCCTGCGTATGCGTAATCAGCAAGGTACTAAAGGGTACGCGCGTGCACGTGTTTATTCAATCAATCAGAATTCGCACTTGCGCGACTTCAGGCCGAGCACAACTACGCCATTTTATGAATTGGCAACATAAATACACACGTGTCCCAGGGCAGAAGACAACAATTTGGTCAGAAATCCATTTGGTTCTATCACGCAACATTTCGGCTCATCATCATCATCATCATCATCTTTTTTATTTATTCATCCTTGGGCCAGGGCAGGGCAGAGCAGGCAGCGTCGAAGCCGCAAATGATTCCATATTTATAAATAACTGTAAAGCATTGAGAAAGTGAAATTTTTCCTATAATCTTACCGATATTTTTTGTATTTTCTGCTGTGCCTCAGTCGTCGGCCAGTCAGACGCACACACACTTGCCTGTGTGTGCATGTGTATCTGTATCTGGGTCTAGATCGAGCTGGCTTCCATGCCGTCTCGCATGTAACTCCATGAACTACACACACTACATACATGAACGCCTTGCTGGCCTCCCTACCTTCCCTCCTCCTTCCGAGCCGACTTTTGTTCATTTTCTGGTGTGTTTGTTTGATTTATCAAATGGCATAAATCGAGCCAAAAACGGATATAAACAGCTATAGCAACAGCTAAAGCAGTCCAAAGTCGAGCAGCGGCCACACCACTTTCTTTGGACGTTGCTGCGGCAACGGCAATGGCAACGGCAACGGCGGCGGCGACAACCCGTTTGGCCGGCTGCATACCTAAAGATATGGTAGAAATTCAAAATTGACAGATTGAAAAAGAGAGACACGGCCCGGCGAGTGCAGCAACAACAAAACAACGACCAAAACAATAAATGGCTATCGAAATAAAAATAGTTAAAGCCAAAGTCACACTCGATGAATCCCAGTCAGACTGCAGCATCAGCTCCAACTCCAACTCTGACTCCGTTTCCCACTTCGTCTGCGACGTGGAACGCGTGCTGCCTGCGGCAAAAGTCGCCGCAGTCGCTGAAACCGAAACCACACAGAAAACGAGCACAACAATTTGAAATTAATTAATTGTCAGGTGGGTTGGGCTCGACAGTTTGCTGAATGAATGGCGACTACAGCTTATGGCTGCGCCCTGCTCCTCCCCCTGTTCCATCTAAGCCGTCGCGTATCGAGCGCGGCGCATCGCTTAAGATTAATGCGATGAATGTGATTCTCGGCTGCAGAGAAAGGCGTGACCCACATTGGATGCTCGCCGGGCCCTAAATTACGTCGTCTAATTGAGATATTTAGTGTTGCTCCAAATCACACATTGATACTCAGTCAGGCTGATGGGGATAGGGCAGGGAGATGAGTCGGCAACTTTCATGACACGATCGAGGGCCAATCAGCAACAATAACCGAGCATAAAATTGACTTTTATGCCTTGTTTTCTAGCGAACGCGAAAGTCTTATCATCATGGGATAGAAGAGAGATACAATAACAAAAGAAAACACAGCCAGCAACAGCAAGAGTAACAAACACAACCGAAAGCTATGTAGAAGAAAAATAATCGTAAAAGTGAGAGTTTCCACTCCATAATCATATCTTGAGTTTCGGGTTTTAGTTTCGTATACTCTATAGCTGCAAAGTAACCTGAAAGAGGTATAATGCAATTTATTTGTATGCGGCGGGACCTGAAAAAGATATACCCCTAGCTCAGCTCATGATCGGCCATCATCGAGCGCAGCTGTAGAGCATCTTCTGGTCACATCTCGCATCGCTGTCGAAATTTCAAGAAACTTTTTTAAAGCCCTGTGCGCGCTGAAAATGCAAATGTTTTACGCCTTTTGTGCAGCCACGCCCCCGCGCATTGTGTAATTCCAGACGGCTGCGAAATGAAGAAGCGAAAGCTACAATACGCTGGGCGAGAGCGCGAACAGGTAGCTGGGCGTGGCGGCGGGCTGTGTTCGCTCCATGCCCGCTCTGCTTTTAATTGCACAGGTTTCACTTTCGAGGCATTTCATTACAGAAATTGTCGCTGTCGTTATGATCGGCACACACGTCTGTGTGTGTAGACGCACACACGCACGCTGCACACTCACCAAAAAGGCATTTCACTTTCGGTTGTTCTTTTGTTGGCCAAAGCGGCGCGAGCGGCCTCTTTCATGGCACGCTTTGGCTGTGTAATCATTAACCAGCTTGACAGATCCGAACGTTATGGTCTTTGTGCGTTCGTCATTGTCATCGAGTCGATCATGATCATTACTATTGTTATCATCATTATCAGCCGTCGTACATTCGTTTATTCCATTCCGTCCATTTTTCCGTTTGTCCGTTCGTTAATTTGTTGACAATAAAAGTGGCAAACTGACAACTTTCACACATCTGCCATGAGATGCGGCACACAGTTTCTGTCGAGTTGTGTGAAAAATGTCGCCTAAGCGGGCATGTCGCGTGTGTGCTCCGGGCCCAACCAAGCCCAGATCAATAACACTCCCGACATGTGCCACCGCTCGCAGCGTGTACATATTTGCTTGTACATGTGTGTGTTTATCGGCACTCGTATTATTCAATGTCAAATAGAAGCCCACACGCTCTCGACCATATTCGAGCGCACCCAATGGCTTATTACTTGCGGGTAATAGCTCGGTTATATATTGCAACACTTTCACACACCTGCGCAGTGAAATGGCCAGCCAAATCCGTAAAGTGTGCATTGACCCATGCCCAACTAGCGAGCCGCGAACCGCAAACCGGAAAAGCGCTCGGGGCGTGCAGTCTGCAGCACCAGAGCAACCCAACACCACCGCAAGTCTACGTCCAAGTCCAAGTCCGAGGTCCAGAAACAGCAACTACAGCAACACATAAGCCACAAAAGTCACTATATCACTTTGTTGCTGTGCTGCTGCTGCTGCTGCTGGCAGCGTGTCAATGCTTTGTGTGCAGTTGTTTAGGCCATAAAAGGCAGTGGCAAAGTCACGCATGCACGGCATATCAAGTGTTAGTTCGACCAGTTTTAGTTTGGTCGAAGGCAGCATTAGCAGCTACATGCATCAGCAGCAGCGGCGACTCAAACCTAAATTGGTCAAAGAAACCACACATACGACTTTTAGGCTAGTGTGGATCGTGGATGTTGGCTGCAGTCTAAAATTCATTGCCTACTTTTGTGCTGAGCACGCAAATCAAATGAGGCAAAAGCGCGAGGGAATTTAAAAGTACCATAATCGGATTAGCTTTCAATAATTTCCCTGGCAGACTATGAAACTTAAGCTGGGCTCAAAAAATATGCCAAATATGCAGCATACTTTTAGATGCTGCATTTCAATTAAAAATATTTTCAGTTCCTAAGTATGCTGCGTTGTAAATCTCATACTCAGAATTATTATATAATGCAAACTTCGAAGATCGTTGAGGCTCTTTTAAAAATGTAGCCAGATTTTTCCGATTGCCAGCTATTTTTCAATGAATGCAGAAAATAAGTGGATTTGTTTCTTGCTAATAAGAAACTAATTTTTATTTTTGTTAATGTTTAAATAAAATGCAGATCCCCGCCCTGAGTCTTTTATAAAATATTAAAGAGCATGATCAGCTATTTCCCAGACTTATTGAGCTACTTTGAGCTGCATTAGACATGCTTTGCCGTGTCAAAAATAATTTAAATTCCTTTCGGCTCCACTTTCACTTGCAAACAGTCTACGACTGCAACGTGCAGCACGCAGCATGACACTCCAGAATCGATCTGTTGAACAGCTCCCGACGCTGATTGACATTGGGGAATGACTTTGTTAACTGCTCACATTGTTTGTATCGACAGCGACAATCCATTTCATGCGTGACAACATCGCAAGTTTCACTTAAAAAGGCAACAATGACTGAGCCATGAGCCATGTACCCACTCAGAAATAGTGCTAGCCGTGGTTGATAGAAAGAGGGAAGAGAGAGAAAAAACTAGCGAGAGTGAGAAGCGGAGATACAAGCGGAGAAACAAAAAACACAAAAAAAGGCAGAATGTTAAATGCTAAGCAAATCTAACAGCTTGCGATGAGATGGCCCAAATGAGCAGAGAAATACTACTATGCTCGAAAGCCAGTCGCAGCCGGCGACACATTAATTGCCGACATTCGTCTGAAGAAAGCCAAAGCCAGAGCCGGAGCCGGCGTTAAGAGCCGTCAGTCAGTCAACGGCACGTAGCATCGCCGTTGAGGGCAACGGCAACGGCAAACGCACAGCATCATTCAAGTGCGCAGCCGGGTAACTGCTAACTGGGTCATATTCATAAGTAAAGCACCCAATGGCCACAACTGGTAGCGGTGGCCCTAAAGTGCCGTTGCCAGCTCTCTGCCTGCCTGCAGTTAGCTCACGTCTCTCACTCTCTCACTCGCTCTATCTCCTGCTGGCCAACTCCAATTGCGACTCAATTGAGCTCGGCCCGCTTTTCGGGAGGCGTCTCGAACTTTCTTCAATTTGATGTTTAGCACCTCGACGCAACAATAGACGGCTGCTGAGGCGGCAGACTATAATGGGAAACATGGCAGGTGCAAAATACGCGCCTATTGTTGCGCCTCGGTTAAGCGTTGCATTGAACCTGCCCCATGGACCGCTTTCAATGAGCCCAAAATGCGCGTAGCGAAATGTTTGTTTTATTTTTTAGCAAATTGCTTTGTTGTTATTGTATTCTTGACTACGGCCGAGAGACGGCCGAGGAAAGTGCAGCACTTTGAAGAAAGTGAAGATTAACCAAAAAAAAAAAGACACAGCCGAAATAAGTGGGTGAAATTTTTTAGAAAACATTTGCGGCCTAGCTGCCTTCGATTTTTGTTCAATGATAACAAAGAATTAAATGAAAGTTGCTGTTGCTGGCCATTCAAATGCAAATAATGCCATGGCCCGGACAATGAGGCGTATGAGTGATGTCTGCAGAGATGTCACGGTGCGTATGCAAATTGAATGCGAATTGTTAGACAAATGATGATGATGAGAAATGAGAAATGAAAGAGCTCGAGTTGTAGATATTTTTAGGAATTATTATTTGATTCTTTGATGTTGCAGCATTTTATAGAGTTTTCTTTTCGGTAAAGGCAGGAAAACACACAGTTTACCATTGAGATACAGAGATAGAGTGGGAAGGCAGAGTGTTAGACAGAAAGATAGATAGACAGACAGATAGATACATAGATTGATGAAGGATAGTACAGAGTGATAGTTGAGGCGCCTGCCTTTGATTTATGGGCGCGACTAGTTTCAAACATTTTGTGCGGCCATTAATCAAAGCGCAGTCGTGGAAATACAGAGTGAAAATTGAAGAATAGAGCAGAGTTAAGAGTTAAGAGTTGAGTTAGGTTGAGGTTGAGTACAGAGTGAAATTAGGCTGGCGCCTAGTGTATAGAGTAGTGGAAAGATGTTGCTGGGTGTTGGCTGGAGGTTTGACTGTTGTTTGCAAGTGTGAATAGATGAAAATTGGTGTGGCTTGAGTTGTTGTTTTTGTTGTTGATGATTGTATCTCGGCTGTCTCTCGGCTCGGAGAGATTGCTTGTGGAAGGCACTTAATTGGTTTGTTGGGGTCACTGCCCCGTTCTCTCGTTCACGTTAAGGTAAATAAATTAAAATAAATAATTTATAAATAAATATAAATATATAGACATTAATGAATTGTGGTCATCAGTGTTAGCAGCGATTGTTCTCAAATCCTCGAGTCACGTATTCGATTACTAAGGATTTCGTGTGGAGGGTATGTGGTGTGGTGCGATGGGGCGCGGCGCAGAGCTTACCGCCTGGCCTGCTTGTAGCCCTGGTAGGCAATGGTCTGGGCCACAGGCGAGCTGTAGGCACCGTGCGAGTCCCAGCCAGAGTTGCCGCCCGAGGACCAGCCACCGCTGGATGAGCCACCGCCCGAGGACCAGCCACCAGAGCTGACAGCAGCCGAGCTGGAGCCGGAGTTCTTGCCGCCGAAGAGACCGCCCAGACCGCCGAGCAGACCACCGCCGCCGCCGCCGGAACCGCCCAGACGGCCAAGACCGCTGGAAGCGCCTGCAGCCAGAGCCAGGAAGAAGGCAATAACGGACACAATCAGAGCCTTCTTGGCCATGAAGAGCAGACCGAAGATGGCGCCAACAGCAAGAACAGCGACCTTGGCACCGACACCCAGAAGGATGGGCAGGAACTTCTTGAGCAGCTTCTTCTTGCGGGTACGCGACTCAACAACCAGCTCACGCAGATCGGCCTTGATGTCATCGGGAATGGCGCGGGCAACGCTGCGGGCGGCATTGGCGAAGTTGAAGTTCAGCGAGCGCTCAGCGAAGAAGTTCTTGGCGTTGTCCATGAAGTAGTTGCCCATCTCGGCGGTGCGTGCCTCCACGGTGGGAGCAGACTCGACGGCCAGTGAGTTGTCCAGAGATTTGCCCTGACGTCCTTCATCGGCCTTGACCAACGAGACGCCGCCGAAGAGTTCGATTTGGGGGTTCTCGAAGACAGACTTGGCCTTGCGGAAGAGCTGCAGAGAGGGAGACACGTAAAGAGAGAGAGAGAGGGGAAGCACAGATTAGCAAGGCTGATGCACGGGTTGCACATGAGGTAACAGTGAGAGAGAGATAGAGTAAGAGAGAGTGAGAGACTCAGCGATTATTCAAGCACTTTCACTTAGGGCAGGCGCATCCTTTGATCGTATTTGATCGTTGCTTTGCTGTCTTTAGAAGAATTTCACTTGCAGGCCCATGGCCTGTTATCAAATTGCTGATGATATAATTCTTTCACTTTCACTGTGACACTTCTCTTTCTTTTTTTAATACAGTATTTCGCTCAGTGTTCTTTTCTGGGGTTATGTTTAATCCTTGTTTTGTTAGTTAATCCGTACCGTGAGCTGGAGACACGAGATGGAATCGGCTTCCAGGCATTTGGCAAATGCACCGGACTGTTCCTCGGTGGCGGCCGCCTTGACAGGATCGGCCGAGATGCCGGATGCCAAGAGCAGGACACAAGCGGTGGCAATGAAGAACTTCATGGTTGTGTTTTGTTTTTGAACTAAACTGATTTTCTTGGGCACCACCGAAATCACTGGTGTGTTCATTCGAATGGAACAAGCTGCGGTTTGATAATTTTTCGACGCGAGCAGGCTGTTTTTAAAGAGTTTCCAACCTAACGGACGCCTCGCAGCGGCATAACGTAAAATTATGTAAAAAGTGCACACTCACACTCACACAGAAAGAGAATCAACAATGGCTGTCGCCGTCGCCGCGGCAGCAGCAGCAACGACAGCGACGCAGGCAGCGCGCATGTAAAATATGAGAGGGCCCGCCGCTCCCTACAAGAAAGCTACACACACGTGCCGACCGCGCGAGAGAGCGCGAGCGAGCAAGGGAGAGCAGCATCAGCTCTTAGAAGACGCATTTGCTGAGCGAGCGCAAGCATCGGCTTCGGCAATGGCCTCGGCAACGGCTTCGGCTTCGGCAATGGCTTCGGCAACGCCAACGCTAAATGCTCACGCGCTTTGTCTTGCTTCTGCTTCCGCATTAAAGAAAGTCAACAGCGACCGCAATAGCGACTGCGACAGCGACTGCGACGCAGCGTCGCGCCGAGCCCTTGTGTGAGCGTGCGCGCGCGAGAAAGTTGCCAGCTGCAGTCAAAGAGCAGCAGAGCAGCGTCTGCGGCGGCTGCGCAAGCACGCCAAGGTTGTCTGCGCTGCTGCTGCTGCTGCTTCCTCTCTCGCGTGCACACAATAAGAGAGCAATTTGCATTTGTGTGTGTGCTGCCCATCTGCCTTTAACCACAGCTTCCCCAGTTGCTCTCTCTGCCGCCGACACTCTCTCCCTCACGTTGTCTCTCACGCACACAGACTCGCACAGGCAATGTAATATTTTTGTGTGAGTAGAGTTATTGTTATTGTTATTGCTCTTGTTGTTGTAGTTGTTGTTGGAATTGAAGTTGAAGCTACACAGATTACAACACATGAGGTGATAAACAGGTGCTGCGTCGCGCTTAACCCCCCCACACATCCCCCACTCTCGACACTGCGCCATATTCTGCCTCTGCCTCTGCCTCTGCCTCTGCCTTTGTTAATTTTGAGCGCTTTTGTTTTTGTTGTTTTTTTCGGCCACAAGAAATGAAAGTTGTGCGTTACTGGACCCATCTCATCTCCCGCTCTCTGTATGTGTGTGTGCCGTCTCCAGCTTTGGGTTCTCCATTTTGTAGGGCAGACGAGCGGTTTTGTTTATCGCATGTGCGCGCCTTGAAATTACTTTTCATTTTCGTGACTTCACAGTTGTTTGCGCTAGCATTGTCGTTGCTAGTCTTTTATTATGCAACATAAACAACGATTTGTATCACGAAATGCGGTAATTAAAGCTAGAACGCATGGCCCCGGGGCAGGGTGCGGCCTGGGCCGTGTCGGCAGACATAATTTCCCCCCGCGCCCGTAAATCCGAGAGAGAAACTAAATTGAATGGTAAGCACGTCCTGGGAAAGGCTTAGGCCGGTGTGCAGGTGAAAACATTGCTCCCCCTTTGGCGCTGTTATTAAGCCCAAACAGAAAACATAAAGCATAAAACATAAGGCAGAAAACGGAGTGCAAAAACGCTGCCTGACTTTGCAATTGTGACACATTAGTGAACAATTTGAGCTCAGCAAAAGTGCAAATAAGCGCGCGCTTCAATTGCTCAAGTGAAATGAAAGAGAAATTACACGCAAAGCAAACAAAAACGGATATGAGCAGTGCCAGTGACTAAGAGATGATGGCGACGATAGATGACGATGGAGACGAGCGACGGGAGGCTTGGAATGCTGTGCGCGCGTGTGTGTTGACGAATTCACGCTCTGCGCTGCCATTTAGTGGAAAAGGCCAACAACAATTGTCAACCATTTTTTTTTTGTCTGTTTCAGTGCTTCCACATTTCAAGGTGAATGCGACATGCGATATGCGACATGCGACATGCGACACTTCAACCAGACCCCAAACAAACTATCAAGCGGATGTGCAACTTATGAAATCACTGAATCATCCTCATTACGGACGCAGTCGACAACAGTCTGCAGGCATGCGGTGCGTATGCGCAATCTGCTACCACAATTTAACCAGATTTCAGCGCTGCCTAGTGCTACCAGCGCAAGTGACGTCAATCGATGAGAGCCATGCAACGGTAAAAGTGTAAAATGTTTTTGGAAATAAAGCAAGCAACACTCGCCCCATGTCGTAACCATATCGAAAAGGGGCGCAGCAGCCGAGAAAGAGAGAGAGCGAGTGGGATAGACAGAGAGAGCACGCAAATTGGTTCATCTGCCTTTTTGAAATTTCATTTTCGATTTTCACCGCACTGCTGGCCGGCAATCGGCGTACATTCAAATGCAAATGAGTTCAGTGTAGACACACACACACACAAACACAGAGATCTGGCGAGTGCGCTGCACATCCGTTTACAACAAATTTATGTTGGACCACGCGCTGCACAACATTAATCTGACTTGCGCCAATGGCCCACAACATACAAGCTACAGGCCACAAGCAACTGCTGCCAACAGCCATAAGCCGTAAGCTACGAGCCTTAAGCCATGCCCATTCATGCGAAAAGCAGCCGGCCAAGTGCCGACGGTTTTTTATGAATGAATTTCGCCGTAGTTGGACTGCGTTGTCGTTGGCCTGCTGCCTGTTCACGAGCACTTTGGCAATGGCAATGGCCATGGCAATGCCGCCTTCTCTGGGCCACGGCTCGACAGTCCGTGCAGTGCAAAACAAACAAATTGCCAAATTGCTAAGCGCCGAGAAAGAAATAACAATAAATCGTCTGTACAGCAACATTACATCAGAAATTACACACATGTTCGCTGCCATCCGAAATTTCACGACCTCACAAGTTTTCAAATTAACCAGGCGTCATAGAAATGCATAAGAAAACTGTATACAATGTAGACTTAAGCCAGATTATTTGAAAACTTACGAAAGGCACAGAAGCAGGCTCTTTCTTGAATAAAATGAAAGCGAGGTTACTTTGCTCTTTGAATTTTCTGGGACTAATATTGATAAGCTCTTTTCTCTTACTATTTCAAAATAATAGACCTTTATGCTTCGTTTTATCTCTCTCTCCCTCTTTCAACGCAGACTTGCCTGCCTGCGATACTTATGCAAATAGTAGGGCTTTCTTACTTTGGGTAGCGCAGCTCAAAGCCATGTAGGCCGTAACTATATGTGGATAGCGATGCTAGGATCGGTGAAAACATTGACTAGCCTAACTTTTGTGTTTAAAATCCAGTCATCTATTCGTATACAGAAGCAGCTGTTACTTTAATTAATCACAAAATATTCGTTTATTATCGATTTGCATTGGCGATGGGCGTGGCATCCTAAATCATACATAACCTAAATAACTTGATGTTGTACAGAAATGATATACGTCAGATCTAATGGTTGCGCCTCTATTTTCTATAGTTATTAAGATTGCTATAGTAAGCCAGACAGAACATGGTATATAAATACACCTAGTGGGTTCTGACATGCCTTCTTTTGCCAGATCCTTGATTTTTCTGTAAAGTTAAAGTCCTATGACGTGTATCATAGCAAATACTAACCATTAGACCTATTACCCATTTCCTAGTAAGAAATCTGTAGACCAGAATTATTTTCTTGAGCTTTTATTTCACGAATATGTTAACAATTTAAATTTGTAGCTTCCCTCTTTAAAAAGTCACACATATTTCGAAATATCATCTGCTTTCAGTATTATATTAAACATAAATTTGATCAGAATCAAGTCATAAATAGTTTAGTCTAAATAGTATGCGGGTTTCCTTTTTTGATCATGCTTTGCAGATGGGGTTTTATCAACAGTTTGTGATACCCGCAACCCATAACTATCTGTCAGCTGTCTGGAAATGGGATCAATGCATAGAAACCTGCAGTTGATGTATGCTTGATGCGTAGTTGATAACATAAGCTGCGAGTCTTAAGTTGCTTATTTATGGACAGTATGGTCTACTATCTTCTCCCTAGATACATTTGCTTTTCTGTTATTCTCACTTTCATTTTGCCTGACTTACATATGGGGCGGAAAGTCATTTATCAAGCCATGTCCGGCAGACTCACGTGGATCGTTTTACAGTTTTTTTGTTTATCGCCAGAAAGGCCGTTGGTGTTTCAACAAAGTATTTGAATTAAATTAAAATTAAAATGTTTGGACGAGAAAGTTTTTTCTTTTTTAAGTTTGTTTTTTTTTCTTGTTATTTCTGAGAGTCAATTTGCATATACAACAAAAGAAATGAGGGAAAAACTTTGCATCGCTGACGATGAACTCGCTGGCGACTAATTAGAAAAGATTTTCGTTTCAGTTGGCGTCGATGTTTATCGGGGCCGAGAGGCGCAGTGGCTGTAGGCCGCACAGATAGCTAACGGTGTTGCTAATGTACCGTGTGCTACCAATGCCGCAGTTGGCGACAGCGCAACGAACGGTACAGGTAAATAGTTTCAGGTGCGATCGGATTGTTGAATCGGTAAATCGGTAGCACAGTTCACAATTCACAATTCACAATTTCACATTGTTTGCCGACATCTCTCGTCTCTTCGACTGGCGCATATTTTGCCAATCAATTGCCACATTGTGGGTGTGTTCGCGCTGCTCATGTGTGTATGTGTGTGTGTGTGTGTTTGTACAGTAGTCTGTCGCAGAAGCGCTTCTCTCACTCGAGGCACTTGTTGATTTTTGATTTTACATTACATTTTTGTGCCATTGTTATTGGGAGCGCATGCAAAAGATATTTCTTGTGCGCTTTGTGGGTGTGTTTGTATAATGTTTATGAAAAAAAGGAACAAGAACAGCCAGCGAGTCATATAAATAATACCGAAAACCGACAAACCGAAACCCGAAAACAACAAGAGCAGTGGCAAAGGAGAAGCAACAATAGCAGAAGCAAAAATTTAATGAATAAATAACAACAATTTCTCGGAGAAAGTCGTGGTCAGAAGTAAGCCACAGCAGCCATAGCAACGGATACACAATACACAGATCTATAGATCTACAGCGAATCTTCCCAGTGGATGGATGCCTTGACGTAGATGATGCCAAACCTCCGATGTTAATGGAAAGTGAAACGAAATGATGATGCAATGAGGGACACTGTGCGAATTCATCGAATTCCTGTCTACGTAATACGCAAGCGGAGAAATGATCAAAAAGTAGATAGAAATATAAAATGAATTTCATGGCTGTGGGATATTTCGATGACTTGTGAATATTTGCTGTCGAAATCCACTGCGATCAACATATAAACTACGAGATACCTTGCCTACGCATTTTATTGCCAGCGATTACACAGATTGTTTAGTTTATATGTCATTTCTGCTAACTGCCGATAATAGTTGTATTTATTACAGTTTACAGCCGAAGCACGAGTTATGCACTGGCAAGTCTCGGTGCAGCAATAAAATCATTTCAAATTAGCCCAAATGAAAGCATACTATATAAAAGCACCCACGTTGGTTTCAAGCTTAATGATAATAAAAAATTTCACAAGCCATAAACTTGACAGTCGCAGCCTTTTCCCACCTACCCTGTCTTTTATGGTCATTTGAATTGTAAGTAAATTTGCATAATAATCAAAAAGGTAATGAAATACAGAAACCAAAAGGAAAAAGAAACAAGAAACAAGAGACCAGCCGAAAAGACAGCTGAGCGCAGCAGAGAGCTGACCTGCTGCTGTGACAACAAAGTCAGCGCCGTTTCGTATAAAGAATTTGCGGTATTTGGGTTAAAAATTAATTTACATGTGAAACGGCGACGCTGCATGTGGCACAAGGGGGCGGTCCCCCTTCCTCACCCCGCCGACGACGGTGGAGCGACGACTGCTGCACAGCTGTTGGCGCGGATCGAGCCGAAGATCGAAGAGCAGCAGCATCATTGAAAAGTGAAATTTGTGGAAGCTGAGACTAAAATGTAGGCTGCGTGACACTTTCAGTCAGCTCGACGGTTCGACAGCTCAACGATTCAACGGCTCAGCGGCTCAGCTTGGCGAGTCGACTCGGTCATTTTCCAAGCTCATCGAACGACGATTAATCAGCTAATTTCTTTATGAACTTTCATTTATGCAGTGTGGACCGCGCTGCCAGCAGCATTCAGACACGTTACCATCATCATCATCAGCAGCAGCAGCAGCAGCAAGCCCAGATATTTTTATTGTCAACACGCCGCGGCATTGCCAGCTTATATATAGACAAACTTATATGGCATATATATGTATCTTGAACTTAGAAAATCAATTTCAAATCGTTTCACTTGCCCCGCCCGTGCTCGGTCTTATATAAAGGGCAATTACTACAAACAGTTTGCCGAAATCATATCATAGTCGTACACAAATTATAAAACAACCGATTTGTTTTCTTATGAATTTATTTTATAATTTAATTACCCCAACCGCAGACACGACACTGACCAAAGTCGAGCCGGGTCTGAAGACAATTCGGGCACGAAACGCGAGCTCGTAAAAAGCCGTTTAAAAGGGAAAGTTAACGGCGACGCCAGCGGTTGCCGCTTGCCGCAGTAGCCAGCGATGTGCCACAGCATAAGACGCAGCAGCAGCCAGATACAGTGCCGCTGCCGCAGCCGCTGCCGGTGCCGGGGCCAATGCCACTGACCAGACTCGAGGTGCCAGGTAGAGCAAGTTGCGCTCAGGTATCCCTGCCGCGCGCTTAACGGGTTTTTCAAGTACCGCGGCTGCGCTTTAATTGATATTGTGTAACAGAACGCAGCGTGGCCGAAATACAAAAACAAAACATTCATAAATGTAGGTCTGTCATGGCAGCAATTTGTTGTTGTTGTTGCTGTGGTTGCTGTTGTTGCTGCCACTGCCCGTGGCACTTGTGAAGGAAAAAAGAACCGTTGCGCTGCCAAAATAAAGTGAAAGTTGGCCCACACTCTGAGCTCTGTATGCAAATTCAATAACAGATTCAACAGAAAATAAATTCCAGATGAAATCCGAGATCCGATGCTCAGAATCTCGCTGCCCCCACTCCCCTCGCTCACCACCTGGCGCTGGTTATGCCATGGCATACACTATCATCAAACTGTTGCACTATCAGACAAATTAATGACCAAAGACAAACAATAATCATGGCAACAGAGCGGGCTGTGCCGGCTCACAAATACCCTTACTGCACAGTGGAATACTCCCTCTGCACGTGGCCTGCGCCAGGGTATCAATTACATGAGCCACAGCTCGTCGGCTTGGCTGCTGCGCACTGTAGTCGGCCAGGTAGGTTGCTTCGGTTGTTGCTGGCAACACAATGCGAGGCGGGCTGAATAAACTTTCACCAGTTTCATAAAACGAAGAGCAGCAGCACAGGCAGTCGCAGCTTCAGCCGGCAGCACAAAGCAGCGCAGTGGCAACTATGAGTAATGAACAAAGAACCACCTCTGGCTGCAACCCGGTTCCAAGCAATTAAACAAGCTGCCTGTATACGGTTGCATGTGTAATAAATTAGTCGAAGCTTAAGTTAATTCTAGCAAATACAAGTACAAGTATATGAGCGAGATTCAAGCGCGCAGCCAGCCCTGGTAGGGCAGGGAATGCGGCTCCACCAACTGCAGATTGCCGGCAGCTGCGCGACGCCTACGCCTGTGATGATGTCCCTCGCCGGTGACATATGAAATGCTGTGGCTCGACTCGTTGCCCTGATGGGCCGCTGCTTTTAGGCCCAACATGCCGGCCATCATCAGTGCCACCATGGCCACACCCAGCGCCTTCATGGCCAGCGCACCTATGCCGCCCAGACCCAGCACAGCCATCATTTTGCCAAACATCAGAGCCATGGCCATCAGCATGCCTTGTCCCTTGTCCTTTTTGCGGCCCTCTGTAATGGTCAAGCATTGAAATTTTTTGTAAACTTGTGTAAGTCTATTTTATTTTCTTTTTTTCACAGATAAAATCTGCATCTCTTCTACAATAACAACCCTCAACTTGTGTGTGTATGCGTATGCCTGTGCATGTAACAAGTGCTGCACATTACTTATGCTATCTGGGGAACTATCTACAGATAAAAGTAGTATTTTATTTACCCACACGCTGGCTGGAGCCTTCCATGGTGTGTGCTCAGAAAAGTTAAAGTAGTTTTTCATTTCATTCAGGCGATGCTCCTCCAACTTTCCTGATTTGTTGCAGCACTTTGCGTGTAACTGTGTAATTTTCTTGTTGACCACTATTTAAACTAATACCGGGTATAAAGTCCAATTAGCACTTGCCTTCAAACAACATACTATGTTTATGGCATGTGCGATTCGTGAATTCTTGAATACGCGAAATGAAGTTAGACACTTTTTATGGGAAAGAAAAGAGATACTCGACTGTGATATACCCGCCATTGGGGGTTGATTACATTCAGAGCAGCTACTATATTCACATATTAATTTAATATTAAATGATTTCTATGTTTATTACCTGATCCCAACCAACTTGGAATAAATTTTGTTGGTGGTAATGATGGTACACTCCCAAAATGCATATATTTTCCTTTACATTACTCTTGTTATTTGATTTTTTCAATTTACTTGGAGGGATATAAGATTAGTCGAATTCTATGTATTTTATCTGCGTGCAATAGTAAGACATATTGCTAACAACTTTGAAAGCCCACGCTCTTATAATAGCTGAGATCGAGGTGTTCATACAGACAGTCAGGCTATTTACACTTATCAAGAATAAATATGCTTTGTGGGTCGCAGATGCCTCATTCTACTTTATAAGGTGAGTGTATAAAAACTAATAATATGAAATGATTCTATTATTATAATGACAAACGATCAGATAAACCTATATTAAATGTTGTTGTTTGATGCAACTGGCAAACTTAAAGTTTATCGTTTATTTGTTTACTGTTTACGGGGCTGCCACTTTATTTAACTGAGTTAAGTTGTTCTCTAAGGTGATTACGTGAAGTGTGCTTCGCATAAACGTAGTAACAGTTGAAGAACTTTTGCGCCAGTTGAAAACAAAAGTTATCTTCCCCTCTCACTCTCTTCCTGTCTGTCTCTTACCTGTGACTTGTCCTGCGCTGTGCTCCTCCAACAAGTCTGCCAACCTCAGATTAACCTCATGTGTGCGTAGATATCCGGCCAGACTGTCGAGCAGCGTTGGCTCCGCCTCACTCTCGCCGGGCGTCTCCTTGCCTCGACTTTCATTACGCAGCGGCACAATCTCCAATCCTCGCATGATCACCAGTGGCTTGTCACTCTTGCCGAGATTCCTCAAAGCATTGCGCATAGCGCGCTCGCCGCGACAGAGCAATGTTGCCGGCTCGTGGCTGCAGTTTTCCAACTGGCCGCTGGCCAGGCACAGCGCACAAAGCAGACAGAGCAAGCAGCGGATCGCAGCACTGTGAAATGGACGGCACATGTTGGCGAAACGTTTGTGGATCAACTAAAAGCCTTGACAATGGCTTGATCATATTTTATAGCCAACTATTCTGAGGCACTTTCCCAAGGCGCTCAGAGCACTCAAGCAATTCCGAAAGCGAATTGTCACAATTGAAAATTAAAACAATGGAAATTCGAAATAAGAAATGCTTTTCGTTTGCGTTTTACCGAGTTTGCATTGCAATTTTCTTCTTCACTGGCCGTTGCAATTTTCAATTTTCAACGGTCAGTTGGTCAGACAGCCGTGGGTTACGCCTGGTTGCGTTGGCTCTGCTCTAACTTGGCCCACTCAAGTTGGTAGCTCTCGAAATTATACAAATTAGAGGCACTCAACGTGCCGCAGATCTGTTTCTAACGCACACCTCATAGATTATACTTCTACTCCGTGGCATGCCCGGACAATTCACGCAATTGTCTTTGTCGGACCCTAAACAGCTCCATTAGCCGCTCGCTCTAGCATGATGAGCGGCGAATCGAGCTAGAAAAGCGAAAGTTACCAACAGATTGCCTCATGGCAATGTCAGTCTAAGTCTCTTTCGGTATTTAACAGTTATTTGTGTCATGTTTTGTTCGCACTGCTCGTAAAAAAGGTGAATCGTTTAAGCATACAAAGGGTTGCCGGTTCCGTTGTTCCGGTACCGGTACCGGGGTTAACATGTCTTCTAACCTCAGCACGAAGTGCGTCAAGTGCCTGTGCAAAATAACCCGAATAGACCGACAAACATTTTAGCCTGCTCGCTGACGATCCTCTTCATACATGTTTCATAAGCTTGTCTAACACCTTTCGACTATTTTGTAATACTGCTCTAAGTATTAATCAAATTGACGTGACTTCGGTCCGTAAGCCTCGATATCGGAGCGAAAGAAATCAACATTCGGTATCAGCGAGACGCACGACCGACGTCAATGCGGCTCGTCGATCAGCGTTGTGATCATCAGCCTTGCCAATGATCATCAGCAGCGGCAGCATCATGCTCATTATGAACATGACGCCGAGCAAATGATGATCGACGTAGACGAGCTGAAAAAAGCAATAACTTTCACTCTCGATGTATTAATTTTTATATTTAACATATTGTTGTTCACTACCAATACAGAGACAGAGACAATATTACTGGAAATTCGAAGCTCCTCCAATACACAAAAAATTCATATCCGCAACAACAAAGCAAGAGTCGAGTCGAGCGAGCCCAGTCGAAACATTATTAAACCACGCTCGCAGCTCGCAGCATGTGAAGTCAACCAAAATTGATCTGAACTCGTTACGTTTGCCTTTTGACTGCGACGGCAATGGCGATGGAGAGGCAATAAAAAGAAAGTATCTACCATCTCGCAGCGGCATTGGTATTGGTCATTATCATTACAAGCAGAAGCAGATCAGCAGCCGCAGCAGCAGCAGCTGTGGAGCAGCGGACCCGTTGAGCTACCATGGAAAGCGCTCAGCGCACAAAGTTCGATTCGATTCATTTGAGTGCGACTATTGTGACTGCGTATTGTTGCTGTTGTTGTTTGCCTAGATCTGTATCGGCAACCTGATATAATTGATTGTTGTGCAGCATCATTAAGCTGCTCATTATGATTGAAGCTGCCTTTGCATTGTGTGCGATTGATTGAGTGCAACTGCAGTCTCCATGCAAGCAGGGGGTCATCTAATGAGCTATCCATTACTAGCTAACACCCAATTAAGGGAACAGTGATTCTGTCTCCCCCTTCACTCTTTCTCTCTCTCTATCTTTGTGTTCCCCGAACAGATTTAGAAATTCCTGCTCAATTATGGGAAAGCCGCATTAGAAATAACCCTTTCCAAGCCTTGGTCTACAAATATTAAGTCTATCTGTTTTTAGTCTGACACCAATCTTAAATCTTTATATTATTCTAGCGCTTTTCCGTTTCTCGTGCCCACTCCCTTTTTGTTGTTTGTTTTGTAAGAAACACTGCTGCTGGCAGTTAAGCATTAAGCTATTTTTATCTGTTTTCTCTTCCTTGCCTTCGTGAATTTGAGTATCATCAGCTCGTATTCCAATATTCCCATAGAAACTTCCCTCTTCGCACCCAATCAGCTTCCTTCGCCTTTGCCTCCTGTATTGGATAGCATTTGATGAAGTACGTTTTGTTTCCTTATTTCCTCTTCGAGTTGGCAAACAACCTTCTTGGACTCGTTATTCATTTAGCTGGTATTTCCTTAGTGCGCTCTTTTAATAAATATTGTTTTTAGTTCTTTTCGGTATTGTTGATCCTGTGTTATCGATTGTGAGTTAAGTTCTTTGAAGCAGCCAAGTGTAACAAACACTTCTTTGGCTTCCATTTATTTTATATATATTTTAATTAACTGCTGCTGGACGTTGATGACAAATAAAAAGCTTCCTTGAAATAATTAAAGACGAATAGAAGACTTTAATGTGTCTTTTATTTATATTTTATTATTTTTTTTTAATGAATTTATTTAACGAAATTATTTAATTTGACTAGCGTACTATTACCCTTCTTCTTACTTAATTGAATCGGTATAAATTTAAACGATTCTTAGTATCTAAGTTATTTACAAAGATTATATGATTATGAGTATTAATGAAATGGAATGTTTAGGTAATAATATTTAGAAGATTATAATTAGATAGGATTTATGTCAAGTCCCGGTCAGTCAGGTCTTAAGGGTGGCTTTTATTTATCATAAAGAAAAACGCTTTATATATATTTAACCAGCTTAAAGTATGTATTCCCTACTTTACTGGGTGTTTTGTCTTTAATGTCTACTTAAAGCTTACTAAAGAAATTAATATTTTCACAGCACACACACGCGAAAGGAACTTCCAGAGCAACGCACATAAATGTTGCTGACATCTCCGACATTTCGAATACCGCCTCAAAGGCTGCCATGAAAAGCAAAGCCTGAAAGTATGCAACGAAATGTGTGGGATGAGTTTCTATTCAACTGAAAGTAGTTAGCACAGCTAAGATGGATTTTAATTACCTTCATATTTGCAAGCACGTGTGACACCCTGTGACACCCTGTGACTACCTGTGGTGTGCAGCTAACTAGAGAAACTAATTAGGGTAATTGTGGCAGTCGCCAACTCAAGATTAAATTCGGGGAAAAGCCGCAGCACACATATGTGAATACAGTGATTGCAAGGCAGGAGTAGTCGACTTTTGCTTCGGAACTGACTGAACTGGTGAAATCGAATGGAAGCTTACATGTACATATTTTAATTAGAAAACAATTAGATTAAAATAAATTAAACGAATCGCTGGGCGCAGGCAATCGATAAACCGGCTAAGACAAACAAACAAGAAGCAACACGAAAGCGCAACAGACACCAAAGCAGCGAATCAAAGTACAAAACACAAATAATAAACACCACTAGCGAAATTTGTGCCGGAGAAAATAAAACGAAAACAACATCAGCAGGGAGTGTATCGCAGACACAGCCGATAACATATTTACCTACTCAGCCTATAGGCGAGTCTGACTGAAAACAATTAAAGAAACATAAAGAGATACTATAAGCTCAGAAACAAAATAAAAAAAAGCTGTATTTAATTACTTTAATTGGCACTCAAGCCGAAAAGACTTGCATTTTTTGCATGACTCTTGGTCGTTTTCTGCTCGCCGATAATGTTTTTTTCAGAGAGGTTTGTAGACACGCAGCTTGCTTAGAACTGCAGTGCAAGTTTTGAGGTAATTCCATACTTTTTCGGCGAGTCAAGGCTCTTACTATTGCGTGTGCTTGAATTCCAGTATTATAATAAATATTTAATTTAAGGTTTTAAGTTTTTATTGCTGAAAATACTTATTAAATTTGAGTACGAAATATTAATAAATAAAAAAAATTTAAAATAAGGGGATTTTTCTTGGAATTGCGTTGTTTTGGTTTTCTATAAAATGCAATAAATATATAGATTTTTTGTACACTTTCATTAATGAAAATAGTTCCAAAACTGTATATAATCTTTTTGCGATTGTATATAACGGGCAGATGAATGTATGCCAGGCCCCACAAATGCCATGTACTCTTGGTACGCCACGCCCAATAATTTAATTCGATATTTTACAATTATTAAGCAAGGTTTTAAAGTCTAAATATTTCTGCTTAGGAATACACATAGACGAATACTATATGCAAATGCTAATGCGATTGAATGCTAAACTCATAAGTTATGTTGGAAAGTAAAGGAGAATAAACCTACTAGTGTGCAGGGTATTAAGCAGTCAGCGCATTGTGTTACTTACACTTTACCCATTTCGAAAAACCTTTTCGTTTACTCTTAAGGCAATTTCGGGCACTTTATGCTGGTAAAATATAAATGGTGTTCATAAAACAATGCCAAACACAACAGACTGTCGGCTACAGGTACTAAGATAAAAGTTATATATTGCTAGAGAAAACGAAAACAAAACTTTTCCGTAGATACATAAATAATTTTCATTTCAATTATGAAACACAATTTTGTTACAATTGAAAAACTTGAACATTAAGAACAAGTCGGAAAGGCTACAGTCGAAAGTTCTCGACTGTGATATACCCGCTACAACTCTTCGGAAAACACGTGCCAAATGTGAACAATGCGTTCTTGATTTTTATTTCTTTCCGTCTCTAATTTGTTCTGCCTATGCAAGTTCCACTTGATTCTTATTGTTATAACTTAGCAGAAGGCTTTAAATTAAAACGACATAAACACATGGTCACAGGGTGATACTGTTTCTTGAATATCTTCCTTATTTATCAGCCGATCTTATTGAAACGCCCGCAGGGTGGTTTTTATCACATGTATAAAAATGCTGTAGAGCTATACTTTCAGCTACAATCGACTTTTTTCGATTTATTGGTGCGGATGGAGGCGTGGCAAAAATCCATAATAAACTTGATCTGCGTGCGAAATTAAGACATATTGTCCCCAAATTTGGTAGCTCTAGCTCTTATAATAGCTGAGATCTAGGTTTTCACACGGACAGACAGATAGACAGACGGACATGGCTATATCGGCTGTTCATGCTGATTCAGAATATATATACTTTATGGGGTCGGAGATGTCTCCTTCCACCTGTTACAAACATTTTCGGTTGACACAAAGCTAGAATACCCTTCTACTCTACGAGTAGCGGGTATAAAAAGTGTGTGTGGCGTGCAAAGAAAACATCCTTGAGCAGAACAACTTGCAAGACTTGTAGACGCCCCCGCGGCAATACTTTGCTTCGCACAGACTCACACACACATCCTGAGTCTAGTGGAAAAGTTGTTTGCGTGTCCTGGAAAATGTCGGTAAATGTTGTGGAAATATGCGAAATTTTCTTGTCTATTTTCGTTGCCACTGACTGCGTAGGCATTCCAGCTGCCCTGGCAGCAATGTCGCTGCGTGCCTGTGCTTTAAGTGGATCCGGTTGCGGGTCCGCGCCGCAAGTCAAGGATCATTAAACTTACGCGGCACCGGCACCGGCAACGGCACTGGCACAGTGGATGACCGCAGTGTTGGCATTGGCATTGGATTACTTACCACTTTCAGTGGCAGTGGCAACGCCCGCGCGACGTCGACGCCGACGACGACAACGACTTTCCCTCCCACTGAGATTCGATGAGGTGCCGTGCACGGTCACGGCCATAGGGGCCACAGCAGGAGCCTGGCCAGCTTTGTTGCACTTTGGACATGCCGTGGCGACCGCTTCACTTTCTTGTTAACCGAAACCAAGCAGACCGCTTCGCATTACTAGCGCTTTTGTGGCCAGCACGCCCGACCGACCGAATGACAGAGAGAGAGAGAGGGAGAGAGGCACAACAATAGTGCGTGGATGCGGTGTCGAGTTGCCAACTTGGCAGCAGCACTGGCCGTGTCTGGGATTATGGGCATTATCTTGTTATAGATTGCAAGTCAAGCCGCGGCCAGCGGCCAACAGCTGGCCAGGTGCAAAATGGTGCCACACAGCAAGAATGGTCGAGGTCTGATTGCCAGTGCCACCAAATTGCAGACAACAAGTGGCAAGCAGCGAGCGGCAAAGCGCAAAAAGTTGTGGCAATTATATCGAGCACTCTGCTGCGTGACTGCCAAAGTGAATTAGCCGGCAAAGATGTGCAGCCAGCTACTTGTACAGTGAATGCATTCATACTTTGGCCACGTTCCTGCCCCTGCTGCACGCCCCCGCAGCATGTGCAGCAGAATGTAACTGAACCGATGCCGCAGACGCAGACGCAGTCGCTGCTGCAGCGGCAGCTATTTATGAAAAACGAGAGCTAATAGTTCGTTTCACTTTTCTTTTATTATTTATTTATGCGCTCACACATTTAGCCATATCTATGTATCTATGTGTGTGCTGGCAATTTTGTTACACTTGCTGCCTGCACCGGCCTGCTCCCAGCCAATTGAAGCGACGAGGCGTGGCCGCGTATGGGCGCCGCACTCGCCACTCGCCACCTGCCCGCACGACTTAATTGTTGGCATCGGCTTTGTTTGCTTTTACTTTTGCCAGCAAAATTGTTTTGCGCAAATTGCGAGCAGATTAATGAGCAGAAAATTAGCCACATTAGAGGCGGGTCGCATGCGCTGCACTCTGCACATGTCATCGGCTTGGCCAAGTGCCGTGTGACCATGGCAATTGGTCCCGATTACCATGGCGCAGCCCTTGAACCCTTAACACGCTACTATTCCGCTGAAATCAAGGCGTGGCATGCAACCGTGTTGCAAAAAACAAACCGAGTAATGCAACTAACTGCACAGTGACACAAGGGGTTGGTAAATCACAAAAAAATGTTGTATAAGGCAATAGTTTTCGATAATCCAGAAGGGTATGCACAATAAATATATATTCTTAATTTCTAAGCTTATTTATCAATTTGGATTTTATTCAATTGCATTCTTAAATTTACTTTTCTTAATAGTAAACTATTAATGTCAACAAATTCGAATTGGAATACTTGAGGCGACTGTTGAGACTAAATATATAAATATAATTAATAAATTGTGAATTCAGGCTTCATCTGACTTAAGGTCATTTAATTTTAAATTACTCGGAATGAACAAAAAACTTAACATACTTTTTAAATATATTAAATAAATTTGTTGAAACTTAAAAATAATACAATATATGCTGAATGAATTATTATTGCCATTATTATTGAGTAATATAATACGTTACTGAACGAGATTCTAAGTTGCTATATATATTAAGCCATATTTAAAGTCGTAAAAATCATTGTCAAACGAATTCGTGCATGAAAAGCCATAGAGAAGATTCTATCAATTGCAATATTCTCGCGCTTTACGATTCAAATATCGAAATTACAATAGAAAAACTAAGAACTGTATTTTCCATTTAAATATAATTTGGAACACTTTTTATTTGATTTATGATTTATGTTTTAGCTTATTTAAATATTGCAATTATTATTATTTTTTCCACTCCGGTTTTTCTTCGTGTGCACATGCGCTTTGTCCCACTGTGCCTGCCACCATTGGCGGCCACGATTGGATGACGTTGTGTGCGCTGAGCGATGGTCGTCACTTTGCTGGTTGTCTTGAAATCAAAACTGTATCAAGATATGCTCCGCTCTGCTCTGCTGTGATGCCGACGCCGACGCAGCTGCCGCCGTTGGTCCGTGGATGCTGCTGCGGCTAAACAATAAAACTGAGTTGCATGCCACATCAAGTAATTAGTCTTTATAGTGCAGCGTTGCAACTCGCTGCAGCAGCTGCTAATCTTGTGAAGAACATCCGAATGAAGGATACGCCGCGTGCTCGTCCTGCTGTTGTTGTTGCTGCTGTGTGCTGTCGTGACTTGTTCGAAATCGAGAAAGTGTTAAGTCCGTAGACCGTGAAACAGAGACAGAGACAGAATGTTGCACTACCTTGCAACAGGCTGCGCCTTGCTGGCGCTACTTGGCAACCTGCAGCCAGCGGATGCGGCAATCTACAAGCGCAGCGGTGCCAAGGCAGCCAACGCTCTGGGCACCGAAGCAGAGCGCGTCGCCGAACACAATGCGGCTGAGAATGCTGCAGCGAGTGTAGAGAACACGGATTTGCTGGACAAGCTGAACTGGAAGTGCGCAAACAATGCCAGCTGCCTACAGAGCGTTGCCAATGGAATTATGGCTTCCTATCAACGCGGCGAAACCATCAAGCTGGGACTGTTTGATCTGGTCAAGCTACCGGCCCTGGATGCGGCACACAAACACAAATGGGGCACAGGCCGTGGACTGTCGAGCTTCATGGAGTTTGTCAGTGGCAACGCGGTGCGCGTGCCTGTGGGTCCGATGGTGTTCAGTGTGCAGCGAGCCGAGGACGACAGCGACTACATCGAAGTGGCGCTGCTCAAGAAGGCGTCGAGTGGCACAGGTAATGAGCACATGTGGCTGCAGTATATTTGATTGAGCTGCTTCTAAGTGGCCCAATTCCAATCAGAACACGATGTAATCCATCCCACTTGGCATGCCTTACGCATTCGACTGACAGTTGACTTAATGCGATAGACATAGACCTAGAGGCCAAGTGGGCCACCGGGCAACTGGGCAACTAGCGACATATGTCAAATACTTGAGCATACTCCGATGCATATCAATAGCCAAAATGTCCAACTTGCCATTATTTATATTCATCAGCTGTGACACTCGTTGTGCGACGTTGAAAACATCAATCATTACACATCACACATACGCCTCATTGCACCCTGTCACGATTCACTTCGTAGCACTTCCATCCACTTCACTCCCGTCCACTCCACTACACTTTAGTTCAATCCAATTTAGACCAATCCATTCCATACCGAATTGCTCCAATCCGGAACAATCCACTTGTTTTACCCACGTTCGTAAACTGAGTGCCACGCCGCCATTAAGGCTAAATAAGCCAAATAGCTTAAAACGTGTCCTGTTTCTCAATTCATTTAGGGCGTCTTCAGGGCAACGGCGGCGGTGGCGGCGGCCTGTTGGGTGGCGGCGGAGGCGGTGGCTTATTAGGCGGCGGCGGCGGCGAAGGTGGCCTGCTTGGCGGACGACGTCGTCACCAGCAACAGGACAAGAAGCAGTTCCAAATGTACATACCCATGTACTTGGCGGCCACAACTTTCGGCTGGACAATGGTGGCCGCCAAGGCGGTGGGATTGCTCACGCTGAAGGCGCTGATACTCTCGAAGATTGCCTTTGTGGTAGCTGCCATTGTGCTGATCAAGAAACTCATGGACAACGCGAGCGAGAAGTGAGTGTGACACGCACTCACATAGTGTATCAAAGTTCCTGTAAGTTTCCACTTTTCCACAGAATGATGTACCAGTTTCCCGAGCACACGCCCTACATGATGCCCTACAGCATGGACTACCCCATGCATGCAGCCGAAATCTCGCCTGACATGTATCCTGGCGCACTGCATCAACTGGCCATGGCTGGCGGTGGCCAAATGCCGCATCCTGGTATGGAGAGTCTTACTGCCGAGAGTCAGCTGCACTCTCAGGTGGCTGGCGATGGCAGCAACAACACCAACGTGATGGCCACGCTGGGCGGACTCGGCGCTTTGGGGCACAAAATTAAACGTGAGGACTCGTGGATAGCAAAGAGTAAGTCAGTCAAAAGTACTGAGAGTTTACACCTTGTTTCAGACAGTCAAGCGTAGATGGCCGCCAATGCGCTACGCTCGTACGCCAGGCCAACGCTGGAGCAATAATGGCGCGCTCCTGGCGCACTCAAATACGCTGGCTGCAGCTGTTGCCGCTGCCGAGGCGAGCGTTGAGGCTGACTATGAGGATGATTACTGAGTGATGTACTCCACTACATATACTAGAGTGATCTCAGCTGTCCCCGTATGCATTTTCTGGCTGTGCGAGCGCTTCTTCTTCGCTTTTCCTCGCCTCACTTCATGTTTAATTTCCCAAAACTTTCAACACGCACTTCAAGCAGCTGAAGTTTTCTAATAAGCCTGAAATCAGTGCGTTGCAAGACTTTGAAATTAGTTAAATCATAAGTAGACTGCTTTATGATATGGAAACTTTGCTAGTCGCAATTATGAAGCACGCAGTAGCTGATACGCACGCACGCAGGCAATAACGTATGCGCGCACTTTACAAAATCGTTGCATACTTTGCGGCTGCACGAAAAACAAGCACGCAAGCAGGCTATCAAACGCTCAACTTTATCTACCCTGCCCTGCCCTGCCTTCATATTTTGAGTTTTAATTAATGATTCCCCCTGCTACTGCGACTGATAACCTTTGACTTTGCCCTCCTGCAGCAACCCCGGCTCGAAGACCGTTCATCTATAACTATGTGCAGCCGCAGATGCCCTACTACCGCTCTTAGAAGGGGGATGTGGCGTGAGTCTTAGCCAGCCAATTAGTGCAGCTTTGGCCCAGCCCCCCCGCTAAAAACGCTACCAAAGACCGTTGAGTGTGAAAGAGGTGACGATCTGCTGCCATAATACATGACCAACCTGATCTAACGAGCGATGGCAACGCATCTGGCAACGAGGCAACGAGGAGTGCAACCAGCTCCTTCTACTTTTATTTATTTATTATTATAATTATTTATTGAATTTATTTATTTACTGTTCGTAGTTCGTAGCGAAGTCTAACGCACACATTTAGCTTAGCTTTTAATCAGTAATTAGCAATAAAGTGCTACAAAAAGAACAAAAACATCAAACAATAAAGAAACGAGCACCCAGGCTGGCTCAAAGTCGTAAACCCGCAGTTGTTTCTTGCTATTCATATGATTAGTTTATTAACGAATACAAAGAAAACGTATATATAGATAAGCAATAATTATAAATACTAATAAATAAATAAATTAAATAAATTATCAATAAGAAAATGCAACAATTGAGGTAAGACTAAATGAAAGTAATAAGAATCGAAGATAAAGAGATCAGGATGAGAGGCACAGACAGCGAGAGGCAGAGAGCATGAAACTGACAGATTATAGACACGTCAATAGAAAGTTACATATCGTACGATTAGTGAGGAAAAATAATTTAATAAATGCAACATGCAAACTTTAATAGAAAACTTCAAAACTACGACTCGTTCCCGCTCCTCTAGTGCGTCGCCATCTTGACGGGCTGCTGCGCACTGTAGGCCATGTCCTGGGCATCCTGGGCCTGCAACAGATGAGCGGGCACTTCGGCAAGACCCTCCACAAAGCCGTCCAGGGCACGCGACCAGCCAGAGCTGTAGCTATCGTGGTGCGATGGCACCTCCACAATGGTCTTCTTCTGCGACAGAAGTTTCTTCAGCGAAATGATGACGGCCAGCAACAGCGCAATCTTGGAGACAATCAGCGCCTTGCCCGCCAGCAGGAAGAGTCCCTTCAGCAGTATGGCACCCACCATGCCCGTCTTGGCGGCCATCATCATGAGCACGGGTCCCATGTTCTTCATTTTGCCACGCCCCTCCTCGAGCGCCTCAATGGGACGCACCGAGAAGCCCACGTTGAGGCTGCCCTTGGGATCGCTGCTCAGCACAAAGTCCGCATTGTCGGAGAACTTATAGCGCAGTGTACGTGAACGTACAAATTTCCACAGCTTATTGGCAATCAGCAGACCGTAGGTCTCCTCATCCGAGTCCATGCCACGAGCCAGCAGCAACTCGTCTTCGGGATCGTCGGGTATGTCGAGCACATCCCTGTTGAGGTTGGTTTTCAACTGTTTTACAAGGCAACTCGCCGTGTCTCCATGTGCACTCACCTGTTCCGCGACACCCTGAAGTTCTCGCTCAGATCGATGTTGGACTTCTTGAACAGGCGATCCATGAAGACGATAGTCTTGAGCATGCTGCACGAGTGATTGTCGTTCTGGATGCACTTCTCGTTCAGTTTAATCATGATCTGCTCGTCATTACGATTGCCATAGTCGCCGGTAATCTGTGGTAGGAAAATTTTAAGGGCAATTCAAGAAATTAACTGAGAAAATTTGTAGGGAATTTCCAGCAGTTTCTTGGTATATATGTAGAGTAATTCAAGCATGTAGCTGGGGAAAATATAAGGGGGCATTCTAGCAATTAGCTGGAGGAAATTTGTGGGGAATTGAGTTGAGGGTTGAGCTGGTAGCTTAAAGCAACTGTCGAAGCTCGATAAGAAGTTTTGCAGTTTACTTTTTACGCCCCACGGGCTGTGACCCTTTTCCATTGGAGTGTAAACAAAGCAAGGCCCATGGGCTTGGCCTGTGGACAGTGGATAAGCCCCAAGACCCAATCCCAGTGATCCCGGTCGTGGTCAATGCGAGCGTATCCGCTTCACGCTCCACGCTCCACGCTCGAAGTGGCCAACAATTTTTCACTCTTATCGCAGTCGCTTAAATTTTCTTGTTTCCAACTTTTGCCCCGACCTCTGCCTTACCGAGTTGTCGTTTCCGCTGAGAGTGGGCGTGGCACGTGCCGTGGCCAGGACGAGGACCGTTCCCAGCAGCGTATAAATAGTAAATGTTTGCATGATGCTGCTGTTGCTGCCGCTGTTGTTGTTGTTGGCACTTGCTCAGTTAGTTGATTTGCTGTCTTGCTTTTGATTCACTCGCGGCACTCTGTGTATCACTTTCCCGTTTGCTGTTTCCTTTACATGAGCACGAATGTCCTGTCCGGGAAGAAGGCACACGCAATAAGCACACAAACGAAGGCACACACACACACACTCGGCAACGACAACAGTTCTTCGCACAACGTCCGCGTCTGAGCTCTGCACAGATGTCACGTCGACTGTTCTGCGGCTGCTGTTGACATCGTCGTCTTATAAGAAAACCTAATGCGAATTTTCCGCCAGCGATTTCGATTTTATATGAAAAGCCTCGAAAACGCTACGAAACAAACACAATGCAGGCCGCAGTCGGCGTTGGATTTTGCGTTTGCGACGTCGACTGCAGTCAGTTTTCTTTGCATCGAAACGGGTCCCGCTCTTCATGTGTGTGTGTGTGAGTGTGAGTTTTCCCGGCGCAGCTTGTTTGGCCAGTTTAAGGAAACTCGCAGCTTGGCTCGCAGGAGGCGGCGCAAAATGTTTGTGGCCTTGTCATTGAACAAGCCAGGTCAACTGACTTTGTTTACGTTGCTACTGACTTTGTTTTTATTGTTGCCAAAGCAAAGAAGAAGCGCAACAGCAGACCCAGTTCCCAGCAGCAAAAGCAACAATAACAAGCCGAATTTCCCACCATCACTCTCTTGTGGTATCTATGGAGAGCGAGGAGCTGCAGACAGAGCTGTGGGACAAGTCGATGGCAACGACAACAAGTCACATGCAAACACGAAAACTATTCAGTTGCTCCAATTAAGCCCAAGCTAGTTTTCCAGACATGTATGAAGAGTGCTGTGAAAACCGACTTTCCCTAGTCGATATATCGATAAAGCTGCAGATCAGCTGGATAATACTACTGCAGCGAGCCATAAACGTAGTTTATGCCATCCTGCATAAGAGGAGAAATCAATTATGATACAAGTCTCTATAACGTTGCCATGGGCACTTAAAGCGAAGCTTCACTTTAACCGTTTTTTACCACACTAACTTATGTGGCATGTTGCAACTGCAACTTGCAACTGCTGCAACCGTTTTTCTCCCCCTTTTTTCAGCAGCATTTTCATCGCCAAAGTTTCGCCGCCAGTGGCATTTTCAATTTCACATGCGCCTCCCCCCCGATTCCCTCTTAATGTTAAACGTTATTTGCTGCATTAGCGATGCGTTTGCTGGGCAAAATTGACGTCCGGCGGCGTGGAAGGTATACTGAACGCCCCGCCTGGTGCAGATGGTCTGCGAGGCAGGCAGGCAGGGAGACGGTTGCTCGCATTCGCCATGCGGCAGAAGTAGGCTAACATGAGCAGCAGCCGCACTGTGGCAGCCTCAAATGGCTGTGGCTGCGGCTGCGGCTGCGACTCTACAAATGTGGCACGCCACGAAAGTGGCCGGCAGTAGTGGGGCGCAAAAACCGCTACACCGATCTGACCATAAACCGTTGCCAGCGCCGTCGTCGTCGTCGCTTGTGCGTGGTCCCAAATCAAACCGCTGCACCCGAGGCAAGCACAGGCAGGCTCTTTCGAGCCGCCGTCAAGAGCAGAGCCCGTACCAGTTGGCCATCCGCTTGCCTGAGCTGCAGTTGCAGTTGCCAAACGCCGCCAGTTGCTGCCACAGTCATAACAATTTCACAAGCCGCTGCCGCTTTCTTTCGGAAAATGTGGTCCAGTCGGCTGCTCTCATGCTGTCGTCGTCGTCGTCTTCGCTGTCGTCGTCGTCGTTGTTTTGCAAGTTGTCACCAGCGATCAGGACGGAGCGTACGGCTCTTTTGGCATTGACTTTGAACTGCCAACGCCACGTTACAGACCACGCCATACGAGGTGCGCTACAGCAGTTTGCTGGCAGCTTTTCAAGTGGTATACAAACCATTCCTTGGCACTTTTTATGATCATACCCTGGAAAAGGGTATTTACGCCTAGAACATTTGTTTGTAACGCACGCATCTCTGACTAGATAAGGGTTTTACCTCTTCTATCATATTCTTTCCCGTCCAACTATTCGCCTGCTCGTCTGCCTGTCTGTTCGGCCCGAATGTTTGTCTGTTATTCTGCCATTTATTTATCTGTTAATTTGCCAGTCTGATTGTCTGCCCGTCCATGTGTCTGTCCATCTCTTTATCTGTACATCTGTCTGTCTGTTTGTCTGCGTGTCTGCCCGTCTGTTTATCAGTTTATCTGCCCGTCTATTCGTCAGCTCATCTGCTCCGTTGTTCTTCTGCCCGTCTGTTCGTCTGCCAGTCTCTTTATCTATTCATCTGCCTATCTGTTTGTCTGCCGTCTATTTGGCCTGTATTCCAGGCCAATTGATTGCAACCAAGCTATATAAAGCTTAGAGTCCTTGCTAAGCTCTATTAGTTCCTAAAGCGTAGGAAAACTATATATCATAGGTTGCAAAGGCGCCGTTAGTCTAAATCGGAGTATTTGAGAGTATTAAAGCCTACAGCTTGCTACAAATAACTTAATAACATCAATAAAAACTATTTACCACGCCGTCATATTTGCAGTCTTTGCAACAACTTTCTGGACGACCCTCGTGCGGCAAAGCAAGCATGTTCGAACACGCCAGGCCACTTTTCCTTTGCGCTGGCCATCAATTTCTCGCCTCGCCTTGCCGCGCCGTTTTCATTGCCTTAATTAAAAGCTGCATTTTATTTGTAGCAACACTTCAAAGCATCAGCCACAGCCACTGCCACAGACAGCGCGAGAGCACAGAGGGAACTGCAGAATTTGGAGAAAAATGTATCGACAAGTGAAATTTGTGCCGTTAATTAGCCAGCCCCCTTTCCCGATCCCCTTTTTCGCTTCCCACATCCCTCAACTTTTTGCTTTGAACTTAACATGGGCTTTTATTTACAGTTAGCGGAATAAATATACTTATAGGAATGCAATAACAAAGACCTAACGCGACAGCGCCTGTCACGACCTGTCGAGTTGCGTGCCACGTGCCACTTGCCTCGTTTAACTCTTTTGCTGCTGCTGAGTGGGCGCCTCGGCTGCAATGTCCTTGCCCGTGCTGCGTCCGTAGTAACCATTGTAGGCTGCCTCCTGTGGATCGCCAAAGCTAATAGAGTTGCCGCCCACTTGCTGCTGCTGCTGCTGCGGGCCCTGGAAGCTCTTGCTGTAGTACTCGCTGTAGGGCTTGGCGAACGAAGGTTCCGGGCGATAGTACCCGCCGGGTGCGCCGCCATGTCCGCCCTCGTAGTGCTCATGATGATGGTAGTAGGTGGCAGCGCCCACGCCCTGTGGCGTGTACTCGGGGAAGGTGTTCTTGCCGCCAAACAGACCGGACAGGCCACCGCCGAAGCCGCCTCCCACGCCGCCGGGTGGGCGGCACAGCTTGAAGTAGGCAAAGAGACCGGGCAGAATGATGGCAGCCAGGCCGAGTATCTTCTTGAGGCCAGCAATGCCCAAGATGAAGGGCAGGAAGAGCAGCAGCTTCAGCTTGAAGATCTTCAGTACCAGCAGCAGTGGAATGATCATCTTCTTCAGCTTCTTGCGAGCTAAGCAGGAATGGAAGGAACTGGGTCAGTGTCGAAGAAGAGGAAATTTAAGAAGTATCTTCACTTACAGAAGTGTCCGGCACGCTCGTTATCTACCACATCCAGTTCACTGTCAATGTCGTTGCCAATGAAACGTGCCTCGTAGCGTCCCGCCTCGGTCAGCTCCTCGGGCCACTCCACCTCCAGCGCGGTGGACTTAATAAAGCTGAGGGACGAAAAATAAAGCAACAGAAGAACGTGTCAAAATTTAAATTGTCATAAAGTAGACATATTTTATGCACAAGCTTGGGAATTATTTCCGCGCAGGCCTGTGTCAATTAAGAGCGGACTGCGACCCATATTAATTCACTCGAGCCACGCGACGCCCAAGACATTTGCCTAATTGCCAACTTACCGTTCGGCGCGGCGCAGCGCGTATTTCACCAGCAGATTCCAGTCGTCATCCTCGGAGCGCGGCTCCTCGGAGTACTCGAAGGGTTCCTGCAGCAGCGAGCGCTGTTGGGTCTCAGGCAGACGCACTACGCGCGCAAAGTCCGAGAGGCTGCGGAGCGGAGGCAGGAATTAGCATATGATTTGTTGTTGGTTGTGTGGAAGAGAGAGAGAGAGAGAGAGAGAGTGTGCCACTTACCGGTAGCTATCCCTGTAGAAGATCTCGTCGAAGGTATTGAGTGCCTGCGTCTTGAAGCACTCGGATAGATCGCCGCCCAGGCAGTTGCTGTTCGTGCGCGCCAGGTAGGGATCGTTGTCGTTGCCCAGTCCGAAAATGCTCAGTATGGACGAGCGTCCGCGCTCCTCTCCCACTCCAGGCTGGCCTGGCTGCTGAGGCTGATGCTGTTGTTGCTGCTGCGGCTGCGGCGCATATATCTGCTGTATGTTGTTTGACGACTGCTGGTCGGGCAGACGCAGCCCCTCGCCGGCTACGAGGCCGATGCCGATGCTGCAGCAGGCTACGATGGCGGTCAGTAAAGCAAGCGGTTTCATTTCGATGTCTGCAGGATAGAAATTTTAACACACTTTCGTTAGCACCCAGTCCAAGTCTTGATGTTGTTGTTATTGTTGTTTTAGTGAGAGATAAATAAAACGAACAAAAAACCGTTTAAGCAGAAAACGGTTTTTGGTTAATTGCCGCGCTCGAGTGGCAAAGCAGCGACAATCGGTGTTTTCACTGCGATCGGCTTGGCGGCTCTAAAGCTGTGCGATGCAAACGAGTCTCCACTCGACTCAAGCGATGCTTAAGCTATGCGTGTGTGAGTGTAGCTGGGTGCGTGTACGTCGGTGTGTGTATCGGATTTTTGGCAACTTTTACACTCGGCTCATTGTTTGTTTATTGACCTAGCTGATTGGGCTTTTAGCGCTCGATCGTCTGCCAAACTGACACACTTTAAAGCATTCGAAGCGTGTTGTTGGCCATTTCGAATTCATGGCCAAAGCCGCTTTGGCCCGCCCGCTTTGTTGGCCCACTGCAATTATTTGCGCACACGTAATAATAACTCTCACTTTCTGGCCAATCGCGTTAGTCGTTAATGCTCGCTCAGTTTGGCTCGCATCGCTGGCCAAGCTTTCCGAAAATTTCAGCCGAAAATCACCATCATCATGGGATGATGTTGCCCAAAGTGAAATGCAAGCAAACCGGTTTCGCAGCCGTTTCTTAACCCTTCTTGGCCAGCCGGGCCGCAATGAGGCGGCAGAGGCAAATACACGTAATTGAAAATGTGTTAAATGCATAAAAAGCAAAGCTTATCTTCTATAAAAAAGTTTGTCGTCCTTGTTTTTCGTCTACAGAGCCGAAACGGGATTCGCCTAATGCGATTCTCTCGCCTCAGCAGGCAACACAATTCTAATAAAATCCAATGAAGGTCTAAGGTCGCGATGACGTGCGGTTCAAATTTAAAAATCGATCTATTTAATATATCGCTGTAATTTAAGTTGGAACATTTTCTCTCTATTTTCGCAAAATTGTAACGGCTGCGGGATTGTTTGTTTGGCTGCTGCCAAAGCAATTTGTATTTTTTCAACAAATTTTGTGTTTTGTTGTTGTTTTTTCTCCGCTATAATGTGGTTTGTGAACTTTTTTAAAGCCAAACTTTTGCGTAAGTCTGTCAGTCAGCAATTTGCAGCACAGTTGGATTTTATAATCCCTAAGCTATGCTGTAATCGTTGCATTATGGCAAATATGGCCAATTTTATGGCACACTACGAGAAAGCGCTCGAAAGTAGGCAATGGCGTGGGGAAATTTAAATGCAAATCACAATATTCACACCAGAGCGAAAGTATGCTACACATTTTGCCGCAAACAACAATGACCCTTGTGGGTTTTTTCAACATTAATAAATATTTAAAAAAAAAACAGTTAGATATAAATGAGAATTAATTGCCTCCAACTAAAATATTAATCTATACTCGGAACCATTTCGCACGAATTTCGAAATCAATTACGAAATCCAATACGAATGTTGTGGAACTTTGTTGTCTAAATTGGATTTGTTTTGCTTTTAAATTAGCATTAACCATTGAAGGTCAACGAAATGTTGATGCGCTATTGCTCAACCACACTCTCCATAAGCATATGCAAATGTGGCTGCTGTTGAGCAATTAATTTGTAATCATTATTCACCCGAAAATTACGAATATACTCATATTCATATGTGTATCTGTTCGGTTACAACTGCACAACCCACTGGATACTTTTATGGGTTTTATTTTTATTTTATTTTTTTTTTTGCTGTTTGTGCCACTTTTCTTTTTTGCCTGCATGTTACACAACAACGGGTCTCACTTCATTTCACTCCACTTTTTGCACTTTATTTACCTTTCTGTGCTTCCTATAAATGCTTGGGGTGTTTGAGCTTATCCTTAACTTCTCACTTGAGACGACTTTGCCTGTCAGCTGGCTTGCAAGTGACTGTGCCTCTGCTGCTGGCCGGCAAAGATTTTATATGAAATGCGAGAAGTGCCGAGAAAGAGTGGCAAGCAAAAGCGTTGTTGCTGCTCTTGCCTGAAGCCAACGCACAAAACAAAACAAAACAAAGTACAGCCCAGCAACAACAACAACGGACAATAGCTCACACCAGACCAGACCGGAGATCGGAGCAGAGCAGAGCCACACTCCAGCTCTGGCTGCGGCCTACAACACTGATGACTGAGGGGGGGACTCACTCGCGCACGATCAGACGACCCGATGACGAAGAGACGTCAACACACTCGAACTTGCGGTAGGTTGGGGTTGGCCAAGCGACGACGATGCCGATACCGCTGCCGCTGCCGCTGCCAATGTAGGTCTGTGGGCTGCGACGTCAACGACTTGCGTCCGGCAAACTGGCTGTGCCTTGAGAAAATCCCAAAAATTATTGTGGCGCACGTTGAGGCCTTGGGTTAAATTTGAGTTTGATTTAAAGAGTCAACCGTGCAGCCGTCGCCTTCGTGCGATGACTCACCACGCGGATCAGCGGGAAAACGTACGTCACAAGAGATTATGTAACCGCGAGCAGAGGTAATAATCACTTTTACTGTACTATGCTGAACTGGTTTGCAACACGCCCACGAATGTGGAATCGAGCTTTGTTTAAAAGTCATGGCAAAATGTTAACAAACTGTTGGACAAACTAGTCAGCAAATCTCTAATGGTTACTACGAAGCGTGCAACTGCAACATTGCAATGTTTATACAGCTCCCATCGGCTGCGATTTCGCTGTTTGCTTTTCTCGCTCACAACAGGAAAAATCCCTGAATAAATGAGAAAAATAAAAACACAAATACAGCGACGTTGCAACGGCTACACAGTTTTATTTGTGGAAATTCCCCTTGTTGTTGCCACACTTGGCGAGGCAAAGTAAAAATTAAACAAAATTTCAGCTGCAATTTCCACGGGGAAGCTGTGTAACTGTTTAGAGACTGCCTCAAAGTATCGGGCAAACCCCAAGCGTAATTGCTATTTAGGCAACCGGAGTGCAACTCGAAACCCAAAACGATTTGCTTCTTGCTACTAGCCTGCTCTGACACTGATGAGGCAGCTCGGCAATGAGTGGCAGCTGCCAAGTCGCTCAGTTCCAATTTCAATCCAATTAACTCTCTTTTATTTCTTCCCGGCACAAGGCAGGCAGTACACGCTTTTTATGAGTGATACAGCGTGCAAGCCCTTTCAGCACATCACTTGGGTCAGGAAAACATTTGATGCGGAACACGCAGTGCAGACAGGTAGAGCTCCATTAATGCGCCACATCAGCCAACTAACGGCATTTAGTCTGGATAAAAGCTTTGTGTTGCTCTTTACCGTTTACCTTAGATACCTCGAATATTATGCAGCAGAAGATTCGTTCTCTGGTGCACAACACTCTTTCATTCTGGCATTAAAAATTCATCAAAGCAGTCTATGGAGTTTTCAATTTACATCAGAGGGAAGAAGAGGCGTGCCGTGAATTTTATATTAGGTTTGTAACTTTAATGAATATTTAGGATCTCTTAAACAGCTTCAAACGTGTTTGCTGACTAACACGGTAACAATAATAAACAAACAAGTTCATAAATATTAAAGTAAATCAATAAATATTAAAGTAAATAAATAATAAAATAAATATATATAGTTTATACAATCAGAAAATAAATAATGTTCGCCATAACATTCAAGTAAAGGTAATTTCATAAATACATTAATTAACTCATCTAAATGGCTAAAATAACGGCAACTGTTTTGCCTGCTAATTAAACTACATATATATTAAACACAATTTTCTATTTACAGCACACTAATTAAAGTACCAAGCCGGGGGCAGCCGTCTGTGATGCGTCTACTAAGCATTTATAGACAGGTACACACAAACATGTATGCAGAAATATCTGCTTGGCTGGGCTATCTAAACTTAAATTTGCATAATGACAGCTTCAGGCCTTCTGACACCTGATGTGCGCTGACGTGACTTTTTTGCGAACTCCCGCGCCTGCTCTCTGCGCCAGCTGCTTACGCCAATCTACGAGCCTGGACCAGTTTGTTGATGTCGTTGTAGGTGGAGAGCATAGCTGGATTCTCGAAATCCTTAAATTCTTTGCATTTAACGAACGACTGCTCACAGTCAACGCCATCCTGACCGTCCTTGGCGGCCCGCATGTATTTGAAGAATCGCAAGATGTCCGGATTATCCGATGTGGGCTTACGCAGTTCGTTCAGTTCACTGAAATTGATGAAAAGTTTGGGATAAATCACAATGTTTTATGCGAACATTTGCACGCAACGGCAGACACGTTGCACACTTTTAGGCTCTCGCAAATACTCACCGACTCAGCTGCGCAGATACGAGATTGCTGTAGGGCGCATACTTTGCGGGATTCGCATACATCAAGCAAATGAGCTTCTCGCGACAACTCTCCTCCTCCGAGTTGAGCTTTAGTTGGGCAAACACCGAGTCGAGGCGTGACAGCAGCGGACTGTAGAACGGGTCGTAGTTGGACAGCAGCAGCGATGAGTTGGGCACCTTCTGGAAGCTCTGGAACGTGTTCATATTAGCCGGCGAGGGCGGCTTCTTGGCCATGCCAGGTGCTGCCATGCCAGCCGAAGAGCCGCCCGACAGGCTCTGCGAATTCTTGAACGAGGCCGCCCCCAGACTCTGCAAGGCACTCAGATAGGTGTCCTGCATCTGCTGCTGGCCGCCGTAGCGTGAGAGCGTTTGCTGACTCAGCGAGTTGGTGTTGTACGGCGCAAACTGTGGCTGCTGTTGCGAAGCCTCTGCAAGATGGAAGGCAAATTCAATAGTGTCGTTTGCATACATAGCCAATTCAACCAACCTGCGTGATACTCGTAGCCCTCATTCGTTTTGCCATCATCTGCCAAACTAAACTTGTTGTCGTCATCGAAGTTGAGGCTATTGTCCCTGAAGTCTAACTCCTGCGGCGGGTCCATGGGGCGAACAAACAGCGGCACCGAGCTAGCCGAGCCCGAAGTGATACCTATCGATAGTAGGAGAGAGTGGAACAATTGAGACAATCAGATCCGAGCAGCACATTCACAGAAAAGCCAAACTTACCCTTGCCAATCAGCCGACTAACGCTGCCAATTATGGTGGGCAGGAACAGTGCGAACAGCAGGCTTTTCAGCACCTGAAGCCCCATGTAGATGGGCCACATTATTTTCTTTAGACCTGTGGCAGTAGTAAGGCGTTAGCTAGAAGAGCTGCGTCCAACTGCGTACAACTTCACTTACCGGCAAAGAACAATAGTCTCGCACTCTGCAGCGCGCGAGGTATGTTCAGCTCCACGTTGGCATCCTCCAGCACGCTGCGCTCGTGTCGTTGCGGCTGTTCCCCCAATGCCTTGCTGTGATTTTGCTGCAGGGCGAGCACCAGACCCGGCATGGGCTCATATTTTCCCTGGGTGAAAAACTGTTGCACATACTCCATGAGCAAATCCTCCAAGCCCTGCAATTCCGTTTGCAGTGCAGTGGAGCTCTCGTTTCGTTGGGGGCTTTGCTGTGTCAGCGGCGGCACTTTGCCTGCTTTCTCGAGCGGCTGCAGTACATTCGTCGACATTGTTTCCACTGTTGTAGTCGGAGTTGCACTTGTAGTTGTAGTTGACGCCCTCTCGGTGGGCCTAGGGCGACGGTTGCGCACCTCAATTGGTTCAGCACGGCGCATGTAATCTTTGCGCTTCATTGCGACTGTGAGCCGCAAATCGCTTTCGCTTTCCAGCGGCTGAAAGACCCGATACTGCCCGCTCTTGGTGAACACATTGCGCGATATAAATTCGGGACTGATGTCTATGGGAAGAATCGGTAGGAACGTGTCGGCGTCATCTGTGCGCGCCAGCCCGGTCATCGTTGTCAGGGGCTGACTGAAGGTTGTGTCGCTAGCGATTCCCGTGCTGCTGTGTGTTGTGTTCACTTTTATTGAAGCTTGACAAAGCGGCAGCAACAGCAGCAGCAGCAGCAGCAGGCTGCATAACGGCGGGCTGCATCTTCGTTTTCTGTGCGTGTTTGTTTTTAATTTAGCCTGACGCCTGCCTTTGCTTTCGACATCGCCTTCACGTCTGTTTGCTTTACTTAACATTTTCATTAACGCCTTTGTTGGGTCTGTCTCGTTGTTTTTCTCTTTATTCGCTGCCACTGCAGCAATTGCATGCCACAATTTCACCGGTTCGGTGTGGCTCGTTCGCGCTCTCCTCAGTTGCACGTTCTCTGTCGGTTTCTGTAATAAAATCTTAAAATTAATTTCGCTGCTTTACATTTATTCTTGCGCTCGCTCGAAAGTATGAGCAATTGCCCAGAACTGCGACGCAACCGCGAATAAATAACTTTACAGCACGTGCGTGACAGCCTGTCACAACGGCAGCGCCCTTCGACTGCGACTGGGCCATCCACTGAGAAGCCACCTCCTCGCCACCACCTCAACCATCGTCTTCATGTTGTATAACTCAAGCACCCGGCATTTAGCCCGCTCCCGCCCGCCCAGTGAGTACTGCGTTTTGTTAGGCGTTAAACAAGCAATGCACGTCGCCGACTTTTTATTTGTCTTTGCCGTTGACGACGTCGGCTTCTTCTCTTCTGACAGACCGTCGACGCCACAGTCGCATCCAGGGCGAACGAACAAAGCTACAGCTCTCTGAGCGAAAAAGTGAAAATGCACACACAGTTTATTTATATTTGTATTTGCACGCCAAGCAGCATTCCAGTTGAGCTAAGATGAGCTCAGCTGAGCTGAGCAAAGACGCAACATAAGGCCAGGCTGCGCCAGATCACGAGATTTTCGCGTTCAATTTTCACTTTCGTTTTCTTTCGTGAAAAATTGCACTTGTAGAATGCATAATAAGAGTAATAATAATAATAAATGTAGTCTGGCAGCACTATCGGTATTACGCAAGGTGGCGGCCCTGATTATCGATAGTCGATAAACAAGTGAAACAAATTTAAAGTCGATCAACTGCAGCACAGGAATTCAATTACAATTGTAAAATTATTATTTATCTATTCTAACTAAATTAAATAGTCATTACATATGTAAATATTAAAAGCCAAACGGATTGAGCCCAAAATGTAAGAGCCCAGCTTCTACTAGAGGATGAACCACAGGATTATGAGTGCAAAATTTGTGTAAGTATATTTTGGAGTTTATTTATTTACCTTCATATTTACATATCTCGAACTCATTCATTATTCAAATCATCAGAATGGCCTGCAGCTCACTTTGAATAGCAGACAATTTCAATTACAACATTCATCATTTGGATTCAGACAAATAAGCGTCAAATTCATGCAGAATCTTGACTACAAATTAATTTTGTTCAAATGACGAAAACTACAGTCGAGTGCGGCCGACAGCAAGATACCCTTCTCCCATTTCTAACAGACTTGAAACTTAAACTAAGAAAGGTTTAAGTCACCTATAGCATTCTTACTCTCATGAAAATGTGCAGGAACACACATAGGCGTAGGTAGCACTGCTCTAAACTATGAAAAACATACTAAAATAACTGCTGAGTTTATTATCCGATTGGATTGAAATTTGAACAATAGGTTGATAAAGTATTTATCTATGTACATGACAAAGTAAAATGTTGTGACCTAAATACTTTGCTTAATAACTGCAAATAGCCCATTACTCTGTCTTTTACATACATATGCTTTATGCTTTCAATGGTCGAAATATCAATGAATCTATTTATACAAAAGCTGGATTAATAACTACTACACATTCATATTAGCCTAGCTTCTTTGGCTGCATGCATATTTAATTAAATAAAATGATGTTCTATTTATTCGCATAAAACATTTTTAATAAAATACCATTCGAATCATTGAACTTACATGTGTTCAAATTAAGCAAAAATTACTTTTGTCTACCATCAATGAAATTGCAAGGGCTTTCACTGGCGTCCCAAGTAAGGTTACTTGCTTTGATAATTATTTTCGAATTGATTAAGGCAACAGTTTTGGCCGCAAGTATATGGAGAATATTAATTATTATATTATAACGAATATTACCACAAATTTGTTAATGGGAAAAACTTTTTAACGAGGTAAGATCTCTTTAAATAGAAGCTGCGTTTATAGTATTCGCTTAATTGTTCCTACCTATAATAACAAGATGTTCAAAGTTCAGTGTTTCACCCATGCCCGTCTCTGTTATTGCATCAGTTGTTATTTTGCGTGTTCCGCGAGTTTTTAAGTTCTCTCTGATTTAATACTTATAACATTCAACATGAACATTTTTAATTTCACTTTAAACTGAACACCGAACTTATCCTGCTTCCCACACTGACCTCGTGCTCCCTTATGGTTTCAGGGTTAATTGAGTTTCTGATTCGAAAATTGAAAGCTTTTCATTACTTTGCAGTGGTTGAAGTGCAACACGCTTTCGGTCCAGACAAAAACTAATTATGCGATTATACACTACAAATCGACCATGTGGTTATAGATGAATATTTAATTACTCGAATGAGAGTGAGTGTGTGTGAGCCACTTTGTACACTTCAGACGAGCTTCATTTATCAACGCACTTTTCCCGCAGTGCACGGTGCAGCAGTTGCAATTGTTGATACTACGGCTTTAAGTTTGCCCACAGCTTTGGGCAAATATTTAGCCAACACACGCCGCATGCCGCTGGTGCAGCTGGCTACTGTCCGATGGAGACTGAAATTCTCGCAGTGCCTGGCCAGTTCTTGACTTAATTATTCATTTGCAGCGCACTGTGCGGCAATTTGGAGCGCGCTGAACATGCAAATTAACTCGAGACAACAATAAAAAACAAACATACACAATATGTCTGGTAGAACCGAACTAACTAACGGCTGATTATCACGTACAATCTCTGCGTCGGGCTCGGCATAGGGCGAGGCCAGACCCGCTCCCCCTTTGCAGTACCCGACTACCCAGCTGACTGCCAGCTAACTGCCTTGCCGAGTGACTGCAACTTTTTAGTTTTTCTTTGTGCTCCGCCAGGTTTCATGCTCTAATATTCTGCCCTCATACGAATCCGCCCAGACATGGAGAACTTTGTTGTACTAGTTGTTGTTGCAGTTATCTGGCAGCGGCGTTTAATCAGTTTTACTTTTACTCCGGAGAGCGCACTGTCCGCAGTTCATCGCAATTCTTTTCTAGCCGAGCTCTAGCTCCTAGCTCAGACTCTCATCGCAAGTTTCTCAATTAATTCGTAAAAGTTTAGAAACTTCTGACAGCCGCCGCTCAGTTGCGCTAATGCAAATTGATTGAATCGGAGCATAAGTCGCGTCATATTCGTCGCATATGAATGCCATTAACTTTATATAAGACCAAAAAGGTCTGAGGATTTACGGCTCCAGGCGAGAGGGCAACCTTTGGGGGGTTTTGGGTGCTCTAATAAGCTTGCTGTCATCGCTTGCGACACGCTCATGGAACTGCTTTAATGCCACAAAGTACAAAAGTTGTACAATGCCATCAACAACAGCAAGAGCAACCGCAACAAGCTTTACGTAGATAACCAGTTCAGAAACGACGTCAAGTTAGCGGTCAAAAACGGTCATAAACAATTGGCACGGCCACCGCGTAAACTGTGTGTACCCGGTGACATAACTGTTAATATTGTTTTTCCAAGCTGGCCGAGAACCAGTAGCCAAATGTGCATACATTTGTCTGCTATATAAGCAGGCTAACTTGAATAATTATGAGAGAACTGTGTGCTTGCAGACGCCTAAAGATAGACCCGTAGGTAGTGTAGATGGGACTCACAGTTATGTACTTAGCAGCAAGCATCTCCGGTGGTTCTACAGGTTTCCTAAATAGTATTTATCATTCGGATATAATTGTTGTAAACATACTCCTTATTAAATTTTGAATGGTTGTTGAAGGTATGAGAAAAAAGCGCTCAAAATGAGGGGATGCACTTAGTTTGTACGTCTCTTCTATTCAGTTGAGATAACTTGGCATATATAGTGATTTCCTCGCAGAGTATAGTTTCAGATAATGCGAATGGAACGAAAGTGATTTAGTGTTGCCCTTAAACTCCCTTGAAGATAGATTGATTCAATTTAGCACGCTCTGTCCTGCAACTTGCTGTGAACTGGTTCTGGTTCCTGACTCTAGCCACACTTGGCGTATGCTTAATGCGCCTGATATCAATTTCCTGCTCACGTCGACCCTTGTTGCCGTGTAATGCAATTTCGCTGTGCGTCGAGTGAAATGTTGTTTTCGCCAATTAGTTACCAATTTGGCCTGCAGACGGGGCCATTAAGCAGTGATTGTTTTTTCGGTTTCTGTCATTTTTTTTGTTTTTTTGGGGCGTCGTCCCGTATGGCTGCCAATCAAATTGAGTGTTTTGTATGCGTGCTGAGCTCAGGTTCGAATTTTTTAGCTACACATAAACTGTGTTTCAATCGCCGATATCACTTGATGCTGCTTGCTACCTTTCGACGATGCCCGGACGCGGGCTTTATCGGGTTTTAGAAAGTTACATCTACCTCGTGTGCGGTCATTAAATAGCGTCAATTTCGTACTGCAAAGTCAAACGAAATTGTTTGCTTCGCTTTGGAATGAGCTGACAAATTATGCAATAGCTGTTTATACGACGTGCGAGGTAATTTCATCAAATTACACTTCCAGACAATTCAATTCCATGCTCTTTTGAGCAGCACATGTTTTCCTTCTGGCATTAAGTTTGTTAAAGGGCGTCAGCCCGCACGGGTATATCTATTTCTCTCTCTCCCTCTCTATCTCTCGCTTCGGCTTCAAACTCGGAGACCAGACGTCGACAGTTTATATTAAACGCAAACGGGCAAATATGCATATCCCAGCTACATGGCCTGCATCTGTCGGATGCGACTGCACTCAAACCGCTTTGAAAGTTGCTGCATCTGCTCAGCGTCAGTTTGTGCTCGAGCGAGAGTTGGAAAATCGCACAAGCAGCAGCAGCAGAAGCAGAGCTAAAGTCAGGGCCAGAGGCAGAGGCTGGGGGGCAGCCAGTGGCAGACATTTGTGCGTTGATACGAGCAAAATGAAAGTACAGTGTACTTTGAGTGTATCTTTAAGATGCGCCACTTCAGCATTTCACCGCAACACACTACACTAGCCCGAGCCACATTTACACGCCTGACTGAGTCAGCTGAGTGCGACTGTCGCCGTTTGGATGACAATGACAGTCACAGTCGCAGTCACAGTTACAGTTTTGTAATCAATAGTCTGTGAAGTATTCCCCATTAATGACGCGCGTGGGTGCAGTAGCCTGTTAAGCTCCATAGATTATTGTAGTTTTACAGTTGATCAATTGCCGACAAAAACAACATGTCAGACAACGGATAACACGTATCTGTATTGAGTGTGTCTGTTGGTGACTTTCTTGTAGGCGCGCGTGACGCACACGCATACCAATTTCTCGAAAAGAAAGTGTCATATGGAACTGAAGATGGGCTCAATGCTCTCTCTCTCTCTCTCTCTGACTGCCGAAATCGTGAATTGAGGTAGGCCAGCTGTTAAGTGCTTATATAACATGGCTTCTTCAGCTTAATAAACGATATAGTCAGTTCCAATTCCCAACTCAATACTCAACCTCAGCAACTGCACGTCGAAAGAGAGGGCAATAACAGCGGCAGAGGGCGGGGAGCCCAAATGAGAGGGAGAGCGAAAAAGAAGAGTCGAAGACAGAGAAATGTTAACAATTGGTTTGCCATATTGTTATCCTACTATTAGTCTTGTTACTGTTATGTGTTATGTGTGATATTTGTTAATGTTCAGCTGCAGTCAGCGCTGAATTTGATATGCCTTACAGCATCGTATAATTACAATGATTTGCCAAATTACATTTAAGTGCCGCTGTAAAGTTTACCTCAAGTCGTTCGACCCTATATACCACATACATTCCGCGGGCTGCCTTTTATGTTATTTACCTGTTATATAATGCACATCAATTCGCAGGGTAATGGAATTTCTGTGCACATTTTCTGGGTTGTGTGTTGCGGAATTCCGCTATATCAAAAGAATTCTGTCGATATTCGCCGTCGCGTCGTATCGTATTTATAACTTTCGTTTTGCTTGCTCGTTTTGTGTTGATTTTCTTGTTTCGGAATTGGAAATTGGAGTTGAAATTGCAATTGGTTTTCGGTTGGCTTGGTGAAATGCAGCACCGACCGATGACACAGCAAAACTGACCGACTAGTCTCGTGTTTACTGTACGCCTGCCGACCAAACGACTAAAGTGACCGCCCGTGCGACCGTTCGACCGTTCGACCGACTAACCGACCGAAGAAACCCGTTCACTTTACGCCAGTTTAATTGAATCCATGACTTCCACTGTCAATGCAATTGCTGCGTTTTGTTTTCACTTCAGGAACTGCAGAGATACAATGAGCCGGTTCCAATAACACAAAGCCAATAATTCGTAATATTTTCAGAAACTCATTTAAATCGATCAATCCGTGGCCAAATAAATCGCTAACGTGTTTAATTTGTTGTAACTTTGTTCAGTTTTTGCTTTCGAAAAATTTCATTTGCTTTTGTTTTGCCTCAAAATGCGATGCTGCTCGTGCTGCGACGACGACGACAACGACTGGCGTGTTGCTCGCCAAGATTTCGACTGTCGAGCGAAAGCCAACGGGTCTGACGTCGACGTCGGCGGGTGCGATCAACCAGTTTGCCACTACGTAAGCGCCGCTACGTCGCTTACGTTACAGAGAGGCACAGCTGTTGGCTGCGCTCGCGTTCTGCCTGCAGCTGGTTAAGAGAGCACGCTCGTATGCTGCCGTTCCGCCGTGACATTGATATGCCGCAAGACCGAGTGACAAAGTCGGCGAGGAAGCGAAACGTTAACGGCAACGGCAACGGCGTCTATGGTTTTCTCTTTTAGTCGGAAAATTTAGCGCTAATGAAAAACGTAGAGTGTGAAAAAAGTGAATATAAAAAGCTTCGCTTTGCCGTGCGGAATTGCTTGTCAATTTCCCTCTTTGGCCTTCCCGTGCTACTTGTCTATCATAAATCTTTGGAAATGCGCTTTATCATCGCAAACAATAAACGTCGTAGCCTGCTGCCTGCGCAGTATTAACTAACGGAAATGTTGCACTTACTCCGACTAAGCTGGCTTTCGTTTTCCATTGCCAGCAAGTGTAAGTTGTAGCAGGCTTAATTGGGACAAGTCCTTTAGCCTTTGGCAAGTCGGTTATTTAAACTGTGTTTGGCGACATGTGGTATTATTTTGATAAATAAAAAACCCGGACCGGCTCGCAAAAAACTGGAGCACATCTTGGCGCGCCATTGAGCTGGTTAATTATGTATTTATTGTCGCTGGCGGACGAGTTTCTTTTGGCCCCACTGTGCGAGCGAGGCATGAGAAAGTCGTTCATTCATTGCGCTGCTCAGTCGATCGTCTAGAATTGGCCAACTATCCGGCACATTGTTATTAATTTCTGGTGACAAACGCTGTCATTGAGCTGTGTCTAACGACCAGAAACAGCTACATCCTCCTCCTCCCCCTGCCCTGCGCCTGACCACAATAATTCAAAAGCGACAGCAAACATCAAATGGCAAAACAAAATGAAAGCTTGTTTATGGCACCGCAAAATCAATAACCGCCCGCTCTCAATACCCAACACAATAGTGGCGAATTGAGAGCATTCTGCAAGTACACCAAGCGATCCCAGTTGAAAGCGAACTCGGCACAGTTAAAGGCATTAAAATAACACCACTATTAGCACCACCATTGCTGCTGCTCGCCTCATTGTGAAAGTGACCAAAATTTATTTAGCGTCAGCTTGCAAAAAGCTGACATGTGCCACAGTGAAGAAAGTATCACTGAAGAGCTGCTCATCTCTGGGGCTGGGACGGACATATGTTTTATCACACATCTCGAGTGTGTGCACAGGCATCTACATCCATCGTCTTCTTCCTCCTCCGGGGTGGGTATCTTCATCAGTCGCTGCAGATGCGAACTGTCAGAGACGTGTTACGTGATGGAAGGGATTTAAATTCGATGCTCTGCGACCAGGTCACACATACTCGAATTACGTATGCGTGATGGCTTCCTTGGGGGCTGTGGGTCCGGGGCGGCGGCGGGTCCTACTGGGAGGTAGTCACAAACGCGTTAGAGATTCGTCAATATTTGCCAAGCTTCTTCTATGCTTTTTTTATTTCGTTTTCATTTTCGTTTTATTAATTTCACTTTTACTCATAAATATGTTAATAATTTACTCACGCTTCGTTCAAGCTCGACTCGACCTTTACTGCGCCGGGGGCATTGTCAATTTTTTTTTTGTATTTTTTGCTATTTCGATTTTATTTATTTATCTCTGGCATAACAAATCTGCAGCGTGCCAGGCTTCTTTGTTATCTCGATTAACACTTGAGGCCGCCCCCTGTGGCCGCACAAAGCGGGCAATTTTAGAATGTCTCGGAATGTCTCACTCGTGTTACGCAATTTGCCCAAGAAGAAAGTTAAATAATTTTCCATTTCACTTTGCAGCTTGGTCGTCTTGCCGCTCTTGCGGTCCAATCGCTTAGCATGCGGTCTCAGCTCTCGTTAGTGACATCACATGCCGTGACCACGCCTGGGCTGGGCCCCACCGGAGTAGCCAAAACAAATAAATAAACACTTTCACAAGCTGTGCAAGTGCAGAGAGTTGCCTAGCGAACAGCGACTGCCTCAGGCCCTACTCCCTGCAACTTTTTAATTAAGCTGCGAGGTGTGAGGTGCGTGGTGTATGGAGCACGGTGTGTGGGAACCTCTCACCTCCATTGTGCGTGTAACATTTCACGCAATGATGATTTGATTGGGGATCACCGCTCGGACGGGCTGGGCTGCACATTATTAAGCCATTATAATTAACGCAATCATTTAAATGGTCTCGGCCCTTTCGGTGCGCATATTAAAGACAGATGAGCATATAAGCCGGGCAATTAGGTTGAGATGGGTGCAATCAGGATTGAATCTGCTTGGGACATACATATATTTCTGGGGCCGCAGCATCTTTGATTGATGAGTCCCCCAGTGCCGCATGCTATCAATGTATTTGGCAACACATTACCATGTTTGGGGCCCAGATAGAAGAGCGGACGTGCCAGAGGCGCCATAAAACCAGTTGCCCTCGTTTTCCTGACACATAAGTATCCATATTCCGGGCATTTTCTCGAGTAACATGCGAGTGAATGTGTGCCGGTACACATGTTCGCAAGGGCACAGTAGGCACTCATTTTGGCCGCATTTAATGGGCCATTGCTCTTAACGTTATGTCTTGCTGCACGGCTGGTTGGCGTTGGCTGTGGCAGCGACATCTTTAAAGGGCACTGCAAACTGTCAATGAGCAAAGGTTAAGTGTGGAGCAGGTGTGTGTAGTGTCGTCGTCTGGCGTAGCTAACTTGGTCAACTCGAACGGCATGAGGAGTGATTACTTAGATTACTCGTCGTACACCCGAACAGAGCGGGAGGGAGATATAAAAACTTTTGCGAATGTGTGTCTATTTGGCAACAGTAAGAACAACTGCGAATTATTAGGAGCAATACAGCACAGGACAGTTAAACAGGCGCAGTTCCGCAGAGTAGAAATTAGTGAAATAAGAATTCACTGCAATTATTGAATCTCATGAATGCTTCTATTCAGCTGAACAGCAGTGTTCATTGTTTATTTAGTATTCTGTAGCTTCTGCCTAGGTCTACTCAATTGCAGCCCTCATACTTACTCGGATGCGAAGCCAATGAAATCAAGTTAATACGCTCACTCAATCACTTATTCAATTTATTATTTATTTAATTTCTTACAACATATTCGAGTTGCTTAACAGAGTCGACGTTAGACATAGACATATACATAAGTAAGATTTAAGCTAGGGATACATATAATGCTGATTTTAAGTTTCAGTTAAAAGTAGTTACACCCTAATTTGGATTGGGGTGTGGCAAGCATGCAGGAAAATCATAATAAACTCGTATCCTATGCATATGGCACCTACATAACAAGGAACTACATACAAACGTGTTTAGGCTTACGTATTATGAATGTAATTAGAGGGGAAAACAATCGAGTAGTGTGTTCATCAATTACCCGAAATTTAATTGAAGGGCTCTTTCAATTAAATCACAGTACTTGGCATAATTAAGTCTAATTCGTTTAGTAATTGCAATTCATACTCACACGCAGATTAATGGCAAAGAAACTAAGTGTAGTCGGAAACAAACATATCCTCTCTAACTTAAATGTAACTCAGCTTTGCTTCAGTTCAGTCATCATTGTAGCTTATAATCGATAAGATTCTAAATTAAATGTAAGTTTACGTTTACGTTTTCGATTTCGTTTGAATAATTGAAGAGTTCGCAATAAGTGGATGTGACTGCGCTCCTTTGGATGCTTCGACATTGCAGGCATGTGGGCCGAGGAGGTTATCTATTTTCCTTTTCTTAGTATTGTTGCAAACTGTAAATGTGCATAGATAATGAATTACTGAACACGGTGTTATATGCATGTTTTACATCCAGTTACGCACACACATATACACACACATCAAATGCAAAGTCTGGTTGATTTTCCGCCGGGTTGAAGGAAAGAGATAAAACAATATGGAAAACAATATAATACACTGTATGTACACTGTATGTGAGAGAAGCATGCGAATCGTCTAAATGTCTGGCCAACCTTGGAGCATGCAAATCTACACGAGGCCGAGCTTATTCTCATCCGAATACATACTACTTGTATACACGATATGCGATAGGCGATAAGCGATACTGTACAATGCGCTGTAACGGGGTGAGAGACACAGGGACACACGGTACAAGATTTGAATTGGCTTTACCGCGGCACCAGCGTGGTCATCTCGTTGGGCATGGGATTCTCGGTGAGCACAACGGACTCGGTGATCGCGCTGCGCGTTCCGTTCAGTGTTTGTCGCGTATTAAAGTCGGTGGTGGCGATGCTGACACCGCCTAGGCAGTCGCCATCGGTGCAGCTCCGATTGCCGAGCAGCTGCAGCTCAGCCCCAAACTTGTTGGCTTGATGCATGCGACGATGACGCGATGCCGATGCCTGCACGTTGCTGCCTGTCGTGTGTGCATGGAGAGCAACATTAGTGGAATCAGTGCAACGACACAAGAGTTCTTGAAATTCTTTACGGAAGTTATCATTGAGCCATCCATAGAGCAGCGGATTCGAGCAGGCCGAGCTCATGCCGATCATGTGGCATATGGCATAGGCCACCAGCATATTCTGCGTCACAGCCGACGAGCGCTGCATGTCCGCGTATAAATTAAAAAAGTTCAATGGCAGCCATGACACTCCGAAGATAACGGCAATGCTGATCAGCAGCCGGTTGGTGCGCTTCATCCGTCTGCCGCGCTCTACTTTGCGCTGCGACGAGCTCTGCACGGTGACCACGGTAATGCGGCTCTTCAGCTTGTTATAGATGCCGAAATATGCCACCGAAACAATCAGTATGGGCACCAGATACTGTACGCACAGCGAGAAGATCGAGTAGTAGATACGGCCGTCTGCAAAGGGCCAATCCTCGATGCAGTACGAGATCGACTGCGGCACACCGATGCTCTGCAGTAACGGCGGCATTTTCATATTGATCAACTGTTTGTAGATGAGCAGGGGTGAGGCTAGTATTAGGGCGAGAATCCAGATTCCAGCCAATATAGTGACAGCTCCAACGAACTGTAGACAGTCTCGTGTGGGATATACGATAACCTGTCAATAAATAGAAATAAAACCAATAATCGATAACACATTACGAGCAGGCTCAGCAGTCTGTTCTTCTATCTGTCTGTTTGAACATGCAAATCATAGTTATTGTAAAGCCTCGGGCCACCACATTTACTCATGAAGGATCGTCTATATTATACGCAGTTGTTCTTTATATTAAATTTTAAGTCTCATTCTTGCTGTACACACAAATTCGCTTATTAACCAATATATCCTCTAAACCAAAATATCCTCTAAATTTCAATTCAATCGGACAATAAACACATGAGTTAAGCAAAGGTTAAGGTTTTTTTTCCAATATTTGGATTGAAATCAACATATTAACATACTTTTTTTTTACTCTTCTGCAGTCGTTTAAGATAAAACCATAAAATTTAAATTTGTATAATTTTAGCAAAAATGGTAACAAATTTAGGCATCATTAAATAGATATAAAAAAATACTTTAAGCTTCATTAATATTCTATTGTGGTCGTGTCAGTCATTTCCTTTTGAAAAAAACATAAAAGCATCATAGTGGAATAACTTCGAGTGTGTGTACTAACCTGATATCTGTCGAAAGCAATGGCTGTTATGGAGATGGTCGACACGAAAATGCTGAGGGCCTGCAGCATGGCAATCATTTTGCACAGGATGGCGCACGAGCCGTAGGGCCAGAACTTGGAAAGAATTTCCATTAGAGTTAACGGCATGGTAACTAGGCACAGCAGCAGGTCTGCAAATGGACAACATTTGAGCAAACGCCATAAATGTCGAGTCAAGCGAAATAATGCGCCGACAGAGCCCACTCACCCGAGATGGCAAGGTTGAGGATAAAGAGATTTCGGGCGGTGCGCATTATCGGTTTGCGCACCACAGCAATGACGACCATGATGTTTCCAATTGCCCCGAAAACAATCAGCACACTGTACATGGCGATGAGCAGGTGGTACCATGGGCTCTCTATAGCCCGGTTGTGCAGATACTGCTCCATCAGCATTGGGTCCATACCGGGAGGAATTTTATTGCTCTCGTTGCCGCTGATGTTCAGTGCCAGCATCGTGTGGATCTTATTGTCGTTGTTGTCCCGCTCTTCCGTGCTGTAGCTGTCGTAGCTCTCGAGGTCTTCGTTGTTCTCGCTGTTGGGCAACAGCCTATGATAGTTGACCAGATGACGACGCTCTCCGATTAAATCAAAATCACTTTTGCTTGCAATCGCCTTAAAAATTTCCTCTGACGTGGAAATCCTTGGCATTGTCCAGTTCATAGTGAAAATCTGTCAAGAAACGAACTGTGCTGCGATTAGACTGCGAATATCTGCGTGACGAGAATATATTGAATAGAATTGCGTGTGTGTGGTCTATCTAAATAATCTTATGCGTGATTCGGGTGACAACCTTGACGCATACGCTACATTCGATCCCCCACCTGCGCTTTAACTACAACGTGCGACGAGTTAAACTAAAAATAGGCAGCAATAACCTGCGCCAATTCGCGCTGTGCCAGTCATTTGGCTTACACGAAGACATTTTGGCCATAAAAAGGCCGAAACGGATATAATAATAAGTGTCAAAGAGGTGAACCGTATGTTATCTGTCAGTTTTCCTTATTTTCCTTAGTAAAGAGTACTTCATAAGCTCCTACAAAAGCTTATCCGTTCGATGGGTAAATTAATTTCGAATATTCTGCTATAAACACATCCTACTTTTTTGATAGCATTATCGTACCCTCATCACATCATGGCCCTCATTGACTATCGCATCTCAAGATATTTTCTTACTTTTTTGCTTATTTTGCTGTTTGGTTTATTCATATTACGCTTTGAGCCGTGAGTAAGTCAATGGCTTTTCGATTTTCCATTATGTTTAAGGCAATATACTTTTTCAATTTAAGGCCCGACGAGTAGCTGCTCTAAACGATGCGTTGCTAGGCTTGTTTATAACTAAGACAGTATAAGAACAGCTGTTTCCCATAATGAAATCATTATTATGTACGCCTTAGCTTTGGGCACGTTTCTTAGAAGTTTTCCTATCAAGGGAAGCATTATTCCTTAATGAGCAGTTCGGCTACTACGGGTCCCGGTGTTTTTTTTTTTTTAGCGGAAAGCAACAATCGGATGTGCTGAGTGTGCAGCTGTGTAATAAATGATGACAATTGATTAGGATAATTGCACTCGATCCAGTTGAATGCGTACTTGTCAGTCTCCTGTTGTAGAGTTGGCCTGGAATCGGGGGGACAACAGGTTCGTCAGGTTCCCCAAAGTATGCCTCACAATCGGATGCTAAAATTAATGAGTAGCCTATAAATCAAAGCAATCGCATTTTCCCATCTGCTCTGCTCAGGAAATGCGGGAAGTTGGCATTGACAAAGATGCGGATTGTAATTTAATAGACTGCTTCCTTACTATCCTTTTTCCAAAATCAAAGGAAAAGTTGGCAAAACTTTAAAAGTTTCTTAAGACAATTTAAGACTGTACTTCTCGATGCACTTGCCTGAACATCAGAATACCAGTTGAGTCAAACAATAGATAACAGACAAAGAAAAGTTTGAATAGAAATTTTACGCATTTATATTAACAATGTTTCTTGTCACTGACTTATTGCATGCGAATCACATCGAACGGAAACAAAGTTCAAATTTATTTTCCATGTTCTTTTCGTGTGGCAGCGGAACCGCTTCAAGTTGTTAGATAAATTTATCACTGTTCCTTTCCCGACCATCCCGATGGTTGTTTGCGAAATGACTTTCCCAGAAAGTTGACGACAAGAAAATTATGTAAAGTAGCCTCAAGTTCATAGAACTTGTCATGAATTTGAATAATTTTCAAACTGTCAACGTTTCTTCCTTCCATTTCTGCCCCTACGACACCTCTCTGTCCCCTTTTGCGTGGGTGCATTTGCATTTCCACCTACCTCGGTTAACCGCGTCACCAGGCACACAAAACCCAAAAATACTCAAAAAATACTCAAGAAAAATCGCTCGGGCAGCCTTAACCAGTTTTTATACCACTTCGACTTTTGTGATTTATTCGAGCCATGTTCTATTGGCAGTCCCTGCTCACTCAGCAGTATTTCAGTCTGCCAAATACTAACACAATTTTTATTGCCACTTACGGGTCTCTTTTCCGAACAAGGCTCAAAAAGGCAACATATGAAAAATGAATCAACGCGCCAAAGAAATGGGCTTACATTCATGTGAGTAGATTAAAGGTGGGACGAGGCACCGCTTTTTTAATTGATGGTTGGAGACTTTGCTTGAATAATGTGGAGCCTGATGGGATAGGCCTAAATGGGTCGCGTCTGTTGGAAAACAAATTTTTTATTTTTTTTTTTTTTTTTTTATATTTTTTTTTTTTTTTTTTTGTTTTTTTTTGTTTAAAAAATGTTTGTTTTGTAAATGTTGAGTGAGTGAACATGCTTCAACCGGGCAGCTCAAATGGCGCACGGAAACATTTCATGGTCAGCAAAGTGAGGCACTTAATAAATTAAATTGAAAGGGCCAACTTTCAGCGTCATTCCAATAATTGGATTGTAATTGATTCCCTTTTGCGTAGCTTATTCAATTTCAACGAGGCTCTTAAAATGGAAAGTGAACTGATTCAAACTTCCATATGGATAGCTCTGACAGGATTCCCTGCTTCTTAGGAACGCAGCTCACGTAAACAAACAAACAATACGCAACGAAAGTTTTATCGTTTTTCCCCCTCCTTCATCCTGAAGAAAGTTGTATGGAGTTTAATTTCAAGTTGACATCTACTTTTTAATGGCTTCACTGAATGACGAGACGGTTGTACTATTTAGATTGCAATTTCGTCGCCATACCTCCCGCTTCTTCTCCACTTGGCTGCTACGGATGCCTGCAGAAAAATGTATACACTCACATTATTTGTAGTATCTGTATCTGTATCTGCTGCTGACTCTGTTGACTGGTTGCGCATTCAGCTTGCAATTTAAAATGCATGCCGGAGAATACACGAGTACTTGTGCTTGCTGCAACATTATTTGTCTTCCTCGCACTCTCGCAATATTTCAACTGCGACCCCCACAACAACAGTGTATTTTGGAAAACTACTTAGAGAAACTACTGTCCAGGGTATTGTGCAGCAAAGGAACGTAAAGCTTGCAGCTATGTTTTTGTTTGATTTAAAAAGAGTAGCAAAAGGATTTAATGTATACATATGAACGTACTATGTAGTTGGGAATTAAGTGCCAAAGCCAAGTGTTGCCCATATGCTTTTGCGGTAAACCATCGACCTATCTCTATGTACATGCAATTTATTCAATGGCATTTACTTAAAAAAAATATTCATAACGTTGCGACGGACTGCTGTGCTGTAATTCATTCAAACGTGACTGCAATCGATAATTAAAAGTCCTCAAGTCTAGAATGCTCCACTGGGAATGCCGTGCCATCAGCTCAATTAGCTCAATTCAAACGCAAAAAGGTGTGCTTCACTGCCAGGTGTATATATCAAACAAAGTTAATGCAATCAGCTTTTTATGGGCATTTTATTTCTTGTAATAATTAAAAAAAAAATATTGAATTTAATTCGAACAAGCCAAAACACTCAAATTTGCGTAATATAAACAATGCACGATTTGTAAATGTTCCTTGATATTTTTCACAACATTTTACGCATATGAAAGTTTTCAAAGAATCGCATACCCACTCACGGCAATTACTCAGGCAATTTTATAACTGCATTTCAGATTTTACACTTCACTTTTCGGAAAACCTGCTCATTAGGCAAACAGCTTTAAGTTCGCGCATTGAGTGAGCTTCCGCGCGATTAAAGCGGCTTCGCATTCGCATTAGCGAACCACTCCCAGGCACTTTGCGTTTGCGTTTCCTTTGCGCAGACTAAAATTTGGCTCTCAGCAGGGCAACTTTATTCTGACTAAGTTATAACTTCCTTTGGGGTGATTTTTTTGGAGCAGCTGGCACTTTATAACAACCTCATTATGGGATCCCGCTTCCGCACACGTCACTTGCCGCATTACAACAGACTTTGATTACATGCAAGCAGAATCATTATCTTGCTTTGGTGTGAACCGCAGCGAACTTGTTGTACTATTTGGCAGAAACAACACTCACATATGGAAAGTCGGCGTCCGGTTTATTATTAGCAGATTTCCGCGGACCATGCTGCTGTTTCACGAAAATTTCACGCTTCTTCTCAATTTTTAATAGCCGCGTATGCGAAAACAAACAAAAACATTTTCCACACTTTTAGGTTTGTTACCTTTTGATTTGTGAAGTGATACGTTTATTGCTTTCTCTGGTCGCCTCATCAGAGTTTTCTTTATTTATGCATTCGTGTGTTTCGAATATTCTGAATTTTCAATTTTTATATTTACATTGGATTTTTTTATATATATTTTTAAATTATTGTGTAATTAACTAATTTAACAAATTAATAACTTTAATGCTTGGTTGGCATTTCGGCTTTAGGATCTTGATAACTTGGCGCGTGGACAGCCGGCGACCATCTGTTGGTTTTTGCCAGAGAGCCCTACGTTTTATAGTACCGGTCCTGCGTCCGTTTGGCATCAGCAAAGGCAGCTCGTTGCGTATACGCTGCGTGAGCCCGAAGTATCAACTAAACGCGCTGCGCACTCCGACAAAGCGAAACTCGAGTGCTTTCAATTTGTTTTGGCCCAACAGCTGTGCAAAGCTTTCTTATCAGCACGGTTAGGGGTTGAAGATGTACCAAAAGCTGTGCGTAGCTGCCGGGCACAGTGGTGCAGTGTGTAGGGAAAAAAGAACTTCTTCACTTGAAGGCAAACTATATAAGTCGGTAAATCTTAAAGAAGATGCCAGAAATTAGACTGATTACAATATTCTTTTATTTTATATACCCCCACATATGTAAAGAGCGTTTAAAAAATCTACTTCGTTTTGCAATTCATTGTTTACATGATGATAAACAGATGCTTACATAACGCACCTCGAAATCACAATAATCCGATTGTGTTGGGGTTCTAGGTAACAGACGACGAAGTGAGCTCATTTGTCTGTGCAAATATTAAAATTAAGCGCAAACAAATATCGAAAAAAACTTTGCTTTATGCTAAATAAACAAGATCTTTAAAAAGACAAAAATGTATATATAAGAATTTATATAATTATATTTTATTTTCAAAAATACTCTCATTGAATCTCTAGCAGGCCCTTAGAGTCATACATAGCCAGTCTTTTGTCGACTATAAACTGTACTTCCTTGTTCGTGTACAATTTATTCTGAAAGATTTCGTCTTCGGGAGAATCTCCATAAAAATCACTGAATCCGGAAAAGTCTGTGCCTTGATATGTCATCATAGGCATCAATGACATCGAAATAACGCCTGTGGGGATAGTAAATTTTCGTTAATCAAAATAACATTACAAAATCTGTTGAGTGAGGTAACTGACCAACAAACCGGCGACGCTCGAACTGTAGTTGGAACTCGAGCAAGGTTAGAAAATCATCCTCCTCATGCTTGAGCTTCTTTAGAGCGGATCTGAGGGCGTAGTAATAATACTGAACGAGCTCAGCTTCGCGGTCGAACACATCCTCCTGCAGGGAAGTGTTGAAGAAGTAGTGCAAGTCAAAGCCAGGGGAAACTCGTATGCTGAACTGAAAGTCTATGGGCAACACTGTGGTCGGTTGTCCCTCATCATCATATTGAAACATGAAGTTCGTAGTCCAAAAGTCGCCATGCACAAGACATGGGAAATCCCGGTTTTGAATATCGTAACTGCGTCCTGCGTATTCCATTATTTCGTTCGTAATCGCATCCATTTTGGCGTGATAGCGCTGCTTCAGCTCTGGCTTGCTCGCTACATAGCGCACAAGTGCCTTGTATACACCAGTAAAGACGTGTTTGTACCCGATCAAATTGCGAGTAAAGAAACTTTGGTCAAAGTTCTTGGCCAGCAACTCAGGATGACGTTTCTCCAATACATATGCGGCAGCATGGAACTTGCTCAACGTATCCAAGGCCAGTTTTGTGTGTTTCAAGTCCAGCTTCTTGATGCGATCCGCATTCTTATAGTTCAACAGCGACAAATCCTCGAGAATTATAATGTTATGCTCACGATCCACAGTGATGGCATCTGCGTGCATTTTATCCGTGATGCCGGCCTCGCGTAGCAACTGCGACATCTTGGGCAAGATGAACTCGTACATATCCATTTCCCGAACGTAGACATTGTACTCGAAGAACATAGCCTCTTCTGGTTGTCCAGCTGGGCAGGTTTCCTTCAGCAGGTACGAGCTTTTCTTCACTTCGCCACCTGTCAGCTCGTATTCGACATAAATCCGAGTGACTACACCCACGAAATTCTCCCCCTTGCCGGCGGCTGCGTTTGACCACAGCTTGACAATTTTAAGATTATCATCGCCATAGTAGCCCCTGAGCCTTAACTGCATGTAGTCCTCATCAAGCCATTCGGGTAGTCGACACAGCCTCATCTTGTTGAAGACTCGCTTTTTACTTTGCTCTGGAAAGGTGCGATTGATGTTCCCTAGCTGGGCTAACTGCCTCAAAGCAGGCTTGCTATGAGCTTATATTACGTCGAATCCCGCCAGCCCTTTGCAGTCTTATCATGTTAATAGTAGAAGGAACGTGAGCACAAAACAAACATTCTGGCTATAATAAAGTGCACAAACTATATGGACTGTCATATATGTGTAAAGATAGATGCTTTTCTTCACTCACGATGACGCCGCACGATGAGATGACATATTATGCTTTGTTCGTTGAGATGATAACGCGTCGAGACTAGAAAACTGACCAGATATATGTCATTACCTGACGCATCAACTTTTCTTGATTACCTTAGTCGTATGACGAAATAGATAGAGCAGCTGCAATAACATAAAATTTATTGCATAGAATCAAGCTTCTATTCCCTGCAAACAAAGCTCAGACTCTATGCATGTGCCTGTTTTATTACTAGAGATAGCAACTGGCACACTATCAGCCTCTAATTGATAATTGTTAGCTGTCGTTTTGATTGAAAATTAAAAGTTAAGCCCGAGAAACGTGCCATACCCTATAAACAATATCGTTTCTAAGTTTGTATTACCAGCCTTTAATATAAAATTTGCATTTTTATAACTTTCGATCATTAAAAATGGTCAAAAAAGGAATACTAACTTTGTGCAAGTGTATGCAAGAGGCATAAAGAGGCGTGGTAGACCTCCAGATTACTAGATCATATACGTTGTTTCGCTTTACTGTTTCCTATTGTTCCGTACTTTCAAAGTCGAAATGATCATATCATAAATAAAGCTGTTACTCGGGCACAATTTATCTCCCTTCTAAGGCCGCTTATCGCATTTGTTTGCGGGTTGCTTAACAGTTCAGCGTTTGATGTTGGCCGTAAATGCAGGCAAATAGAGCACAAGTGAGTGCGACCGCTTACCAAACTCATATGGCCAGGGTGCATGCCTGGCAGTGATCCAATCAATGAAAACAGCCTGTAATCCATACATACTTTCCTCCACTATGTATATAATTTATATAAAACTTATGTTATGTCTGCCGTCTGTCAGTCAGTCTGTCAGCCTTTTTGTTGGTTGTTGTTGACAATATAACAATCATATAGCCCGTTTATATAAGTGTTCTATATAAAACAAGGAAGTCAATGGTATATCGTACAAGTTTAAAAAAAATATTGGCAAGGTGTGCTGTGATGAAAAGGCATTTCTATAAAACTTAAAGGAAACTGAACAATACATATGTCAAAACTCTCTCTCACATAGCTTCTATTTTCCATTCTTCAAGTGAACAAAGCTCTACTTCCTTAATGCGTTAAATAGTAAATATTCAAGTGATTCTACTTTTTTTTATAAACATCGTCCTAAGCTCATTAAAAACCACTTATACTCATGATTAAATACTCTTTAAGTGTCTGTTTAATTATGGAAGCACCCAACAAAAATAGGTAGGTCGATATATATTAACAGATTGTAATTAGATTTGTGAGGCAGACTGACGAAAAAGTTTCATGAAACAATAAATGTAAAAACATTGCTCTGGTATTAATTCATTCCTAATTTAAACACTTTCATTTGCAGAAAATAGTCAGGGTGTACAGCAGTTAAGATTATAAAGATACGATATATTTACTGATATATCTTTCTGGATCACGGCATTAATCTATTTCTAATTTAAACACCTTTTTTTTCGAAACTGTAGTGCCGGGTGTGTATCAGTCAAGCTGACGAGGATCTTTTCCTTTAAGCTTGTTCACAAATTAATAAGCAACGTAGCAGAAATTAATTTAAGCCAGTCAATTATGGCTCAATCATAATAAGTTAAGGCCCACCGACTCCGCAACGAACTCGCAGAGTTTATTTCTGCCGAGGAACATGAAACAGACATAAATAATGAGCTGCTACTGGGTCGTTTACTTGTAGGGCCGCTTATCGCATTTGTTTGCGAGTTGCTTAACTGCTCAGCTCTGATGTGGGTCGTAAATGCAGGCAAACAGTGGGCGAGTAAGTGCGACCCGACACACATTCATATGGCGATGATGCACGCCTGGCAGTGATCCAATCAATGCCACTGCCACCAGCACCACAGTTTCTAAATCATATTTGCCCAACTTAAGCATTTACATATGTAGCCATATGATAGCAACAACTATCTAACTATCCCGACTGTCATTCCGTCCGTCAGGCCAGCTTGCCACAATTTTTATGGCTATATCTATAGTTATATGTGCGCAGATACACACGCTATAAAGATATTGATTTTCGTGAATTGCTGGCGTAGTTCGCTGGCCAAACAATTAGAATTGTGTCTTGGTGGAGCTCTTTTTCGGCAGCCCGGGCAAATTGTTTGGTAAACAATAGCGTGTCACTGATAAGACGCAAGTAAACACAGCGCTGCGATTCCGGCCCACTTCACAGCGCCACATGGTACGTGGTGCGGGGGCATGTAGAGGGGGCAGAAGGCGTAGCGGCCTGTGCGCTGTGTGAGGTCTTGCTGGAAGAACACTTGGCTAGCTGCGAACAGTTCATTTATTAGCCTAATTTAGTGCTTAAATTACTAAAACGATAATGTGGCTGATCTGATGAGAATTTTACTAGGATCGATCTCACACCAGGGGAATGCGGGGACATCGCTGTGGCACAAGTGGCACTTCAAGCACGGAACAACAATCGGCTAGTTGCTGCGCTGCACTCGCTTGCTAATGGTGTCCAGGTAGTTATAGCCATGATAGGCCTTACTTGTGGCCCAGTCCTTGCTGTAGCCGTTGGCATTCACCTCGTGCGGACTGGACGGGCTGTAGCCGTTCGAGTAGCTGCTGCCCAGGAACTGTGAGTAGTCCGCGGGATCCGAGTCGTAGACATGCGAATGCGTTTGCACCAGATGCGGATGTATCTTGCACAGTGTCTTGTACTTGAGATAGTGTATTAGCCAGCCCATGGCGCCCACCAGCAACACGTTCATGCCGAGCACACCCAGCAGCAGTGTGACCAGCGTCATCTTCAGGTGAGCGATTTTCATGAGTATAACCAGCGGTAAAATGACGAGCCACTTCTTCTTCTTCTTGTGTAGACGCACTTCTGCATTGGCAAATGTTTGAATAAGCCTCCACATGAGCGGAATCTGTCGCCACTTACCCGACTCCTCGATCACCCTGGCGCCTGTTTCCTTGGGCAGCGCCAACTGCAGACCATGGTTGCGCCCGAAAGTCTCCAAAGAACGCTTGAGGAACTTGAGGATGCGCATCGCTTCGCTGTCGCCTGGCATAAATATTGGGAAGAACGCAGCTAATTAGTACCGAAGAAAGGTTAATCACATACAGTGCTGCGTTTGTTTACGGCAAACAAACGCGGTATATCAACAGTTCCGACGAATTTAATTAATCTCAACTGCGGTAAACATCCGCAATTATCACATTAAAAAGAAAACAACACGCATTGCGCTCTGCTCGAAGGTTGTGGAGCATAGCCAGAGCCGGCAGAACTCAAGCCGTAAAGGTGAAATCCGTCTGGACAATAGAGCAATCAATATATCGCGAAAGCCTCCCGCGGCCATCTTCGAGCTAGATGCATATGCCGCAGCAGCGCCGGCTAATTGCCTTGATCGGCCACTTTCCCATTTTCCCACTCACACATACACACACACACACACACACACACAACGAACAGAGTCAACTGTGTCTCTTCTGGACATACCTTCCAGGCTCTTGGCATCGTTGAACACAATTATATCGTCGGCCGGCTCACCCAGCTGAACAAGCCGCAGCCAGCGTGGCTTGTCCAGCGCACGTTCGTACTCGTTGGGAAAGAAGCCCATGCCGTTGGTGGCCAGCTTCCAGACCAGTTTCGATGCCTTGTACTTGATGCAGGACACCAGATTGCGCGTCTCGAAGCACTCCCGCTGGTTGCGTGCTATGTAGACATCGCTGTGCGCCACGAGCGAGCCGCCGGCACGTGCTGCAGTCGAGCGTGCCGAACTTCCCATGACAGCCACGTTTGGCAGCAATGTCGAGGTCAAGGGCACAGCTGTCGATGTCGATGTGTCGCTCTGCTGCTCCTGTGCCATACCGTAGTGCAAGAGCAGCAGCAGCACCACCACCAAATAGGCACAGATACTCCAGTGGCCGAGAGACATGTTGATCTACGCGATGTGACAACTCTGGTCTTGCTTAACTATTGCTCGAGAGCCAAACAGCACCGCACGGCTGGCCGAATGAAACACAAATGAAAACCCAAGGCGCCTGGCTACTCCTTTTATCACAGCGTCGAGTGGCAACCGCATGCCGCATGTCGCAAGTTGACGGTGGCGTGGCAACTGGTAGCGCATGCACATCTAATGCTCATGCAGCATGCACAGCACCGGAATTGCGATTCCTGCTCGCAGCTGCACGCTGCATTCGAGCCGATGTGAAGTCGTCAACACCACGACCACGAGCACGACCACGACCACGACCACGATGAGATCGAAGGCGAAGTCCAAGTCAAAGTCAATTCAAGTGCGTCGCTTTCTGGGTCAGAGTCAGCGCGAAGCGGGTTTCAGGCGATCATCAACGAGTGAACGATCGAACGCTCGAACGAGCGAGCAGCAAGCAAATTGAATCTGGATTATGAGGCAGGCGAAGGCGAGCTGAGCTGCGCGACCGGACGACCGCCTTCCCGCCAGCGTGTGGCTGAAAGCAAAAGCCACAAACGAAAGTGAATCCCATGCAACGGATAGATGCCGCCGCTCTTTCCTCTTTCCTCGCTGCTGAACGATCGAAACGCCTTGGCGCCATTGAGGCCTCGGCTAACAATGAACGAGCCAAGACAAGCCATGCTTGCGGCCGTCAAGCCTGCGACTTGTGTAAATGATACCAATCAGAATAAGTGCGAATGCATTAAAGCGAGATTGATGTACGTACACATACGTATACACAATATGGCTTATGGTATGCGCGTCTTGTGCGGCTCAGCTCAGCTGTGGCATGCAATTTGCATGTTTGGACAAAAAAAGTGCTTCCAATTGTTGCGAATTATTAAAGCAGCTTCTGTCCAGTGCGACTCCGAGCTGAATGCCGAATTGCAGTCCGAGTGCGAGTGCGAGTGCGAGTGCGAATGCTCCGACCATCTTAATTACAATGCCACAGACGTGGCACGCGAAAGTTGTTGTTGCTACCGTTGCATTTGTAATCTGTGTGTGTGTTGCATGCTGCTGCTGCCCCTGTTGCATTATTGACCAGTGAAAGTAACACTTGGTGCACTTTATCGAGCATTTTTTGCTGCTCGGTGAATCTGTTGGACGCTGCATCGCATTCTCAGCTCCAGCTTCATGAGGCACAATTAATTAATTAGCTCAACCAGTGTCTCGTGTCATAATCATAATGGACAAACTGCGCTTGGATTGATTCATAAATAGAATAACGCAGGCTGCATTACACCAAATCTACGAGCAACAGCTGCACCTGCCTGGCTCGGTAGAAAGTTTAGTGGCAGCAATCGCTGTAAATATTGTTTTTAGCCAGCCGCAAAATACTTATGCGATCCTCTTGTCCGCAACTTGGCCCCAGATCAAACTCGACAGCGATTGTGATTGTGATGGCTGCATATCAAATCGAGCAGCCCCGTATGAGCAGTCGCCCGCCCAAAACTATTTTACGAGCGTGAGATGCCATCGATTAAGCAAATTAAAATTGAGAGGATAATGCACAGGCCACGTTCACGCTGCCAGCACAGACATTTTATTATATTGGCTAGCCAGAGAGGCCTATTACTGTTTCCGTCACCGATCCCGGCTTGGACAACCAACAAACGACTGCCAACGGCTGCCATCCTCTATTAAAAATGTTTTCGAGTTTGGGGCAGCAGTGAAATTTGCTGCTAATGTGTGTTTAATTGGCTCGACTATTAAAGTTAGTAATTAAAACTCAACGGCAAGGTCGCGATTGGTGGTCTGGTGGTTTTTCCTAAGGGGACCTGCAAGGAAGTCCATTTCGTCAATAAAGTATTAACATAAAATCAATGACTTTCACGGCTTAAATAAACAAATGAAGTTTTATTTATGTTCAATAGTGCACATGAATCACAGTCTTTCTTTATATTATATTTTATCTTCAAATGCATGTCATTAAAATTCAAGAGTTTCTCCGAAAATCCCAAAACTAAAGCTATAAAGCCTCTAGATTTTATAATCATTGGATTTCATGTACATACAAGGAATTATTATTTTATTATCTTTGTTAACTCGATCCAGGTCACATATTTTCCAACAAAAATATATTTCTGCAAAGTTTAAAAAAACATTATTTTAAATTATTATATAATAATTTTGTATTTGCTCTGTGTGTTTTTTTTGTATTTTATACAAAAGTGAGAGCGAAAATTTGTATAATTCACAAACCTAATTTTAGTTTGGATTGTGTCCCAGCTAGGTGTCTCTGTCCCAAAAATTGCGTGGAGTCGTACGAGGTGTCAGAACGTAATGTGAGGAGTACACGATAACAGTTCAATACGATACAACTTTAAATGGTTGCTGAACTTGCTAGGCAAAGTGAATTGAAGCACATTTAAATCATGAACAATAGAGAGCGCTAGCAAGCCGGCTTTCGTTTAGTGTGGAGTAGCTAATTGAAAAAACTGCTCCACTCAGAGTGGTTCTTGCATTGGCTACAGTGAACATGTTTAAAGTCGTTTTATGTCCATAGATAAATAAAAAAAAGATATATCTTTATTTCTCATTCGAGCTAACAGAAATGTATCTTAGGCGCGCGTGCCGTAGTTGCTTCTTAGTCTTAGTCCAATATGGTCGACACCTCGCTTTTTCCCAACTCCTTTTCTAATCAAACTGTTAGAAATTACTCTTATTCAAAACACATCGCAGGAGGAAAAGCAAGAAACTGTGAAAGTAGTTTGAAAGGAAAGAGCACGCGCCTAAGATAAACATCCAGACTTCATTATTTATCTATGCAGATTACTCACACAAGTTTGATATTTCTCCTAAACGAGTGCAGCCTCAAAGTATGCAATGGAATTCGAAAATCTAAACCTACCTCATTTCTTCGCTAGATGTCGCCACAAACTGTTTTGCAACTTTTACAACTTTTTTAAGATTTTCAGGATAATATTTGTTCATTCTGTTTTGAACATTTTCTTATGTACCAATGCAATTTGGAATTAGTTTTTGTTTCATCAAATAAGCGTGGGTGTATTCACACTTAAATCAGCTTTAGACTGTTCTCAAGCCGCTTACGAAAGCGAAATAGGGGTCGCTATTAAATGCATGAAAAGAAATATTATTATTTAAAAAGTGTAACATTTATTGATTTTTGAAATCTAGTTATTAAATTGAATTTCACTACACAATCCAATTGCTATCTAAAAGTAAATAACACAAGGCTTTCGTCTACAAAACCATGTTCTTATTGCTACGGGCGCGCAGTAATCGCATGATCAACGAGTTCTTGTCGAGACCGTATATCGAGGTTTGTTCACTTTGACTGGCCATGGGCGCATCTGCCATGTAGTCCAAGTTAGCAGTTGAAGACATTGCTTGCCCAGTTGTGGTTTCTCCTGTCGCACTCGGGGTGGCTTCACTCGTATCTATAGTGCGCCTGTCGAGAGCCTCAGTTGTGCCTTCATCTTTGTAAGTGCTCGCAGCACCAGAGGATTCCGCTAGATCCTCTTTCGTAGTACTGTGTGTAGTGCTGTCCCAGCTATCAGCCAAACTTGTTGCTGCCACGGTGGTGAAATCTGAAGTGGGGTGCGGTGCATTCGTTGTTGTTGGGAGCGTAGTTGCCGCTGTCGCAGCCTCTGTCGGACTAGGTGTAGTTCCAAGTGATGTGGTCGAGGGCGTTGTGGCCTCTGTGCCGCTTGTTCTTGTTGCCTTGGTTGTCGAACTCACCATGAAAAGAATCTGAGTATCTGCCTCGGTTTCATCAACAATTTCGCCTGCAGCCTTGATTTCGAAATTCAGCAACTCCGCAATGGATAGGTCAGCCAGCGTGTTGAGAGGAACTGGAGTCGATGCAGTCGTTGTGGGAGCAACTGTGGTGGCCAAAAGCGGCGCAGGCGTGGTTGGTGTCATTGGCCAATAGTAGTGCGGATATTTCTCCCCGTACGCCTTCTTGGGGCTGGGCTTCTTGTTAAATCTGTTCTTGACATTGTCCGTGGGTTGACCCACCAGCCAGCTGTCTTTAGTGGCCCACAGCTTGCCAGTTGCCGGCAACTCATACGGATTCACCGAAAGGTGGGACATGCTGGGCTCAAAGTCGTCTGTCTCGAGCAATTCTGTTTTACGTATCTTGCGATTGCTCAGATCCTTCGGCGTGGGCGTGGGGCGTTTGAGTTTTCTCAATTTCCGACGAGGCATTGCTGGCGATGCTGCTGCTGCTGCTGCAGTGGTTCTTGTGGTCAGTGGGGTTCTGGTTCTTGGTCTTGGGGTGGCAAGCGAGGGGGCGCTGCTAGTGCTGCTCGGCTGGTTAGCTGCATAGAGCATTGAGGGTATGAGAGACGAGGGTTTCTGGCTGGGCTTCGGTTTCGGAATGCTCTGGCCCACCTCGTCGTTGAGAAGTGCGCACTCTCCCTTGTGCGAGATCTTCCAATCTGTGGAACGGGTGCAAACGGGTTAAAGGTCAATCGGCTTAGCCGCGCACTCCGATGCAGTCAAGCTTACCGCTGTTGGGATCCTTGCAGCGCACACGCTCCAGATAACACTCATTGATGATGGTGTAGCCGATGCCATTGCGATTGGCGCAAATCGGTCTGTACTGGGTGGGGCAGGGCTTATCGCACCGGCGACAGTTTCCCTCATACAGAATAGTCCACGCTGTGAAGTTTGAATACAGTTTCTGTCTTAATCCCTTACGGTTCAATGCTTACCATTGCCCACGGCCTGGCTGTAGTCCATCAGCGCGCACACGTCGGAAAACGTGCGACTTTCGCCATTGAAACTGCCGCAGACGGGTTCATTGCTGAACACGCAGCCACGAGTTGTTGCCTGCCGCTTGGTCTGCTCCTGTGGCTCAACGACCTGTACCACCTGCTGCTGCTGCTGCTGCGCTCCCCGTCCCTTGGGCCGTGCTGCTATGTAGGGTTTGCGTGCAGGCAGCGAGTAGCTTTTTCTCCATGGTGCCCGAGTTGCTGATGAATTGCGTGTGAAACGTTGAAGGCGCAAAGATTTGCACTGCATCCTCGGAGATCTCAAAGTCGTCCAGCTCGTTGAGCTGCTTGTGGCTGCGCTTGCTGCGCTCCGTGTCCACCTTCGGTTTCGATTTGGGTTTGTATTTGCGGTTATGCTTCATCTTGGTGCTGTCCTCGCCGCACAGTCCCTCCGATATCACACGCCAGTCTACGAGAAGAAGAAGTTACAAGCTTAGTACGAGAGTAGAAGTTACTAACGTAGAATCCTTACTTCTGCGCGTTCTCATGTTCTCCGCATTGACCAGACACTCGTTCGAGAAGGTGGACTTGACGCCCGCGTAGCTGGCACACACCGGACGATAGACATTGGTGCAGGGTAAGGGCCGAGGACGCTTGCGCTGGCCCACGAGCACAGTGTGTGCTGACTGTTTCGGCTGGCTACGAGCGGTGGGGCAGACGCCCCACTTGTAGACCACCCAGTCGGACCTGGAGAAGCACGAGCTGCGTACCATCTCGCAGCGATTCCTGAAGCTCTTTCGCTGGTCGGAAGTCACGCTGACTCCGCAAATCGGCTGAAATCCGTCGTGGCACTCGAAATCACAATTGGGCAAACAGTTAAACAACGCCACATCGGCTGCCGAAATTGGAGAAGGAAGAGATTAGTCTGTTGTACAATCCATTGACTGCGATCCATCGCACTTACCCAGTGGTCCAGCTATGAGATTCTCACGCTGAGCCTTCCTCAAATCGCACTCGTTCTTGAACAGCAAATACTCTCCACGACTCCGCGCACAGATGGGCGTGTTGTCGTTGGCACACAGCATGTTCTCATGGTTCAAGCCCTGCCCGGTGTGTTGGCCAACGGTTGCCGCCAACACTGCCAGCACTCGAAGTGCAAACAACACTTGTCTCCCAGTGCCACTCATCATGTTCATGTTGCTCTGAAACACCGAAGCCAAACTAAATGCAACTTGCAACCCGTTGGGTTCTTTTATACACAGAAGCGTGACCCGCGATGCCAAAGATCGTAGTGATTGCTCAGAGCTCGACACGTGATAATCGTCATACACAATCGCAGTCACAGACAGACACACTCGCCCACTCGCAGACGCAATCAAAAGCAATTGCAACCGGGCAGGGGCAACCGCACCGCAGACAGCAAATGCGTTGCAATAGTTTGTCCCATCTAACTTCGAGTTATTGATAGAAGTTCAGTCAGTTAGTCAATTAGATTGGGTTCGATTGCACTGGCCCAGCAGGCGGCCAGAGAAGCCAGAATTCCGCTGCGGCACCTGCTACGTGATTTTCGGCTGATTTTGGAGAAACCTCAACTGATTCGAGATAAGACGCCGTCGCCAAACTTAGCATTTGCATCGATTGTGTGTGGTCGCGCGAAAGTTTTAAACTCATGAGTAGTTTGTAGCGCAGTGCGAGTCTGAGTATCTTTTCCGCACTTCTACTAACAGATAGTGCGCACTTTCAGCTCGCCTTATCGACGTTTTCGCGCCCCACGATAGAATCGAGCGACGCTTTAAGCTAACTATCTCAGTTAAAGCTGAGCAATTTGATTGTGAATTTTCGCCGCTGAATGAATTCCGTGCAATCGACTGTGGAAATTCTCTAATATCCGGTCGATGAGTGCTCGGCGTGCTCTGCGTAGCACGGTTCATTCAGCGAAAAATGCCAAATATTCGCACGCTCTATCCCCCTTGGCCGAGCCAAGCCAAGATAAGCCCGAATATTGATAACGACTTTTGTTTTCGCCCCATGAAACGTGAATAATGTTGTTCGGTCACTTGTTTTCTGCTCTGCTCTCAAGATAGCTTCGCTTTTTGCCAGCTGGATGATGAATTCCGGAAATCAAATTCGAGTATATCAATGGAACCAGTCTCAAGGCTATGGCTGTCATTAAGGTAAGCCGCATTTATTTCATTTTATACTTATCAAATTGTCAGAATGAAAACTTGAATATATGCTAAATAGTTGTTTTCATTTCCATTATAATAGATTGCAAACGAAGCATGCGTATAAAGTAACAGACTGGTTTGATCTAAGTGCATAGCAAAGGGTATACAAAATTTGTGTGAGTGCATGTGTTAGGCAAAAGGAAGCTTGACAGATCCTACAGAGAATATTGATGTTGAGTCGATTAAGCCATCTTCGGCCTTCTGTCTGCTCATCTGTCTGTTCGCTTGTCGATTCGTCTGTATGAACGTCGAGATCTGTGCAACTATATGGACCAAATTTGGCATGAAGTTTCTTATATATCATCAGCAGACCCAGTTTATTTCAAATCTTAGATGCCACGCTGACTCTAACACTGGCTGTCAATCTATGTGGCACGTGGGACATAATTGCTGCAACAAATTTGCCCATAGCCCGACTAGATCCGTGGCATCGATTAGCCTAAATCACGCCAATTCCCGCCATGAGGCAAATTGATATTTGTGCCGGAAAAGAACCAATTCTGGAAGCTGCGAAGCCATTCTTAGCGAGCTGTATTCACTCTGCCCTGACATAATCGCCGAAGAGTGAAGAGTGAGTGTCAGTGAGTGTGGCGTGATATTGTACTGACGTTGGCAGCTGACAGTTCGCTTGGCCATTGAGTCAGGCCCGAAGCTTCTTAGCCGCTAATGGTCGAGCAATTTCAAAACAGAAACGGGCACAAAATTGCAAAATTTAATAATGCGCGCCTAATGGACGCCTGTGCTACCCGTATGCTCTGCTCTCTCTCTCTCTCTCTCTCTTCCATTCTCTCTTCGGATTGGGAATAGAAAGCAATATAGTCAGCACTTGCTGAATCTCAGCGCTGAATGCGGCATAACTAGGTGAAACGAAGAAATGCCAGCGAGAGAGAAGAATAGAGAGAGAGTGAGAGGGAGAGGGGGAGGGAGAGCGAGAGTCAGAGCCAGATAGAGAGAGAGCAAGACGCGCGTTCAAAGCGGTTACTTGCTTGGCTGCTTGGCTGCTTGGCCGCTCGTCTCGGCTTGTTGTGGTCTTTGGCTTTGTTAGAGCAGCGAGAAAAAACGCAACGCAGTCTAACGACGAGAGCTGAAGCAGAAAGACATGCGAGGACGGGTGCAACGGCCGACAAAGTCAGTGAACGCAGTGCAATAAACAAGACAAGAGCTCAAGCCAGACCCGCAAGACAATCTACATACAGATCTACGTCTGATCTTCGACTTCGTAGGCGTTCAACCGTCTCCACAGAAGTGTCAGAACCGCCCACGCACCATGGTTGTGCAGAAGGCATCAGCCACGCCCCAGCTGCCAGCAGCAGCAACTGTTGTCGGCGACAGCAGCCCCACGGCGGAGAACTGCTACATGCAACAGTACCAAAAATATGCCACACACTGCGAGACGGCGGACAGCGGCAATGGCAGCGATCTGGAGAGCAACGGCTGCCCCGTGCAGCAGCCCGCCAGCCTGCTGCTGCTGAGCGATGATAGCGAGGAGAGCGGACCCTCCTCGCTGAACAGCGACTCCCTCAACTGCAGCAGCACGGAGTATGTGCGTCAGGCAGCAGCCATGCCCAGTGGACAGTTGAGGCAGCAGCGCCACAAGTCGCTGCGCATGCTCGGCGCCCTCTTGCCGGACTCGCTGCTGCGCGACATACGCGACAGACGCAGCAGCAGCAGCAGTGCAGCTGAGTATGTGGTGCAGTTCACTAGCCCGGCCGAGGTCAAGGACAAGCAGCTAAACCGGCCGACAGCAGCAGGCAAGTCTGCGCTGCCAGTCGAGCAACAGCAGCGGGAGCGAGAAGAGCAGCATGAGGAGGATGAAGAGGAGGACGAGTTGCCAGCACTGGCGTCGTCTTTGCGCTTGTCACGCGAGTCGCTCAACGAGGAGAGCATCGAGGAGCTGCGTGCGGCGGTGCAGCGCGCCAACTTTGTGCAAACCGGTGAGGAGGCAACAGCCTCGTCGCTGCCGGTCAACAGCAGCGCCAACAGTGGCAACAGCAATGCAAACTGCAGCAACGGCAACGGCAACGGCAACAGCAACAACAAGTACAAGTATGCGGACGATCGATACTACAGCTTTCACATAAACGAGCACGAGAACTTCAGCAGCTTCGCTCGACACGGCGACGAGGGGTCGCGACTAGCGTCGGAGCAGCACGACGTCTTCGCCGGCTATCGGGATGTGCGCAGCAGCGCCAGCTCCACACAGTCAACCATACGCTCCGCCAAGGGAACCGTGCGCGGCGTAAAGAATCGTGTGCGCAATGGAATAGCCACGTTCTTGCAGCTGCAGCAGCAGCCAAATGCCAAGGTGAGTTACGGCGCCGAACGGCAGCCCCAGAGGGAGTGGTAGTAGAAGTAGTAGTAGAAGTAGAAGTAGTATTGTGACTAATAGTAGTAGAAGTATTATAAGTTATAGTCGTACTAGTAGAAGTTGTCTTACGACTAGTATTAGTAGAAGTATAATTAGTATCAGTATTATGAGTAGAAGTAGTATTAGTAGTAGTAGTAGAAGCAGTATAAGTAGTATCAGTATTATGAGTATAAGTTGTAGTAGTAATAATAGTAGAGGTAGTAGTAGAAGTAGTAGTAATAGGAAGAGTAGTAGTAGAGGTAGTAAAAGTAGTAGTAGTAGTTATAGGAGTAGTAGTAGTAGTATTAGGAGGAGTAGTAGTAGTAGTAATAGGAGGAGTTGTAGTAGTAGTTATAGGAGGAGTAGTAGTAGTAGTAATAGGAGGAGTAATAGTAGTAGTAATAGGAGGAGAAGTAGTTGTAGTAATAGGAGTAGTAGTAGTGGCAATAGGAAGAGTAGTAGTAATCGAGGTAGTAGTTATTATAGGAGTAAAAGGAGTAGTAGTAGTAGACGGAGAAGTATGAGTAGTAGTAGTAGAAGTTCAAGTATGAGTAGTAGTAATAGAGGAAGAAGTATGAATAGTAGTAGTGGAGGAAGAAGTATGAGTAGAAGAAGGAGAAGTAGTAACAGTAGTATCGGCAGTAGTAGTAGTAGACCCGGCAGTAGTAGTATAAGCAGAAGTAGTGATGGTAACTAGCAGCTCTAGTACAAGAGGTTCCACTAGCCAACATTCGTAGAAGTAGTCATTATGAATTTAAGTAGTGGAAAAATTGGAAGTATAAGTAGTAGTAGTCATAGTAGAAAGGAGTATAAGTAGACGGAATAGTAGAGGTAGCGTGATTTTGGTGCGATGCTTTACAGCACTAGAATGAGTAGTAATTGTAGCATAATTAGTAGTAGTAGCAGCAGTAGTGGTTGCAGGTTGCAAGCTTCCTAGGGCGATTCCCACGCTCCCTCAGCAAACATGTCTGGGGTGGTGCCTGGTACCCAGCGACTACGACTGCGAGTCGGGCTTATGCAATCTCCGTGCGCATCTTGGCGAATTGTTTACAATTGCCTGCACGCTTCAGCGGAGAAAGTGCTGCCAGACAATTGTAGCTGTTGCTGTTACTGTTGTTGCTTTTCAATATATCTTTTACATTTGGTATTTATATCTCCCCCCCCTTCCCCCTTCTCGTCTACACTCCACTCATTTTGCTCGTAATCTAATGAGCGGCAAGTCCGCACACACACACGAGTCTGACTAGCTCCGTCTTCAGCCTCTTTGCGCTGTCTCCAGCTGCCAATTGGGGTGTGAGTGTGGAGTGTGTGTGTGGCGTGTGAGTGTGGTGTGTGTGTGTGTGCAGCTGCTGCTGTGTGTGTGGCGTATTTCTATTGCAATTACACAGTCGTATATGTATAATGAAAACCGTTAAATGGCTTATTTTGTCGACACTCGCTTAGGCCTGGCTACGGCTACGGCTACGGCGATCGTAACGTGGCTCGAGCAGATCGGGCCGGGGTAGCGGGGTTGTGGGCTTATTTATGTAGATATCGGTTAGTGCCTCGGCCAGTTGGCGGCCGTTTAGGCCAGCGGTTTATTTTGTTTTAGTAGTTTTCCTTGCGCCCCGAGCGAGCGAGAGATACTTGTAGCTGGGTCTACTTGACTGACTGACTAATGGCAGTACGAGTTCGAGATTGTGCAGTTAGAAAACTGAAACAACAGCTAATCATAGAAAGTCTGGTGCAGAGTCTAATGAAATGAGCATATCAACGGTTTGAATGGGGCGTGCGCTCAGATCTCGATTCGCATGATAATGGGGAGCTAATTAAAGAAGAGTTTGCCAGGAAGGAAACTCTGCGCATAGAAAACGAAACTCGAAATTTGCAAAATATACATAAAACACAATTTGCATGATAATCGAGTCGGCCAGAATGAAGATCACTTCCCAAGTTCGCATCGAAACTGACCAGACATTTAATTCCCCTTTTAAATTCATCCATCCATTTGGCTGATCTCGAGGTATATAACAGTTACAACTATTTTATCAAGCATAACAATCAAGCGCGTCTCTCTCTTGGGGTTTATGTAAATTTCCAGCGCACTAGCAGCTGATTATGTTTGGTTTGTTTTCGGAGTGGTTTTTTTTATGCTCTTTAACTTTTATTATTAGGTTAGTCAGGTGCGCGCATTTCTCTGGCGGCCAGAAGACCTCGAAATTTCCCTTTATCTATGTTTACGCTCAGAGATTTAAGATCAGTTTAATTGTTTGACTTGTTGCTGTTGTTGTTTGTCTTGTTGGTTTTACTTTTCACTTTCGAAGCCATAGAGCTTGACTAGAGCTCGACGAGTTTGATGGAATGCTCTAAAGCCGTCGAACAGCTGAGATCGGTAGAAAGAAAGAAATAAAGAAAGAAATGTTTTATGGCTTTATAGCGGCCCACATGCAAATTAGCCAGATCAAGGAAGCGAAGCTTGCGGCAAGCTAACAATGCACACAAACACACACACACACGCTCTCACATTGAAAATCACCATCATATCTGCATAACAATAACAAAAAGTGAGACTGCTAATTATAATGCAGTTCGTCTGTCGATATATGGGTCGATCTGTGGCAGTCATCGGCCGGAATGTATCGAAAGTGAAAATGGCCGCGCTTTGTTTTCCGTTTGGCAGCCCTTCGACTTATCATTATCGCGTTGAGCCACATAATTAGACCAATCTGCCTTCAATCGGCTGCGCACAGAAGACATTGGCTTCGTTTTGTCACCTTCGAGAAGCTGCCAGAGCAGCGTCATCAACAACAACAACAGCAACAAAGAGACGGTCGGTCTCTCTGTTGTCGGCATTGGCATTAGCCTCTATCTTGATGTTTGGTTTGCCCAACTGTTCGATTGCCAATCACTCTCGGACTGACTGCTGGCCATACAAGTGACCTGCTTTCTCTTTTTACCAATTCATGCAGCAGCCGCAGCGGCAGCTGTTGTTGTTGTTGCTGCTGCTGCTGCGTCTTCGTTGCTCGCCGACTGCAGCACGACAAAAACTGAACAACAACAGCAAAGTGCTCACGGTTATCACCGTGCAAATCACGTGTGTTAATTGTTTGGCGTTTTTTTGGCAATGCGACACAACATGACACAAGTTAATAACGCGTTGACAGAGCGCAAAGCGATAATCAGGCCCCAAATCGAGTTTTCTCCTTGGCCAAGTCGAGGGACAATTGTCGAAATGGAATTGGAAAAACCCCGTCGAGTTGACTTTCCTTTTGACCGCAGCTTGTTTTTGTTTTTCTTGCTTTTTTTGTGGATTTGTCGAGGCTTTGAACTTTTTTTTGTATTTCGCTGCTCGTTGCTGCTGTTTGCTCACAATAACCATATTAAATTAAAAATATTTCTGTCGCGTTGCCTGTTGACAAGGCATCGTCTTGAGTCTGTCCTCATCGCTCTCTCTCCGTTGCTTTTCCCCTCTCTTCTTTTTCCTAGCTCCCCCTCTCAGTCGCTCTCTTTCCTCTCGGCCTTAAGCTGCAGTCTTCTGCTTTAATCTCTCGAAATTTCAGGCAATTCGCTTGGCCCGCACGGCAAATTCTCGTTCCACCGGTTCGGCGTGCTCTTTCTGAGCTCAGCTGCAGAGGTTGCACTTGCTGCGCACAGTTCATTGATATCAGTTGGCTGGCTTAGAGTGGCGGTCTCGTCTTGAAAGCGGTTCATTAGCCAAAGCAGACGGCACCAAAGTTGGCCAACTAACGGAAATGTTAATTGTCAAATGAGTGAACCCGAACCGGTTCACAGCTCCGGCCTTACAAAATAAGCCATCATAAATAGTCGGAAAAACATGGGATTGCCATTACGCTGGTGTGTGTCTCTCTCTCTCTCTCTCTCTGTCGTGTGCGTGTGTGTATCTGTCAATTGCCTAGCAGTTTTCCCATTATTGCTTAATTGAATTGATTAATAGGATTTTGAGTGACATGCAGAGAGTCGTGCGGTTACGTGAGGCGCCACACGGAGACGGCTAATGAACCCAACAGACTGGCGATCTCCAAAGTGGCCAGTCGCACCGCCACCTGCGCTGCTACATTCCAATGCGGTTTCTTCATAGTCTGCACGATTCTGTAATCCAAAGAGACAGAAAGAGATTTCTGTAGAGTTCCCTGGAAATTTCGCTGCATTTTTTCTTTGCGATTTGGCCATGATCTTTGTTTTACCCCACTCGATTTTCTCTCTATCTCTTTGCACTGTCTCCATTTGATTTCGCCCCATTCGTTGGCCAAGCTGTCCACGGTCACGACCGTTACAGCAACCAAAATCTGCGCCATGTGGCGAATTCTGTGCCAATTTCTATGTAGTTCTTTTTGGCGACCTGCTTTTCCGGCAGAAACTCGAGCTCGAGCTCGAGAACGGACAAACGCTAAAAATAGTTTAATCAAGTTGGCGGACTCGAAACTGGAACTGTAACATCAACTAATTTTTTGTTTCCATTCTATTTGCCATTCGCAGTGCTACATGGAAAAAGATCTGGGCAAGGTGGTGCTATACACAACGAGCATGGGCGTCATACGTGACACCTACACCAAATGTGCCAATGTGAAACAGATTCTGCGCACGCTGCTGGTCAAGTTCGAGGAGCGAGATGTGTTCATGAGCGTCGAGTATCAGGCCGAGATGCGGCAGCGCATGCAGAGCTCACAGATCCGTGTGCCCCAGCTCTATGTGGAGGGACAGCACATTGGCGATGCGGAGACAGTGGAGCGCATGAACGAGTCCGGCGAGTTGCGGCAACTGCTCAAGCCCTACAAGTCCATTGCCAGCACCTACACCTGCCAGACCTGCGGTGGCTATCGCCTGCTGCCGTGTCCCTCGTGCAACGGATCCAAGAAGTCGGTGCATCGCAATCATTTCACGGCCGAGTTCGTTGCCCTCAAATGCATGAACTGCGACGAGGTGGGGCTCGTCAAGTGCCACAACTGTTGAGCGAGACAGTGGGAGATCTCCTGCCTCCCCTCTGCCCCCTATCTATCTATGCACCCCTCGGCACACACGTCGAGGGATCTACGTAGCATTTAAGCGCATTCGTTGCATTTCGCATAACCGCTAGTTGTAAGCCCAGTTTAACTTACTTAGTCAACGATGAACCGCACTAACTAACCATGTCTAGACTTAAGTAGTAAATAGTTCTTAAAGGCAGCACTCACTTGTTTTATTTCCGTAGGAGTATGAATATCTATGGGTATGTATCACTGATCTACTCTGAGATTGCACGTCGATTGCCAAGAGTCGAACTGCCCCGCTCTTTTAATACCCGCGCAGTTGATAATTCATTTTAAATGTGTCTTTCGACATTGTATTACCTTTTGAGACATTACATTCGCATAAACTAAATTACCATGTCAGATTGGCTGTCCATTCATCTGTCCCTCAGTCTGTCCTGTTGTCTGTTCCTCAGTCAGTCCGTCAGCCTGTCTGTCTGTCTGTCCATCTGTCTTTCCTTCTAACTGTCTCCTACCTGTCCATCTGTGTGTCCATCTATCTATCCCTCTGTATGTCCGTTTGTGTGTCCGTCTGCCTGTCTGTCTCCTCATGAAAATGGGCACACATGTTTCTAATTAATGCAGGCTGCATATAAGTAGAGCGAGCCAGATTGAATCGATTTATCGAATAGTTGTTAAAGAAACCATCGGCACATTTATGTTAATCTGGAAGATATCGCCAGCAAATTAACCACATCTGTATTATTTATACATATATATGAATTATATGCTTTCAAAATTTAATCAATATTGGACCATTTTAATATATAACAACCATAGACATAATCGAGCTCAAGGAAGGTTTATTATGAAAACCTGTATTATCTTTAAATATTTCTTACATACGCTATTTTAGTTTTAAATTGATGATGAGCATTAGAGAATTATATCTTATCTTATATCAACAATCGGTCGAAATCGAAGCACGCTTGGTTATATGAAACATTCTTTATTTCTAGCTCGCACTTTCTTGATGTTCGCTTATTCTCTTGCTGTCTGCCTCTTACAGCTCGGTCTACTGGAAATGTTTCTCTTCTTCTCCACACTTGCCATTTCTCTCATTCTATTCCCTTCTATGCCTTTCCGTGCAATTATATAAACCTGCTTCACTCCTTCTCCGACTCCACACTGACCGTGCAATTTTCTCGCGCCATTTAATTTCTGTCGGCCATTCCCGCCGCCGCCTTTCAGGCCCTTTCAGCCTCCGGTTCTGGCTGCAGCAGCCGAGCGGACAGGCCGGGCCAGCAGCAGACTGCTGGACTGGCAGACTGGGCCATTTGCCATTTGCTTTTGGTGTCTTTGTTAGTTATTGTTATGGCGTTTTTAAATGTTATTTTCCACTTGGCTCCCACTTTTGTTAAGTTTGCCGACTGCCTGCTCGCCCACCCCCCTCTCCACCCACACACACACGCATCGACTAAATGGCCTAGCAGCCACACGGCCCACTGTGTAACTGGCCAATCTGGACAGCAAACTGACCACGCCAGCTGACCCTGCAGGGGTTGCAGCCAACCCTTGCCGCGCTGCCATAAGCGGGTGAGCTGTAAAATTGGTCTGTTTCCGCATTTGCTTGTTGGCGACTGTTAGCACAGTGCGCAGCGCGCTCCCTCCCTCAGCCGCCCTACCTCCCGTGGATCGTTAAATTCACAGGCGGCTACATTGTAATTACCGAGCAGAGCCGCATCGAGCGCGCGGCACAGCGAGCGACTGGCCCAAATCCTCAGGCAAGGCAACTTGATTTATGCGCCGTCGGCATCGACGTCGCCGTCCGCGTCGTCGTCGGTAGCGGCGTCATACGCAATTTTTCATAAACAATTTGGCACAATAACACACAATGTGGCATAGGGCGAAGGGGTTTGAGTAACGTCCGCACTGGCCGGGCGACTGGGACTGGGTCTGGGACTGGGGCTGGCTGGGCTGGTTGCCAAAAACGTGCAATATTAAAATAAATATTGTAAATGCCGGTAAAGCTGCTGCTGGCAAACGGCGTCATCGGCATCGACGTCGCAGCGAACGGCTTGTGGCCACAACGGAACTGACACAGGGCAGGGCAGGTCAGTCAGTAGGCGGGAGCCCCAGTCGGAGGTTCCGCTGTGCGCCACACAGCTGGCAGTTAAACCTTTTAAAGGCACAAGGCCTCCGACGCGGCCATTGTTAACTTTATCCGCGGTAATTAGTTTATGCGCGCAATTTCATGTGCATTTTGGTTATTAAATACCCCATTGTTGTTGTTGTTGTACTCGCTGTTGCTGTTGTTGTTGTACTCGCTGTGTAGTTGCTGCTGCTGGTGTGTGCATTATTATTTTGGCATACTTTCCGGCAGCACCAGCAATATGTATCCGCTGCCATGAAGCTTACTTCTAATGCTGCATACTTTGCGGCGCAGGTGTTTTTCAGCGCACTATAAATCGCTGTGTCGCTGTATGGGGGAGTGTGTATTAGCAGCACAGCGTCTGTATGAGTGTGTGTTTCGTGTCTTGTGTGTGTGTGTGTAGTGCCTGCTCCCAATTGGCGACAAATAAAATTAGGAACACATTATGTTTTCGACAAAAACTTTGAAATTGTTTTCGCCACAACCTTCTGCCACGCCCCCAGCTACTGCTACTGCCAACGCCCAGCAGCTCATTACAGCGCGCAGCTCGTGTAGCTAGGGTTGGGGCTGGGGCTGGAGCTGGGGCAGGGCTACAAATCACGGGCAGCTACTCAACGGATTATTAAGTGAAAATTATGGCACTCCTAAGGCTCATAAAGCATTCACAATGCTCGGCAACGCCAGCCAGCGGCGGTTAGTTACATTTTTTATTGTCAAACATAGTTGTTGTTGTCCCCTGATGTTGTTGTTGTCGCTGGTGTTGTTGTCTCTACTACTGCTGTTGCTGCTGCCCTAACCCATTTGGTGTCAGCCATAAAACTAACATAGCTCACATTATGGCAGAGCCCAGTCAACCGGAGACTTCGCCGCTGCTTTCAGCGTGTGTGCATAAGTTTTAATCTGCCTCAGCTACAATCGGATGGCATGTGGTTCCTTTCAAGCAGCTGCACGCCAGCCAGGGTCACACTGAATCCCGAATGCTCAGCCAGCTAACGTCGGAGGTATTCAAATTAGAGTTGCCAATTCTGGCAGAGAACCATGTGGATTTACTCGCTTAAAATGTTGTGCATCTCGGCTTTTTTATTAATATTTTTTAGTATAATTTAATAAGTTTATTAATTTACTACATTTCGCTATTTATAAAAAAAAAACCTTCTAGCGTTGTATCTTCTTTCTAGTCTCCTGTATGATAAATTACGTATCCGTAATCTGGTCTATTTAAAGGTTCTTTTCTATGCTGATTTCGTTCTTTCTGTGTATTTTCATACATCTATCTCTCTTTATCTCTTTATTTATCTGTCTCTCTCTTACATATAGTGGATGTACCACTTTATATTAATTTTAGCTATGTACTTATTTTTTTTCTTTCGCACTCTCTCATTATTAAGGGTATTAAGTATACGTAGATATCGCAATTTATTTCCTTAGTCTCTTGCTTTCTATACACACATAAGTTCACGATCGGATCAGATTACTTTCCCTGCAATTCACCGATTCCAGCTGGCAGCATCTTCTTTAGCCAGTTTGAATAACCTTGGCGGTTCTCTTGGCCGAAAGTGCAGAAAGAAGAATTCGCAAGTTGCAGGCAGTAAATAAAATGAAAAGGGAAAAGTGCGGCTAAAAGTAAGTAAACAATTGATTAAAATTTATGCGTTTCACATACACGCCCACACACACGCCCACACACACACACCCAGATACAATCGAACCTTTTTGCTGTGTAGATAAAACGGACATGCGGCCATTCGCCTTATCGAAAGTTTGCCTTTCAACTTGCGAGTGTGTGCGTTGTGGGTGGGGTGGGGAGGGGAGGGTGTTGTGCCTGAGTAAACAGTATTTTGATTAAATTATTTTAATGGTAAGTAAGAGATATATACTTAATATATGCGTATCCTTGTACAATACGTATACCTCGCTCCCACCTACCGCCACTTGTGCTGCCGCTGCGCCCGCTACCTCTACGCGCCCGCCCGCTCAGGCCGCACAGCTGCAGTCAATTAATTCAGCTGCGCTCTATTAAAGCACACACCGGGCGCTCATAAATTGAGTTTGAAGCGCGACTTGGAGCGAGCTGGAGCCGCTGCCGGTGCCGGTGCCGGTGCCAGTGCCGGAGCCACAGCACATGAGTCAATTCTCTGCTGGGAGTTGTAAATGAATGAATATTTCATAGATCCGACAACGTGCCCAGATGCAGATGCAAACACTGCGAGCGACCCCATTCAACGCCCATCCCTGCCCCCCTCCCCCTCCTGCAATCCTACTGAGTATTAGCTCAGCCCGTCGGGCAGTTTTGGGATTGAGTTTGAGTTTCGATTTGGCAGCGGCGCTTTTGATGCGCCCTCTGGACCACCTGCCCTGCCCGCATGTGCTAGCTCCTTTTCTCTGTCTCCCTCTCATTCTCTCGCTCTCTCTCTCTCTCTTTTCCTCTCTGCTGGTCTGACTATACTTTAATCTGTCTGTTGCTCAGTCTGTCTCTGTTTAACTCTTTGGCTGCCTGGCAAATATTTATTGAACACGATTTGCTCGTTAGGCGAACGCAACACACACACACACACAACGGGCTTTTCTTTCGCACATTCGTTTTTCACTTTGATTCATTTTGTAGCATTTTTCAATTTCTTTGTATCGCATGCTTCGTCTTTTTCTTTTGCTGGCGATTTTTATCTAGGACGCTTCTCGAGCCACCGAGCGATTTGTGTGCAAATTTTCCACTGTCATTATATGCACGAGTGTAGGTATAGAAAACGTTTAGGTGTGTGTGCGTGTGTGTGTGTGAAGGTTAGTTTGAAACTTGGCCTAGACCGGAGACCGAAAGAAACAGTTAGTAAAATCCCTTGACACGAAGGCGTTTACATAAGCTTTTAGCAAATAATTGAGTGTGCGTGCGTCGCAGTTGTTATCGTTGCTATCGTCGTCGTTGTTGTGACTGTTCTTCTTCTTCTTCTTCTACACATTGTTGTTGTCGACTGGCACGTGTGCCGTGCTATTGGCGAAATTGTACGGATTGCCCCTACTCGGGGGCCTGACCCCCATGCACCCAGCCCCAGGTCTCAGTTTCACTTCTCTAACTGGAAATTCAATTGGATTGGCAAAAATTGTTGTTTACATGCCGATTTGCTTGTTTGATTTATGCAAAATGGGTGTGCCCCCTTAATACACACACACACACGTACTCACACACTCCCGCACGCATGATGTGTGCCTTGAGATTTGGCCAAACAATCCAACGAGCGTCCGAATTAGCCGCTACTCCAGCAGCAGCCCCATCCGACCGAAGGTCTGTCCTTCTGTCCAGCCCGGAGCCGTTGCTTGTGTATTAAACGATATTAGCTGCCAATGTGCGCTGGCAGATGGCAATAGGGCTGTGTGGGCGTGGCTAGAGTGCCGTTTTCCCGATTGCGTGTGTGTGTGTGTTTGATGTCGGTTTGTGCGGAATGGGGCATGTTTCTTAATGGGCAGGCAGAACCTTTCGCTCTGAATTCGTCTTGTATTTGATGACAAACACATGATTCGAATCTGGCTTGATAAATTTTCTATTTACATATGCCGCAAATTTCACTCTGAATTGGCAGCGGCCCCTAACAACGTCGCCATCGTCAGCGCCACTTGGCATGATCGGCACGTAAACGCGTTAAGATTACGCATACGCCGCATTGGCCGTTGGCTAAAAGCTTAGTCGCTAAGTGCAGCGTACTGCGAATTCCATCAGCAACATCTCAGCCCACATAATGACCTGGCCAGCACAATACAAGGCAAGACACTCTCTCTCTGTGAGTGAGAGAGATCGAAAGAGAGGGAGTGGAGTGTGCAGTGAGAATAAAATTTGTCTTCTCCGCTGAAGTTGCAGTCAAGTTTGCCCTGAGTTGTGGGTAAACATTTTTCAGTGGCAATAAATAATAACGCAGAAAGAAATATTAATAATAAAAGCACGCAGCAGCAGTGCACACAGCGCATAAAGGGACAGCAGCAGCAGGCCAGGGCCAGCTCGACGCCGGAGCTGGAGCTGAAGTCAGATGCGCAGCCAGCACATACAATGGATGCACCCGGACCCGTACAGCAAATGGGGGCAGGGCAGGAGGTGCCGAGCTGCCAAGCTGCAGAGCAACAAGAAAAGTGCATCCACGAATAAAATCAAAGCCATCAACTGCAATTGCAGCAGACAATCTGACGGACACGCTGCCGGTGCAGGGGCAGAGATGCGGTAGATAGTGAATTGAATGGTTATTGAAAGGGCTGAATGCAGCATGGTAAAAGAGAAGAAAGGCGAAGAGGATGGGGATGGGGAAACGGAAAAGGTTTTCTGTGGAAAAACCAAAGTTTTTTTCGCCTCTCTCACTCTCGCTCTCGCGCACTTCCCTTACGGCTATAAAACTATTTTGCAAGATGCATAAAGACTTTGTCAAGTGGAAAAATATGGAAAACTTTTACATTTCGATGAAAAGTAATGCCATCTAAATTGCATGCCACTTGGGAAATATGTGTGAAAATTGTAAGCTCTGGCAGCGGCAGCGAGCAGCTGAGCCAAAAACTTGATGCGTTACCAACTAATTGCCACAACTACCACACACACGCGCACACACACGCAGATATAAACACCCCATACGGGCAACTGTGCGCTCTCCTGTTGTGGCAATTTGGGAATGGTTATTAAGCCGCATTTAATAATTCGCATAATGGACGATTCAAAGATTAGAGCTGAATGCCAGAGGCAGCTGCAGAGCGTAGGGAAAACGGCGAGGAAAAGCAGGAAAAGCAAACAATGTACAACAAGGCAGCAGGCACACTTTCAATTTTCTTAAAACACATAAAACTTGATTATCTTGATTAAATTGCAAATCAAAAACATGTTTCAAGGATTACTTGTGTGCAACACACGCACATACACACACACACACACACACACACACACACACGCGAACACACGCACACGCACACTGTGGCAAATCTTATCAAGACACACACGGATTGCGTGCACAATGGCAGGCACAGTGGGAAGCAGATATATGTTTTCAATATACATACATATAAAGTATACGCATTGTGGGCATAAATAATAATTGTAAACTGCAAGCCGCACACACACGTGTCTCTGCCTCGCTCTTCCCCTCTCTCTCTCTCTTTCTCTCTCTGCATCTGTCTTGTTAATCTGTTAACAAGAAGCTTAGATCGATTTCATTTCAAAAGTGTTTATATCACTTTAAAGTAATTACAAACAGCCGCAAGCACATGCGAACGAGCTCGACACAAAACAAACCCAACTGACTATCTGTCTCAAGTGCTTTCTCTCTTTCTCTCTCTCTCTGCTTGTGTGTGCAGTCGACCTGCTGTAATGGAAAATATTACGCAAATTGATTCTCTAAGTGGCATGTCATGGAACTGCGTTCGTCTGTTGCCAACTGCTTGGCAAGGCCATATGGAAATCCCTGGGAGAAGTTTGCACTGCTCGAGCAATAGTGCAGGTCCTCGAGTAATACAGAGGACATCTCACAATTCGAGTGCACAATTGACAAAAGCATTTCGATGCCACTTAGCTTCATCCACTTCTACATATGTTTATACTCTGCGTCCCAATTAATGAGATTATTGATTCGGTTCAGGGCAAAAACCATAGAGAAATTTACATGTGGGCGATGGGGTTTATCAATCAACTGATTAGTTGCAGCCTTGTAAGTTGCAGTCAATTTGTTAAAGTAGATTAAATCTGACTTTCATTTGAAATTGCAGTGCGAATAACCGAATAACCCATATTATTGGCATACGAGTATGTCGTATATTTATCCTGCATATACTTAAGATAAATATCAACGGATCGATTACTTTCATTGCTAAGTGAATCGTTGGATTAGTTTAAAAATTGCTTAAAGTAGTTGATATATTTACTGAGGTGTTTAAAGGGTATACCGATCCCCTTAAGTGCCTTTATTCTTGATTAATATAAGTAAGCAATCGATTTATGAACTCATAGATCTCAGCAGTTACTTAGACAAGAGACACCAAAAGTGATGTGAGGGCTTCTATATACTATGCGCAGTTACTGTTTGTATTAAATATTGTATGCCACGCCTACTCAGCCCGGAAATTGGTAATTGTCATCAGCAATAAAGCAAACTATTAAAGTTGAAAGATTTTGCTAGGATATACACACAGATGAATATTCTAATTCTATAATTAAATAACTAATTTTATACTAAATTATTTGTTCCTCGATTCATTCCATATCATTTATGTAAGAATTACTGTTTATTATAGAAGTAACAATCCATATGCCAGTCAAGGGGTAAGCTCTTTGCGTGCTTCAACTGATTCACCCTACTATATATACTATATGCTGGTCATAATATCGTTAAAAACTATTTGAAACCTGAATCTAACCTCATTCAAGCAGCCCCAACTAAACATAGCAAACAACTCGACACACAACTGACACAGTCGAGTTTTTGTTGGGTAAACATTTGCACGCAGATCTGTCATACGGCTTACTCGGGGATTGCAGCTGTAAAATGCATATTAAGTAAACTAATTAAATGCCAGATCCGCTGGAGACGCCTTAAGAGCCCGACAAAAAACTCTGCTGCTGCTGCTGCTGCCCCTGTTGCTGCAGAAACGTGCCCAGCTTCTCCTGGACCTGTCGCAGATGCACTGGCAGCTCTCAGCTTTTCGTAATGCCCTAGGTAAATCTGCAGATGTCAAAGGCTCTCCAAAAATGCTCAAACGGGTAGGGGCAGGGGGCAAGGGATGAGGGAATGGCGTAACTACACCGAGCTATGCCGAATTTTCAAGCTAATCTGACCAATTTGAAGCGCATTGTCTTCCCTTTGCTAGCATTGTTATGGTATGTGTGCGTGTGTGCGCCTCTGAGTGAGAGAATGAGTGTGGGTGTGCGCGTGTGTGCGTGTGTGCTTGGGTGTGAGTGTGGAAGGACAAAACCGAACGTGTGCGCAAAAAGTAAAGTGCCCATGGCATCTCAGTGTGTGTGTGTCTGTATGAGGTGTACGAGGGTGTCAGAGTGTTTGTTTGCCTTGCACTTATGCACATGTGTACAAACAGAGGAAGGGAGAGCAAGCTGAAGGCGGAGCAGCAGCAGCAGCAGCAGCGGCGTTAGTCGAGTAGATGACGCTGTAATAGCATTCAGAACTCTTACTAATGAGCAGAGTACGCGCAACTGTGCCAGCGTGTGTCTGTGTGCGTGTGTGTGTGTGGGTGTGTGTGGGCGTGTCTGTCGTCTGCATGGGCCGAGCAGGTGCTATGAGTCCGCCGTTGCCGTCACCTTGCCAGCGGCGTTGGCAGCTCTGCTTGAACCAATTTTACAATGTGCCGCATCAACCAACAACAAGGCAGGACCCAAGTGCGCCAAGTTGCAGCCACGCCACGCAGTCAGAAGTGTGGAGAAGGGGGAGAGGCAAGCAGCTCGAGAAACACAAGAACTGGTACACAGCAGCAGTAGAGTCCCCTCCCCCAGCCGCACCTGCTTACCCGGTACCCGGTAGCCGGCATCAGGCATCAGGCAACCGGCAGCTTCAAACTAATTGTGCAATTATTTTTGCATAAAGTGGCATAAACATGGCTAGAAGAGGCATTATGCAAGTTGCCTGACTTTTGCAACATAAGTATGAAGATGTAGCGACACCCACAAACACAATGCACACACACATACACACACACACACACGCCCACAAACCCACGTGTGAGCTCTGCCTCTGTGTCGCTGTGTGTGCGCGTGCCTAAGTGCCACTCGTACAATTTGAATGTAATATTCATTATTCTTTGCACATCGTCTGTCGGGCAGAGGCTTTTTCATAAGCTTTTTCCAGCTTTTTCCGCTCTGCTTCGGAGATTTTAAAGACTTGGCAAACTATTTGGCGGTACCTACCGACCTCATCAGCTTAAGCTGCCGGCAACATCTGAACATATTAAATATTATTATCTCTTCAGCAGCTCCTGAGCGGATTTGCTGAAGAAAATTGAAATAAATTGCAAATCTATAAGAAGTTTATTGTGAAAAAGCATATTTATGTGGGAGAGGATAGTTGGTAAGGGAGCGCTGGGTATGGTATATCTTATAAATATCGTAGTTATATTGCTGCAGTTTAATAATATTGAATATAAACAGGTGACAAGAATCTGCAATCTGTCTATCGATAATCCGTCTATTTATCCAACTATCCATCTATCCCTCTGTCAAACTTTTTATTTGTCTGTCTGTCTATTTGTCAATTAATCTATCTATTTATCTATCTGAATATGTGTATCTGCCTGATTTTTTTAATTGCTTAGATCTCACAGACTAAAATAGTCAGGTCCAACAAGCTTTGTAGCAATACTCATGTGTTTTATAGTGTTGTTTAAGAAATCAGCCCCATCTACAATACATTTAATTCCTTAAATTCTTAAAAATTAAATCAAGCGTTATTTAAAACATACAACTTTCATTTGTATGTGCAATAATTATGACCACCCAATGGCATCTGGAAATTTGATTGTGATCAGATAGCAAAAAGTGCATTTATACATTCAATATTTAGCCCTAGTCGATATTTGACAGTTTCAGAACTTGACGGAGATGACTTTTTAATAGTATTACAGAGTGGCACCTCTGCGTTGCAACTGAGATAAATGAATTTTATTTAGAGTACATAGGATAATGTTGTGAAATTAGACCGAAATAAGTTAATTAATTATTGAATATTTCTAAATTCCGCTGCAAATGTGCCAACAATAAAATTGATTTAATTTTATTTGAATTAATGAAATTCGATAAATGTTTTCAATTTACATGTATTTCGCTTAAATGTAAATTGTATTTTACATCAATCCTTAAGTAAATTCTTGCCAATTTATTCACAGTCGCAGGCAGTATAAGCAATTTATTAATATACTTGTTGCACTATGCGGTAGTGGGTATTATTGTTTCATCTTGCACTTATTAAATATTTGGTCTCCTTTCTCTCTCGCTCTCTCCTTCTTCTTTCTCACTCTCTCTCTCCTTCCTCTTTCTTACTTTCTCTCTCTCTCTCTGATTTACTCGTTTCGTCTTTGTCCCTTTAGCCAGGCAGTTATCAAAGCATGCAATCAACGATGTTTCAGTAAATTTAATTAAAATTTGCAAATTTAAAAGCCATTCGCAAGCACGTATGCATGTGTGTGTGTGTGGGTGGGTGTGTACGTGTGTGTGTGAGCGTGTGTGTGAGTGCGTGTGCGAGCTGCTTTCGCTTTGTTCCAGCTTGTTGTCTGAGGGCAAAGGAATGCGGCATTTTCAGTCTCATGTCAGTGCGGCATAGTTTCCCGTTAGCATTCGTGCTTATACGTTGGCCTGGCTTTAATTTGAATTAAATTTGCGCCAAAAGAAATTTGCTCTCTTTCTCTTTCGGATTTTTAAAGGCAGCAGCAGAGCGAGACGTAGGACGAAGGACGAAAATCGGGGCACGAAGGACGTTCTCAATGCTTTGCTATGGCATTTTTCGACAATTAAAATTAAAATTTCAATGAAATGAGCACCGAGTGTGTGTGAGTGTGTGTGTGTGTAGTGGCAAGTGCTGTGTGTGTAGAAAAGCCACAGCACAGGGCAAAGGGAAGATGGGCAGAGGGTAGCTTGCTACAGAAGGCTACAAAAACAACCGCAAAAGCCAAAACCAAACACAAATGTTACATAAAGAAAAAGTCGACTTCGTCGTCGTCGTCGTCGTCAGCGTTGCTTCGGCAGGAAAGCAGGAGCACAACAAATATGTAAATGAAATTGTATGACTCGCTACACACAGGCGTACACAAGCACACACACAGTCACACAGAAACCACACATATGCAGCAATTGCTGCAGTGCCGCGGTGGCAGCAACAGCAGCAACAGCAGCGATACTCGAGCAACTTCTAACTAGGCAAACTGTGCGCCGAGGTGCAAATGCAGCTGCAGCTCAGGTGTGGGCGTCTGTTCGTGTTGCTGTCTGCTGCGAGTGTGTGTGTGTGTGTGTGGCTTGCGTAGTTCGTTGACTTTTGAAGTTGTCGACACACACAGCAGCAGCAGCAGCAACAGCAGCGATGGCGGCAACAGCAATTGCACTTTGCCGTTACATTTATTGCAATTGTAATTGTTGTCAGTCGCAGTCGCAGTCGCAGTTGCTATTGCTGTCGACTGTCGCTGCGCAGCAAGCGTTAATTATGTGTCAACGCAATTTTGGCATGTCGAACGATGCAGCAACAACAATGACAACACCGACAACAACAGCAACAGCAACACAACGCGAGCGACAGCGGCAACGACAATCCTAACGACGGCTTGTTTAGCTAACGTGTCAAGCGGAAGTCGTTGCCAATCGAAGTCGCATCCGGTCGACAGCGTCGGCAGCGTGGGGCTGCATTTCCTGCGTTTTCGCTTTGCCGTTTGACATTGCATACTTTGCGGCGCGTGCACTGCGACTTTCGCTTTTACAGCACCCACACACAGACAGGCACACACACTCGCACACACACGCACACAGGCAAACTGGCACACACATAGTCACACGCGCCGGTAGCCGCATTTAAAATGCCTTTGCATATTTCATTAACGGTTTAAAAATTCATGAACTGCTAATTGAAAACGTTTGTCGTAACCGATACACACACAGAGGCAGGCACACACACACACACCTGACTGGCTCAGTGCGTAGCATAAGGTAGCAAAAAGGTGCTGGGACCGCACTCAAAAGCCGGGCAACATAGTTTAGCACTTTGGCTGCCCCTAGTCAAGTGCAAGTGTGTGTGTGTGTCGTGCCCAAGAAATCAAAACGTCGCCTCGACCCAAGGCAATCCTGGTATCGGGTTGGAGTCGGAGTTGGAGCTGGAGCCGTTGCCCTAGCCGAGTTTCTGTATAATGTATGCGGCCTAAGCGACCCAAGCGACCTGCACTCAAAGTTCACCAATGGCCTGGCACTTTTGTATGCGAAAATACCAACACTTGCATACTAATACATGCATGTGAGACACACACACGCGCGCACACTGGCACACCTTCAATCACTTCCGCTGAACGATGAAGTAGCTCTTTGGCACGCTATTATTTTGCCGAGCACAAGGCACAGTGCAGGCCCAATGGGAATAGAGGGGGGAGAGAGGGGAGAAAGGGGCAGGCGGAGGGCAGCAGCGTTATATGTAATTGGAACGTGTGAGAAATATCAAAGAGGGCAGCATGAGTTAGCGGGGAGACGCTTAAGTTGTAGCCCCGTTTTGCCGGATGTCCTGTTAGAAGCGTAAATAGGCATAAAACAACGAAAAGAACATTTCTATTACCCCCTCGAGAGGGGAGCGCGAAGTGACAGAGAGGAGTAGGCGGAACAGCAGCAGCAGCAGGCGAAGTAGCTGGGCATCCGTTATAGCAAAGCATAGCTAGTCGAATCGGATCGGCGGCGCCTTTAGCCAGCCGTGAAAACTTGTCTAAAGTCGAAACTCTTGTGGCGGAAGCCGCTGCCACTGGAACTGTCTAATGGCTACGCAGTGTACTCCACTGCCACAACAATCCTTTGGACTCCACGCCGAGCCGAGCCGTGTGTGTTGTGTGCTTCGCTCACTCAACTCGCTTTGCTTGGCGAATTATAAATGCAACATTGCCATGGCAATGCCGGGCTGAGTTAGGCCCAAACGCGACTGCAAAGTGCTGATTATGCCAGTAGTACTTGCAGCTCTTTGTGCTCGCTTTGCCTTCCCTTCCCACATTCCCCTGCCTGCCTGCCTGCCTACCTGCCAGCCTGCCTGCCGCCATTCAATGGCCGTCGACTACTTGACACTTGGCTGTACTCGGCTCGGCTTGGCCACTTTCTTGTTTAACTGTGCACCACAAAAGCTTGCTTAGCCAGTCTTAAAGTCCACACACACACAGACAGAGGCACAGTCATACTCAGGCACACACATAGCCACACTCAGGCACAGTCACTCAGTCACAGAGCAAAGATGCAGAGACAAAGCCAAAGGTAACAATGGCCAAGTGCCAAATACACGTGCGCACGTAGCATGCCACGCCTTATATGCCACGTCACGCCCCGCACAACCTTCCCCTCATAGCCGCCCTCTTCCCGTCGTCTGCCTGCCGCCGTCATGAGGCTGTATAAACTGCTTTTAGTCAACTTTAGTTAGTTTGGTCAATCCACTCCGCGCACGGCGACTGCCCGCTGCTAATGGAGGACCAAAGCTTTTGGCCAAAGTTTTCGTTTCTGCTGCGTTTTTTAAGTCTCGCCTCCTGCCCCGACCACGCTGGCTGGCTCCTGTTCCAGCTCCTGTTCCTGCTCCTGCTACTGGTCCACTATTTACAGCTTTAGTTTTGTTTGCTTCGTGTTTTGTCATGCCTCTTATGTCCTGCCTCAAAAAGTGTAAACAACTTTGGGCGCTCGGCCAAGTGCAAGGTGTACACTGCACACAGCGCACGCTGCGCACACATTGCACACAGCAGCAGCAGCTGGAGCTGGAGCAGGAGGAGCAGCAGCGGGAACAGCAGAGCGCACATCCACGTCGCCGCTGCTGTCCCACTGACCAGCGTCCGCTGTTAATCCGAGATGTTTGTTTACCTTGGCGCTGCACGAAGGCTGCGAGCTTCAGCTCCGTGCTGCGGCTCCTGCTCCACCCCCAGCAGCTCGAGCAGAGTAACGGGAATGCAGCCCCATTTATCTTGTGAATGCAATAACAACGACTTAGCCGGAGCTTTGAGCAGCACTGTGCAAATCCATTGAACCTGCAGTGAGTATAATAAGTTAGTCGTGAAGTTTGCAATGCATCGAGGGAGATAAATTAGACCCCGACGGAGGCAGCGATTCCCCCTTGCTGTACACGGTATATAAACAGGGTACAGATTGGAGTAAATGCACTGAAAGATTACAGCAAGCAGGGTACAAGAGTGGATGTTTGAAGCAGTCAAATTAAATCAGTTTTCCTATTTAATAGTTAAATCTACGGTATGATTCAGTGATGAATATGCAGAGTATTACTGCGTTTATGCGCAACAAGTTCATGTAAGTTCTAACTATGCTTTCACAATGCATGAAATGTCGAGGCACAGCCAACTTAACTCAGATTAGTTGGCATGTATTCGCTTACTTAAGAATGCAACTTTTAAAATTATATACTATTTTTCTTTTAAAAATATACGTTTATACCTGTGCATTTAATTTTTGTAATATATTAAAATAATTTTTATTGTTTAAATTAGCAATTTTAATTATTATTAATTTAGTCAATTTTATAGAAATTTGCCTCTCTTTTATTTATTTAATAATTTATTTATATATAAAAAGTCAATTAAGGTCAATCAACTACTTAATGGTGAAGACCATTTCAATGAATAATCTAAAATCGTAAATATTAAAATGTATGAGTAATAACAAAAAAAATATGTTAATAATTTGTTAATAATAATAAATTAATTAAATTACATTATTATTATTATTTTATTATATATTAGAATTACATTAAATTACAATTGTAATTATTAAAATTAGAACTATATAGTTTAAACTTTAGGTTAAATGCACGAAATTATGAAGCACAGCCAACTTTACTTACATAAATTTATTTTCCGTTTTCTTTTGATTAGAATTATTAAATGATTTTAGATTATCAAATAAATTGTATGCTTATAAAACCTAACTATAAATTAATCATATATAAAATCATATAGTAACACGTTTGGCATCTTAGTTAAGTAATAATAGCATGGATTCACTTTAATTTAATTTCATGAATTCAATAGTTCATAGCATAAGCATAGTTTATATGACCGTGAAGTAGATGGAGCATAGGGGCGAGGTGAAGAGGTTTAACTTACTTTGTTCTGTTTCTACGGCCAATTAACGATATAAACCGTTTTATATTATTATTTATTATTTGCATTTATTTATTTTCCATTTAAATTATGCGCAATTTGTAGAAATATAAAACGGAACAAATGCGAAACGCGCGAAACCAATGGCAAATTTTGTTAAATTTTAATTATGCCGGCGATCATTGTTGCAGTTTTTGAGTTTTAATCGCAGAAACCGCTTTAATTCGAATTTAAATTAATTAAAATCACTTACGAGCAGGCCAAACCGAATCAACAACAACAGCAACAGCAGCAACAACGTTGGCAATAATAACAACCATTTAAAATTGGCAACAACAAAAACCCAAATTAACTTTGCAACGCTTCAGATTCGCAAAAAAGCCGCAGCATGGGGTGAGGTTTTGAGAGGGTCTCGGTAAAAATGGGGCAGGAGGAGGAAGCTGCTGGAGGAGTGTGAGAGACGTTCGGGCATTGACTGAGCCAAGAGCACCACAGCAGGTGGACATAAAAGGCGCGACCGCCAAGAGCTTCCATGCGAATGGAGATCACAGCACAGAAGGGCGTCGTGTGGGGGCGTGGCATCCATGGGAGTTTATAGCGCATTTTATTTTAATAAAGACTTTTAATTGAATTTTCAATTGTTGCCGTTCACGACACGGGGCCAATACTGGGGGAGGCTGCTGCCAATGTCGATGCTGCTGCTGTTGCTGCCCTCGTTGTTGTAATTGCACTTGTTGTTACTGAGGCTGTTGTTGTTGTTAGTATCATTATGATAGTGTGTAGGGTATATCAGTAATGTGTGTTGTTGTTCGGGCAGCTGTAGTTGTTTCTGTTGCTGTTGCTGTTTCTGCCGTCGCTGATGCTGTTACTTTTCAATAACACGCCGTAAAAGCGCAAGTCCGTGGTTAAACAATTACGCGGCAGAGAATGCACCCGGCTGTAGATAAGCGGCTGCCAGGACGTCCTATCCCCTACTCTCGCCGTGCCATGCCTTGCCGCAGCAATCAATGCCCACGACTGCACCCACTTGCGCTGCGGCTTCTCGGTTTGCATTGACAGGCGGACAATGCCGCACTCGAGGGGTTGATTTACACATGCATCGCATCGCATCGCCATCGCCATCGCCATGGCGTCCGCCACTTCCGGTTTCCGGCTGCGCTGCTTAGTGCCCACACAATGGCAGCGAGGGAAGGGGAAGACGAGCGAAAAACGCGACTGCAAATTGCGCGAAAAAACTATTAAATTTGCAACCAATAAACGTGGCAACAATTAAAATATTCTGTATGCCGCTTCCGTTGATGGACAAGCGGCAAAAAGGCGCATCTCGATTTGTTCTTTTGTTATACCCTGGTGGCCTGAAAGCGGGTATATTAGTGCAAATCAAATTATAAACTTGTAAGGGTATTTGTTACATTGATCTCAGCTTATACCTCTGACTATCTATAATTTGATTAACAGTCGTTGGTTTTGGCTTTCCTCTATTTCCCGCTTTCAGCAGTTTCTCCAAATGCTTTACAGGCCATCTAACCATCGAGTATGCTCAGCTCATTTTATTTATTATTTATTTATTTTTTTACACCTACATAATTATGGAATTTCAATCATTTATTTATAACATGTAAATAAAATGTACATGAAAGTTATGCATTTTATTAATTTTTAATTTGCAGCGCCGTGCAGCGGTTACACTGTTGTTATTGCAAGTGTTGCAGCTGCTGCTATTGTGTGCGCTTACTTCTACATACACACACACACTTAAACACACATCTATACTCAGCTGCCATTGTGTTTTTGTTGTTGCTGTTCGGTGCTGATACAGTTAACCGATTTACGGCGCATTTTTAATATGCACTTTCGGTCCGCATTGTTTGTACTTCAATTTTATAGTACAAAATTTTCAATTAGTTTTTCATGTACTTTATTGGCTATTGTTTTCCGCTAAGTGCCCGCATTTGCCCCACACACACGCACACACTTTCAACAAACTCACATGGCTTCAACCTCCCCAACTGTACACTCACTTTCCGCTGAATGTGCATGAATAGAGAACCACATTCACTCATTGAATCTATTGTGGTTTTTGTACCGATTTCAATTTCAATAAGCAATATTTTACATAAATAAATAAATTCCATAGTCCACTTAGAAGTTTCAAGTTCTTTGTGGGTCAAGTGTTCGATAAACCACATTCGTATTCAAATGAAATTTGAAAAGCATTATTCTATATCTTTTTTTTAACACTCATAACTGACAAAATCAAAGGGTCTTTATGGTATTTGAAGTATTGTTCATACCAACATGGCTTAAGAATCTCAAAATTGTCTTACCAATATGAAACTGTGAAAACATTAACAATTTGCAGTAGTAGAGCACAGACAGCGTTGCTCGAAACTACGAATGTCTTCGACTTCAATAACTTCTGTTCTTATTATTCCATCGAATGGAAATTTTAAATGAAGTGAAATATTCAAACCAGCTAACTAAATATCAAAGCCAACAATTATATATTTAATAAGTAGTGTACTAATGGAGTTGACCAACATTCAAAATAATAATGCTACGCGTATGTTATAAGCCTTCATGCAAAATTTATTGTCTCTAGCTGTTATATTAGCTGAGATCTCTGCGTTCGAACAGACAGACATAGCTAATTCACATAACTAAATAGCATAAGACCTGCCTAACTCAGCAAGCGGATCGCAACTACTGCTGTTACCAACGAACACCATAATTACTCACCCTGTTCTGCTGCGGAGGGCAAAAGTGTAGGGCTTCGCTTCACTTTCAGCTGGCTGGCAAAGAGCAGCAGACGCAAATTAAAAACAGGGAAAGGTGGAAAAGACATGAGAATACTCGTGTCTTTTTGTTTTCTTTTGTCTGACTCTCAAACGAAACCGGAGAACCGCAAAGTTGCTACTGACCAAAGGACGAGAGAGACAACGGATGAGAGACGAGAGACGAGAGGCACAGTGCAGCAGACGGTGGCATAGCATAAGAATGTTGTTGCGGTTTTCCGACATTTTGCTGGAATTGTGCTGAACCCAATGCCGTACTCAGAGGCCGAGACCGAATCCAAGTTGGGAGTCTCGAGGCTGTGTCCAGAGGCTCGTCTACAATGTCGACTCGACTGACGTATGCAAATGGGAATTCGCAAAGCAGGCAGTTGCTGTTGCAGGCGGCTCTCCCTCTCTCTCTTTTTCCAGCTCTCTCTCTGCTAGTTGCAAGTTGTCAAAATCAATTTCAAGCCGTAGCACAAACTATAGAAAACGACTGGGTAAAAGCGATGATGGAAAGGGTAAGAGTAAGAGGTGTAGAGGGGGGAGAAGAGCGGGCCATGTTGAGGTGTGACTGCATTAATTAAAATTTGAATGCAATGCCAAGAGAAAAGCGCACAGCTAACAAATTTTTCATAGGCTAATAAACTTGAATGCCTGGCCAAAAGCGTGCGAGAGGGAGAGAAACAGCTGCGAGAGAGTGACAGAGAGAGGGCAGGCTGCAGGTGTAGTGGGTGGCGCAAGGCGCTCGCCGTGAGCAAGTGGTGGCCCACAACTTGTTTTTTGCCGCACTGTCACCCAATTATGTCACACAGTGTACAACAAATTAATGCCTCGTTGCGTTGATTGCGTCGAGTGCGGCTGCCGTTTCCGTCAAGAGAGTGCGAAAGAGAAGGCGTGTGAGAGGGTGAGCGAGAGGGCGACAGGCAGAGCGCATGAAAGTATGCAATACAAAAAGAGCACGCAAAAGTAAAATCACTAAAAACAGCAGCCGACCCAAAATCCAGACACGGAGGCCCAAGCCGTGCCTGACGGCCGGTCGTCAGTTCCCGTGTATTTGTATATGTGTGTGTGTGTGTGTGTTGAAGTCTGGCTCTGTGTGTGTGTGTGTGTGTGTGCGAGCGTGTTGGTGTGTGATTGCGTGACAATTCCAAACAGATTTAACCGCCAATTTAAAATGAAGTCAATACAAGCGAAAGCAACTGAACTGCAAGCGAGCTACAACCAGTGAAAGTTGATTCACAGCAGCATACCCTGTATAGCGCCTGTGCAGGTAGCGCGCAGTACAGGGTAGCGCCACAAGGTGTTACGACCCGACGATAGATCATCGGCCCGTCAGCATCGACACAGACGTCCGTTCTGCTTGTTTTTTGCCCATGCAACATTTAAATACGCACTGTGGGCAATGGCGGGGCGGAGCAGTACTCACCACTGTGCCACTGTGCTGGGCAGCGGTGCGTGCTCGCACCGCCAGCTGTAAAATGTATTGTAAATTTCACGCTTTTTTCGACTCGTCTCCGCGGCGGTTGGGCTGACTCTGTGTGGGTTTTTCATTCGTTTTTCAGTTTTTTTGCATTTGTGTCAGACAAACGATTTAAATGAAATAAATTACAATAAATCACTCAATCGGTTTAAATAAAAATGTTGCTCTTGTAATGAGATCTCGAGCCGAGACGGCAAAAAGTGACGACAGTGAGCGAGAGAGAGAGAGAGAGAGAGAGAGAGACAGACAGACGAAGTGATTACATAAAAACGACTCGGAATCGGTGATTTAATTTGATTTTAAGTGTAGTCTCACTCTCCCCTCTCTCTCTCTCTCTCGTTTCTCTATCTGCAAGTGCTTTAAATATATGCCCTGCTAATCCCGCTCGAGTGAGCTAGATAGCTCTCTACTAGTTTCTCTATACTCGTTGCCATTTCTACTCATTTGAAGCCTATTCATACCTGGCCACTCGATGCCCAAATACATTTGGGGCGGCACAGTGAGCCATAAACCAATTGACAAGGCAATCATTTCGGATGGGGGAGGAATCGCATGTTTGAATCAAAGTAAAGTCCATCTTAATAGTTGTTCTTGTGTAGTTGTTTTCTCCCTTGACCCACTCGCTTGCTCCTACGGCTGGCTGGGATTGCATGGCTCGTTCTTGGTGCTTAATGGCAGCCAGCAGTGCATGTAAATGCCATGACAATGGCTTCGGGATATGGGGCAGGGAGTAGCCGAAGAGCAGGAGATGGCATTACACGCAGACGGACGAACCAATGTCGGGGTCACTAGAAGACACACAACGTTCTGTATCCACCTGAGTTGTCAACAAACCGTGAAATTATCAACCCAAATTGGACGACAAGCTGAAGCGATGCAGGGGCAAGTGTGTAAGGGGGACTGCTGGCAGATTTGTATTCATTCTTTGGCATGGACAGCACGTCTTAATACATATGTTAAGCTGAGCAGTTGTCGTCCCTCTCGCCCGCTCTCTACTTTTCTCTCTGCTCTAGCGAAAAGCTTTTAATACAAATTGAAAACGCTTGAGGAGCCCAAGGGGCAACAAAAAAAGGCAAATGCTCACAACGATCCAAGACATCGCACTTGTGATAAGCAGCCAGGTTACCTGGACAGCACAGTCGCTGTGTGTGTGTGAGTTTGAGTATGAGTGCTCCAATTGGCGTTTAAATGAGTGGCCAGATAAGCCGATGCTTCACTAGTTTGCAACGCACAACTAGACGCCGAGGAAGAGTGACTCCTTGTCTGCTTCTTTTGTTGTGTTCTAGAAATCTAACCTTCACTTGACTGTGCTCGCTCTGTCCCTCTCAGCATCTCTATCTATCTCGCTTTCCATCTCTCTTTTCATCTCTCGTTCTTGCTCTACTTTTGCATAAATGTCAGGCAAGACTATTTGCCAGGGATTTCGCAGAGCCGCAGCTGTTTATCTTGCTTTCAAGTGCAACGGAAAGTAGAACGTGCAGCAGGGCAGTGCAGGCGGGCGGCGGGAGGCGAACGGAAATGCGCTTTATGCAGCATTTAAATGCCCCCGTTTCCGGGGCAGTGCGCGCCGGCCATTGCCGTTGCCGACCTTCAGATGCCTCAATTATTTCATTAAGTAAAACGTTTGCATTTCACCTAATTCCACCCAGTTTCGAAGCCAGTCGAGCCGGGGTCGAGCCGTGGCCACATCCGTTGCATTCGTGTGCTAACACGCAAAGCATGGCGCGCCAGGGAGACGGACCCCAAGCTGGAGGCGAGACTTGAATCTGGTATCGGTGAATCGCAGTGGCAGCCGAAACACACGGAACGGAATTTATTTCTCAATTCCTACTTCAATTTCGCAAATTGAATGAAAAAGCGCTTAAAAATATACAAAAGCAGCAGCCAAGCGCCGTTGCCGTGCTTCTCCCGTCTAGCTCCGCCTGTGCAGCTCCTGTTGCCAAAATAATGTAACAAAAGCAGAGCAGAGCTGAGAGCTCGGCTCGGTCCGGTGTCGGATCAGCTGCAAAAAAGGCAAACGAATGTCGGAGCAGAGCGAAAGGAAATCTTACAAATAAAACGGAAGTTAATTTACTACGTAAACCGAAAAGCATGGCGCAGCCACATCCGGTGAAACGGTGGGCGGTGACGACGGGTTGCAGTGTGTCGAGTGCGGGGGGGCAAGGCAGTGCGGGTACAAGGAAATACTGCAACTGGGACTGGAATCGTTTTGCTAGCGACGGACGAGCTTCGCATACAGCTGCCCATTTAATTGGCCAACTTTCTGCTGCTGCTGCTGCTGCTGCAGTCGATGCCGCGTTAAGGTGGCCAAATATTTGCACATGCAACAGACGCGACTGGGGCAGGATGGTAAGGGGAAGGGAGTGAATAGGGGACAGGTGCAGTTCGCACTTAAAAGCGCTTATTACGTTTAACAATTGCGAATATCGGCGCGAAATGAGAACGTTGCGAGCGCCCAGAGCAGAGCAGACAGGATTACTTTGCATAATTTTAGGGGCATACAAATAACAGGTAGCTACACACCCACACAAACACACACACACCAACATCTTACTCTGCACTCATCCAGGTTACTTCTAACCGGGTGCGCCAATGAAAACGGAAGGAAATTTCACTAGCAGCGAGAGAAGAGCTCGGTGTGTGTATGCCTGTGTGTGTGTGAGTGTGCAGCTGGGGCGTGGCAGCGCAACAAAGGCGCATTAGAGCGATAGCGCAGGCCAGCACAAGTATTTGTTATGCGGTAAAAATGCATAAAAATCCCTAGACCGAGACCGAGACCGGCATTTATTTAAATTTATGCCGTTATAACGTAATTTTGCATTACCCCCAAAAATGATGGCGTCGGCGGCTTCCCAACTCAACTTTCCGCCACTTTATTGTTGCGCCTGTATGTGTCTGTGTGTGTGTACTTTTGTACGAGTGTGCGCCACACTTTTTGCCGAGGTATTTTTATGTGCACTCTCTTTTTTTCTCTGCCACAGACTTGAAAATTTTTGTGGTGGCGCACAAAGCCCGCGGCCAAAACGTTTCCGCTTTTATTTAAACTAAATATTTGCAATTGTTATTTGTATCTATTTCTATATATACCACAAATATATATATGTATATATATACAACTGCATTTAATGGGATTGTTTTCTACCCACACACCAAAATTATATTCAGCCAAGTCTCTTTTTTTCTTGCTCCCAACGGAGTACTGCGATACAAAAGCGATTCATTTGTTATGCATATGAGGTGAAGTTGAATTTGCGCTGTGGTTGTGCGGGCATAACAAAGGAATTCTTGCTGCCAGTGTTGTCTAACAGCGCTTGAGTGCGGCTTCCGGTTGCACGATCAAACTTTGAGTAATGTGCGATTTTTTTTAATTTTCCCTACAACTGAAATTGTATAACGAAATTTCCAAAAATTTGAATAGTTATAATTGCAAGATTCGGTTTATATGGAAGTCAGTTTGCATGTTACTGCTAAGAAGTCCTACCATAACTGATAGTATCGATGATTTAATAGTTTCTTCGGTGAATCGATAGATTTTTCAATAAAGATTGTTTTTAAAGAATTTTCAATGTATAAACTAGCTTTTGCCTAAAACACTTGAGATAAACACTAAGCATAGAAATAATAAAATCATTTTTGCATAATAATTCGATAAATCGATAGTATAGATAGTTATAGTTGTATAATATCGAAAATTGTTTCTTTTGCGGCTCTAATTATCATAGGATTGTTTAAATGAGGTTGGCTACAATTTGCAAATTATGCATAACCATAAATGAATAACCCATCCGAAGCAGCAAAGGCGCAGTCTATATAGTTACCAGCTCAGATATCATCATGGAATTCAGAGCTGAAACAGTTTATCTGCAAATTGGGAACACTTCTCGTTTCTTAATCCGTTTGCAGCATCGAGGCAGCCCAAAGTCAATTAACTAATTAGAAAACCCCAAGCAAACGTATCACTAGAATGCAGCCTTGCTGTCTAATCTGTGACTGTGATGTAATGGGATAAGGCGTGAGGCGTGAGGCATGAGGCGTGTGGCGAGGGATGGCAGCAGTGCATTCAATCAAATGTAACTGTAACAGTGTAACGGCGTAACAGTGTCTTCAGTTAGGGCTGCCATTGCTGCTACTGCTGCTGCTGTGTGTGTGTGTGTGTGCTGTTTACTGTTTTGAATACAAATTAGGCAAAGTGATGGCCGACTGCGACATGCAACAGCCGAGCCGAGCTGAGAGTAAACAGACACGCCTGCTCCAATCAAGTGCCTGCGATGCGCAGAGCTGAAGAGGACAACGACATTCTTGTCGACGCTGTCATTGATGAAATCGACTTAATTTAAATTCAAACTAATTAATTAGCTGCAGATACTCGTGGAGACTATGCAAGCCGAGCCGAACGGCAATGAAGCCATCTGCTTTACCTGTGTCTCGAGCACCGAGTCCAGCCTGACTCTCGGCGAATATGTTGTTCATTATTTGTGCTGCTGCTGTTTAGGCTAATTAAACGCACAATTTGTATGTCTGGGCCTGGCCTAGAGCCTGGGTCTCAACAGGGCAATAGGCTCAATATCAATATCTCACACCATCTAATCATGATATCAGGTCGCACACTCTCCCTCGTTCAATGATTTTGTTTAGCTCAGTGATTCGGAGAATTGAGCTCTGCTCTGCATACGTGCTGTGCTGTGCATAGTACAGGCGAGAGAGAGAGAGTAGAGAGAGAGAGTGGGGAAGAGTGGGAGAGAGAGAGAGAGGTATTTGAATGTCTGTCATGAATTGATACCAATTTGCAATTGTTAATGAAACGCTTTGTGCTGTGCCGATTGCATTGCAGCCACGCCCCAAGCAACTAACACCCAGCTACGTTTGTGTGTGCGAGAGTGTGTGTGGGTGTGCGAGTGTATGGGTATGAATAGAGCAGCAACCTCATAGCACAGACAGTCGCTTTTTGTGTCCGCTGTCAGTTTCTCTCTATTGCACTCCAATCTACAGAGTTCATTTCACTTTCCTTATTTTCTTTGACATTCGAGTTACATTTTGGCCAAGTTTCGCACATTTGTGTGTTTGTCAATGCAGCACGAAAGGTTACAAATCCCCCTGGGGGCGAACTGTGAGCGTGTGTGCGAGTCAGTGTGAGTGTGTGTGGGCGTCTCTGTCAGTCCATCCAGTGTGTGCTGCTCGTATGCTTTCGCTCATTTCAATTTTGTAATTGAGATTAGCACTTGGGAATAATGGAGATCAGATCATTTAATTAACTTTTCGAGCACATCGAGTCCTGCAGGTCGTTCTGCCACAGTGTCAAGTGCCTTGAATTGCCAGTTCTGCTCTGCGCTCTGCCTGATTGTCTGATTGTCTGTGTGTATGTGTGTCGCTTGTGCTGTGCGTATTGCTCTGTCTGTGCTACTGATTGAGGCAGCCCACGTTCAAATCCAATAATTTTCCCACTCTTGGCTGACCAATTCCCCTTTTACATCGCCTGCCTGTTAATTTACTTTGCTGCAATTTCATTTGTTAATTTGCATTCTGCATATTGCTGGCATTTTTTGGTCAATTTGGGGAAATAATTTGCTGTGAGTGCTGCCAGCACATACCTATAATACCTAGCATAAACAGAGCTCTAATTTCCCTTTGAAATCGGAATGCCACAAATGTCGTTGGTCAGCCTGTCTGTCTGCCCATCTGTCCGTCTGTCTGCCTGTCTGTTTGTGGTGTCTGCCTTGACTGCCGGTTTCAATTAGCAGCTGAAGCACTCCTCGAGCACTGTTCAGATCTTTTTCAGGCTGTGCATCTCATTTACACTGGCTAAGGATATGCTCAGGCAACATCTTTGTTGTGCACTCCTCGTCTACTTTATCTTTATTATCACATTTCAGTCTGTTTCTCGTTCTCGCTCGCACCCTCTGGCTCTGTCTCAGTTTCAAATTGCATTCAGCTGTTTGTTTTTAAGCGCTGTCATGAGAATTCAAAACTCTCTTTGAATAATTTTATTTATTTACGAGTATTTTCGCCATAGCTTGATGGAAAACTTTTTGCCGGCACCAAATGCAACTGCCTCGTCGACTTTTGTCATTCACTTGTTTATTTAGTTTTCTTTCATTTTACTTTCTCTTCCACGACTTGTCGTCGTATGTCAAAAGTTTTGCTTTGACCCCCGCCATTGCCATACCCATTCCCCTGGCCTTCCTTGCCTTTTTTCTACACAGTTTGGCCAATTGATGCCGTTTTGAGTGAGAACTATGCATTGTGTACGGCTGCTGCAGTGCGTCGTTGCACGTCTTGTGTTTTAATTAAAAATGACTCAACACCAATGCAGCCATTTGTGCTACAAAGAAACAAATAAGATTCCTGCCCTCCTACGCCCGCAACCGGCCACCGCCCTGGGCGTGCAATAATTTGCAGGCGTAAACTAAGGAAATTTGTTTCTTTTCAAAAGCCATTTGAGCATAGTTTTAAAGTCGGAAACTTGAAAAGAAACTTGGTAAGGGAAGCTACGATTGGAAACAGTGAAAGCAAAGAGAGTGGCAGAACAGAGACCGATAGAAAGGAGACGCAGACTCAGGCTTATTCCTACATTTTTGGCCAAGGCAATTGAGGTAAAAGCCAACACAACAACTTAATCGTCTATTGTGAAATTACGATTTCCAATTGCCTCGTTGTACCCTCGACCCTTGAAAATGTTCAGAAAAGGCTATATTCACTTAATGAAAGTGTATGTAACAAGCAGAAGGCGTGATATACGCCCCAAATCGCTGGCCAAGTCTACTTAGCCAGTTTTGTCTGTATGAACACATAGATCTCAACTATTACAAAAGCTAGAGACATGAAATTTGGAATGTAGATTCCTTTATACCACAGGCTTTTGAAGTTAATTTAAAATTGTTGGTGCCACGCCTATTACCCTTTAAAATTTGAAAACTTGCATTTTCTGGGAAAAGTATTAGAGCATTATCATTCTGCAGAATACTATCCTTACCTAGCTTCTAAATAGGGCAAGTGAATTAATGTGGATCAAAATTGGGCAAAGGGTATCATAATGGCGGGCACGCTCGACTGTAGCTATTGTAACTTGTATCTTTGTAAGATTGTGGCGTAACTCTCGAGTTGAGGAAGAGGGCGTGGTATTTAAACAGACAACAAGTCAAACAGACAGCATTGCATTGTGCTGTGCAGTCGAATACATTTGGCAGATCAATCGAAATGCATTACGCATACGCAGGGTGGGCCACGGTGCAATGCGAAATAGACTGCGCAAGCGGCGGGTGAAAGGTGAGACGTGTGTCAGATGTGCGGTTAATTAGGCTCTCAAAAGGTTGCACGCCATTTTGTTGTCAGAATCGGTGCCAGTGCCAGTGCCTGTGCCTGTGCACAGGTATTTGACAGCCAGCCAAATGGTTGCTCTCAAATTGCACAGCTCATTAAATTCATTCAATGGGGACATAACATAGCTGCGTGGGCGTGGCACGGTAGGTTGAGTTTGTTGGGTCGCTCGATTGTGCTGTGCATTTCCAGTTTGCAATGCCAATTTATCGTATCGTTGCATACTTGCAGGCGTCGACTCGCACTGCCTGTTGTCTGCTTTTAGGCGGCGCCATCAATGCGCCACGCCTGCCGCTCGCGACGAACTTGTCACAACTTTTTGAATGCCTTTTCGTTAACTTCTTGGCGCGAAAACTTGGCAGTAAAATACTTTGCGCAAATATTGTTTTCCCAAGCTTTTGTTGCGCTAAGCGCCAACGACCCCATGCCCCTTCCCCTTCCCTACCCAGGCCTGCCCTGCCGCCCTAACGCTTGCAGAGTTTCCGCTCCGGCAGCGTAAATTGTATCAATGCGCGTCAGTCTTTTCAGGAGTTTGCTGCTTTCTTCCATTCTTTCCTTCATACTTGTTGTGTTGTGTTGTGTTGTGTTGTGTGTCTTCGCTGCTTTCGTGCTTTTGTCTTCCACTTGCGTTCCACTGCCATGTATTGGCATTTTCTGCGCTTATTTGTATCGTTTTCGCACACTTTGTTGTTGCTGCTGTGTTCTGTTTTCGTGGTTGCGTGCTGCAACGTGCAACGTGCACGTCTTGCAACAGATTTTACTCTATACCCCTTCTTCTTTTTTTGGCAATTTCCTTAAAACGCAAACTTGAAAAGTGGCATGAAATATTTGTGGTGCCTCGTCTTGCCCTGTTCTTTTCTATTTTCACAAAGTTTTCAAATCAATTGTGCCATCGGGTTTGTAACAATGTCAAAAGCAACGGGTAAGCTATGCAAATTTTTAATTCAAATTCGTACGTAAGAGAAAAGAAGCAGGCAAGTTGCCGTTGATACCTTAATGGTGGCGATTGATTGGCTTCAGAATACCCTACATCGACGTGGATTATATCAATCAGCATTTTTAATGCAATAAACAACTTATTCGATACTCACAATTGCTCGCTTCAGTATGGAGTCGTGGCTCGATTCATAGGCGTGCAGCTTCGAGGGTATCTCCAGCACACTGGGCGTGGCCAACGTGTGCTTATCGATGGCCGGCCGTATCATGTCGGCATAGATCTGATTAATAATTATAATGGCAATATCATCGCGTTTCAGAAAGCGCTTGAAGCAAGCTTGAATTTGCTTTGCAGAAGTGTCTGCAAAAGAAGCAGCAAATGGAAATGAAAACGCAACGAGCTTCTGCTGCAGCTGCTACCTTTCTCGACGACCATAAAGTTGGCCTCGCGACGCTCGTTGACCTCTCCAATGCCGCCAAGCAGAAAGCCAACACAGGTGTCCTGCCGAAAGAGAAAGAGAGAGAACATTTAAGTCTGTACATGTGCTACGTGCACTCTAACCTCATCGCCTATGACAGCCAATAGTTTTCCCTCCGATTCAATTGATTCGCTCGACATTTTTTCTTTAAGTTATCAGAGAACACTTAAGCTATAATGCTCGCAGCCGAAAGCAACTTGTTACCGATAATGGAAAGCCTACTTCATGCCGGAAAATGTTAAATTGTTCAACTAATTTGCCGAATTCCAGCACGAGTTAATTGAATAATCGCTCATACGCTATGGTTAAGGTGGCTTTGCTAACCCAAAAATGCTGTAGGCTGAGGCAGTAACTAGTCTGCGTTGATTTGTGAAATAACTTAGCAGCGAAATGCGAATCGAAGCCATTCCCCAAAAACAAAACAAAACAAAACAGAGAAAATAGTGGAAAAAATAAGCAGGGCGTCGTAGCTGCACTTGACAGCTGCGGCGCATTTGATGGCAAATTGTTTGTTGCGTTTTGCTGCAGTTTTTAGATTTTTCGTTTTGTTTTTGTTTTTGGTTATTTTTATTTTTGGTTTCTGTGTAGTGTTGTGAAGCGTAAAACAAGTTTTATAATTGTTTAAAATGTTTGCTGCCAACGTCCATTGCAATGCAATTTTATAACGAATTTTGTCAGTTGGCGCGCTCGAAACTTAATCGAGAGCAGCGCGGCGCGGCGCGGGGCGGGACTGCGACGGATGCAGCTGTTGTTGCCACGCCCACTCGGCACAGTTTACGCAATGTTGCGCTCAAAAACTTTAATGCTGCGACAGCTCCTAATTGGATTAGATAACTTCTCGAAAGGGTTTAACATAACACAACAACGCACAGGCACGAGCTGCCACACACGCACACTCACACACACGTGCGCATAGGCATACGCACCCACTCAAAGCGGCAGATACACGTTGCGCATACGCCGCATTACTCGAATTGTCTCTGACAAAGTGAATCGTTTCGAATCCAAAGCCGGTTATATGCACCATTATTGCTTTCCTTTTCGCCGTTGCTCACTCATTTGCGTTACGTAGATGCACAACAACCACAACATCAACAACAACAACATTTACAACCACAGCGAGCTCTAAAAACCTTTGCGCTATATTTAGCTAATTGTCGGACAAACTTTCAACAATGTTGCCACTTAAATTCGACTCGAGCGTCGAACTCCAATCTGAACTCCCAGTCGAATCGCTTTTTCAGATCAGCTCGAATTGTTTGCATATCAATGGCCACTTTGCTATCGTTGCTGTTGTTGTTGTTGTTGCTGCTGTTGTTGTTGTTGCTGTTTCTGTGGCATAACTAATTATGATTAATGCCTCGAAGTGAGCCCGTGACATTTACACTTAATTGGCAGCGGTCGGCGTCCGGCACTTGCACAGTGGGCAAACACATATATATGTATCGCAGTTAACGTACTGTAGGCACATTGAACCCTTGGCTGAAGCATCCAAAAAGCAGCCGAAAGCCTTCCTGTGCCGGCATATTGCATCGCAGCAAATTTGGCATAAATTGCCCGACGCCGTTGCAAATTAAATTGCATCGAAAATCAATTCAAGCCCCATTGCAATAACCAATAAATACACCATGCCCCATACCCAATCCCCATCGAATTCCAGCCAATAAGTGACCTTTTTTTGTTCGATTTTTCTACACAAGCTACGAGCTTTGGATTGCTGGATCTATTCAGTCATCCAGGCACAGTCGGCGACGGTGCGACAGCAAGCGGCATTTTATGCTGTTACCGGTTTTAGTTGATTAACTGGCTAAAACGACAACAACAACAAAAGCGGCAGCGGCAGCAGCAACGACATTCTGTGACTTTGTTGGCTTTTGATTTTTGTAATATGGTTGCGGCGAGATCGCATATGGTGCTGCCTAGAAATTTTCACTTATGCATCTCACGTTTCGCCTATTTTCCTGTTAAGCGTTAAATGCTTTGGGTCAACAGCGTGAAGATGGCAAAAGGGGGCAGTCGGGGAGGAGGTTCTTTGTTTTCTCTTTTTACCTAGAATACATTTCAGTGCCCCTTACCCCTTGGCATATTAACAAAACTTTCGATATGCCTTGGGTTCTAATGCCGATGGTTTAATTGTAATAAATGTGCAGAAAAGTTGTGGAAAAAGGCAAGAGAGAGTGGGCTTAAATAAGAGAGACTTGCAAGGAGAAAGACGAGAGCAAGTGAAAAGATGGAAAGATAGAAAAGAGAGAGAGAGTGGGTGTGTGAGTGTGAGAAGAGGAAAAGAAAGCCGATGTAGGAGACAGATAATGAGATTGAGAAAACGAAAGTAAGACGAGCCGAGATAGAAACAAATAACGAAAGTGCAACATGGGAGGAAGCAGGCAAAGAGAGCGATAGGGAGAGCGAGGGATAAAAGAGATATAGAGCTGAGAAAAGTGAGAGATATAGGGAGAGAGAACAGCGTAATGAGACCTGTCCAATTAAAGTTTACTCTCCCCTTACGACACGTTTGTTTGTAAAACTCGTTAGATATTTTATGCCATCACAGATAAGATTAAAGCTATAGCTAATCGCAGTTTTGATCAGCTGGTTAAGTCAGTTTCCCCCTGCCCCTGCCCCATCCCACTTGCTGCAGTCACTAATGATGCCTGCCTGCCTGGCTAAGACGCCTCATTTGCCTCAGTTGCTCTCGTTTGTTTTGTCTCGCCCGTTTGTTTCGCCTTTCGCCCTTTCCATTTTCAACATTTAAGGCAGCGCACACACACTCTCGCTTGTGTTATTTATACAGTGCTTGAAATACCATAACATTTGCCAGCTTATGCAATACGTGGTAGGGGCACGAGTGCGCCGGCTATGCCAACTGCTTCTGTCAGGCATCGTCGGCGTCGTCGTATGCACATCACGCAAATCAAGTCACACAAAATTCGCAATACGCTTTCTTCGAGGTGATTTGAACCTTTCGAAGCTGCTGCTGCTGTTGCTGTTGGTGATGCCTACTGCTGCTGTCTGCCTGCCTGCCTGCTGATTATTCAACAATTTTTTATTGAAAGCTAAAGACGCGTGCAAAAATATCAACAACAAGAAAGCAATGAGCGAAATGTCAAATGCAGGCGTCAAGTAGAGAATACATAACATTGATGCGACATTAGCGACAACACAGCACAACAGAAACAGCAACAGCAACAGCAACAACAACAGCAGCAACAGCAACTCCACGAAGATGCCTGCCTGGTCGCCATTCACTTGACAAGCCACCAATTCATTCACTTTGTTTTTGCAGTTTCCATCGATTCAATCGAACTGTAAAATTAGCATAATGACATTATAATAAACCAAACGACAACAGCAACAGCGGCAGCAACAGTCGTCGCATTAACTGCAGCATTTGATGGCAGGCGAAAGGCGCGCGAGTCGACAGGAAGAGGGCAGCATTTAAAAGCCAATTTTAGCCATGTTGTAGGAGTACTGTATGGGAGTGTGCGTGTGCTCATAGTTAACTGCATAAATAATACTTTTGGCTGTGGTTGCAGCTGTGGAAATTCTGCATACCCCGCTTGGCCGCAAGCCAAAAATGGTGTCAATGCATTGAACACAGCCCGTTGGTTTTCCTGCCCGGGTTGTTAACCTCCCGAACTGACCGACGCGACGCGACGCGACGCAGCGCGCTGCGTATTTGTCGATTCCAGTGACGAACTGGGTCAGTGTGCGGCATTGCTGCTGATGTAGCCAAAACCGTTAATAGAAATGCATTAAAGCCGTAAATTGTCGAAGCGTTTGTTCCAATTTTGCGGAGCATGCCGCGCATTAGTCTTAAGTAATGTACGCCCGCAAATCACGTTTAGGAATCAGAATTTATCAAAAACATCACGTAATTATCGAGTAGCCGTCATCGATTGATACCCACACACACAGTGCTGTATATGGGTGCCCCACACAAAAAGAAAAGTATCTGCAGTTGCGACTTATTTTCAAATTCGCAGCAGCTGCCTGACGAATTCAACAGCAGATGCGTTTGATTTCTGCTGTTCCCAGAGCTGCCAGTGTTGCGTCTTCCACAGATTCAGCGCAATTGTTGCCATCACACAATATAAGACTGCGTGTGTGTTGGTGTGTGTCTGTTTGTGTGTGCGTATTGTATCTTATTTTATATTCCAATCACAAAAGGCGTTGTCAAAGCGGCGACAGCAACGCCAAAAGTTGTTGCCAGCACAAACCAAGCCCGTCTTTGCGGGATTGTGGGTGGAGACGGGGCTGGGGGGTCTCGAAAAGAATCTATAGAAGTGATCGTCACGTCACACGCTCTTACGGATTGGCAGGGGCTCAGCTGCTAATGGAGTTTACTTAGTTGTTCGAGGAAACGAGGAACGTTGACATCAGGCGGCGGCATACGCAAAATTGAATGAATGCCGGCAGATTGAGAAAGGTTTCTGATAGACATCTTTCAGAGAGAGAGAGAGAGAGAGAGGACGAAGTTTTTTTTCTGCCTTGTTCAAGATTTATGCTATACCGTGGGGATTGGCAACAAGCATAAACAATTAGCAACTATTTTTAAACCATGCGCCGTATCTATTTCTGTGCATCTTAAAGTGTCGCCGCTACTCGGCTCGATTGGACTGTTTTCTAAGCTTGCTTGGGTATTTTTGTTATCTTTGGTATTATTGTGAGTATTTTTTATGCCAATAGCTTTGACTTTCGATTGGATGACACAGCGCAATAAGCCTGTGGTTCGACTTTTTTTTTTGGCTCCAATCGGAGTGAAGGTTGCGGCAGGTGGGCGATGGCGCAGCTTGCGTTAAACCTTTTCAAACGACTCTGCCGCTTAATTGCCCATTTAAATTAATATAAATTTCAATTTGCGCACAGGCACAACAACACACAGAGGGCACACACACACACCGGCACAGGGAGAGAGAACAGACGCTGTTTGTATCGGCTCACTGGCTGTATTGGCAATATGCAAAGCACATTGCGCATACCACATGTTGCCGCGCCATGCCACGTCGCATACAGCTTCACAGCACACACACACCCCTACACACGAATACACTCCCCACCACACACACACACACACACCAGCTAAGCGAGCGAACAAAGTGCGCGACATGCGAGCTGTAAAAGAAATGTGGAATATCACACACAGCGCTCATAATACGCATGAAAATGAAATAAAATCGTATTTTTGTGATTGATTGAAGCATGAGTAATGAAAAATTGAACGCATAGCAGGCGAAAGGTGCAACCAGCAGGGTCTGGGAAGGGGTAGAGGAGGGTAATAGAAGCAGAGGTACGTGTTATGTTATGGTACGTCTGCATGACTCTGATTTTATGCACTACATTACCTTTGGATTTCAATTCAATACAAATCAGTCAGCAATTTACCCAATAAAACCGAAAAAAAATAAATGATAAGCTCGCGAAGCATAAGAAATTTTTAATAAAATCCGCAATTGAATGGAATTGAATTAATCGTGGTAGTTGTAGGCAACTTCTTTATCTTAGCCATGGTATATATATAGTATGAATTATATCTCAATCTCTGCACAAATCGCTCGACGCAGGCTGATGACACGCGCAAAGGAGCAGCACAAGCTGACATCCGGCCAAATAGCAATGACGACGTCAGTACGAAGACACTTGCCGGACCAGAGCTGGCCAGGAGCGAGCGGGGGAGTGGCTGTACTATGTGTGTGCGGGTGGCGGCTGCGCGTCTAAGCTAAACAACAGTTACGAGCCATATTAAAATGTCATCGTGTCAATGGTGCAGATGTCTGACCAGAGCACACTAAGCTTGCTAGCCAGGGAGTAGCCAGCGGAGTCGGGTGCCACGGGTGAACCAGCAACTAACGACGACATGATGAAGCGTAAACAAACATGTTCAACTTGCAGACGGGTGCGGTGGTGGCGGGGTTTTGTTTTTTGAGCGGACTGGGGCGGGTTTGTGCTCACCAACTGCAAAAGTAAAACAAAATGAAATTTTACTTTGCATTTGAAATGATTTCCAACGGCAGCCTCACTTCGTTCCGTCCCGTCTCGCCTCGCCTCGTCGTCCACACATGCTGCAGATTTTTATTTGTATTTCAAATGTTTTGTGAAAGTGCCAGCAGCATTTTGAGGCCAGAGTCCATTTGCTAAACGGACTGTCGTTCCCTTCCCCACTGCAGCTCACACTGCATTTCCTGGGGACGGCTTCAAGTACTCGTAGTATTTTTTATTTGTCCGAGCAGACTGCCGCCAGTCTACCCCAAAACATACCTAGACTCAGTTCGGGCTCAGTTCGGGCAGAGGCTGAGTCAAACTGACCAAAAACTGCAGAGGGCGACGCCCAGTGGACACGGTACGATGGCACATGACTTTCAAATGCGGCAAGTTGGAGCAGCAGCAGCAGCAGCAGGAACTGTAACTGGGCAATGGGTGAATGGGGAAAACGGGAACTGTAGCTGGGACTAGATGACCCGCATGAAAATGCTGGCCCTGGCATATTTTTATGCCGCAAGCATGCAGGACAAATGGCTGAAATTTTTGCTGCTGCGTCGCTGTTGATGATGATGATGGCAAGCGAACACCGCAACCGAATCAGGAGCAAGAGCAAGAGCAAGAGCCGGAGCCGGAGTCGGAGCAACAATGCCACTGGGCAGAGCTGGCGTTGGCTGCAGTTAGTTCTCGACATGTGTACGTGGCTGCTGGCCTGCGTCGCACACACAAACACACACACATATGGACACGGAAAAAAGACATAGTTGCTGCTGCTGCTGCCGGTGCTGCTCCTTAGCAAACTCGGACATATTTTCTTTCTCGACCAAACGGGTCACCCCTTCCTGTGCAGCCTCAGGCTCGCCGGGGCATGCACAGGAAAAATATAGAGAAATTGAACAAGTCGTTTGTCGGCGGCCGTAGAATTTATGTGTGCAAAGAGCGAGCGAGCGAGCGCGCGCTCTGCTGCTCGAGTTGAAAATTAAACATTGCGTATACGCCTAGGTGCATAATAATTCATGACTCAAGCAGGCTGGGAGGGGGTTGCTGGAGGGTTGGGAAAGCGACTGCAACGAAATTGTGTGTAAAATGTTTTAATATGAGCTCATAATATACGAGCAAGCGACAGAGATAGAGACAGCAACAGAGATAGAGAGAGAGAGAGAGAGACAGGTTACCGCAGCTCAATTTGTGATTTATAGACCATCAGCCCATCGAGTAAAACAAAACCCAAAAAATAGAAGGAAACAAAATCTCAGTAAGAGCATAAGTGTTTTTCCCTGTAAGTGTGGTTGTTTTTCCTTGTCGTTGTGCAATCTTTATTGTTGTTGCTGTTGCCGTTGTTGTTGCTGCTGCTTCTGCCTGGCACAAGGCTTGCAATTTCATTGTTTAGTTTCGACTGTCGCTGCTGGTCAAGGCTCTGTCGCTCTCTTTTCCTCTCGATATGCCTAAAATGGCTGCCAGACGGATATCCTGTGGCACACACACACAGGTACCGCCTGCATGCATGGGACGTGCAATTGAATTTGCATTTGGTTTGTGCTACCAAACAAAATACAACAACAGCAGCAGCGACTACAAAAATCTGGCATGCAAACAAACACAAAGCACCGTGTAGTTTTACATGTAACTTTTTCCGAATTCGGCGTGTGTGTGTGTGTGTGTGTTTTTTTTAATTGCTCTGGGACTTGGGTTCTCTTCTCTGCGCACCACACGAAACAACAATGAAATTCTATGATGTTTACTCCGTGCTACTGGCCCGGTTTCCCGCCTGAATACCTGGCAAGGTTGACTTTAAGCCGCGTGCAGCAAACAGATAAATTTAAAGCAAGTATTTTCTTTATATACGTAATCGAAGAGAACACTTTTAAATGCAGAATTTTGACAAATTTTATAATTGTTTAATCGGATTGCATTCAGTTTCTTTAACTGCCAAGCAATTCGGGTAATTGCATTACAGTATTTTCAATAAATGCAAATAATACTGCATAAATACGCATTCGCAAAGCGTTTGGCAAATATTTCCGAATTGTTTTATAAATATTGCACACTTCAGGCCGCATGATGTGGCGTGTGCCGTGGGGCGTGGCGTGGCAAGACCGGTGACACCGTCAGTTTGTTGAATTTATGGCATCAAAGGTTACTCGAAAAGGGTTAAACTGCAGCGCGGCAGCTGCGGCCCTGCACGCTGACAGCCTGCCCCAAACGAGGCAACATTTCAAATGCACAAGTTTTTCAACATTTTTTTTTTAGTGTATTTGATTTACTTTTGTTACAGGTGCAGTGGCTGCGGGTGGAAATAGACGCAAGAGGATTGTATAGAATAAATGCTACAACTAAGTAAATTATATAAAGTATCCGTTTATATTTCAAATAAAAAAAAAATAAAATAAGAAAACAGGGAATAATGCTAATTTAATTATAAATTACTTATTGTGTGTATATTAAATTTATTTATTTGTAATTTATTTATTTTAAAATAATTTGAATACAGCTAGTACATATGTCCTCTAAAAATTACATAAAATAAAATGTTAAGTAAAATATATAAATAGCAAAACATATGCTTTAAACTCTGCTCTCTCAAAATCGGTCAAATAAATTAAATATACGACATGATTTCATTACCTTAACCATTTTTTGCACCTACTTCCATGTGCGGCTGCTGTTGCAGCAAGTTAAGAACCCCAAAGCGAAGTTAGCTGCATCGCACAGCGCCACCTGCCGTTAATTACACAAATGCAAAAGTCCGCTAGCTGACCAAATTGGTCGGTAATAAATAAATTCAATTGAATAATTTATTTAATTTATTTGGGGTCTGCTGTCGTGTGACATAAAAAACAACAGCAGCAGGAGCAGCAAAAGCAGAGGCAGAGGCAGCAGCAGCAGCGCAGTGAACGAAAGTAAACAAACAAAATATTTATTTTCGTTTTGTGTTTCTCTCTCGCTCTCGTTTCACGTGTGTGTGTGCCGTGTGTGGCAGGTAAAAATGGCTGCCACTGGGCCGAAACAGGCCACCGTTTTCCATTGCGGAAGTGTGCGGCAGCGCTGCCAACTGCCACAGTCGACGAGGTGTTAGAATGTGCTGCAGCAAAAATGGCTGAAAAGCCGAAACAGACACACACACACATGTACACAGCAATTGGCCAAAAATGTGCGGCACAGGCCAAGTGAATTTGTGGCATAAAAACAAATCGTTTAATTGGCTCAAAACAAAACGTAACCACTACGCAGAGTACTAAAAGCCAGCGACAACGACGACGACGTCGCCAGCATCGATTATATAATCCAACAATGCTGTTGCTGACAGCGAAGCCTCTGCCGACGTCACCAACGCCAACGTCTACGTCGTCGCCTTCGATATCCAAACCAAAGCAGCGATACCCAAGCCCAAACCCGTTTCCATGCTGCCGCCGCCGCTGCTTCACTTACTCGTTTTTTTTTAAGAGCAAACTGACGCAAGGGTACCACCGCGCACCACTTGCACCACCCGGACGGACGGACGGGCGGACGCAGTCAGCCCAGTTGGCAGCAGCAACGGGTTTGTCGTGTTATTTACGCTGCCTTCGGTCGCAGTCGCAGTCGCTGTCGCTGTCGCTGCCTCAGGCCCGACTTTAGCGGGTTTTAGCCTTTGTTGTCTTCTAGCCAATTGGCTATATACAGAAATTATGGAAAATCTCGCAGCAAGTGACTTAGTCGCTTGGCCTGGCCTCTTGGCGCATTCGCCATCGAGCAGCAGCCGCATTCAGTTCGATAAAAATTATGAAATCATACGCCCTGTTGTTCAGCGTTGTCGTGGCTACCCTGGCCATCACTCAGGTAACCCTAACATACATAACTGTCTCATCTGGAGTTTCCTAAGCCCTGTGTGTGCTCTGCAGGTGTCCGGCAAGTTTCAGATACGCACACATGACGATGCCGTGAAGGCGCACGAGGAGTGCCGCGAGGAGAATAACGTGCCCGACGACATTTACGAGAAGTTCTTGAACTACGAATTTCCCGCACATCGTCGCACCAACTGCTATGTCAAGTGCTTTGTGGAGAAAATGGGTCTGTTCACGGAGCGCAGGGGATTCGATGAGAAGAACATAATCGCACAGTTCACATACAACAACTTCAAGGACGTCGAGTCGGTGCGTCACGGACTGGAGAAGTGCATCGATCACAATGAGGCCGAGTCCGATACCTGCACCTGGGCCAACCGTGTCTTCTCCTGCTGGCTGCCCATCAATCGCCATGTGGTGCGCAAGATCTATGCCTAAGCAGAGTTCATTCTAACATAATGTGATAAGAAAACTGAATAAAAGAAGTACAGATCAAAAACAAAAAACCCAAGCCTGACAGCATGCACACGCTTTGCCACTTTGCCAGGCATTCATTGAACCCGCGTTCGTTGACTCAATCTCTGTGAGTGATAAGCGCTTTCCCAGTTGCATATTGTCCGAGTCTGAGTCCGCGTCCGCTCGACAACTTGTGCTCTCGACAGTTCAGATTGTGCACTGCCAGCGTCGAGATGCGTTTCACACTACTTTTACTCAGTCTGAGCTGGACTGCCTTGGTGCGTGTGTAGGGCCTGCGGGTATTCCATACAATCTTTACTTACTTCCGCCTCTCGCAGACTGGCGGTGATCTGACGGGCGACGCACAGATATTGGAGCGCTGCCTGCACGAGCACAGCACGCCGGAGCGCATAGCCGGCGATCTGCGCAAGCTGCAGCGCTATGCACAGTGGTCGGACGAGGAGGTGCCCTGCCTGATGCGTTGCCTGGCCAGCGAGAAGGGCTGGTTCGACATTGAGGCGAACAAATGGCAGCGGCAGCGTCTCGCCGAGGAGCTGGGTGCCGACGTCTATAACTATTGCCGCTACGAGCTGCTGCGTCAGCCACGCGATGGCTGTAGCCATGCACATCGTGGCCTACGCTGTCTCAAGCAGGCGGAGCTGTATGCGGGCACCAGCCTGACCACGCTGCTGCAGTGCACCAGGCAGCTGAATGCCAGCAATGTGGAGCTGCTGCAGTACAGCAAGCTGCGCGCGGAGGAATCCATTCCGTGCCTCTTTCAGTGTTTTGCCAAGATGCTGCAGCTGTACGACGAGGCAGGCGATTGGCAGTTGCTCAAGTGGCAACAGGCCTTTGGACCCAGCAGCAAGGAGTCGCAACCGGATTACAGTAAGTGTCGCCTCAGCGATCAGCAGCGACGTCTGTCGCCGAGCAAGTGCGCCTGGATGTATGAGGAGTATCTGTGCTGGGAGCGACTCAATGGCAACCTGATTGTAGAGTCGACGACAACGACAAAGTCCGCAGAGACGAAATGTAACTAGGCTTAGGTTCGATACTATTGATTTTCCGATGATTATGCAGAAAAACTATCGATACTATTCATTACATTCGAAATTAATTCAATAATTTCTATGTTAGTAGCTTACCTTAAGTGTTTCAGGCTCACACTTGTTTAAACCGAGCTGAAAAGTCTTCTAAAACAATCGATAGTGAAGAAAAAGCAGTCGATACTATCGATTACTTTGGAAACTAATACATTATTGTAGCTTACCTCAAGGGTTTCAGGCTTAAACTTGTTGAAAAGTCTTCTAAAGCTTTCGATAGTGAAAATATCGAAATAATAAGCCATTGATACTATCGATTGTAGTGCGATATGCTTGTATATATTGAAACGATAACTGCAACTGAAACTCAGTCTGTGACTAATTGGCCAAGACAAAGCAATGGAACTGCTTGTATGTGGTTGAACACGGATCGTTCGACCACTTTTTTATGCAGCTGTTCACCTTTGCCTTGGGCTGTGGCACGCCCAGCGCCTGCCTCATGGCGGGAATGCGCCAACGACGTGTGCGTTGATCGAAGAGCTCCAGCTTGGCGATGAAGCATTGCGTGAAGCACGGTATGGGTTCGACGACGGGAAAGCGTGCATATTGGCCAACTTGCTGCCACTCCACCTGATCCACCTGCTGCAGGCATTCCTTCATCGCCGACTTGGCTGCTCGTGTGGTGTTTTGCATGTTCTCAATCAATATGAACGGATCGTTTTCCAGCTAAAAATAGAAGACGATGGCAATCGTAATCGGTTAGCGGTCAATGGCATCATCGCTGCCGCTTATCAACTGGCGTCTATCACTCACACTGACGATGCAATGGAAGCCCGCATAGGCGTGCTCACAACTGCTCTGCACCTGCGCGCCCAATTGAAGACGATCGCGACATGCCTCGTAGACGGCATTGCCGAAGAGTTTCTTCACACGCAGCGCATCGAAGCCAGTCTGCGCGTCATAGAAGTCGAACATTTCACTGAGATAGCACTGAGTGAAGCAGGGTATCTCCTCGTACAAATTCGACCATTTCGTATAGCGTTCCAGGCGTTCGGCATTGATCATATTCAGGCCACCAAAGTTCTGCATGCATTTCTCCAGAATGTGTCGCTCGCCATGCAGCAGGGACGAGTCTACAAACTGCAAAACGAATATAAGTTATTCCTGTCTCTCTCTCTCTCTCTTTCTCTCTCGCTCTCTCTCTCTCGTGCACTATATCTATTTCCTACCACAGCCAAGCAGAGGCAACTTGTCAGCAACAGTAATGGACGCATAATTTGTTGAGCTTCTCCTCGCAGCTTTCCTTTCAATTCTAATCGTCAGCAAATACTGAGTGGCTGCCAAAATCTAAGATGACACAATTTTTCAATTTTGGAAATCTGCCACTGCGTCTAAATATGCGTTTATGCGTTGCTTATTTCTTGAATCATGCTAACAGCAAATTCATGTATTCGTTTACACCCCAAATTTGACTATAAACTACTTACTATGTTTCTGTGAAGCACGACTAATGCAATCAGTTTATGAATTGTGGTGCAAAGTGTCTACTTAAACACTTAATTCATGTATTCGCTTGTTACTCTTAATGCAGCCAACTTAACTCAGTTAAATTAGGTAGCGGCGGAAAAAGTTGACTACAATAAGCTTAAGCGTATGGCATCTCTACTAATATATAATTTGTAATGCATAATTTGTGTTATTTTCACACACTTTTTATATCGCGATTTCCAGAGTTCATGTAGCGCATAGCGTATAAACGTATAAACGATTTAATTTATATAATCGTGATTATTATATCTCTGTATAATGTTGCCTCAACGAATTTCATAGCATGATTTAATTTCTACCGCATAAGCAGGGTATATTTGTATTTCACGTATTTCAAAGTACAAGGTGCTCGTGGCGTAAACGTAGTTTGTGTACTGCGACTAGAGATAAAGCGTTTTAGAGTAGCGCAGGTTCATGCGTGCTCGATAAGCTCGCACTCTTATCAGCTGCGCGAAGCGTAGTTCAAGTTTAGGCCTCGCTTGCGCAAGGCACGTTGTTGGCTGAGGCAACCGATTCTCAACATTGTGGGGCACACCTCGGGTTGGGTTCGGCTTACGCAACACGCTCGAATCGTCTCAGCTCGACTCCGCTGCTCGCAGCTTGTCGTCAATGGGCCAGGCCCAAGCTAGTTGCAGTTTTATTGATATTGATCAACACCTGAGGCAATGGGGCCACAACCACAGTCGGATTCGACATCTTTTTTGTGCGTTGAGTTTGCTGTTAATTGATTTGATGTTTTTGTGTGTTGGCATTTTGCCCGACCACTTGTCGAGGAGTGTGGTGATAGGAGCAGACGAGTCGTGTGGCAGGGGAGGGATCACTTAATAATACATATTACTAAAGCTGTTTGCAAAGGAGCGCAACATCGTCCCACTTTACGCATTTTTGAGCAACCGGATTTCAGCAGCAGCCCGAGAGCTGAAGCGTCTGCGAAAAATATGTTTAACCACACGTCGCACAGTCACTGCTTTTGCGAATCTGCTAAGATCTTCATCTTCGCCAGAGCATCGTCATTATCTTCCACATGTACCCGATAATGATTGTCGAACTCATGTGCTACTGTGGAGATATTTGTGCTTGCAAAAGTGGTTCTGCCGGCACCTTTCCGAGTACTACGGAGCAGGCCACGTTTTTCGATTTTTTTTTAACTTTTTTTTTTGGCTCTTTTGCGTCACCATCAATGATTCCACAATTTCTTTTGCTCGGCTCTGACCTTGGCTTGTTTTCTTGCGTGTTTGGCCAATAAAATTATAAATCCAGTTTTTCCCCCTTTCTCGCTCTCTCTCTCTCTGTTTCTGTCTCTCTTGCCCCGTCGCTCCCTCTTTCACGCGCAGAGCGTGCTGCGCACGTTGTCAATTTGTAAAAATTTTCGTTATATAGTTAATTGTTGTGCGGCTTGTTGTTGTTGCCAAACAACTTTGGGAACCGACCAATGCACCAGTGGTCTGTGTAGCAACAATGCCGATGATGACACAGTCCCAGTTGGCCTGGGATGCACCGTTATGCACAGCCTGACCTTTGGCAATTTCAAATGCAACCGACTGGCCTGGCCTGACCGGGTCTGGTCTGGCCACAGCTGTTTCCCGGTCTCTTGGAATATTTTTGCTGGCATTGCGACACAGTCAACTGGTCAGCTGCATCTTCCACTTCCAACTGCGACTTTGTTTAGCATTTTAATCGAGCTTAGCATGGATTTGAATAAATTAACTTTATTTAGTCTCTGTGTTGTTGCTGCTTATCTGTGCTTTCTTTCAGCTGCGCCGCTTTGTGTCGTTAATTTATTGATAACTTTGAAATGTTCGGCGTTTCTTTTGTGGATTTCAAGGTTATAACCCAGTTTTTGGCAAAGGCGCGTTCGAGAGACGCGAAAAAAAACTCAGAAACAATGCATATTTTATGGTGAGAAATGAGCTGACTTCGAATTCGGACTCGAATTCGATTCGTGCATGCTGAATCCATTAAATGAAACTGCATACACAGACCAGATAAAAGCCAACACGTTTTGGGGCGAGTTCGCGCGAGAGAGATTAAGATAAGATACTATGAAGCGTGTCCTTGGTTCACTTGCTTCACAATATAAAAAGAACCTGGATGGGTCCAGAGTAATTGGATATTCGCTGGGTGCACGCTGGGACACCTGTCGTGCTTTTGGCATCAAATGTTGAACGGGAATAATTAAAAACACATCAGCTGCGGTGCGCACAAGTGGCCAACGAGTGTTGGCCAAATTGAAAATGACAGCTAACACGGTAGGGTTTTACCAATTGCAAATCTAGTCCTCGAAATGGCCATAATTAAAAATAGATCTGTGTAGCAAGTGGATTTTATGCGCCATCGCCCACTGTGACAGCTGACGCTAAGTGCAGAGAGACAATGGAGCTGGAGGTGCTGTTGGTGGCAGCGTAACCGATGCCGAAACCGAAAGTGGGCTCAATTTACACCCAAGCGAAGAGGCAGCAGCAGAGGCAGAGGCAGAGAGAGAGAGAGATAGAGAGAGAGAGAGTGTGAGTGATGGAGTGATGAAGTGAAGAGAGAGGGAGAGAAGTCAACAACCTGCACAAGCCAGAGTTGCCTTCAATTTCGGTGCAAAACATTCATCCAAGTTGGCGCAACTCAACTCGACTCGACTCTACTCCACTCATTAACTCAACATCTTCGTTAGTGGGAATTAATTATGCAGATGTATTCATTGTATTGCGATTTCAAGTGTGGTAAAATGCAGCGGCCCATTGTCGTGATTGGACTGGGTTGGGGCCGCAGACGGCTAATGGCAGCACACACACGCACACACACATACCTCGGTAAGTAGGTGTGGGCAAGCAATGGTAATGATGATGATTATAATGACGCCTGCCTGCCCCTCACACTCTCGCTCACTCTCAATCCCTCTCGTTCGATCTGCAGACACAAAAGATCCCTAAGATATTTGTTCGCTATTCGAACAAATTAATCCAAAAATCGTTTAGGCTTCCGCTCGAGCCCGCGAGCCAAGCGCTTTTCAGTTCATAGAAAAGCAGAGGTTTTTTTTTCTCTTTTGAAAGTAAAATTTCACTGATCATTGACCTCGACTGTGGTTGCGTGTAGTAAACACCGTGGCTGAGGCCTGAACGCTATGAAGATTACGTAAATCCAACAAAAAATTAGTTAATAAATGAAAATTGTGAACTTGTGAAATGAGAAATGAGAAATAGTATTGTAAAATATTATAGAAATCATGTCGTTACGTTTGAATAAAACACCGCAACGTTGCAGATCAAACTGCAGTTTTACATCAGCTCAAAGGTATCGACCACTGCCGCCTATCGGTCCATGTCAATAACGTAATAAACTTACGTAAAGTGTGCTCAAAGTGTTGTCGTTAAGCTGTTAAAGCCCCGCAATACAAATTTGATTTTAACCGTACGACTCTACGAGTATAAGTCACTGCATAAGTTTTATTTATTTACGAACATCGTTTATTGTTTGTATTTTGAAATAGCCGTATAGGGGCATAATATACTTGATAACTGATAATTGGCGACAGGTTCTGGGAATGTTTCATCTATAAGTAAACTCTATCAAGAAATCATAATATTTTTCTAATAAAGCATTTTGCTAGTTCTAATGTTGTCTTCTGATATTTTTATAACAAAATAAGGTCCCTAATTATCAAGATATAAATAAGTTATTTATGTTATGTTTCCCTATACAATTAACTGAAATTGTTTGCCGGGTAATCATTTTTGTACAAAACAAAAATAAATGCTCCAGCTGAAAAACTACGCCTGCAATTCGATTTTCAACAATTTACGAGTGCGGAAGGGGGCGTGGCAAAATTCGAATATGTAATATATAAAATGCGGTAGTTGTGGCTCTTATAATCTCTGAGATCTAGGAGTTCATACAGACAGTCGCCAGATATACTAAATTGACTATGCATAATAAAAGAGATATGTCTCCATCGGGCTGCTACACACAACATATGGTTTTAAGCTGCACTATCTTAACTCACTTAAGTAACTTTATAATATAAAAATCTAGTTGAAAGCGGTTTCCAAATCTTGTTGTGTATAATTAAAAAAAAATATAGGTCACATATCTATGATATTTTTGAGTTATGCACAAGCTAATTAAGTGAGCTTAAAATTGCATCCTTTAAATTGACAAAGTGCTTAGACCTTGCTCAGTTAGAGTGTGTGTGTTTATGTAGATGACAATTAACGTATTTGCATTTAGCCTCAATTTGAACTGAGCGATTAACCTTCGTGCGACACAACTGTGTATGAGTGTGACACATGGCCTCCCACCTGGCCTAGTCAGCTGGGGAGAGCATGCTACTGTTCCAGAATCGGGTTTGGCAATAAAATTGACGATATGCCGTTTTAACGGCTTCTTAGAATGCACCGCACGAAAGATTCCGCTCACGAACTCGCGGCAGCAACTTTTAACGACAAATTACCGTTTCGAAATGCACTTGCTAAATACAACGAGCTAAGAACTCACACAGCCAAATCGGAGAGGGCCAGTCTTAAGCAAATGCCTAATTGAACACACGCTCGCACACACAGTGGTATTTACTGCATGGGTGTGCGACGAATCGGTTAGCAGATACAAATGGCATGCGGCAGGCGGGCAAGGTGAGCGGGCCGAGGTGCCAAGCTGAATGGGCCAGGCCAAACAACTTTTCTTCCGCGTTGCACATGCGACGGCGACGTGGCTGCAACTGACAGCGACGCCCATCGCTGACGCCGACGCCGACGCCGCACCCACCCACAAATGGGCTGCAAAGTCAACAATTAAAACAACAACATCAACAACGAGTGCAACAAGCTCGTAATCTGTGTGCAAAGTGTGCTGCTGATGCAATTTGAGCATTTTTAACATACTTTTCATTTCTTGTCTTAGCCGAGCAAATTAGCCAACCATTTGCCAGCCGCGCTAACGGTAAGCTGTGTCTGTGATTTGCCTGCAAGAATTTTGGCATTCAACCCGTTTCAACCGCTCACCCGCTTGTCCGCTTACCCGCTTACCCGATCACCCGTTTACCCAGCAGTTGTCATAAGCATAACTTGCCCTCGGCTGCACACACTCCCCGAAATGCCAGGCGAATGTTGGCTAAATCGAAATCTATAACAGTCCAGACGTCTGACAGCTGCATGGCAAACGAGTTTACCAGTTTCGGGCTAGTCAAACAAACCCTAGAAAAAAGAGAAACAAGAATACAGCGCAGACTTTTGACTCTTGCACGGCACGATGACAGTTTTTATACTCTGCCAGGCATGAAGTTGATGGTATTATTTTCGAAAATATATGTAACAGGCAGATTCATCCGATCATATATTTTCTTAAGCAATAACAATGGCATAGTTGATGTAGACTTATCTGTCTGTCTGCATGTCTGTTCATCTGTATAATCACCTAAATCTAAGAGACTATAGAAGCTAGAACTATCAAATTTGCTGACATTATTTAGAACTTACCCACGCCCCTTCCACCCTCAAGAATCAAGCATTATTATAGTACGAAAATGTTCAAAAATATAAATTATTCAGCTTATTTTAATTTTAAGAGATATTTTAGCGGGTATTCTACAGTCTAACACTCTCGACTGTAGCTATTTTACTTGTTTAAATAAGAAGCCAACGAAATAACCAAGTCATGGCTTCAACGGCCCTAGCCTGGCCTTTTATTTCGATATGTTGCTGCATTTTGCAGCCAGCGCATGCATATTGCATGTAGCAGCAGCAGCAGCAACAGCAGCAGCAGCAGCACTCCTATTGAAAGCGAAAGCATAACTGACAAGGTAGCTTAGTTTGTATGTTTATTGTTGTTGTTGTTGTTGTTGTTGCTGTTGTTTTTTGCACTTCTAAAACTGGTTCGTTGTCTGGCGCTGTGGGCAGCCTCAAGTTATCTAGAGTCCACTTCAATAACACACTAAAGCCAGTCCAGTCCAGTTGAGCTCAGCTCTGGCAATCTCTCTCTCTCTCTCTATCTCTGTCTCCGAACTGTATCACTTTGTCTCTGTCATTGTCTGCAAGTTGGTTACCAAGTTAAGGCAGCTGTAATTGTTCTGGCCACAAAATATGCAGCGGCCTCTTGCCGCCGTCTGTCTGTAATTTTATATTCTTCCTGCATTCCGAAACCTTGAATCACATTTCTTGCATTTAATTGCCAGCAATTTGTTGTTGTAATATTTTTCGCTGCTGCTGTTGTTGTCTTCTTTTATACGTCGGCGCCGCAAAGTGGCTGCCGTTGACCGCCGTCGCTGGGTCAGTTTTAATAGTGGTCGCTGCAGCAGCAGCAGCAGCGGCAACTACTGCAACTGCAATGGCAACTGACTGGCCTACCTTTTACTTGCACGCATCGGCGAGTTGACGGCCCGCTTTTAATGCCAGCCAGACGACAGACAGACAGACAGAGCGTCGGGCAGGCAGGCAGTGACTGACTGCGTATTTGTTTATGTACTGATGGCGGCGTTATTTCAATTTCAATTGCATTGAATCGCAATTGACACCGGTCACCGGTTGGCCATCACATTGCTTTTACATTAAGAAATCATGTTAATTGCATCGATTTAGATACATATATTTTTTAATAAGTTAACGCTGCCAATGGAAAGCTGAGAATGCAGCGCGCGTTCATGACAGACAACGTGGCGTATGCGCAACGCGAGTGAGCCTAGAGGCGAAAATGTCAAGCGCATGACTCAGCCGCCCACAAAATGTGTGTATATGTGTGTGTGACTGTGTATAACTGTGTGTGTGTGTGTGTGAGAGAGTAACGAGGTGAAGTTCAACTATGAATTATGCCTGCTGGGTTGGTAGACGACGTAGCCGTGCCCTCAGGCCGCCGCCTTACTTGTGCAAAATCTCATGCCATAATTAGCTGGCAGCAGCATCAGCAACAACAATACAAATTGTCTGCTAGTTGGCCCACACACACACACACACACACACACACACACATAAACGCGAACTGAACTTTCAGGCAAAAATTCCATTTGCTACGCCCGCCTCAAAATGCAAAACGTATCGCCGCAGATCAATTGACGCGGCCAGAAAACAACAATGGGTTAAGATTTTTGGTACGCGGACGTTGACGCTGGCAGCGCTGTTGACGTCGCAGCGACGGTGCGCGCTGCCTGCATACAAAACAAGCAAACTACAGTTAAAAAGCAATGCGGCACTCCACGCCAAGCCACGCCATGCCAAGCCATGCCACGACGCAACGTTAACAATTTTACAATTACACGCGCATGCGCACACACCCAGCGCCAGAGCGAGACGGCATGTGTGGGAGAGTGTAGGAGCAGCGAGCAGCGAGCAGAGAGCAAGCGAGTGCGACAGACTGTGCAAAGCTGACTGCTATGAGCCGCTGCTTGGCTTGGCCTGAGCTGCGCTTGTTGTACCGTTGCAATGCCGCGTTTACCGGCGCTGCTGTCGACGTAAGCAGCAGCAGCAGCCGCGGTCGCTGTCGCCGCCGCAGTCAACGTCGTCTGGATTGTTCGCGTCTAGTGCGCGTGCGCAGCGGTATAAAAAGCTCCCGCAACAGCCACAGCCACACACAGTTCGAGTCGTCGGTCCAAGTGGTGCGCAGTCAAGTTTTGTTCAAGTGCCGCCTCCCTCCCCGCTTCATTGATATACCGAGATTCGGTTACGTTAACAAGAAACAACGACAAACGCTTTAAACAAAAAGAAAAAGATACAAATCGAAACAAAAATGAAGAAATTTTTAGTTGTATTTGTGGCATTATTCGGAGCCGGTATGTATTACTTGATGGTTATTAAAAAGAAGATATGAAAACTGAAATTGAAAATGAAAATGGAAAAGAAAACGCAACCTCTGTTGCTGTGGCTGCTGTCTTTTTCCGCTTGCGCAATCGGCGAGCGTGAAGGACACTCCACAGAAAAAAAAATAAAAAACGCAGCAGCCGCGTCTAAATCGTGTTAAAGTCGAGCGAGCGAGCGAGTGCAGAGTGGCGTGTGGAGAGTGTTATAACATCTTTTCGAGCACTGAGCTTGTGCAACGCGTCAGCCTGCCTGCCTGCCTGGCTGCCTGCCCCACTTTCAATTCGATAGAAGGCGGAAAAAGGCAACGTCGTATATCGATCGATCGATGAATGCAAACCATAAGCGTGCAATCGAGCCAAGCCCAGAGCAACCCGACACGTTTACTTGCATTTTCCATTTGTCTGCACGGCACACAGTAACACAGTTACACAGTTACACTGTTATATCAACTGTTATACAGTTGCTGTATCTAGTCTTGGTTGTGCTGCGATTTTCGAGCATTACCTCATCGGGTGACGCCTTGCAACTCGTCGCAGCTCTGATCTCCGTTTCGACTTGACTGCCGCCCAGATTTCGCAATCAATCAGTCTGTTTTTTTCCGTCTGTAGACGATCCTTTTGACTTATGACATTGACATTGAAAGGAATGTATCTTTATCTTTTCTGCGGCTAATTGAGTAGCGAAAAGAGCGAGGGCTGTGCGACTAAGGAATGTTGTCGCTGGCAGCCACGCCCAGTTACCCATTAAACAAACTCGTTTCACTTGGGCCAAAACTTGCGCTATTTTTTTGGTTATTCAACTCGCAGCTCAAAAAACGGAGCAAGAGAAAGAGAAATAAAGCTAATTGCCCATTGTTATTGTTAGCTATTTTGATTGGCAACAATCTTAAAGTTATTAAACTTAACAACGCTATCGGCACAGCCGCATAAAACATTTAATGGGCTCGAACAACGCAAAATGCAGGCGCATTGTCAAGTTCAAGTTGCTCGTTGTCGCTGCTCGTGTTGCTCTCGTGTAGTTGCTGCTGTTGGCATAAATTATGCAACGCACACACTTGTGCGGCTCAAAGTGCTGGCCAAATAGACAAGCGCACTCGGCTCGTCTCGTCTCGGCCCCACAAATGTTGCCACAGCCATCCTAATCACGGCAATAAACAATTTGAGCGTTCAAAAGATTTCCGAAAAGCGGCGAAAAACACAATAAATTTCCGCATTTGGTTGCGTTGCGCGACTTATTTTTGTTGTTGCCGTTGCTGCTTCTTTTGAACAACATTTTTTGCGTTGCTGCTGCCGCTGCTGCTGCTGTTGTGGCTTAGTATCAGCAGCGGCGGCAGCAAAAAGCGTAGCGTACACAAACAAAATATGCATGTATATTTTGCCATTTGGTTATTGCCACACCGCAGCAACAGCAGCAGCAACAGCGGCAGCAACAACGGCAGCGCGGCAGCAACAGCGACAGCAGCAAGTCACGCTTGAAAAGTTTTTATTTTGTAGCAACAAAATCAAATGAAATGGCCAACACAAACAGACACAGACACACTCTTACCAACGCTTGTGCTGCATTAGGAGTCCAAAACACACACACACAGACACACCGTCAGCTTTGGTATCTGCGCTGATTTATGGGGTCAGACAAGCGTTGGCTGTATGTGTGTGTCTCTCTGTGTGTGTGTGTGTGTGTGTGTGTGTGGGAACATAGCCCAACTCTTAAATGCGCTGACGCTTCTCGAAAGTCAATTTGCATGCCACTTTTGGTGGCAGCAATTTTCGACGCCTGCTCAGGCTGTCGTCGATGCGGTAAATTTGAAAATAAATCTATAACTTTTGCTAAGGCATTTGGCTAAAACGGATTTATTGCTCAATATGACGACTACGGCGCGCCGCGCAAAACTATTGAGAGGATTCGATTCGGCATGACGCATGCATTCCACACAGGCAGCAGGCAGGCAGCAGCAACAACATTAGCAAACAATAGGTAAACAATTCAAAGGCAGATTAACCTACATACGTTGCATGCCGTCGTCGCCGACAGCAGCAATGTGGGTAAATATTTAAATATCATTATGGTACCTGTACATACACGCACACGTGTGTGTACGCGTGTGTGTGTGCATGCAAAAAGTGCTTTTGGTTAAGAGAGTGAAGCCAGGGCACGGGCACAACAACAACATTTGGCGGAAATGCTGCTAAAGAGTTGCTGTTGTTGCTGTTGCTGTTGTCTATGTTGCTGTTGTTGCTGCTTCTGCCTTGGTTGTTGTTGCTGTGTAAATATCAATCTAGGCTGGGGCCAAGCCAAGCGAAATGAAACGTGCTTAAATGTCAGCAATTTTCTTGATTTATATGGCCGGCGATGTCTTGGCAGACAGACAGACAGACCGAAAGACAGACAGACCGAGAGACAGGCCGACCGAGAGACAACAATGGCAACAGCAACAACAACGAAATTTGCCACAAACGAATGATAGATAGTTACAAGTGCCACAGACACCTATTGTGAGGCAAAACTAGCAGGCAGGCTAGAAAAAACTGAGCTCAACTGAGTGTGATTGCAGCTCTTGCCGCTAACGATTATGAGTTGGAATACGACTAGATATAGCTAGAATAGTTCAGCTCAAGTGTTTTTCACTGGAATTCGCTGGAGGGACATAAGTGTGTGTCGGTGTGAGCACTCCTAGCCATGGGTTCAATAGCCTGCGCTGTTGATATTCAAATTTATGAGTCACCGCGCCGCAGTCTGTGCCGACCGACTGCATGACATGAAATGCAAATTTGCCATTATTTGTCATGATATTTGCAGACACGTCGCTAAAAAAAGAAAAAAAAATAACGAAGAAAAAATATACAGAGAAACACGATTTGGATCTAGAAAGGAACGTCATAAGTGACAGCATTGATGAATGACTGCCGAGGAGCTGCCTCTGAAGTGCTCAAGTGATCAAGTATGCGCAGAGGAAATGAATGGATTGTTGGGGTAGCCAGCCAGTTGGAATTGTCTTTGATAATTCTCGAGATGCGACTCTCTCACTCTCTGTTTTCTTTCATGTGCTTTTCTTTCTCTGTCTTCCAATTTATTTATTGCTTATTTGAAAAATTGTCTGCTTAATTAAAATATTCTCGAGCTAAAATAGTAGCAAATTTCCCTACTCTCTCCCGCTCTAGTTCTTTTTTTATACATTGCATATTTTTTTTTTGTATCACATCTCTCTATTTACTTATATACCATCTCACAGTTTATTTTTAAGTTTCAAAATAATCGCTCCAATTTAAAAGTTTTCGAGTTCTCTTAACAGCATATACAATTTTTTCTTTATCCTCCACTTTTTTACTTTTCAATTTTGTTTTTGCTGTGTATTTTGGATATAGATGGACGTATTATCAACTGTAAACTCACACCATTAATTTTTTTTTTCGTTCTCTCTCTATTCACTTTTATATCTTACAACTCCTTTATTATTTTCTATTAATTTATCTATATCATTTCTCTCATTTGCCTCACTCATTTTGAAATTAATGTGTAATTGGACCATCTAAAGTTGTCATATATCATAATAATCTCCCCTGCGATCGACTCCTTGTGGTCTCTATACCTCTCTTCTCCCCCGTCATCCCACTCTCAGGTCAATTGTGAATTAATTGGCTCGTTTTGAAACAGTTTTACGCCATGTGCCTATCAGGGATATCATTAGCATTGTTTTAAATAAATAATGCCTCTGTAAATGGGTTGTTCAAGTAAAATTATTAATTTATTTGTATTATTTGCATCTTGACAATGTCTGTCATTTAGGTGAAACATAAATTAATTCACTTTTTCATTTTCATTTTTTCTGCCCGCCAATTTTGCCGCATTATGAGTCGCTTTATCAAGTTTATAATTTGTGTTGGTGTGTGTGTGCGTGTGTGTGTGTGTGAGTGAGTGCTGTGTACAGTTTTGGTTAATTAAATGATTATGTTAATGGACGACCGGATGAACCACAGTAGATAAAAGGCAATAACAACAACAACAGTGACAACTGTAACAACAACATGCGTGTGTACAGCTTGATGCGCATTCAACCGACAAGACCAATACAATTGGCGGTTTTACTGTTAAAATGTCAATAAAAATTTATTATTTAAATACACACACGTGCATAAAACATATACACACACACACACACCATGCGATATTGTTTTAAAAAAGCGTAATTAAGCGCGCAAAATTGATAGATAAAACAATTAATGAAAACAGCAGATGGCACAACATGAACAAAACATGCTGCAATCTGTCTAACCAGAGTTGTCACCACAGTTGGCAGAGCAGAAGCGTAGAGCTGCCTAAGATCTGCAAGGTGTGCCAGAGATTTTAGCCTGACTGGCAAATGGGTTAGTAAGCTGCTGCTGCTGTTGCTGTTCTTGTCTAACCGGTTCCCTACATTCACGCGCGGCCCACAGTATGTTGCGGCTTTCGTTTTCATTTAGCGCAAAACGTATCTAGATTGAATTAATTAGCAGTTAAGATATTCCAGATTTTTGAGTATGACATCAGTTGTTTTTTCTGCCAAGGTTGCGATCGTAACGTGTATCAATCAAGGAAATAGTTTCTGCGAATTTCCTACCAGTTTGCACACTGACCACAAGTATTTATTGCGTATACGCCCAGTGGGCACTGCTGCTGCTTTTGCCCCGAGGTAATTGTTTAGTTGCCATGTGGTATTTACGCTGCGCGACAAATGAACACACACACGTTGACAAACCTGTGTACATAAGTTCATGTAATCATCACACACACACACACACACACACAGTACATATGTAAGCGCATTAGTGCTGCGGTCTGCTGCTGCGGCTAACTGAGTCCGGAATGCCGTGCTGGCAGCTCTGCCCCAGCCTCTGGCACTAGCTATTCCCATTGCCGTTCCCCACTTTCCATTACTCGTGTACTCCCTCCCCCCTGGCCCAGCCTGGCAAACGCTCCCGTTTAGTTGTATTGCAACAAAACTAAATTATTATAACAGTTTGGCTCGTGCAGCTTGCAGAGTTTGCTTTTGTTTGTTAGTTGTGTGTGTGTGTGTGTGTGTGGGTTGTTGTATATCACCTGAGTGCAGGGCACACCTGAGCTAGCTACGCAGCAGAGCAGCACCACAAGATGGCCAATAAAAGCGAAAATAATTCATTCAAATGATAAAAATTGCATGAATTCGGCTCAGCTCTTCCGATTATTATAAAAAGACTACCATAAAGGAAGCTCATACTTGTATATATATTTATATATCATTTCGATTTTTTTAATCTTCTTCCTTCAAATTAGCGCACAATTTGCTGGAAATACATAAAAAAGTAACACGCAATTTTTGTACAATTAACAATATCAAAGTAAACAAATGCGCAGAACAGAAACAAATAACAGCAGGGGGTGGACAAAAAAATATACACAAAAATATTTGTTTTAATTTTACGTAGTTGACTAACTGGTCCTGGTACATCGACGCAACTTGGACGAATCGGCGAGTTTTATAACAATATGTGTAATTTATGGACGTGTTTACAGACTCGCATAACGAGTACGCGCGTATAAATAAATTTCATGGGAAAACATAAAGCAGAAAGCAACAGAAAACAGAGAGAGTTTTTAATTAAATTCAGCAAATAATTTTATAAACGCCGACGGTACTGATTTTCGCACTGAGTTCCCATTTGATATTTGATTAGTTTGCATAACATGAAAATTGCATGCACTTTATGCAAGAGATGCTCCAGCGGGCTAATTTTTATTTGTTGTTTGGCAGGGCAGGTGTGTGTGGTGTGTGTGGGGGGGTGGGCAGAGGCAGAAAACAGACAGTGCAGTGTAGTGAACTTTTGATTGAGCATTTGCAGTGCGACCACAGTTTTGCGGCTTTGCAATTAGATTATCGCACAGTACAGATAAGGGATCAGAGCGAGGAAGGGGCGTAGAGGGGAGGGAGTACTTGAAATGTAGTTGTTTTTGTTTTTCAACTTATTCTATTTCTGGTTTGCAATTTGTCGATACGCACTGTACACATGAATAATTATTTGTTGACTGCGCTGACATTTGATTTCGATTTCCATTGAATGAAACAAAATTAAACGAAATGAAATAAAATGCATTGGAAATCCGGTAAAATACCGCATTAGTTAGGTGTATAAATGCAATTTAGTTCGTTACGCTTTGTGGTTGCACTAAGCTCGGCTCGGCGAGGTTCATACGAAGCGGGGACATCTGGTTGGCTGCTGCGGGGTGGGCAGACGGCGCAGAGAGCGCGGCAACGATAAGTCCTTGGTGGCGCGTTTCAGGTGCTTCAACTCTGCCACAGGGTTCGGTTCGGTTCGGTTCGCTACGGATCGGTGTGGATGTCGATGTCGATGTTGTTGGCGGTGACGGTGTAATTTCATCGCCGAAAAAAACGACAAAACAACAACAAAAATAAAGCACAAAAAGTAAATGCAGTTGGCCCTGAGCTGTCAACGCTCTACCCGTACGTATGTGTTGAGCGTATGGATATCTTGTGAATCTCAGGTCTCTTGAGTTGTCTGCTGAAAGTTGCCAACAAGATTTATTGGCAGCCAACGCTTCGCCTCAGCATGCTCGTCCCAGCGAATGTCTGCGACTTTTTAAAGTGAATGCCTTTTGGCCAAGATGACAAATCTCTGTGCACCATCAGTGTGTATTGAAATATTCGCATATTTGCAACGTGTAATTGTCTGCACAATGAGTGTGCAACCAGCACATGCTGCCGCCCTTTGGCATTGCATCGTCTTAGTAGTCATTATTATAAAGGGCATAAAAAGGGTATAGATCTCAGAGACTATGACAATGTGTCTGATTATTGCACGCATTTTTGGTTGGTTTTTAAACAAAAAAGGGAATTGCAAGCTTAAAATTAATGCTAAAAATATACATTCTTGGCAAACACAGCAACCTTAAGAACACAAATAATTTCTCTAGATTTATGTGTAATCCGTTAATAAATATATAAGTTATAGAAGCTTCTTTCTTGGACTGACCTCTCTGACCCGCAACTCTCTCCCTTTTCGCTCTCCTTCAGCCGTAGCCCAATCGAGCTTCAAATGCCCAGATGACTTTGGCTTCTATCCACACGATACGTCCTGCGACAAATACTGGAAGTGCGACAATGGCGTCTCCGAGCTGAAGACCTGCGGCAACGGTCTGGCCTTCGATGCCACAGACTCAAAGTTCCTCACGGAGAACTGCGACTATCTGCACAACGTGGACTGCGGCGATCGCTCACAGCTGGGTAAGTCTACAGGATATAGTTAGGGCTTAAGAGAGATGTGAGAGTTAACCTACGTAATACACCAATAGAACCACCAATTACCACGCCACACTGTGCCCGCCTGTATGGCATCTTCCCCGATGAGAACAAATGCGATGTGTTCTGGAACTGCTGGAACGGCGAACCCTCCAGATATCAGTGCTCTCCCGGTCTGGCCTACGATCGTGATGCCCGTGTCTGCATGTGGGCCGATCAGGTGCCCGAGTGCAAAAACGAAGGTATGTTTTACATTTGAAAATATCGATCAGTTTATTGATTGCTAATCGAATATCGTGACTTACAGAGGTTGCCAATGGCTTTGCCTGTCCCGCTGCCGGTGAGTTGGCCAATGCCGGCTCCTTCTCGCGTCACGCACATCCCGAGGATTGCCGCAAGTACTACATCTGCCTGGAGGGCGTGGCCCGTGAATATGGTTGCCCCATTGGTACAGTTTTCAAGATCGGCGACAGTGATGGCACTGGCAACTGCGAGGATCCCGAGGATGTTCCCGGCTGGTAAGTTCCGGCGATACGATACGAGTTCAATTAATTCTTGCGTACACTGTATTAGCACCTGATTTGCTTTCGTTTGCTTTGGGAGCGCCGATTCGTGTTTTTTTTTTTTTTTGTTTTTGCCACGCTTGCACCACGCTTGAAGCAATGCCCCAATGACCATCGACCTAGAAAACTGACCATAGACAACTCAAAAATAATCCCAAGTTTCAATATCACCAAACTCGCTTTCACTATCGCGCTCACGCTCACGCTCATTCTGTCTCACTGTCTTTTATCTTTCACACTATTCACAACATGCACACCCACATTTACATACATATCTCTTGGCCTATTCTCACATATATCTCTTTACCTCGTCCCTTTACAATTGCAGCGAAGACTACTATGGTGATCTGGATCTGAAGAGCATCCGCAAAAGCGAGCTTCTAGCTGGATTGAACTCTGAAGGTCGCACTAAGAACGCGTCCAAAACCAAAGCTGCCACCTCATAAACATAATAACAACAACTACAACTACAACAACAACAACAGTTGAAAACAATAACAAGCAAACAACAACAAAAGTAAAAGATACAAACAACAACTACAGCAAAATCAACTCAATTCCAAAATTTCCTACTCTCACATCACAAAGTCACCTAACAAAATTTAAAAGATAAAAAAATACTCAGCCAACTTCTTCAGATCATATCGATTGCAGTGCCCTTTTCCTGTTCTGCTCTATCTACTATCTCAAGTCAAATTTGTTGATATTCATCTCTTTCTGTTCTTTCCGTAATCCAATCGAAAACAAAATATTAAGTCCAACAAGAAAAATATCGAGGAGAGAGAGAAAAAAAATCTTTCGAAATTATGAGTTAAATTGAGAGATTTGTACATTTAAGTGATCTTTGTTTATAAGCTTATAATTTTATTTTATACATAAAACAAAAAATATACACAAAAAACTAAAAAAAAACCAACTATAGTAATGATATTTATTGCGATAGCGTTTAAAGAGGTCGATCTATTGTTTTCTTATCGTTTCTATATTATCGAAATTCCAACTGTTATAGTTTCGATATTTATAGCGATAGCTTGTATAAGTTGGAAATATCTTTCTATCGTTTCTCTGCTATTCTATAACTATCGTTTCCTTCCTATCGATTCACATCTCTAACAACTAACCATCGTCTCGCTTGCCCCTGAAACGAACTGAAAGTAAGAGCAGCGTACAGTACCGTCGATAAGTTTGCGCACGGCGTGAGAGCTATTTAAAGCTCAACTTATGCAACTAAAAATGTCAAAGCATTTTCGGGGCTTCCACGGCGGGCAGAGAAGTGCGCAGGGAGTGAAAATAGCGAACTCGTAAACACTTGTAAATAATTTATAATTTGCCATTGGGCCACACGAATACCCATAAGAATGGAGGGCAGTGGCTGATGGGTGGGGACTGCGGGGCTGTGGGGGTCGCTACTGACTGTCCTGACTTTTTGTCTGAAGTCGTAGTAGAGTCTGTAAATAATAAGTAAACAGAAAACTTTGCGACGCCAGCCATATTTGTCGCAAATGAAAAGTTGGCAGCCTTTTCGACCAGGAGCAGCAGCAGCAGCCCAACCAGGAAGTCTTTGGCAATGTCGTCGTTGTCGTTGTCGTTGTCGGCGACATCGTTGACATCTCTGGAAATGCACAAGAACTTTGTTAATTATTCATTAGATTCTATAAACAAAAACGCGATACAAAAACTTTAAATGAATTTTCAAATTATCAACACAATTGCAGGCAGAACCAAGCACACACACACTAAAACACACACACACACACACACACATAGAGAACATGGCACTGGCACGTGGGCAGTGGTACCTCGATACTGGCGCCAGCAGCAGCACAACAGAAAAGGGGGCGGGCGGGCCGTTTGCTGCGGTGCCATGTCGTTTTACTAAATCATAAAAGCCGACAAACTTTACTTTTGCCAGCTTCGCGTTGACTTTGCTCACTGTGTATGTGTGCGAGTGTGTGTGAGACGCACCCACATTTTTGAAAGAGTTTTAAAACTAATTAAATAAAAATTATAAAACTATAGAAACGCAAGGCGCAGGCGTTGCACAAGTTGCCTAAGCTGCTACAGGACATAGTCAGCGTGAAGAATGCTGCTTTGCGAGTGCTTTTCTCTATGCATTTGTGTGTGTGCATTAAACTCTGTGTGTGTGTGTGTGTGCGAGTGTGTGTTTTGGTTAAGCTTGCATGAAAACCCGCGCAAAGGACTGCAACATTTTGGAAATTAGCACAAAGTGGTCGGTATGCACATAATTCGTGCTTGTGCCACTCGCTCTTGCTGGAGTGCATCTCCTGCCCCACACACACACACACAGAAAGCTGAGCCATCCTGGCCAGAAGCAGAGAAGAGTGCTCGCTGTCATCTTTTGCTTTCACCTGCTTTACACTCAGCTTAGCTGCTGCTCCGGCTGTGGCTGGTGCTGTTGCTGTGAGTGAGCAGTCTCCAATTAAAAGTTGTTGCGAGCATCTGCCCCGTCAGTTCGGAACTGAGGTTAGCAGGTTTGATCAGGGCCGTGAGCAGGGCGGGGCGGAAGCCAAGCAGAGTAGAGTGCAAAACGCAAAGCACACAAGAGTGTTTTATAAACAAAAATGATTAAACTAAGTTATACAACTGTCTATCCACTTGTCCGCTCCACCATTTGCTGCAGTTGCAACTGAATCATGCTGCCAGGCTTGTAATGGAGTCAGTCGTTTCTCCGCGTTGTCCAGGGTTCCTGCTGCTGCTGCTCTTGACGGATAATAACCACGCTGAAGTTTTCTCGTCCATCCCGCGTGCCCTAGCCTGCGTTGGCTATGAAAATCCTTTTAACGTTTTGACTCTAATTAATTTTAATGATAGAAACGCACAGCAAGCGCATTAGACAACTATAGAGACCGAGAGCGGGAGACGGGTAGACCGACAACTAACCCCCAATAAGTTTTTTTAAGTCGGTCGCACACATAAATGTAAGCCACATATAATACCCGCAGACTATCTATCATACCAGCAACACGCTGCCAGTTGAGCTCTGTAAACAATAACGGAAAAAATGGCAGAAATAGAAAGAAAAACGTATATAATTTCTAGCCATATTTTCTCTCTCTTGTTGCTGTTGCGTCTTACATTGGGTTTTGGCCAATTCAATTTAATTTTACGTAATAGCTTTGCGCTTTTTGTCCGCGCATTTCGCATCCTCCAAGTTCTTGCGGCTGATGTGGCTGCATGACAGCACGTTCGCAGGAGCAGGGGCAGTCGCAGGAGCAGTGCGTCCTTGTATCCTTGTCTGCTTTAAAGACAATTTGCTGCCAGTGTGTGTGTGTGCGATTGTGGCCATCGCTCTTGATATTCTTGTTACTGCCGGACACAAAGAGCATCTTTTAATTCGTGTTGTCCTATTGCTGCTACTGCCACATCCAATTGTTAGTCAACGTTTCATCTGCCCTTGCCGCGCTTCTAAAATTCTTAACTAAATTATTATACCCCAGTCAAAGAGTGTATATGGGTTCGTCTTCAGTTTCTGCTTAGGCATTTACAAATGTGTATATTTAATATCTAACCAATCGGACTGTAAAGACAGAACTTATTCAACTTAACTATACACATGGTTTCGAGCAAGCAAGAAGCAAGAAGTCCTTGCCATTTGGCAAATGTAATAAATGGGTATTTACGAGTCGAGCGCACTTGTCAGTAGCTTTTTATAACTTGTTAATTAAGGGTCTCTCACAAAAAATTCTTTTGTCGAGTTATTCGCAAAGGAAGCAGCTCTGTGATGTGCTCAAATTCCACTGTCCCTTAATATAGTTCTGTGCTACCAATCAAATCTGGTCAGTATATTCATATAAACACACACAGGACCATCCCTTCCCTGTCTTTTCAAAAACAACCTACAAATGTGTCAGACATTCCTCAAGCGTAAACATAAAAAGGGAGGCAGAACACACGATAGAGTTTCATTAGGTAAATCAGCGAGAAGCTAATACCGAAAGCAGTTTGCTTTGTTAATATTACGTATACGCAAGCAAAGCTAAAATATGCGAAGTTTATTTTTACGCATGCCTATTAATTTTTCCCTTTTTTTGCTTTTCTTAATAAATTTTTGTGTTTTCCGTTTATAGCGAGGATTACTATGGCGATGTAGACCTCAAAGCTTTAAAGAAATTGGGTTTTTAAGGTGCTGTCTACTGCAGCCTGCCGCCAGATGAACGTAGTCCATTGACTTGAAAGCAGAAGGGGAGTAAGTAAGTAAGGAAGGAAGGAAGGAAGGAGAAGCAGCAACAACCGCCATACACAGCGGGTAGAAAAGGCTTGCCACACACAAAGAATATTAAGGAATGTACCGTTAAACAGTTGACTTTAAAGACTGAAACAGAAAACACAAGAAGTAGAGACAAGGCACAAGACACGTGGCCTCTACTCTGCCTACACACAATACCGAAAACCTTCAAATTTAAACAGAGAACAGCAAAGAATCGTAGCACACTTGTAACCAAGACAATAGCTTAAAGACCGGGGCAACAAATTTCATTTAATTACGCTAAACAAGTGCAAGCCACAAGCAAACACTCCGGGCCAATTCCAACCGCAACAGCAAACCGTATGCAGACCGCATTCCACGCGCATACTCAGTGCTTTTCTTGAGGAAGCAAAGTCAAATTTAACTTATTAACCAAATGCTAAAGAAATACACACACACAAACAGACAGAGTTTATGCCTAAGTAAATGTAATGTATAGTGTAAGATTTAATAAAAATAAAATGAAAGGTGTGTGCGTTCGTTCGTTCATTCGAGAATCAATTCGATTTTCACAATGCCAATGGAAATCTCTCACAAAATCTACAGCAAATATTCTAATCAGTTTGAGCTGCCACTACAAACACACACATATATATATATATATTTGTGTGTGTGTCATAAGCTTGACTCACGATTTATAGCCAAGCTCGTATGCACAATTTACTGAGCAGCTTAGAGCAAACAACCACAACATAACAGGGCACAGAGCAGAGTTGAGTGCAGCGTAACACGCATACGCACTGTTTGCCCAGCAAATAGCAGTAAAATGCCTTAAACCAAAGAACAAGTAAATAAACAAAAGCATAGCAAATCTTAACAAACTTATAGACGCACACAACCGCACACACACACTCGCACACACGCAAAGAGAGGCAGACAGACAGACAGACAGTCGAACAAGCTCACGCGCACACAAATTGATAATTATTGAAAGAAAAGCTGCAGCAGTGACCTCTTGCAGGCTGCACATATACGCACACTCACTCACACACGCACACACATACTCACGCATGGCTTTACTGCAAAATTGTAACGATGCACAAGTGTAACATTAGCCTACGTAAAGATTGAAAAGCAGCAGAGTCGACGCCAGCTGCATGGTGGTCGTTCCCGTTCTCGTCGAGCAAATGTTGCATGCAGCACGAGTCTACAACAATGCAGCCAGTAGCTATGTTTGTCCGTGTGTGTCCGTACTTACACACAAAAGAGACATGCTGTTGCATGTTAATTGAAATCAATAAGTGCAGCCAGAGATAGAGTGAGAGAGAGAAAGAGAGGGAAAGCGAGTGTGAGCGTGTCTAAAAGAGAGGGAAGCACAAACACAGACACATGCAAGCAATATGCGTGACAGAGGTTATATTGGCAGCCGAACAGCAGCAACAGCAGCAGCAACATCGGAACGGAACGGTTAGTTATCGTTGTGAATGTGGTAAAGTAAATTATTTGCACAACAGCTAATGGCAAGAGCAACACAGGCAACAGCAGCAACAACAACACGCACAAGAAAAAGCAAGACTAATAACGGCCTCTGGTCAGCCATCCTTTTTGCATCGTATTTATTATTTTGACAGGCGACAGTTGCCTCGTCGCACCGCTTGCCAGCTGCTCCGAGCGACTGGCCAAATGCAAATTATGCAATGTTATTTTTAGACATTTTTACCTAAAACTAACTTGGGCTGCAGCCAGGCAGGCAGGCAGCCCTGGCAGGTGCAGGAGCAGGGTCACTCATGCCACTCCACGCTGCACTGGCAATTACGGCGCCACATGGCAACGGCAAAGGCAACGGGAACTGCCGCAATGCAGTCGCATGTAGTTGCTGCTGCAAATGGCTCGTGTAACGTGCAAAAACTGCAACTGCAACAACAAAGGCAGCTAAGGTATCGCACACACAAACACACACTCAGTCTGTGAGGAAATTATGCTTGCAATAACATTTACATGCTTGGACGAGTGTCTCTGTGCGAGTGTGTGTGTGCCAAATTTATTCACCAATTGTCGCTTGTATCTGCAAGCAGAGTTCAAATTCTCAATGCAGCCCACTGTGCACAGCATCAGCAACAACAGAAACACACCAGAGTTGCCAGATATTTAATTGAATTTTCAGATTTGTTATAAACAAAAATTTACCTAACTGCATTTTCGATTGTTAAGCCGGAAATGCAAAGCAAATTCAAGGCAAAGTCAAGTGCGGTCTACATTGCGTATACGCAGCGTGCACAAGTAGCTGCTCGCTTACAGCCTTGAGCCTTGGAGTGCCGTTCCCTTGCTCTTATCAGCTGCGCAACAGGCAACAAGCGGTGGCCCATACAAGCCGCCATTCAATAACAAAATTGCCTTCTACGTTGCCTTCTCCGCGTTCATTGTTAAGCAGGCACTAATGCGCTGCAATTGGCAAGTGCGCCATACCCTTGGCTCCGCCTTAAGTGCGGTATAGCAGGCGGGCAGACAATGTGCAGTACTCACTGCGCTTTACTACTCGGTACGCGGTACGCGCTACTCGTTACGCGGTACTCGCTGCAGCAACAGCGCGGCCAGTCATTGCTTATTTTTATTTGCCTGGCCAGAACTAATGCGCAGCAACAACAGCAACTGCGCTGCTGCTGCTGCTGCTACGAGTAGCAATGCGCTCTAACGCCCTTATCCCTTATCCTTGTAACGACTTTGCTGCTGCTCCGGCCACTCCTTCCCTTGCTTCAGCTCCTTCTCCTACTGCTGCTGCGCTTTTGCGGTTGACCGCATTTGCTGCGAAAAAATCTGTTGCTGCCAAAGTATGGTCACTGTCGTAGCTGCTGCTGCTGCCTGCTGCCGGCAGCCTGCTGCCTGCTGCCAGCTATTGGCTGCTCCTCCTCGCTGCTCCTGGCTGGAACTGCTCTTGACCGAGTGGAGCTATAAATATCTGCGATAGCGAAATGCAATTACGTGGCAACAATGAATACAGCAGCAGCGATTGCTCGCTTGGTCGCCGTTGTTAGTTGGCTCACCCTCTCCACTCCCCGCTCCTTCGCCCGCCCCCTGCTCAGCTTGCTGGCCAGCTATAGATGCCAGCATCGCAGCATACTGGCCCACATCCGGCAATTGACAATGATGATGTGTACGTAGTTTTTTGTCTTCGCTGCTCTTTATGCGATGCTCTAGAATCGCCGGGTGGATGGGCAGCGCAGATTGGGGGAGTGAGGGTGTCCAGGGGTATCGCAACTGTATATGGCATTACGCTACAACATTTTGCTGCATTGTTGGGCAGCATCTCAAGCAACTCCCTGCTACATTTCGGTGGAAATTTATGTGCTCCTTATAGAGAGTTCAATGGCAGCCATCATAAAATATTGAGAATGACAAGTGTGCCGGGCAGCGGGGCCGCAGGACGGCAGCTGAGAGGGGTGTGAATTGAAATGCGCACTGTGACAGAGCGGCGAAATCAAGAGATCGTTATTAGATAAGCGAATATGCAAATAGATGGATAGATAACTGAGAGGCATAGATAAGGGAGAGGTAGCATAAGTAAAGTTCTGCCTGAATCGATTCATTCGTTTGCCCGTGCTGTACTAAATATCGCACAAAAGATCTAGCTGAAAGTGTGGAGTGAACAATGGGCACACAAAGTAATTGCCAATAGCAGCTCCCACTGCAGCACGCCCCCTCCCGGCCGCACTACGCCCGGTGTCGCCCATGGAATATAACAAAAGTCGCTTGGCATTTTCACGCTTTGCCATTAACTCGGCGCATACCAAAAATGGTAGTACATAAGCTGAACCGAGTGGACGCATTCCAGCCCGGTCTGTAGCCACCCCAAACTAGCACAAGTGGAGCCATAAAAAGGCAATTTTTCTAGTTGTCAACGGCAATAGCGTGGCTTAAATTACGGGTCCAGCGAAACGGATGCCGATTGGCTGACAGTTAACACCCGAGGAGCATAATTACGACTTGGTCTGGCCGCGACTCGCCTCGCCCCGACTCGCCTGAACGCCCGACTCGGCGAGCAATTGTAAGTCATTTGAAAACAATTTTGATTATATTTTTTCCAAGCGATTTCACAAATCCGTTTTATGCTAAAACGAGGAAGGAGGAAGGAAACGAGGCAAGTCAAAGCAGAGCAGAGAGAAAAAAATTGGTGAGTTTGCGTATGGGTAGTTAACAACATGCCCCATAATAATAACATACATTTGCCCATACCCGACGAGCACCCCTGCCCCTCGGAACATACCCCTCTATCACATGCAGTGCCAGACGAAATGTTTGCTGTAAACGACCTTAAAAAACCGAAGGCAGTTGGTGGGGCGAGTCGTAGCGAGGGAAAAACAAACAGAGCTGCCTGCACATACATAGTACAAAATCAGAGATTGTTGTTGTTGCTCTTGTTGCTGTTGTTGTTGTTGCTACTGAAGCAAATTGCAAATAACAAGCAAAAGTTCACAGGATCGAGCAAAAAATGTGCGTAGCATTAGCCGTAGTCGACTTGATTTTGATCGCTTCAATGAACATTAATACACTGGCAGAAACGTGGGGCGGGCAGGGGGGTGTGGCTGGGGAGCAAGCTGCTTAAGTAGATGCCTGTTTACATGCATATTTGTATTTAGCTTTGGCAGAAATAACAACAGCAACAACAACTAATACAACAAACAGCTGTAGGCAAGCTTGCGTAGTTAGTCCGAGCATGCAGTGTGTGTTTTGTGAATACCCTGTAAGCGATACTCACAAAAATACACAGTTACTCTTTACTATATACTCTATAAGCTTCGGCTTGTACATACACTTGACGGGGTATGCCATAGTCGTGCTATTTATCGTTGTTTATTGTGTACTTATTTTTTCGTTTGCCTGGCAAATGAAGCCTACTTATAGGGGATCTTAAATTGGCGCTGTGTGTAAACACTATGTGTGTGTGTGTGTGTGTGAGAGCTAGTGTGTGTCTCAGCATGTGTGTGAGTTAGTGTATCGGCGTGTGTGTGCGTGTGCGTGTGCCTGCGTGGGTGTAGAATGTGCGAGTGTTTTTGGTTACTGTATACGGCGCTTATTTCCGGCGTGGCATATCTCGTTTTAGATGCGTGCCACGGCAATCTCTTTGTGCCGCTGCGGCTGTTGCCGCTACTCTTGTTGTTGTTGTTGTTGTTCCTGTTGCTGTAGTATTTTGGTCTACGCGCCTCGCGTTTTCCTGTCATAAATGTTGCTGAACCTTTGTTATGTTTCCGTTTTACTTTTATTTTAATAATTCATATAGCATTTATGGCATGCACACAGATACTTTTATTTATATCATATACATTTGTATGTGAATGGATAGCCCATTCCCCCCTCCCACCGACGCACCCAACGCTCATTTTCCCTGAACCGTCGACCAGTTCCGGCGTCGCCACCTGTATCTCCCCCCCACCTCTCTGCCATTGTGCACATCATAAATCTCATTTTTCCGCTTCCGTTTCAAGCGTTCATTGGCCATTTTCCTCTCTCTTCTCGTCTCGCCTCGTCTCATTGAGGCTTATAGCAGCTAAATTTACTTTAATTAAATATTTGCTCGAAACGCACTCCGATTGACTTGCTCATCCAGTAGTGTCACATGACCACGCTCGTTTCTTCAACAAGTGAGAAAACTGTTGCCAATTTAACGGTGCATCCGTTAAACATTTTCGAAATACACAAGCCCCGAAAAGTCCCACAGTAAAAATTCCCATCTCTCACTCTTATACGCGCAAAGCATTCCATTCAGCGAAATAGTTCCCTTGAGTCAAAGAGTAAATTTCCCCACGCTCGCTGGAATTGAGCGCGCTTTGTGTTGCGCTCTCGTCTCACATTGAGTGGCGGTACTTTTGCTCTTCTCTTACACGTGCACAAGCCTCGCTTGTTACCGTTGTTGCTGCTGCTGCTGCTTTGCCTTGCCCACTGGCATCGTTTGTGGCCTACAATTGTTTGAGATTTCTGACTCACTGTAAAGTGAGTGGGAATTTTCACAACGCCCCCGACAAATGGGTCGCGAGAAGTCGGACAGGTGGGCCGGCCGGCTGGGCAGATGGGCAATCCAGGGATTTTAGAATGTCTTGGCGCTCATTACGGCGAACGCACGCACACACACACACACACACATAGAAAAATCAAGTGAACTGGCCACAAAGCTGCCAGCTGATAGGCGGAGGCAGCTAAACGATGCCATTTCCGCTGCCGTTCAATGTGGAATGCGCCAGGGGCATTTTAGCCTCGCGCCAAATACTGGGCTAAAAGCAGAGTGAAAATAGGTAAGAAAAAAATGAGAAATATTAATTGTTTGACAGTTATACGCTCTATTACAGGCAAGTGTAAATAAAACGATACGGTTTGGCAGCACTTTTGAATAACAACACGATACACATTAATTATACATATGTTTGTTTTCTCAGTTATTTATTAAAACATTTATTTACTTATTTAAAACATATTAGAATTTTTAAAGGTTCAATACAAATGGGCCATTAAACAACTGAAATAGTTGCAAAATTAAACATAAAATTTAAAAAGAAAACTATGTACCATGCATTAATCTATTTATTTAATTAATTTATTTTATATCTAAAACTGCTATAAGTATATAAGTAGCTTCTATGAGCAGTATTTAATTGCTTCTTTTACAAATACGACGTGCTTTAATTTGATTATGTTATTATAACATAAGAATTGCATTTGGATAAAAAAAAAAAAAAGGTATAGGTTTAAAATTAAATAATAATAATAATATTAATAACTAAAAAAAACTATATACCATAAAGCAAATTATAAGTTTAAATATTTATATATTATTTTATTTTAAGAATTGCATTTGGATAAAAAAAAAAAAAAGGTATAGGTTTAAAATTAAATAATAATAATAATATTAATAACTAAAAAAAACTATATACCATAAAGCAAATTATAAGTTTAAATATTTATATATTATTTTATTTTAATTTTAATTTTACTTAATACATTTTATTAAATATTTTTAATGCTCAGCTGCTGAATTGTATACATAATTGCCTTTTGCCAGCGTTATTTAAGTGTTTTGCCTCAAACTAAGCCTAGCTTCAAATTGAAAATGTTATAATAAAATTATGTAATAAATTTAGATTATTAAACAAAAGTATTAAGATAACAAAGCCAAAAAAAAAACTTTATTTTAAATATTCAAAAATAATTAAATTAGGAACTTATGCGAGAATTCTTTTGTTTTCTGCATGGACTAAGCCAAGCTTCACTTTGAAAATATCATATTCTATTGAGTTTGTTGTATTTTAAAAATCCGTTCATCGTTCAATAACAGTTGACAAGCTATCCGCGCATAGGGCTACGTTTTTTCTCTATCTTGTTCGTTTATTTAACTTTTATTTAGCCGTATTTGCATTTGCTAATTGGCCTTATTTGCTTTTAAGCATGACCGATGTGCAATGATTGCTCTGGCTATTTTTGGATTTGATTTTTACTTGGCATAGTCGACGCAGCCAACGGGCCACGCCTTCCGGAGCACCCGAAGGGGCAAGTATGGCAAGTGGACAGGCGTTTGTCCAGGCAATTTTGACGCAACAAAAGAGCAATACAATAAATGATGGGCCTGGGCCCAGGGTCTGGGCATAGGCAGTGGCAGTGCCAAAGGAAACGGCACAAAAAGTTATGACACACCTACAGCATTTAATCTGAGGGCGACGTCAACTGCTGCTAGAGAGGGTCCAGTGAGTGATAACCATCAATCAAGCTGCTGGCTGAAAGGGAGGCGTTACTCGTCGTACTCGCCGCTGGACGGTGCGGGCTTTTGCCTAAGACCAGACATGACATGGAGTTCATTTCAATCATTAGCGTGTGCCGAGGCGAGCGCCAAGTCGAGCGGGCGAGCGGGACGCCGCTGTTGATGCTGTCAAATTAATAAAGAGCCCACGGGCAGCGACGGCGTGTGGAATGGGATTGGATGGGCTTGTGACAATGCCAGGACTCGTTCTCTCTATCTCTCTCGCTCTCTGGAGGTACCCCATGTGCCTGCCCATGCACTTTGGAGCAGCGCAGCGCAATGTTTCTCATAACGCCCATAAAAAATTTGTCATCATTAGTCGACGACGGGCAGTCTGAGAGGGGAAGAAGGACAGGGCGCAGGCAGGGGGGGAGCAGTGTGTGCCGTTGAACAAAGGAGCGGACTTATCTATCAGTGTGTATATGTGTGTGTGTGTTAGTTTCTCTCTCTCGCTCTCTTAACGTGCGACTCTTTAAAAGATTGCCTGCGCCGACAAGGAGTATTTGTCAAAAGCTTAAAGCGTTAAATTGATTGATTATGTGTGTGTTTGTGTATCTCCCATAGTGTGTGTGCGTGTGCAAGTATTTGTGTGTATTTGCGCTTGGGTCAGTTAGGCTGTGGTTAAAACTCAAAAGCGCACGCTAACAGCGTCTTTAAGGCTTAAAGCGGCCCATTAAGGTTATTAAAAATTGCCCTTTTGTTTGTGATGCGTGTGTGTGTGTGTGTGGAAGTCTGTGTGTATAGGTTTCTGTTGTGTGTGTGTGGATTGTTATTTGAAACGTAATGGATTGCGAATATTAATTTCTTTGCATGACGAAAGGAATCAACAAAGAACAATGCGCTTAATCTTTATTGACACGCAGCACAAAGCGAGAAGCACAGGCAGAGCGAGAGAGAACGAATGGCAGAGCGAGTGCGAGTGGCGCCGAAAATGATAACCGGAAACCATTAAAGGAAGTTTCAATACATTGACGAACAGCAACAGCAACAACTGAGGCACACACGGGCGCATAGTCAAAGCGTTTTTACAATGGCGCCAGGCGGCAGCCTGAGGCGCAGCGAAGCTTCTCGCATCGGCAGGCTTTCTTCTCCATTGCTCTTCCTTTTCCGTGTGTGCGTGTGCTGGCTGGCTGGTGTGTGTGTGTTGCAGCGTCAATATTGTAATTTTTATGCCTCATTCATGCCACAAGCAACGAGAGCAACAGCAGGCAACGCCTATGCTAGAAAGAAAAAGCTCGAGTCAAGCCGAACGATAGATTCGCATTGAATGAAGCCACAGTAGGCGAGGTGGACGTGTCTTTGTGTGCGTGTGCGTGTGTAGGTGCCGACAAAGTCAAAGCCGCATACGCACATTGGAATCCGGATAATGTTTTATCCTAAGCGCCTTAAGATTGCCGCACTAGGCTGCAGTTTGTGCCGGGCAAACAGACTCGCCAAATGCGGAAGTCAAGCTAGCAGGCAGGCAGGTAGGTAGGATCAGCAGGGGCAGCAGGGGGGTAAGCAGAAAAGCCCAGAAGCTGCCACAGCTCTTAGGTCGAACAATTGACTTGTGAAGCTTACAGGTTTCTGCCGCACGCACAACTCTATGTAGACTTCAATTTTCAATTGATTAAACATCAAGTGCACAGACATACGCTTGATTGTAGTCAGCGCATACAAATACCTATATATATATTTATATATACTATAAAGACAGCCTATACACACCTCTGTTCGCCTGCAAAGTTTTTGCTTGCATTTTTCACGTGCCGCAGCACGAAAAATGTTTGAGCATATTATGGCAAGCATTATGCCCGACTCCGCCGATACATAAATGCTTTGGCATAGCATAGTGCTACTATATGAAATTCCATTGCATTTTATGGCCAGAAAAACACACACACTCAGAGACGGTGAGAGAGGGAGGGGGGCTACAAAACACAATGGGCTGGCAGTAAAAACCTGCGGCAAACGCCATTGTGTGGCATAAACAAAAGATGCAGCTTGGCGGGCCAAAACGGAGGAAAACCAAGGCGACGAGGCGACGGATCGGTCAGAATAACAAAACACCGCAGACAAAAAAAACACCCAAAAAACCTATTGGAGCGTGCAAAAAGGTGAGCGAGACAAGTGTGTGTGTGTGTGTGTGTGTGTGTGTGTGTTGGAATTGGCCTTTAGGAATGTGGCAAAGTGAAATTTATAGCTTGGAAATTAATAATGATGAGCACACACAATGAAGTAGCTTTGGAAATAAAGTGATGTACTCGTATGTGTGTGTATGTGTGTGCGAGAGCACATGGCTAAAGGGCTATGGCTAAGTAACAAAGCGCATGCAATGCGTGACATCGATGCGTATACTTAATACGTTTCACCCAAAAAAAAAATCTCAATCGAACCAGAAGCAAAAATTAAAATTTCCGAATTACTGAAGGTAACTGCCAAATGAATAACAGTGAATTTTATATTTATTAAGTTTTAAGGCCAGGGATTTTTTTATTATATTAAAGAAAGCCCCCTATGACCAGTAATTAACTATGACTCGTAAAAGTAATGAATGCACGATAATCTATATAAGCACATGCATTAATTGCGCCTCTCGTTACCAAAGCGAGGGAGAGAGAGGGAGTGAGCGAGTTTTGTGTGCCACGTCTCGTTTCTTTGCTGTGCAAAACATGAAATTTATCGCACATGCACATAAAATTTTAATTTATATTTGAAATGGCGAATCCGCAAAACCCATACCCAACTCGGCAGCTGCTTGGAGTTCGTTGGCACAGCCGGTCATATTTTAATGTGAGTTTTATAAATGCATTTGCAACCAGCGGCTTGGTTAATGCAATAATAACAATTTAAGCGTTATTATAATGCAGTTGTAATTAAGTGTGTTGTTGCTGCTGCTGTTGTTGTTAATATTGTGCAATGAACATGCGCAACTGCTTTATTAAAATCAACAGTCAAAACAAAAGAACATAAGTGTCGTCGAGTCAACATACATTATTTAATTCTAAAGAAGAATTAAGCAATTTAATATTTGATAATATTTCTTAAATATATGATCAGCTGACAATTTAAAAATATTTATAAACATTTTCCAACAAGCATAGCATGCACAAGAAACAAAACAACTTGCAAAATGCGCAAACAATTCACATATTATTCAAATTAACGTTTAAGAAATTAATTATTTGTTAACTTATTTACTATAAGATTTATTATTATTAAAAAATGCTTTATAAATTATTAAGAAAACATATTACTATTTATACATTTATTCAAAAAGCGCTTTCAATTACAAACCATTTGTAATACCTTTTAAAGACAAAATGTTGCATTTAAATGCCATATTAAGTATACGCACTTCCGCAGCGCGTTCTGCGGCTCGTCCTTAAATGGCGGACAGCAGCGCTGCCGTACAACATCTCAGGGCCATGGGACAGGGGACAGCTGCATAATGTTGCAATAATTACAACATTAAGTGCACTTTCTGAGTAATTATCCATAGCTGAGCAAGTGCAATTATCAATTGTCACATGCGCGCGGCCAGTATAAAAGGCTTGCGGCACGGACAACTGTAAACAAAAGGTCAAAACATGAAGCCATCATTGCGCTATCAGGAGTTTATGGAGCGCACCAACTATTGCTGGCGCATGTTGGGATTCGAGCTGCTGGTGCCGCGGCTCAAGGCCAACTATCGCACCTCGACCCTGCTTACGGCCGTGACAAGCTACACGATCTTTGGCATTTGGTGGATGAGCAAGCAGGCGCAGCAGAGCTGGACCGAATGCCTCAAGGCGAGTATCATGATGGGTGGCATGTTGAACGGAAGCGCCGAGCTGCTGACCATTATGCTGGGTCAACGCGATATACGACGCATGCTGTACAGCTTGAGAAACATATTCCAGGACTACGAGCAGCGCGGTCAGGACTATGTTGACGCTCTGAACCAAGGCATCAATCGATTGCTGGACGTAATGCGACTGATTCTTATCGGGTATATTGTATCCTACATGGTTATGTGTGCTGTACCGCTAGCCCTACTGCTCTACGATGGCACTAGGGCGACCATCACACAGTACGAGCTGCCAGGCGTTTCGCTAGAGACCACTCATGGATTTGTCATTACCTACGTGGTGCAGCTGATGACCATGATGTTGGCTGGCCTTGGTCTCTACTCTGGAGACATGATGGGTTGCTTGGCACTGATGCAGATACTCACATTTGCCGATATATTCCAGCTCAAGGCGAGGGCCCTGAACGAGGTACTCGAACTCAAAGAGAAGGCCAGGCCAGCTGCCCGCATAGGAGCGCAATATGCCGGAGCAGATGTAGTGCAGATGCAGCTGCTGGATTTCATTAAGTGGCATCAGTTGTTTACCAAGTGAGTACCAAAATAAAATCGATTATTTTATATATTACTATCGATTGAATTTTGATATTACTATTGATTAGAACATTTTTTTTTAAGTTTTAGCATGAAGCAATGATGGAAGAAGAATTATAGGAATTAAAGAATTAGTTTTGCTTAAAAAATCGATATAATCGATAGTATCGTTTCATGTTTCAATATCGATTTTTTCACAACTCTAAACAGTGTTTATTTTTACACCCTTGCAGCTACTGTCACAGCGTGGATCGCATCTTTAACATACTCTTCACCGGGCAGGTGCTCTCCTCGGCCGTCTCCATATTGAGCACCTTCTGCGTGATCCTCACCCAATTCCATTTGATCTCTGTCATCTACCTCATAGTCAGCGCGTACAGCATGTGCGTCTATTGCGTTGTGGGCACCAAAATTGAATATGCCGTAAGCTCGAACCAAAACCAAGTGCCATATCACATACTAATTGCATTCGTCTTACAGTATGACCAGGTTTACGATAGCATCTGCAGCATTAGCTGGCAGGAGCTGAACATGGCACAGCGCAAGCTGTACAGCCTGACGCTGAAGGAGGCGCAGAACGCCAAGACCATGATGATGCTCGGCATAATGCCGCTCTCCGTGCGCACGGCGCTGCAGGCAAGTTGTGGGCGGGATTGGGGCGCCAAGGCATGTTGCGAGTAATGCAATTTGTTTGCAGATAACAAAACTCATTTACAGCGTGTCCATGATGATGATGCAGAATCACACCTAGATCGCAGTCTTGGGCTTTGTGCATCAAGTGCAGAGCGCCCTGTGCTATGCAATACATTTTATAATGCTTGTTTTGAATCATATTCTGTGCGAAATGGAGAAAGGAAAATGGAGGGCGGAGGGAGGAGGCAGCGCTGCCTGCTTGCAAATAAAATAAATTAGTTGCAGTTGAAAGGTGGCTCAGACGCAAAAGTCAACACGCGATGTCGCCGGCACCGCAAACAGCGCCAGCTGTTGGGCACAGATAAAATGGCAGGCAAACAAGACGCCCGACCAAAACCCTCGAGCTGCTCGGTTCACGCGCTCCGGCAGCGAGTGCGGGTCGGCGTGCGGCAAATCAGCTGCCAGCGCAGCTAACTGGCAAATATTAAAATGCGAATTTTTATACGCGCTGACATTCGCGCGGGTTGCCTTGGCACAGCGCCTTCGCCTTGGCCTCGCTTCTTCTTCGCATAATTCTCACTATGAAAATGGCAAGTGGCTTCTGGCGTCGCGGCACCCGGCACTCCGTATCCTTTTGCCAGCATTTTCTCTGCGGCATGCGCACATAAATTAGCTGCCAAGCTAAGAAATGGCTATGGGCAGCAAAGGTTCGCTTTCTCCCCCCATTGTTGCCAGTTGCTGCTCGGGCCGCGATAGGGCAGCACCAGCACCAGCAGCAGCAGCAGCAGCGATGCGGCGTCCAACTGCGGTTTGTTGCGCGCTGTTTATGCGGGTGCCAAGGTGCTATGCTGCAGGCTAGTTCCAGCTGCCAGGGTGCATTAAACCAATAAATCAGGCAAGCGAAAAAGCCGTGCTCTTGTCAGGCGGCGGCTTTTTGAGGCGCCAACCCTGCAAGCATTGCATATTTAATCAATAGTCCGAGCAGAAGACATAAATTAATCTGCAAGGACTTTCAGGCGAACCCTCACTCTCTCTCTCTCCATCGCCCTCCTACCCCGTCACATTTTTGGCCTTCGCAAAAGAGGCATTTTTAATTTTGGGAAATTTTTGCGGCCATAAAAAGCTTGCCGAGCAAATCAATTAAATTTAAATTGTATCCCATTAGAGGCGCATTAAATGAGTTAAGTCATTTCGGAGGCCTCGTGCCTCGTCTTACAAAGCGTTGCTCGTTATCATTTTTTATACCACTCTTGCTCTCCTTCTCTCCCTCTTTCTCTCCTCTTCTGTGTGAAAAGGGTACAAATGAATTCATTTTCATTTAATTTTTATACTCGCACACACACACACACAGACACAGACTCGCCCACATCCATGCCTACGGCTGGGGCTGACCAGCGTCAAAGTCGTCGCATTACAAACACAATTAAAATGCCCACGAGCTACTAATTTGCCATGAAGGCGACCGGGCGGACTGACGTAGAAGGATACAAGTGTCGACTGGGTTCGGCATTGAAAGCGGGACAAGAAAATGGCCGCCGCACCGGACGAAAGTTTTGCATCCCGAACTTCCGAGTTGATGGCAATTAATTTGTATTATGCATGTTTCTGTTATTTCTAGAACAAGTTTCTTTTTTTGGCGTACAACACGCAAATTGTGCTTAATGTGGGTTCTACGAGCGAGACAGCTCCAGGGGGAGAGCAAGAGTAGAGAGGTAGAGTGAGAGAGGGGGAGATTACGCACTTGTTTATTTGCTGCAAAAAGTTTATAAAAAACATCTATATTAGTTTGCCGTCAGATAAATGTGTTCATTAAATGGAATAATTACTCAGCGGGCAGGAAATCTTGTATGCGTTTAATTTACGAGAATTCCTTGAGGAGAGTCCTGTGTTATAAAGCAGACAACCTGCTAGAGGTAGGTGTGTAGAGGCTGTTTTAACGGTAGTTGTATTAGTTAAAGTAGCTACATAAATACAAAAAGTACTTTGCTTAATTCAAAGGTTATGTTCCTGCTTTATGACTTTTATTTAGAGTATGTTCCTATATACCAAAGAAAATAAATATTTATTTATATTAAATTCCAAAATAACCTTGAAGTCACTTCAGAATATACAAGTAGTATCAAAAAATTTGGCGGCTCTAGCTCTTATGGTCTCTGAGATTTAGGCGTTCATACAGACAGATGCACAAGCGCGAAGACAGATATACGCTGATTAGGAACATACATAGTTTATGAAGCTCTTTTTGTTTTTTTTTTGAGCATTTATTTTTATAAGCGGATCTAAAATTAAAAAATATTGATTTCCCTATTTAAATTCTTCAGCCATGCTAAGCCGGCTTCGTGGACAAAGAGTTAATATTCAACAAGAGCCAAGTCTATTAGAGATAATGTATAGAAATAAAGAACTACATATATAGTAATTAGATGCCCTATTCACATACCACAAGTCCCAACCCCAACCTCATTCTAGCCATATAACAAGTACGATAATACGACAACTGACTCCCGTATTTATTTGTGTCTGTTCGGGCCATAAATAAATTAGACCAATCTCGTATTTGTCAATGGGCGTGCCCGTTGACATCATTTATAGACAACGCCCCGGCGCACAGATCCCGCTGCTGTTTTGGTCGAATCTGTCACATGAGATTTGTGACCAAGACATTTGCACAAAATCTTTTTTTTTGCCCGCCCTCTTCCCGTGACGCCACGTCGCGTAGCTGCTCGACTCGTCCGTATCCGTATCCGAAGTCGTGTCGTCCGTCCCGTTTGGGCCTTAACTAGTGGCAGCCAATTTCTGCTGATGGCGCACTGGCCAAGTAATTATCGACATCTTCGTGCCGCAGCCAGTGATGACTGCACTCGCTTGTCGTGCTCGTCCTGGTTTCATTCCCGCCCTCGTCCTCTTCGCACTCAGCCTGGTCGTCGTGCTGCGATCTAAGCGGAGTCGAAGCGTTAATGCTGCGTGTCGAGTGCAAACTTTGATGGTTTAATCACTTTGATAGCAGCTGAGCCAGAAGAGCGAGTTCAATTTGCAGTCTATCTGCTTTCTTATGGCGTGTGTTTAAAGTGCACGTGTTTACGGCGGCCGGGCGGGGCGCGGGAAGGCGGTGAACCTAGTCGCCGTTAACTGTTCTGCAGGCGACCTCAAAAACGTGTCGTGTGGCAATTGCCGCGAGACAGACACCGAGAAAAGCTGCTTAAGCAGCTCTTGAGGCTCGGTGCGCAGTGAAAGTCATAAAACCATTTAATTATATTAAACTTTTAATTGCATAGACAGCCAGGCAATGCGCATACATACACAGCAACACTCACACACACACACACACACACATACACACAGCAAAGAAGGAAGTTCAAGCATATGCAGTGACGAGGATGTTGCCAAGTCTCACACAGTGTGGCAAAACTTAAAAGGGCGACTTGCTTGTTGTTTGGTTGCGCAAAGAAGACGCAAGGCAGGCAGGCGCGCGCAGGGGCGTGGCTCGCATGCCCTGCTACTATGTAAATGCAATAATAAAGTTATTAAAAGTGTCATAACAACTCAAGTTGAAATAGCAAAAAGTTAACGCCGGCTGCTTGTTCCACACAGTAAATTGCTCCACTGTGCTGCTGCCTCTGTCGTTATTGTTGCTGTTGTCGCTACACTTGCAACAATTTCGAGCGAGTCCCTGTTGCAGCACACTGTGCTGGCTGCAGATGAGGGCCATGTGGAAAGCGCAGACCCGCAACTCGGGCAGCCAAGCAATTGATGCTTAATTGATCAATTATTTGGCCTACACAAAAGCCCATTCACTCACACAGACACACAGACTAGCCTACACACGTGTGTATGCGCGCCCGCCCGCATGACTGTGTGTCTGTTCGTGTGTGTGTCTGTGTGCGAATGCTGGAATTACCCACATCAAAGCGGCATATAAGTATATTGACGCTCATCAATCAAATTGATTTATTCCAACAAATCATTCATGAGCAATTTCCCAAAGTGATTATCTCTCGACGAGCCGAGCCGACTGCGACTGCGACTGCGACTGCGACTGCGACTGGGATTCCGACTGGGCTGGCATTGCCCGTGGGCCGGCATAAGCCACATAGCCCCAAAAACACAACGAGAGCGAGAGAGAGAGAGAGAGAGATAGAGAGAGAGAGAGCGAGCGAAAGAGAGAACTTCGAGATGGCAAACGCAAAAGGCATGTTAACTGACAGACAGCGGGACAGTTGGCCCCGAGGACGACATGCGGACAGCTAGCGAGACATAGACGGGGCCAGAACCAGCAGCAGCAGCAGCAGCAAAACCGTGTTTCAGCAACAGACACACAGGAACCAAGGCAGACAGCTAGATGGTTGGAGACCCGAGGAGTACTGAGAGTGAGCGAGAGCAGCGAGTCTGACTGATTGACGCTTGACTGTCTTCATCACAAGCAATTTGGCCAGCAAACATAGCAAAGAGCGGCGGAGCAATGCTGAGATTGCGTGTCCCTGTCCCAATAACTGTGAGCTGAGCATGAGCTTGGCGCAACTTCACAGACAGTTCATAAAACCAAACCAGTAGCAGATACGCCCACAAATCCCCACACACACACACACGCATAGAGAGAGAGAAAAAGTTCGAGAGAGAGACACGTATACAGTCGGCATTAGTCACTGAACCGAACACCGACAGTTCAAACAAGCGACGTGAGCTACGCTTGTCGCACTGCCTGGCATCCGCTTGGAGAGGCATCCGCTACTAAGGGGGAGTGAGCATGGGGATCAGCTTGTGTCATATTAGCAGTTGCTTATAGCCTGCAATCAAATAAATTTTCACGGCAAGCGGTCAAAGGCAGCGTGCAAGGCCTGTGTCGCACGACGCCTCGCACACCGCGCGCCTCTCGTGCGACCTCTTGGCCTCAATTTGAGAGCATTTTTCACACATGCTAAGGACAGTTGGCAGTGGCTCTGGACCAGAACACAACGACACAATGAGCACGACAGACAGTCGGACGGCGGCGGGGACAGACACGGACAGACAGCGCAGCGTGCTTAAGTCTTTTGATTGATTTGGTGATAGATTGACGAGGCGGCAATTGAAGCGCCAAACAGATTGCCGGCATTTGGATAGATGTGTTGGGCGCAGCGGCACTGACATGCCTAATTGCTGCGTGGGCGTGGTCAACAGAACTGTGAATGTGCAGCACTAATCATGAGAACAAAAACAACGATGGCAGCTTGTGTATTATGAGGTTAACTCATTAAATTGGCAAGGTGGAAAATTAATAGGGTAAATTAAATAAATTTGTAGAGTAAAATTATTTTATATTTATATATTTATTAAAATAAATAAATAATATCAATTAATATAATATTCAATAATAATATTTCGAACAATTTCAATATTTTCATTATTTAACGACGCGCCATTTTGCACATGCCTAAAAGTATGCAACAGAAAATTAAACAAATTATGCATGCGCCTCGTATGGCAAGCAGCCGCCGATCGCACAAAGCCAAATGAGTAAACGAAGAATGCGAGAGCGAAAGGGAGAGAGAGAAAGCAGCAACTAGCACCGGCAGCTGCGAAGTAATGATTAATGTGCGCAATTATCTGCCTGCAAGTGTCAAAAATATTTAAATCAAGCTCAACGCAAGACTAATACTCAACGAAGCAGAGCAAAACAAGGCGGGCAGCAAACAGCAGCAGCCAACTGACAACCGACAACTGACAACAGAGCAACAGACAGCGGAAGAAAACAGACGGACAGACGCGCAAACGGACGAACCGAGACAGTCGGGAAGAGGAGGGTACGAGATTAAACAAGACAAGAAGACAACACGATTCGCGCAAATTGAGCATGATGAAGAGCACAAGCTTTTGTTGTTGTTGTTGTTATTGCTGCTGCTGTTTTTATTGTTAGTGCTTGTTGTTGTTTTCGTTTTTGTTTTTGTTTTTTGTGTTTATGCGAGTAGTCAGCAGTGTCAATGCCAAAGACGCCTTTCTTCCGCCATCGAAACTTAAAGCGTCGCGATAAAATGGCGCAAAATGTAAAATTGAATGGGCGCAATGACAGCGGCAACGTGTCAAAAACATATCATTCATTATTTTCTATTATAATGTCACCGACACACGCACGCACACACACACACACACACACGCACACCGAGGCAGCAAGCGAGCGACACAAAGGAAGAAATAAACGTCTCGACCCGCTCGCACCTCGGGGCAGCCTGTGCCTGTCAGCAGTTGCATTATGTGAGGACATCATTTATCATTGCAAGTCAAGTGAACTCGGTTGACTCCATTGCAAGTATATACTGCACGCAGACACACACACACCCACACACTCGCACACGCAAGTACACACACAATACTCGTTCATAAAGTGTTGAAATTGTGCTCGCATCGGCTTTAAGTCGAGGAAATTGTTAAATAAAAACAAAGTGGGCTTGAAAGCAGGCACTCGTATTTAGCGCTGCCAAACACTACAACAGCAGCAACAGCAGTAGCAACAAACACGTCCACAACAACAGCAACAACGACGAACACACAATTATGATATGAGAAGCGGCAGCAGCAGCAGCAGCTCGCTTTGTATGCAGCACACACGGCGTATGTGTAACAATGGACTAAAAGTTGCGTGAAACGTTTTAACAAAGATTAATGCCACGACGCGACGACTGATGATTTTTTGAAGATTAATTATGCGATGATGAGGCACAAGCACACACAAGACAATGACAGCGGCAGACGGCGCGGACAGACCGGCCCAGCCGCCCGTGGAGACGTGCGAGCAAAGAGGCAAAGCCGGAAGTTGCTGGCAACGTTAAAGGATTACAAAATTTGTAAGCGGACGCCTGCTGTGCGTGTGTGCTGTATGTGTATGATTTTGTTGCCATATGTGCCAAATATACGATATGCACATAAGTTATATGTAACTGGATTATATGTGAGTTATCAAAACACACGACAAAGCGTATTCATACGCAAATTGAATGCTGTAAACCGAACTACGCGATCACCTTGTTCTCTTTAATTAATCCAGCAATGCAGGCCCCGCAGCACCTTTTAAAGCATTAAAGCACATTATGTTTGTGGTCATTTAATTGCCGGTGTGCTACCCCATAACTTTTCATATTAAACGCGCTGGCAATTTATCTATGAATGGCAGCCAGCATGGCGTATGCTTAATATTGCATAAGCCAGTTCAACCCAGTCGGGCAGCACGCCAACAGTCGTTGCTCGGGTAGCCAGGTAGGCGTGGCGAAAGCCCCCTCCCCCACCTGCGCCTTTTCGCCATCATGTGCGTAGTTTATGGCCTGGCAAAGATGTGCCAGCCGTGCTTCAACTGCTGCTCACGGTTCGGCTTCGAATGCCGATTCAGCTCGTCGGCTCGTCGTCTGACGGTCTGGTCTGGTCGCTTGTTTAATTTATCAGCGTACAAAACTGTTGCACATGTTGTACAGGCAAATGCGAAATGTGAGCCCAGCAGCTGTGTCAAGCAGGGCAGCTGTGCTTGCAGGCCACTCTGGGGATCCCTCGAACTCTTCACGGCCAGCTGTGATTGTGCACGCGTTTTAATGCATTAATGTTTGTTGCCAGAAATTTTATGGCCGAGTCGAAGTGCAGAGCAGAGGGCAAGCCAAACGAAATGCACTGAGCGTGTCGTGGCCATTTTTAGTAAAAAAAAGCTTTTAACAATTAAAATTATAAAGTTCAGCATTTATGCAGCTGGCAAGCAAAAAACACAAGCAACAAATGCCAGGCGTGCCATAATCAAATTCTATGTATGTGCGCCAGCGTGTGCATAAAAGTTGAACCGCAAAGCGAGTGAGGGCGAGTAGACTGGGCTGATAGCAGAGTTCCCAGTGGCTGGCTGGTTGTCTGTCCATCTCCCTGTCCGACTGTCTATCTGTCTGTCCGACTGTCTGTCCGTCCGCCTGTCCCTCCGACTGTTGCATTGTGCGCGCTCATTTGTGGTCATAAAGCATAAAACGCATAAAGTGGCGTTACAATTTTATGGCGTACCAACGTCATATTCGGGCCTAGCCGAAAAAAATAGTACAAATGGGAAATAGTAGGGAAAGCAAATACATGCACGACTGCGAAATACTCAGTGAGTGCAGGCCACTTATGCAGAAAGATGCGCACTTAATCTCACTTTATTATAAAATTTCGTAGTCTGCTTTTAGGCGCTGCACTTAAAGCTGCCCAATCTGCAATTGCTGCAACATAGTACTTGCCTCATATGCCAATGACTACCTTCTCGAGTATGACTGCCTGGCACAAAATGATGCAGCTCACTGGACGTACGTCTGTCTATCCCTCTATCTGTCCGCCTGCTTGCCTGTCTGTCTGTCTGTCTGTCTGTCTGCGCACTGAGTGCCAGTGGCAGCGGCAGTGGCTCCAGCCTCCGGTCAGACCATCAAGCGACAATGTAAATTTTGTGTTGAGCTTTTTAATTGTGACTGCTGCTGCCCGCGACGAGGGAGAAGCGTGGCTGCCCAAGTGCGGTACTACGCTCGCTCGCTCATACGCGAAATGAACGCAGACCGCAACAAAATTACAGCAGGGTGGTGCATAGAGGGGTGGCCGGGAGGTGGGGGTTGCCGGCTCATAATAAAAAATGAAACCCAATACGAAAAGTGAAGAGGACACCAAGTGCGACAGGGCAGCAAAAGCACTGGAAAAGAAGAACAAGAAGCAGAGTGCAAAGTAGTTGGCAAATAAATTGCATGACAGCGGCAAAGCGAAGTCGCCAAGGCTGCGCTGTTGTTGCTGCCGTGGGTTTTTGGCGCCATTTTTCGGAATGGGGAGGTACGACGACCGCTTTTAATGCAAATGCATCAGTAACGCCGCCAACGCCTCCGCCACCGTCACTCGCTCTCGCTGGCCAAAAGTGCAAAATTGTGCATTTTAATTAAGGTGACCGACCGTTCCATGCCACGCACACAAGTGCCGCCCAGCTGCTAGTTAGGGTTGCCCACTCGCACATTCCCATTTGCATTTGCATTTAGCCACGTAACTAACACCCCTTAAACCAGCACCTCCTCAGCCCCTCGCCGCGCTTACCCTGCTGCACCGCTCGTAATTTACAGCTCTTTTAATTAGCCGCATGCCAAGTTTTTTATGAATATTTACGCGTGCTCTTTAAGCGAGGCATATTGTTTTAAATAAGAAGCAAGAAAGCAAAATGCTTCGGGCACGCAATCACCCATCAACCCGTTAAGACACCCCCTCCCCCACGCACACACGCGCCTCGCACAAAGGCGGATATAACAATTGCAAATGGAAATGTGCTAAAGTGCCAAGTGAAAAACGAGTCCAGAGACAGACTCAGAGACAGAGGCGAGTAAAAAGATCAGCGCCAAGCTGCAGGGCATAGACAGAGGCAGCAGCTGCAGTCGCAGTCAAAAGTGCAAGTGACTGAAATGCAAATGTGTTGTGTGTGTGCGAGTGTGCGTCCGATTGTTTGTCTCTGTCTGTTCAGATGTGAAGCGAAAGCAATGCGCAAAACACACACGAGCAACGTAACGGACAGCTGCAAAAAAACAACACACTCTGAACGGGGACGCGTAGCGGGGGGGGAATGGCGTTGTGTAGGGGCATGGCGGGGGTACTTTGCATGCAATAAAATGTTTTACACCCTGTTTATTTTAGTTAAATACTCGAAATTATGTGTTTGCCTAAGTGTATTTGTTAACACAGTGTCAGCAGTGTGTGAATGCGCTTGAATGCACACGCTCGCACTAGCCTGTGTGTGTTTACGGCCCTCTGTCTCTCGGTGTGTGTGTGTGTGTGTGTGTTTAGAGTGCTCTGACGAACTGAGTACACAAAGAGAGCTGCAGCATCAGGGCACATAGGGATTAACTAACTGCTGCACATGTCCGATAACTAAAAAAACCTTTACTGATTACGCTCAGATAATGTTAATCATGTTAGTCATGAGTGTCAATCGGCTTATTTCATTTAACAGGGCTGTAAAAACATATTTGAGCATCTTCTAGTTAGTTTGATTAATTTAGCACTCAAATTTGTTCTGTGCAATAGTTAAGATTATACAAATAATTCCTGCCAATTTCTTTGGTTTTTGTTTTTAAACATAATAGCTTTTTAAGAAATAACAAAATATAGAAAATAAAATAATTTAGTTTGCAGGCGTAACTTTAAGTTTTACTATATTAACTATCATAAAATTAAATTATGTTCATTTCATAATAAATAAAAAAACTATTTCAGACATAATTTCAAGGCACAATATTGAAAAACTAAATACTTAATTTTGAAAGCGTAGTTACCATTATGTAATTAGATACTGTAAATTGCATTGCTATCTGTAATTTTTTATTTATTTTTGCAAGCCTAGTTTTAAGTCTAAAATAAATATATTTCTTAAATACAAGGATTACCAGCAAACACATAACTTCTAAACAATTTGTAAATTATCGGATATTTAACATAGAAGCATTTTAAGAAATAATTAATAGGAGCATAAGCGAAAATAAAATAAATATTGCTTTGCATTGTAATTTTTAGTCTAAAAGATTAATTTGTGCTATGTACAATAATTATCATCATAAAATTAAATTCTGCAAATTTGATAGGTATTGGACAATAAGCATAGAAGTTTCTTAAGAACTAATTTCATGAGACCGGACTTGAAAATCAAAAAATATTGCAATGCCTGCGTAATATAAGGTTGAAAATATTTATTTTTCTGCTGTACAAATATTATTATAATGCAATAAAATACTGCGAATTTCATTGTTGTATTAAACATAGATGTTTTAAGAAAGTAATTTTGGCACACAGGTCACACACTCAGCGCGTAGCTTTTATATTCGCTGTTTTGATTCACTCGACTACACACTTTACCTTTGTCTGGGACATGCACTGCCTGAAGTAGTAGGGCAAGAGGCCGATTTAGTAGACCATTTCTCTGTTTCAGACATGTGCAAAACGGTTATTTAATGTCTGCTCTACACACGCTCCTCAAAAGCCTTTGTCAGCGCTCGTCAAAGGCAGCGCACACGTACAAACAGGCGCATTAAAGCCATAGCCCACGCTGAAGACGCTTTCTCGCTGGCTCTGGCTCTGGCTCGGGCCCAGCTTTTGTGCCCTCTCCAGGACCGGGTCTAACCCATTTGTTAAATGTACCGTAACGGCTTGTTTCGAATTGCTCGCACAAGTTTCGTAGTTTTTTGAGTTTTGGCCGACATTTGCACTAATGAGTGCACACGCTCTGTGCATAAATAAGTACCACATACATATGTACCACTAAATATACTTGTAACTGTAAATTTAATCATTTTAACTAACCCACAAAAAAAGGAAAACCCGCGAAGACCTTGAAGCTGCGAGCGAACGAACGAACGAGCGAACGAACGAACTTTATTCAAAAGCAAAATGCAAAACTAAACACAATTTCAATGCGCCCAGCAACCTATTGAGTGTGAGTAAGTGAGGGTGTGTGTGTGTCGTACAGTGTAAAATATATATATATATGTATATATATAGAGAAATAAAAGAAATTCGCACGCAACTGTCAATAGCTGCGTACTTATTTGCAAGTCGCAAACAGCATGTGGACCCGCCCTTCTTCAGCCTCAGCCCGACCTCGCCAACCCGCCCACCCCCCACACCCCAACAAACTCCAGCAAGTGCTATCCCCAATGTCGACGTCTGCTTGACTGTTGGGTCTTGGGTAATATTTTATGCAAATTGCAAGTTAAGTGTGAAAATAGTAGTGATTGGTTTAATTCAGCAATGCCAACCAAAATGCTTGGCTGAGAGCAGCGCGGTGGCATGGAAGGACAGTGAAAAAGAAGAAAAGCAACTGAGGAAACTGCAGAAACAGCAGAAAATCAGTAGAACTGGGAATTCCAAATACTAAAATGACAATTTCGCAACGAAGAACCGAAGCAGTGGCAAAGAAAAACACACACAGAGTAAGCGTTAAGTGTCGAATATATGATGCTCTCACTGAAGTTAAGATATGCCAGCAAACCCTGGATCTAGTACGCAACAAACTCCATCAGAAAACACATTTAAAAGCTACTGAAAGAACTCTCTTACAAAGGAATATCTCTGTGTTTCTATCTATGCCGTGTTTATAAAGAAAGTTATCTTGCAGGCACACTTTCAAAGGAAATTATTTATATTCCACATAGTATTTATTCCCTAGTTACTTTTTCAATTAAACGCTTGAAATATCTTTCGAGCTGAGATCATAATCAGCGCTTTCATAGCTAAGTGACAGCTCGCTATAGAGCAGTCGAAAGCAGCCATACAAAAGCAATGCAGATTTTCATTGTCATGTAGCAAAGTCAGTGGGATAGAGTGGCAAATGGGTTGAGCAGCGAGTGGGTGGCAGCGGGACAGCCGGGACAGCCGGGACAGCCAGAGACAGAGTGGGATTGTGTGCAAAGCTGGTGAAAGTAAAGCCAATGCCAGCCAGAGTTCCATCAACGTTCAGAGCTGTCGTCGGTCGCAGCAATTTTTTTTGTATTGTTTTTTCCAAAATTGTAGCCCTTTTTTACATTTAGAGGGAAGTGCGCTTAACCATTTAGCTGATGTAACATCCCGGGCGACTGGCACTCAGTGCGAGTCTATGGCGGCAATGGCGGCGCCACGCCCCGCTGGCCAGCGCAGTGCCGGCGTCACTTTGTAACGGAATGTCCTTGTCAGCATTTTGCGCAGTAAAATTTTTTGGTAAAATCTATTTTTCATCTTGGATTATGTGAATGCATGAATAGAGAGAGAGACTGAGAGGGAGAGAGAGATAGAGACAGAGGGAGAGCGTGAGAGAGAAGCAAGCGCATTTTATTGTCGCAGCTCGTTTGTTTGCTCTGCCGGTCAAGTCGATTCCGAGTCGGAATCGTTCCCCTTTTACTCTGCCGTTGCTCATTAATCAAATATCTGCAATATTCGTTATCACCAACGACCAATGGGCAGCCCGTGCTGTACCCTTTTGACCTGTCGTCGCCATGGCAAGGTTGCCATGGAACTTCAGCTGCCAGGGCTGACAGCTCGTTCATTTGTTGCGCATACGCCCGGTTGGAGCTGGGATTGAGGTTGGGATTGGGGGGCAGCTTTGTGTTTTGGGCTTCATTAGAGGCACCTCTGGCTAGGCCTTGTGGTCTCCAAAGAATGCAATGAAGTATGCGCTGTCACTGGACATGTGTGTGTGTGTGTGCGTGCAGCTGCCTGCAATCGTAATTTCAATAAAAGTTGTTACGTGCACGTTGCAATTTTAATTGAAAGCAGCAAGCAGCGACCGCACGCAGCATGCGACCTCGAGGTGCGCCAGCTGCGACCCTCATCACAGTTGAAATTGGAACAAAGCAGCAGCAGCAGCAATGGGGACAGCACACACACACACACTTACACAGTCATGTGTGTATGCTGCAGCTGTGAGAATTATATTGTATCTAGGTGCATGGCAGAAGGGACAACAGCTGCGTGTTCTCCCAGGGACAGACAGACTGCGTTCGTTAATCAAATGAATAGCGCACATTTTCAGCAAAAATAAAAATCAAAAATTAATAGAACTTGCAGCGTGCAGCGCAATGACAAGCAGATAGAGAGAGAGAGGGAAGGCAGACAGGAGCAGCAGGATGACCGCAAACTAAGTCGTTAAAACAAAGAATCCTATCAGCTTACAGAAACTTTGATGCAGCCAGAGCGGAGGCACGTTTGCTCTGCCAATTGCAAGTTTCCGTGTAAAGCGCCAAACTTTATGCTAAACTTTTGCAATTCTATGTAAGAGCGCACTCACACACACGCATATAGTATATATGTATACAGTATATATATTTATATTCGTCTTAATTCCCCCAAAGTATGCAATGCAAATGCCGGAGCTGCTGTCGACAGGCAAAGGCAACTACTATCGAACCGCATTTGCTATCGGTTTCTGGATGTCGTAAAATTTTATGGGCCAGTACGCAGCGCATCCCCCACAGACCACGCGCCGCCAGACAAGCATCTGCATAGGAAACAAGTTAAACACGGCGCAATATGAATGACTTTGCCAGCGAAAGAGATACGAGACACGAGCTACGAGCTACGAGCTACATGAGACACAGCACGCTATGTAGGTAAACAAGGGTATCGTTTACAGGGCCAAATGCTGCTTAATGCCACTCGACAGCCATTTAATCTATTTATCGAGCTCTCCACTCGAGCACATCAGCCGAAAAGCCGAGAGGACCTCGAGCAAGCGAAGAGCAGCTCGAGTGCAGCTGCCTGTGCAAATATTTGATACACGAATGACCCTACGCGGACTAAGGTCGCCAGCTGAGCAGCTTCAATCCATATGACTTGTAATTGATTGCTTAATAAACAAGCAGGCCGCAAACACAAAACTTGGCCAATATTCAAAAACTATACGCAGCCCGCTGCAAATTATGCAAATGCACTCGTCTAACCGACTGGACACGGACTGCAGCTTCTGTAGCCTCCTCTTCGCCTCCAATTCCACTCTACTTCATTCTGCTCTGCGCCTCTTCTTGTGCTGTGCTTAATGGCGCAACACGCTTGTTCAATGGGCCGAGCACATAATTTTCGCACACCGCAGCAGCAGTTGCAGCAGCATCTCATCAAAGTTGGTTCGAACACAAATGAAACTTTTGTGGCGCCACCCACGAATATTGCAGCAACTGGCAGGCAGCGTGGCAGGCAGGCAGCGAGGCAGCAAGGCAACTAGGCTGCTGCAGCTCTGGCAACTGCCGCTGCTGCTGACAAGCGTTTGGCATGGCTACAGTATCCTCGGCCTTCGCTTTATAAAATCAACTCACCAGAAGTTTGCACAAAAGAAACTGCCAAGGGGAGCAAGCGAAAGAGAGCGGGAAAGACGGAGAGAGAGAGAGAGAGGGAGAGCGCTGACGAGTGTGGTAAATGAGTTGGCCGAATTGCGAAAGCAAAGTTTTGGCCTCTAACCTCTTTTGTGGCATCACGTTGAGGTGCGGCAGAGACGTGTCGCGACCAAGAGTTAAGTTTTTTAACAGACCCGAACCAGAATCAACTCCAGTCTGTGCAGCCTACCTTCCCGCTTGTGCACACGCTTCTAAGCAATTGCGGCAAGTTTTGGTCTACATAACTTTGTGGGCAACTCCCAGCCCTTCCCTTTGCCTACTTTCATTTCGACTGTTTCCGACCAGTGGGGGGAGGGTTGAGGCAAACGGCAGCTCATAAATTTCAAAAATTTGAAAACAACAACAAATATTTTTCACGCGCTGACCGAAATTATTTTAAATCACCTGCTGCCCCACATTTATCATTAGGGCCTGGTCCTGCTCGTCCAGGCCGTCCTCATCTGTTCGTCTCGTCAGCAAGTCAAGCAGGCAGGCAGGCAGGCCAGTGGCCGTGGGTCAGGGCCAGCGCCTTAACGAGCACAAAACTTGGAACTTACTACCGCCGCCTTGGCGCATGGCTGCGGAGCAGTTCAAGATTTGCGAAGAGCACTTTATTTTGTCGGGGAGGGGCGGAGGCACGTCTCCCCCGCCCAAACCACAAAGCAGACAGGCTCATAATGCGGCAACTGCGGCCATTTTGGTGTTGCTGCTGCTACTGCTGCTGTTGCCATTTTCGCGCTTAGCCGGGGAAAAACTGTTTTGTTATCACTGTGATAAATGGAAAATTATTTTGAATCGAGCAACTACTTAAAAGAATTCCCAAAGGTTGTAATAAATTTGTGTGCACACACAAGGACACTCACTACACAGCACTCACTCACTTACACCCCCCTCACAAGCCAACACACAACCTCCCCCTCCCACACACACACACACACACTCAACTAGCTGCTGTAAGGACATAATGCCCGGAAAGCTCTGCGGTTCTTCGCCTGGTAATGTCCTGCAAGATAAAAAGGTGATTGACGAACCAAAAGCAAAAGTCATGGCCAAAGCTTTTGCCAGCAAATGCATTTCTCGTTGTCTTTCTTCGAGTGTGTGTGCGTGTGTAAATATATATGTGTATGTATGTTCAATGCGCAGCAGAAATCTTTTCCTAAGCTACCAATGCACTCTACGAGCGAATCGCTTCGACACTTGTTAGAAAATGAATTTAAAATGTATTTTCCGCTTTAAAAAAAAAATGGAAATAGAAAAGCGCCAAGTAACAATGTACTCGACGAGCAACGCTTGCCGTTGCAGGTAACATCTATTTTGATTTCATTAAGTAAAAAAATAGCCTCCCAGTTGGTAAAGCTTTCCTCGAAGCCAGATCCCACACTGAGGTGGGAAGGAAGTGTTGTTCTTGGCGAATCCCTCTCTCTCTCTCTCGCTCGGTCTGTCTGCCCATCGTGGCCTTTGCGCACCTCAATTAGTTGTGCTTAATTTAAATTTGCTTCGAGTGCTTGTTACACATTAACGGTAAATTTGCGAATAAACACACGTTTAAAGCACTTAAACGGGCAAGTGTTTTTTATAAATTAGCCATGTTGCAAACGCACTTTTCAATTATGTTGATTTTTGTTGGGGGCGTAAACGTAATATGTGTTGGCTAACAGGCGTATGCGTAGCGATTGCCTGTTTTTACTATAGACACGATTTCCGCTTATGTATATCCTCCTATGCCCAACAATATTACAGCGTATACGTAGTATTTGTTTGCAACCAGGCGTATGCGTAATATTTGTTTGAATAATTACTGATAGCAAGTAATACCTGGGAAATAAAACGTAAAAAGTATGCCAAATGCTTCACTCATAAACAATCACTGCACTTATCTTTCCTGTCCCGTCTTTGTTCCTTCACTTCCCCTTCCGATAAAGGCCATTTTAAAGCGCACAAAATAACCCTATCAAGTGCAACATTGTTGCACAGGTCGCATTTGAGCAGCGCAGATTCTGGCAACAGTGTCGCCAATTTAATGCCGCCTCCAGCAGCAGCGCTGACTCGACAGTTGGCCGTAAAACTGGCTAGGAAGCAGCCAAAGCAGCTAGAGCAGTCAAAGAAGCCAAAGCAGCGTTGCCTTGTTAACCCCAGCAACGTAAACTCATTACTGTCGAGCAGACACATGCACATCTGCACAGATATATATATACGATATATACATACGACTGCTGTCCAGATTCGCATAGTAGCAGAGTCATTCCGATGAGGGAAATATGGCAGCGTGTAATTCAACTTATCAACGCAGCAGCCAGCAGAAAACTTTTCTCATCTACTTAACGCAGATAAGCGGCTGCCTTTTTAGCTTTTTGCCGAGTTTACTGACTTCTAATTTGTTGACGCCCTCGCCCATTCAGTACACACGCAGGGAGGGAGAGCGAGAGACACTGGCGAAGTGTTGACGGCGTCAACTTAATTTTCCGCGAGCACTCGACTATGCCCAACTGAGCAAAAACTCCGAAAGAGGCGCAACTAGGCAATGTGAGTGGGCTGCTTGGCTTGCCTGGTTTTTCCGACTTCTCTTGTGTGAAATAAAATTAACTAAATACGCTCATGAGTAACATTCATAATAAACATTAAGCAAGCAAGGCGCGGCAAAAAGAAAGCCCGAATAAATATAAAAAATAATATTTGCCAGACTCCTGTTTTTGCAACCAGCTTCACTCCCTGCCCCACACATTGCGGCCATCGTCGCGTCGAGGCGGCAGCGGCAGCAGCAAATAAAGAATTCGCGCGGGAAGCGCTGGCAACGAAATTATGGCATAAGTTACTTAGAAGCAAGTTACCCGGCAAACCACTCCCTTTTCCACTGCCCCCTCCCATAGCCAAGACATCCTCACCTCTGGGCCCCTTGGCTGCATCAACTTGGCTACACTTTACTTTTATGTGGCTCGCGCGCGCGTGAATGTACTTGCAGGCGAAATAAAGATACAGAGATACAGATACACACTCAGAGAGCGCCCAGATACAAGCACATTTGTAGCGATAAGCGCCATAAAGTTATCGTAAGTAAGCGCCAAAACAGAAGAAGCCAAAAAATAAGAGTAGAAAAGCCAAAAGAAACGACAACGAAAACGGGAGCAAGCCAAGCCATAAGGTAGCGACGCGACCATGGTTGACTTGGCCAGAAGCAGCAGCAGCAAACGCGAGGAACTATGACACCAATGCGCCCGTTTTGGAGGAGACGACCCAGGGGATTGGTGGATCCAAGTGTTGCACAACATCAAGTCAATTACGCGATGATGGCAAACACAAAAGTTTTGCTCGCTTCCTTTTGGCCACTATTCAAAGTTGGCTTAATCAAAGCATCATCGATGTAGCTATCACTCTTTTAGCCAAATTTAATTAACACCTTATCGAGCACAAAATTTTAATTAGTCATTGTGGACGGAGCAAAGCAGAAGGTTGCTTAAATTAAATCGAAAATTAAGCAGCAAAACAATGGCGAAACACTGCAGTAGTAAGAAATGTAAGCGACACTTGCCACGTGTGGCACACGGTACGCTGACGCCAATCAGTTGTCTGATAATCATGACACCTTCCACAGGTTGATCGTGCGTGCAACGAGCGGCAACTAAGTGACAACTGGACAGCAATAAGTGACAGCGAAATGCTGCACCCACGGCTAACGCAATCTCCAGAATAACTTATGAGCATCTCAGTGGAAATTAACTGCAGGTTGTTGCCTTGTTCGTTATACAAATTTAACTAAAAGTAAGAAGATTTTATAAATATATAAAGGTAGATAAAGACAGTAGCTGAAAGACAGTCAAAGCAATATTCGGTTCTCATATTTTAAATCGATTACTATGCTTGCCAAGCTATTTATTTCACTAACTGTCGATTTTTAATTGTTGCGTATTTTAATTTGAATTTAAATTAACAAATTTTAACTTTTAATATTTATCATATTTTAACTTTGAAATCAATTACTGGCTTGCCAATCGATTGCTTTTACTAACTATTGTTTTTAAATTGTTGTATATATTATTTTATTTAAATTTAACAATTTTAAAGAATTGAATAACTTGTATGCGTAAACTCTGAACAATTTAAAATGTTGTGAATATGTATGCTAAGTATGTGAAAGTAAACAAACAAATGGAGTGTGGGCATGTTAAATTTTGTACTCTAGTTCTTAAAGTTTCTCCGTTGCTTAATAGACTCGAATGTGCAAGCTGATCAACAAAATATATTCTTTATGGAGTATAATTATATATTTTTATATTTCTATAAATATGTTCGCATATATAGTATACAGCATTAGCCTGCGCTGCCAAATGCAAAACTTTTCACGCCCGACAATTAAATAGTTCGTTATGTGTGCGTGATGGAAACTTGGCAAATGAAATGTCAAAAATTGCAAAAGCATTAAACTATGCGCAGAACTATGTGAATGTGCGGGGTGTTTTGTCGTGCTTGGACAAGGCTTAACGGGAAATTCGAAAGAAAACCTCTCTTATTCATTGGTCAAACAGCAAACGGGGCAGAAAAGGCAAATCTCCGGAGGGCAGCAAACAGACCCGAATATCCAAAGGCTCAAAATGAAGCGTGAAGCGGGAGGGAGGAGTTGAGTAAAGGAATCTAACGGAACAGCAAATGGCGGTTAGAAGTTGCTCGCTGGAAAGGTTGCTTAAGTGCCAGGACAATGCTGTCGTCCTTGTCGGCATCCTCTGCGATGCATGCAAGTGACGTGTATATATACACGCTCTCCCTTTGTGTGTGTGTGTGTGTGTGTGTGCGCCGCTACTAACAGAAAGCGTAGGAAAAATTTGCAACTTTAGTTTTTGACATCCGCTCCATTTAGTCAATGGACTGAGCGACGACCTGGCAACAATCAGGCGCATGTCCTGCTACTTTTTGTTGGCCATGTTGCTGCTGCTGCTCCCCATTGTTGCTGCTGTTGTCGTGCATTTTAAAGCACTTTCAACAAAGTTGATTTCTCTTTTGACCCATTATGAAATTGCTCTGGCAATTTTTGCATAAACAAAATACGAAACAAACATAAAAGGCTGACCTTTCCGCACAGACACACACAGACAGAGAGCGATGTTGGCAAGTCGCCCAGTTGCCCAGTGATTCGGTCAGTCAGTAAGACTAGTTTCGTCCTCCTGCCCATCCCCCCCCCCACCATTGCATGTTTGCATAGGATCGGGCAGGAGAAGAGCCAGCACGCGTATCCCCGGGCGCTTTTATTGAGCCCTTTAAGTTTTTAGTAAATAATACAAGATTGAACGAGAAATGGTGCCGGCAAATTGCCAATGTCTGTGTGTGTGAGTGTGTGTGTATCTGTAAATCAATGGGGGCCACAGGGAAAGGAAAGCACATCCAAGGAATTTGAATTCCATTAAAATCGAAACCAGAGATTTGTTTGCTCGTCAGCTCAGGTTAACAATTATCAAAGAGTTGTAACAAGCAAATCATGCATGCTGCAGATTTGCATTTTCGATAGCTCAATTACTTGACCAGTTGCTATAACGGCACAAGCTATACGAAAAAGGCCAAGAGCACACACACATATGCACTTGCAAAATGGCAGCTTACAGTAAATTAATCAAGTCAATGCAATTCAAAGTATTAGAATTTTTGCAGATGCATATTGCATGAAATTTCTCAAGAAACAACAATCAAATAAGATGCAAATCAACAACAACAACAACTACAACAACAACTACAAAAACTGCAACAACAACAAGTCAAAAATTGATTTGGCTTAATAAAGTAAAATGAAATTTGCATTCGGCATTTAATGGAATCGGAATTTGATCGAGAGATAACACAAAATTGTAGGTAAACCTAATGGATGAGTAAAATACCAAAATCGATAAGAATTCAAAAATCCAGCCGCGTCTATCTATAAGTATGCGTTCGTGTATGTGTGTGTGTGTGTAGATGTGTGCATTTGAGCTAGTAGTTGCGTCCAGTGTAAGTACGTTTTATTGTTGTTAAGCTACGGCAAAAAAAATGCATCGAAGCAGTGAAAGGTACATCAAAAAAGCTGGCTAAAAGCCTTTCAAGCCACGACATACATTTATGTAGGTATGTGCACATGCACATATGCATGTATGTATGTGTTATGTTTGCGTATGCAAGACCGTAGTCGGGGCCAATATACGTAGCCCGGACAGGATTTTAAACCGTGACGGACATGCAAAACCGGAGCAAAAATATTGATAAAATGTTTAAAAGTTCGGAAGCAATTCAAGTCGAAAGATAATAAGGTAGATAATAAGGTTTGGCTGGCCAAACTTAGAACGTACTTGTAGTTGATATTTAAGCCGATAATCGAAAACAAAAGCCAGTTAACCAATAAATAGTCTCAGGTGAGTTGCTCGATTTGACAAGCGTATTTCGCAATACCGAGACGGTATGCAATAGATTGAACAACAATTTAATAATATACTGATTAAATAGATTCTTCTGATGTTCCACTTAAATTGATACTGTTCTTTGCGATTTATATAGTATTATGTGCTTTCTGGATATGCTCGATAGACACTACCGATACTCGAAAAATAAAAACAGAATAATTATAAGAAACATAATTGATAATTTCTCAAAAATGATTTTTTTAGAATTGTATAGGAATAAATCAATACACTGAGAAACATATCGTTGACATCTCTAGCATACAATGCTGGCAATAACTCAGTAAATGACTAACCTCTTACTTAGTAAAAAATATAGTAGCCATGCAGGTAAACCGATAACTTCCACAATATTGCAGCAATTTATAGTCACTTTGTTTATGAAGTTTTAAGATTTTCCTCATACGTTGCTAATAACTCGAGACGCAATTGATACTGACTGCGTCAAGCAGAATTATCTTGAGAATTTTCGCCTGATTTCCAGCCGCACTTGGCCATCGACATTCGCGTTGCAACGCACCGACAGGCACGCAGCGATGGCGGCATGAAAACAATACCGGAAACCGGAAACTGCCAACGGAAATGTACTTTGTCTTTTTGGCGGCAAAGCAACGAACGGCGCTGGCGACGACGATGGGGACGTGGCGGAGGGAGTGGACGACGTTGTTGCAGAATACTTGAAGCAAAGTATGTCGAGCTGCACTAACAACAAATGCTACAACAAAGAAGAAGCCAAGGCACGCGAACGGGTGTAGCGGGTAGGGGCAGGGGGTATAGCCCGCCATTTTGGACAGACGCCAAGTCAAAGTCTTGCTGCTTCCGTCGCTGCTGCTGCATTTATGCCTCTTAACAAGAATATTTGTCATTTACTGTTAGCATTTTGGCTAAATGCGAAATTAAATGAAGTGGATTTACATATTTCGTTGCCTGCCTTCGCTTTTAAGTACACATGGCAGCTGCTCCCCACCTCTCCCCCTCTCTCTCTCGCTCTCTGTAAGTCTTGCCATGTGTAGGATAAGACTTTCAGTGGAATTCTCCTGCTTTGGGTGTGTGTGTGTGTATTTTCAGCTGCTGCGGAAAATAACTTTTTAATGAGATAAACTCGTTGATTTCTAGATTCTCTGCGCTGCGGTTGCCTTCGGTTGCCTTTGGTGGCCATGGGCGCCGTGGCGCCCAGCCATCGCATTCCCTGCGGATTACACAAAGTTGCAAAATTTTCTGTGACAAATTTATTTGTGTGCCGCATTATACTGCACGCTGTACGCCTGTGTGTGCGAGAGAGAGAGTGTGCGCCCGTGTATATGTGTGAGCAGGAAAACTTAATGAGCTTGCAGACTGTTAAAGTAGCTCAACAGCTGTTGTCGCCAATGCTGCAGCTGCCGCCATTGCTTTGCCGCCCCAGAAGACGCTTCAAAATTAAATTCAAATATATTTCGCAGTGTGCACAACGGCCGCCATTATAATTTGTCGCAAAGTTTCGCCATTTTGTGAGCAGGCAACAATGCTAGAAATTCTGGACCAAGAAATGCGTGTTGCCCAATGTTTTGGCGTATTTAAAAATGTACGAAAATGTGGTCGAGAGAGAGAGAGAGAGAGAGAGAGAGAAGAAGAGTTGAGCTGGGTAGCTTGCGCGTTTCCAATAGTTACTAGAATCAAACGAGAATTGGAAGATTATTAAATTTTTGGTACTTTCGATTGAAAGCAAAACTAATACTATTATTGTAATTCTGATAATAAAAAGAATAAAAAAATAAATAATATCAAAATAATCGAGAGTGAAAAATGAATAAATCCATCGACACTATCGACTGTGATGCAATTTCTTTACCGCGATAACTCAAGCAACATTTCATTTAACTTACTTTTACACTTACTATGAAAGGCAGCTGCAAAGCAAAACGAGTAATGCCATAATAACTTATAGCTGGTCCCATTAGGTTCCTTATTTATTGCGAGCAACTTGATCAAAGTAATGTCCACTTAATTTGGATATCTATTTACATATTTATGCTGCAGCCGTGACCAGGAACGAAACGGTGCCATCCGTCGCATCGCATTATAAACTTTGATAACAAAATTTCCTTGGCAGCATTTTCGACCCGCATCCGCATCGCCCTCCTTGCCGCCACCCCCCCCCGGCTGCGTTATGCGTTATACTTTTAATAAGTTGTGACGCGCTGACGACAAAAAAGTTATCATTTATTAAAATTTTTGTCTTTCCAACGTAATTATAATAGTTTGGTGAAACATCGTGCGCGACAAGCTTCAGCTTCAGCACAAGCAACTCCTGACCCAGGACCGGGCAGCCAGCCCAAGTATCCCTGCACGCAAGAGAGTCGCCATTTTGTGGAACACTCTTTGCCAGCGCCATCGTGAACGGGCAACGGCGCTGCTGCTGCTCTTTGCTCGTTTTTGACAAGTTTCGCCTTTAATTTCCCTTTATCATGTTTCAAATTATTAAAAATTTATGCTCTCAACTGAAAGTAATTGAAAATGTTCAATAACTGCTGAGCAGGACAAAGAGTTATGGCCCCATGACTGACCCCTTCCCATAGAAATGTTTCATTTTCCGAAAACAGACAAAGTTACCAAGTGCCAGGCAAAATCTATCGTCGATGACGATGCTGAAGCTGAAGCTCGTGCCGATGCCGATGATGATGTTTCTTGCAACACTGATGATGATGTTGCTGCTGACGCACAATAAAGGCAAAGTGCAGCAACGTCACCGGCTGTTTGTCTGCACTTTTTGCAATTTTCGTTTCCTGTTTTCATAATTATGCGCGCTGTGCAAAACTTGTAAATGAATCTACTGACGCTCCTGACTCTCCTGAGCGGCTTCGATAGCTCCAGCTCAAAGACATCAAGTGAGACAGCTGAAAACAGCAATGAATGAAATGGCAGTTGGTAGACACGAGACTTAGCTGCTCTGGCAGTGACATCTTGATCTGCGTCTTGTATGAATTTCAATTAACGGCAGCATCGCCAGCATCGGCAGAGCAAAAGTCAAACGTTGAGAGCAAAAACAGATGTTCCAGGTGGCCCCCGGCTTAGCAACAATCAAACATGCCACACGGTGCGACAGACAGCTCAATAACAAAAGTAAACAAATTAAAATAGACAACAGAACGGGCAGCAAAAGCAAAAACGACAACCGCAAGTCTCTCTCTCCCCCTCTTTCGCTCCAGCAAAAACTTTCAGCCATGAAACGACAAAAGTTCAGCAGGTGTTTGCTGGCAGGATTGGGCAGGTTGGGCAGGCTGGGGTCTGGGATGTGGGGGCGCTGGTCTTAGGTGGTCCGAGCGATTCGCACGCAGTTTAAGAGTCGCCGTTGCCGCTGCTGTCGACGCGTAAGTCCATAAAATCCGCACTAATCTCACAGGGCGCGTTTCGACAAAACGCCAAACACTTTTTGTCAAATCATCCAAACACCTGATGTCTTGTGTGTGTGTGAGTGTGCGAGCAGCGGGAAAACGTGAATGTTTTGTTATTATGCACAGACAGATGGGCCTAGGCTCGAGCAGCGTGTCGAGCGGGTTCATAAAAGCGCTTTGTCACCGAGCAATTTCCGCGAGGAAATAAACGAGTCGCGAGCGCACTAAGGAGCGGGGGAGGAAGCGGAGCAGGTAGGAGGGTGGCTGGAGTACTGGAGTAGAGGAACTGCATAAGAGGTGGGGTGGAAAACGACCAGGATGGGCATGTGGCCAGGAAACGCGACTAATAATAGATTTTTAGCGCAGTTGTTAAAACGGGCACTTAGCGCAGGGTCGAGGGGCGTAGCGTCGAAAAAGTAAATAAGTCGAAAGAAAAACAATTAAGGCAGATGATAATAATACTATGGAGGAGGCAGGCAGGACCCGGCAGCGCAGCAGAATCAAGAGCAACTTTCGCTTAGCACATTTTCGCAGTGAAAACTTTGCATTTAACTTTCGGCTGCACATCATTTTTTCGCGCTGTGTAATCATTTACATTGTGTGAGAAAAAATGATTTAAACAATAATATAAATAACGATTGATTAAGAATATTAATGATAGCGTTAATAATAAGAACTATAAAGTTTACAATAATACTTTAATTAATAACAATAATAATATAATATATTTAAATAAAATAATTAATAATAATGATCTTAATAATAATTATGAGATTTTTGTATAATGTTTTTCAAATAATAATTAATTCTAAAACACTTTGCTAATACATTTAAATAAAATAAATAATAATAGTGATCTTAAAAATAATTATGAGATTTATATAATCTTTTTCAAATAATAATTAATTCTAAAAAACTTTGATTATTCATTGCAAATTATTCAATTACGTGGGTAGTGGGCGTGTCACACACATTTTGAATTAAACTCTAGAAGATGCTTTATAGAAACCTTCATGCCAAATTTAGCACATTTAGTTTTTATAATAACTGTATTCACACAAACTCCAGATGAGCAGACAGACTTGGAATATTTATACTGTGTGTGATCTGCTACGTCTTCTTCCGCTGTTACGTACATACATGAACACAAAGTTTGTATACCCTTTTTGAACACATTCAAGGGTCGAAAGCTATAATAAATAACTAGAATAATTAAATTAATAATAAATAATAATCAAATTAAAATCAATAATAAAAAATCTTAATACACAACAAAAAGTACGACAAAATCAATAGAAAATTTAATTTTAAGAATATTTTTATAATTGATATTTTATGCTTCAAGAACTTCTTAAAAAGGCATCCATAAGATTATTCGCATTGTGCATGATGTACACAAGCACACTCGCCCGAACTACATAAAAATTAAATTTTTCTTCTTTTTTTAACGTTCTACGAGACGACGACGACAGCCAAAAAAGTTTCTCACAAGAGAATACCTCGCAAGTGGAAAATCTTGCTTGGCCACAATTGAGCCCACGCAGCATTTCCAAGAACCTGGCCAACAATTTAAGGGCCCAAAACCGCGGCTAATTGCCTTAACTTCTGTTCCGTTTCATTCGCCTAATCGAAATTTAATGTAGATGAACACGTGCATTGGCTAAAAAATGCGATGGGGCTAAATAGAGACAAAGCGGGCGGGCGGGAAGGCGAGACAGAAAGAAAGAGAAAGAGGGAGAAAGAGAAGGAGAGAGAGAGATAGGAGGCACGTCAAGTGTTTGACAAGTGGCATGATAGGAAACTGATTAGCTAATAAGCTCAGGTTGCACCCGGATGCAGCAGTGCGGGCTGAGGCAAATAGAGAACTAAATAGAAATGCTGCCACCGCCGTTGAGTGCAAAAACTTTCACCCGTCACTGTAGTAAAAAGCATTTATTACGCAGAAAGTCTATTCAATTATTCAGGCGCTGCCTCCACCGCGCTGCCGTCTTCCTGCGCCGACACGCTAAATAATTTACAATTTCCCAGGAAGCAGAGGCTGCTGCTCCGCCTCCTCCTGCTCCTGCTAATGCTACTGCCTGCAGTTGCTCGACTGGCATTATATGAAAATGCATGTACTTTTTGCGCCAATTTCAAATGCCAGAGAACAGAGAACCCAGAGAACGAGCAGCGAGCAGCGAGCAGTGTGCAGCGTTCTTAGTTCTTCCTTCCATTGCCATTGCCAAGAAACGCAGCCAGCTGACGTGCGTCCGCGTCTTGGACGCGCAACATTCGAGCCTTTTGTTTTGGCAAATGGCAAAGTTTTATTTCAGTTCTGCTGCACTCAAATGAAAAATAAATATGACAGCAAACGGAGCGGGTTACGCGCCCCTCCCCCCCCTCCACGAACAAAGACACTTGCATATTAAATGATCTTAAATAGCGAAGACAATGCAGCAGCGTTCCCTCTCTAACTCTCTCCCTCTCTCTCTCTGCCTCACTCCTTGCGCTTGTGCCACGCACTGAATGCGCCGCTGTTGCTGCATCAGCACCGCATTAGGTTTATAAATTAGAAATGATGGCGACCCCGAAGCAGCAGCCATAAAAACGATGACAACGGATGAGGAGGAGGAGGAGGAGCAGAAGGAGGGAGTGTAGGTTAAGGAGTAGGAAAGCTGCGAAACGGTTGAAGTTATGGCTTGGGGCTTAAGTTATGCAAATGCGCTTAGTCGGGGTCGCCAAAAGCCAAGCAGACCCCTTTGTCCAGGCCACATCATGCTCCTCCCGCTCTGTCCCGCTGTCCACACCGATTGCAATAATGACGCAATTATGCAATGCCCGAGTTGACTTTGCCGAAACAATCTAATTGCATTAATTAAGCAATCATAAATTAATATCGCATATACCATACACACATACATACACACATATATATCTTTACCTATAAAGTGCCTCGATTTCAGTGCGAGCAATGGCGGCTTAGCGCGCATAAGCCACTTTACTTACCAATTGTTTAACCTAATTATGCCGCTTCCCTTATCCCTGGCAAGTACACCTCCCCCCGCCCCGTCGAGTGCGTATTGCTTTCCCTCGGTCGGGACTAATGCCACTCCCACAGCTTCGCGCTTTTGGTTGGGCGTGGGGCAGGCAAGTCAAACCGCAAGCAAATGTTGCGGTCGTTTGCTATTCACAAATTAACCAACAAATTACGGTAAATCTAATACTATGCCGCGGGCCAAACATACACACACACATACATTACTTAACTCTATGTGTGTTTCAGTATTGCCAGATCAGCTTGTTTCCCGACAGAACTGGCTTTAATCGAACCTCATTTGGGAAATATTAGACCTAGGCAAATAAGATCTATAGCTCAAAGAACTGAAGCTACTATAAGAACTGAAGCTACTAAATTTGCTGACAATTCAGCTTATTACTACACGCAGATAGAACTGGTTTTAGAACTTGGACACGCCTTCATAGACTCCCAGAAAATACAAAAAATCTAACTACAAGCGTAGTTTTAAGGCTAAAATATTTATTTGGAGTATATATTAATTATTACCACCTACATGACATACACATAAAATGAATTAAATATTTAAAATTCAATGGATGAACAGAAAATATAAGTAATATTTTTTAAAGACGGACTGATAGATACCGTGTAAAAATCAGCCGAATTCAGCCATTTGCGCTTTAACTTCCGGCAACACTTTTATGTTTGTTTGCACACAATATGATGCATTCTAGGCCCGTGTTTATTCTTCTTAATTAACCATTTCATGTTTACATGTGCAAAATTTAATTACGGCAGTTCCACAATTTCAACTGCAATCGAAGGTATATCGGGCTAAGGATAATGATGTAGCCCGTATCGTAAGTAGATCTAATTTCGTATAGTAGCAAGCAACTCGATGAGCAGCTGATACCGGGGATTACCCAATAATATGTCGAAAGAAATGAACCGGCGACGACAAGCAGAACACAACAGAAATGGGGTAACGATAATAATCACAGCTAAAAGTCATCAGCATAATAAACCCAAGTTTTTATTCTCATACGCACTGTGGGCCCCCGTTGCCTTAGAGTGGCCCGGGCGGACAATGGCATAAAGAACAATAGGCAGAAGAAGCAGCAGCAGCAGCAGAGGGGACAACTATAGCAACATTTAAACATTTATGGCAACATATTTGATCACGTTTTCTCAATCATTGCCCTTACGACCCTAATCAAATTTCACCTGATGGGATGCGGCTGCTGCTGCTGCTGCTGCTGTTGGGTTGGACTGTGCCGGCCTGGCCACATTTAGCCAAAAAGCATGGACACATTGTGCACTGATTGCTGCTGCTGCCCCGGGGCAGCCTCGACCAGCGCAGGGATGTGCGTGAGTGCGTGCGTGCGTGAGTGGGAACAGACGCGGAGCAAACGAAATGTTTTGTTTTGATTACAGCTTGACGCTGGCTGCTTTATTTTATTATGAATCTAATTCCTTATAATTCGTAACATATGTTTCACTATGCCGAACGAAGGCGGGCAGACACAGGTTTTGAATTACAAATCAGCCAAGCCGACAGGCCTGCTTCCGGAGCGGCCCGACCCGACCCGACCCGGCCAGGCCCGAAAATTTAAGTTAAGACGTTGCTGATGATGTTTAACGATAATATGTGCGGCCTGCTGCTGTCTTGGCCCGGCCAGCTCGCCAGTTGGAGCTGCCATTAAACTAATGCCCAGCGATTTGAGTTTGAGTTTTGCATTCTGCCAACCGTGTCTGCCCTCGACTTGGTGACACTTTAAAGACCCAACTGGCAGCCCAAGTGAACCCAGCGCCAGCTGCCCTGCCCCGGCCACACCACCCGCTCACACTCACTCATCCGAGCTGGTTGTGCGCCTACCGCACATATGAATATTTCATTTCAAACACACGTCATTAGAGATGCGGCGTCAGTCAGTGAGATTTCAATATTTTCTAGTGCTCGAACCGAACCACAAAGGCAACAGAGCAACACGAAAAACCCGTATGGAGCCCGCGATGATGATGACTGGGCGATGAGCATGGGGCGTGTTCGTGCGCGTAGGCGTGCCATATGCTCCATATGTGAGCGTGCACGTGGCGTGTGTGTGTGCGGCATGTGTGCGGCTTGGGTGTACCGTGGCATGCAACTTGGCCATGTGTGTATGTGGGCTATGGCATGTGCAAGCGCATGTAATTTACCAAACGCTCGATGCGCCGGTGTGCTCCAACCGCCTCGCCCCCGCACACAGCCGCATTCCCCGACTCCATGCACTGTGAGCCATCCTTTGCGCCAGCTCCAGTTTGTGATACTGTTGCTGGTGGCGTTGCCGGCGTTGCTTCTTCAATAAATGCGGCTGCTGACCTATTCCAGCAGTCAACCATAAATCTGCACTGATGATGTACTTCATGGTATTGTGCTTTGGAATTATATCGCATATTTTTGGTTTCTGTTGCACATTCCTTTCTAGCGTGCAGCAGCCCCCATCAGCTGGCTGTGTGTGTAACTCCTCCATCCGTGTGCACGCTATTTCATCATCATCAAACATCAGGAGCAGCAGCAACGGCAGCGGCAGTGCGAACTGGATCAACTGCGACCTGGAAAGTGCTTGCAACTTTCGTTAGCTGATGACATGCAGAGCTTCTGACATGTGGAGCTGCTGTCTACGTACCTTCGTGCCTTACCCATCCAAGGAATTTCGAATTTTCGCAGCAGAGCAGCTGCAGCAATACAGATAAAGCCGGAGCAACTGCACCCCGAATCGCTTGAAATCACCTCGAACAATGCCACAAGTAGAAACACACAAGTGCCGAGTGCCCGCTGGGCAAACAAATCAGCGCATAGCATCGCATCTCGACACTCGATTCTTGGTCCGTTTTTAATTGCTGCCTCAGCTGGAATTCCCAATCAAGCGAGGGAGTAAGGACTAAACAAGCAACTCGGCAAAATTGAGAAGGAACCGAAGGCAAAGCAGATAAATGTAAATACAAGTGTTTCGCATTGTTTAGCAATTACTGCAGGAGCGCAGGTAAAATACATTAATTCCAAATTGATTGGGCGACCAGCAGCAATGGAATACCTAATGCTCTCTAACGGCTTTCGTTGATTTTAATTGCCCACAGGATATTTTGAAATTTTCCGTAAACAACTGTAAAAATAGCAGGGTATTATGCAGACAATGGACTAGATAACAAAGAGGCACAGATTTCGGGCTGAAAGAGTTAAGCTGAAAAGAAAAGCAGTCAACCTTAGAATGCTTAAGGACTTACTGCTATAAATATTTATCAGCTATAATACATGTTCAATTAAGTTTTAATTAGCTTAAAAGCCTAACAAATTAACAGTAAATTCTTGATCGTTTTTTTTTAATCATCCATAGTTTGTTTTACAATTTTATTTTAGCATTTTTTCTGCTTCCGCTTTTTCCATCAAATCTGGCTGCTTTTGAAGGTTACCTGCGGGAAAATTTGAAAAAAATTGTGAAAAGCGGAATTTCTATATTTTTTAAATATTTAGTTTTTCTTTTTCGTTTTCTTTTCCAAATATGCCAATATTTTCTATAAAATGTTTCTCAAATTAAATTTTTTCGACGATTTTTGATTTAATTTGCATTTGCGCTTTTTATTATACATTTTATAGCTTTTTTTAAATTTTGTTTGGCTTTTTTATATTGGTGCCCGTCAAATCAGCTTTTTATATTCCCAGGCAGCACTGCACCTCTGCCTCTTGGCGGCTTAGATTCGTTTAATTACATTAAATCTTTTCGATAAATTATTGGAAATTTAACGATTAGTATTGAGAAAGTTCGGAAACTATAAAACGAGTACTTACAATATAGAACAAAACAGTAAATATTAAATAAATTACTAATAAATAAGGTAAAACCAATAATTTATTTAAATACTAATATTTATTTATTGAAAAATTAACTCATATAACATATGTTGCAAACCATTAAAGAAAGCTCTGAAAAACTCAATCAGATTAGGAGTATTAATGTTAATTTCAAAGATATATAAACGTTTTATTTTGTATATATTTATTTTTTATCTATATATATAAATTTACCAAGTTACAAATTTTAGAATTAGTTTAAGCGATGGGTAAGCAACACTCAGTTAGAATTTTATTTTAATTTTTTTTTTTTTTTTGCAAAAGTCACTTGACCAAACAGCACGAATATGCGCGGCAATTATGATCTATCTATATATACATATGTCTCCGCTCGACTTCGCTTCGATTAGTCTTTTATTTTCGCTGTGTAAATCGCCGTTGCACATGCAAATGCGACTAAACCAATAATATGTATGTATATAAGCAAGGGGCGGGGTGCTGAAGGACAGAAATTGGGGGCAGAGCAGCAGCTGCAGCAGTCGCTATTTGTTTAACATGGCAGAGCTTCTCCCAGAGCGTGAGGTCGTCAATATGAAACATGACAGCATTTGAAATGAAAACAATGCACATTTGATACCCTGTAAACGGGGAAAACTGCAGCCAGGACTTAAATGGCAAATATTTTATAAACAGTGATTTCTTTTGGAGTTTATACAAAACAAACTCGGCAAGCAATTTGTATTTCTCATTGTGAACTCTTAGGTATTTCGAAAGTGCTGGTATTTTTGCAGTATTTTATGGTTTGTATACCCTGAAGTATTTTTCACATTGTATTTTCTTTTTTGTGCGCTGTCAGAACAAGTGTAGCCCGAAGAGCGACCCTCGCACACACACACACACCATGCACACTCACACACACAGAAGTTAATTGCCGTGCAATTTTTGTATGCATAAATAACGGTAAATTTGTTATACACATCACTTTGATTGCGCTCGCTAAATCATCGCACAGCAGCGGCCCAAAACATTTGCAGTTCCCGGGCAAATGCCCGTTAAAACGTTCAAATGGTGCAGAATATGTTGTTAAAAAAGTATAAATAAATAAGGTACAGTCAGTACATATGTGCCCAACACACACACACATACACACACAGTGCAACACATTCGCATTTAAGTCAAATACATTTTTGAAGCACACATAGAAAAGGTTGAGGTTGGTCGGGTACGTCGCCATTTTTGTGATATATGAGCAGCACATACAATGCCGTAAATATGCCATATGCTTATAAACACGTGCGAAAATATTAGTACGCACTGTGCTAGTTTCTAAATTAAAATGCCACGGACTTGTTTAATTAAATACGCATTCTTCAGATACTTTGAAACTTTTGCAATTATTTGAACAACATTTTCAACAATTTTTTAAGCCGGAAAACTGCTGCGTTAGTTTCTGCTTTTAATCACATTGATTGACAGCACAGATCTGCCTGGAAAAGTGCATGTGTGAGTGCGTCTATCTGTGTATATATGTGTGTGTGTGTGTGTGTTCAGTTGGACTCACTTGGAAGTTTTTTCACAGTGAGCAAAGATGCGAGTGCAGCAAAAGCAGCTCCAGCGCGTTGTCAAGCATCAAAAAACATGCCACAGCGCATAAAAGCTTAGCACACACACACACAAATACATACACGGCGAGCGAGCGAGCGAAAGAGAGAGGAAGGGAGCGAGCAAGACAGTCTGCATGAAATTCATCTGTCATCGCGTGTGTAGCGGCAAAGCTTATGACGTTAATCCGTTAAATGCGGCAAATGCATGCGAAACTTTCACATCTGTAACTAACTGCGTGAGCGTATGTGTGCGTGTTGGTGTGTGTGTGCGTTGTGCATTGCTGTTGTATGCGGCGCCTAGTTGTATGCAACGTTTTTTTCGCTCCGTTGTATCAGACAAGCGAAAGCGTTCAATCATCGTTAGTTATCAAATTCGGTTGCCTGCCGCCAGCGAGGTAAGCCGAGCGGGCCGAGAGCGAGCGAGACAGCGAGATAGGTAGTGCCGAAAGAAGGAGAAAACACGAATTTCCGAATATAACTCGAGAGTTGCAAAGAGTTCGCGGCGAGAAACGATAAAGAAATGCGCATATTTTTGCGTACGTTAGACTAAACTGGGTTAGGTCGCGAGGCTTCATACAAATTCATGGATTCATGGATTCGTTGGATTCTTTGCTGGCTTTGGCTGCTTTGCAGCTGCCTGGGCTCGACTCCGGCACACACTTACACACACACACATTTCGCTTCGAGCAGTTTAATGTAATTAAACATCACTTAGAGGTTTGATGTAATGAAATTCGTATTACAAACGGCAAAGCCAGCTAAATATCTCAGTTAGCAGCGGTATGACTTGCCAGAAGTTGCGGGCACTAGCTAAGCCAAGGCAGGGGGGAGTGGTTGTAGGACGTAGCATGTGGCGCCAAGGCATTGACTGCAGTCAGTCGTGTGTTAAAACGCAAGTTGACAGCAAGAATTTTTGATTTAACCAAGTGCATGATCTATGACAGCAAATGTGTCCCGCACAAAGACAGCGTTAGTCCCCTGCCAGAGCAGGAAGGCAGACACACACACACACATACACACAGAGACGGGCACACTCGCATTTGGAGCAGCAGCAGTCGAAGGATAACTACGAGCCACATTTGCTTGGGATGCTCGTCTATTGCCAGTCAAGAGTTAACACGAATCAATTACGCCACTGCCAGAGCAGAGAATGGGAGAAACAGAGACACAGAGAGGATGGGAGAGTGGAAGACGAGGTGAAGAGAGAGAGAAACTGCAAGCGAACTGCTGTCATATGACATTTGACTTGGCTTCTCACTGAAGGATTTACAATTTAAAGCAAGTGGCCAATAAAGCAGATGAACGACCAAGCGAACGCAGAAAACGAAGCTACTGCGTCCAATGCTACACCCAGCACACACACACACACGCACACACATTTCCATGCACATAGCACATACATATGTATACACGCCTCGTAGCTGGCGCTGGTCATGCCAATATCAATCGAGTTTATGGCGCGCTGCTGACAGCGACAGCTGAACATAGTACACATGTATACAGCGAGTGTGCCTGTGTGTGTGAGTGCGTGGGTGTGTGTGCTGTTGTGTAGTGTAGTGTGTTTGCATTGCGCTATAAATAGTGTGGAAATATCGGCGCTGCCTCGAGGTAATAAAAACCATAATTACAGCATAAATGACAGCTGTTACACGGACATCACATGCGACTAGTCGCAGTTAGTTTCCCATTGAAGTAGAGGGGGGCAGGCGGGGTTGGCGCATATTAACAGCAATTTTCTAACCATAAAGCACTAATAGCGGGTTATTATAATGGCCGCCAGCAGGTGATAAAACGTGCTGCACATGCATATCGCAGATAAAACCGTTAATGAATAAAGCGAGAATCGAAATGAGAGAAAGAGAAACTTTATTTTTGGAATGATTTGATTATGGAATGATTTTAGTGTACAAAAGGGGGCAGTAAGAGACCCTTAAGCTTAAATATGTGCATATATTTATTAATAATGAGCATCATGCAGTCAGTCAATAAAATAATTGGGCAGGAAAATAAATAAAAACCGACAAAATTAATTTTGAAAAATAAAAAATTTACTTATTTGTGTTCAATATAATGTTGGCGTCAAAGTAGATTCAAAACTATATATATATATATTTATTTCCCTTAATTCGAAAAATTGTATATAGCTATTTATTTATCGACGTATTTTGTTTATTTTGCATGATATTCTTTTTTTTAAACGTTATTCATTAACAGTTCCCGTTTTATTTAAAATTGAACATTAAAACCATTGAAAAGATTGAGAGTATTAAGAGTATTTTTTTCAATGGTAAACTCATGTGGAAATATAAATTTTAAATAAAAAAACATGGTGTAGATCAAGCAAAATGAGTTCTGCTATAAATAATGTTAGAAAACTCTGTACTATTCGATATACATCGAAACAGTCACTGAAAACTACCGTGACAGGCCCTTCTTTCAGATTCTCATTTATTTATATTTCTAGAGTCTAGAATAGAGATTAGAATTATTTTTATAATAATTATACTAGAATAGAGATTAGAATACCCTATAAAGTATAGTATAATTATTATAAATATATAGTGAAGTTAATATACTTATATAGTGTATTTTTCCTATGAAGTATAACTTGGTTTATGGCACCTTAGAAGATTGTGTTTACAGACAGTTTTCTAACATATATTCATCTGTTTATAGAGAACTTTTGCATTCTTTTTCCCCTTTCTTTACACTTTGAAAACCTACTTAAATATGCCATTGTACATAGCATATTCGTAAAGCATATTCGAATTAATTGCTCTCTCGAATTTGCCTTGAATTTCAGCCAGAGATAATTCTTTTTGCCTAATGAATCGAAATCCCCTTTTAAAGTTCACATCGAATGAGATCTAAGTAGACTTTGGCAACAAGTAAGCTTATTATGCTTAAAAGCCGGCGGGAAACAGAGTGAAAATCTAGATGGAAGATTTCAATTAGAGCTCGCAACGTGCAACAAAGCACACAAAAACACTTGCAAATGTATTAGTGTGTGCTGCGTAGTCATTTAATCAATGCAAATGGTACCGGACCAGCAGCACCCCCGCTGCCCGGACTGATGCCCAGAATGATGAGACGCCCGGTTCGATGAAATGCATTTTCGATCGTTCGCATCTGCATGGAGATGCATTTTGCGTAACGCATTATGCGGCAGCCTGGACGGCAATGGCCGTTGCCTATGGCAATGGACGAGGGAATTTTACAGCGTTACGATTACCGACAACACACGGCACACTTGATATGAAGGCGGAGGCAACGCCTGTCACTGCCGCCGTTGCCGCCGGCGCTTTAGCCAACTTGGCGGATGCGAAAAGGCACGACGACATACAGCAAATCAACGGGTAAAGGGCAACGGGTAACGGGTAAGGGGTAACGGGTAACGGAGAATGGGCAGCGTGTAACGGACAATGGCTGCCATGGCAGCCATATTTGAGCAGCGTTGCGGGCATATCGCGAGAATGAGCCGTGGCTCGGGCAGCAGCACGTTCAGTAGATACTTTCGCCGTCAAATTGTGGCTAGGCCAGCAATTGCCTAACCAGCTCATCGCTTATGAAGCCCCTCTCCCCCCGCCCTGCCTGCCTGCCTGCCTGGCTGCCAGCCAGCCTGCCCCCTTTCTACCTAATGCGTGTGTTGCGATTTTCACTTCCGTTTGCGCGGTTTGCATCTGGCTTTGTTCTGCGCGCCGAGTCGGCACATTGCAACGAAATTGGAGCGTAAAGAGCCGCCCCCGCGTCTGGCCACATATTGAATTGGCGTCGGCGTAATGCGGTTATTCGAGCGCAGCAGCACTGCGTACCGCTAATGTGTTGTTTATAAATCTTGACCCCATAGTCAAATATGTGTGCGTCAATTAATTAACACGCATTGTCCTCAGACACACACACACGCAAAATCACCAAAGTTTTCATCGCATTTCGTGATTAATTGAAACGACACATAAACTAAACAGTCCGCAGACAGCAGAGACCCCTGCAGTAGACTGGAGAGAGTGTGGAGAGAGTGTGTGTGGAGAGTGGACTGAGAAGAGCAGGCTATCAAGCTGGGCGGCAGGAACCACTGAGAACTCTTACCCTTAATCAGCGTCGCCTGCGTTGATTAGCCACAAACACTTTGAGCTCCGCCGAGACGACTCGTTAACTTGTCTTGCCTGGCTAGCCCCTCCGCCACTCCCTAGCCACCCCCTCTAGCCAGGGCCCATGCATTTTGCATGAGCCGGCGCCAGTGGACCAGTGGGTGGGCAGCTAATGGCCGTTTAGTGGACTCGACGCCACACTGAAGCACTGCGACGGCTACTCAGGGCAATTCTGGCTGACAACACACGCAACCGCACGCAGGCAAGGCACCGCACTGCCCCGCCCCGCCATCGCCATCGCCACCGCACCACACCGCACCACATCGCAAGCCACACACAACAAATGCAATTGACGTCCGACTCGTCCGATCCATGCATATTTTATGTGCCACACTCATCGGTGAATCTCTTCTCGCATATATGTCGGGTATGCAGGGGGAGAGAGCGCAGGGAAGAGAGGACGCGTGTAGCTAATTTAGCCCTATTATCCCCGAATCAGCATCGACTATGCAGCTGATAAAACTGTGCAAACTGATAAAACTGAAAAACGAAAGCGAGCTAAAGCTTTGGCTTAGTTCAATTTCGAGCAAATTTAAATACAATTTTTGTTGAAATACCTTAAAAAGATTCATTGCAAAAACTATTGAAAATGCTAGCTGTTTTAAACTCTCTGTAGGTGCTCTAACTAATTACAGATTTAAAAATAACCCTTTTTTATCGTTAATTCATACAGTTATTTAGCATAAGCTAAAGGCAATCGACTCAGATTTTATATTTGATAGAATTCATTTATAATTTAGTAAGGTAAAGTATAAGGAATTATTAGGCAATTAATTTTAATATAATCGAAATTAAATTGATAAAAAATAAAAGGGGAGGCGCTTTAGGAATTTTTTAATCGCATAAGAAGGGTATTCATTTTTAATTTAGTAAAGTTAAGTATAAGAAACTATTTAGCAAATAATGTTTAATGTAATCTAAATTAAATTAATACAAAAAAAATGGTTCAGGCGCTCTGGGAATTTTTAAATTTCATAAGACGGATATAAAAAGTTCTAGTTTTTCTTACATTTTCAATCAATCAATCGAGAGTTTTAGCTATCGAAGAAAATGAATGTCTTATCACACGAAATCTTGCAACTTAAATCCAATATTAAATAAATTAATAATCAAAATGAATACAAAATTATAGTAAATATTTATGTATTATTTAGTATTCTGTCTGTAATAAAGAAAAATAATTAGGGGAAACCAATTATAATTTTCAATTATATCAAGCACATTATTTCATCAGTAGATGCTGATCTCTTTAAGTAGCTTAAAAAGCAATTAAAGTTAGCTAATCTTAAGTTTAAAAAAAACCTTAAGCTGGCTGTATGTGTGTGTGTGTGCTGGAGAGTGTATTTGTAAGCTCGTCTGCGTGGCAAACCATTTGTCAACTTAAAATACATTTATTGTATTTTTACGCCTGTCTAGTCTCCAAGAAGATGCGACCATAATTTAATAAGCCACAATACTCACACACACAGACACAGACATGTAAATAAATACTCTTACACACACACAGGGACACAGACACAGTGCGACCCGGAAGGCAAAGTGTTGTAGTCTATTTATTATTCAAATTCAATTATAAAAAAAATGCAATAAATAAAAAATATCTGTATTTATACTTATATGTAAATATATTTGTGTGCAGACGAGACAGAGATAGAGACAGAGTAAGCGAGCGCGAGAGAGAGAGAGGGAAAACGGCAAGTAAAAGGAATATTTATCATTTGGCAAATACCTTGAGGGCCAAGCAAGCGTCGAGAGTTCATAAATAAGATGAAAAATTGGTAAAATGAAGCGAAAAATGCAGAACAGAAGAGACCAGGCCAAGAGCACACACACACACACACACACATAGAGAGAGAAAGAGAGCGAGCAAAACAAATTTGATAAGCGACCTCGAGCGAGGACTGCCCGTCCTCAACATGGAAACAAATAATAATATTAGCAATAATAGTAATCAATGTGTAGTGTAAATAATAAATAACATTCGGATAGACGGCACAGTTTGTGTCGTACGCAAAAGTGCCAATAAATTGATAAAATATGATGAGAGCCGATACTGACGGCCAGTTCAGGAGGAGATTAGCCTGCCACGGGCACGGGCACAGGCACGCAAGCAGCCTGCACCAAAGGCTGCTTAATAGACAGCAGAGATCCCGCTGCCCGCACTCCCTCTCTCTCTCTCGCTATCTCTCTCGTGGTGCGGTACAAAGGTCACGGGCAGCACACAATGCACACAACATAAATTTATTTGCCGTTTGCCTAATGTTATTTATACCTTTCAATTACAATGAGAGCAGGGGCAGGGAAAGGCGATTCAAGAGAGTAAATAATAAGGCACGAGCTTCTCCCCCTCGCCCCCTATGACACTGCTCAATGCCCATCACTATCAAATGTAATGCGTGCGCATAAATAACACGACCTGCGCCTCTCCTCCCCCTCCCCGCAAAAGGTGTGAATATTAAACCAGCCGCACGCCCCCTGCGCAACCCTCCCCGCGCGCCCACATCCAGCCGAAGGGCGTCAAAAATTTACGGTTACCCGTAAAACTGCCGCTTCTCACTCATAACTCAAATTCATGTCTCCCCGGGGAGCGCGTCGCGCCTTGCCGCGATTTGGTCTGGTTGTCGATGGACTTGGACTGCAGCCTCTGCAAAGGCTCCACGGGGCAACCGCAGCAGGCAGCATAATTCGCAACAACAAAGCAACAAGCCGCAGCCCAAGTCGCCTACAGTCGGGTTGATGTAATTATAGATTGGCAAATTCTAAAATTTTCATTAATTGTGCGGTGCGGCATACAAATGTCTAAGCCGTGCCCGCCCTCCCGTTGCCCTGCCTGTCCGCCCACTGTCTGCTCAGCCGGACTGATTGAGCAGCGTATACAGTTGGACAATTGATAAACTGCGATAAGAACGTGAACGTGGGAAGAGAGCTAGACGGTAAAAGACAAATGACGGCAGGTTTGTGCATTAGTGGAACGTGGCCGGGCCGGGGCAGGTGTCCAGGTGCGGGTCAAGCAGCGAGGCAACAAATTGAATTTATAGCCAACGCTGAAAGGCGAAGCTCAAGCTCAACCCTAGCCGGGGACTTGATTTATTAGCCAGATACGACGCGACGTTTAGTTGCTTTTAATTTCCTTGACTTGAGAACTCACCCGAAGTGTTTGAGCCAAATCTCTGGTTGCCAACTAATTTGCCTAAAAGTAGGCAATGCCAAGTGTCTGTGCCTGCTATCTGGGAGCATGCATCTAAATGAGCATTGCGTGCGCCCTCCCCGTCCACCGGTTTCACTCTCCGGATAAGCATCAATTGATGTGACACAATGCGGCGGTGTAAATAATTTATAATTGCCACGCAAGCTCAAAGCAGCACCCTACTCCCTACTCCCTACTCCCTCCCTCTCTCTCTCCATCTTTCCTTCTCTCTCGAGTGCAGAGTATGCAGAACCTTTCAAATGCAAATGGCGGAATTTTGATGCGTTATCAACGATATATTCCTTATACGCACCTCGCACCGCTCGCCGCGCTCGTTTCGCATTTATTCGCACTTTGCCACACGCTTTGCCCCACGCCTTTTCGCCGCGCGGTGTTAAATCGATTTACATACTTCACAAAATGCCTACGTAAGCGATTTCTTTTTTTTATGATTATTTTCTTTTTTCGCCTCGTTCTCTGTTTATTCCAACGGGACACTCGCCGCTTGGGAGGCTGTGCGAAACGAGAGTGGGAGAGAGAATGCGTGTGTGCGTGCGTGTGTGTGTGTAAGAGAATGTGGCAAATGTGTGCACGTGGCGAAGCTGACAATATTCCCAACGAAAGAAACAAGTCAAGGGGAGAGAGAGAGACAGAACGAGGGCACATCCTTCAAGCGGCATCAAATGTCGGCGAACTATAAAAATGTGCATATGTATATACATACATATATCGATTCAGCAATCGTAAACCTACACATCTATCTACTGCATATGAAACGAATTGAATGCGAGAAAACTGTTGACAAATAAGAAACAATAACGCCGAAAATATTTCCGCATATCTCACATAAATCATATAACTGCGATCTAAGGGTTTTCTTGCGGGCACAAGAGAAATTGCACATACATTATAATATTAGTGCGCATAAAACAAATAAAGTTGTGATTTTTTCAAAAAAAAAATATACGCAGTTATTAACTGTTATACACTCGAGAGCAGCTTCAAAAGACATCTCTAATTCATTTAATGTCTCCTTCATCTCGTGCTCTTTTCACTCGCAACTTCCTGTTACATATTTCCAATCATAATATGTTTTCTCGGTCAAAGGGAAAGGAGCAAAGTTTTCCTTTTGCCAAAATAGCTAAGTATTTAAGCCGACTTGGACGGATGCAGCTTAACCACCGACACACTCACGTAATTCCCCATAAGCTTGCGCTATGTAACTAAAAATCGACATTAGCAGCATTAAAACTTTGGCCCTCTCTTTCAGCGCCCTTCCGCACTTGAAGAACGCTCTCTTTAGACTCCTTTGTCTCTCTTTGCCATGGCAACACGCGAAACTTTTGCGCTGGCGCTGTATTGAGCGCGAAAGAATAAAAGTTTCATTTCGTCAGCGTCATAATTAATACGCAAATCCTTTGCAGCACAATCAACCCCGACTTGAGCACGTTCTCCTTTAGTTCCCTCGTTCTCTCTATCTCCATTGAGCTAAACAAAAGAAGGAGGAATTTGTTAGCACTTAATATTCCAAAGGAAAACTAATATATTCATTTTGATATAGCAATGGTAAATATTATCCTTGCATTATGCAAATTGCAGCAGCCGGCAGTCTGCTGGCGGAACGGAATGGAAGAGGAACACGAATCATGAAATGTTTTAATGCAATTCAATTAATTCAATTCGATATCTAATTGGAGATATCGGTTTCGGTGTCAAAACAAACCAAAACAAACAGTAAAACGTAAAGCGAAGGCACGAGCTCGAGCACGAGCACAAGCAACAGCAGAGGCAGCAACAATAACAAAAAGAAAAACAAAAACAAAGCGGAATGCAAACGGCAGACGACAAGCGATGACAAGACATGGTGCGACGCAACGCAGAGGCCGACAGCGACGACGGCAATTTGTTGCTTTAGCTGTGTGTGTGTGTGTGTGAAACGTCATTACGTAATCAAATCAAATAACGATTTGTACATTGTTCAATTCGTTTGCGTTGCTTTTGTTGTTGTTCTTGTTGCTGGTATGACAAAAATGCAAATTTATTTGATTTTTATTATTTTTGAAGCGATTCGCTTTCAGCTTATTGTTTTTGCTTTCTGTGTTTTATTACGTGACAGCTTTGAATTAGTCGTTTGTCTTATGTCGTCTCAGCTCGAGTTTGACTTTAAATTCAGCTTCCCCTCCGCGCCGCCCTACATGCCATACATATATCATCAACATGTTGCTGTTGATAAAGTGTTGAGTCGAGAGCGGGCTTGAGAGGCGGTCCAACCAAGCGTATTACACCTCATAAATTCGAGTCGCAAAGTCAATTTAAAGCGTAATCGGGCAAGTGCTAAAAGAGCTGATAAATCCATGGGAATGGCGGAGAGAGAAATGTGCAAAAAAGCTCTGAAATTGTGTATATAAGTAGATTTAATTAGCAGAAAATAAATAGCTGCAAACCTACGATTAGCATAAATTCAATTCAATTCATCAATTCATGCTTATTAGAATCAAAGATGGTAAAAGAGGAGAGAAAACTAATATCGATAGTGCAATTAGTGCTGTTACTTTCGATAGATTTAAACGATACTTGAAACAACGCTGCACAAGTTACTAAACAAATTGGATACCCCATGAAAATATCAAATTATCTTTTAGACCACGGCCCACAACGTACATACATATGTTTCAACGCCTACATACATACATATGGGCCTACAAAGTCCATTATAACTAAGTAAACAGATAATTCGCAGTACAAACACACTCGGAATCGATATGCAAACAGGCGATAGCAGTTACAGTCCCCCGCAACGCAACTCAACTCGACTCCATCGAATTCTAAGTGCAACTGCACAATCAATTGATATCTTATAATTGGGCATTTGCATATCTCATAAGTAATTTGGGCGCACTGTCGAGATGATTTATTCACGAATCAATTGGGCAGGCCACATTCGCCCATTGCAGACACATTTCACACGTTCTTCGTGCGGGCTTCATTCAGCCTATCGCAAATGAATTTAAATTTTGCATTTATCGTGATTAAGCCGACTTCTAATTAAGATGAAATACGCAGAATGTAGTAAGTAGTGTGTGTAGCTGCTTGGGCTGCGGCTAATTAACGATGAGTGATTGAAATGAAGATAGGCAGCCGAGCAGAGACGACACGACAAAGTCAATTTGTCTCCAGCGCAGCCAGCGCTCTCGTCGCTTGTTAATCGTCCCCAGTCAAAGTTCGCCGCCCAATGCCGCTGTGTGGTGTCAGCTGTCACATAAGCTAAGCAGCAAGCCGAACAACGGCTTTTCTTTATTGAAAACTCAACAAAAATACACACACACGCACACAAAACATAACGCACAACTAAGACAACAACTGGGCAAACGTTTACGAAATGCAGCGTGCCGCTCGGTCCTCCGGTTGACGAAATCAATTTTGCGAAATTTATTTATTTATAACATTAAAACGTAAACCTGACCAACGACAACAGCAATAATACGAAGTAAGCTAAGCCGCAAGTAGAATACACTCTCTGCTCGGTGTTAACCTGAAACTTGTCTGTAGTACAAGCTTAATGTCTTAATTGGGCAATAAAACGAGTTTTTGTTTGCTCTAAATTACTTTAATATGTGTTTTTCTGTAAGTAATTAAGTTGGTTGTAGAATATGAGAGACTCTATCTTATCTTTGGCTTTAGTTAAACTATAGCATAGATATTAAAAAAAGTAAATCTTTAAATGTAAAATCTTAAATTCAGTTCTATATATCTCAATTATAAAAAATAAAAAAAACAATATATTTAATTTATTGATTTTAAAGTCGATTATGGTTATTCGATCGATTAGAAACTTAAAAGTGTAATGTTATATTCATTTAAAAATACAAATTAAGAATTTTAAAATTTAAAAAGAAAAGGCAGAATCTATTTTAACATAAATAAGCTTTAAAAAGAATTTAATTGAATGTTAAATTATATTATGCGCAAGTTGATTCGAAATTAAATAGTGTCATTCTAATTCATTTTAAATTACACATTAAAAACTAAAAATTTAAAAAGGAAAGAAATAATTTATTTTGACAAAAACAAAACTTAAATGAAAAAAAATTATATAATGTTAAATTACATTACGTTCAAGCTGGGATAAAGTAGAAAAGCCTATCCAACATTTGTTGCAAGAAATTTGAGAAAACCTAAGCAGATCAGATATGTATAACTAAATTTGCCTTGCTTACTTAATTTTAAGGAAATTTATAAATTGTCTTTATTTTATTGTTGACTGCTGGCTGATATTAAATAAAATAAATAAATAATTTTATTAAAAATAACTTTACATTTAACTCAATATAAACATATGCTAAGTGAAAAGGTAAAGCATTAACAGAACTTATTTCTATATTAAAATACACGAAACATCACAAATCATATGACTTTAAATGTTTTTCAATTAAAACAGGATATTTAATCACTTATACAGAGTACAAACTGCCTGGTGTAACCGAACTACCCAACTTGACCCAGCTTGACGGAAAAGACCATGCGCAACCTAGGCCATTCACTTGCCCAGCACTTTTCCCATTGCGGCATTAAATTACAAGAGCGCCCGGCTCAGCACAGCTGAACATGTGAGCGGGCTGCCCAGCTGATGGCTGATGGATTTCGGATTTGTGTGCACAAAGTAGTCGACAGTCGACACCGCTGCCCCGATCGATGCCCGTCCCGATAGCGCGACACCGATACCAATCACAATCGCCGCGACTGCGACGACGACTCCGTTCACGCACCTTGCCCTGCTGCCGCCGGATGCCCAACATTATTTAGTTTTTATTTTCGCACATTTTGCATAAATTAAATACAAGCTGCCGCGATGCGAGGCGATCCGATCCGATGCGATGCGACGTCGTCGTCGTCAACGTCGTCGACGTTGGTCGCGCTCTGTAGTAGTTGGAGCCGCGGCCTGTTGGCGCGTTTAGTTGACTTCTTTGTGTGCAGCAGTTCGGTTCGGTTCGGTTGGGTTCGATTCCAGTGACTTGGCTTGGATTGGGTTGGGGCCGCGGCATGGCGCTCTGAAAACCAAACAGACAATTCAAATATTTATAACGAAGGCGAATCCACAACGTTTTATAATGTGCGAACATTTACTTATGCGGCAAGTTGCAGCGTTGTTGCGGTTGCCGCTGCTGCTGCTCTTATTGTCGCTCGTATGCGGTTCCCCGCCAGGCAGAGAAAGTGCCAAACGTATCCGTTATCCAGCTGGCGTGGATTTCTTCGAGCATGAGTTCACCAGCTTGTCGTCAGGTGCGTTCGACCATGTTGAATGGGTAGCCTTGTTAATTAGCATTATTTTCCTGCAGACGAGTACGATCCGTATGGTCCGGACATTGGTAACGATGATCTGGGCATCGATGATCCGGAGACAATGCCGCGACTGTTTCAGGGCGACATTGCTATCGATCCCTATACGTATATTACTTTAAGGCTGGGCGTGAATCCGATGCGACATCCGAAACGCCTCTGGCCAAATGGCACGATTCCGTTCGAGATAAGTCCACGCTATGTAAACCAGGAACGCGATGCCATTATGAATGCCTTGAAGACATTCAACTCACTGACCTGCATTCAATTTGTACCATACGATGGCGAGGTGGAGGATTATCTGCTTATCGAGCCGCCCGAGGAGGGTCCGCAGGGCTGCTGGTCGTATGTGGGCAAGCGCGGAGGGGAACAGGTTGTCGCTCTGCAGCGACCGGACGAGACGAGTGCGCATTGTTTCAGCAGCGAGGGTCGCATCATGCACGAGCTGATGCACGCCATCGGCATATATCACGAACAGTCGCGAGCAGATCGCGATAACTACGTGAAGATCCACTGGGACAACATCGTGCCGCGTTTCAGGAAGAACTTCAAGCTGGTCTCGCGCAAACGCGGCAAATACACATTCGACTACGACTATAATTCGGTGATGCACTACGGCGAGTTCTATTTCAGCAAGAAGAAGGGCGAGAAGCCCACGATGACGCCACTGCAGCCGGGCGTGCGGATTGGTCAGCGGAAGACCATCAGCAAAATCGACTGTCTCAAGATTAACGATTTGTACGGTTGTTTGGAGGGTCGTCGTGCCAAAATGTACAAGAGCTTCTGTCACCTGCTCGGTTTGTAGGGTATTTTATATTTATTTAAATTGATTTGAATCACATTGATTTACTATTTAATTAAAAATATATTAACATATTTGCGGTTATCTGTTTTGTTTTCGTTTTGAATTTTGTCTTAGGGTTGCCACATGCGCGGTGCTACCATATCATTTTGAACATTGCCAGCTGATGACTATTTAGTACACAAAATTTCCGCCAGATGTCGTCTTTTGATTCAACCGTGAAAATGTATTTCGATAACAAATGATATATCGAAAGGAATTTGTTCCGAATTGTATATTAGAAAACCTCTAGTAAGCGAATATTTATTTTTAAAGCAAAGATAAAAATATTTTATGCATATTTTTTGAAGTCAGTAGTTCTTTTAATATAGGGTCAGCTTAACTTAGTACATTACACTAAAATCGATTGCTCTGTAGTCTGTCAGTGTTGATCACCGATTGTTTTCGCTTAGGTATTGCACCTAACAAATCATCGCTTTCATTTCCATTTTGGACGAGGTTAGGTAAGAACACGCGCGGTTTGAACTGCACTAGTTTTGTGTAATAATTAGGGAAAAGTTCAAGAGTATTATACAAATAATTTTAGTTTTAGTTAAATATGCTAAAATTAGTGCAATACGTTTCGCGAAAGTCTTGCAGTGTGGTACAGCCCACATGCAGCTGGCGCAATTTATTGATTTCACCAAACAGCGTGGAAAAATGTATAACGCAACGTCGCCATTTTCTTTTTTGCTTGACCAACAGAACAACCAGCAGTAGCAGTCTTGCTTTGTACTGCGGAGAACAACCACAACAGTTCCAGAAGAGCCGGTGTTGCAAGGAGTCGACATTATCAACGAGAATCCTACTTAGTTGCTCCCAGCAGACACAGCGTGCGTTTCATTTGTCATATATTCGACTAGAAACGTCTAAAGCAGTCGACGAGGCTCTCGCAGCACCCAAGCAAACTTTTACGTCCAATAACAGGAGGAAATCGCTTTTTATTGACCCAGACGATCATACAGAGGAAATCAAAATTGAAGGAATAATGTAAGTACAAAAATGTGAAATTCAATTTAATACCATAAGTTTTAAAAGCGGTTATAAAACGTGTGTATGTGTGTATGTATGCGTGTGATGTGTATGTGCTGTTGGTTTTTTTCCGTCGCCATTTTCTTACCCACGCTTTGCTCTTAGCGTTCGTAAATGTCTGTATACTTCGAAAAAATACGAAACGATACGATGAGTAATTAACAAAGAGTTACAAACATAGAAGAGAGAAAGCAAGCAAGTTTAAATTATATTTCATTATTTTTTGGCAGAAGCAAGTAATATCAAGAACAACAACAAATAAAAGGAACGAAACGATAGTGTACGTCATAAAAAGAATTGGCTTGATTTGTGAAACGTGTCTTTGCTTCGTTTGCTTTTTTATAGCATTTTAATTTGTCTGTATGCCCTAAACACGAACACGCAGATACGGCGTGGCAATGCTATCGTGTGTGTATATGTGTATACACACACAGTCAAATGCATATGTTGGCGGCATTTTCGCGTGTTCAGCGCTAGTCGTATAACAGTTTGTAGCATAGTTTGTGTGCCCATGATATTGTATTGTCGGCTGTCAGCCGATGCCATAGCATGCATGGGCCCAAGCTCTGTCTCTGTCTATCCTTAGTTTGTTAGTTTAAAATGTCAAATGACGCCAATTGATTATGAGAGTCTGTCCGCCCGTTGACTGTCGTGTGTGCGCACGATTTGCCTTTTTGCATGTCAAAGCGCGACAGGTAGAGAGACGCAAGCGTTCACACACATACACATACACGGCGAAATACAGACCCACAGAGAGTCAAAAGACAAGACATTTGCTGTCTAATAAAACGTTCAGCATTTCATTCCGTCAGTCGACCGAGTTAGCGTGTCTGCTGTTGCTGCCTACAAATCAAAAAGGGAGGAACTGCCTAAATTACCCGGGTCTATTTGAATGTGTTCTAGGCAGCCGGGGGTTGCGACTTTTATGAGCTGCAGTGGCACATTAAGCGCAATATATACTATATAGATATGTAAGTGTTTGTATGTATAATTGATTAATGTCGGAGCTGTAACATTTGTGTTTTGGTTGCCAATGCCAGGTGCCGAGTTGTTTAGTTGAGCAATTGGCAAGAGTTGACTGGGTGAGGGGTTATTGTGTACATACATATGTCTCTTGGATATCGGTATTGCATGTTGTTGTCAATCAAATTTGCTTTACTGTTGGCATTATTCGAAATTTATTTAATTCCCTTAACACGCAATTAGTTTTATTTAAGTTTATTGCGGTTGTGTTGCTGTCTCGTTCTGCCACACCACCCCGACCACGCGCTCTCTTGCGCGTTCGTTCTGTCAAATGTTTAGCGTTGCCAGTCAGTCACATTTCGTACGGCAGTCGGACAGCAAGCAATGCGATCAAAGTGAGCGTGACAGAGAGACGCAATCGTCATTTACGCTAAGTTTTTTTTAGAGAAGTTTTCTCTGATATTATCTTAATGATTTTCTTAAATATATATAAAGCTTATACTTTATTTATTGCTGTTCATTCCTTTAACAATATTTTAAACTGTGAAGAATTTCAGCGGAATTACGTAAATTTGGACTTATAGTTGCGATGCTTTATTTATTTATTTTTTTTTTGTGCTGACAATTTGTTTTCATTTGTTTTGCAGGGCACCACACGACCGTGATTTTGGATCCGGACAGCGAGGCGGTCGAGACCGCGATGATGATCGCCGTGGAGGTGGCGGCGGTGGATCGCGTTTCGGAGGTGGAGGCGGAGGCGGTGACTATCACGGTGTGCGCAACGGTCGCATTGAGAAGCGCCGTGATGATCGCGGTGGCGGGTCACGTTTTGGTGGTGGTGGCGGCGGCGGTGGTGGATTTGGCGGTGGTCGCGGTGGTGGTAGCCAGGACTTGCCCATGCGCCCAGTGGACTTCTCCAACTTGACGCCGTTCAAGAAGAACTTTTATCAGGAGCATCCCACAGTCGCGAGTCGGTCACCCTATGAAGTACAAAGTTACCGTGATGAGCACGAGATCACAGTCCGTGGACAGGCTGCAAATCCTATTCAAGATTTCTCTGAGGCTTACCTGCCTGACTATGTGGTGAAGGAAATTCGCCGTCAGGGCTACAAAGCACCTACTCCCATTCAGGCACAGGGCTGGCCAATTGCGATGAGCGGCGCAAACTTTGTGGGCATCGCCAAGACGGGCTCGGGCAAGACCCTCGGTTACATTCTGCCAGCAATCGTACACATCAACAACCAGCAGCCACTGCAACGCGGCGATGGACCCATCGCATTGGTGCTGGCGCCTACTCGCGAACTTGCACAACAGATCCAGCAGGTGGCCACCGAATTCGGTTCGTCCTCCTATGTGCGCAACACATGTGTCTTTGGCGGTGCACCGAAGGGAGGCCAAATGCGCGATCTGCAGCGTGGCTGTGAGATTGTCATTGCCACCCCTGGACGTTTGATTGATTTCCTTTCCGCGGGCTCAACCAATCTGAAGCGTTGCACCTACCTGGTGCTTGACGAGGCTGACCGCATGTTGGACATGGGTTTCGAGCCTCAGATCCGTAAAATCGTCTCACAAATTCGTCCCGACAGACAGACACTTATGTGGAGTGCAACTTGGCCAAAGGAAGTTAAGCAACTGGCCGAAGATTTCCTTGGAAACTACATTCAGATTAATATTGGTTCGCTGGAGTTGTCTGCCAATCACAACATTCGTCAAGTAGTTGATGTATGCGATGAGTTCAGCAAGGAGGACAAGTAAGAATTTATTTAAAAACTATTTTGTTATACAGTTATTAACAGCATTTATTCACATCAGATTGAAGAGTCTTCTCTCCGACATCTATGACACCAGCGAAAATCCCGGCAAGATCATTATTTTCGTGGAGACAAAACGTCGCGTGGATAATCTGGTTCGCTTCATTCGCAGCTTCGGTGTGCGATGCGGCGCCATTCACGGCGACAAGTCACAGTCAGAACGTGACTTTGTTCTGCGCGAATTCCGGTCGGGCAAGTCCAACATCCTAGTAGCTACCGATGTGGCTGCGCGAGGTTTGGGTAAGTTTCAACTGAGAGTCATATTCATGTAGTTTACATCGTCGGCGGTGGCTTAGTCTTTGAAGACCACAGTACCAAACACACTAGACTTAAAACTTTCCCTTCATACACCCATCCATTGCTTGACGTAACTCAATACAGTTGTTCTCTACTACACACACAAACACACACACACTCACAAGCCCAACTGCCAATGCCCGAAACTTCCCACATCCCTCATATAGACGTATAAGTAAAACAAGAACAAATTAGCGTGTGCTACATCCAATCCAAGTAAAATATATAAGAAAAAAAAAACAGTTTTTAGTCGTAAGCCAAACAAAAGCCAAACTTTAATAATCAACAACAATTTTTATTCCTACCCCGCCCCAAACCTTGCACCCGTCCCGGCCCGCCCCAAACAATTATAATAATGTTTGTGCCTCGTCGCATACATTATCTGTATGCGTGTCTCTCTCTGCCTCTTTCTCTCTCTTGTCTCTCTCTTCCTTTCTCGTTTACAGAGGCCGTTTATTGTAGTATGATGGGGAGGATAAGTGACAAACGACAAGTCCCAATACCTGTACTCGTAACTTGAGCGACTTTTGCTAGCAAAAAAAAAACTGAAAATGAGAAGATTCATGAGTATATAATCATGAATATGTGAGCAAAAGGTTAAAATGTTGAGATGATCGAGTCGCGTTCGCTTGGCTGCCGCACGGACGCGCGATCAACGTAAACGAATTTGCATACGAGACGAGATTAATATCCCCAACATCATGCATCATACGTGGCCTCTGCAGTCTATTTGAGAAAGATTCGAAATTGTGTGTGTGTTGCCCAACAATCTAAACAACCACAAAAGAACCAACCAACCAAAATCAGTCAACCAACCAGTCAAACAATTAAATCAACCAACAAGCAAAAATGATCGAAAGTCACGTGTTGTCACAAGACGGCATCAATCACAGCCAGTTGAAGGCGGCGCTACAAAGCAGGCAAAAAAACATCCGAGAGGCTGACGTTGCGTCGGCCGGCCGGTTGCTAAGCACGCACCACAATCGTCAGCTGCAGGCAGCATCAGCAACAGAGAAACCAATCGGCGTTACCTGCGGCTATCCAGAGTGCAGAGGATGCACATGCGGTGCACGCGACGCACCTATCGCCACACAAGCATACGATAACACCTACACACGAATATCACTCACACCCACAACACACACGTCTACATCCTTGTGCCACGACCATGTCCATACGCACGCCTGATCTAAGAATAGTGCATGTGGGAGGACACGTGATGAGATTGAGATCGAGATCGAGCTATGTCTGTGTGGGTAAAATGCTGCTGATAACATCGCGTAATGCGCATGCGCTGGCTAACGGTATCGTCGTCATCATCGTCATCGATGCCGTCGTCGCGTAGCTGCTGCTGCCGCTGTTGCTGAGTGCCTAGCTACCAATTGGGCCGCCACGCCCACTGCCCCGCCTGCCTGCGCCGCCATAGCCCGTCGTTACCTGGGTGGCAACTGATCCTGGACACACCGCTTGTTTAAGAGTTCACTGGTCAGCAAATCGCGCCTCGCCCTTCTGAGCAGAGGATGCGGTTATCGGTTGGCCTGGCCCCCAAGTCTAATGAGTCGAGTCAGATGAGGCGCACGCGGCTCATTGCAACAAACTCTCGCCGCTCGCTACGTCATGCGACCTATTGGGGAGAGTTTGGACCACGAGCTGTGCGCTGCCACAAAACTTTGAGATTTTGATTGAGAGAAATTGAGTGAAACAATTTATAGCACCAAGAAGGTAACGTACATTTTGAAACATTTTCTTTTTTCGTAAACATCAAACAAACAAACCAAAAAAAAACCAAAAAATAAATACCTAAAAGAAAACAAAAAGAAACTATAAAAAAGCGAATCAAAAAAGACAAGTGTATTCAAAGTGTAAAACGTCTCGGAAAACGCTAAAAATTGTTGCAAGCGAGCACAGAGCAAGAGAAAATTATTTGGCAATTTGAAAACTGTTCTTGAAATTATTCTAAGTCCTCTGATTCGAAACAAAATGCTAATCTATATAATTTCTTTATTCCAACAATACAGACGTCGATGGCATTAAGTATGTTATCAACTTTGACTATCCACAAAACAGCGAGGATTACATTCATCGCATTGGACGCACAGGACGTTCAAATACCAAAGGCACATCCTTTGCCTTCTTCACAAAGAACAATGCCAAGCAGGCTAAGGCACTCGTTGATGTGCTGAGAGAGGCTAATCAAGTATGTGCCAACTATAATCATATTATGTTCATCTGAGAACAATAATAATAAATTGTGTATTTTAGGAAATCAATCCCGCCCTGGAGAATCTTGCCCGCAACTCACGTTACGACGGTGGCGGTGGACGCTCCCGTTATGGTGGTGGCGGTGGAGGCGGTCGCTTCGGCGGCGGTGGCTTCAAGAAGGGCAGCCTGAGCAACGGACGCGGCTTTGGCGATGGCGGTGGTGGTGGTGGCTTTGGCAACAGGAATGGTGGCGACGGAGGTGGTCGACACACGCGCTTCGATTAGGCTGATAATGCAAATGCAAACTACCTTAGTATCATCAGTTGATTTGAATAGCAAATGAGAAGCAGCGCTAGATGTTAAGTTAACTTAAGTAATAGATAAAATTAAGTTTTCGTACAATTTTCATTGATACAACAGAAGACAACAGAACCCGCTAAAAGGTTTTATGTATTCTTCAACTCAGAAACAACTAAAACAACAATAACTATAACATAGCATTTTATGTTAACCAATTTTGTAAATTATTTGACGCTGGCTTCTGGCAGCATTTTCCACTCACAACATATAACTAAAAAGAAAAACCAAACACAGTCGCTGTTTAACTTAATCGCAAAATCAATTTTTAAAATATGATGTGATAAAACCCTTTAATTTAAAATAATATATATCACTTACAACTATAACTTAAACGAAGCGCGTGTAAGAGAAGCCGTGGCTAGTGGAAAAGTTTAGAGGCAAAGGATCATTCCCGTCGTTCCCTTTGGACAAAGACAGAGGCGCCCATTAAAGGCTGGCAACAGTCCTTTGGTCCATCTTTATCAACATCTTGAGTATATTTTTTTGGAAATTTACTTTTGGATATCTTTTTTTGCACAAGACAACAACAAAAACAGCAAGAACAAAATACTAAACTCATAATACACAAAAGGAATATACTATATGTACAAGAAGAACATTTCTTCAATTTCAATTTAAATTTTTGGAAATAATAAATGTGTGTATACCTACAATCAAGGAGAAACCGTTAAGAAATGTTTTAAATATTCCACCCAAATTTGGCAGTTGTGAACTGCCTTTTCTGGATACCATCGAATTGGGGAGCGACATCATTAAACGCAGTAGCACTTGGGCGCAGTGAAAACTGTCAATTCAATTTCAGAGGGCGGGGCATGATAAGCAACTTGCTGGGTTCGCTTCAGGGCCCGACCAGCTGTCGATGGAGGAATGAGACAATCATGCCGAACACACCACATTTAGGCGCAATGAAGCCAATTCACTTGTGACTTTTGGACTGGACGCGGGTGCAAAACTCAAAATACTTTTGTGACAAGCTTCGTACCGTGGCGTGATAATAATGAGGGTGTTGGTGACACGGTTCGGGCAGAGATTGAGATCAGGGCCAGACTAAAATCTGCTTGAAAATAAAGACAATTGTTTCAGTGGGTGAGACTTTTCAAATATATTTATTTCAATTCATTTGTAGACGACCTATAATACTTATACTAAACAAATTTTCGCTTTCAGTGGAGCGAGATTTTCTACACAAATTGAAGCAGTCAATAAACTGGACAACCTGTGCAACTTGTGGGGCCACCATGTCGCTGTATTCACTGTATCAGGACCCAATGCAAAGCCAGCCGCTGCAGATACCGACGGAAGGTATAGGCATGCAAATGTTACCCGATAAGTTCAGCCTCAGCGATCCGATTTTGCTGCGACACGTGCTCTGCTTTATGATCGTCGTGCGAAACTTGTTTCATGCTTATCTCTGCTGGCGACAATTGTATGTGTGCGATTCATCGTCGGGGCCGCCACGCATAGTGGCAAAGGTCATGACGCAGGAGAACTACGATAAATCGAAGGCTGTGGAAATGCTGAATGTGGAACAGCATCTCGATGGGTACTTGATCGATGCCGTATTTAGCTGCATCGAACTGTTTTGCGGAATATTGCCGTTTATGTGGCGATTAGTAATCACATGTTATCGTACCGTGGATGACTACGTCTGGCAGAATATTGTGTTTATGGGCTTGCTGGCCACATACATGATATTGCGAGGCTTGCCCCTAATGTTCTATAGAAAGTTTGTACTGGAGCCATTCTATCGGCAAAATCCGAGCAATTCGCTGCCCGTGGTGGGTCTACTGTGCACATATGCCCTGCTGGTCCTCTTGATTCAGGTGGTATTGATACCGTTCACAACGGTATTTATTTTTATTGAACAAAATGGCGGCACTTTCTTTGTACTTTGGATTTGGGGATTCGTGTTCACAGTGACTTGCATCTTCTTTGTGCTATGCTATATCTTTGGCATTCCTGTGCTTGGTAAAGCAACACAACTGCCGCCGAATGAAATAAGCGATGGCCTTACGGTTGTACTCGACCTATTCCAATTTCCCAAAGATTGTGTGTATTATTTACGCACCCCCAACATAATAACTCCCACAGTCTATGCCTGGGGATTTTGGCGTTTTAAGCGTGTGTACATTGTTGAAAATATCGTATATAACATGGGACGTGACGAGAAGGATCTGCATCCGGATGATATCGGCAAGGGTCTCTTAAATTTTCAGCTGGATGCGTATATTGTACACGAACTATCGCATTGGCATTTTCATCATCTGATCAAGTTATTCGTTATACTGCAGATAACATTACTCGTATATCTAATTATTTATGGGGTCTGCTATCAGATAGGCGTATTGTACGAGGCTGCCGGCTTCCCGCCACATTTCTATCCGCCCATTGTGGGCTATTGGCTAGTGTATAAGTATGTTATGCCAGTATATCTAACGGTTACGAATTGGCTTATATTTTATATTGCACGCAAGTTTGAGTACAAGGCCGATGCATATACCTTAATGCAGGGCTATGCCAAGCCCTTAAAATCGGCCCTGCTCAAGTTGAGCAGCGATAATTTAAATTTTCCATATGTGGATAATTGGTATATGATGTGGAATCGCTGTAAGCCCACTTATGTGCAGCGCATCGTAACAATGACGGTCAACGAGAGGCATTCAACGATATCTGCAATAATGTAAAATTTAATTTAGCCCGGGAGTACATTTTACATATGTGCCTCTATCTAGTACGTTGATTAAATGATTGATTGTATTTTATTTTTTGTCTTTTGAAACTATTTCAGATTTTCTCCAAACTGCACACAATTAGAACTTGATTATTTGCGCATATCGCGACCGCAAACTTATTAACTTCTCGATGGAATTACCCGACCACAAAACCCACCCAAGCCACATCTGTGTAGGCCGGCTATAACCTTTTCCACCGCAGCCAAGTACTGGCAAATTGCGCTTAGTCAACACACACACACACGCTCATTAGCGCCTCGACTATCCTCAACCCAATCCAGGACACGCCTAGAAGCGAAGACCCACTTAACCGAGGACTAAGCAGGTCACTTACATCGTTGAGCGCGCACTCAGATTACAAAAGAGACGCCACCAGCATAAATTCATTAAATTTGCCTAATTTCGTTTTCACCATTCACACACACACACACACACACACACAACTCGCGCGTACACACATGCTTGCAATCTGACAATTGCCTGACGTTGCCGGGGCGTCGCAACTGGAGGAGATATATAAATGAGGGCCGGGTCCGGGTTATGCGAAGCCAAGACAACCAGTTGAAATTCATTGATTGTATTTACAACACCCGCGACGCCATGGCAGCTCATCTATGCGCGCGCCCAACCGCCGACCGCCTGGCAACCCGAGGGGGACAGGGGTTGGGGTATGGTGTGCCACATGTGCAGCGGGCGCGACGCTTTGGTAATTTGACGCGTTATCACTTGTGTTGAGTTTGTTATCATTAAGCAGGCGCGCGGGCTGCTCTTTAGCCAAATCAGAACTCTTGGCAGCCCAGACCAGACCAGGCCAGGCCAGCGCGTGCATTGAGCTCAAGTTAATAAAATCCACGCCCAGCTCCTGCCCTCCCCTCCTGCACGCCCCGGCGCTGTCTGCTCGGCCCGCACAGATATTAAGCAAGCTTTAACAACCAGGATGGCAGGCAGCGTTTAACTACTTTGTGTGGCACGGAAAGCGGGGGAGAGTGTGCTGGGGGCCGCTTGTTTTTGACAACTTGGGCATAATAAGACATTAACTTCATGCACATCAAATACTTTATTTATGGGCGTCTAGAGTGCGTGCAGTGTGTGCGAGTGTGTGTGCGTGTGTTGATGCTGTGTGTACTTCAAAAGGCTGCTGCTGCTGCTGCCACGCCCAAGCGCCCAAGCAACTGGGAGCATCTTAGATTTCTCCAGCGTGCTCATAATTTCAGCCAACTCTCCCTGCTGCTCTGCCTTGCCGCTGTATAGCTCTGTCCCTTTCCCACGCCTGTTTGCTTTTTAATTTCGGTTTTTTTCCCTGTTGTTGCTTGCCTGCTTCTTGCCTCTTGCTCTGCGCAAATCTTTTCTTTTATATATTTGGAACGCAGCTCTGCTCTGCTCTGCCCTATTTATTTACCATCGCGCCTGCCGCGCCTGTTCGGGCTGTTTGGCAAATTAAGTGCAATTGCTTGAATTTAATTTCATGCAAATAAAAGTTTTGATTAGACGCATCCCAGCCTGGCACCCGGTTGCCCTTGGTTCCGGTCGATCCCTCCACACACATGTGCCAGTCACGTGGCGCTTTGTTGTAATTAAGCATTTTGCCATAAATGCGCTCCGGCTCAGTCTATTTTCTTGCGTTACGTGTCGGGCAAAGTGGCGTATACGTAACATTTGCTAGACACATGAATTGCGGGGGATCTATGTATCTGCGCTTTCATTTGGGTAAGCTCGTATAAATCAAGCACTGAAGTACAGAGAGTGGAAGAGCGAGAGTGAGAGTTAGTGGGGTTGAGGGATGCTTATAGATGTGGAATAAGCATAGATATAAAGATACAAATAGAGATGGGCACAGTGGCAGAAATATAGAAAAAATTATAATGGTATTAAATAGTATAGTTGTAGTAGTTCTTTCATATTTTATCTTCAAATATAATAGTATTGTAAAGGTTAGTTTAGTATTGCTTTGGTAACCTTAAGAGCAACATAATGGATCAGATAATAAAGTGAGGCGATCCATTTAAAGAAAGTCATCACACAGTGAAATTTCACAGAAATCGTATATTAATAGTGCAAAAAATTGATTCAAAGCCATTATAGTATTTAATATTATAGTTATAGTATTAGTAATATAGAATATATTTCCAGATACCGATACGAGCAATAAATTTCATTATAAATACTATTATATATCAATATATACTAATAGTGATATAGAGTTCGAACTTGCATGGTATTGTATAGTATAAATATAGTATGGGTATAGTATATTAACTTTTAGTTGCCAAGCCTACGAGCAACGCGTTTCAGCATTTAATCATAATACTTAACAAAGTATCACTTCACAAATTTCACAGCGAAATTTCCAAGAATTCGTACTTGATATACACGCTTTATTAACATCACGAGAGTTCCAGTTATGATGGTAAACAATTTTGACAGCTTTCCTTTCGCATACGTCTTTCACTTAGCGCAGGGCAGGCAAGCTACGTTTCATGTCGCATTTTGGGTGCCACTCAGAACCAAACATAATTCAATAAAGCGCCAGCCAAGAAGCTGTCCCCGCGCTCTCTCCCACTCTCTCTCTCTTGCCCTCTCGCTGTCGTCGTGCCTGCATAATGATGTCACAGCATATTACATATTATGTAAATATAAAATTCAATTGTTTAAGCATTTAGCAGGATGCATAATTTATTAAAATGACACACCTGACGCATGCCAACAGCCTGGCGTTGGCTAGAATACGGCTAGGGTTGGACCGGGTTGTACCGGGCTGGAGCTGGAGCTGCCGCTGCTTCTACTGCTCCAATGCGGGGGAAGTCTTTGCGCGTGTATGGGCCCCAAACGGCGCGTTGACGGCTATTGGCTTTTGTTGTGTGTTGTATGTGGCAGGGGCGTTGCTGGAGCGAGTGACATGACAGGAATATAAACAGCACAAGGCGGCGTGCGGCGTAACGGACGGACTGATGGCAGGGCGTGCACCGTGCACGCTGGGGGTGGCGTCATGCAGCTTTTGAAAACAGTGCAAGGTCGGTTGCATGCGGTGGCAAAATTGATTTTTAAACAGCGTGCCCCCTTCTTACGTCCCTCTTGCTGCCCTTCTACTGCAACGAAAGTCAACTCATGTCGTTAGCAAATCATAAAAGCGTGAAAATTTTGCTCCTGCTGCTGCTGCTGCTGCTGCTGATGATGCCGCCGTCGCTTAATCCTCGAGTAGTTGTTCCTTTGTCATCGCATAATGAGCAAGTGTGCTGCAGCGTCCTGCAGCGTTGCTGCTGCCCAAATACTAAGTGCTCCAAGAGGCTAGCTGCAGTTGACATTAAGTAAGATGGATGGCGTTGACGGTGGCATTGGCGCTGTCATTGCTGCTGCTGCTGCTACGCGTGGCGTGCAACATTTAGCCTTGATCCCTTTGAGTCAATATTGATGGCAGCATCGCCGGCGCCCTGGCTAAGCGACCAAATTGAATTTGACGACGCCAGCGAGGAGTTGGTCAAGTTAATTTGCTTGCAAGTTTTAATGGTCTGGCGGTTGATGACTTCATCTTCTGAGCTTGTGCAGATTCAGCTCCACTTGCCTGGCTTGCCAGCTTGTTTGCCTTGATCCGTGCGCAATCTGCTGACTTTCTGGCTAAATTAGCGTTGCAAATATGCTCAGGACTCATCGTCCTCGTCCTCGTCCTCGTCCTCATCCGCGTCGTTGTCGTTAGTCTTGGCCAACAGATTTTCATATTAAAGTTGCAGTCTGGGCTGCGCCCTTGCTTCCCTCTGGGCGCGCACTTTTATGCAAGATTTATTGCTATTTAAACGACGCATAATGTGTCCTGCTCGCTGTTGTTGCCACAGTTGCTACGCTTGTTGTTGCCAGACAGCAGCAGCATCGGCACCAGCAGTACCAACAACAACAACAACAGCAACACCCTGACACACTTGACAACGTGCTCAAGTGGCCGCCCGTGTCTGCCATGCTCGTCTGCGCCTCTCCACACCCTCTCCCTTCCCACAATTTCCAGCCATACATTGTGCAATATTTTATTTACATTTTCCTTTTTTTCTCTCTCTCTCTCGCTGTCTCTCTTCACTTGCCGTCTGCCTTGCCATATCCTTTTACTGTTGAATCCTTTTTACGCCCGCCTGCTGTTTGCTTTTACTATACTCCTGCGTTGGCATCTGCTTCCGCCGCCGCCTCTGACCCCGCCTCCGCTCGTGCATCTGCTCCTGAAGCTGAAGCTGCCCCGCAGCGGCATGGGTTTTACTTTTTGCCTTTCTATTTACATTTTTGTTTCATTTTTCTAATGAGCTGTAATTTCTGTTTTATTTGCAGGCGTCATGCGTGCACAAACAACACGAGCGGCAGCAACAGCAACAGCAACAAAAACAAATAAAAGCACACACAGAACGAGAGAGAGAGTGTTGTGTCTGCTTGTCGGAGGTGTGAAAGCACTTCAAATATTCAAATGACTTTACCAAGCCACACGCCCCTAACCAGTAGCATCCCCCATCATCATCATCCACCACACCCACAACCCATCACCCAGACCCTACCCCATTGGCCCTTTCAGGCATGCAGCAGTTGTCATGGCGCAAGGCCACGCAGCACTGGCACGCGTGTCATGCCACCTAAAGACAGCTTTTTTAATTGCATTCCAATCAAAACTAACGCGCAGTTATGGCCGCAACTTGCTGCAGCCAGCACTGGCGTGGCATGCCTCTTGAGCGGGTTCGTTTCGCTGAGGGTTTCAACCCAGAAATAATTGAGGTGCAGAGTGAAAAATTTAATTTGCTACCCAGAAATATGCAGTAGTGCTGCTTTATCGTTTTATTTTACTCTGGGAAAGGAAATGTATCATAATATTTGTTGCAAAATATATACAATAAGATAAGCTATTTAGTAATATAATAATATTCGATATATTCGATCTAATTACTATTTTACAATCGATTTTTAAACGAATTTTAGCTTGGTTTATTTTTTAAGTAGTATATAAATGTTATAATAAATAATAACAAAGATTTCGAAGAAGATATAAGTATAGAAAAATTATTGCTCTTTTTGTAACCTGCTAAGCTTTGCTTTAAAAAGGGTTTGCTAATTTTATACAACAATTATACATATGTAACAGGTAGAAGAAGGCGTAGGATAGCCCACAAAGTATCAGTGTGATAGTTCTCGAATAATTGCCATACACGTGTGTCTAACTTTATGAGCTTCACGAACTCAGTAAATGCAAAAAAAACAGATATAAAAATTTGGCATATAGATAGGAACAAACATATTCAGATCATGTACATTTCAAATTTTGGATGCCACGCCTACTCATATAGCAAAGCGAGAATTCGCAATGATTTAGCGATTTTTTAGGGTTGCAATTTTATGCTTTATTATTTTATTATAACATAGATGCTTACTTTGTGCAGCTGTTTTACAAATTACAAAAGCCACTGATGTTATAAACAATTAATTTTTAAATTTTAAAGTTTTACATAGATTCGAGCAGCGCAGCCAGCGCTCTGCCCTAAACCACGCATCTGCATGTGTTTAGAATTTATTCTTGATAAAGATTAATGTTTTCAAAATAAAAAATGCTTCAAATTCAATTTGCAATTCAGTTGAGGATTCTAAAAGAGAGAGAGAGAGAGAGAGCTGTGTGAAAATGAAATTGAAAATTATGCTTAATTGCAATTTGTAGAATTCATTTTAATTTACTGTTAATAAGTAAATAAGCCGCAAAGGAATACAAGGCTTGGCATGGCCCTCAGTGCGGTCTCTTTTTGCCAATTGTGGCCTTGTTGGCCTTCTTGTTATCTAACTAACTAACTAAAATCATCTGTCCCGCATTTGTTATGCACAAATTCAATTTGCCATTTGCCTATGCCGTCGTTCATTGGCAACTTCTGGTGGCGCAGCCTTGGGCACCCGCCCGGGGTCCCCTTTCACTAGCACGTTTGCTTTGAGAATCATCATCAGATTCTCGCTCGCTCTCTCGGCACAGTTACAGCAGCTACAAGTCGCATGCTGCAAGCCAGGCGAAAACCACTGACTGCCTGTCCGCCTGCAGCGCCCCGCTGCCCGCTGCCCCTGACTTGGAGGCTTCGCTTCAGTTAGTCGGCCAGTCGACTCGGTCGACTACTCCATTAGCCTTTGGAGTGTAAAATTGCGCAAACAATTTCAATTATCCCCGAAGGCGCGTTGCAGGCCCAGGCCCAGGCCCAGGCACAGGCCCGGTCCCCGGCAAAGGCAAACGAGATGACAACGAGTAAAAAAGGCAGCAGCAAAAAAATAAAAAATATTTATGTATGTAATAATAGAGGCAAGAAAAACAAGCGTAATTATGACCTGGCCTCCAGTTGAGTTGCTGTCGCTTCACTCATTTTTGGCCTGGCCGCGAAATTGGCGCAGTTAAAATTTAGTGCGGCATATTTAGCAATTGACTTGAAGTTCGCTTCCCGTTGCCGTGGCAGAAAGGCAAAATTTAATAAAGCATCTGCTCGGGCGAGGGGGCATGCATTGACTCGGCTCAAGCATCATGCTGAGACGAGAGAAAGAATGCAGCAAATTGGAGCAGACAATCTTGTTGGCGAGTGAACTCGAAAGCGGAAAGCGAAGCATACAAATTTCAAGCTTATGGCCCAATGAATGCAAGACGTTGCCATAGTGCAGCAGTGCAGCGAATCCAGTTCCGGATCCATGCGAGCAGCAGCGACGCAGCAAAAGCAGCACAAGCTGCAGAGCGACTGAAGCCGGAAATTGGCGCGGCCAACATTGGTTTTAAAGACGATGACTTGGCCTTTTGCTGTTGGCCACTTTTTGCGAACCAAGTTTTTGCTTGAGTTTTCGCCTTTTGCCAGCTGGCGGGGTTTTCATTCAATCATCCATTTATTTTTTGACCATTTTCCAAGACAACTTGGTGGTCGGTCACGTTGCCCGTTGATGATGCCAGTAGAAAAAAAAAATAAAATAGAGAAAGTAACGCAGCGAGCGAGCGAGAAAGAGAGAGAGCGAGTGCTAAGAAATGCTTTCAGCCGGAAGCGCAGAGATAACGTGTGTGTATGTGTGTGTGTGTGTGTGGCCAAGGCTTCATACATAAATGCAAGTAATGCGGAAAATATGAAAAATGTTTGGCATGTAAGAAAACATACAGCAGAACGAAGGATGAAAGATGCATGCGCCAGGAATAAAAAGAAAAGAGCAGCAGCAAAGGAAAAGGAAAAACGGGAAAGCTTCACAAACACTCACAATGTACAGAGCAAATAATAAAAGAACATTACCAAATGGCATGGGCTATAATTGAAAATAAATAAAGAACCGTGAGAGGGAGAGAGAGAGAAAGAGAGAACAGAACATATCGATGAGCTGGGCCAATTAATTGATGATCGATCAGAGAGCTCGAGGTGGAATTGAGTACGAGCCAAAATCTAAATCCAGTTAGATGCGATTAAATGATTTATTGAGTTGCCGAGCTCAATACGGTCAGCTCATACGAATTTCCATGGAGTCAGTTATGATTAACTCTGACAGTTTCGGTGCATGCACAAATCGAAGGTCAGCCAATTTTCCTGCTTGGCCCAATTCCTTTGGCATTGTGCTGGGCTTGACAATTGTCCATTGACCGTTACAACTTGCGTAATAAACCAATTATGGCAAGGCCTTGGCCGAGTTAATTATGCGCCAAATTGCAAAACATGCAAGCTGCTTCTCACACCCTTTCTCCCTCTGCATCTCTCTGCCTCTCTCGCGCAGCTCGCAGGGTCAGCTTGCAGCACAAAGCGCTGCTCAAAGCGGCAAAAATCGAACCTCCAACACAATCGCTGCCACATAATTCACCAAATTTGGCATAAAAGAAAAATCGTTTTACACTGGTGTGTGTGTGTGTGTTGAGGGAACTCACTGTGAGTTGGGTTGTGAGCAGTGCTGCGAAGTTCCCACGTTTTCCCGTCAAATTAGGCTTTTATTTTAGGTTAAATACGGTGTAAATTAACCAAATTCTTTAATGAAATTTAATTTCTTTAATTTAATTATACAGTTTCGTTTTAAAGGTTATGTAACTGACAAGTTTTTATAAAAATGTGTCAGCTGTTTTACGCTTTTTTTGGCTTGTAATTTCTTGGCTCTCTTAGCCTTTTTCTCTACTCAAATGTGAGCAGCACTGCTTGAACTGAGTTGAAGCTGTGACCATATTTCGCTGGGCTCTGCTGCCCTTTGTTCTGCTGCTTCAGCAACATCTGCGTTGTGTTTTCCAGACGTGGTGGCAAATGAAAATTTGAAAATTATTGCAACAGCAGCCGACACCGAAGACGCCGACGCCGACGCCGACGACGACGAGTCGAAGGCGGCGCATGAAATCAATGAAATGTTTTTGGCACTTTCGGCGCAAAGTTGTTGGCGTTATGATTATTGTTATTATTGGTGGCACTCCTCCGCTGCCATATACTTCCCAACAACAATGCATGCCAAACGCAAAAAGAAGTAATAAGTCGTCACCAACAACAACAACAACAACAGCAGCAGCGACAAGAACGATTTCAGCCGACTGCCACACTCAACACTTTGCCCATACGTTCAGTTTGTTTATTGTTCTTTCTCTTACTGTTGTTGTTGTTGCTGTTGTTGCATTTGAAATTTATGACTTTTTGGCTATTGGCAACAGATTGCGGGTGGCAAGTTCATTATTTTGGGATCGCAAACTTTTGAATTTTAATTCGAAAATTATGCACACTGTGCCATATTTTAATGAACTGTTGTTGCAGAAGAAAATTTGATTTCGCTTATGAGTTGGCAAATTGTTTATGCCTCCGCGCCAATTAACTGACATACGATTTTTATTGGCGACACATTTGTAAAGCCATCGGGGGGATTTAGTGCCGCTTCACTGAGAAATGTCTGGTCACCACGACAGCTTGACACTTGCTGCAATCCGTGCTCGGGGATCGCTTTAACTCGTGCGGAAACGGAAGCGTTGCTCGGTATAATAAATAGGAAATGCGCGCTTAAAGTTATCCACGACTTTGAGCAGAAAGAAAGAGAGGAATCTGAGAGAACAGTGCAGTGAAAGTACCATATATGGCGAAAAGTTTATACTCTGAAATAATATTACAAATACTTTGCCATGCTTATGTTTTATGTGATATATATGCACATAAGGTATGTATTGAACAATAACTTTTATTTTGTATTAACTTATCGATTTGAGGCAGCACTGAAATTAGCAGCAGAAATACGTTAACACTTTTACGAAAGCAAGGAGAAATATATTATATTAAATACTTAAATATTAAAGAAATAAATAAATAAGTCTCTTCCTGCAAAAAAAATATTATATTATATTTATAAATATATTGTGGTATATAAATAAAAATGGTATATCTTTTAGAATTAATACATAGTATATACTCGTATATTGTTATATTTTTAAAAAAGCCGTATATATTATATTAAATATTTATAATTCATATATTTCATTTTATATTTATAATAATTTAATATATTATATATTTAATATACGCAGTATATTTTATTTGATATTTAATTATTCTTTAACATTGCTCAACTTTAACCGCATATAAATAGAAATTTTTTTTTGCTTAAAAATAATTTTTATTTTTATAGAGTATTGAGTATTCTTGAGCTGACAATAATTTGGCGTACGCGTGTGTCGTTTTTTAAGTTAACCTTTCCCTCTCTCTCAATCTACTGCTTTCTCGCTCATTCGTTTTCTTTTCCTGCTCGCATTCAATTGCAAACAACAAACAGCAGCAATAATGTTGTTGCCATATTTTACAGTAGCAACACAAGCAACAACAACAACAATCGCTACAGAAAGTCAGCCAACATGGCGTAGCAGCGAGAAAATCGAGTTAGTTGGCAACATTTATGTGCGTTTCCGGTTGCAATTGTCACGGGAAACGGAGGGCTGAAAAGGATCACGACGCGACGCTGAGATTGCGCACCATACCAAGCCAATGGCTGTGTGAGTGGGTATTAAGCGGCGATATGGCTGTTGCTCTTGTTGCTGCTACTCCTCATGCTGTTGTTGTTGTTGTTGGCACAACATAAACGCTGCGAGGCAAGCGGCAGCTCGCTTCACATAAAATATCAAATTTTATGCATTTAAGCAACTGGGTTGAGTACTGTGGAGCTTTACATTTGGCTGGCACTGTATACAGCAGCGCGGTGCTAGTGCGCGTACACAAACTTTTAATTTTATTTCAGGCACTTTCTCTCTCTCTCTCTTCCTGGGCTAAAAGCAGGACAGCGTTGCAGCAGCAGCAGCAGCTCGACTTAGCCCCAGCCAAGTCACATAATTCCGGCTACATTTCGGGCTGTCTATTGAGCATTTTATGAGGCTTGGCGCCGTCACCGTCGCCGACCACCTGCCCTAATTATATCAACTGCATTGGCAGCTTGAGACTTTAGTGCAACTATGTGCTTCGGTTATGGTTCGCCATTAATTTTGATTTGCCAGACGTAAAAAAAGGGCGAGTACGGGGTAGGTGATACGGGGGGCATTTCGCATGCTTTACGATCCCCATTGGGCGTTTTGGGCATAAGCGTAAGCCTGATAAGCTACCGCTTAATGCAGTTGGCCTCGCAGCCGCCACTCCCGCCTTGCCGTGTATCTTTTTAAGCCAGGCAGACATTGTTGGTTAGCAGTTTGGGTGGGCAACATTGTGTTTCTGGCCATCGCTTATCGGGCCCAAAACATACAAACTTTTGTAGCGTAACCAGTGTTGCCACGCGGCCGTTTGCCTTGTTCATTAAATTGCAATAACGTTGGCAAAAGCCAAAACGTTATTGTTATTAACGTAAATTGTTTTCCGTACATTAACATGGCCACAAACGTGTTTTTCAATTATCGCCAGGATTATGTTAATGCCAGACTATGGTCAACAAATCGCCAATTTATGTTCGCGCAACGGCATTTAGCCAACCGATTTAACACATGTTGTGGCATTATGTGCTTGTTCCAGCCATATTAAATCACATCGCACGAGCACCAGACACGATACTATATAAGAAGAACAAGTAACCAAAAGCAACGGTAGAGTGTGCTTGGCTGTAGTATACCCGCTTATATGTTAAATGTTTTTTGTTTTGGGTGCTGCCAACTTTTTTAATATATTAAATACATTCTATAATTATTATTCGATCGCAGCCAAACTTTCAGAATCATTTCGGAGGCGATAACTATTGTATACTCAATAAAACTTACTTAGGCGTCTGCTGTTGTGTCCGAATTCTAATATAAACTTGATTTGCGTGCTAGCTCTTAAAATAACTGAGATATATACATTCATACAGACAGGCAGATAGATATGGCTATATCGACTCAGCTGTTCACACATATCAAGAATATATATACCTTTTTATTGTTTTAGAGATGCCTTTTACATACATTTCCTATAAATAGCGAATATAGACACTTGTAATTCCAGGAAAACTTGAGACATAAAACAAATGACATAAAATAATATATATAATAGTATTAGTATATGCGCGTTCCTTGTATTGATATCAGACGGTTAGTATGTTGTAGTTGAAGCACGAAAGTTTTTTTCCGAAAACTTGTTATATAATTACGAGTACAAAAGGATTTTCGATTTGGACTTAAGAGCTGCATCAGCAAGCCCAAGTCCCACTTCCCCCAAAAAAGGCAGCGAACTTTAGGCAAATTAAATTACATAGTTCAGTTGGGATGTGCCCTCCCCCGCCAGCATCGACTCCCACTGCCAGTGGAAAGAAAAGTAAATCAAAGATGCGCACATGCGTTCTTCGAGCAGGCCAAGTTGCGCCGCATTCGAATTAGCAACACAAAATATCTGAAATTATTTCGTTAGCAGAACTCGGAACTTTGACACTTTCGTTTGTTGTTGTTTCATTTGCTGTTGTTGTTGTTGTTGTTGGGGCAGTGGCACGTTGCACGTCGCCGTGAACGGCCCCGGGCGCTGTTGAAACGAGCGCTGGACACATTGGCCCTGGTTGGATTGTTTGATGCTTTTAGCTAAAGGGCCAATATTGATTTCGATCTTAATTAACTTTGGCACATTTGAAAAGCAGTCACAGCACAGCACAGCCAGCAGCCTCAATGTCCAATGTCCACGCCCACGCCCACGCCCACACCCACGCCTCCATGTCCATTGCCTAGTACATGCCGACTGAGTCCATGACGCCTACTTTTGCTATGTATATTTAGCCCCAATCACCCCCAAACCTGAACTCCCCGAAGTAGCTCTATTTGTGCTTGAAATACTCTTGCTGCGGGCCATGTACAGTGAATACATGCATATGTAACCATGTTTTTGCACTTTTTAAGTTAATTTTAATTATTGCATTATTTCTTCAATTATTTTTACATTTTTTAAATTATATTACACTAAGTTTAGGTAATAATTATCGCCTTGCTTGAGCGTTTTCTTTAACAATATCAAATCATTTTAAAATAACTAAAAGTATGTTCTGTTTCTTGTTTTATTATTTTCTATAAATTGTGTTATTAGATAAGCTCTAATGTTATTAGATTTAATAAGCTTAAAGTCGTTTAATCCATTCACAAATTTCCAAGTAGGGGAAATTGAATTAATCAGGTAAGTGAATTTAAACTTCGTCTTGGCATAGAAAGAGATTTTGCTTTCTGTTTTCTTATTTGTGTTGGACCTTTTGCTAATTTGTTTGTGCACCCGTTTTCCACTTCTTCTGCTGCTTCTTGCTTTGGGGTTTTGTGTATCAGTTTCGTTTTCGCACAGGTTTTTCGACGGGCGTGTGGGGAGGGCTCTATCAGAACTAAGCCCGGTGTCAACCTGAGCCGAAGACGACTCGGCAGAAGTTTAGGCTGCGGTCCAGTCGGCTTTGGTTTTTCCAATTGTCCGATACTTTTTATTGCCATTTTGTGTGTGCAACTCTGTGGCAGTGCTTATGTATCTATGAGTGTATGTGTGTGTGTGTGCGCCCTATACTTGCCATTATCTACGTATGTATCTATGCAGTGTCTGTGATGCTTTTTTTTTGTTTCTAACCACTTGCACTGACTGTGGAATTTTTTGATTGGTTTTACGTTTTAATTGCGTGTTGAGAATGCTGCACACTGCAAAGAAAAACGAAGAGAACAGAGAGTGTGAGAAAGAGAGAGAGTGACAGAGAGAGAGGGGACCATTGTCTAGGCCTTTGTGAGCAATCGACAGAGACGCTTTGAGAGATCAAATAGTACTATCCAATATCTCTGCCCCGCTTGGTGCAATTTATCATCGATTTTGCTTTGCATGCTCCGCAAGCGCACAGCCACTTGAACTGTTTGGGGATTTTAGTGCTTTTGCGGCACCAAGGAAACCCACTGTGCCCAGTTCCCAGATCCCAAATTATTAATTACTAATTAAAAGCTGATTTTTCTAGGCCGGTTTTTGTTTTTTGAATTGCCAACTGCCCCAATTCTTGCCCGCTCACTGTGGCACTTTGATGTGCTGAGGCTAATGATAGCGATGCTTTCATATTTAATTAAAATCTAAGCACTTTTGACTTGAATGGCTGCCTATTAATACGTACTACAAAGGAGAGGCTCGTTCCGCGATGGCATTTAATAATATTTATAGGCTCACTACGAATAGACGACGCGCAAATTAATTAAATTATTTTTAGTTTCGCTGCAGCTTCTCAGCCTTTTCAAGTGTTGCACGAACAGGTGGGAGGGGTACACGGAGTTGAAAAAAATAAGAAAAAAATTTAAGCGAAATGAAACTGAGAGCATGTTCATAAAAAGTACAACAAGAGAGGCAAAAAACTTTTAATTAAACAATTTCTGTGCTGGCAACGCCAAAAACTTGTAAAGACAAATTTCCGTGCAGCCAAAAAAATTATACAAAAAAAATTTCGTTTATAAAGAGGGAGAGGGAGATAGAGATAGAGAAGGAGAGGATAGCAAGAATGAGAGCACATTAGACATCCAGGAATTTAAATCTAATTAAATTTCTGGCTTGCTGCTGTTGTCATGCAAATAAATATATAAATACTACATAAGATGACAGACAGAGGATAGAGTGAAACAGAAAGAGTGAGACAGAAAGAGAGAGAGCGTAACGGAGCTATGGCAACTGAGCCTCAGAGCTTAAAGACCGTATTCAACATCAGGCTGGCAAGTTGATGAAAAGTTTTAATAAGGCAAATTCGGACAAATAGAAATCGCAGCAAGTGCAGGCAGAGAGAGAGAAGGAGAGAGAGAGGGAGAGAAAGCAGGAGCGAGAAGGAACTTGGCCTAGTGCATATACTGCATTCATTAGGAACACTGCTGTCCAGCTATAATTAAAGTTTACTTTTGAGCTGCCCGCTGCAGAGCAGCAACAGCAGCGACAACTTTTGCAGCAGCTGCAGCACGCAGATAAAAAACTTCATAGGTAGCCGGCAGTAAGCAGCAGGCGGGCAGCGGCTAAAAGCCAACTTTGGCTTTCAAAAACACATTACATTTCTCAGCAACTAGAAGAAGTGGGAGCACAACAACAACAACAACAGCAGCAGCAACAGCAACAAGAACAATACTATTGTTTTCGCGAGCGAACCATTAAATTGCCGTCATTTGCCTTTTATTTGGTTTTTTATTACCATTTTTTTAGCGTCGCTTCTTGGTATTTTTTGTGTGTGCATGTGTGTGTGTATGTGTGAGAGTGCGTGTGCGTGTGCTCTCTAGCCGCTTGACATTTTCGCATAAAAATTCGACAGCTGAAAAATTTCCATACCCACGCCCGCGCCGCCATAGTCAAACCCTTTTGATGTAGCCGCGTTTTTGACTTGAAAATCACCACAACCGAAATGCGAAAAGGGACGAAAGATGGGCCAGAGCCGCAGTCGGGATTGAGGGTCGGACCGAGGCCAGATCGCCAGCTGCTTCTGCCTGAGCTAACAAAACAAAAGGCGGGCGGCGGCGGCATCGTGTCCCGCTCCGCCTTTTTGCTTGTGGCCGTGTCATTTTTACAGACTAAATTAAAATATCTGGCACAGCGCAAAAAATGGCGGTCTAATTTACATTTGTAAAGCGAATACCAGCAGCCTTTTTTTTTGCCCTCGGATTCTTCTATTCTGTCTTTTTTTTTCTACTCTACATTTCGGTATTTTTTTTTTTTTGTGCATTTTGCTTTTTGTTATTTCGGTTAGGGCAGTCAAATCTTAATCACTGTCAAGTTCAAACGCCCTGGGGCTCATGAATATCAATGACATTGCCGCGGTATGGTTATCTCCCTTTCCCTTTTCGCATTTTCATTCCATTTGTCCTGCTTTTCAACTCACTTCCTGCATCCTTTTACATTTTAGTTAAGCGTTTGCCCACTGGCGATGCGTTTAATTTAAAAAAAAAACCTTTTTGCATTCGATGTGTTTAAAATTTGAATATGACTGAGTGAATGAATGAATTTTAATGCATTTACTGCAACATGAAACTCACTTCGATTCAATGGCAAAATTGTAATAAAGTTACCTCTGTGTGTGCGCGTGTGTGTGTATATTTTCCCCTTAATTAATTTTTAATGACATGCCATTTTATGTATTTATGAGCAATTTTATGGGTCATGCATAAAGATGCGTGCAATTGTGTTGAAAATTGCAGTGACCTCACCTCACCTGCCCCTTGCCCATTGGCCCTGCCCCCGACGCCACCGCTGCCAACGTATTCAATTACCAAGTAATCAGAATCAGGCCAAATCGCTCAATTATTTGCATTTGCTGTTGTTGTTACTGTTGCCTTTGTAACTTCGGCTTCGCGGTATTAAAATACTGCATTCTGCGTATTTTATACCCTTCCTACATTGCAATTTTTAAAAGATAATATTTATAAGTTATTTGTTATATATCATATAACGCAATACGTATATTATTGCAAATATTAATATTGTTTGTATGAACGTCTCAATCTTAACAACTATAGAAGCTAGAGACACAATATTTAAGACCCATATACCTATAGGACACCCATACCATATTTAACATGAAAGTTTCTATATACCATGGCGGATCAAGTATTTTATTTATATTTTGGATGCCACGCCTACCGCTCTTGTAAATTGAAAATTTGCGCTATCAACCAGAAATATTGAAGCTGTAAATTTATGCTTTGGTATTCGCTTAGATAATGCTTTCAAAAGTCACAATGAGAAAGCAATATATGCGTGCAACTATTTAATTTTCATATAGGGTATCTCCATGTCGTGCACGTTCGACTGTAGCTCTTGTTCATATTGAAGGATGCCGAAGGATGCAGCGTCAGTCAAAGTTTTTCAAACGCACGTTGTCTGCCCATGTCGTTGACAGCTTGAGAGATCGGAAAGGAATAAGCAAGTTATTGCTTTGACCCGCGGCATAATCGTTTAAGCCACATCAAAAAGAAAGTGGGCGCAGTTGAAGGACTTATGTATGTGCTGTGTTTGTAATGACCTCGTGGAGGCAAAAGAGCGTCGGAAAACGAGAGTAAAAGCTGTTCGCAGTTCCAGCTCATGTAGTCATAGTTATGCATGTTATAATGGCACATTTGCAGGGAGTACTTGGCCTGCACTCTGGCTTAATGCAACCATTCGACTAGCCGCATGCTCAACTTGCGTCTAAGTGAAAAACTTTCTAATTATGTTTGCAAAGGCGGCTGCAACTGCAACTGCCATCGACAGCTCGAGACTCGAGACTCGAGAGTAGTGAGTAGTGAGTGTAGTGAGTGCTGAGTGTTGAGTAGTGAGTGCGGGCGAGTGTCGAGTGTTGAGTGTGCTGTGAAAATTAATAGACTGTGAATATGTTAATGATGCAAGTTGCAGCGCTTTGAGCCAGGCTAAATAACAACATAACAAAATAATAAATAGCACAAGCAGAGGCGGAAAGCACTAAGAAGGAGGTGCGGAAGGTAGGGAGTCTATATATATATATATACGACCGCCGCCATAATAATTGCAACAATATTAATAACAGACTGGGCAATAAAATGTTAAAGACATCATCGCTAAATGCATATCAAATGACCAAAACCGACCCAAAACCGGTTGACCTTGTGCAAGAGGGTTATTTATTGTGCGTATTTATTTGCCTAGTGCTAATTTAAATTTATTGTCTCTCGGCTACTGGCCCGGCTATAAATTGTAAAAGCTAAGCTGCCGTCCTGGCCGCAATCATTAATTATAATTCATTCGGGTGCCGTAGTAGAACCGAGTGTGGGCCGTGGCAAGAGCTACCCTTTCTCGTACCCAAGAGCACTTCAGTGAAAAGAGAGAGAGAGAGAGACAGTGAAGTAGTGATCGCTTGTCGCTCAAGAGCAAATCGATTATGTCCGACAGCAACCGCAAGAGTCCCTACAAAATAGCCGCAACAAACGGCAAAGCGCGCGCCATGACAGACTGCAAAATTGTGCAGTACGTTAAACAAAGTTCGGCACAGGCCTGTACTCGACTCGTTCCTGGCACGGCGGTTTGGAGGACCGAGTCGAAACATTACACATGTAAATTGCATGTGCAAACCGCAGACGAGCTGTGCTGCGTTCGGCTGCGTACTCGCAAATAAGGTGTCAATAAGTTGTGCTCCAACATATGCTGAATCATTCTGGCCATTTGCCTGCTGGCGTCTAATTTGCAAGTGTCAGCTGCCAATACACACACACACATGCACACGCACAATGGCTGTCGCTGTGTCTGCATTGAATGCCTTCAACACACTGCGCAATTATGGCAAACAGGATGACAACAAGGCAGGCGGGTACAACAACAGGCCGGCTGCAACTTGACCCAACCGAAGTGCGCATGTAACCAGCCCGCAGCAGGAGGCAGGGGGGTTGGGCAAAGGGAACCCAACTTTAATTACAACGCACGGCAAGCCAAACTGTGCTGGCCTGCCTCGTTTAAATCTATTATTTGGCAACATTATAGCGTGGGCGGCGGGCGCTGATGAGACGCTGTTGGAGGGTGGAGCCGGGGTGGCTATTAAAAATTAATTTGACACGTTGCGCTTGCATGTCAAAGTATGCGAAAGCGGCGAGCAAAACTTTTGCAAAGCGCTTAGCTTGCATAATAATTAATGAATGGAGCAGGGCAGAGCGAGAGAGACAGAGTGAGAGAGAGAGAGAGAGCAGAGCGACGGAGAGCAGGCAAAACAAAAAATTGCAATGGCCGTAATTAACGCGTTTCGTGTGGGACAAATAACGCGGGGTGGCGGGTTGCACATTATATTTAATAGCTCTGTGCGTGCTGCTATTGCTGTGAATATTAACTTGTTGCCGCCTCATATCGTCTCATGCCAGCAACACATTTATAGCTGCTGCCTTCTCTCTCTTTCCTGCCTCTGCCTCTGCCTGCGCCGCCATCTTGTGCCGTGTGCGGTCAAACATGGCGTATGATTATTGTCGCCTAAACCATACATTTTCGCGCCTTGAGCGAGTGGCTCGTGATTGACAAATTGCTGGCTTCGGTGGCAGTCTTAATTATGGCACCCCGACGCCGCGGTCAACAATTAATGACAGCTAATTGGCCCGATCAAGCGGGTGCCGGGCAGGCACTTCGTCTATAAAGTGCGCACGTTCGTCGCACGTTTGACAGTTGCATTTGGCCCTTTGCCGCTGCCAAAGTCATTCAATTTCGTTTCGCTAATACCCTGCAGTCGCACGTACTTGGGGTAAGTAAGCTGCCCGCAGTGCTGCCAGCACTAAATCCTTGATCCTTGATATCCTGCATTACACGTGCTGTCGTGGTAGCCAGTTTGGACTTGCCTGGACTCCGTTCGAGCTTGTCACGTTGCTACACGCGACGCCAGAATGTCGCTGCGTGGAACTATTAACGTGTGCAGCATTTTACTGCTCTGCCTGGCCATGGGACGCCGTGAGGGCGTGGCTGGCCAACTGCGTCGCGACGAAACGGTGAGCAGCAGCTCTATAATTGTCCAATCGCTGCCATAGATCACAAGTCAACAGTGGCAGCGACTTATGTGCTACTGTTTAATAATAATATCATAATATATTCCACAGTATCCGCCGCCGGAGTTGCTAAAGGAGCTGGCACCTGTGCACGACAGTTGTGTGGCCAAGACTGGCGTCACTGAAGGTAAGCTCCGGCATAAGTCTTCTGCTTGATTTTGGGGCACTATCTACCGACTGTACTTGCAGAGGCAATTAAGGAGTTCAGCGACGGCGAGGTACACGAAGATGAGAAGCTCAAGTGCTACATGTATTGTGTGTTCGACGAGACCGACGTGCTGCACGAGGACGGGGAGGTGCATCTCGAGAAGCTGCTCGACCGTTTGCCCGACTCGATGCACGACATTGCGGTCAACATGGGCAAACGGTGTCTCTACCCCAAAGGCGATACCAAATGCGAGCGTGCGTTCTGGCTGCATCGCTGCTGGAAGCAGGCAGATCCCAAGGTAAATGTCATTGCACCAGATTAGCGCAAGCCTCTCCCAGCTTGTCAGAGCTTCTACTGCTCCATCAGTCTCTCTCTCTCTCTCTCTCTCTGTGCTTATAAATGACTTCTATTGCAGCATTACTTTCTCATTTGAGCGTTGCTGAAGCGACCCCTGTGCGGCCAGCAGTTCCGCTAAGGTTTATGGCGGCTTATGATTTACGTTTTTGCTTTCTCTCTTCTATTCTCTATCCTATTTTGTAAATATAGTTCTAAACAGCATTCGCAAAATACAAAAAAAATGAATAAACAAATAAATAAATAACAAGCAAGAAAAAGTTACAGGCGCAGTTGCTCATGCACCACAAATAACGTATACGTAAAGTACTTAATGTTGCATAGTTTTCGGTGCTGCTGCGTCAAGTCTACCTTAAATCGCAAGCCCATCCTAAGTAGCAATAACAAATCAAAAAATAAAAACGGGGAAATTAAATTATGCATAAAACTTTTTCCGCAGCTGTTGCCAAATGCGTTGTTGACCTGCGGCATCGATTTGCCAATGCGCGCTTCAATATTGCCATATACCACATATACATTTGCGTCCATAATTGTCTCGGCTGATGGATTGCGCTAATAAATCGGTCGTCCAGCTTTGGCCTAAAGCATATTTAATTATTTAATTAGCCTTATCTAGAGAGCGCATCTATAATTTTACGCATCGCCAGGCATTTATGGGATCGTAATAAAATTAATATGCGAGTGTCTGCTGCGTTTTCTACCTGCACAAATAATAACAGAGCAAATCGACGCGATGATGCGACTATTTGCGGCTGCTCCCAATGAGCAATGATGCACTCTCATAACGTACAAAATTGATTTAGTAGTTAGCTACGTTTTCTGGCTTACTTTTTCCATTAGTCACGCTTTAAAATTGAGTAGCTAAAACAATTGAAAACGATACTATTGCACAGGGGCTTAATTTGTCAAATTGTCATTGAGGACGAACTGAGAGAACCTCCTCAATTTCCCTGACAATTTTGACAATTTGAATATCATTGAAAGCACATGTATGCAGTTTGTCATTTGTCATTGCAACTATAATTCCGAATTTGTAATAAACTGTTGCGTTGACAGGCCAAAGACATGTCTGCCTAATAATGGTAATGCAATCAAATAGAATTTTTGAAAGAGCTCTCTCTCTCTCTCTCTCTCTCTCTCTATGTTCCAGCTATCGCAATAGAGATTCAATAAAAGCGCAACTCTCACTGTTTTAACGCGTAATCGAGTCAAATCGTGCACAAAGTTCTGTCAACATGATCAAACTTCTGCTATTTGTGGTTCTTCTCGGTTATAAGGCTTGCTGGGCCAGTCCTGTTCCTGGGGTTTGTTTAACACAATTTCCAGCGTATACGTAATCGGCATTTTACAATTTCTTCTATAGACACTTCCGCCGGATTTTGTGCAGGCAACGAAACCTTTACACGATGGCTGCATTAAAAAATCAGGCAGTAGTGAAGGTGGCTCTATATAAAGAACAATATCATATAGATATAATGTTGCTTTGCAATTTCCTTTCCTAGCCGCCATTCAGAAGTTCATTGCGAGTCCGGTTCCTGGCGCTGAGGATGCCAAACTCAAGTCGTACATGAGTTGCATTTTCACCGATCTACAGTTAGTCGACGCCAACGGAAATTTGATGCTGGAGAAGATTGTGCCACAGCTACCGGACAGCATAAAGGAGGTTACTTTCGGCATGGTCAATGGTTGCATGGATGTTGAGGGCAAAACTTTAAATGACAAGGTTTGGTGGGTGCATCAGTGCTGGAAACGATCCGATCCGGTGCACTACTTCATAATATAAAAATATAAGCCGAAATAAGCCAGGCAATTAATAATCTGCATCTTATAGTAGCTTAGTTGTATATCTTATATTTTATTAAAGTGGTAAAAGGTACAAAGCAAAAAAACACGAATATTCTATGGTTTGATCCGTAGTAATAGTCATAGGTAATATTGTAATGTTAATTATTGATTCATTCATTGTGAGCTGTTACTGTATGCAATGGATCTAATGACAGTGATCGCACACTTGAAATAGATCTCGCAATGCAATCCAATAGTATTTTTAACTACATATTAAGGACTAATGTATGCCTTCGAAGTAATTATTAAATAGTTACTTGCCAGCCCAAGGGAATAATTCCATGCTAGCTGTCATCGAGGTAACTGCAGATATTACTATATTTCGGATGCACGCGATGCGAGGCATGTTGCATGCAACATTCATTAACATATTAATTGCATAGCCTACCAAAACCTATTGGGGACAGTTAAATAAATATAGAGGCGAGTCAATAATAACTTAATGAATGCATATATGTATGAATAATGTGAGGGCAGCATTGAGAACTTCGCCGAAGTCCACGCCTCCGCAGTCGAAACCTGGCTAAAAGCCACTATAAAACACGTCGATAGCAATGGCAATAAAGCAAATTCAATTGTGACTGCTGCGGTTGTCAAACAATATCTGTGTGTCTCGTGTGACGAAACAAATTTTTGATAGTTTTAAGGGTAACACAAAAAAATAAAAAGAAAAAACGCGTCAACTTGCAACTTTCAACGGCAATTCGGCATAACGAAAATTGAAATGGCAATTAAAAAACCATCCATCGTTCGTGCCATGGCCAACTGTCGGGGCACTCGCTCTCTCTCTCTCCACCCAGGCACACACACACACATATACACGGACGCGTATGTGCTAACTGTTGCTGTTGTTGTAATTTCATTCCTTCTTTATGAGTCCTTCTGTCTCCTCGGTGTGTGAGCGGGCGAGCGACGTTCTTTGTGGCTTTGTTTCGGTTGTTGCGTTGACATTTGATGAAACAAAAGTGACATTTGTGTAAAAGTTGACGACTTTGTATTGCAGTATTTGGTCTGTATTTCTGCAGTATTTTGTGTGGTATTTTCGAACGAACGCTGGGAATGCCAAATTTTATGCTCATGCTCGCAATACACACGCAGTGTCGCGTCGCACGTGGGCAGCTGCTTGTCAAAATTAACACGACGATTGTGCATTGAATGAAAGAACGTTGACAACTGCGCTGAAACGAAGCCCCGACGTCTCAGCCACATTTCCGTTTCCGTTTGGCGAGCTTTTTGTTCTGCTGCTCAGCTGGCGGTTTGGAATTAATTTAGCGTGCGCTGAGCTAGCAAGAAACAAATGATTTTTTGTTGGTTTCCTTGCATGGCTTCCTGAAATAAAAATTACAAAAAGGCGCACTTAGAAAAACCGTCGCACAAACAGCGCACCAACACACACACACACACACATAAACGCGTACACATGCTGTCACACAGATACAAACGTATACAGTCATACAAACATTGTCATTGTCCAGCTGTCACGCGTGGCACGTCGTCGCTGCCAGAGTTGCTCCATCCATTTCCATGCTGCATGTTATTCCAGCTCCTTTCTTATGCACTTGTTGCAGGTATATTGCTTTTCTCGAAGGCTTTGCCGCACAACAAACACAAGTTTGAGTTTGAAAATGAGCAAAGTTGGTTGAAAAAGTCAAATTATATGAAAGTCAATATTTATAGTAGTACGCAATTTTCCAAAAAATCTGCTAGGGTATTGCATATTCGTTGTGCTATATATAGCTTTACACTTCCTTTGGTTTTGCCCGTGTTTTTTTCGCTATGCATTGTCGCTTTTGTTTCGCCTTTTCAGAACTTGCAAACAAGGCCGAGCGAATGTACAAGCAATTTTTGTTTTTTTCCGCTTTTTTTTTTGCTTTCCAGAAAAGCTACATGAAAATGGCTTTGAGTGACTCTGGTGAAAATCGCCGACTTCGTCCTGCTGTTGCAGCCTGCTGCCTGTTAATCGCCTTGTCGCTGCTCAGCGATGCGCTGCTGTTGCCTGTGTTGGCGCAGCGTGCCGACAATGTGAGTTAATACCAATAATGAGTGGGCCCATGGCCCATGTCACGCCCACTGATGCCAAGCATTTTAATTGCAGTTTCCACCTTCGAACGTAATTAGAATGGCCAAGCTATTCCACGACACTTGCGTGGAGAAGACCGGCGTCAGTGAGGGTAAGCTAACATATAATGAGTGCATTCAGACACTCAGCCACCTGCCAATGCTGGCAATCCTGAGAGTCGGAGTCAGCAATTACAAAAAAAAACCCATTCACAGCGGCAATCAAGGAGTTCAGCGATGGAGAGATACACGAGGATGAGAAGCTCAAATGTTATATGAACTGCCTGTTCCATGAGTTCGAAGTGGTCGACGACAATGGGGATGTGCATTTGGATACCCTATTCCATTCGGTGCCGCACTCTATACGCGACAAACTGATCGGTATGTCCGAGCACTGCACACATCCGGTGGGCGATAACTTGTGCGAGAAGGCCTGGTGGTTCCATCAGTGCTGGAAGAAGGCTGATCCACAGGTGAGTGGCATAGTACCATTTCCATAAGCTTTCAATTTTTATTGATTTTATTCTCCTCATATCTCAGCACTACTTTTTGCCGTAAAATTCAGGCTCACTACACTCTCTATGTCAGCATATCTATTCTTTTACTGGTGCAGGATTCTAACTAAATGAAATGTATAAATTAATAGTACTGAGTAACAATAAAAATGCTCAACTAAGCACAGCAAAGCTCTCGAGATTATCCATATTTTCTTACTTTTTTGCATCTAGTAATTTCCTGAATTGTGCAAAATTGCAAGTATATACTATATAAAAGCCTGCGTATCATTAGCCTGAAATACCGCAAACACAGACGCGCTGAAAAAGCTGTTTTTGCTTTATATAATGTAACAGAGTTTCCATTTATTGTCGAGAAAAAACCGGGTTTTAAGGTCACAGAGCATAAATCATGTCGGGATGCGCCAACCACAAATTGCCAGAAAAGCTTGTATTATGCTCTCGCAAAATGGTTACCAAAAACTACTCGGTTGGTCTTGTATGGCATGCGTGATTGGTTTATAATTGTCATATTGCATTTTAATTGCGATCAATGTTGATTCAATCAAATCTATTTTATTTATTGGCTTATGTAGTACAAAGCGAAAGCGATTTAAGCATATCAATCGTATTATTGTTATTGTATTGCGGCAATAATACTTGAAATGCTGCTTAAATTTATAACTGTTGTTTATAAAGTTTTTATATCGAATTAAAGCTTGAAGTTCCTGGTGGGGTCTGGTTAAGCTTGCATTTCTATTTAATTGGATACTCACCAGGCCAAAAAGTCCTCTCAGACGTTTCCGCCATTAATACCAATATATATTAATTTAACATGTATTTCTTTCGGGCTCGGTCAACCGACCGCTTCGTGGTACATTCCTGGCAACCCTCTTAGCCATCGCCGCCATCCTTTGCTTCTCTAAAGCGGATTTTATTGTTTCGTCGACTTGTTGCGCAAAGCTTTTCATTTTGCTGCCCATGATTTATGTTGCCTGTTCGCACTTGCTCTATGCTTTTTATGTGTTAATACATATACCATATATATGGAGAGAGAGATTTTTTATTTCTTGTATCGGTTTTATGATTTATTTCGCGCTTAAAGAGTTTGCGCTTTAAAGCGCGATTCACTTTAATATCGAGCTTATTCCCAGTTCGTTTGATACGTTTTTTTTTTATTTTTTTTCTTATAATTGTCGGCAGCAGATTAGTGCGGAGAATGATTTTGAGGGCTAGAATAAATTTCATTTTCAGCAGCTGGCGATTCTCATCCGGCCCAGGGTCATTACTTTTAACTTAGTGCTAATTTCGGTGTCGTTGCTCCACATCTTCGGCGGATTCCTTTTGTCCTGCTGCGCTGTCTGCCAGTCGAGCGTGATGCGGATCTGCTGCTTCGTTATTTTTTTCGGCCAGCTAATTTGGTAAATTGAAAAATTTTGACAGTCGCCAATGAAGTGTGGCCTGCGACACTTTTTGGGGTCGGTTGCTTCATTGAAACGGGCCAGGATGGGCGAAGGGGGGCTTGGATTTCCACACGAGCAGCCTGGGCCATTGAGTCAACCAATTAGCTGCCCAAATGTTGGTTAATTTCGATGGCCCTTATTGTTGGCGGCGGTAATGACACAATCGTGTAATTGAATTGCTCAGCTTTCCGTGTGCCGGATGCCGGGATCCGTCGGAGGGGGAGGAGCAGATGGAGACGGAGGCGGGCGTCATTGTCAATTGCCCAGACTGGAATAAGTTGGCACAGTTGCGGCGTCTGACCTGTTTGCTCAGGCATGTCATGCATTTGAAATTTGAGACTGTTACGAAGTGGGGATGCGTGTGCCGGGCAAGAGCGGGGCAGGAGTAAATGCCCCTGCGATTGCCCAATCTATTTCGAACTGGGCCCCCAGCTGCAAAGACGCTGCGCACAATTAATGGAAGTTTAACTGTTCAATTGAGGCTGACTTTTTCCACTTTTGCCCCATCTCGTTTTGCTCTTCAGCTGCTCATTCTTTTTTTCTTTGGAATAAGTACACGCTGTACATTGTATGGCCCCTTCTCCCTTCTCCATTAGGGCAGTTTGTTCATTTTTCATTTCGCTGAATTTTCTGCACTCTCTCAAAGTTTTTCATTTTCTTTTTATGCCGTCTGCCTGCGCTGCCTGCGCTGCCTGCGCTGCCTGCGCTGCCTGCCTGCTTTTTGCACTTATTTTACGCTCCATTGTTCCATTTTGTCGGCCTCGCGCCGAGCGGAGCGGAGCGTTGTGTTTCTTTACCTTCTGGCTGGTCGAGCGAGCGACTGGACTATTTTTTTGGCTAACCCATTCGCATTTCTACGCCTTTACAAGTGGAATTAAATTTCACACTCTTTCTCTGCCTCCCTCTCTCTCTCTCTCTTTCTGCATGTCTACAAGCTGTGTCAAACCTGCGATATGCGCATAATTACTGCAGCTTCGCAATCTTCGACCCGCAATTGACCTCAGCCGTGTCTTGTATTGCGGGTGCGAGTCCGCCCTCCGCACTTGGCAACGATCGTGAGGCGGCTAATTCGATAGCCGACAATGCAATCTGCATAAATTGACAATGAATGCAAATGCCACAACCCCATGCGGAACCATCAAAACAGTTTTCGAATCCAAGTGGAAAACAGAGCAAAATAAAAGCAAAGCAATGCATAAATAAAAAAAAAGAACAGACAGAACACTGTGTGTATAACTAAGTCGAAAATCGCCAAGCTAAGCGTTAACAAACAAAAGTCGATAACGAAATACGAGAACTCCGCTCGATTTGTATAAAAAATCAAATTAGTGTGCAGCAGCAGCAACGGGAACGGCAACAGCAACAGCAACAGTAGCAGCAGCAGCAGCAGCAGCGGCAACTGTAACTGAATTCTGGCAACGATGAGGCATCAAAGGGTCTAACGTGCCCTCCCTGCGGGGGTGTTGAGAACTTTTTTATGCGGCGTGTTTGACCACCAATCAACCCTTACTGATGTTCTGTTGCGCCATAACGAGTGCCATATACCCTGTAAAGAAAGAACACCTTATTAGAGGTTTCTTCAATCTAGTGCGAAGGATCAAGTTTAAGCTCAAGGGAATTTCTTGATTAAACCGATTAAAACACACTTTATACTCATATAAGTAGCTCTGCAGCGTATCTGCTCGTCGTACCGACTATATCTTGTCTTACTAGCATGTATTTGTATTTTTTTTGGTTTTTCGCCAGTAGATGACGGCTTGACAAGGCTTTTATCGGATTTGCGTACTTTGCTGCACGCGGGGTGAGAAATATTTAAAAATATGTAAAATTGTCGAATTGAGCAGGCTGATGTGAGCAAATGAATTGGCAGATCCCCCAAAAAATTAAACCGCAGCTTGGAAATAGATTAAGTGTTCGCGCTTAAAACAAGATATTCCGCTGCAGTCGAGGCTAGAGAGGATTGACATGTGCTCAGTGAATGATTAATGGATTCTGCTCGCTTATGAAATCGAAACAGTTGCACTTTGCTCACTCACTTTCTCTTGATTGTTTTCTCTGTGTGTATACTCGTTTCGCTTTCCACTGCACTCTGCTTTCACTTGATTATCGCGGGTTCCGTTGTGTTTAATTGCTGAAGCAATTATTTGTGTTCTTTTCTGTTTTTTTCTTCAGTGCATTGGCAAATGTTAATTGCATTAACACCATGACAAAATCGTGTCAAATGGCTGTGAGCAATTACACTGAAATTTGCATTCGCATACAACAGCACACGCAGTACGCCAGCGAGCGCATTCAATGCAATTGCCAAGCGGCGTTATGCAGCATTTAATAATTGCGCATACGCACCGTTGCACTTTAAAGAGGCCGCTTTTCAAGTGGAAGACAACTTCACCCAGCACCATCGTACATTAGACACAGCAACAGCAACAGCAACAGCAACAACAATTGCAATACACAACAAAACCGAGTCGGCAATATGCTGCTATATGTTATGTGTGTGCGTGCATGCATGCGAGCTACATACATATAACAACTATGCCGTTAGTGTCTTGTCCATTGCCTTTTGTTCGCATTTTAGCTGCAGCGCTGTGGCAACTTGAGGCGAAGGCGAAGTAGGGTCGTGGAGGCGGCAGGCGGGCGGGCGGCGGTGTGCAGTCAACATGCCTTCGTCTTGTTCTGACTTTGTGGCCAAGTAGCCCGCGGGCGGCTCATCTAAACAACAACAGGAGCAGAGCGAACAGCACAAACGGCGTTTCTAGTCAAATTAACCTGCATAGCTTAATACCTGCATGCTTTTGTTGTTGTGAGTCGGGCATATTGTTCTTCCACACACACACACACACACATACTGCAGCTGCTTTTGTTGCTGCTGCTTGACAGCATTAGCTGCAACATGCAAGAATCTCGACTGACATGCGAGCACAACAATCAGTCAAGTGTCTCTCTCCCTCGTGACTTAACCCATCAGCAGAACTGAACAATTTAATAAATACATATTTTGTGTACAAAAACCACAACAATTGTTTTTTGTGACAGGCTATCGTAACTATTCGGTAAATTAAAGTCAGCCTGTTGTACGATTGTTCCACGTATATCACTTGGGTACTATATCTTTGGCTCCACTGTCTGCTGCAAGGTATACGGCCTGTAATTGTATGCAAACAATGTAACTGACTCTCATGTTCTATGTAAATAGGCTGACAGTTGAATGCAAAACAAGAGCAAACGCTACGCCCAGACAAGTTTGTCCTTAAGGACTACGTCTGGCGTTCGCCCGAATGTTAATGAATCAAAGGCAATAATGGCCTACTATTTTTGCCCAACTACAAAGGAAAGCAGGAAGCGCACGCAGACCTCGACCCCGACTCAGGATTCACACCCACACATATACTCAATGGCAATCTGATTGAGGTAGGGACAAGGGCACGTGTGGTGCTCTGATAACGTGCGTACGCACCAAAAGTCATGCATAATTAATCATTTGTTAATTATAGACCCGACCAAGTGCGAGTGTGCGCTCTCCATTACCATCACCATCACGACCCCCATCCCCGTCATCATCGTCTATGTAATATGCATGTACGCATATTTGACACCTGCGAAAGTTATTAACGCCAAGGGCAAGTAATTGCCTTTGTTAACTTTCGAGTTGTTTAGTTTTTTCCGTTTTTTTGCCGCTCATTATGAGGAGCGGGAGATGCGTGCATAGTGCCCACGCCATGCCATTAATGTCAGCGACTGTAATATAAATGAACTTTTCGCAGTGCTCCCACACAGCAACCAGCTGGCCGTCTATGCGAGTGTGTGTGTGTGGGCGTTATGCATGTGTGTTTATATACATACATGCAGACGCATATAGTAGCATGCTTCATGGTTCAAATGGATGCATCTCGCTGGCTGTGTTGGCTGAGTCTCTCTCTCGTCTGTCTTGGCTACAAATGCCAGGATGTGCCTGGCCAGCTGCGTGAATGAGTGTGCATGTGAGACGCTGTGTGTGTGTGTGTGTGTTCTGTTCACCATGTTTGCTACGGAACAGGAAATGAGCACCTGCTGCTTATTTATATTTTCCGCTCACTTGAATGTAAAATTACATGATTTTTTTTACATTTTCACAGTTGCTGCTGCTGCTGCTTCTGTTGCTTTGCTCACTTGTAGTCTCCGTGTACGGTAGTCTGGCAATTTTTGTGTGAAAATATTTTTAGTGGTACATTTGAAGACAGCTGGGCGCAGCAGCAAGGAACGCACAAAATTAATGTTTGCATTTAAAGAAGCAGCAGCCGAGACAAGCCGGACCCAATTGCAGCAGCCAAGTGTTAAATACTTTAATGTAATTTGCTTTGAGTACACGAAGCTTACACAGCCGCGTAAGCACAGGCACAGGCATTGCCTGCTCGCAAAAGTATGCTTTACTTTTTGAAATATATAATTGTCTCGCAATTCATTGCAGTTATTCGTGCGCACGAATGTATGCTATACTTTTTAAACTAGTTTATATATCTGCTAATTATTTTTCAATTTTTCAATCGGTTTTCAGTTCGGTTCGTTATTACAACTTGTTTTTCCCGCAATATTACTTTGTTTAGCATATGTTTCACATATTTCGCTGTGTAAAAAGGTTGCCAGCAACTGTTAACTGCCAACAAAATAAACCACCTCAAAAAAGTTGACTATTTGGTTGGCTGTTTTGGTGCAATGAGCGAACCACATAGGTCGGTGACTGCCGTCGCCGAGGCTGAGTGGCGAGTGGCAAGTGGCAACTGCTGCGCAAGTGTGCGTTGCCAAAAATTTCCATGGTCATTCGCGTTTACCGAAATGTTTTTGTTACTCTTGATACATACTGTGTTTCCTCTTTTTTATTTTTCTGTTGCGCGTTCTCATGTTTTTTGCACATAAATTGTTGGCGTTTTTGAATTTAAGCCAACAATTTGTTTGCTGGTCAGCCAGACAGCCAGTGCTGGACAACGGTTTGAGCACATGAAATTATGCGCCAGTTAATTGCACTTGTTATTGTTGCTGTTGCTGCTGTTTTCGTTGTCGTAGTGGCTGCTGAAACTGCACACGATGGCGCTTATTGGTTGGCAGCATAATCAAATGTGCAACTTTTTGTGTACTACAACCGCATGAAAGTTTAATTACAAATTGCATATGGAATGATGCAGTGCATCACTGGCCGGCAGCAGAGCTTCATTTGGCTGTGCATTTAACTTGAGGCATAATTAAACTGGCAGCAACTTTTAAATGCAGCCCGACCCAACCAGGAGAACTAACCTAATACTGGCTGCAGTTGCTGGCCCTAATCAGGGTTTCTTTTTGAGACTCTGCTGCGCGTCGGGGCTCATTAAAAATTACACCGGAGTACAAGCTGGTAAGCAAACAAGCGGCTCGTCTTACAGCTCTAAGAAATTTTTTATATAATTCTGTTTTTCTTACTTTTATTTTAGCTGCTAATCCGACGAGTAGAAGAAAACGGAACAGTGGCCAATTGCACTAAAGCCACCGCCACGTGAAGGCGCTAACTTAATTTGCCAGTAGCGTAATTGCAGCAACAGTAGAAGCTAAGGCGGAGGCAGGTGCGGAGACAGGGCAGCACAGGGGCAAACACTGAGACGGCGCTAGAGGAGCAGCAGCAGCAACGACTGACGAGTTGTTAGCCAAAGTTTTGTTCACCTAATTGTAGGCATCATTATTTGACTAGCTCTAAGGGGTTGTCAGCAGAAGCATCAGTCGCCTGCTCGTTTGGGCAGCACCACGCGCTGGGGTTGCTGCTCAGCTGAGAAGCTTCGAAGCGGAGTTCAACGTTCGTTGCGAGCGTCGTTCTAGAATTTCAGCGAAATTGTTATCTCTATTTCTATGCCATTTGCCAGCTCTCGCCGAGCTCTCGCAGTATACATTTTCCACTTACCATAATTATGAATATAATTTAAATTAAAGCTCATCTCGGCTGTGCGTGTATGCGAGTGGGTGTGTGTGAGTGAGTCCTAAGTCGCTTTGGGTTTAACGTTTCATTTAATATTTAGCCAAGTTAGTCGGCGCCATAAATCAATGCCAGAGAACATGCTCGGGGAGCGGCCATATGAATACTCAAGTGTCTGCTCGGCACTGACGACGCCCGCACCGTCGCCCGCTGCAGACGCTCGACGCAACAAATGGGACAAATTTCCATTTCAATCCAATGCCGCATAAATGGAGCATAATTTACGATACGATACGATGCGCAACGCAGCGGCAACAGCTAACCAAACATGCAGCTAACCGCCCGAAATGCTGGTAACAATATTAGTTAGCGTTAGCAGCAGCAGGAAAAGCAACAACTACAATGGCAGCTGTGAGTAAAGTTTACATTTAGTGTTAGTCCGCTTCCCTCAGCGTGTGTGTGCATGTCTGTGTGTGCCTGAGTGTGTGTGTGTTGCTGGCGTGGGCCGGCGTCAATGTGTGAAGTAATTAATTACAAAGCAACTGATGTGGATCTGTGAGTATGTATGTATATGCCCAGCTTGTGTGTGTGTGTGTGTGAGTGTGTCTGTGTTTGCACATGAGTATCCCTGCGTGTGTTAAGTTTTCATGTGCTTGGGTGTTGGATTATGATGCATGATCGTGTATACGTTTCGTATTGTCACACGCACACTTGCCTGTGTATCACGCATATGCACACACACACGCACACACTCACGCACATAAAAAAGTAACGTTATCTGGTACTTATAAATGTGCTTGCTAGCTGTAACCGAAATTGGATTGAGTTATGTGCACATCAGGTGAGAGACGACCAAGTGCGCCAGTGCCCGAAATGCATTCCATTAATTAGGCTAGCAAGGCCAGTTCTCAGTTTCTCACGCAGTGTGCAGAGTAACTTAAAAGTTTCTCAAACTCGTTTGCCTTACTGTCCGCTTAAAAGTATGCTACACATAATTGCACAGAAGGTTGCGTATACGAAATGGTTGGTTTCGACTTTTTTACTTTCCGTTTAAAAGTATTCCATAAATATTTTCCCCGAAGTCCACACAATGCGTAGTCCGCTTCCTGTAGCTTTAATTCCTCCGCTTAAAAGTATGCTACAAAAATTGCTCTCCTTACAGTTGATAAATTTGCTGTAATAACTTCATGTATGATTCAATCGCATTATGCTTAAATCAATTCCATTACATCAATTGGAACCCGCAGCTCCCCCTCTACCAACCACCCTCCCTGGTTGCCTGCTCCCCGCTCAGACTGAGCATATCTCATTAGCACAACGAATGTGGGCGTTGTCTTCGCAGCGCTAATTATATTCATCAGTGTCATGAGCAATTCGATTTAAAATGGCGGCCGTTGGGTTTGAAGCGTATTTATGAGTGGCACACACGTGATATGCTCGTCGCGAAATGCTTTAAAAGACTCAGCACAAAAGAGAGGAAGAGGGAAGCAAATGGAAAAACGGAACATTCATCGCGGCTGTGGATCGCTGCGTGCGGGTCCCCCGACAAGTAGCAAGGGGGGATTAGGCACAGGAGCGGGGGGCAAGCACATTTAAATTAATCACAGTAAAAGTGAATTGCCCAAAACAATGTAATATCCCGTTCAAGGGCCCGTGGGAGTTTGTTGTCGGTGAGGGGTTTGGCGGGGGTTACTAGGTTGACAAACAAACAGAAATCTGTAAATTGCGCCTATGCCGGAGCTGCCACCCCCAAGAAGAATGCGTGCTGGGCTTGCGTCCGTGACGAAACAAAACCAGAACTGTCACAGTATTGCCCACATATGCGAGCGTGTGTGCGTTGGTTCATGCATGCCTGCTCGCTCTCTCCTTCAGTCTTTCCTACTAACTGTGTGTGTGTATGCGTGCGGTTGCCGAAATTAAAACAAAGTGTCGTGCGTTTGATGAAAATGTAACGCGCTTTGCTGCCGCTGCTGCTCTTGCTGCTGGTGCTGCCAATGCCGACGCTGGCGTCGCTGCTTGTGACACACATAAATGCTAATTGGCTTAAATGTGCGTGTGCACATGTGTGTGAGTTCGTGTGCGACTCTGTGCGTGTGTGTGTGTGTGTGGGTGTGAGCATGTCCTTTGGGTGAGTTTTGCCTACAAACGCCCGTAGAGGCGGCTGTAAATGCGGTCTGCTCGGCGTTTTCAGGTGTTCAAACTAAAACATTTTATAGTTTGGTTAATTGTCAAAGCTGCGAGGCCATCAAACACGGCCAACAGTGAAGGAGAGAGGAGTAGAGGGGATCACCGGGTAGCTCAAACCTTTTATGACTTAATTATTCGATGGTTTTTGCGGCAGCGTCGGCGGTTATTGAGCACATCACAGTAAACTAGAGCAGGGCAAGGGGCGATGTATTTAGTAGGGAAAGAGTAAGAGAGACAGGGAGACAGGGAGAGTAAGAGAGAGAAGCAGTCAGTGACAGTGATAAAAAAAAGAACTGAATGAACCCTCCAAGCAAAACGACAACTACTACAAGAAAGCAGAGGCCACGAATAGCGAAATAGCAAGAAAAGAAGAGAGCGGGAGCAACGTAAAAATTCGTTGAAAATTGAAAACAAGTGAAATAAAGTGATTTGGCGCCAACATTTGTGCGTGCGCGTGCGATTCCTTTCTATTCACTGCGAATGCTTTTCCGCCTTTTGTGTGCCCACAATTCGATGGGATTTTATGTTTATTTGCCTTCACTCCATTACGACTTTATGCTCTTTAGCAGACAATCAACATTGTTGCCCTTGTTGTGCTGTTCCCTCGCCGTTGTTGCTGTTGTTTATTTCGTCGGACTTGATGCTGCGCTGCCACACGGGGTACGGGACGGAATGCCGGTGCAGAAATGCAAATTACGAGTGGAATGAAGCAAATGAATGACTGAATGTGCGAATGAAAGACTGACTGAACTGAGGGCATGATTGTCGTGGCGGGCAGCGTGTCATTTGAGCATCATTGCTGCGTTTCTTGCCGCGCCATGACAAATGACAAACGTTTGGCCTCGGCTCAAGTTATCCCCCATATGCCATAATTTATGTAAATTAATTTATAAAAAGAAATAACAAAAAAGAAAGGCAAATAAAATATATATATACATACCTAGCTACATATAGACGGAGAGGCGCGGCGCAAATCTATGGCCGTAGACATATTTCACGCAAGTGCGACAATTTTCGCGCTTATGGCCAGCGAAAAGTACATAAATATAGTGCGCCTTAAAGTAGACTCATTTATATGGCTTTATGCGCAATTTCAGGCGCTGACATTTATGATGTATTGTTATATATGGCTATATGCGTATGTATGTATGCGTCGCTCATGCATGTGTGTGTCGGCTTGGCAACCCTGGCATATTTCTGACGAATGGTTGACTGACTCTGACTCTTTGACTAGCCGAGTAAAAAAATACACAGACTATCGATAGCTCGCCTTAGGGTATCGGGCAATGGCTCAGACTTATTTAACACACACAAGCACACACACACACGCACACATAGATAGCATTCACCTGACAAGTCACGTGGGCTAGTCGAAAGACTTTTGTTCATGTTAGTAGGCTTCACATTAAATTCCAAAATGTGTCAGAAACATTCATTATAACTTTCGTTCTCTAAGTGAATTCCAGAAATTTTGTCTTATTTGTGGTTATTAGAAAAGAAGATTCATTCAAAATGCCGGAGAGGCCAAGTACATCGAAACCGACCGAGGCAAATCAAAAGCCGAATCCGAAGCCTGTGAGCGGTGCGAAGGATAAGGAGAAAGATCAGAAAAGCGGTCCGCCATCCAAACCAGTTGTGAGAAACCCGACACCAACGAATACACACGATAGAGTATGTAATTTGAAAAACATAAAGCACTTCAGCAATTACAATATTTACTGCGAATTTTCAGATCTGGAAAATTATGAAAATGTAAAGATGCACCTTCATTCTCTGGAACTATAAAAATTGGCGCCGAAAATGTTTTTTTTTTAGAAATAGTATTTCAGAATTGAATATACCATAGTTGCAGATATTAAATACGAATTACCGTTAGAACTTTTCCCTTACGTCCGCTGAATCAAGGGAAAAAGTACCAAAGCACTCTTATATTTCCCTCAGATTGACTGGAAAGCTGCCTGGGCGCATGAGCAGCTTTTGAAGAGTGCCTGAACACTCTTGGGAAATTCTCTCTTGCTCAACATATTGCTTATATTGCTAATAACATAGTGTGAGACAAGTTTTGATTGATTTGATAAGTCCAGAATTAGTTGGGAAACACTGCAAAGATATTATGTATGCCACAGAGCAAAGCGCCTTCTATAGCAGGCTAATTGTCTGGCTGCCTCTCATTAAGTTGCCAAGTTGCATTGGCTTTGTAATTACAAACGTTTCGACCTTTAGTCGAAAGTTGAACAAAGCACAAATGGCAACGGCACTTGAACTAGTTATTTGTATTTGTATTTGTATACGTATACGTATATGTATACGTATTTGTATTTGCATTTGCATTGACTCAAGTGCTGTAAGAATCCTTAGCAAACTCGCAAACAAACGGAGGCAGCAAAAGCTAAAATAAAAGTGCTTGGGATAGGCCCACTTCTCTCGCTGCCTCAAGCATCATCAAGTCGAATGCAATTTAAACCAAAACAAACTCAAATGCCGAGCAAACCGAAGGCAGGACGAGCGCACCACATCCCGACGCGGGGGTACATTCAGACGGAGACGAGCTGCGACCTAATACCAATTTTACTTTCATTCGGAATTGAGTGAAAACGACTCGTTGACTCGCGCCGCACACGACGCGGACGACGACGACGACGCAGACGATGAGGACGAGGACGAGAACGACGAACGAAAAATATCCCTGTAACGGTGAGTGCTCGCTCCCGAGGTGTGCAGCTGTGTAAGTGTGCGTGCTTGTATCGACCGAGCGCAAAGGACATTTCGGACCTCGTGCCAGTTTTTGCCAATAGCGCTGCTCAGTTTCGTATTCGTATCGGAACGTGACGCTACGCCGTGCTCAAGGATTTACGCGCGGTAAACTGCGAACAGCACCGTACCAGAGTCAAGCATAATCGACTGTAGCTGTAGCTGTAGCTGTAGCCGTAACTGTAACTGTAACTGTAACTGTAACCCACTATAACACACATAACTGCGTGCGTCAATGAGTCGGTGCGCGTGAGTGAGTAGAGTGTCTCACTTCGTTGTTGGCCATTTCGGTGGATTTTCGCCAGAAATACACAAAACAACAAAATACGAATTACAATAAGTGAGCAAATTAATTATTCAGTAAATTATTCTCATATGCATAAACGCAGCCGATAGAGGGCGTTTTAACGTTGATTGAAATGTTAAATAGATATTAAATATTGATGCAGCTCGGTAAATTGCGCGAGCTGATCGAGTTGTTGTCGCCTTTGTTGCTGCCGTTGTTGTAGTTCGCTGTTTTTCAATTGTAATCTTCAGACCACGCGACGCCAGCGCCAGTGCCAGCGTGAACCCTCGGGCCGGCAGCACCGGTCCGCTTAACTGAGGCCTTGTCCCCTTGGCCGAAGTCGTGCGTGTGTATGACTTTATTAAAATTGTGAATCCACAACGTCGGCTAAAAGTATAACGCGCGTGTTCAACTCGACGTTTTAAACATTCCCCGCTGCAAGTGAGCTCGTGTGGGCGTGTGTGTGTGTGTGTCGGTGTGTCGGCGTGTGCTTGCGGGACTCCCATCAAGAATAATATTCGCCTCGACATCGCCATCGCCATCGCCATCGCCGTTGCCGTCGTCCACAACGGCATTGCTTTCCCTTCTTCCACGACGCGAGTAGCGTTTGTTGTTGTTTGTTTCTGCTGGTGTTGTTGTTGCACTTATCGCTGCGGAAAATACAATTTTATTAAATATTTTTTAATGCACGGTAACGGTAAATCCTAGCTTAACGCATATGCCTACGTACGGGTGTAAACAAAAGGCTCAACGACGACATACGCATCCGCATCAAGCATACGTCACGTTGGCCCCGTGGTAATTGTCAATGTTTATCGAGCAGCTTGCATTTAAATCACTTTTTAATGAAGTGTTCATGTAAGTTGTATAATTATTCATCATTTTGCCAGCGTAGTAATACGCTTACACTATGCACGATAGGGTATGATGAGGCATCAGTCCGTTATGCGCCGCTTGGCGAAGTTAAATTGCGTTTTTTTTTTTTATATGAGCAACGAAAATGAAAGAAGCCATTATTTTACACTTTTAAATAGGCTGCATTTTTTCCCATTGTTGATTGCTGGCAGGATATGTGAACTTTGTTGCATTTCACATTTTTTCACAATGACGTTTTTGCGATATCGCCCGCGTGTCTGCCATTTAATTGCGTGAGCTTAATTTCAGTGATCGCTCAATTATTATACGTATCTGCCAATTGGCCAATCGCCCAGTGGCCTGGCCACTTTTGGGTGTGGCGAAGGCTCAAATCCGAAACGAGTCGAAACGAAACGACCCCCACCTTAATTACTGAGTAATAGCTCTGTAACCAGGAACTTTTTTTATTTCTTCTGGCGCTGCTTCTCGCGAGACAGACACATAGGCAGACGGGCAGGAAATGAGCAATAGTATTTTTATTAAATATTTACCCAACTGAAAAGCGACTGTATGATGGAAATGGCAAATGGTATGCACTATTCAACTATTCAACTGTTTTGCTGAAATATTAGTTTGCCCAAGAATTTGCAACACAATTTATACCATTTTCAGTTGCAAGTGAAAGATGCACGTGTGCGAGATCGAGAGGGCGAGCCTCGAGCTATGCGTATACTGGTATATACGAGGTAAAATCAGTTAGCTGTCGGTGCATGCATAAAAGGCCCTCACAGCCTTACAGCCACTGAAGGCATTTGCCGAAATGCTGCAGTTTAACTCGGAGAACGACGGGCAGACAGACAGACAGACAGAGCGAGACAGCTACAAACAGAGAAGGCACCTGGCTTATTTATCTGAGCCGAGGGTAAGCACTTTGGCCACACTCAATGCATAGATTCGTTGGTGGAGAGGGCGAGAAAGTGGCTAAAGCCAGCTTCGTTCACCTTTGCAGCTGCAGCTGCAGCTGCACGTTTTATAATATTTATGCCGGTTGCCTGCCAACTGGACCAGCACTCATGAGCTTCCAACCAACTTTTGGCCAGAAGGAGGCTTGAAAAATGGCAGTGTATGTGTGTGCACACAACGTACTTGTAGGCTATGCTATGCATGCATATTGCCCAAAAGTAACACTCCACGCTGAAGTAGAGCATGCTCGGTGTGCTGCTGCAGGTTTGAGCACCGAACACACTCGACTGGAGGTGGGTGCAATTTCTAAAAATTACATTTAAAACTATTTTGCCTGGCACTCTGAACTCGGGAACTGAATAAATACGTAGGCGCCTAAGCAAACATGAAAACCAGATCAAAAGCAACAGCTACGGCAGCAGCAAATCCAGAGCGAAAAGCAGAGACAGTAGCTGCAGCAGACTGAGAAGCATAAACAGGGACAGCAGCAGGACAAGGCTGGGGCGAGATAGCAACAGATGCCACAACAATTGCCATTTAAATGGACAAAAAGAAAACACGAGAAACAACAACAACAACAACAAGAAAAACAAGTTGTGTACAAACAAGTGCAGGCATAGCACACGCATGAAAATGAAATCGCTCAGCCATGCTATGAGATAGAATAAAATGTAAATGACATACGCACATACACGAACACACACGCACACGCACACATGTGCATGCAAACATATACGAAAGGTTCAACCCAAGTTGAGACAACCGCATGGCCAGCTTACATGCTCATGCAGCTCAACATTTTTGACAGTGTATCATCGCAGCAAGCGCGCACAGTGGGGCAAGTGTGCAGCCTGGGAATGCGCACATCTTTCAGCAGTACGCAGCAGCTGCACAAATTGATCCATGGCTTGGAATTTTAACTGCTTTCTATTTCTTGCTCGTAAAGAAACTTGCTTTTATAAACAATTCCCCATGCCCAAGCCCCTGACTTTGTGCCGAACTGTTGCAGTGGCCGTTTGTTTTGCTTATTCCCATTTGTTGCTTGCTCACTCTTGTCCAAATTTATTACAGCCAAGGCAAAAAAAAAGAAACGGCAAACTTTTGTGCACTGACTTCTATTCTCTCATTTTTTTTCTCGATGTGAGTTTCCTCCTCTCAATGCTCGGAGTTTTTCTACAGCATTTTGCATTTTCGTCGTTTGTATTTTGGCCTTTTGTCACAAAGCTTTAACACATAAAAATGTTATTGCCCGATATGTAGTTGTAGCTTATGCTGATTTGTGTTGACCTAGAATTGTTGAGAATCACAAGAGAAGTAGAAGTGGAACAGCACAGAGAAACACAAGCATGAAATGTTATGGCTTTAAGACTGATTTAGGGCAGGTTCAAGCTGTGGCCTAGGACAATTCGAAAATGGAAATAAACAGCAGAATATGCAGCACATAAAAGTGTTTGGCCTTAAATGGAGTTCAGTATATTCTACAATTTGTAGAGATTTTCTCACAGTGTTTCCATAATATTAAAAAGATAATACTACTAAAATAAATTTCGAAAATTATGTTAAACGTTTCCAAATTTCCACTTTAATGATGTTCGCTTATTTAAAGGTACAACTCGCTTACTTTAGATTTGATCTTACGCCATAGGCCACTTAAGATTTTATGATAACGATTATATTACTTAAAGGGATAACCCTTTTGTGTAAAATTATCATCTCTTCTATCAAATTTTAATTGCTGCTCTTAACACTTAACGAGTCTGTCGAAAACGTTTTCGGCAATGTGCTTTGCCATTAACTTTATCCTTTATTTACCTAACCGTACTGCCCCGATATAAGGATTCACGGACGTTTCAACAAATTCTAACTCACACACACACACGTGGATAAGCACACACTCACACTGCGAGAGAAAGAGCGACTCGCACACAGTTTACACAAAGTTTTAACGGTTATCTGTTGTCTATCAGCAAATTTTATGCGATTTTGTTTACCTATTTTAATGAGAGCCGAAAAACTCCAGCACACAAGAGAGAGAGAGACAGAAAAGACTGAAGAGCGAAAATGAAAACGAAAATGAAAACAGTGGGCCGTAAAACCTAACGAAAAACCAGGTCAAAGTAAACAAAATGAAATAGAAGGAAATTTATGCAAAACTCAAAAAACGCACGAAAAGTGCGATTAAAATCAACTGCAAGTGGCCCGCTCGTGTGAGTGGATGTTTGTATGCCGGTTTCGAGTGTATTTGTGAGCATGTAAATATATTCGAGCGTGTGTGTGTGCGAGTGTGTGTGTGCGAAAATGGCGTGTGTTGTATCAAATTTAAATTCACAACAGTAAAATAATGAATTCTTTTGTTTGTGTTTTCTGCTTGTTGTCCATGCGAGCGTTCTACAGAAAGAAAAGCAAAACTAAACAAAAACAAAAAGCCGAAACAAACAAGAGGAGAAAAGAATTAAGAAATCTACATATATATGTATTTGCATTTCTTGAAGAATCAGATGGAAAGCGAAATAAAATTGAAGCGAGAGAACACCGATGAAATGGAATGAAAATGAACTCAACTTCAGGCGACTATTTTAGTTTTTAAACGTCTCGGGCTGTCTTTCTCCCTCTCTCTCTCTCTGTCTCTCTCTCTCTTTTCCTCGAATAAATGTTGAAATATAACTTCAGAGCGCAGACCGTTTCAATGGTCGCCCCAAGTTCCTTTTGTTGTCCGGCTAATTGTACGCCTTTGTGTCGGAATACGTAAAGGCAATTAAACTTTTCTATTCAGCTGCCAAGGCTCACATAATTACATAGCATGCCCGACAGAACTGAAAAGCAGTAAAAACGAAGCACGATGAACGAAGAATCAGGAGAGAAAAAAAAAATGAAAAATACACCAAACGAATTATAATTTGAGGACCCCCTAATAACGGAACAACATAATAGGCGCAAACAGGAAACTTTTGTTTCAACCAAGTGCAAGTGGGCGTTGCTGGGGGCGTGGCACTGCTTAAGGTGGTCACAAATCTGCTTGGGATGCTTCTCTTTGCTTCGCACGCACAGAATGCTAATAGCTTTATGCTCATATATTAAGCCAAACACATGCTCTGCATCTGTCTGCGGCCGGATAAGCATTTCGGATGGCTATCAATAAAACATTGCCTACTTTTCGGAGGGGGTGTGGCCTCAACCCATTACCTTAACTAGCCCGCACACGCTTATATTTAGCTTATTCTCGACTTTTTATGCTACCACAAAAGGCTCAGTGATGGCAGGCCGAGCTCTGCCGGGTCTACAAGGTCTGTGGAAATTTGTGCTGCGCAAATAACAGTAAAAGCAAATAATGCACAGCAAACATTTCATTTAAACAATCAACGTCAATGATCTGTAAACAGCAATGAAAAGGGTTTTTACTATGCCACATTTCGGTGGCAAACAAAAGGCGTGCACATGCATACATCATACATATACACAGCCACGCCCACACACACACACACACACTCGCAGTCGCCTACCCGCACGTGTATTGTCGTTGGCGGCCATTGTGCATCGCATAAACACACACTTTAAAAACACATCAAGCATACGTAGCGTTACCCGACGCTGCTGCGTGCGACGTGTGCAAGACACATTTGATACGAAGGTTGCTCGCGGCTTTCTCACTCGCTCGCTCGCTGTCGGCCCACAAGCCGTGAAAATGTTTTATTCAACGGCAACAAACCAAACTAAATAGAACAGAAAATTGTGTGTCTACAGTCGGGCCTGGCCGCAGCGCACACACACACAACAAGACAACTCCGAGCACAACAAGGGAAGTTCCGGCTTCGAAGTAGCGAAAAAGCAGCCGCGTTTTATTTTTTCACATCCCACACACACACACAAACAGATATATATGCGTGTAAGTGTGTATGTAAACGACGAAAACAAAAAACTAAAAATAAATAAGTCGAGAGCTAAAAGCTGCCTTTGGCATCAAGTGCGATGGGGCTAGGGAGCACTCCGGCAGAGTGGGATATGGTGTGCAAATAGCATTATATAAATAAATCCCAACCGGAAGATTTTAACTAATTATACAACTAAAGCCACTAGGTAATACAGAGCAGCGTAGAGTAAAGAAAAGTGCTGAAAATTGCGCAGAAATTTAATTTACTTCACTTGTGTACAGCAGCAGTGGCAGTGCCAGGCTGCCTTAGCCTTGCAAGCTGAATTTCAGCAAAATTGACAAGTTTTTTTCTCCTTCTTCTTGGCACACCCGTTCTTAACACGCTGGCAAACACATGTTTGCGGCGGCAGTCACCCTCTTCAGCCGGGCGGGGCAAACAGTCTGGGGCGGATGACGAGTTGCATCTTCTTGCGGCTACATGAAAATGCTCGAGTAATTATCAAGTGCTGCCTGCGTCTTGGCAGAGTCGGGCCACAAGTTGCCAGTTTGCTTGTTTTTTTGCGGCGCACTCGATACTCTCGTATGCGGCTCTGCCAGGCGACATTCCATCCGTCTTGCCTCGTTTTCCATCTTCTTTTTTCCTAGCTTGCCACTTTGCCGGCGAGTGCTGGTTGGCCCTTGGGGCGTATGCTCAATATTTTTGAGGCCAAATGTCGCAGGCAATGCGGGCACATTGTCAACAAACTTGAAGGATTATCAGAGTCAACAAACTAAAGGCAACTTAAGCCCGCTAGACGACTAGCTGGCTGGCTGGCAGGCTGGCTATCTTGGCCATAAGCTGCATATTTAAATATGCATTTACGGTGCAAACATTTGCTTGGCTAAATCAAGTTGCTGCCGGCCTGCTGCTTGCTGCCAGACTGCTTGCTGGTTTATTATTGCAGTCTTGCCATAAGCTGGCAACTAATAATTTAATTTAATTTTGCTGCATACACACAGAAGGAGAGAGCGAGAGAGAAAGCAAGTGAGAGAGAGAACCGTCTCCATGCATGTGCCTGCGGTCATTTGTGCAGAATTTAAATTTAATTTTGTTAATTTATTTGAGGCAATAAATTGGGCAGTAAAGACACATGTCAAGTCGGGCCAAACTACATTCTCATATGCATAGACATGTTAAAAATTCTCATATATATATGTGTGTGCGTGTGTGTGTGAGTTGGCAAAATTAGTGCTCGCTTTAATTGAGTTTGTTAATATTTTAGTAATTGCCAGTGTAGCATTGCATTGCAGCCGGAGCTGACGGTTGGTTGGGCCAGCCAAATTGCTAAATTGTTGCCTGGCAGCTGTCGGCCAATTTTATGCTGCCACGCTCCCTCTCTCTCTTTATGCCCCTCTTGCTGTGCGTGGCAAAAACTAATTAACTAGCATGCTATTTCGTTTCGCTATACTCGTATTTGCGTATGTGTTTTTTATGCTTTTGATTAATTTTTAACTATTAATATTTATGCTGCTTTACATATGGCGGGCGCTCGGCCGATCGACCGACCGACAGACTGACTGACGGCCCACGGCTTGCAGGGCATTTAGTTTAGTCGAGTAAATGAGTGAGAGAGCGGAGAGAGAGAGAGAGAAATACCGTGACATGCCGTGCACAAAGCAACGGGGGCATCCCTTTAATGTTTCCGGGTCAGTCACAGCAGTCGCTTCCCTTGAGCTTGTTGTCGTCGCTTTTGTTTGTCAGCATGGACGATGACACCGCCAGGCGAGTCATGCAAACGAGCAGACAGACAGGACAGACGGGCAGACGAACAGACGGGCAGACAGTCCGACAGTCAGACAGACATACAGACAGTCGGGGCTGGCAGCAGTCGAGCTGAGCTAAACTGGGCAGGACTTGATGGCAAAGGCCGCCAACTGCGCTTTTTACACTGAAGCTGCAAACAAAACGACTGTCCGTACGTCCCGCTTCCCGTGCTGTTGTGCGTCCATCGCTGTGCACTTGAGTGACTAAGCTGCAGCCGCACACCATCACAGCCAGGCTCGCGCCCGCAGCTCACCCACTCAGCCACCCATTCGAGGGCAGCTGAGTACCTCCTGCTCGCTCCGAGTCCGGGCACATTTGCGTGTAGACAAATTGAGCAGGACATTGAATTGTCAGCAGACCCAGCTACGCAACAGCCCTTGACGCCCTGACGGCCACGCCAGCACGCCGGCCATCTGGCCGGGCATCAAGGAGAGCCGCAAGACCGCCTCCCACCCACTTCCACTTCGGCTCGCTCGCTCGCTTGCGCTGCGGATGTCTCTGCGTTGGTTGATTATATTGTTGACGTTGATGTTGATGAAGCATGATTTGGACTTTCATCTTTATTGCATTATACTTAAAAACTATTAGCGCCCGACTGTGGCGGAGCTGCTTCCTCCTGTCGGCTCCGCCTGCTCCTCCATTCGCCCTGCAGCTGCGGTCTGCATAAAATGACTGCATTAGCTAAACTGACGTTGATGCGACTGAGGATGCAACGAGGACAGTGGACACTGATTTCATTTTTCAATGTGCATCATTAGATGACTTAAAGCATTTGCCGAGTGGAATTTGCACACGAATGCCGTCTCCGTCTTAAGTTATGACTTAAAATTTGACATCTTACTGGATGAGCTGCAGCGGCTGCCCAATTGACAAACACTCAAGCTGCAATTGTGATTAAATCATTGGCTCAAGGTGTCAATAATTGATTGAGGCATTTGCATTCGATATGAAACATCTTAATGATCGCAATAATAAATAACAAAGCGCTCGTTAGCATGTATTATGCTTGGAGAATATATTTAACCAGCTAGAAAATAATGTGCGCCAGTCGATAGACAAATAGCCTGGTCGCTAGCAAATCGACCACCGCTTGCCGCCCGACAGGCAGCGTGAATCTTGATAGAGATAATTTATTAATACCATCAACGACAACAATAACAATAAAATGTAAACAAACGACGGCTCGTTGGGAGCTTTCGCATAGCTGTAATAAAGGCAAAGCAGAAGATTGGTATTAGTGCGGGGTCTCTGACTATGATGGTAATTTTAAAACCCTTTATCATTCCCATTCGCGCTGAAAGGTGTTGCATGTCTCCGGCAAGTTCATTCCGACATGTTGATAAGGAATCAAAATCGCGCATTTACGGAATTTTATTGCAGACTGCTCTCAAGGCAATGGCAGGAATTATAAATTGTGGCCAACTGGTTGACCGGTTCGTTGGCCATTAACAATGGCCCAATTGTGCGGGGTAGATGATGTGGATCCCTTGGTTGCTTGGACAAAGCAACAATTCAACTGTGCCCTAATCATCTGTTCTGCATTGGCACAGCGTATCTATTGCCTGGCTGAACATTTATTGTAAGTTTCTGTCTCTCTCGCTCTATACATGTATTTATATTCCTTTCATAAGGACTCAACTTTGATGAGACCGGGCCCCGCCCGGCCACTCCCCACGCTCGCCGACACGGTGCCACTTGCCACTCCTCGTGCCGCTTGTTTACAATGAGCTGCCAGCACGCAATGGTTGCCCACATCGTTGGCATTGTTTGATTTTGATTTTCATGCTTAAAGGGCCAGCAATGAATATGATAATGACGACGTTGGCTATGATGATGATGATGATGATGATATACCGCATTCAGTTGTCAGTAATAACTCAATTGTGTTGATCTGCAGCTTTCGATAAGCAAACAGCAGAGAATGGAACAAAACTAAATATCTTGGCACTGCCCTCGTGTTCGTGACTCGTGCTCCGATTTGCCTGCTGCAGCACGTTTGCCTCGCTTGATTTGGCACCAATGCGTTGCGTTTAACACATAAAGCTGACAGTCAAATTATCATTGTTATTACTATCGAGACAGCTCGTGTTACTGCACCTATCAGTCGCCCTAATTAGAGTCGAGGCAATTCGCAAAGTGTCGCCAACTTTACAAAAAACTATTCGTCTCTCTATTCACACTCAATATCAACAAATCAATCAAATTGTCTGAAAACTCAAGACAAACGCAAGTCAGGGATCACGGAATCTTATAGAATCCATCTATAAGTATTATTCAAGTAATTGAATTGAGTTGTTATTGTTTGATTTTGACTGTGCCTGGCTAAATGAGAAATGAAATTGCAAATATTGATTCAGGCAAAAGTTGGGTAGATTTTGGTAAATAATTGCGGAACTCAAATTACCAGCGAACCCTACATCTCTCTCTCTCTCTCTCTCTCTCTCTCTTCCTTTCTTTAACTAACTCTCTGTCCTTTTGCCTTCACCTCTGCGGCGCTAATTAAAATTAAAGTTTATTGAAGCTTTTCGTTTGACGTCGCTCTCACACCTCTCCTAATAAGTGACGCTTTAAGGTTTCAGCATGGAATTATACAAAGTTGAGTTGAGGTTGGACTCGGAGTTGGAGTTGGAGTCGGAGTCGGAACCGGTAGCTGCCATAGAGTGTTCAAAATAATTTAGTTACTTGCTGCGAGTGCAGGTGAAGGCGCCTGTCGGAAACTTTACAACTTTTGGCCCCAACTGTTTGCACAATAGCACAACGACACACACACACACATATGTATAAGCTGTGGCTGTGGGCAAGGGGGCAAGGGGGCAAGAAGGCAAGGTGGCAAGGGGGCAACGGGGTTGTAAGTGTGCTAGGCAGCGCTGATTTACCATAACTCCAGACGACATTCGGACGTTATATTATTACAACAGCTCATCAAAGTTCGACGCGAGTGGCGAATGCGTGCCGTCCTCGGAGGTGAAACTTTATATAGTTCCCATTCACACAGACACACACACACACACACCTGCATATGCATAAGTATTCACACACTTATTTCTGCGTCGATGTAGACGTCCACAGCGGCGCTGGCGTCGCTAATGTAGATGTAAACGCTGCGCCGCCATCGCTCCCCCAGGGTATGTGGCAAACGAGCCTTCACTTTTATCAAGCAGCCCGTTGGGTATTTGTGCAGCAGCTATGGTAAACTTTGTCGAATGCCGTGCCGTGTGGTCTTGCTGCTATCAGGCCGCGGGGCAGCAGCAGCTCACCTGCAACTCACCTGGCATTTAGTCAAAAAGTTTTCTCCTGCTTTCGATTTGCTGGCCTGGCCGTACCAGGCCGTGGCCAAAACGCAAATTGTTGAAAGTTTGCACTAAAGTCGTTGATTTCATAGCCAAGAGTCGAGTGTCGGGAGAGCTGGGACAGCTGGTAGAGTCGGGTGAGTCGGGAATCGCGCGCTGAGAGCTGAGCTCAACTCGTTCAGAAAGTCTACCCAAGTGGTTGACGTGCATCGACTGAGTTGTGGAGGCGGCGCACACTTAATTGAGTCAAGTTGTGGCTGTGCGAAAGCGAATGCCGGCGAAATGTTTCGATATATTGCTGTTACTTTTGTTCTGTAAGCCCTTTCCCTCTTTCCTTTCCATTGCAATTCCTTCAACTTCATCATCTGCCCCGTTGAAAATTACGTGAATAGGCGCAAGTCGACTGACTGCAGCCAGCCGAGTCTACAATGAATACTCGCCATAATTTCAGGCAGCTTCCCCTTCCCAGCGTCCCCATCCCCCATCACTCGATCACGCTCGACCAGTGACTTTGCCGTAGGGAGGTAACGAAACTAAAATCCTGGCCCAACCCAGGAGAATTGAGTGCGCTGCAACTGCAGTCAAACAGTTGGCGTACTCAGGGGCTTTTTAATTGTCTGTTTGGGTGTGTGTGTGCGTGACAGCGACAGCAAGTGTGATAGGAAGAGATGCAGAAAGAGGCAGACAGGCAGACAGAGAGAGGGTAGAGAAAGAAAGAGATAGAGCAGCAGCAGAGAACTTGCAATTCGATTGTTTTCTTATACAATGCATTTGGTTTGCCCACATTTCACTGTCTACTCTGTACATACCCTTTCGACAGAGAGATTATTGAATAAGTCACTTCAAGTAGAGATTCTTCATTTTAAGTATTTTTATAAAGAATTAATAAAAAGCTTTCACCTGGTTTATGCTGCTGTACTGCGCTGTAAACTGTGATAAGGTTTAGCTCGGAAAGGGTAAGCTCGCTGCGGTTATCTGCTTGGCCATAGTTTTTCATGGTTGTTTCTTATTTTTTTGTTTGTATTGTTGGCAGCAGAAGCAGCAGCAGCAGCATAGCCAGAACCAGAGCCAGGGCCACCACTCAATTTATGACATTTTGACAGCAGTTGTTGCAGTTGAATCAGAAAGTTGCTCTCCTGAGTAATTGCACAGCTTTTTCACTTACAAACGCGCAATTTAGTGGATTGCGTTTTGTGCCGCTGTGCAACGCACACATAGGCAGACACACACACACACACAAGCAGACCAGAAAAGCTTCAGCTTCAAGCCAAGACAATGCTTAGACTCGTATTGTTGCCAAATATTATAGAAATCGCAATCATTTTTAAAAACTGTATATAAAAATGCCTAGCCTAAATATTAAATACTCTTCGAAATTTGCGAAAAATCTCTTCAAGTTCCCTGAGCATACAGTTTGCCCCACTATGCACAGATGCACCGTAAAAAGTTTCATAATTCGCTTGTGCGTCAATTCAGTTATACTAGTCGGCCACGTTGTTTCTTTTCGGGCTTCCAGTAATCTGTAATAAGAAACTTTTTGAAATGGAGCATCATTAATTTCGACCCGGACGCAACTGAAGAGTGCCAAGCCGAAGGCAAACGGAATGTCAAAATTATAGCAGACATAAGAGCATACATAACCGACAGAGCGCGGGAGTGAGAGCGAGAGAGGGCGACAGCGCGCTATTAAGCATATACGATGTTTATATATGCACTTACGTATATGAGAGGCCACACGGCCACATACAGTTGTATGTCTGTATGCACATATATTTGACTTGGCGTCAAAGTGAGCAAAACACACAAAGTCTTGGATCTCAAGTATGCTACATGCTCCATGTGGTTGCTGTGTGTGTGTATGTAGGAGCGTGGGCGTGTGCGTGGGCATGATATTAATTCAACAAATTGTTGTTTAACAAGATGAGGAGGCACGAAGGCAGCCGCAGTGTCGCGGCAGTTAAAGTGCGTGGCACCCTGCACCTCTTCGCTACCCTTGCCCTGCCCTGCCCCACTTCTGCTTCTGTTTCCCGTCACCTTTCACCGTGTTAATCGCTTTATGTGCAGCGCGTAGATGTCTTCTTTAATGCTGCAACTGTGTGCGTGCTGCTCTTGCGCATAGTATGCGTGTATGCGTGCATGTGTGTGTGTGTGTATGCCTGCCTGTGTACGTACAACAACCTAGGGCAATATACGCACAGCTGCCAAAATTTCTTACCTTCATTTCATGAAATGAAACAATTAGGACAAAAAGTTGCTTCGTGTCTGCTGCTCGTTCAGGCTAAGGACGGCGTCTTTGCCAGTGTGTGTGTGCCTGGGTTTGGCTCGGATACGTAACCCTTTTTTATAGCTCGACAAACATGTGTACGCTTGTAAACAAGGCTGCTGTGTGTGTGTGTGTGTATGTTGCTCTGTGTGCGTTTAATGACAAAATAATTAGAAAACTTTTTGTGTACTTTGTAGCTGGAGCTGTGCTGATGTGGCTGCCTCTCTCGGCCCCCGCCCCCTCCCCCACACACAGCCTGCCCCGCAGCGTCACCCCATCAATGTCACCGCCAATTTGCCACTGTAGCAGTAGCGGGAACTGTGTCTCTGTGTGTCTCTGTGTGTGTGCCTGCTGCTGTCGTTGTCCCATGGCGGGAGGCGTGTAACTAAATGCGATACTTGAGCTCAGTCACAGACACACACACACACACATCTACTTGCAAATTGTCCTGCACAAAAACAATTGTAATGGCAACAAGAAGCTTGGGCAATTACCTGGCGTAGGCCCCAGTAGGGGCAGAGGGGCTGGGGCGGTGAAGTAATTCAAATGCTATGTTAATGTTCAATTTTAAGTAACGTTGACATATTTCACGTCGACACAGCGAGCAGCAAGCACACCGGCTCATCGGGCGTATGAGTTATTTTTATGTGCGGTTGCTTAAGGGGTAAGCGGAAAAAAGGGGTCAAACCCAACACGCACACACACACGCACTCGCACCCGCACCCGCACCCGCTCACACTCTCGCCTTGCCTAGTTGTGTTCTGCGAGACGCACACAGATTTGTTATCGATTTTTAATTAGCATTGAATTAATGCAATTAATAGTTATTAAAACCCGCCCGCAGCCAGCCGAGTGTGGCTAATTGCTTATTATATAAACCCGCTGAGAGTGAGTCAATTGTTCCGTCTCATTCCGCTGAAGCTGCTGCCAGCTGCCATTGATGGCGGCCACTTGGCATTCAGCTAGTAAATACTTGAGCATATGGCACACACACGCACCTGCACATATATTCGGAGACAGTGCGGATCAAGCGGCAAACATTGATGCTGATTCAAATGTTGGTAAACAGGTTGCCAGCCAGCCAGGCTAAATTGAATGCTAGGTAAATATAATATATGTCCAAAGCAGCGACTATACGCGCTTCCCATCCACACTACACAGCGCGCTGTCTGAGCAATCCCTGCCCGTCCACGCTGCGTATGCGTAACGCAAGAGTAGCTAGTCACGAAAGCGGCGCGCTAGAACGTGGCAGCTCTCAAACGGTTCAACTTGCTCGATGCCTTTAGCATGCTGAAGTAGTGTGCGTGCGGGTGTGGGTGTGTGCGTGCAGATGTTTTTACTGGAGTGCGTGGCGAAACACTTTAACTCGCTGAGCAAAATAGCAGCACGAAATGGCAACTCGACTGAGGGCAACTGATGGCCAACAAGCACACACTCACACACACACACGACAATGTAAGCGCAAATGGCCCTGGCAGAGAGTGCAAAAGAGAGTGTAGATAGCAAACTTGCTGTAGATACACACACATACATACATCGTTCATCTTCTGCTGTACTTTGACTACCGAGACGAGATTTCATTAAAGAAAAAACCGATTTGCAATTTCAAAACGAGTCAAGTTAATATCTATGGCAAGTCCATTATGTGGCCAGATTCAAAGTGGAAACCGCCTGCAACCCCGCGCCAGATCCCTACATATGTTCCCAAGTATTTGCGAAGCAGCAGGGAGGGTTGAACTCGGCAGAAAAGAAAAGTTGATTGCAAACTTTCTCGGACCACGTCGAAGGCGACTATGTGAGCTTTTGGGTTCGCCAGTTGATTTTCGAACAGTTGAGTTGAGTTTATTTTGCCAGCAAGCAGAGTCTAGCCAGGTGTTCCAAGCAGCAGCAGGTGTGATGTAGGGCGGTCTAGGCATATATTTTTACAGCGTGCCTGCGATGCGACCAAGTCGAGCGTGAAATGTTGATGAAGTAGCCAGAGAACGTACATAGTACTACGATAGTGCTACATGCTACTCGTACATGCCACATGCCACTGCAAAAGTTTTTCGGCTGCTGCAGTTCGGTTACGGGTTTTGGGCTTTGTCTAAGCGCAAATTAGTTGTTCACCAGGTACACACACACGCACAACAAGGGGTCATATACTGGGGTACTCTTCTTGTAGTTTCACTTCTTTTTTTGTTGACCAAAAGTTTATGTTGTGCATAAAACAAATTTATGTATAGTTAGCTGCTTGTTGCACTTTTTTATGCCACTTGTCCCATATGCATATAAATAAAGCGATAAAAAAATGCACAGTGAATCGCAATACAAAAAAAAATATAAAAATGAAACTACGTACAGCTCGGAGGGAGAACAGCAAAAGTTTTGCAACTAGAGCATGACATGCTGTAGCCCAAAAGGGTTTGGGGCAGGCAGCACAGCCCACACGTTTGGATGCACCGTTGCCTGCAGAAGTACAACTAGAATAACTGCCGAACAGGCTACACAGGATTCAGTTGCAAGGACAATGTAACCATGTTAAACAACAATCAGAGTGGAAATACAAACCACTCGCTGGTAATTTTGCATGCAACGCTTAATGTCTGTGGCAAAAGTGCCGCTGATTTGGCCAGACAGCAGCAGACAACAGACAGCTGCTGCTTTTTTTTTTTTTTTTTCGGTAAGTTTTTTTTTTGTTGTGGTTTTTTGGTATTTTTTCATTTTTGCTTTCTGCTTGCGTTTCGCCGCGCCTGATCCCCTGCAAAACTTCAGCAACACAGTTTCGCTGGCGGCAGCAGCGTAAATACAACTACAACAACTACAATGGCATCAAATTAAACGAAAACTATAGAACATTTGCTGCAGCGGCAGCGGCGCATTGGCGCACTCGAAAATTTGAGTGAGTGGCTGCCTGCCTGCATTAAAAATCCGGCAGCCTGCAACCCGCAGCCAAACAGGCCGGGCAGGAGGCAGGAGGCAGGAGCAGCAGGGCTGTTTGGGGCACTCTGCAGGGCCGGCAGGCAGGCAGGCAGACAGGCAGGGCAGGCCGGCTGGCTCGTGAGTAGCTTGCCAAAATGAACAACACTGTGGCGAAATCCAATCCGTAGTGGGCTCCTTTCTCGTTGTGGTTGTTGCTGTTGCTGCCGCCGCAGTTGTCTAAAGTTTGAAGTGCGCATAATAAGGCGGGCAGCGTCAGAGAGCACAGCAACTATGGCAAATTAGTCGCTGCGCATTGGGGGCGACAGGGCGTGCATGTTGAGTAGTAGCTTTGTGCCCCTCCCCCACCCGCTGTCCCCGCACACGCCCACAGCAACGAACGCTGGCTTTGTTCGGCCAGCCTTGAGTGGCCTGCACAGACGAGTGTCGTTGGCAACCCTGCTTACTTTGGAAAGTGAAACTAATTTCGGTTTCATTACCAAAATTGTTAAGAGGCCAGTTAGACTGAATTTCATAGAGGAGCTGCCGACTTACAGGATAGTATTCTCATACCTTGTGTAGTTCCATATATATTTCCTATGCAATTCTGAGAGATTGAGATTCGTAGTCAGAAAAATAAGTGTTTAGCATGACGTTTCCTAATTAAAAGTATTTAAATAGTTTACATTATAAACTATTAAAACACAAAATGGATGGAAAAACTTTGTTCCATAGCTTGCATAATAAATAAAATAAGGGTTTTACATAAAAACCTTTCTAATTTTTGAATTTACAGCTAATAAAAAACATAAATATTAGATTTAAACCATTTGTATACCATACAAATTTATAGAAAAATAAGAAAAATGTAATTTGCCATACAGGCACCTTCGAAAAGTGGAAAGAAAATATTATAAATTTTTTTAGAAGTACGGTATAGTAACCATCGTGGTATTGTAGGACAAAACTACTTCAATTGAAATTTAAATTAACGCATAATATTTAATAATAAAGGTTTAAGTTTGTTTTTTGCAACTGAATTAAAATATTTTTCATCCCTAAATATTCTCTAGAAATTTCTGACCCTAATTGGTCTTGATCACACACGTTTTCGTTATGTTTTCCAATGGTTTCTTTCTTGAAAAATCTGCAATTCATAATTAACTCTCGATTCGGCGTGTTCTTCTCTTTTCAGTCTTTCTTTCGCAGCTGCAGCAAGGGATTATGTGCAACCGCGTGGCAGTGTGGCAGCAACGAACACAATAGCAACTGAACAATGCAACAATTTGCGCAACGCACACACCTCAATATGATGCGGCGTCGGCGGCAACTGCATAAAAGTTATGCCCCAGGAAAAAAGTGTACATGAAAGAAACAACTTAATTAGTTGTTGTGCGTTGCAGCGAAAGAAGCGAAAAGAGTAGAAGGAGAAGGAGAAGCTGAAGCAGAAGCGAAAAAACCGCCGTGCAACGAGACGAGTGGAACAGAGAGAGAGAGAGAGAGAGAGAGAGAGAGAGAGAGAGAGAGAGAGAGAGCAAGAGAGAGAGAGGCAGAAAGTGTTGAAAAGTGGAGCAAGCGCAGCGAAAGTTCTAAGGAATATTTGCTCATTTCGCTTCATTAGTGTTAGGAAGATGATGAAGGCCAACTGGGGCTGCTGCGGTTGCAACGGCCACAGCTGCAAGTGCAACAACGCACTGAGCTCCCCTCGGCAACAAAAAAAATAAAAAAAAAGAAGCACAACTTTTGTTTTCACGTGCGCCGCTGAATAATTGTGCGCATTACAAATACTCGCGCGGGTGTGTGTAAGTTAGCGAACTTGTGCAAAATAAAACCAATAAAAAATCGTGGCAAACAAACACAAATACATACACTATAACTCGATATATACATACATCTAGGGTTATTACAATCTAGTTGAACACAATGGATTTGCTGAAATCGAAGGCTGAGCCAGCAGCTGGCTACGCGACCAGAACTAAAAGGAGTTCGCGCACTTCCGATACCCTAAGGACTTCCACAATGCACGTAACAACTTCCTATGGCCAGCAGCAGCAGCAGCAGCAGCAGCAACACGAAGCGAGCAGCGTGTGGCGCGGCTATTTGGCGCTATTCACAGTGCTGCTATTCGCAGCACACATCAATATAACTTCCGGTCAAATCGATTGGGACGACGACGATGATCCAGGTGAGTGAGAAATGCGCGTTGCGAGTCGAACGTCGAACAAAACATTCAAGAGTCAAGCTTGCCATCGTGCACGCCTCGATTCCAGCTTAAGCGCTGTGATTTGCATAAATTTGCAACGTTTCTCACAGACAAGCCAGACGATAGTTCAATGGAAATAATGGTAAACCTCCCCTTGCTCCTACTCCTACTCCACAAATACAAGCGCGAGACAGGAGCTTTAGCAAGGGCATGTCTCAGCAGGTGGGGGGGGGGCTGGGTGGTACGTGGCAGGGGGTCTCGTGTAATGAGGCAAAGTTAGATGCCCAAAACAGACAGCAACAGAAGCGTTTTTCAATTGGATTTCTGTTATGTTTTTGTAATTAAGTTATATCGCCATTACGTATACGCCCCGCCAGCCCCGTCGTCAGCTCCGCCCCGCATCGAGTATTTTAATTAATCGCAGATTTATAGCTTGAGGTAGTGCGAAACTCGTCTACACAGTTGCGTCTGCTTCTACCCCTCTAACCATCCCTATATTTACGTGTTTAAATGGAATTTTAATTATTCAAAAGCTACAATTTAAATATTTAATTAATTCATAACTCTGACAGTTTAATTGCGAGTTTGCCATAACTTTGCCAGTGGTGGGTGTGGCCCGAAGTGTTTCCACTTCGAACACAAGTGGCAACAATAACAAGCGAATGTGAGCAGCGCATCGAGGCGGCAATACTTTTATTTATTTACATTTCGTTTTGTTCACTTCGGGAGCAGAACAAGAAAGTTACGCCAAGTTGTTTGTGGCGAAGAAATGAAAGAAAAGATAACATAACTAGGTGACCTTAAAGCATGATTTAATAACTTTAATGCATGAGCTTTAATAGCATTAAAAAGCAAGTAAGAAAGTTACTGAACTGTATTATTTACTTTTATTTACTTTGCAATAAATATTAACACAGACATTCAAATATACTGAGTATGCCAAGTTATTTGTGGCGAAAGAATTCAGGAAAAGATAACATATATAGCTTACTTTAAAGCATGATTTAATAATTATAATGTTATTAAATTAAAAATCAAGCAAGCAAGCTACTGCCCTGTATATTATGCAGTAAAAACTGTAATGGCGTCCAGTATTAAGACATATTATCACTGACATTTAAATAAATTGGGCTTGCCAAGTTTTTTTGAGCTGAAGAAATTCAAGAAAAGATAGTATTATAAGGTACGATTTAATAATTGAAATGTATGAGCTTTAATAATATGCAGAACAAAGTAGCCAGTGCTGCGTATTAAAGTATTGCATACTTTTAGAGCTAATAGCGTGCAATATTAAGACATATAACCACAGCCATTTAAATAAACTGAAGACGGAGACATGAACCATATATTTCAAGATTAAGATTATTATAGTATGCAATTATAAGATGTTCATTCGTGTTTCCATTCTAACCTAGGGGGCTCTTATACCTCCCACCGTGCCTTTAAATTATTTTCAAGGGGCGTCGTTCGTGTAGCTTCTTTATCGCTGGTTCCAAAACCAAATTTATTTGTAATTAATGTTTGAAACGAAAATTCTCCTTTGTGTGCCAAAATCACAGATATTGTCTCATCTATCGATTTTTGGTCATTCTGCGGTACAACACACACCGACAACACACAGAACACACGCTTTTAAGCTAACGATGCAAACTGAAAATGTTGACAACAAACATTTTTCAAGCTGTGCACGCGCTGTCCTTTCTGTCGCATTTTCTGTTCCCATTCCCATCCCCATTCCCGTCCCGTTCCCGTTCTCGTTCACATTTTCCCTGTTCGTGTTGTCGTAGCGGTAGGTAGACCAGCCTTGAACAAGTACACAGCTGCACAGACACACAGCGTGTGTGCTGACGAGTTGATGGCCCGTCGGGGCCCCGCTTCGTTTAAATAGTAGCAGAATATGTAGGCGGCCCGCTGTGATTCCATTTCGGTTTTCCGTTTGCCACAGCGAGCGAGAGAGAACTTTTTTATTTCACTTGAAAAATATGATTTTGCATAAATTTTGATACAAGCATCGCGGTTTTGGGGTGCAAGACTGCTGATAAGCGTCGGCATTAGCTCGCCGGGTTCTGCCTGACAACGATAGGCGGAACTGGGAACTCGCCAAGAGAGTGAGACATAAAAAATTACAGAATCTAGCCCATGTCAAACAAGCAGTAATATCAGCTGCCAAATAAGCCCAAGTTAACAGCCTGACTGACCCAATACCCTGTTTTTTAGAGCAAATTTCAAAAGAAAAGTAAAGAGGCCAAAATTATTTGACACAGGCACAGATATACCTCTCAAATACCCTATCCTAGTACAGGGTATAGGAATTCACAAATTTACGCAAGTTTTTAGGGTATGCCAGGCCATAAACAACTGACTTGCGACGTCCAACGACGACGAAACGAAACTGTAAAATTATGAAATCGTAAAAATATTTTTACGATTACATAAAAAACTTGCAAAATACTATAGGCGTCGGGGGCGTGGCCAAAATGAACCAGCCCCAGACACAGACCGTGTCGCCGGCAATTGCGTGATAGCACAGAATTTAACTGTAGACGTACTCAGACCACTCCGGGTTGTAGTATGACTTCATTAATTATCAAATAGCCCAGCTTGAAAATGGCAAAGAGCGAAACCCAACCATAGCAAATGCCCCACTCGAATGAAACTCTCCATATATGCCATATTCAAATTACGTATGTCACATAGCTGGGAATTCGGAATGTATTCGAGAGCCAAAAGCACATTTGAACGATTTCATTAAAATTCCGTCACACAGGGCACACACACACACACGCACTCAACAACATGTGTGCGGATGTGAATATGTGAAACTTTGCGGCTTTAACCCTTATTAGCCGCCGCTTCCGCTTGGCCATAATTCATGTTGTTTTCATTTGTTTTGATTAGCAAACTAATAATACCACAGGATCTCGAGAGTCTTTCGCATTCTCTCTCCCTGTTCACGTGGATTGTTTGGCTAGCGAATCATAGTCATAACGTGACTCGAGTAGGGCAATAAAATTTGAGTATTTTTCTACACACTCTCCCGCTATCTCTGTCTCTCTCTCTTGTTTTATCCAGCCATCTCGTTCGCGCGCTGTTGCGCTGTGCGTGTTTCACTTGCCATGCAAACAGACCTGTGAAATGTTCTAGTATACTCCTACCTGCCTATGTGTTTGTGTACTCGACACAAGCCTGCAAAGCGCAGCACTACACTAGACTACACGAGCAGGGCAGAATTTTAATTTATGCCGTGTTGAGTGCGTTATGCCCCAATTCTCTTAGCGAGACGAGAAAGAGAGAGCAAGAGAGAGAGAGAACGTGGCAGTGCCGTGTGTACACTTTAGATACAGCTGGGCCTAGATACCCCCATGAGCTTGCTGTGTGTGTGTGTGTGTGCCCCGTTATAAGTCAAACCTCAAATCGGCACTTCTGGCGCGCGCTCTATAGCTCATTTTGTTGTCGCTATTCGCCGTTCGCAGTTCCCCATTCGTCACTGATTGTTGCCGCTGTCGTAGCATGGCGCAACAAAATGTTGGATTTTCCCTAGACACGCGATATTTGCCTTTGCCACTGTATCAGATATCGCGTGGCAGCAGCAGCAGTATATGGCACACTCGCACACACACTCACACACCCACACAACACACAAACATATGTACAAATTATAATGCATATTACATATTTGATGAAACACATTCAATCATTCGTCTTACCCGCCGCCCGCCCGACTCGGCCAAAAGTCAAGCCAATAATTACGCATTGCTGCCGTGTGGTTATTTTTAATGATAAATGACCCATGGCAAAAGTGTTGGTAATTTCTCACAGCGCCTATGCCGAAAATTTCACTTGAGTTTGCCCCATAAGCTTCTGCTGTCTGTGGTGGGCGTGGCACTAATGTTGTGTCAAAAATACTTCACATTGCCCTCAAGAACGTGTTCATATGGTACGATGTTTATTAATGGAGCGACAAGCGACGAGATGGGAAAGAATAAGGGAAAAATTGCTTGCTCCATATGCGCCAACACAATTTGTCATTTGTCAAGTAACATCATAATTAACCTTCAGTACGAGTACGTTAGTCTTAGTCTGCTGTTAGCCCACTGCATTATGGTAGCAAATATTCTTAATGCGAACTCATTAGCAGCGACTACACAGAACTTATGAAAATGCACTCGTTATACCCGATATTTATAGAGTAGAGGGTTATTATAAGTTTGTGCAAGCTGAAGCGTCAGCGTCTGTCTGTCTATATATAAGCTAGATCTCTGCTGTCTATTTATAACCTAGATCTCTGCTTATTACAAGAGCTCGAGCTCTCAAATTTAATGAAAATATGTCGTATAATTAATTTTTACAGTTTGAATCTGCTCGGTTCGCCACGACCTCCTATTCACAGCAGTAAATCTTAAAAATCCAAATAACAGTTTGATTTACACAACTATTTATATTTGTTGATTTCTGCCGCACCCAAAAGTAGGCAACACAAAATACTTAACGTATACGTTATTTCGAAGAACGAACATGTGGCTGTATAGAGTCGGTAAAGTAGAGAGGTAATATCTCATACTTAATATTTATGAAGCAGAAACCTTTAAGTTCTTGACCTGCATTTAAATTAGCCAAAAAGTGCTTTCTACTGCAACTTAAGCAATCAAAACTGTGGAAATGGAAATAAAACAGACCGAATGTCATGCAAAATGTGATCTCACGAAATTCTCTTGTCGCTGTCGCTGTCGCCGCTGGCAAACCCAAAACTGTTCACTTCGGCGGAACGTATAAATTTTCTATTGATTTATGCCAAGTTTGCATGCCATTTTTTCCGTTTTGCATAATTTCTGCTGCTGCTGCTGGCCAAATTGCAGCGAAGTGCAGTGCACTGGCGCAAGGCCGCAGCCCAAAAAGAGATACGGCTTGGCCCAGCAAAAACGTTCCAGCTGAGGCTGAACTGGCGCTCGTGAACTGGTGGGTTGTGCGGGACACACTCGCGGACAAACACAATTGTTGCGACAGTCGGCGGTCGACCAGGGAGGTCTGCACTCTCCGCTCGTTACTCTCGTGTCTGCAGCAGCCGCATTGGCCGTGACAGTGGCAGCGACTGCGACTGCGACTGCGACATGCAGCATGAACTGCGTTGATGGAGTTATCCATTTATAGCTGCATTTGCATATAGCGCCGTCGCCGTCGCCGTTGCCGCGTACATTGTCTCTGATTGCCGCTGGGCGGAAGCGGCCAACGAGACGCTGACACATGACATGGAAAAATGAAAAGGAAGCAGTCTGCTGCCTGCCTCGTTCCCAGTGCATGCCACATCCAACTGGACAACTGCACGGCCGCTGGAGATACGAACAAATGGTCAAAGCGTTTGGCTTTGGGGCGACACAGCTGACAGTGGCAACTGGCTGCAACAATTTCTATATATCACATGTAAATATGGCGATCTACACATGCCCCACTCTAAGCGCTAGTTGCAGTTGCTGTTGTTGACTTGTGCTGCAGTTGCGTGCTGCGTGCAGTTAAAAGTCAAAACCATGTTGCACACATTCATCATTTAAAGTAAACAATTTTTGATTAATCGCCTCCACTGGTCAAGCAAGCTGGCAACCCTGGCAAGCTGCACTCCCCTTCACTCGCAACATTTTTCCAATTGCTGAAAACGGACGACAAAAAATCCACTCTCGAGCACGTACAACGGAAAAGAGTCCCCAAACAGCAGGCAGCAGGCGGCAGACAACATGGAAGGCAGTGAGAGTTGATAGGGAGGAGTGGTTAGTGGTCTCCGAGTGGCATACGCTACACATGTATACAAATTGTAGTTGTGCAGCTGCGCCCACACATCCACAGAGAGAGAGAGGGAGTCGACTCCGACTTGGCTTGCAAAGCGAAGCGGCCCAGTTGGAAATTTGTAACATGATTGCTGACCGCCACAGTCAGGCATCAGGGCAGCAGACAGCGGGACAAGCAACAACCGACTACAGACAACAGCAATTTCATGGGCGGGGCGCGGGGGCAGCGGCAGGCGAACAACGCATTTGACTTTTGCATATTTGACTCTTTCAAATGCGGTTAGCTTGCTATGGGGCTGTCTGGCTTATGCCAAAGCAATTTGTGCCGTCAACCGTTGTTAAACTTACAACTTATCAAACTTATCATAGGAGCGGAGACGACGGCGACCCAAGGCCACTTAATGTGGCCTCCCCATCGTGAATTTCAATACATATTAAACGGGTTATGCCGCAAAAGGATTACAACACACTTTGTTGGCCCAAAAAGCATATCATTATGCTTAAACAATTTTTTGACAACTTTATTAGGTTTCGTTTTGTGCGGGACAAAGTGGGAGAGCCGGCGCGAGACCCAAGCAGCGTACAGACCCAAAAGGGTTCCATCAACTACTACGAGGGGCGTGCGAAAAATTCCAAACAAATAAATAAGACAAGCTTGTTGCAAAGGAAATTGCTATGCGGCATGCGTTGGCCAGAGCAAGAGTGGAAATGAGAGACACGGAGAGAGAGAGAGAGAGAGAGCAAACTATTTTATAGCTGCTGCGTGTTGTCGTCAAGGTTCACGGCTGGGGAAAAAGGTTAACAAGGATGCTGCTGCTCAACTTGGCCAAAAGCTGAGCGAATAAGTCAACGCAGCAGAATGTGTCAAAATGCGCAATTTATTTAATTTTTAGCACACGCTGCTGATATGGGATCGACTTAAGCCGGTTCCGTCTTGGGTTTTGAGTCGTAGTAAAGTCATTTTCATACTTTGTTTTCTCTGTTTCTCTCTCTCTCTCTCTTTCTCTCTTTTTCTCTCTCTCTTTCTCTCTGTGTCTGGGTTTGTGCGTGTGTCTCTGCTTGTTTTTTCGCTGTGCCGATTTGACTTGACGCTATTTAAGCGCAAAACTTTTAAGTTGCTTGGCAAAAGTTTTGCGAGCAAAATAAATTGGATTAAACCAAAAAGATGGCACCAGCGCGGCCATAAGGCAACGTCACAATGTCCAACAACTTGCCAACTTAGTTTGTTTTTCCATGCTGCTTTTCAATCCCATTTGCTCGCTTCACCCGTTCTCGCACAGACCCAAAAGCTCTGGCAAAACATATAATTTTCATTTCATTTGCCATTTTTGTTTCTTCTACGAGTTTTTTCTTAGTTTTCGCACACACACCCACACACACACACACACAAATGTAAAACGAATTTGAACTGGCAAACTGCACGTGGCTCGGGGCAACTCGGAAAGTTCTCTGCGTTTTTCGGGTTCAACTCATTAGACAAATGAAGGAAAACTAAACGTACTCTAAGCGTATGTTTACCCAAAGTATTGCTCGCTGGGAAACTTTATATACATTCCTCCCCTCCCCATCCCACCGGATCTGACTCTGGCCAAATCAAATAGGGCAACAAAAAAGTTACGTTGCGACCCCACAAAGCCCGAATAACCATAAATGTCAAAGTCAGGCAAAAGTTTGCATAGTTTTTGACTTTCAGCACAAGCACAAGTGACCGTAGTAGGCGTCGCAGTCAGGACGGAGCTGCAGGCGGGTTGGGGGCAGGAGTGGCAGCGGTCTGGCTGGGGGTCATATGGTTGACATATTTGCCGGAGGATTATTAATTGAAACAAGTTAATTTTCGCAGAATATTGGCCAAGCAGCAGCAGCAAGACGTCGCACACACAAGCAACCCAAAGCCGACAGTGTCAAAGCAGTTTGCCAAAGGCTGCGCCACGCCCACAAGCCATACAGACAGACAGCCGACCAGTCGGGCAGTCGGGCACCCGAGCTAAGGGCTCTTTGCTAACAAGCGGCACAAAAACAACCAACAACACTGACAAACAAAAAGCTGACACAAAGTTATTAAGAGACATCATGTTGCCTCCTGCCCGGCTCTGCCGCCTTCGGTTCGGCTCGTTTTCTTTACGCTCTGCTACGAAAGGATAAACTTTTCATATGCTTTCATATTAAACACTGATGTATGGCACATATATGTGTGGTTATTTGGCATATGCATATCTGGCGCAGATAAAGTTTGCCACAAAAACAACTTTTAATTAGCATTTAAAGACAAGACGATTCGGTGAAAGTGGCTGGCCACGCTTTGCCGCATAGGCTTGCCAGGCAGACTGTAGGGTGCAGACTGCAGGGTCAGCAAGTCGGGCAATTTGGCATTGCAGTTAATGACCAGCAGCAGCAGCAACAGCGGGAACAGTAGCTACAGCAGTCGCAGCAGCAGCTACAGCAACATCGGCAGCAGCAGCAGCAGTTTTAAAGTGAAATCCGGCGACTACATAACGCACACACAGGCATAAATATATCTCTCTATATTAATATACATATCTATGTATATATCCCATAGTATACTTATAGTTTGGTCTCATTATTTATGCCTCAAGTTATGCTGCTAACAGCACATAAACTGCCGACTGCAGCGGCGGCGGCGGCGGCAACAACAGCAACAGCGCGGCAACAGCAGCAGCTGCCCGACCGCAGCAGCCGCTCCTCGTAAACTCGGGGTAATCCACCGCAGCTACGGCAGTCGCTGTAAATAAGTACTAAACTTTACCACGCTTGTCTGTTTTTTGTTGCTGCTGCTGCTGTCGTTGCTGCTGTCGTTGTTGCTGCTGCTGCTGCTGCTGCTGTTGCCGATGCCAAGGCGCAAATGTTTTGTGAAATGCGCTCAAGTCATAAATTTTACACAACACTAGTAAAAGTAGGGTGGGAGGGGGAGGGAGAGGATGCCAGGCACAGCAGCCAGCAGCAGGAAAGAAGCAGGAGCGCCAGGCAGGTTGCTCGCGCCATTGACTTGCATTGACTGGCTGGATCTGTGTCTATATACAACTACAACATGCCGTTTACTTGCCGCTTTTACTTTTTATACACTTGCCAAGGGGTATATTAACTTTCAAGGTCGTTAGCACCGCCATAAATCCAGAATATTTGATCTGGAAATAGTAGAGCTGGCAAAAACGAAGCTGAGCCCTAACGGACACGTGTATTTTGCCAGCAATATTAACTCCAAAGTGTTCCCACCTAATGGAATCTATTTGCATTAAGCAAGGGCATGTAGCCTTCGGCATGCCCTAGCAGGGCGGCCCTTTCATTTTGTGTTTCTTTGCACAGACAGCGCCGCAAGCATTTTGCTTTTATAGTTTATTGATGCCGACTGATGCGAAATTGCGAGCGTATTGAAGCTGAAAATATTTAAGCCAGCAAATGCGGGCAACTCTTTGTTGAACAGCCCTAGACAGACTGACAGAGAGAGAGAGAGAGAGGGAGAGAGAGAAAGAGAGAAGAAAATGGATACTAGTTGGTAGTTTGTACTTCATCGGGCAGCTCATAAGCCTGTGCGATTATCGTCATCATCAGCATCGGAAGGCGATCAGCCGCGCGTTAAATTTTAAAGCCAAGTCAAATGCGCAAGAAGCGGCATGCTGCAACATGCTGTCGCATGTGGCACAAGTGCACAAAGTTGCGGACAAGTTGCGGACAGCCTGCCCCACTTGCCTATCCCGCTCTACGACCAGAACCGCATATTGCGCAGAGCGCACATGGCAGCGGAAATGAATCAAATGACTGGGACGGACTCGGTCGAAGCCTCGGTCGAGTTTTGTGGTATGAATCTCTAAGTTGACACAGCCAAATGCAAAGCGCATACGCATGCACACACGCACACCCACACACCCACACACACACGCAATGGCTCGCACACATGCATAGTCATACGCAGTGGAATTTTCCAACTAATCGGATTCTAATGGCAAAATAATTATCAGAAGACTGCATAGTGCCACTCAAACTCTCAAACACACGCATACAGAGACGCACACACACACACACATACACACACACACACACACACACACACGCAGGCATACAGGCACACATGCACGCAGTGTATTCATAAATTTGCGAGTGCCATTAGTTTTACATTTGCGGTTGTTGCTGAGGATAACCGCAAAGTGAAAAGCCGCAAAATTTTCAAGTCATACGGAAATGAATGGCTGCCAGCGACGAAATGGAGTCGACTCGACTGGAAACAGATGCCATTGCAGTTGTAACAGAGTTGCCCGCACACACAAACACACATACACATACGCACTGACCGCAGAGGAGGGTCAGCCATGCATGCATGTCTCTATCTGCGCGCGTGTGTGTGTGTGTGTGTGCCTAAATCTCAATTACAGTTTTCAATTAACGTTACAACAACGTGCGACACTTTTAATGATGAGGGAGGATTAGGGCGGAACTGGGCGGTCACATATACATGGAATTTTGTCAAGACTTCAAGCTATGCTGGCCATTAAAATCTAGAAGATATGGCAAGAGAGAAAGAAAGACGAAGAGAGAGCGAGCAGCAGAGAAACAAACGAAACCGGGAGACAATGACCAATCAGTGCAAACAGAAACTAACAACCACAGCCACAAACAAACATAACAACAACAACAATGGACAGCCAGCAGGCTGCTTTGTGATAGATTCAATAATATTTAATTAAATATTTAAAACCGCTACATAAATTCAAACATTGCATTATGGTCGTGCAGAGAGTCGGCAGCATGCAGGCAGGCTCCGAACAAGTGTAAATAATGCTGTGCAAATGCAATTGCGATTTATACATATATGCATACATAGACATGTATGTGTGTGTGTGTGTGTGCGAGTGTTCGCTTATGTTTATGTTTATGTGCTGCCAATTGATTTGGTTGAGATTGGTTTGTATTTGGTTAGCTTAAATGCCGCATTTGCTGAGCTTTAGTTTCTGTCATTAAAGTTGCGACAGTCACAAGAACACAGCTCAGTTACGCTACGCAGGCAGTGATGGACTGAAAAGTACCCTGTGACTGTTTAATATACAAACAAAATGCAGGTTGAAATCATTTACCAGATTTAAATAAGAATTAAGAAAATACTTACAATTTCTACAGGCCTGCAAAATGTTGTTCTAATAAACTATATCGCATATACTAATACTTATACTTATTATTATTAGTTTATTAATTATTTATTATTTCTATGGAAAAAAGTTTAATGCAAATTGAAGTGCAAACTCTGAACCTCAAATAAATTAAAATGCCAGAAAATTTAAATATGAACTAAGAATACTTCATGAAAATATTGCTTTTTTTTTTATTTTCAAGATAATTATTCGTTAGAAAAAAGCTTTATTCAAATAGATGAATTAATCTCAGACGTGAAAGCAATATAAAATGCATAGAATTTAAAGAAATGTCAGTTTTTTCGAGCTTAATTGTTTCAGTACATTTCTTGTTATAAGTTTCAGCGAAATGCTAATCTCAGCTCTTAAAGCATTAAATCCTTAAACTTTTTTTATCTTTTACTAATATTTGCCCGTCGAATTTTTCACAACCGTTTCAGATCATGTGCAGGGTATAAAAATCAATAAGCCTAACGCAAATGTGGCAACTGAATTAGCTTCAGTCCGCACACGCATACCCATTCATGCAGTTGGGGTAGGCAACCCCCCATTGTACCGCAGCCACTGCCTCCCCCCACAAACCCTCTCGCGCCTTGTTGAGCGCTTAATGCGAAAATTCAATTAGTGGCATAATTAGTTGTGGCAAGCATTGAAGTTCAGATTTTTTTTGGCAGCCCCAGCAGCAGCTTGGCCATTGAATGGACTTGCTGAATGGACTCGCTAGCTGGCGCTGCCGCTGATGACTTGGCCGGCAAAAAGTGTGTGTGCAATTCCATTGGACAGCGAATGGTGGATATGATGCTGGTATTGCTGCTGTTGCTTTTGTTGATATCTTGCATCTCTCTTTATACAGTGTAAATTTCGTTCATTCGCAACGCTTGATTAATGCGACTTAATTAATTCAAGCTAATTTAGTCCGCCGAAACAGAAACAGACTTTAGCTGCTCTGCTGTGCTTTAAAGGCACATCAAATTTAAGACCAGCAGTTTCACAGCAGCAGCAGCTTGGCATCCAAACTGAAACTTGGCGCATTGGTGTTAATTAACTAAATGCAACAGCAATAAAATTGATTGTTTTCACTTTGTTTGCAATGCAAATTGCGTTGCCGCGTGCTGGCTATGCTGCTATGGCTCGTGCTGCTGCTGTTCCCGCAGCCCATTTGGCTGCCACTTTGGGCGCACTAATCCCACTGTCAGCGGCGCAAAAACGTTTTGGGTTTACCCGGCGCAAATTTCCGAAAATGCTTTGGCACTGCCATAGCGACAGCCGGCGACCGACGGGACGCTGTGCGACGGCCAATGACATTTTTAGTAAAATATGCGTGAAACTGCGGTTGCAACTGTTATTGGGAAATTGCAGTACGGCAAAATTTAATTATAGTTTAAGCCACACGCACTCACAGACACACACGTAGTCACACGCTCGCTCTGGTACACGTACATTACGTATACGCCATGTAAGATGGAGCGCGGTAGTCAGCCAGGCAGGCAGGCAGGCAAACAGAGATAAAGCGGCAAGTCGCGAAACAAGTCAAATGGCAAGTCACGTTTCAATGGCTAATGAGGTCATGTGTAAGAGCCAATGCCGGCTGCGAGGGTGAAGGGCCAAGCGGGCCTCCTGCTCGGCTCTGTGCACCGCTCAGCGTGGCTCCGCTTCAGTGCATGCCACTAAGTATTGTTGCCATTGTGTTGCCTAGGTACAGTTGTCATTCACTCGCAAGCACGTTGTAATAATGAGAACGTGCAGCGACGACCGGCTCCGGCAACGGCCCCGATGGATGAGCGTACGCTCCGACGGTTGTCTGAAGTGCCGGCGACGGATATCTGGCTGAATAACTAAAGTTAACACTAACTTGGCAAACAAATAAACATGGAAGCAGGCCCAGAGCACAGAGACCTGCCCAGCTCAGGCCAGCCCAGCTTAGTTTAGTCGGGCACACCGACGACAATATGTCAACACGCACACACTGGCACATACACACGATTACTCAGGTTGTAGGCATATAATTTCAGCTTCCGCACACGCCCAGATCCCCCTTCCATCAAACAACCGCCCCTCTGACTGTCCTTAAACTGTTTGCATTATAATTGTGGTCGTTATTTCCCTCGATGCTGTTGCCAATGTTGCTGCTGCTGCTGCTGCCCGTCTGGCAGTTGCTTTGCGCCCATTTGGCAGTTGCATTGCAATTACAATTTGTATGTATTTGTAATTATTTATTCAGCAATTTCAGTCTCGCATGCGCTACGGAGATGACCATTTTAATGCGCTGTTTTAAGGCGCAACACAGTTTCAGTGTTGCCAATTAAAATTTTAACCATGGCTTTAGTTTTGTGAAGCGAAAAATCATTGGCGAATTAACCATTAGTAATTTACGTATACTTTATATAAAATACTGATAATCAAAAATGAAAATCATTAAGTGTTTTTTGCTAAAGTCGTATACGTAATTTTTACGTATACGTTATTTTATGCTTAGTAAACGTTTGCTTTAAGCTTGCCAAAGTTGACGCATTTAAATTGTGCACACATATCGATGGAGAGAGAGAGAGAGAGAGAGAGTGCAATCGGTGCATCAAACACACACCCATAGCCTGGCGCACACCCCGAGCGCACACATGACCAATTGTCCGTAACTCTAAATGCAAATATGGGTCCTGCGGGGTCGTTGCGTTCGCCTAGTTTACACTGACGACACAAAATGAGCTTTCACAAGTGGCCCTTGGGCTGGGGGGGGGCTTGCGGCAAGGGGAGGCCGGAGCGCAGCCCAGCAATAATGGAGTCACGTCGCACTTATGAAAAATATGCGATAATACCGACTATAAGTTACAGATGCTTACAGGCAGGCGATAACAACCCCAAAAGCATTCGCCAACCCGCCCAGCCCACTCGAAGACATTTCGTAGACGTACTTGAAAAGTTTCTTATCAGTACACACACACACGCACGCAGACGGAAAAACATGAAAGACGACAGAAAGAGAGAAAAACGATTTGAATTGTTGGCATATGTGTTGCAGATAGCCGTAGAGACGTGGCTCTTATCCGGCTTAAGATGCAGCCCTGCTGGCACCAGGACCTGGCACAAGCAATTAGGGCGGAAACTTTTTAATGGCTGGCCACTGTGCATGGGACATAATTTGATAACGTGAGAGAGGAAAAGTGTTTGGCCAATAAATTTGCATGCCATGAAAATTCATTCACCTGCAGACGACGAGATAAATTCACGTGCGGCACGTGCTCGACATGCAAAGTAAAAACTCGCAACTTTTAAAAAATTAAAAAAATAAAATGTAAAATAATAATTTAAAATATGACGACGCCGAGATTGACAACAATGGAGGCGGTGGCCCAGATAATCTGGAAGTGGCGGCTTATTGAGCGCACATCAAAAATTGATTTGTGCCTGGCTGCGGCCCCTGGCCCTCTCGACCGCCCTCCCTCACCAACGCCCCCGTCCGCAGTCGATACAAGCTGCGTACGTGTTTGTTATGCGAGCAGCAACCCCGCCTGCACTCTGAGGCAAACAATAATAATTCATAATCGTCAGCGTGTCCTTGCGACAACATACACGTCGCACTTCCTGCAGCTGTAACTGATAGCAGCAGTGCTGTGCCCTCTCTCTCCCTCTCTCTGTGTTGCTCTCTCCTTGTCTGTTATCTCGTATCTCTTATCAATATGCAAGCGTCTTAAGTGGCATCATAAAAGTGCCATGGAAACAGCGCATGCCTCACACACACACCCAGAGAGACAGAGACTGAGAGAGAGGCCGCATATCCCTTCTACGCTCAGTCGACCCTCAACTATGCGTTTTTCTTTTCATAAATTTTTGAGTGACATTTTTGATGACACCCGAGCTTTGCGCCGTGTGCTCCTCACAGACAGCCAGATAGCCCCTCCGTAGCTGACTAAAGGCACCTGTCACCATGGCCAAATGTTGCGTGGCATACTAAAGCGCCAAGTGTTTAGATGTCAGCACTGTGCGAAATGCCTAAGCCGGAAAGGGGCGCCTCGGCATTTCTGCATACATCCAACGCCGCGACAGGTGCCAAAGGTAAAAAACGGGTACAAAAATATATATATCAAAATTTCAGAGTGAGAGCCGAGCAAAATACTTACTCAAAATTCTGTACAGAACTTTTGCACCTTGCGAAGTTGCTTAAGTATTCAATATTACAAAGGGAATATAAATAGACGAGTGACGCCCTCGTCGAGCAGGCATATACCCCTCGCTGGGACTGCTCTCTGCACTGCTCGCACTCATCGTAGGCTACTTTTAGCATAGGCGTTGGCGTTGGCGCTGGCGTTGGCGTTGGCGTCGCTGCTTAAGCAGATTATCTGCGAAAAGGTTACGCGTTATGCGTTATCACGTAACATAAAGCGTAATCTCCAGCGCGTGGTTTGTGTTTAAGTATATTGCCGCGTAGATTGCTATTTAAAATTTGATGCAAGGGGAGGCAGCTTGGTTGTCGCAGTCGTAGTCGTTGTCTTTGCGCGAAAATTAAACAGCTCCGGACGTGGTGTGCTTGCCCGGGACAGGCACTTTAAAAACGAGGCAAATGGAGAGGCCAACCTTGAAAGCTTTCCGAGAAAAATCAATTGTGTCTAGGTGTGCGCGCGTTGCGCTTTATTCAATTTTAACAAAGCTAAGCGTGGAAGGGAAAGAGCGGGAGGTAGGGGAGCCTGGCGTGGTAGTGTGGAGCGAATAGACGACGCTGCACGACTTATGCGCCTTACCAGCTAAGCCAAAAAGTATGCTACATAAGCTGGCAACGGCGAATGCGTCGGTGGAGTGCGGCGACGGCAATGTCGCATATGTTTGGCTGTTTGGTAAGCTGAAATTCAAATTTTTACTGTGCACTGGGCTGCCAAAACCTACACAAAAATAAAAGGGGTTGGCTTAAATGGCGCCACGCCATTTGTCAGTGTAATAAAATCAAACAGAGCGCGCTCTCAAAACCTCAAAAACCCGTCGAGCTCGGTGGCGTCAACACGCACACGAAGCTGCATGGATAGCTGGCAGGGCGCGGAGGGGTACGAAGGTGTCGTAGCGTAGCAAACTGAGCGCAAGCTATTGAAAATTTATATTGGCCGCATTTGTAGCCGGTTGGGCTTCGCTGAGGGCATTTGCCTTGAGCGCATTTTGAAGTTTTCACATTTATTTCACTTCGCCGGCATTGGCAGATTTCATCCAATCTTTGTAATTGTATGCACTTCGTTTTAATGCGCTCTCTCGCGTCACTTTGATGGCAGCTCGGCAGCTACCTGGATACCTGTCCGCAGTAACCATACCTTGCCGTGTCCCTTCCATCTCTCCGTTTCTCCCCGTTTCCTTCCCCCTTTTCCTTGCCAACCCACATGTCGATATATTTTTACGGCGCAATTTATTGCGGCAATTTCTCGCGCCCAAATGCAAATGCAGACGCTACGCTACGCGACCCGCGCGCTGTTTACATTAGTTATCAGCCTTATTTATGGTATATTCCTTGCGAAAAGCCACCCTACCCCAAGGCTGCGCCCACTCCCTACTCGCGTAGGCAACCGCAAGGCAGGCAGGCTGGCAGCCAGGCGCCACTTGACTAGAGTGCCTGGCGGCGCTTTAAAAATGAGCCAGCGACTGCTGCCAAGTGCCTATTAAATTAGGTTTAGTGCCGCGATATGGCCCAAGCCTTTGTCTTACAAGCGGATGGGGTCTGACCCACGGCCGTGGGCTGGAGTGGGGGGGGGGGAAGAGCGGGGCATTGAGAAATCACCAAATAATTGCGACGCTTACACTTTGTTGCTGCACTGCGCGACAGCGGGTTGACGCTTATCTCTCTTGGCAACATTTGCAACACAGCTACAAAGTGTGGCAAGCTAGCGCGATTCCTATGGGAACGCGTGGGTGAAGAAGGGTAGGGGGGCTGGGGTGACGGCAACGACAAATTACGAATTCAACAAGCGCCAAGTGGACAACCCTCATTAATTTCGGACCTTGCACGACGGGGCAGCGGCAGCTGCAAAGTTTTCTATTAAAATTAATAATGTTGCTCAAAACAAAGCAATGACAACAACAGCAACGAAAGCAGCAACAACAACAGCAACAACGAGAGCGATAACCACGACGACAACAATTACAACAATAACGAGTCAACGAGCTTGTTGGAAAAATAAAAACAGGAAAATTGTGCAGCACAGCGTGAGGCGAGCTTGAAGACTCTACTAGGTTGCGAGATTTGCCTTTGTGGACTACTCAAATTTATCAGCAACAACATTCATAAATGTTCAAAGGAAAATGGCTAACGGTATCTATGGCAACGAGGAAGCAGGTAGTCCCAGCTAGAGAGATTATCCACGAGTGAGTTGGACAGAAAGGTGAATCGCATTCCCTAATGAGGGTAGAAGCAGCGAGTACTGCTGGCTGTGCTAATTTGAATATCTTTATAAAATATACAGTTTCTTGAATAGCTTAAAGATTAGAGCTGAGACATGAACTAATGCCGTTTATTTCCACACGCAGGCCACAAATAACTAACCAGCGCTGATAAGTATGCTACATTATTTAGAACATTTGATATTCGCATCAAAAACCGTTTAAAATATGATTTAAATGCATTGATGAGCATGTTTAGTCGATTAAATTAAACTTTGTAAAGAATGCATTCAAGAAGTGTATAAAATAAGTGTTTAAGCAATAAATTATGCAAGATCAATTATTATGCTCGTATAGAAACTCCTTACGATAAATTCATGACATTTTGACATAGATACAAATGCAATTGAAGTCTTTATCTGATACTTTAAATGTGTCGTCACTTAGACGAAAATGGCTTCCCTAAAAGAAAACAAAGCCTTGTCTGCTGTCTAATATTATTCATTACGGCATAAAAAACACATTGCCCACATCTCGATTGAGCGGAACAATGGAAAAGGCAAAAATAACCACCCCCTTGTAATCGAAACTCCCGGCCAGATGTGAGGGCAGGGAAATGTAAAGTGAAATAATTAGCATTATGTATGTTGTTCTGTTTGCTTCTGCGGCATCTGGCAATGGGCGGGAATACAAGCAAGCCTACGCGGCGTATTACTTTTAGTTAATTAATTGAGTTGCTCGTTATGAATACTTCATAAAGTCAGACTTCTATCAAGCTGGCCAAATAACCGCAGGTAACCTAACGACCGAGCTGGCCTAATACTTGTCAAAGTCGGTAATTGTCTGTGTGTGTGTGTGGGGGACTGTAGATGCTTTAATTTAACTACGGTCCAAATATTTGAGTCAATTTTCGAGTGCCCCGAGAGACTTGGCCTTTGTCTTTGTCAGTGCTCCACCGTGTAAATAGCGCTTGGGTAAACAAAGGAAGAAGGAAGAACCGAAATAAGAAAAGTGAAAACAAAACGTAGTGAAGTCCCAAAACTGGAAAAACAATCAAAGAAATTAGCAAACAGCAAGACAGAGAGAGAGAGAGAGAGATGACAGCATGCAATAAAGGAACAGAGAAGCGGAAGAACATAACGCAATGCAACTACATAAATAATTTAATATTTCCACTTCACTACACTGTCTGCTCTGCTCTCTGCGTTCTGCTCTTTTCGCCATTCTGTTTGCCTTTTGTTCTTGCAAGTAAAATAAGCAATCGAATGCTCAGTTAAATGTAAGAAAAATCAATTTTCCAAACAATTTTACTGTGACCCACGTCGTGGTCCCCTGCTCCTGGGGCGAGAGTTTTATGCACTTGTCGCCGGCTGCGGGCAATGCTCTTTTTTTCGGTTCTTTTCTTGTTTTTGCTTTCGTTTTATTTTCATTTTTTCTCCACTTGTTTGCCAGCTTTTCCTACGCTGCAGAGGCAAATCAGGCAGAGGGCAAAATCAATCGCCAAATCACTCCAGTGCGTCGTCGTGTCGTCATCGTCGTCGCCGTTGCCGTTGCCGGCGTTTAGATGAATATTTTTGCTGCTCCTTTTGGGTGTACATTCCTTTTGTTTTCTTATTCTTGCTTCGTTTTTGTTTTGTTTTTGTTTGTACCTCTCTCTCACTCTAGTTCATTGTTTGCCCTCTCAGCTGCTCTTTGTTGCGTCGCTTGTTTTGCATTGTTTGCCCAACGAACCCACTGTGCCCGCTGACGGAATGGCAGCCTAACGATTCCTCTGGGCTCGATTCGGGCAGCAAGCGAGAGAGATAAGCATTTCGCCCGGCTCGAGCTACCTTGCCTCATCCTGCCCAGCGTTAGGCGCTTCAATTGTGTCACGCATGCACGCACGTTGCTTCCGTTTTTCCGGCTGCCGGGTTTGCTATTTTTTCCTGTTTCCTTTTCCACTCTTCCCTCTCTATCGCTCCCGCTCTCGTAATCTTTGCGTACGCGCTCCTACTTATTTTGGGCTCCAACTCGCAGCAGAAAAGCAAATGAAAATAAAGAGCAACAGCAACAGAACAAAAATAAGGAAAGTACGAGAGAGATGGAGAGAGAGAGAGAGAGCGGACAGCGACAGACTGGAAAATTTGCATGTTTAGAATGTTTGGACATGTTGAAATCTTCTTTCGACTTGCTCGTGTTGTGCCACCAAGTTTTTTTTCTCGCTCTTCACTCGTCGTGCTTCGCCTGTGCTGGGCATGAAAATGAAATTTGCATTTGACAGTGCTGAAGAATTGTACCAGGAACTAGGGAATATTGCCAGCGGCACTTTGTAACAAGTCAAGTACTACGTGTACAGAGATATAATAGAATACAAACTGATGAAAGTCTGCGAGAACAGGTAGCAGGAATCGACAAGCGTTACAATCATTTTGAATACTTTTCGAATTAAATAATTCGATTATTTGATTTTAAAGTGTAGTAAAAAGATTTGCAAGAAATTTAAAATTTCGATTCGATTTTTCCATGTATTTCTTGCATGCAAAATATGCTGAAAATCTGTTCAGAGTCTGCATAAAAAAGGGCACAAAAACAAGTTGACTTTTTTTTTGCTTGCATAGAGCAGCGTGTCTACCTTAGCTTCCGGCCGGAACCGCTTGCGGAACCACACATTCGTCTCAAGTGTAAACATGCATGTGAATGAGCACGAGTGGAAGAGAAGAATGAATCGTCTGCTTAGGCAAGGAAAAACAGTGCTACCCAACGCACGCACACACACACACACACGCAGATGCTGAGGAATGTGTGAGCACGTGTTATTGCATTTTGAGCCGCTTTACATACTTACACACACACATATTGCCAATACTAACAAGAACAACGTGCTGGGGCATGGTTAGCTGCTTGGCATTATCGATTGTGGGCATTCAAGAGTAATAAGTGGAAAAGTTGGACTACGACTATTTGTGGACATTCATGCCGGCAGTATGCGGGGGCAGCTGGATTGTGCCCGAGCTGCCGGCTATTGCCAAGTCATAAGCGGAAGATGCTAAACAAATTTAAAGCGCTCAACGAAGCGCCCGAAGGTCATGTTGTCATTTCCTTTGCTGGCAGTTGTTGCCAACGCACGCAGCTGCCACCGGATGCTTTGGGAAGCTCGTGCCACAGTTAAAAGTTCAATTTGTGGAATGGCAATGGCGGCAGTTACACGCTCAGCAACACACACACACACACACGCAGCAGGGCCAATTGAAGCGTAAGAAACAGCAGCAGGACGCAGTAGCAACAGCAGCAGCAGCGCAAACAGCAAAAGGAAATTTTGCGTTAAATTATTACTTTCCGTTTATGCAAAGCATTCGAGTTCGCCCACTTCGCTTTAGCGCCGCTCTCCGACATGTTTTGTTGCCACACTGCCGCACACACACTATCTCGAGGGAAGCGGTGGGCCAAGGGAGGTTTGTTACTGCGGTTGGCTGCCTCTGTGCGAATTAGTATGTGCGACAAGCAAGGAAATTGCAATAGCATCTCATGATGCCACTAAATGCAGTGAAAGGGGCGCAGCCAACAACAGGCACAACGACAGCGTCAGCAACAACAACAACAAAAAGGGCAAAACACAGCAGCAACAGCAACAACAAGTACTGCAGCAGCAGCAGAGCCTAACCAAGATTGGCAAGAAAGAAACGAGCGAAAAAAATATTCATTTGCTGTATTTGCAAAAATTTTCATGCTGTCAACAAGCAGCGCAACGAGGCGGGGTGGGGGTAGCTGCTGGGAAAACCGTCGCCATTTGAAAGAACACACATGTGGGGGAGGCTCGCCGGGAAGCGAGGCGTGGCAGCGCACTGGGTACAGGCTGCATATAACACACAAAAGGAAAGGCGACGGGAGCAGCTGGCACTAACTGAAATGAAACGAAACGTAACGTGGAAATTGCAAGCGGCGCCGCTGCTGCTGCTGCTGCTGCAGTCGCCTCGGTTGCCTCAGCTGCCGCCGCCTTGCTGCCTCCATGGAAATGCATTTTAAAGAAAAGCGCTCGCGCTTTTGTCATTTTAATTTTGTGGATTTTCTCTGCTCTTGTTTGCCATTTTCCATTTTATGCTGCCAACATGCTGCTGCCGCCGCCGCCGCAAAACGTCCAAGGTTAGAGGCAGCAAGAAATGTTTTTTAATTGAAAATGTTCCCAGTCAGTTGCGGCTCTTAATTGTGGGCGTGGCAGCCAGAACAGTCGCAGTAGCAGAAGCAGGCACTTAGGTAACCGAGCAGCCCAACTAAAACAGCTCGTAGTCTGCTACACGCATTTCCCCCATTCGACACACACACTCTATAAGGCTCACATTGTGGCCATTTATCTTGCTCAAGGTAATAAAATGTCTATAATTAGTCATTTAATATACAGATTTCCGTTTTGCGTCAAGGGGCGAAAACTTTTCCAGGCCGCAGGGCAGGGCAAAAAAACAAGTTGCGAAAAATGCCAAAGAAACTTTCAACGTGAGCAGCGGCTGTGGCAGGAGAGTCATGTGTGGAGCTAGACTACAGCTCTGCGCACTCTCTCTTCCTCCCCCTCTCCCCCTTCTCACGCTCCTTGTCTTGTGTGGGTAATTTAAGCGTAGCAAATGATAAACTACTAAGCAGCAGCAGACTAGACTAGCCGAGTGGCGAACCTAAATAAATGCGCAATTAAGAGCGCTGCTCACTTTACCGTTGGACCACATAGTGAAACATTTAAGCAACACACCCACACACACACACACACAGAGAGAGAGAGAGAGAAGTCTGAGTGTTGTGCACTTTTAACGTAATATGCCGTTTGGCTGCCTGAGCTATGAGCATTTTTATAATAAATCTTGGCGCTTCCGTTTTTGGTTTGCAAACTTCCTGTTGGCAACGCCGCCAACGGCGCCATCTTGGCTAAGACAGCGCACATGCTATATGAGCCTGCTGCCTGCACTGTGATTTGCACGCAACATATGGACTATCATGTTCCGTTCTACACTCTACGCCACGCCACCCCACTTCACTACGCTTCGCTCTGCCGGACTTGTGCAGGATCCCAAGGTCTGCCAGGCAGTTTGCCCTGTCCGCCGTCTGCTGCTGCTGCAACTTGGCTGAGTGAAATAAATCTTGAAGTTTCTGCTTTATTGCAACTGATCTGTGCGCCCGGCTACGCAAAAGTTATGGCTTGGCGACTTTAAGGATTCCCTTTCCCTTCATTTCTTGCTGATTGCTCTTTACACGTGTTTTCTTAAACATTTACATCATGCGAGCACCATAAAGCAATAATAATACTCGCCGCACGCACTTATTGTATTTTGTTTTATTGTCCCGACAGTTTAACGAGCGCACTCAAATAAATGTTTATGTTTTCCAAATGATTCCAATGCTATTTCGAGGGCAAGTCACAATCGATATGCGGCCCACTTTCTCTGCAGAACAAACAATTGCTTCATTAGCACGAAAAGGTGAGAAGTTTTCCTCGCTTTCCTTTTCTTTCCTTTCCGGCGCTCTTAAGCTGCACATCAAAGCAAACGAAAATTTGCTTAGCAATATGATTGTAATTTATAATGTGCAGCATTCTCGCGACCCACTGTCCGTCAATTTTTGATGGGGTTTCGTTTGGGTTCTTCGTCTGTTTTTTTTCTTCCTTTTTTGCACCCTCGTCATAAGCCTCGCGGGCAGCCTGATTGTCAACCAGTTCAGTTCAGTTCCGTTCAGTTCAGTTCAGCTCACTGCTGGCCCATTTCAAAGTAATGCCCTCAGCGCACGCTTCTGGCTGCTTCTCAAAACAAAATTAGACGCAAAGGCAACGGCAACAATGGCAACAACAACAGCAACAGTAAAAGACAAGCGAAAAAATTGTAATGCAAATTTAATTAGGTTTTAAGTGCTTCAGCGACGTCTAAGACAACCACGTTGCTGCTGCTGTTGTTGTTGTTATTGTTGATGTTGCCTTTGCTGCTGCTGTTGTTGTCGTTGCTTCTGTTGTTGCTATTTCTACCGCCTGTGCGCTGTTGTTGTTTCTTGTCAAATATTTACTTTGAAAGCGGCGCAAAATAATCAAAAAGGTTGTCCCGTCCCACCGTACACCTTGCTATAAAAGCAAAGGTGGCAATGAAATTTTTCGCGCTGTGTTTTAAAACAGTTTAAAGTTATTACGACCGGCTACGTGGGCTGGCTAAATTGATTTGGCTAAGACGAAAGTTTTGAAGCATTATGCGGGCATTGTGGCGGCCGTGCCCGCAGGCAAACGCGCTCTGTTTGCCCAACGTGGCGTATACATAATATTAGCTTCTAGCTTTAGCGAAAATAAAAGGCAAAGAAAAAAATACTAAATATACTAAGCTAATTTGCGTGTGACCCGCATCAAAAGTTCCGCATATTGAAATCGAAATTCCAGCACATCCACAGCACACACTACATGGCCCACAGCATAGCAATGCATAAAGCTGAATTGGTTTATTGTCTGGGCCACAGAATGGTGCGCTGGTGCCGGATGGTGGCAGAAAGTTTGTCAATGAAAGTTTTTAGCGCCCATGCAATATGCAAATATTTGCGCAACTTTATTAAAATTCATTTTTGTCATTCATTGCCAAATGTAGTCAGTGTGTGTGTGCTCTTGGGTTACTTATTGTCAGTGTGTTGGTTTTGAATGCTGTTTGCATGTGTGCGTGCGCGCGTGTGTGAGTGCAAGTTGATCTAAAAACTCTTGACAATAGTTTTGCCAAGTTGCTACTTTCATGGCGGGCGCGCAAACATGCAAAGAATTTTGTGCTAAGCGGCAATAATTGCAAATTCCAGTCCAACCGCGCTCAACCACACACACTTGCTAGCACACACGCACACACACACATACATATGCTAACTGTTTGAAAAGTTTCGCCTTGTCTAACTGTCTACAAATCGCAGAGCTTTGCGAAAATCTTTGCCAAAATGTTCGCCCATAGACATTGCGAGAGTCAAAACTTTGCAGCGCACAAAAGTATGCTATAGTTTTTATGCGTGCCATGCCCACACATTGCAATTTGGTCGTGTGTGCCAGCGTGTTGTTGCACACATAATCATCCTTCTACCTCCTTCCATCCCTCCTCCTGCGCCTGTACTCGCACTTGGGCTAGTGCTAAAAAATTAAAATTGCCTCACAACCGGCATATCATTTATTTAATTAACTCGCCAACGACGCTAAGTCGTTTATACGCACGTCGCAGGCAGAGCAACATTTATGTGCACTGTTTTGCGTAGAAAAAAACAACACACGCAAACAAACAATGCAATAAAAATGACACAATTTTAATTGGCCGGACGAGCGCAGTGCTTTAACAAATGCCTCAATCTATTTACGCGTGTGTGTGCGTGTGTAATCGTGGCATTAAGCAGCCAACTGTTCACGGTTAAGCTGTTAATTCGCATTATTCGCACTACGCCGCTCATTTTTATAGTGCCAATGCAACGCCACGTCACCAAAGGTCCCCCGGGCTGGGCGAAAATTCACGTGAAAGGGGCAGAGTCTATAGACGCTGGCTATTGAATTGAGCAGCGGAACTATCGCGTATGCCATGCAGCATGCAGCATGCAGCATGCACCGTGCACCATGCACCGTGGCCTCTGCCTTGCAGCAACCATAACTAACGGTTCAGTGCACACAGGAGTCGCTGCTTGAACAGCTGCAGACGGCAGCGGCAGCACCACAAGCAGCACCAGCAGCACCAGCAGCAGCAGCAGACGGCAACAACATCAACATTGCGAACTTCAACTTGCAATTCGGACGTGACCAAAAAAGAGATTGCCGTAGGTGTCAATTGTTTGTTGGTGTGCAAGCACACTCACACTCACTATGCGAATTTATCGGTTGACATGACAATGCGGCTGCAAAATGCTTGCGTCGAACTGAACTTCAATATGCCACGGGCGACGCTCTGCCAACTGCCAAACGCCAAATGCGAACTCCGAACTATCGAGGCTACAGAGACTACTACGTACTGCACATGTGTGTGTGTGTGTATGTGTGTGCCGACTAACGCCCGCTCGCTGTCGGTGTGTCTGACTCCTAACTCTTTGCTCTTCGATCCCATGCGAACGAAGCTACCATTAGGTAGCATGGCAGTTCAGGGCAAGCCCTCACACTTTATGCCTGCGCCCCGGCAGGCAGCTACCGTGTCAGTTGTTTCTGCTAGCCGCGAGGGCTGCTTGAGCATTTCTCAAGAAAGGTGACCAAAAATAAAGATAGATAGATAGATCTCTGCACATGACACAGCTGAGCCAAAAGTGCCTAAAAGAGATTACAGTTTTATATTTATAGTTAAGTTTTATATTTATAATCTAATTTACATTTGTGTGCCTGTGTGCCACAGCGTGGCTAAAGGTATATAAAAAATAAATAAAGCTATAATATGGCTATAAAAAAGCTTTTTTAATGAGGGTGTGGCTAAATTCAAAGGGAAACTTAATTTACTGACATTACATTAAAGTGCAGTATTTTTTATATTGTTATTTATATTATTTACAATATATATATATTTTTTTATATTATTAATTATTTTATTTATAAGGGCAATCGACTACTTTATGGTGAAATGGTCACTAAAAAATATTAAATATTGAAAATAAAAATTTAGAGCAGTAACAAAAAATATGCATAAATAATAATAAATGAAGAAATATTGCATTATTATTATTATTATTACATACTAAAATTCAATTTAATTACATTTAAAATTAAAATGTAATTTGTTCATTTTTATACATATTATTTTGATGAGTATTTAAAAAAAAATGTACTTTTTATGTGACATAACCGTGACAAAAGATCTATAAAGGCGACTTTTAAAATACTTTCTAATTGATTTAAATTCGAGGGAAAACTTAATTACCTACACTACATATAATTTTTGCTACATTGGAGGGCTGCAGATCTCAGAGAACCTGAAATATAATTGTTCATACAGGCAAACTGTTAGACAGTGTTAAGTCGATGCGTTGTTCTTCAAGAATATTTACACTACAGAAGTTCGCACATGTCTCCTTATGTTATGTACAATCCATTCTTCAGCTGATACTTTCCAAAATATCTCAACAATCTTTGAGCCAACCTTAAGCCACATGTGAGTAAAATCAGAGCAAACCCACTATGTCGATTTATATTCAATTTCACAGCTCATTTCAACTGTTTCAGCGTATCTTCGAAACGATCTATCCATACCAGACAACTTATGAGCCACCCTCGTGCATTCCTCGGGTAACTGAGTTGCCTGCACACACTGGCGCTAACCTCTCTAATGTGACCTCAACGTAAAATAATTGCTGACCAAAGTGCACTCAAATGCAGACTCATGGCCACACGTGATGACCAATGCACTTCAGGTCAAATGTTCTCCAATGTGCATGGCTGCGCCACGCCCAGCTGCTACTTGCCATACCCAACCACCCACCATTGTACTAAAGGTGTGTGTGAATGTGAGTGTGAGTGTGAGACGGGTATTGTTAGACAGCCGCAAGGTCTCGTTGGCCAGCTCGTTATTCTTACTTTTTCGGTCAGCTTAGCCGAAGACAAGTCGTTGTAATTGATGTAATTTCTGGCCAGAGGTGCAAGACAGGCATCAAACTGCACAAAGAAAGTGTGAGTGCGAACGAATGAGAGAACTCGCATGGAAAGCCGACCCTTTTGTGCATTGTGCTAGCGAATCATTTGAGTAGTTGGCACAAAAGTCACAAGTTGCAGCTCAGATGTCGAGGCCAGGCCAGGACAGGCCAAAACTGATGACGGTGATATTTGAGATGTATTCGCTCTCGGCGTTCCATTGCGGTTAAACATTTAAGTGCAGCGCATAAAAAACTTGGGCTTTAAGGCATCGAATCGATTGATTTAATGCCAGTAAGACAAATCAATAAAAAAGTATATTTCGCACGCCCTTGTTTGCCTACGTTCAAATGTGCTCGCAGCGACCATTTGAAGGTCGATTATGGTGTGGGAGAAGGCAATGAGTGAGCGAATGAGTATGAGTATACAATCGTATACTCGTACAGTTATGAGTACTTTCACCTTTTTTATTTTATTTATAGAGTAACCGGCTACGAATGTTTTATTGATGTATTTCTCTTCGTATTGTGTTTACCTTGTATACATTTTATCGCTCGTTCGTTCGTCTTAGTTGGCATGACAGTCGAACCTATTGGCGAACCGCAAGGGCTTCTGACGTATTATTTATTGTGCCGCAATTGAATTTGAATTTGTTGATTTTCTTATGGGCACACCGACAGCGACAGAGACGGGGAGAGAGAGAGAAAGGGAGAGCGCACTAATTGGGCGAGCGAACAAGCATGGTGCAAGTATGGCACATTCTTGCCTAAGTGCAACTTATGCAAAATGTATAAGCTGAAAATGTTCTTGGCTAATTACTTTGAGTGAGTAGGCTAAAAACGGGTTAACACTTGCCATCGGCAGTTGTTGTTGTTGCCGTTGCTGTTGTTGTGTTTCAAGCGAGTAACAACTGCTTAGCCGGCGGCTAAGTTTCTCTATTCTCTAAGCTCCATTCTTATGCAATCCCCACACTCTTTCCGTCTCACTAGCGCGCTCTCTTTCTCTCGCTCTGTGCAAGTGTGCTTCAATCTAAAGGCGAAAATTGAACAAAGGACTTTGTTTGTTTTCAACTAAATTAGTGCAAATAGTGCACACTCACACACCTGCGCGCATACACGTACACACACGAAGAGAGAGAGCGAGAGAGAGAGAGGCGGCAGCAGAGCGACTTTACCTTGTGCCACTTAAAAGCAACAACAGCGACAACAACAACAAAGCCTGCTTGCTGGCATTCACTTTCGCACAGAGACACACACACACGAACGCAGACACAATGCATGGCATGGTGTGCTGTGTGCGGCATTATCTGGCGTATAGTTGGCTCGCGATTTGGGCGCTCAAAAGTATGCTATGCTGTGCGAGTCATTACCTTTCATCTCAATTATACAAGTGTAAGAGAAAGCGAGACAGCGCGCGAGTGAGTTCGAGGCGAGAGTAGAAGAAGCCGGCTTCTTGCCAAGCAGATGTACATATGCATACAAATTTATTTAAAGAATTTCTTACACCCAGCACAACAGCAACAGCAGCAACAACAACAACAACTACAACACCACAGCAACGCGCACTGACGCAATGCCTCGTTTATGCCACACGTGACCTGCTTTGCCGCTGGCCAGGGTCGTCGTCTACAGTGACTGCCATATAGTCGCACACTATTTTTACAAGTGTCTACAGTTAAGCACTCGCACACACACGCACACGCAAACTTTTGTTGTGCCCATGCGAAAATTACCATGCTCGCAGAACGCATCCGCCAGCGTCGTCGTGTGAAACGAGAAGAACAACTTTGGCGTGCCTGACGCGCAACAAAAGAACGTAAAGATGTGTATGCGGCTGGGGCTGGGGCTGGGGCGGCGTGTTGCATGTGGCAACGCACTGGGCAACTAACCCAAGCCAAGCACAAGAGAAAGAGAGACAGAGAGCGAGGGACAGGGATAGAGAGAGAGAAGGCGAGAGCGAGCGAGCGAGACAGCCAAGCAAGCCGGGCTAAGAAGCTAACATAGCCATAGCGTTGGATTTCATTATGCGCATTTTCTACCACGTTTTGGAAGGCAGCCCGTTAGCATTGCATACTTTTAGGCGCTGCCATGCTCGCCTCTGTCGCGCTGCTGCTTCTCAGCTGCCTCCATCTTATTTTCATGCTGCCTCTGCTGCTGCTGCTGCTGCTGATGCTGTGTTTTGCAGTCGAGCTTGCTTTTGCGCAGACACTGAAATGCAATTTGCATAAGTTTCACAGCTTCTTTCGCTTATATAAAGCCGACTTATATAAATATAAATACTATGTGCATAACCCTCAATGCGCCTGTGAATGTGTGCGTGTGCGTGTGCATTAGTATGAGTGCGTTTTTGTCTGTGTGCACACTTTAAGTATGTGTTGCCGAGCTGTTGGCAGTTTGCATGAAAGAGACACTACAAAAAAAACAAGACAAATCTCAAGTAACGCAGTCGACTGAAGGGCATAGCTAACTGTAGAATACCCTGCAGCCAGTGTTGAAAAATAATTACTGAGCAAAGAATCGTTGTAAATCGTATGTACCGGAAAGTGGGATTATGTTATTTTAAAAATTTTGAATCAAAAACTATTTTTATACGTATTGTTAGTAGCTTAGGCTTTTTGCATTATAAATATATTTTGAATTCAGAATTCTTTGAAATTATCCTATAAGTTAGGTGTGTTTTTTCAAGAATTAAACCCGGTTATTAGTAGTTTACACCCCTGGTAGATGAATATACTCTTTTATAACTATTTTCCATGAGCAGGGTACAAATGAACGGAGTTATTGCGTATCGGCGTACGCTAGTAAAAAGCCCCACATAGCATTGTGTAATTGAATACTTATAACATGTGAGGAGCAAAAAACTGCCCGTAAGACAGTAAGAAATCCTGCTTACGTTATGAAAACTGTATTTAAAAAAAACGTTATTTAAAATCTATCGTATACGTCGTAACGCTGCATGAAGGATATTTTAATTACTTCGGCAAATTTGTGTATTAAACATGGAAATATCTCACACCAAGTCTGATGCGGAATTTAAATAGAACGCACTCGTATTTTATAGTGATTTACTCGCAGATAAAACAAACTGATGTATGTATTATGAATGCGTATTTAACGCAAACAAAGCATCAATTAAGCTGCTGACCAATTTAACATGTGTGTGTGTGCAAGTGTGTTTTATAGTTATTTACCGAAATGCCACACACACACACGCAGACTCACACACACACACATATGCAGCACACATGCAGCACTAAACTGGTACAAATTTGTCATGTCTGTCAACTGTTGCCGGTGTTGAGCCTAATCCATGCCACTGACCCCACAAGCAGCTGAGCACCTAAGCCGCAGCACGCTCCACTTAGCCAAAATCCAAGCAGAGTCTGCTTGCTCTGGCTGCGGCAACGGCGGCGGTGGCGGGCGCGGCGGCGGCTCGCAGATACTGCGGTCTGATGCTGCGGGCGCTGCGTGAGGTGTGAGAAGGCTGCCTGGCTGGCTGACTGGGGGCAAGCCAGCAGCGGGAATTGAGCCAGCGATTGGCGGCGACTGACTCAACCTTCTGTCCCGTGCGCCTCGCGGGCAAATCACTCATTACACACTCACGCCTGAGCTCACCCGAGCGCGGTTGCCTGCAAGGCGGGCTTAGCTTGGGCGCACGACCCAAAGCTGGAGGTTGGGCGCAGCGGCAACGTCACAAATTATGTCAATTTGCAGCTCCCTCCCGCCGACTGTCAAGAGACGCAGCGCGCTGCCTAGACTAAGTAGTGTGCGCGTGTGTGTGAGTTCACTCGTTGGGAGTTTGACATCTTACATGGGAATTACAAACGCACCGAAAATTGCTACAATGTTTTGCGACAGCGCCACACCCACACATACATACATCTATCACAGCAAGTATGTGTGTGTATATAAATAGACATGTCTGTCTGTCTGGCTGCATCGCGCGTGCCTGAGTTCCGTCGGCGTTTTCATGTGCAAATTTTTGTAGTGTGCCATAAATTATACGACTGGGAATTGCTTTTATATAATACGTGCGCATATTAAATAAATGTCAAAAATTGTACCATCACACATATTGGCAAACGCCCGCGCAGTTCTACACGTACGCGCTTATACTTAGAATCCCACAAACACACAGATACCGACACACACAGACCTTACACGCACAATAAAAAAAGACGAGTGCAAACTGAAATTATGCGTGAGGAATTTGCTGCTGGCGGCTGTTCCAAAATTAAATTACGCGTAACATCATTGCGCAGCCCCTTTTTGGGTATTAATGAGCTTTGCGCTGTTGAGCATGATGGATCTGTGCCGGAGTCATAGGTAAACCGTTGCCAAGTGAGCTACATACATAACTGACTGATTGATGGACGGGTGGCGGGGTAGGCGGGCATGGCAGCTAAAATCGATGTGTGACCAAAACAATTCCAGAATCAATCAGGCTCTGCAATTTGTTGCTAACTTAAAGCAAACGTGTGAATTTGTTAAATGCCAAAACAATATAAATTGAAAATGGAAGTGGCCGATGTTGCTTACTATTAAATAAATTGTAAATAACATATTTCTGGCACATTGCACGCCGAATTTCACTCCATTACACACTGATTTTCAAAATTCAAATGTTTTGGCAATCGCATATCGATATTACACTTCGATTAATATGTATGCAAATTGTATGCAAAAATTAGTATTTTAAATACTGCTGTGATCAGTGCTGCCAACCTTTGGGAACAGCTGCGATGTTGCCAGAAATCGATAAGCGTATTTCGCACGCTTGGAAAAATAAATTTAGCAAAATATGCACATAATTAAAATTCGTTTATTGCATACAAAAATTGCATGGTTTTCATAATAAATAAAATGAAAGAAGGTCGAGAACTTACCAAAGCATGAAAGAAAAAGTACGAAACATAAAGTAAACACATTAATGTTGAAGTCCACAAATTATAAACACTTTTTATATTGGTTCAAAGCCACCCACAGCAAGTGGATTGATTTATTAATAACCAATCCATTACTGTAGATAACCACATAGTACTCGGAGAGTCAGGCAATCGAATGGACGGATGGATTAAGTAGAGTTCACTGAAGATTCAATCATCCTCAATAATATTTCCCAAGTGAATGAGAACGTTAGCTATAATGATCGAGTATTCAGTCCAAGCTGCAGCTATTCCAAACAATTTGCCACTGCAGCTCCGCCTTTTCCTTCTTGCGCAATCACGACAAATGCATATCTACCAGACATATCTGTGCTGCGCTCAACTGCAGCTGCCTCCGATCCTTTACCGACTGTGGAGCAATCACCTTAGCCAGCTATTTGCCGGAATTGTGAGCACTGTCATTTGCCGCGTACTACGGGCTGCGGAGTTTGCAGCACGCGGTCACCGCAATACCCTCGGCGTATATCTGGTATTTCAGTGACATCAATTGGCAGTTTAAATGCAAAAGATTAGGCCGGCAACGCTGAGAAATCGCAGCTAGGCACCAGAAGGGAGAGAGCAACGCTGCCATCATCATCATTTCATTGTCGTCGTCGTTGTCATTGTCGTTGTCGACGTCATCGTAGTTGTCGCTGTCGTTGTCGTCAATTTAGCATTAATATTCCCACTCACGTACTTGGTTGTGATTATGCGACTACGACGATGACGACGGCGCGATGGCGATGGCGATGGGCAAAGGCGAAGGCAACACGAGTGCGGTTGGGGTCAGGGTGTGGTGGTTTTTTAGATTCAGTTCAGGAGTAGTAAGAGAAATGGAAGCGGGTCGGGTGTAGGTTGTCGACTGTCGGCTGTCGGCTGACGTGCGGTTTGGTAACTGCTAGAGCCTTGCGTGACGTTGGCGTGACAGTTCAAAGGCAGCGTTTTGTTGACATTTGTTGGATGTTTAAGGAATCGAAGAAGAAGTCAAGTAATTGCAACACCAATGGCAGTGGAAACCAAACCCAGAACGACAGCAACAGCAAAAACAATAAGAACAACAGCAAACAGTTTAATATTGTGTTAATGACTCCGTCAATAGGCTTGTGTTGTGACATTTAAGGCAACCGCTGGCCAGGGCACCGCCTGCATACTAGTATTTGTACATGTATTTGCCCCCCGTCCTCCAACCATAATTGACTTTCTCCTCCTCTCTTGCTTTTTACAGTTTCTACTGTGGCTGTCGAGGCCGTGCTGGGACGCACCGCATCCTTGCCGTGTGACATTGAGCCGGAGGCAAAGGACGATCGTGTTTATATGGTGCTCTGGTTTCGTGAGAGCGCAGGCAAACCACTTTACAGGTGAGTGCAGAACACACACACAGACACGTACACAAAACGTTTTTAATTCAATTGCTTGTGGTTACCTGACACACTCGCACAAGCGCGCAGCTAATTTCAGAATCTGTTTGAGCTACCGTGTGCTCCGGCTCGGTAGTCACTTAAAGTGCTGGTGCCACCTTTGATTTATGTGTAGAACCCATCGCAGAAGCAACTGGACTGGCGGACACATCACATGAGAAATGGCGCCAGTTCATAATTTTCAAATAATTTATTATTTTAATAACATCATCAATATCAACTCAACCCAAGTCGTAGCAGGCAGCAGGACAAAACAAAAGCGAGCGCAGGCCAAACGGGGCGACATGGGCTCATATATTAGCCGCAGGGCCAGTAGCATAGGACACCCATGCCCAGGCTGAGACTCAGACCCAGGAGGAGGAGCCCGTGCCCGAGCCCGTGCCCTGGCCCAGGGCTCAGGGCAGCAAAATAATAGCAGCCAAAGTGAAAACTGTTTTGGCGGCAACTTTGATTATTTTCGGGCAACGGTGGGGAAGCGGCAGGTCATTGGGTCGAGTCAGCATGAGGTGTTTTTGTGTCTGTGTGAGTGTGTGGGGATGTGTGGGTGTGTTGTGCTGTTATTTATAGAGCGAGCGCTGTGAGCGTGTGCTTAGGTTTAATATGTTGCACATTATAAGCGGACATCGATATCCTTTAGCCTTGTCAATTTTGCTTACATGTGTGCTTCCTTCTCAATATGCTGGCCAACAGCTACGTGTGTGTATTGTGTGTGTGTGTGTGTGTGGGAGGGACACAAACGCACGTGTATATCAAGGACAAGCGCGAACAGTTCACGAGCTGTTGCTGCCGTCCTGCTGCTGCTTCCGCTGCCGCAGCTCCTGCTGCTGCTGCTTCTGCTTTTCCAGCTGCTCCTCTTTGTCTTTTTGTGTCTGTTTTGCTGTTCTGCTCTTGTTGCCGCCTTCGTGCACTCAATTGGAAGCAATAAATTTCACTTGTGCACAGACAATGCGACAAACAGCGCGACAGAGAGAGAGAGAGAGAGAGAAGGAAAAGCGTGATAGAGAGAGAGAAAGAGAGCAGCAGAGCCAGCGAGTGTTGGCGAAAAACTAGGAAAATGTCGAAAACAATAATGTCGCAAAAATTTCCGACTTTATAACCAAAATATCCGAAAGTGATTCGAATTCGATTTCCCTTCCATGCCAAAAGGGGGAAAAAACAGAAAAAAGCAAAACGAGATGAAGCAGCAGAAAGCAAAGACAGAGAGAGAGAGCAAGAGCCAAATAAATAAAAGACAGTAAACAAGCAACAGTAACAGCAGCGACAACAGCAACAACAAGGCTAAGCCGCTGCAGGTGAAGCAGGGCAGCGGGGAGTGGGGCTGGGTGAGGGCATAAAATTGCCAGCGCTGCGTGAAATCGAAGGCAACTCGAGTTTAAAAGAAGCGAAAGCCGAGAGCTAAGACCAGCAAAGATGCCGAAATTGAAAGCCGTGTGTGGGTGTCCTGTGTGAAATACACACACGTACATGCTGTGTATGTGTGAACAGCCTTTTTAAATGTCTCTGTGTGTGTGTGTGCTTTTTTCCGTTTGCCACATTTTGTAAGGATGTCACAGCTTGCAGTCCGGAACCGAAAGGCAGCCCGAGCCTGAGCGTGAACCTCAGCTACCTAGGGCTCTCCTGTCTAGGGCTCTCTGCATTTGACAGCTTCACACCCAGCAACAACACCAGCAACAACGGCAGCGGCAGCAGCAGTAAAGCCAACCCACAAGGCCACCAGGCCGCAAGGCAAAAATATTAAAAATTATAATGTTAAAATTTGCTTTGTTGTCTGCAACGGCTGAGCCGAGGATTTTTAGGGTTAGCAACGTTTACGTTTTTTATTTTTCGTTTTGTTTTTCGTATTTCGTTTTGTTTTTCCTTAACTGGATTTTCTTGCTGAGTTTTCATATTCTGCCTAACTCTCGCTCTTCGGCCCATGTTTTTTTTATCGCACCCGGATTTGTTTTTCCTCGAATTTGACCCTTGAAATGCGATTTTCATGGGATTTCTGTATATGTACATATTTTTTAAGCGTTATGGATTGAATACGATGCCATTGCCGGTGGACGTGAGGTCAGTTGGCATTATTAAAATTAACATTTGGCATTGACAAAGGGCCACCTGTAGAAGGAGCAGTCTGCCCACTGTCATGTTCAATATTGCAAGTCATCAATGCAAAGAGTCAACGTAGTTGAGGCAATAAAGACACGACAAAAAGGTCTCACACAGATACACACTCACACATATATACACACCCATATATACACTCATACATACAATAATAAACGAGCACAAAGGCAATGAGCAAGGCCGCTCCTCTTGCCCATGAAAAGGCAGTCGAACATCGAGCAGCATTGGCTGCAATCAAGGTTAATTGATTTTTAAAGCTCACCAGGATGCTCCTCTACCTGGACAAGCAAGGGACGGGACGACAGACAACATGGCCGGCTTAAATAATGCAATTTTCTGTACTGTAAACGGTGGCAGCAGCAGCTTTGCGTGCCCGGCAGTGCGCCGTGTGTTGTGGCTGTCAAAGGAGCCATAATCCGTGTAACAGCCCACGCTAACTGCCATAATCGTCAGCGTTGGCGTGGCAATGCCCTTAAATACATGTGCACACTGAAGCATACATATGTATGTGTGTATATAGCCATAAAGCATGGCCAACTTTCTGTTGGCCGCGTCTCACTCGCAATCGAAAGTGCATTCACTCCCGGCGCGCACGTGTATGCCCTGCACTTGGCTGGCTGGCGCGGTCTACTTGAGAATCTGCCGGCCACAAAAGTAATAAACCACGAAATGGTATTCAAAATGGTTGGCAATAAAATCCGGCAGCAGCAATGGCAACGGCAACGGCCACGTCAGCCATGGTTCGCTTCCTTTTCGGTGGCAAGGCGGCCAAAAGTCGGGGGGCCAGTGGCAATTAACTCGAGTGCATTTTCGGGGTTTTACGAGCGCAGCACAGAAATGGCCAACAGCAGCAGCAGCGGGCCACGGGCCGCGGGGTCAGCAGAAATTGCAACTGTGCCGCACAAGTCTGGCTCAAATTCCAGTTAGATGGCATATTTAAAACTGTAATTAAGTCCCTTGCATATGTGTGTGTGTGGGCAAAACGGAAATGCGAAGAGCGCATGCAAATCGATTTTGGGCCACTAACTTTGACTTGCATTAACTCTGCTGCCATTGTCATTTGGCCAAAAGAAAGAAATGCCAATGCAGCCAAAGCTCAATGTAATGCCCTAATTACCGGAAACGCTGCTTTAGGCCAAGTTTACTATAGGTCTTTAAAGTGCGCGCACATAGAAAGTGCTTTCTATTTCTTAGTCTCTGTTTACAGCTGCGCAAAACCAACAGTAAACAAACAACAACAGCAACAAAGTAAACAACACAAGACAAAAAAAGTGAACAACCAAGCATCATCAGCAGCAGCAACTCGAGCCAGGCGATCCCGAGCAAGATGAAACTTTTATTTTGAATTTATTGCCGAATTTATTGGGCGACACTGCATAAATTTGAACTTGCCCAACATGAGAAAGGGGAGGGAGTTTTCATATTTCAGTTTGCTTCTCCCACTGTTTGTTTTCTTCCTCTTTTTTTTGGCTCTGTTTTCATATATTCATATGCTACAAATTATATAGTAAAAGTAAAGAAGCAGCAGAGAGTCGGAGCAGAATGCAAACAAAACGAAAAAACACCAGCGGCAACAATGTGCGGAATGATGCCAACAAATGTCAACACTGTGAGAATGGGACAGCGCAGTGCACGGCAGAAGGAGAGGTTTGGTGAGGGGGGGGGGAGGTGCAAGTTGGGGAAATTCGGGAAAAACTGTTGTTGGCAATAACAAAAGAAATTTACAGATATTACACAGCATGGTTCCATAATAATACCAATACACAGTAGCGTATCCAAAAGACGCAAAAAAAAAACAAGTGAAGAGAAGTGGGGGAAAAACAAAAGAGACCAACAACAACAACACAAAGGGGCAGTAAAACCATTTGCATATGTGTATGTGTGCGTGTGTGTGTGTGTATGAGGGCGTGAACAGCTTTTTTTACATTCATATTTCTCTCGCCTGCGTTTTGTTGTTTGTTTTTTCCCAGCGAACCAATTTAAAATTTGTTGCGAGTTTTGTCCACAATTTCGTAGCATACTTTTTCGGGCGTTTCACCGTAACCGTTGCCTGATAGTCACATAATGCCGAAGCTCTACGCTCAGCCAGCAACCCGTCCTAGCTCGTCTGTCTGTCATTCCGTCAATCTGTCTGTCCTCCTCCCCTCTTCGCAATTTCTCCGTCCCTGTGTGTTTTTGATACACCAGCGGCGCTCGTTTCGCCCATTTTACTTGATACGGGCTGCCGTCAGACATAAGGCCAAACAATTTCCACCTGCTTAGCAGTGGCACACGTTGCAGCCGCACCCCCCTTACATTTCTTCCCCTGGCCTATGATGCCCCCATAGTTTGCCGTCTTTCTATCTGGCGCTGCATAATTGAAGTCAACCGTTTATGCTGTCCCGCCTCACCTCTGCCCTCGCCAGCGCGTATGCTTTGCAGAACTGTGTTTAAATTGTCGAAAAAATACCGTTCGCCAGAGCGGCTCACACACACATCGAAAGAGAGTGGCACACGTACACGCTGTGACACATATTGTCATAAAATTATTCAATGGTTATTGTCTGCGTCATCAACTCACGAATACACATGCAAACTCACACCCACACACCCGCAGTGCCAGCTGTAAGTTTCTGGTCCCTTTTTGTTGCGCTTCTCTTCGTTTGCTTTGTTGTTACCGTCGTGCCCGCCGCCCCCGGGCAGCCCTTTTGCAATTTTTTGAATAGCGTTTCGTAAGCGTTTCGCAAAACAAAAAGGCAAAAACATTAAATGGCAATTTGAGAAGGTCGCCTTGGCCAACTCGCCTTGGATTGGATTAGTGGGCGGCACGAGTGGGCCACATATGTACGTAGGTGCGTCGGAGTTTGGGCGTAGCCCGAACGGTCGAAAACCCAAAGCGTAATTACCAAAGTAATGTCCAGCGTGCCAGCCAAGGTTTGCTTGGGATTTGTGTGCTCGCCGCGCTCTCTCTGTGTTTAAATAACGTGGCTCATTCATTCAGGCTGAAGATAAAGTGCTACCAATTAACGCAAAATAAATAAAACTCAACTAATTGTTGGGAAAAAACAGACAGACTAACAGTGAGAGCCACAAACAAAAGCAAAAGAAAATGAAGAAGCATCAGTCTGAGGTGCTGCCATCCCTTCTCTGCAAACTGGACGCGCGTCGCGTCGTCCGCCTGTCCACTTGGCCACAACTGACGAGCAGCGAACGAGGGACCAGGACGGACGACGACAGTGGACATTTCTGCAACTGCCACAATGTTGTCTTCATTCCACCACCACACTCCTGCTTGCCTGCGCAGCTCCATTTTCCTAGCGAGCATTTTCTTTACAATTTTTACTGCTCGAGCATTTTGGCGTTTACGTCTTTTTTTTTCTTCTTCCTTTATTTCTTGTTGTTCCTCTCTTGTACTGCCTTTTGCTTTGCTCATTGTGCAAACTTGGCATTATTGTTTCCTAAGGCCAACACGCCAGAAGAAGAAAACACAACGTCAACAGCGGCCAAGCAGGCCAAAAGACCGAAAAGGGATCTCTCCTCAGTCAGCAATTCGCGCTTGTCCTTATCGCAGGACTGCTTCCCCACTCCCTCTCTCTGTCTCTCTCGCTGCATTGTACTATTGTTTGCGAATACGCAAAATTAAAACTAGCAGCGACTGGAACTCTTTAAATATATATTTGTATACCCTGCAGCAAGATACAGGGTGCTGCATAGAAATACAGGTTACTTACCTGGAAGGAGATGGCCACGAATCGCAATAAAAGAGTTATGAGCATATACATATTTAAATAAATAAATATATATACAAATAAGACATCGAATGAACGATAAGAATTTTTATTCCAGTATTAATTTATCGATAGGAGACAATTATAAAAGTGAAATAAATAATTAGTTGTGTTACATGGAATCGAATGAGCGATAAGGTTTATTATTTTAGTATTAAAATTATCGATAGCAGGGAGACATTTTAAATAAATTATGAGTTGTTTGGCATGGTATCGATTGAGCGATAAGTTGTAGTATTTAAGGTATTTCGCTTATCGATAGAAGGCAAGAATGAAGTTGGCGATTTGAAATATTCAATCAATATTTATTATCATATAAATAATAATAAATTTAACAATGCAAATTTTAGTTTTTATAAAATGGTATCCCGAAAGAGAATGAAGCAAACCATTCAAAGACCTTATCACAGGGTATCTGCCACCGCTCCCCTGGCACATTTTAAAATTTTGCTCTCTTACCGACATTAGAGTGCGTAAATCGTTGAACTGTGCCTTTTGTTTACATATTCGCGCACATATATTTAATTAAGCTAATTAGGGTACGTGCCCAGGGCCAAAAAGCGGCTTAAATGCGGCGCCTTTGGGGCGGCGTAATTTATGCGTCGCTCGGGTTGCTGCACTTCAACAATAATTAGAAATGGCTGCCATGGTCAACACATGAGATGGCGGCATGGGGTAGCGAGAGAGAAGGAGAGAGAATTGAATGGGCATGGGACAGTTGTGGGTTGAGTTGGGACTACAAGTCGCGGTGGCAAAGACGCGTCGTGATAAGCATAAGAAATATGAGCACCGGATATAAATTGTGTCAGCGGCAAAATGATAAAAAACCACTTAAAGGCGCAAACAATACTGCTCGCTGGCAGCCGGCACAATGACAAACCGCTCGACTAACCGCAAGCGCAGCAAAACGCAAAGGAGGACAACACCAACAGCAGCATTAACAACAACAACCATTGCAGACAACGAGAACGGAAACAACAAAAGGACACAAGTTGGCGCTGCTGTCTTTGCTGCTGCCAAGTCATTTGCGGCAGTCGACAAGGGGAGCTGTTTCTTGGGCAGTTCCGGCAAAAGTTCGCGGGGTGGGGAGGGCATGGGCAAGGTGGTGTATGTTGTGGAGAGAGGACGGACATTAGCAAATACAATAAAAGCGCCAAAGATAGCACGTCAGGCTTTTTAATGCGCAAAATTGCAAACGTTGTCGGCCCGAGAGCTGCGAAAATAATGCGAAACGGAAGAAATTAGTTGCGTGCAAATTCACGCTTGGGTCAAAGGGCAAAAGGCAATACGGGGTGGCAGTACAGGAAAAGGGTCATTTTGTAGACGCGTGAAATTTCTGACCCCGACTGGCAGCTACTTTTAAAACATTTTATAACATTCTTTTTTATTGGCCCAGCAATGCGGACGAGGGGCTTGGTGTATCTGACTGACCCCCCCTTTGTATCAGCATCCATTACTTCTCACGCCTTACCCCTGCCGTGCACAAATGTCGCGGCCACAGAACGTTGAATTGAAAAATGTGCTGAAATTAGGGTGCTCCATTTTTTATGTGGCAAACATAAGGAGCGGCGAATCCACGCTTCCCTCAAAGCCACCACCGCTCCTCAATTGCGGACGACGCCAACACACATTAAAATTTACGACCTTGACGGCGACTGAGCAACGCTGCGACGCAGCGACGTCGCAGCCCTGGGGGCAATTGTGGAGACAACTTATCGCCAATATATACGCATATTTAAATATTTGCGCACTCTCAACAATTTGTTAAGCATTTCTCTTTCTTTTCTTTTTTTTTTTGTTTTTGCTGCTGCAGCTTCGATGTGCGTGGGCGACCCTTCGAGAAGGCGCTCTACTGGTCGGATACGAACTCATTTGGGCCACGTGCGTACTTTGTGACCGGACAGCAGCCAGCGAAATTGTCTGTGGAGAATATACAGTTGGATGACGAGGGCGTAAGTACATACATACATATACACATATATATTACTAATGCATTCGCTTGTCCATTGTCAACAGGTTTATCGCTGCCGCGTCGACTTTCAGAACTCGCCGACGCGCAATCATAGAATTAATTTAACGGTTATTGGTAAGCCAGATGGAACTGAAATTGCATTATATACATATAGATATATATATAGATACATATATATATATACATATATATATATATTTGCGTTGGCGAGATATTAAAGTCAACTCTGTTATTTGTTCTGCAGTTCCTCCGCATCAGATACTCGTGTACGATGCCTCGGGCCGTGATGTTGCCGGCGCTGTGGGTCCATTGCTCGAGGGCGATAATATTGTGTTGACATGTGAAGTGCGTGGCGGTAAGTAAATCATGATTAACGACACAAAGACACACACACGCACGCACACACACACGTAGATAGTCGCACGCACACTCGCGCAGGCAGCTACTTAAATGTAGCACTCAGACAAAAGGCTATCAAGCAAGGATGACAAGCAATGGCACACGCAACACACATGCCTCATGCCGCAGCCGCCGCCCGCCCCCGCCCCTGCCCCATTCCACCGCCTTGGCCTGCCCACTCCTGTCCGCAAGTCTATTTAAAGAATTAAAGATGAGTCGCCCCAGATAGGCGCGCGCTTTCGCACATGCGGCTGCTGCCCATGGCCCATGGCTCATGGCTGAGCCTGCTGCGGCAATGGCGGCTGTGGCAAGTCTAAGTCGTCGTAAATAATAAAAATAAATGTATGTCAGAGTCTGCGGTGACACTGTCGACGCCCGACCAGACAGCCCGTCGTTTACGTCTACTGCGGCCGAGTCTGCTGCTCCGACTGAGTGAGAGTCTGCTGCTGCTGCTGCTTCTGCTGCGGCTGTGGCTGTCATTGCCACTTTTCTTTGAAAAATGCAACAATTTTCAACGTCTGGCTTTTGTCGCATGGCGCCTGGCCAGGCTGCCTTCGACTCTGTCTCCTACCTATGACCTATAGGCATATGCGGCATCGTAAATCTTTAAAAAGGTCCCCAAGGTGGAAGGCAAACCTCAGCAACGACGGCAGCGTCCATTGCAAACTTTTCACACTGTTTGCTGGTAAGTGTGAAAAATTTGTACAAGTTGCTCGCTTCGCTGAGCTGCTTGAGGGCTGCCGCTGGCGGCGAGTGCGGGGTGCGGGCTGTGGAGCCGCTGTCGGTGTCGGAGTTGAAGTCGCAACGTTTCCCGCTTGGTTGCTCTGACACGACCATTATAAATCATTAACTTTCTGACAACAATATTTTTGGTTGCAAAAAGGCGACCACAAAAAAATTTAAAAACCTCATGATTTCAGTTTAGGCCACTTTAAGCGGGAACAACTTAAATATTTCGCAAAACGCGCAGACGCACCTCATTACAAAAGTATTTTATTAAATTTAAAAGCTTTCTTTGTAAATGATTTTATAGTGTGCTCTTCGAAATAAATGCGGAAAACTGGAATATATAATAAGCATTACGCATATGCACAGTATGCCACGCTTATTTAAATCAATTTTCAAGCATCTTAAATGATTTAGAGAGTATCTGCTAGAATTATTACCAGCTTCAACTTCCATTACACTTACGCAGCGTATGCTCAATATTAATACTCTTGAATAATTGCATTGCAACTGCAATATCTTTGGCAGCTCAAACTCATCCAGCAAAGTACCTCGAATCTGCATTACACATACGCCCCATATGCCCGTATAGTTTTTGTAAATGACATGCTTTAGCGGCAACATTGCTCTTTAGTTTTGCACGACTCTTGATACTAAATCATTTCAATGGCAGAGTCGACTCCATCGTTGGCGCATTGAATGCCGCGCCACGACTTTGCGCTTACGTGCGCCACACTGCGTGCTAAAGATTTCGCTAGGGCTGCGACTCGACTAGCTCGACGAATACCTTTTGGCTTCTGGTGCTGCCAAACATGGTTTGTTTTGGTTTGGCAATGCGTCACGTATGCCAAACGCGCCAGCTGCTTTGATTAGCCGCATGTGCTGAAGCCAGGCGGAGGCAGCCAGGCCATGCCAGCCAGCAGGCGGTAAGACGACAGACGGTTGGCGTGGAGGACGACGACATTTGCTATTTTGACACCTGCTGGGCGGCTGCCTCCGCTTGGCAGGTGGCTGCGGCAACCTTAAGCCTTGCTGCTTCTGTGATTTGTATGCAACATTTCGCTTCCAAGCTGACGACGCAGCCGGCAGCCGCAATGCATATTTCATTTGGCTCCTGCAACTGACGTTACTACGACGACGACGACGACGATGGGCAACGACACGACGCTGATGACGATGGCCCCGCTGAGCGCTTAGTTAAATTAACTAATATTACCTTCTCAACGCCACATGTAGCTGCGGGGCAGACGACAAAAGCGTATGATAGAAAGGAGAGAGAGAGAGAGAGCGAGAGATAGGAAGCGAGGCGAGTTAAGCGAATGCAAATCTTGACGCTGGTTTTATAGCTGCCACTAATCATAGCCCGGCTGGGCGCACAATAAACGCCAAATGCCAAATTGCTTTATCAACTTTATTAACTTCGACTAATAGCAATTAATACCAGCAATAAAAACCTAATCTAAGCGCACCATAAAAACCCGGCTCCGTTCATCCGCGCATCCTCTCATTGTGTCCAGGGTAATTTTATGGCGAGACCGCAGCTATGCATATTTTGGTCGAGCGAGAGAGCGACTCACCAATTGTCGACAACCTTAAGTATGGCTTAGCAACGCGCTGTCTTCATTACGGAAGGGCTATGCGAGCGGGGTTGAGTGGGGGATGAGAGATGGACAGAGAGACTTACATGCGAGTATAATGCTGCCGGCTAAATGCCACAAGGCAACTGTTATTTGTCTATTATCCTTGCATACTTTTCGTACCACACACACACACGCACACACACAGCAGCACCAGCAGCCATTGTCGTGTGAGTGTGTATGTGGAGTGTGTGCCCGCTTGGCTTATTGTCGCCAATGTCGTCGTCGCTGCGTATCCTTTGCAATCAGCAAACATTTGGGCACCGAATTCCCCAAACTGGCATCCAGCACACTCAACTATCAGCAAATTTCCCCTCTCTCTCTGCCTCTGTCTCCCATTTCGGCTGCCTTTCCCCCCGCTTCCGTTTCCGTCTTAGCACTCATCCTTGTCTCAGCTGCTTGTTGCTATTGTTGCTCATTTCCGCCACATTCACTTGGCTCACTTAATGGCCAAGCTGCAGCAGCAGTAGCCATTCCTCAGCCATCCCTGCTCCCTTGTCGACTCCGGGCACTTAATAGGATTAAAAATATTTTGTGCATTTGATATGTGCGCTGGCGGATAAAATGCTTTTACTCGGGATGGCAAGGAATGAAGTAAAGCATAAAGAACAGTAGAAAGCACGAAGAATTCCGATTGCGAAAAGATTGCCAGAGTGAAAGAAAGCGAGTGAAGAGGTACTCGAATAAAAGTAGCAGCAACAGCTTTAACAATAAGTGCTGCGCTTTATAGCAAATCCAGCTCAGCATAACATCGAAATATGGCAAATTAGCATAAGCACAACGATCTCTTTACGCGCTCAAAATATTTAAATTCGTTCGTGTGTTACCACCCTCCCCCCCCACCTACATTCCTCTACACCCCCCAAAAAAGTTGTTAGTTTTCTTCTTTTTTTTGGCTTATTTAACATTCAGGCTTTTACGCTTGTCTATCCAAAGTTTCGCTTAGGGTTGTTGTTGATAGGGTCAGTTTGTCCATCTGGCCGAACCGGACCAGACCGAACCGGGTCTGACCGGGCCGGGCCACAGCTTTGCCAGTTAAGCTGGCTAAGCCTTTTTAAAAAGGTTTGGGTACACAGTGCTAAATGCGCATTATCATTAAAATGTGTAAAGTTTCGTTCGCTCATAAATTTCGCAGTGCAGTTCATATGCGCGAAAACTTTGGCTGCCCCATTAATAATGCCAAAGTAGTACAGGGAGAATATTAATAATTCATTTTTGAAAATTATTCTCTCGTTTTCTTTGCAATAATCGCTTTAATTTGCTTCATTTTTTGTTTGTTTTATTTTTTACCGCATTCAGGTCGACCGGAGCCCACTGTAACCTGGCTGAATGGCTCAAGGACACTGGAGGCGGGCAGCGGCGTATCGATGGGCCGTCATGTGACTGTCAATCGATTGGAGGTGCCACAAATAACGCGCTCGGCCCTCAACAACACGTATCGCTGTCAGGCGTCGAACACAAAGCTGGTGGCGCCCGTAGAACGCAGCATACGCATCGAAATGTTACGTGAGTATTGAGATAGGCGCGTACACTTTATATATATATTACTAAATGTGTGTATTAACCCTGTGCATTTTAGTAAAACCCACATCAGTCAATTTGACCAACAAGTTGAAGGTATTCTCGTCGAGCACACAATATAATCTTACCTGCATTGTGGCTGGCTCGGTGCCGGATACGGAAATCAGATGGACACAGAATAATCGACCTTTCAAACGCGGCATGGTAAGCTTAAGGTTCAGGGTGGCAATCAATCGACCATGAGTTTAGCCTTAGCCAGACGAGTGTCAAGTCACTGTCGTATTTATGACTTTCCCATTGACATTTTGATAACCTGCACTTGTCTGGCAGAGTGGGAGAGTGGGGGGAGACTCTCCTTGCAATCGGCGAGCACTTTTCTAATCGATTTCACTCTATTCTTCTTGCCATCTCCAACAGCTGTCAACTAGTCAGGGCAATGGACGCGTCATATCCACTTTGTCATTTTACCCACAGCCAGAAGACGATGGCACCATGCTCAAATGCGAGGGCTCAAATCCCCGATTACAGAACTCGGCCATCGAGGACTCGCTCATGCTGAATGTCATTTGTAAGTGGACGAAGTTCTAGCATATATATATATATAGACAGAGCCAAATACAGTCAAACATACAAACTGTCGGATGAGTATCGCATTTTAATATCCATATATAGAACTCGCGCTGCACAAATCAAAAGCTGCTTGCGCAAATAAGACTAAATTATGTAGAGTTATTTGCGCAGTTGCTGCTCATATGTCAATATTTACGTTCTCGACTCTTCTGGCTGTGCTATAAATAATTGCCAGACAGACAAATGTTGCTCCCGGTTTCACTTTGTATTTAATATCATATTTTTTTGGGAAATGCCAACAGGCAGAGCGCAATAAATTCTACTTTATATGATTATCAATTTAAAATCTAAAATCTGCAATTCACAAATGAAAAAGAAAATTTATAGATAAAAAAAAAGTCCCCCAAACACACACACACACTTTTTGTGGTCATAAAAAATAAAACTTCTCATTCCAAAGTTTTTCGATTGAGTCGCTAGTTTGGTTGAATTTTCGCTGTTTTGTCATTTCAAATTGCTTTCGCCTTCTTCTCTTTGCGAGACGTAGATAATCATAAATTTATTGAATTTTAAAGTCGGCAAAGAGCAGAATCAGACATCGTTCGCACCCACACAGCAGCACTATGTGAGATTGTATGCAAATACGACACATAAATAATAAATAACTGTGAGCTTGGTTCCGTTCGAGGAAAGTGAAAGTTTGCCAACATGTTGCATGAGATTGGCAATATCATTGCATTAAGAAATCAATAAATCGACTACGATATTGCCAGTGTAATCAAAATATCAATTAGAATGATTTAGTTGCGACTTAAAACATAATAAACTGGAATTTTAGCTCGTTATGATTGAAATGTAAGAATTTTTAATTAAGCAATTAATTCGCATTAACAACGCCGCAAGAAAAGCCTAAGGTCTTCAAATAAGTTGTGTTTATTAAGCTTAGAAATATTTTGTAAATACTTGCAACCTATAACTAAACAAGTCGGAAAGGCTACAGTTGAGCGTACTCGACTGTGATATACCCGCTACAACTCTTCGGAAAAACATGTGCCAAATGTGAACATTGTTCTACCTATGCTTTTATTACTTTGTAGTTATAACTTAGCAGAGGGCTTTAAATTATGCATGTGTGAAAGAGACGCCTATACTTACATACATATACGGTGCTTCACAATACATCTCAACATTTCTAATCAGATTTGTCGTTTGTTTTTTGCATTGCTGCTCAAGGTCTCTTTCGATTCTAAGTGGCTTTAAATATACTAAAAACTTTCAATCGATTTTTGTTTCGATTTATGGGGGCGGATGGAGGCGTGGTGAAAATCAAAAAATAAACTTGATCTGCGTGCAGATCTTTACTTTATGGGGTCGGAGATGTCTCCTTCTGCCTGTTACAAACATTTTTGGTTAGCACAAAGCTTCAACTCTACGAGTAGCGGGTATAAACAAGGTATCTTAATTTTGTATGTAAAGTCATTTTGATTATGACTTACTCACCGCATTAATAAAATATAAAGGATTTAAGTAGTTTTTCTTTTATATTTTTCATGCAACTTTCCCTAAAATTCGAAAGTCGAGCTTAAGAAACTTTCTTGAGAGCTCAACAAATTGTTACAAGTAGTAACTTTAAATTCAATGCAGTATACTTATAGGTTAAGACTCTTACGTTTTGGTTTTCTTGACTTGCTTATGTGCTATTACAATTTCCGCATACGGAGTAACAAAATGTTCCCATTTTTATGTCTCTTCACATTTTCCATTTAACCAAGATTTTTCATGAGATCATATATGCAAATAAATCTGTCCTCTTTATTCACTCTCGCAAAACTATACTCGATACACGATACACAATACGCGATACCCGATGCTGTCGATACTACCTTCGATTAATAATCGTTACGTTATAAAAATAAAATCGCACTAAACTTTTTATGAGATCCATCATCGGGATGCGCGCGTCGGAAAAGTGTTGCCGCGCGACGATGGCAATTTTAATTTAAAAATTTTGTCATACTCATTGGTTAAAGGTCGCCGTTCAGGGTTAACCCGGCTTATAAAGCGGTTCGGCAGACGCGCTGTTAACTTTTACGGCCATTCCTTCTCGCCGGATAGCTGCGACGGATGCTGCCGCTGCGCGTCTCGTGTCTCGTACAATTTCCCATTTTATTATGCAATAATATTTTTCGATTTTATATTTTATATCACGACCCGTGCTTTAAAAACCCTAACGCACGGCCGAGCAGCAGGCATTTTAATTTAGAGCGTGCAACGTACAGCAACAATATCGGAAAATATGTTTATTTAAAAAATGCAATTAAAGATTACGTTAATTGTATACAAATTTATGCATTCTACTCATTTTGCTGCACAGATCCGCCTCAGGTCACGCTGTCGCTGGGCTCGACACTGCGTCCCGATGATATCAAGGAGGGCGACGATGTTTACTTCGAGTGTCACATCAAGGCAAATCCTAAAGAGCATCGCATTACATGGTCGCACGATGTAAGTAACCGAAATATTTAAATATCAATTGAAAATCACACACATCTCTTTGAATGCTACAAAATACTCACAGGGTCTGCCCGTCACACAAAACGTCTCGTGGGGCATCATCATCTCGACCCGCTCCCTGGTGCTGCAGCGTGTGGGCCGAGTGCACTCGGGTTTCTATGCCTGTTCGGCGGCCAATGATCGTGGCGAGACGCAAAGCGCGCTGGTCAACTTGAGAATACGCTGTAAGTTATCATATATAATATAATTAAGAACTACAAAACGCATCAACAAATTTGAAAATGAGCTCATTAAAAACCCCATAATCTCTTTAATCCTATTTTAAGCCAATATACCTCATAACCAAATTATAATACCCTTTAAACTGTTTTAACAGTTAAACGTCGCCTATTTCACCCTTGCAATTGAGTTTGGGTAGCGATAAAACGCGACCGCAATTTCGATTATATATGCAGTAAATATTTGGCTGAAATGAATATTCGTTTTTGGGTCAGTTTAAACAGTCAAGCGACATTCAATTATTAAATACACTGAAAATGATTTAGGAAAATTCCGAAATATTGGCAAAATTATGCTGACAGTTGGTGTCAGTCGAGCGGAGCATTAAAAATACATATTCGTAAATTTATGCACAAATAGACAACAATGCACACGGAAAACTGCACAGAGGGAGCGACAGAGAGAGACGGACGAACTGGCGGAGAAACCACTGCAGGCCACGCCCACTTGATAAACTCTGTGTGGGCCATGACGGCGGTAGTACACTTCACAAAATCACAAAAACCATTGTCCATCCCAGCTGCTGACAGGCAGAACAACCGAATTGCAAGTGGAACAACAAAAACATATTTAAATATTATAAAATATCGTTGTGCCCGAAAATACTATATATATGTAGCATATGAACAACACTACTATCTATGATGGAATGTGCAGGGTTTATGTCTATTGTTGCATAAACAAAAAAACAAATAAAGAAACCTAACGGCATTTTACTTCCGAAAAGGAAATAATGTGCACTTAATGAAGGCTTTTTCATTTTCATGTGTCCCACGAGAAAGTTAAGTTTTGCGCAGTTAATGGGAATTTAAATGTTGGCCAGCAGCTGGTAAACAAAACAAAAAATATAAATATTGACACAAGAACTGAAAAGTTGAGAGCATAAACCAAAGTTAAGATCAAACAAAGATTCAATTTCGAAGCATAAAGTTAGAATTTAAAACGCAAGAGAATGCGAGCTTTAAGAGTCAAAAACTATAAAGTTGCTCATATTGTCTGCAACAATTTAAGCAGATTTGTTTATAGTGGGTCTCTGTGGGTCGTTTTTCCGCATCCCATATATCATAATAAGCTGCTATGATTGCTATCTAGCAAATGCGTACATATCGTAATTAACTATTTTCAATTTGCTGTTCACACTCTTCGATAAATATGTGGATACATACACGGGCAAACATACACACAAACATACATACACGTAGACGTATTTGGGGTAATTACCAGACAACCACTTTATAAACTGGGCGCATTACAAAAAGCCATATGAATTCATAGTCTAACAATGGGAGGCATAAAATGATTTCAGGCATTTGTGTGCACATATTGAAAATGTCTCAATTACCGTTATAGAGCATTTACTTCCGACTGTTTTTCTAAATAATTAATGATGCTTAAATACAAAATGAATGTGTAGACCGTTAGCTTGTATTGCCAACAAACACACACACACACACACTTGCGTTTGAACGTATGTTTAAGCATAAATAAGTATGCACATTCATATGGCATATCGAGAGTCGGAGAGCGATGGACAAACACACGCGCGGCCCAACAATATCGAACTTAGTGTGACAGCTGGCCAACTTTGACCCAGAGGGCAAAGTTTGTAACAGTGGCAGCAGGGGCGTGCCGTGGGCGGGATAATAAAAATGAATGATATGCTTTTATTAATGAAACACATAGTCATTGTAAAACCATTTATAATTACGCATCGCGCAGACGAACAGACGGACATACGGACAGACAGGCAGGCAGGCAGGCAGGCGGACCGATCACGGCATCAGCCTGTCGATATACCACATATCGATATATGCATGTAGGAAATTTTCATGTGGAAAATTCAATTTTTATTACGCATACGTAATGCAGTCGGGCGAGAAAAAGTACGTGAATTTTATATGCAAATAACTTTTGCTGCTGCCGCTGCTGTTGTTGGCCAAGTGCTGCTTGATTATTAAATTAATTGAACTTGTTGTTGTTGCTGCTGCTGCTGTTGCCGTGCACACACCTTTAGCCAGCATTTAGTTTATTTAACTAAAAATGTAATTACGCCTGATTTATGCGGTTGATTGATTTGCCTGCAATTGAATTAAATTGAATTGAACCCCAATTCCGTTTGCAAGGTAGGATTCGAGTTGTAAACCCAACGTTATTAACGCAAATTAGCAGCTGAACGCAAACAAAGCCTGCAATAAAATCCCGGCAAAAACAACAAATAGAAACGAGGAAAAGCTGCTGCATCAGCGTGTTGCAAAAGTGAAATGAAATGAAATCGAAGACATCAGCAAATGATGGGCCCCCCAGTTTGCATGGCATTGCGTAACCCTTTTTGGATAATTGCGATAATTAAAAGCAAATACAATGCAAGGGATACGCAGGGCGAGAGACGGCTGAGTACTGGATGAGCATCCAGGCAATCTATTTGCACGGCGGGTCGGGCATAACGTATACGTCGCGCTTACATTTGCATACCGTCGTATTCGTCGAGCGGCTGCCAGCTGGAGTGTGGAGCAGAGGGGGACGGGGGGAGCAGACTGAGCGGAATAAATGATATTGTGTGTGCCATGACTATGATTGAGATAAATGGATTTATGGCAGTTGGCGCTCGTATCTTGGCAGAAATTAATCAGAAAATGTTAAAAGTTACATGCTACGATTGTGAAATTGACGCAGCCATATAAATTTATGAGTATTTTTTATGGCATCAGCAAACAGACAGTACGACAGACAGTCAGACTGACAGACCGACAGACAGCTAGCCAGACAGATAGCCAGACAGATGCAGAGCAAGAGAAAGAGCCAGACAAACCGTAGAGCGCGCCGACTACAAACAGTTTTGGTCATAAACTTTGTCGACTTAAAGTTGGCCCAAAAGTTTCGTACACTTTTTCAGGCTATTAGCTTGGTCAGCCAGCTTGGCTCCAATAGCAAATGGCAGTATATATGCTGTATATAGTAAAGCGGAATAAAATCGCTGTAGAAGTATTATTTGATATTTATTTGCGTGCGAATGAAATGCAGTTTTCCGCACGCAGCGAAAAGCACTTTTAAAAACTGCTGAAAAATATCAATATTTTATTAAGAATTCATGATTTTTATTTACGCAAACTTTTCAAATAATATCAAAGAAGCAGAAACAAGGCGAAAAAACGATAACAAAACCACACAAAAAGTACTTTATGCTGAGAGGCTTAATACTTTGGGCTGAGGTAGGCAGGGAGATGCTTATGGCGCTCAGTCGAGTTGAGTTCTCAACTGTGCAGCAAAGTTTGCGAGCGCACACACATGTGTGTGGGGTACACACAGACATGTGGAGACGGTGTAACAGGAAGGAAGTGAGCGGCGCAGAAGAAGCGAAAGAGAGAGCGAATACAATGACAATATTTTGAATAAATCATAAGCCAAGTGCTGTGAGTCAAAAGCTGTGCGAACAACTTTTCGCTGATGAGACACCATTGCTTCGGGATGGAGAACACACTCACACACACACACACACACACACACATAAGAATGACAAGTTGAATTCGAATTTAATGACTAAACATCTTCGGACGTTTATTTCTCGCACACCTCAGCAGGTAACACCAGCTGCTTGGCTCAAATTGAAAATCAAAGCTGTCAATTTACGCCGTGCCCTGTCCGTTGTTTGGCCTGTCCACCTCTCAGCTGTCAGCTCAATGCCTGCAATATAAATACAATATAAATACAATATATAAGATACATATAGCTTATAGACAATCTCTTGCTTGAGCTGTCCGACAGCTGCAACTGCTCATTATTTTGCATTTTCTCATTTTGCCCCTACTCTCACTCTCACTCTCTCTCTGTCCTTCACAGATGCGCCTGTCTGCAGCACCAGCGTAGTTGGTGTCATCGGCGCCTCCTTGGAGGAGGCTGTGCCCATACCGTGTCGTGTTAACTCGGATCCGCCCGAAATCGACTTCGAGTGGACATTCTCGAGCAGCGGCGAACACTTCGAGGTGCCATCTGGACACTATGCAACCATACAGGATCCCACAATGACCACTAGCAGCGATGTGCGACGCACCGTCGTCGAATCCAATGATACTCACTTTGAGAGCTATGGTGAGCAGAATCCAAACCCCTAGCCACCCCCTCCCGAATTGCTCCACTGGGATTGTATATGAATATGCAATAGATCCAAATCCATTATTTGCATGTTCTTGCGCCTGAACAGACTCACAAAATGTGCAGGTGCTCCACAGAGAGAGGTGGGGAGAGAGTAGGCCCTACCAAGCCTAGCTAGTCTCTCTCTCTCTCTCTCTCTCTCTGTGGGCTACAGTTTTTATCGATATTATGCACATAAATTTAATTATCTGCACGCCCCAGTTGGATTGACTGGTGTCTGCTCGAGCGAGCAGAATTTATTTCGATTTAACCCAAGTGCAAATACAATGCGCAGGCAGTGTAAGACAGCAGGCAGGCAGCTGCATAGTCTGCTGTGCATTTTAATATGATTTGAAGCGATTGAAATTATCTCTACTCATTTTTGTTGTTGTGTTCTAACAGTGGAAACGGTCAGCGAGCTGATTTATACGCCCAAGGGGGAACGCGACTATGGCACACTGGCCTGCTGGGGACGCAATGCGATTGGCAAACAATCGGAGCCGTGTCTATTCCAGGTGGTGCCGGCAGGTAAGTTGTTAAATTAAAAATGAAATTTTCTTTGGCAAAAACAATTATTTCGTTTTATATATATGTATATTTATTTTATAGCCAAGCCGGGAGCATTGCGCAATTGTACACTGCGTCCGTATGTCGTTACGTCGGCCTCGCTGAATTCATCGAATCAGACGACAATGCATGGCAATCAAATGCCGCAAACACAATACGGCAGACACGATGCGAATTATCCGCACATGGAATACGTACGTGAGCGCAATGGCAACAATATTAGCCGTAACAATGCCGCAGCATCAGTTGCCAATAAAGCGAACAACGGCAACGGCAATGGCAACAAAAGCAAACTGAATGCTGCTGCTGCTGCTGCCGCTGGCCATGTCAAATCTAATAATAAGCTGTCCAGTCCAGAGCAAAGATATCGCCTGAATCAACAGCAATTGCAGCGCTTGAAAAAGCGCACATCATTTACACCGTCGCAGACATTGGCCGCCATTGAGCGGCAGCGTCAAAGCAAACAGCAACAGCAACAAAAACAGCTGCAGCAGCAACAGCAATTGTCGAGCAAATCAGGCACAGCAGCCGCGGCAGCAGCAGCAGCATCAGCAGCAGGAACCACAGCGGGAACGTTGGCCTATACTAATAACAAAACTGATGGATTACTGTCCTCCAAGCAGCAGCAGCAGCAGCTCAAGTCGCAGCCAAAGTTGCTGGAGGGCAAGCGGCGGGTGCGACGCGGAAGTACAGATGGCAAAAATCTGCAGCAGCGACAGCAACGTGCAGCAGTATCAAATTTATCATTGTCACATCGAGAGCAGGCCGAAATAGTTGCCGACTCGAATGTCAAGAACAACAACGCGAAAACGAAGAACAAGAAGAAGAGCGGCAAACTGGCAACAGCAGCAAAGTATTTTAATAAGCGACAGCAAAACATGCAGCAGCAAAAGCCAAAGACGAAGCCAAAGCCAAACGAGCACAACATAATCCATCATTTTGCAGCAACAAGACGCAGTAAACGGCAGACAACAAATGACAACACGGCAGCAGCAGCAGCAGCGGCAGCAACAGCAGGCGGAACAATGGCACCGGCAACAGCCAAGACATCAGCAGCAGCAGTAGAGCCAGTTGTCGAAGTGGAGACAGATGCCAGTGCCAGCAGCAGCAGCAGCAGCAGCAGTGCCGGCAACAGCAACATGGATGCCATAAGGAGCACAATGCGCGCACGCAAATCAATGGACAACGATGGCAAGGTCAACAAGAACCGACAGATGCCGCCAAATGCGCCACAAATTAGCAACAAGCCGGCGGCAGCAGCTCAACAATTGGCAGCAGAAATTAGTGGCAGCAACAATCAGGCAGAAGCAGCAGCAGCAGCAGCAGTAGCAACAGCTGTTGTAAACAAAGATGACGTCAAGCCAAACAATGCGGGAGCTAAAGCGGTGTCTTTGTCCATGGAATTTGTGCGAGCTGAGCACAACAAAGCTGAGGGCGATGACGACGACGAAAACGTCGACGGCGACGGCGACGACGACGATGACAATGATGAGGATGAGTTGGATGAAGTTGCGGCAGAGGAGCATGATGCTGCTGCTGAAGCTGACGAGGCCAACGAAGATGTTGCTCAGCTGCAGACAGACGCCGACGATGACGATGAGGAGTACTTGGCAGATGAGCCCGACGACTTGGCGGACTACGACACGGAGGAGCAACCGCAGCAACAGTCACCACATCGCCAACAGCAACAGCAGCAGCATGTTGATATTTCATCCCTGGAGCATCAACTGGACTTGGAGTCATTAGAGGATGATAATGCTGACGCTGCTGCCGATGCGGATGCCGATGCAGAAGCGGATGCGGATGCCGACGTGGACGATGATATTTACAATGTTAGCGACGATGATTTTGTGGCCAGCGTGGCGCTGTCCACGGCAGAGACGACAACGCAAACACACAGCGAAAAGCAGTCACAGCAGCAGCCACTGCAGCCGGATCAGCCGACGGTGCTGTCAGCCGACTGGCAGCAACCACATTTCGATTACTCACGCATGGAGTACAGCTTTAGCAATGGCATCGTCACGCAGAGTCTCATCGGCGGCGGTGCTAATGGCTACGATGGCAATGGCAGCGGCGGCGGAGGCGGAGGCGGAGGAGGCACCATCAATTTCGATAACTACGACAACATAATATACTCTACGATGGAATTGGAGTGCATACCCGGCTACGATGGTGGATTGCAGCAACAGTTCTTTCTGGAGGCCTACGATTCGAAGACCAAAAAGCTGCGACTGAACATGAGCAGCACCTACGTGGATGTGCCCGTGTTTCGAATCGATTTGACAGGTGAGTGTGGTAGAGAATCTGAGGTTCTAGGGAAGCTGGCAGAGATGCGCTTATTAGATTCGCGCTCTCTCTCTCTCATTTAAATGTGGTCGGATTTGCAGATTGGCTTGCTCAAGCCCAAGCCGAAGCCGCAATCTAAAGACTCGACTTTTATGCGGCGAGTAGCAAAACAAAAACAAAAACAACAGCAACAGCAACAACAGCAACAACAACAAAAGCAAATCAAAGTAACAAACTGTGCAAAAAGTTAAGCAAGCCAAATTGCGCGGCATGTTCGTGGGGTTTGGGAGGGGGGAGAGTGCTTGAGATGGGGACAGGGGTGGAGCAATGCTATTCAACAGCAGCAGCAGCAACAACAGCAACATCAGCTGGCACAGCAGCTTCAACTACAACAACTACATAGTGCCACGCAGATTAATTAGTTGAGGCTGGCAGGGCCGCAGCTCCCAATCTCCTCCTCCTCCTGCTCCCCCATCTCGCTAGCCCGCAGTTGGCACATGCTGCCGCTGCCGCTGCCGCTGCCACTGTTTGTTGTAATGAATTTTAGCTAGTCAGCAAAACTTTTATGCCAATGGCGCTGGGGGCGTGGTGCGGGCTGGGACTGATTCGTAACGGGGCTTGGGGATTGGACTGCGGCGCTGGGGGATTTGCCTGGGCTCGCCGTTGCTTTTGCCAGGGCAAGTGGCAAAAATTTGAATTAAGTTGTTGAAAAACAAGATTTATTTGCACGGCCCACGGCGTGCCCGAAATTATTATCATATTACATTTTGATTTTCGCTCCAGTGTTGTAAAAAGCACAAATGAGACTGGATACTAATGAGGGGTGTTGGCAACGCAAGTGCAATAGCTGACAGCTTTTGTGTGTGTGTGTTTTTGTGACCTTTTATCGATGAGTCTCGATGCCAGCGCTGGAGACACCCAACCACACACCGCCCCCCAACCCCTTGCGTGTTGCGTCTTTGCATTCAGCGATATTTGCAAAGTCAAACGAAGCGTAAAGTCACGATTAGTTAGACAGGCGTGTTAACGACTCTGGCTTTGGTTTGCTGCCTGCGTGGCAGCTGAGCGAGCAGAGCAGAAGGGGGCAGACAGTTGTTGTTGTTTCTAGTTGTTGTTGTCATTGTTTGCCGCGCCCTGCCTCCTACTTCTAGTAGTTACCATTTGATTTAATGAGCTGCTTCTCTCGCAAAACAGAAACTTTTAATGCAAGCATAAAAAAATAGAAAATGGAAAACAAAAACAAAAACAACAAAAAATTGAAAAACTTTTCATTTAATGCGCATGCCACAAGTTTCTCTGACCAGGACGTGTTAATTAAATGCCTGTTTACCTAATGGAGTTTGTGCAGCGCAAGTTTTAAATTAATGATCGGAGCAGCTAATGGCTAATGTCACCCACCCCCCTTTTTCCCCTTCACTCTTTCTCTTACTTAGATCTTACGCCCATGGACTACTATCCCGATGCGCATCCGGCCTTGCATTTGGTCGTCTACAGTGTCAACCAGAAGGGTCGCTCCGAACCGATTGTACTGGAGAATGTGCCCATCAATGAGGCGGACAAGCGTTCTGGTAAGCTTATGAAATCAGAAATAATAAAAGAAGAGAGCGAGAGAAAGAGGGAGAAATAACAAAGCAAGTGCCACTCGCACACATACAAAGTTTGTTCCCGGTCCCTCAATGTATGCAACACGCAGCAAGTGTTGGCGGCCCCTGAAAGTATGCAACACGAAGGCAAAGAGTTGCCACTTCGCTGGGGCTAGGAGACTGCGTCAGAGAAGGGAGAAGGGAGAGAGTTTGCGACAAAGCATTCATTGCTTTTTAAGCACCATTTCACCTTTAAAAAGTCATTCAAGTATTTGCATAGTCTGCTTAACCGTTTTAGTTTTTTGTAAGTACAATTGTTCTTTTATTTAACGAGTTTTGTTTACGTTCCGCGACGAGGCGGGTGTTTGGCAGGGGGAGCAGTGTAAAGAGTGAATACGACAGCTCCTGTAACTTGGGCATGTCCCTGACCCAACCAACTACTTCTTACACTCATTCTTATTCTTATTTTCTTGCAAAGTTTTCTCTTGATTATCCCCCCGACCCCTGCTGTGGCCCCTTCATGTCACCTGCAATTGAAGGGCTTGTTTAACACGCACTTGCGTTGAAATTTATCCGGCATTACCCGACTACTGTAATTTATTTGGTATTTTAATAATATACTGCAATTAATTATCGATGTTTTTTCAAATCTAAATTTACCATCTCTAACAAAATTTGCATGCCCAAGTTGAAGCCGTTGCTGTCAGATGTGAAGAAAAGCAATTGAGAATATTGTAGATGCAGAATCAATACAGGGCACAATAGGGTTTTAGAGATATTAAAATCTGGCAAGGAAGGTCCAATAATTTGCAAATTGTGTATTCTTAATATTTTGATGCAGAATCAGTCTGGGGATCAAACAAAAAAAGAATAGAAAAGAATGTCTCCCAAGACTATCATGATGATTGATATTTTAATTATTATTATTAAAATTTACTAACACAAGCAGAACTTGCATAACCTAGCATGAATATATTCGTTTTAATAACAAAATAGAAAACGATTTTAAAAACATCGAAGACACTGATATTCCCAGTTATCGATATTTTTCCATCGCGCCCAAATACATTGCGGGCAACTCGAAGTGTTTTAGCTAATCATTTCAATTCCTGCAATTAGCAACAACTCAGACTCTAAATGCCCATATGTATTGCAACAATTAGGCTCAATTAAATCGAAATTGTACAGTTAAATGAGTAACTAAATAGGCTCAGACTGCCTGCATGCACCTGGCAAACGATGATGATGATTATGCTGAGCACTGGGCACAATTGATTTATTGCATTGTTGCGTTGTGTTATTAAGCGTCCTGGAATCCTGTGTCCAGTCCGCCCATAATCTGTATATCTCTGCAATGGCAATGGCAATGACATATCTGTGCGCTACGGGCGCCTCAAGATGAACAACAAATCCACTCAATCATCTGCTTAATACTCATTGCGGAGAAGGTTGAGGGAAACACAATGGTCAGTGCAGAAGGAACGAGAAAGATTCGAAAATATTATTATGGCAGCCAGATACTAGATGGCATGTGTGGGTGTGAGAAATGTAGGATGTGCGTGGGATGGGTGACAAATTTAGGAGGTGTGTGTGCGTGCGAATACTATAATCTGTATGCAATATGTATACGTCTGGTGTCAATATTTGCAACTTGGAAATTCTGAAAGCATTTCATTCGACACTTAACCGGCAAGGAGCATGCAATTTCGGGAAACATTTTACATTGGCAACGCTTGACGCCACCACATTAATGTAAATATAATCAATTTCATGTTTTACCTGAGCCAGAACCGAGAAAGAATGGAAATACCAAAAGGAAAAACGAGAACTGTTGAGAAAAGAAAGATCTTGTTATGCTAAACTGACACACAGAGATTCCCCCAGAGTTACATTATCCACATCGAGCATGCCAGCACTGTTTCACCAACACACACACACACACACATACAGACACTGTATACAACACCCACACGTAATGCCATAGTCGCATCTGCCGCATCAAGGTAACAGCGCATCAGACGACAACGGCGGAAACGAAACAGACACTGAGCCACAACCCCCTCCCCCCGCCCGACACACAAAATATAAACGATTACTGTAAGACAAGAAAAATATACATTAAACATGTCTTATCTGAATAAAATATCCCAAAAGACAACGGCGCTGAAAGTAAAGTAAAATAAAATTATATCCTCTATATGTACAATGTACATTGTGTGTGTGTGTGTGTGTGCAGCGCAGATCGAAGCAGTGTGCTTGGCCGGGCTGACTGGCAGGCGGCAGCTTGCTGGTCGGTTGACTGCCAGCCTGGTGGGTTGCCTGCCTGGTTGGTTTGCCTGCCTGCTGGTTTGGCAGCATGAAATGTGACCGCCTGCGTCTTGGCAGTTGGTTGATGGAAAAAACCGAGACATCGGAGCGAGAGTCAGATCCGGGAGTCAAAGCCAGAGCGATAGGCACCGATGTTGCCTTACGTAGTATGCGGTGCAGATAGTACATTGTTTTGCCTCACCCACACACACACATGCCGGCTGGGCTACAACATTTTATTTATGCTTACTTTGTGTAAACGTAAACGTAACCGTAAACGCATTCCCGGCGAAGGCAAGACAGAGAGCGAAAGAGAGAAACCAGAGAGAGAGTGGGAGAGAGAGAGAGAAGGTCGAGCCTGGCAGCATTGCCTCGTAATCCCAATACATTTTAACCAATCCACTTTTTCATCGTTTCATCGAATCATTTATATCACAAACAGGGAGCATTAAATCGAATTAAGCTTATAAGAAGACGCCACAGAGACGGGTGTGAAGCAGCAGAATGGCAGAGACAGTGGCAGAGGCAGAGGGAGTGGGAAAGCGAGAGCGAGAGCGTACAGAGACCAAAGCAGACGAATTGCTACGTCCTGCACTCGCCAAATGAAACGCATACAAACAATTGGCTTATGAGCGGCACGCAGGACTCTGTTTGTGTTGTGGTCCTGTGGCTGAAGTAGCGCGGAGAGTAGCGGGCGGCGGGCAGGTGCCGCGGCAGCAGGGAGCATTGGCGTATCGGGAGTTGCGAGTTTGAAGTGTGGCATGTGTGTGGCAAGCAGCAGAGGTGTCTGTCGCAACTACCTTTACTCTCGCACGGCGTCTCTTTTGCCTGCCCTGGCTTATCTGCTTAACTTGAGGGCATGTGCTGGATGGATATGTTGCTCGCCCACTTGCCGCCCCTGAGCTTTACCTCGTTGTTGTTTTATTGATAAATATTTGCACAAGTGTGAAAATTTCATTACGCCGCTGTGCTTATATTTAAATTACTTTCTTCGCTTTCTTCGCTCGCTCAGCGTATCGAGTGTCTTGCCTGCCTTGAATACATTACACACTCAAACACACACACACCCGCAAGTATATTTTATTTGACTATTCGACTGCTCAGTTGGCATTCCTTCGTCTCTCTGGTAGGGGATTTGTCGTCGGTGCTGTCACTGCCAGCGAGGCCAATCTACCTGAGTAATCTGGGTGCGTGCGGGTTCAATTACAGCTATAAATATGTGTATGCATGTGTGTGTGCTGCATGAGTTGTATGTCGTGTCGCATCAAGATGATCTTAAATTCAATTAAAATCATGTAAGAAAGGCTGCAGTCAGGCGCAAGCGACTGTGAGATACCCAGTGATGAGATATATAAGTAAAACAATGATTTACTGTAGCCAAGCTGAGGTATGAGTAGGAGAAAGGGGAGTGTGAAAAATCCTTAACAGCAATTTAAGCTGCCAAATACCCTGTAAATGTTTTTAAATTTGCCCAAAACTAACTGGCAAATCGACATTTGCAGCAATAAAGATACATTTATTTTCTGAAAGTCATGTGCCAACAATTACAACACATGTACGTTTCGGACATGCACATAACTGAGTGAGTCTGTGCGTGTCTCTGTCTGTGTATATATGTGCTTGTGTGTGTGTGTGTGCTTCTAAGCGCAGCCATGCATAAATGAGCAATTTCGCTCGCGGCGCAGTTTCGTCAACATTTGGCAGAGCAGAGCAAAAAATATTTATTGATTTGCAACTTTGGTGCTGCCGTCGACAGGCACCGGTTTATAAATTAGCAACAGTCTGCGACTGCCGGCTCCACCACAGCCCCCACAGCCCACACCCCTCCCACCCCAGTTAGACGGCTTTGGTGCTAGTCCTGACTCGGGCTGAGGCTCGAGCTGCTGCTTTGCCATTTCCACATGTTTGCTTATTGAAATTCCGTGTTGCATATCCGGAGGCGCGCATGATTGGTTGAATGTTAAACACAGCTTAACTACATGGTTGTGAGGGGGAATGGGGGGAGGGTTACACACATACACATGCATATTGAATTACCAGCAACGCCCATGCAAATGCCAGTGTAAAATATTTTTTAATTACCGCAGCAAAAAGATGAATTTGCGTAAAAGAAATCTTCGAAAAAATGCGAACAAAACAATATATTCAATATTCAAAAATAATTACATATACTTAATTGGCAATAATATTCTGTTAAGAGAACCGCTTATATGCAATTAACTCTCGAAATAAATATAAAAATTAGTATTTGTAAGACATAAACACATTGTTTAATAAATTTTTATATATTTCATTTATTTCTATTTAATCTTCAGAAATGCTCGTTTAAATTAATGCAAAAACAATATTTACTTACATATGTATTTAATAAGTTAAGTTTTTTATGTTTAATTAACTTTCTAAATGAAAAAATTATTTAATATGCATACGTAGCATACATTAAATAACAATTGCTCTGAAATTTGGAAAGATTGCTCTGAATTTGTAAAGATTGAATTGTGGTTTCTTGGAGTGCACGAGCTAGCGTGCTCCAGCTCACAAGCTCTGCCTGTTCCAACTGCGTTTGAGTCAACTCAAAGTCACCTTTTTTTGCCCATCATTCATTTGCCTGTTCCCTACATTTGCTCCTTTGCAGATGGACGCATGGGCCTCTCCATATTGCCGATTGCCGCGCTGCTGACGGGCACACTCTTCACCGTGGGCATCGCAGTGCTCTTCGTGGTGGTCATTGCCGTGAGGCGACGTCGTTGCCAGGGCGCACGCAATTTGTGCGACGATAAGGACAAGCATTTGGGTGAGTTGGGACGGGAATGAAAGTGCTAATCGGTTGCCAGATGTATAATGCGCTCCCGTTTGCCTTGGGGTTTTGATTTTGTTTTTCGCTGCGTTCAGGCATGGATGTAACGGTTACAGCACCGCTGGAAACTGGCGCCGGACATCAACGGCTTGTGGTGGCCTACACCCTGAAACAGGGCATTGAAAAGCAGCCGGACATACTGAGCGCACAAAAAAGCGCAACTGGCAGTGACACATCGTCACCTTTGGGAAATCGACAGAGTGGTTTATTTATGGCCGGCACTGTAGCTGCTGCAGCCGCGCCCAGCGGTAACGCTGCGAATCATAAAACCGTGGATTATGTAAGTGTGAAGCATACAGCACACATGTATGAAAGGCGTTGCAACTAGACTTGACACTTGTTTTTTTTCTTGTTCCCCCACCTCGCAGGATGTCAATGCGCCGCACCTGAACAGTCCGCCCTCGCAGTCGAGCACGCTGAAACTGGAGAGTGACAATGCCGTCAAGGGTTATCAGCAGGCCGCCGCTGGTCCGCTGCTGTACGATGCCATGCCCAATACGCTCAGTCGCTACGAGCAGCTGGGCCTGAGCATGGGCTCCTATGCCGCCGGAGTGGGCGCTGGCGGTGGCAGCAACAGCACACTCAGCTCGGCCAGCAGTGTTGCCAATGCGACGACGAGCAGTGTTGCCCACGGTGGCAGTAGCTCTGCCGGCATCGGGCACTATGCACAGCATTTGCATCACACCCTGCCGCACAACGTGGGCATGGCCGCACAGCCGCGTGGCCGTGATCCACTAACGCTGGCTGATTACCTGACCACCAGCAGCCTGATTGACTACAATCTAAGCAAAGCGGCCGCATCGCTGCCCACGCACATGACACTGCCCAAGGGCATGGGTCATGTGGTCGCCGGAAGCGGAAGCGGAGTAGGTGTTATGCCCAGCACCAGCCTGTCGCCGTCTCAGCTCACAACCATCACACAGAAATCGAACGCTGGACGTAATCACATTATCACAGACACGCTGCCTGGACCCGAGAGCTGCGTCTAAGCCCGGCAAGTTCGAGAGTCGGAGGGTTGGAGAATTGGACTTGGGCTAAGCACTCGAATTCCTGGCAAACAAACAAAAGACTGGCGCACAACATAAACCGCAGCAGAAGCTGATTGAGAAATAAAAGTAGCAGCATTGAAAGAAACGGGGGGTGGGGGGGAGAGAGAAGTGTAGGGCGACCTTTCTAGGAAAGCAGTAAAAGGGAAGAAGGCAGAAAGAGAAAAGAAGAAAAACTAACTATTCGTAACTAGCAAAGTTGTGGGACGAAGGCGTCTCTAATCATTAATATCTTATTGTTAGGCCTAAACGTAGAGTTAAACTAGTCAATGTATGTGTACGTGTGTGCATGTGTGTCTGTTCGTATTCGTTTGTATGTATATGTAAGTGTAAATGTATGTATTACTAGCTGTAAAGAAGACATGCATACCTACTAGATATATGACTCTATAGAGTGCTCTATATGGTATACATACACAATAGTCTCACATTAAGTTTCGAGGGATTAGATACATAGATCCAAGCTAGCATACTTGATGCTGAAACTAAAGACTTATGTGAAAACCGTCTTGTTATGCTGCTCTGTACTTCCAAGCGAAACCAAAAGTGTTGTTAAATCTTTATGTTTTGTTTATTTTTGTTTCTACTTTTATATCTTTCCTTTCGGTTTCTCTGTGTGTTCTTTTGTCGCCAAACTGAAAAAAAAAAAACAAAAAACATATCCCTGAAAAACATATCCTTTCTGCTGTCTAACCGGGCCTAAACCGAAATTTAACCACAACTATTTGAACTGCCGCCCAAGATCAAAGCCCTAGCCGCAGTCTGAGAGTGTGAGTGTGTATGTGAAGAGGGAGGGGGAGAGGAGGAGAAGAGGAGCGAGCGAAAGCACGGGCAGCACGCCGCAGCCCCGGGGATAAAGTTATATTGGACACGTCTTGCGCCATTGCCTGTCCAGGCTCTGGCCATTATTTAACTTTTAAACACGCACCAGAAACAGCAGTCCGGCAGATTTGAATTTAATGGGCATGGGCCGTGGAGCAGGAGCACGGAGTCCAGTATGGATGCAGGACGGGTAGTGGGAAATGGAGTGGGGTGGTAGGTGCCAGTCGTCGTAGCCATTAGCAGCAATGGCGCCCAACAAGTGAGCAATAAAGAAAAGTTTAGAAAAATATGCGATAACCGCCCCGTGGACCCCATAATAAGCTCGCTCACGAGCGATTGAATGGGTATGAAATACAATAAAAGCCGGGGAGAACTGGGCACGGATTTCTGCGCACGATAGCGCAAAATGATGACAATAAATGGAAAAGTTTTTAATAAGCCAATAAAATGATTTATGTAGCAAACATCGAGTCCGAAATTGCCGCTCTCAGCAGCTCCATTAACCAAAGGCCAGTTCGATTGTTGATTTAACAGCTGGCCTTCTGGCACAGCTCCTAACACAGGTCTGTTCCATTAATCCAATTGCACAAACATTTCGGGCAGACTATTTGTTTAAGCTTCACCCGAGAATACAACGAAAGAAAAACCTGTAGAACCGATCTATTTGTATTGCGAAAGGGCTGCTTGATCTGTGGGCGGGCAGTGCGCATAGTTGGCTTAAACCGAGGTTAATATAGCCCCAAAAATTTGCAATTAAATATCTCATTAGAGTGTCTCAGACATATGGCAATTGTTATCAAGGCATGTTCGCATATCAGAAATGAATATAGAAGTCGCGTGGTAATCAACTATTACGCAACGTCTATATATATAGTGTCTATTAAGAATTTAATTTATATTTGGGTTTTCTAGGATTTACAAACATTCCGCGTAACTAACGAAAATTATACACAATATTGATGGGTATTTTAGCATAGTCAAATCGTACATAATAGCATAACTACGTTTAGTATGGAAAGCGACTAGTTATAAGTCTTGAATTATATTCAATGATAAATAAAATTGATGAAATGGGAAACTAAAATCGAAATCGAGCAAATCAGAAACTTCCTCAAATGTATAAGCTATATAATGTCCCCAGCTGTAGATAATAAATACAAGTAGTTGAAATTTTGAGAACGAAATCGCGTAGTGCTGCAAATCATACCATATTATATCATGTCATATGCGCTATCTAACGAGCCTCGAGACGGGGTAAGCATTGTACATACGAACATATAGTGAATACATACCAAAACCCATTGTAAGCACGACGATTGTAACTATCTATGTAAAAATGCTTAAAATATTTGTGATAAAGTAATAGTGTTAATGATAAGTAATAAAATACGACATATTATGAAAAATAATCAAAGATTTTTACAAATTACACAAATTGAAACCATGAACCCAAAAATTACAGTTCTCCCGCATGAATATAAAGGGTTAAGTAAATTATCCGTTGCCCAGCACAATCGCATCTATGACGAATAAAAGACTCGAAATGCAGACTGTGTATTCAAACAAAAATGTATTCTAATGAATTTTCGAGGGTAATTCCAAAGCTTCGCTTATCGCATGCAATGAATCAGAGCCCCCCTGAAATGCGGGATCGTATACAAACCAATGAATGCGATTGAGTGACTTAATACGATTACAGAAGGCAACGATTATAAAACTCACGCAACACAGTTCTTGAATTCAGTTTAAGGTTATTGCTTAAGCTCTGCACCTCGAAGGCGCTGTGATCTTGATTTTATGACAATGAATGCATTAGTCTGGTTTGTACTTGTGCTAGGTTTACTGGAATGCACAGCCGGCGTAAGTGTAATATATATGTGTGGTTATTCAAATTATTATTAACTTTGTACTGCATTGTCGTCAGCCCGCCAGCGTCAAAAAACTGCCCGTCACACTGTACTACGAGGCACTTTGTCCGTACTGCATGAAATTTGTAACGAGTCAGTTGAATCCCTCACTGATACATAAAAATCGTCTTGCCGTTACGGAGCTTACTCTTGTGCCTTATGGCAATGCCGTGGTAGGAGTCAAATTTTTTTGTTTCGATCTTTTTTAATTTTATTGTGCTCTGCAGAGAAATGAATCCGGTCATATAGATTGCCAGCATGGCAGGCAGGAGTGCGAATTGAATGCCTGGCATGCCTGCATCTTGGAGACTCATAGCATTTCCGACTCATTAAAACTTATAGCCTGCATGATGCAAAGTAAACTAAATTGGCTAAACCAGTGTGCCTCAAACCTCAATATCGACGTGAGTTCTGTAAAGCAGTGTAAGGAATCGCGTAGCGTAGACCAGATATTGCAAAAGTATGCCGACGTGACGGGCAAAGTGAAAATTGCAGGTGTGCCTGCCGTTGCGATTGATAATGTAAGTGATTACAGCTGCAAGAGCTTTATTACTGGGCTAACTACATTCCCCAATCACAGGTATATGACGATAGCGACCAGGACAGTATAGAAGATGACTTCGACAACTTCTTTTGTGCCAAATATAAGGAAAAATTTAACCAAACCTTGGACAATTGTCTGGGAAATAACATCGATTAGCTAGAAACAATTCACAGTGGGAATTGCTATCAATGTTTTATTTCAACAAAAGTCAAGTCTACAACATAATAAAATTAAAATTTTCATAATTATAAAAAATGTGTATTATAAACTGACAAATAATAATACAAGATACATCCAAAAGTTTTGATAAATTCCAAGTAAGACTGTCTCTTTAGTTCAGTGTTAGCTAGCTCGAAGGCGCTGCGATCTTGTTTTGATCACAATGAATGCATTCGTCTATTTGATTATACTTGTGCTTAGTTTACTTGAATGCACAGCCAGCGTAAGTGTAATACATTTTCTTAAGTCATGTGGCACAAAGTCTTAAATATTTTCTGCATTTGCGTCAGACTTCCAACGACAGCAGACTGTCCATCACAATGTACTACGAGGTACTTTGTTCATACTGCATGGATTTTGTAACAAATCAGTTGGATCCTTCATTGTTGCGCAAAGAACGTCTTGACTTTACGGAGCTAACTCTTGTGCCCTACGGCAATGCCTGGGTGGGAGTCATTTTTTATATATCAAATATATTTTATATATATTCTCCGTAGAGAAACCAAAACGGTCATATCGATTGCCAGCATGGCGTTGAGGAGTGCAACATCAATGCTTGGCATGCCTGCATTCTGGAGACTCAAGACATTTGGGACTCATTAGAGCTTATAGCGTGCATGATGCAGAGTAAAAATAATTTGCTTAACCACTGTGCCTCAATTTTCCATATCGATGTGAGTTCTGTGACGAAGTGCATGAATTCGCGTAGCGTCGACCAGATATTGCAAAAGTATGCTGACTTGACGGACAAAGTAAATTTTAAAGGTGTCCCGGCTATTGCGTTTGATAATGTAAGTATTAGAGCTAACAATCATTTCCAGGCTAACTACAATCGATATCAAAAAGGTTTATAGCTTAAGTGAACAGGAAAAAATATTTAATGACTTTGACAACTTCTTTTGTGCCAAATACAAGGACAAATTCAACAGAACACTTGACAATTGTTTAGATTAACAAATGAAAATGGAAATTATTGGCTTTTTTTTTGTGACAGAACATGATGACTTATAGCTAATGTCAGTTCAATAAACTACATTTAATAATAATAAAACGAACATTTACATGATTTGAATATATACTTAATAGATAAATCGAACGGTTTAAATACAATTTTATTAATTGGTTCTTTGATCGAGCAATGCGATGATTCTATCCAACTTTTCTGTCTGTTGTGCTGCAAATTCATCCAGTCTTCTTGAAATTGTTTGCTCTAATTGTTGAAATTTAGTGTCGATATGTTGGTTAACGCAAATCATATCCAGAGTTTCCCCAGGCGCCGGTTGCTGTGATTGGCTGCTGACACCCTTCATTAGGCACATAAACTTTTGCAATTTTTGCTCATTATCTTCTGAGTTCTTTTGGCTGCCAGAGCAACCTCCTCGGTGCAAAAGTTCTTGAATTTTCTGCAAATCAAAAGGCTTTTGCAGCTGTGTAGTTATGCCATTGGGATTCGGAGCAGTATGCAACATTGATCCGAAAATGCAAACCTCACTAGAGGATGTGAGCAGTTTCAAATTGATGTCCGATATGCCTGAACGATCGATTTCTACATCGTAACGGTATGGTCGGATCGGTACATCACCCTCATCCTCTTCAATTGAGATGCCGTAGATGGTTTCCAAGTATTCTTGCGTGATTCCCACAAAAACTTCCAATTTGGCAGCGCTACAGACGAGCGTTATAGCAGCAATTTTAAAAGCAGGCGAAATATGAAATTGAAGCTCACAGGGAGTCGGAGTCGAGTCATTGTTCGTGAACAATACTGCGCGTTCATCGTTCACAACGTCATTCAGGTCGGGCCTTTTGGAACAAAGCAAATACATGTGCATATTATACATTAGTATACGCTCAAATGCATATAAATGCATATAAACCAGTTTGGGCGTGAAAACAATTACATCAGGCAATTCACTGTCTTACTTAACAAAGATATCTTCGTCAGATAGGCGAGTCTGCACCAGCTGGGATAGCTCATTACCCGCCACCTGAGTCCAGGAACATCGTAAAATAACTTTATCCGACATAATAAATTAGCAAACTAAAATTAATGTTTCTTGGAACTTGCAATTAAATGCAACAATTTGTTGTTTATTTTCTTCTTCTTTGCTCACAAGCAGTTGGAACTGTCCATCTGTTTTTTTAGCAAACGAAAAACAGAGTTGTATTTGGCATTACAGTTTGGCGCCCACGCAACTACGCGTCTCGTAACCAATTACGTAACCAAATTTGCGCGCACGTAACAGACTTGCGCACAGCGTTGAGTTTTACGTGTGACAACTACGACCTTGAGTGGCCCCCTTGTAGGTCATATTTAGGTAAATCCGAAGGAAAGCGACAGTGCTATAAGCGCCATCGCCGAAAGTAAAACACAATTTTCCGCAAGCTAAATCATCTATCTAAAATGGGTGGAAAATACAAGATTGTTATGGTCCGCCACGGTGAATCCGAATGGAATCAGAAAAATCAGTTTTGCGGCTGGTTTGATGCCAATCTGAGCGATAAGGGTAATGTAAAGAATACATAATCATACTCACAGGTTATCAATCGATTTTTGGTGCAGGCAAGGAGGAAGCTCTAGCTGCTGGCAAAGCCGTAAAAGATGCTGGTCTGGCATTCGATGTAGCGCACACATCTGTGCTGACCCGTGCCCAGGAAACACTCGCTAGCATTTTGAAAGCTAGTGGCCAAGAGGGAATTCCAATTCAGAAGACCTGGCGCCTGAACGAACGTCACTACGGTGGTTTGACTGGCCTGAACAAGGCCGAAACCGCTGCCAAATACGGTGAGGCTCAGGTGCAAATCTGGCGTCGCAGTTTCGACACCCCACCACCACCAATGGAGCCTGGTCATGCCTACTATGACACCATTGTCAAGGATCCCCGTTACGCCGAGGGTCCCAAGCCAGAAGAATTCCCCCAGTTTGAGTCTCTCAAGCTGACCATCGAGCGCACACTGCCATACTGGAACAATGTCATCATTCCACAGCTGAAGGAGGGCAAGCGTATCCTGATCGCAGCTCATGGCAACAGTCTGCGCGGCATTGTCAAGCATTTAGATAGTAGGTGCAGAGTAAATCTCTTTTATTACCCTCTAACTTAATTTCCTACTCACTTCTAGATCTCTCTGAGGATGCCATCATGGCTTTGAACTTGCCCACTGGCATCCCATTTGTCTATGAATTGGACGAGAACTTCAAGCCAGTCGTATCGATGCAGTTCCTTGGCGACGAGGAGACCGTCAAGAAGGCCATCGAAGCTGTCGCTGCACAAGGCAAGGCCAAGTAAATGGATTATACCTCTAGAGGAACATATACTCGTTATACACACAATAGAGGCAGAATCGCTTCAGAACGTTAACGCTGCCGGCTAAAGGCCACATCGTTGTTTATTTCCTCCTGTTCGTTATTGTGATTCCCCATAGCGTTGAATTGGTTTACATCTCCCCCCACTCTACAGTTAATAAATAATTTATTATAACACACGAAGTGGAACTTTCATTTTATTGAGCGTAGGCTAGACATTACATCACTTTAGCTACCGTGCACTCCATCATTTCCGTTTCTTCTTGCCATCTTTGGCAAGCTCCAGTCCAAGAATACACTTTGGCGGTACCTTATAGGTTTCCGTGAGCAATGTGTATATGAATCGAATTTGATTGCCTTGAATCTGTAACTGTTCATGTTTCTGATGGGGTAGTTTCACGATACTCGTACTGGCCGCTGCTCCTTGTTTGCACAGTTTTATCAGCTCAGCCATAATGATACCGTAGGCCTCGATGTTGCTGACAAGGGTCACCTTTTTGTTGCCCGATCGTGTGGCCAAGGACATTTGGATTTGTGGCTTGCCGCTGGTATCCTTCCCGCTGCACATCTGGTATGAGTGTTCCATTTTGCTGGTTATAATCGAAGTAATTTCGCTCAGCGAGCCCTCCACATTTCCATAGAGTTCTTGCAGCACCTCATCCGGACGTACTAGCTTCGTCAGAGGATTGAGCAGGCCATGCTTGCTGACATACTCCCGCACAATCTTCTTGACTTGCCCCACGGGAATGCCTTCACCTCGCTTGTAGTTCATTTTTGTAAAGAATGCGGCAGTTACATCAGACACAATGTACATTTCCTTAAGCTCCGAGTGGAATAATGGCGTTTCCGCCACACCACTGCTGTCGCCAGTTTTCACATCTGTTATGAAGTTAACCAATTCCGGATGCTCCAGGTCCACAGAGATTATCTTATCAACGCCCTTTGTTTCCTCACGCACTACCAGAAAGCCCTGATCCACCATTTCGGCCAGAAAGTTGGACAGTTTTTTGAAGCGCGTCTTTTTTAAATCAATCTGCTCACTAGCTTCGGCCACCACATACAACCGGTAGAAATTGCTCGTCAAAAGGGGCAACTGCAGCTTCTTACCGTTGTTTTTGAGGGCAGCTAAAAAGGCATTCTTCAAAATCGTTTCAGTTGTCGTTTCAGACTCATTTATCTCGGGTTCGTTTGTATTTTCGCCAGTTGTTTCTCCTTGCTCTTGCAGCGACATCGCCGCCGTGCTTGACTCCACTTCGCTAACAACACCAGACACATCTGGTTGCTGAGGCGTCTTTCTCACATGTTCAGTGGCACCCAATGCCGGAAAATCTTCACTAGTCAAGGCTTTCGTTTTGCTCAATGGTATCTGCTGCAGAAGACTGGGCTCATGTGCCCACAGTTTGTCGCCAAACAAATGTAGTAGCTTAACGGCCACGCCATGTCCACCAGACATGTAAAGATCTTCGCTGGAACGTATCAGCTGACCAACTCCAATGGCTGAGTTGTTGTTGGTCAAGTTAATGGCAACTGAAATTGCATAATATGAGAATATACATACATACAATATATGTGGGTTAACTGTAAACTACATACTTAACTGTCCCTTTTTGAAATTTCCGTACATGCTTAAGCCGACTCCAAGGGGTACCACACCGGGCAGCATCAGATCGGCACCATTTGAGAGTTTGGGAAGCACGCCTTCATGCGTCGTAAAGTATGGTAAAATATCATGTGTGACCCATAATGCATATAGTGTCGGCACAAGTTGACCGCCATCCAGCTCAAAGAACATCGGCAGCTTGTCCACGCAGTACACAACGCTTGGGACGCCAGCATGTGTGAGAATTTTCAACTGGGTCACATTCGCTTTTGCCGGCAGTAGATTTTCCGCTGAAATGTGCGGGAATGCCAACTCTACGCGGGCACGCAGTTTCCTTGCTTCTGATCCCTTGAGCGCTGCGCTGCTCTTAAGTCTGTAGGTCTTCAAAAACATGGGAGAATAATTTTCGTAAAATAAGCCAAAAAATAACAAAGCAAGCAATAGTTCACAATAGACGCTCGCCGTTCCATGCTGACAAAACAGCTGTTCGATCATAACACCCGGTTGCCAATGTGCGCAAAAATTTGTACCTAATTTTTTCATTACATGATAAAATAATTGTACATTGTTAAAGAAACAATAAATTCTGTCAATTTGATTGCAGCAGTTCAGGTAGAAAAAAACAGTGCAGCATATTCAAAATTAAAAAACTGGCGCCATTTTATTGAGTTTGACCATGTTAACGTAACAATGATTTTTTGTATGGGATATTATGGTAAAGCAAAACAATACGCTTTATTCAATTTCAACAGACTTTGTACCATTAATTCAATATAAGTCCCCAATCATAGTTCCCCACCCTAGTACAATATTTCTAATCCGAATCCGAATCGTCTTCGCTTTGACCTAATCCTGCAGCTGCTGGCGGATCATAATAATGCAGCTGCTTACGCCATATTTTCACCAGCCCATCGAAGGCTCGACGGCTGTACTTTCCAAATTTGTTCGGTGTCCGAGGATGATTACGTGTCCGTTCAGCCACGGGTACCGTCTCAATGTACCTTTCGTATGCCGCAGTATTCTTGCCATAATCGATTTGCTTCTGACGGCGTGACAGTATGGCGGGGTCAGCTTCGGTATATGAAGACGATGAGGATGTAGACGATGTGTAGCTGTTATGGCGCACTCTCTTCTCCTCTTTGAGTTTCTTGACTTGATGATGCTTTCGGCGTTCGTCGGTCTCTCCGTTGGTCGACGAAGAACTGCAGCTGTTCGGACTATTCGAACGACTGTTTGCATTGCTTAGCGTGGGCGGCGTCTGAGAGTGACGTCGCTTGATTGGTGTCTTCAGTTTCTCTTCTTTCACTAGACGCTCAAACTTTTCTTCATTGCTTCCATCCAAAAACTCAAAGCCTATTTCTCGTTTAGTTTGCCGATCAGTGCTGGCGGCACTGCTGTTCAACGATGATGGCTAAACAAGAACAACAAAAACACGATTGAATTTACCGCTGATAAATTTTGAATAATCCATTGAATACCTCGTCGCTCTGTCCCAGTTCTGCACGAACCTCCTGGGCCCAACTGGTTATTGGCTTCGCATCCATGGATATTGAAGATCCAGATGAGTTCAAGCTTACTGAGCTTTTATGAGGTGTTGCTGTATCCATAGGCATGATTTTGTCTTCACACAGCATATTACTTTTCTAGTAAAAATTAAAAAACCAGAGTTAACTACGCAAACCGTCAACAAATGTGTGCTGTGTGTTTTTATTGTAAGAGTGTTCGCGCGTTTTTGTTGCTGCGATGCTAGCCGAAATATCTAGAGACGGGCGATACTTCTTATTCATTGTCGAAATTTATTTATCGAAATCGAACCACTTGCTTATCGATATCAATTTCTAAGTAAAAATCGGAAATGTTTTTTTTAAAAGATTATTTAACTTTTTAACCATCTGATAAATACAATACAAATACATAAAATCTATATTTAAATGCCCTTTGTATTTTTCATATACGAATCTCTGCAGCTTTTCCGTTACATATTTTTAATTGCGCGCAAATTCAAATTTCTAATGCGCATGCCTTTAAACATCAATAATACATCTACTGTCTACGTATATATGTATAAAGAGCTTTGTTGGAGTGTCTATGGGATACAGAATACACACTATTGAAACTATTTTTGCAAAAACGAGTCCACGGAATTGCACAATTAAGAAATGGATATTTTTGAGAATACATTCATAAGGGGCCCTTCGCCTTCGTATTCCGATGAAGCAAACTCCGAAACCGCCTTATCGGTCACACTACCCATTGGAGCAGAAGACATGGACTTAGGGCCCATCGATTCGAAAACGGACACTGTCGATTATTTCGACGAGAAAATGAATTGCGGCTACGATGATGATAGCTGCTCCCATTTACATCCCAGCCGCCGAAATCGCAACAGCTTTGCATTCTGGACAGCTGTGGTTGTGCTTCTTCTGCTGACCATCGGAAATCTAATACTGACACTTACAATAATGGGCGTACTTCGCCTGGGTAAGGGACTGCAGGGAATGGAACTTATTCCTGAAATGGATTTAATTAAATTTTACGACGAAACTGATTTGGATCGCATCCAAACCAATTCATTTGGTATTCAAGGATTTTCCGATGTTCCCGTATCAATTAGCAGCGATGGACCAGATAGCGGAGTACATCTACGAGTTTTTCGCAATGGAAATATTATCAACGGACCAAATGAACGTGATAGAGTTGTATTGAACAAGGAGGGAATTGCTATACAAGCAAATCTGTTCGAGATTAAGAATCCGATTGATCGTACAACCATCTTCAGTACTCACCGTCCTCAATACAGTATACCAGCCGGGATTGATGGTGTGCTTAAAACAAAAGTAGCCAGTACCAGCCGCATATCTAGTCCAATTCAGGTGCCGTTGACATTGGAAAGTGATAGTCATATTAGCATCAAGGGATCCGAAGGAGTTTTTTTCGATGGTTCTACTATACAGATACAGGTAGAGCATCACATTGCTGTTAACTCAACACAAGGCGCAACAGTATTAGAGGCTGGTACAGGAATCTATTTAGACATGGAACGCATTCCCATTGTCAGCTCCGAGTTGGGACTACGCACAGGCAGCGTGCAATATAAGATTTGCGTTTGCATGCCAAATGGAATACTCTTTCGTATAGCAATTCCACGTGTGCACAATGGACCTAAGATAACTTGTGCTCATTTTGACAGTCAACATGATCCGTGCGATGTCAATTAAACAAAATCCACATTAACAGAAATAACAACGAATATATCGAGTATATTAGCCCTAATAAAAATGTTAAGTATTAATTTTTTATTTGTATTTAAGAGAAATGTACAATTAATAGAAGGTTAAATGGTATGATTTTTAAAATTATCTGCAATATCTGTGTATTTGTGTGGCAGAGAAACCATAATGCGTGTGTTCATAATTAGTTAAATAAAAATAAAAACCAGCCGTATTCGAACAAATATACCTTCACTTCGAATGCGCCGATATGCTGAATATAATACAGAAATGGTATTCAATTTGTTGCGTTCAATGCAAATGTACAAATTTAGTGTGAAATTGTATAATGAATAATTGAATTCCATTTATGCCAATTAACAGGTAATGAAAGCTAACTCACGATGTACACGCGCTAATTCTACACAAAGCCTAAGGTAAACGTATTGAACTGAACTCTTAACTATACCCTAAACACCAGGCGGTGGCGGCTCCTCATGCCAGGTAGCTGTTTTTGATGTCATATCCACCAGATCATCTGGCACCATGCTAAGAAGCTCAGCTTCACTTAGCTGCGCCAAGCGACTTTTTGATTTTGAAGTACTCTTCATATTCCTCCTTGCTGAAATGTGAAAAACTATCAATATACAATATTTGATCCAGAATTGCATAACATTTACCCGAGCCATATGAGTGGTTTGCCGTAATGTCCTCCTCTGGATTATACTCTTCATTATAGTCTACAGCTTTCGGACAGGACATTGCCTTAACACTGGAATCATTAGTTTCCTTCAAGCTTGCCAATATTCTTGTCAGATTGTGTGGAATTGATATGCTGGCTAACATATTTGATGACGAAGAGGGTTTGTTTAGATTCTGTAAACCAAAACATACAATTAAATATAGTTCAATTAAGGAATGTTCCTGGGTAAAATAATTACAGGTGTTTCAACATTTAGGAGACCAGCAATTTCCATCTGTTGGGCAGCGATTTGTTTATTGATTTCGTCAACCTTTCGTTCAAGGTCAATTTTATTCACTGGCTTCGAAGTGGATAAGTCTTCGTTGTCATCAGAGCTACCACCTGGTGAATAAGGTGCATTTGGATCATCTAAGCTCTTTCTCGATTCAACTACAACGTTAGCTGTAAAATTCAAGATATTAAATTATAATTTCGGAATGATGAAAATTTTAGCTATACTCACTCTTATGCATCTTGGCAATCGGCGCTTTGATAATAGCATCAATATCAAATTCGTCGTCCTTTGAGCTAGTCGAGTGAGTACTGTGCTTTCTTTTTGGACTACTTGGAGGTGTAAATGTCGTCCTAGCGCGTGTTTTATTTGAAGCCTATAGAAGATTTATCAATTAATATTACATTTATTACAGTATTGAATGCTGAAATTACCTTTGCAGTCTTGTTGCTGGCAGTGGCAAGCGGTATTGGCAATGTTTGACTTAAGTTCGCCAATCTATTAGGCAAACAACGCACGATAATGCCCAGTAGCGTATTTGGACGTTGTGTATCCTCATAGAAAGGCACAATATCAGACGATTGTAATACACTGGGCAACTTGTCGTGACCACCCAAGGGAAAAATATAAAAGTCTCGAATCTGTTCACAGTCGGCACCCAAAACACCAAGACGCTCCCGTGTATCGAGATACTCGAAGAAGCTTTCAAAGTTTATCGTATCCGAGGAACTGGCAGGAAATAAATTTACAATAACAATCTCTTTTGTTGGACTCTTCTTAATCTTTTTCAAATAGTCCCAGACATTATTCCGAGCTATGCGTCCTATGACATCTAAACTGATAGGGAGCAGCTTTCCAAGCTGACTTGTGTCACCGGATACAGGATTAATGACAATATTGAAATCCGTTACATCTACCATATGCAAATTGCCAGTCCAGAGTGCCGGGCTGGCCAAGCTCTGCAAATACCGCGCATATTTGTCCAATGGTGGCGTAGGTTTCGTTGCAATCTTTGGCGTCGCACCAACGGACGCTGTAGTTGATTTCAAGGTTTGCTTGATAGACTGCTTTAAATTAGCCGCTTGTTCAACCGTTTTTTCCGACTCTAGTATTTGATCAATCAGACTAAAGGCTAACGCAGGCTCTGAAGTTTTCTTTTCAGCTGTTTTCTTGGAAAGCGGCGATTGAATCTTTTCAGAACGCTCCTTGCTAGAATGTTTGTCACGTGCCACCTGCTCTTTTTCCCTATCCGAACTGTGATCATGATGATGTCTTTTGTGACTTCGCTTTTCTGAACTGCGTCCGCGACTACTTGATCGACTGCGACTTCTTTTCGTGCCACTTTGGTGATGGTTTTTATGACTTTTATGCCGCTGTTTATCGCGCTCTCTGTCCTTGACCCTGTCTTTATCCCTAGATTTGGAGCTCTTTTCTTTAATAATGGAACGCTCTGCATCGGTTTCTTTGCTAGAAACGTCTGATCCTACAGACAACTCATGGGATTGCATAGATTTTTTGCTAGAGCTATCTGTCGTACCTTTATTTGGCTCCTTCTCTAGTTCCTCGTCGGGCAGCGTTACGTCCAACTTGGATTCAATTACCTCCTCACCTTTGTGAGTTTTTACCACGTAATTTTGTGCGCATGACAACAAATCCAGCTCAGATTTCTTAATCATATCCAATTGATGACGGTTTTCCTCCTCTCGCCATTTGGCCAATTCTTGGCTGGCTAACTCAGCCGGCGTCATCCTAACTAGCTGCTTGGGATCCACCTGTTTGTCACATATCTTCTCAAAGAGCGTTTTATTCTTTCGGTCCTTGATGTTAAACATAAGGGATCGGTACTTGGACTTGTACTTGGCACTCACATCGCGCCCAAAAGAGTGATACATTTCCGATTCCACTCTCTTAACAAAGTGTTCAACTTCGTTTTCCGATAGCCATTCACAGTTGTCTGTTGGGAGAGCGGCTGCTTGTGCCTCCCTAATACGTGCCATCAATTGGTCTTTTATCGTGCGTCTTACATTCAAACGTATAGGTTCAGGCTGAGACTTGCTGACCGAACGATCAGAGTAGTTTTTTTCCGGTGATCGCCTTTGAGGAGTTGCGAGTTTAACAAGCTGTTTTTCTTTCTTGACAACATTTCCCGTAGTTGGCACTTGCTGAGCAGACCTGAGAGCTTCTGTTGGTTTTTGCAATGATGTCGATAACAACGGTCTTGTAGATATTGTCTCTAGCGGGGAAAACTCTGGCGTGCGTTTTGATTGCCGTTTCTGTAGAACATTGGAGAATAGTATTTTAATAAGTATATAAGATTCATCCGAATATATAAATATACCTCAATTTCTAACGCCTGTAAGCTGCCCGGTTGGACTACTTCAAAACTGGGGTTATCCTGAAGCCATTTCTTCAATTGCTGCGAGCTGGGTGCCATATTTCCAGTAATAGCACGGCCACTTCGACGCTCAAAGACATTTATCTGTAATTTAGTTTTAACTGAATTATTTCAATATTTCCCTCATTAGTCTGTGCATTTTAAACAACATACACGTTCTACTTTCGACATTGAATCAGCCTGACGCAACACGTCCTCAAACAGATCCTTTTTTTTGTTCTTTTTGACATCAAGAGCATTTGGAAGCGGTGTCTGTGCAACTGTTTGTGGCACAGGTTCGGGCTCCTTGCCAACTATATGCGCTTGAATTGAGTTATGTGCATACTTACGAATGCATTCGTCACTACAATACACTGAGTTGGCACGTGCCGGTCGCTTACATACTACACATGCAACATCCGATGTGGCTGTGACACTGTTGTTGCCAAGTTTTATAAACTGCAACTGCTGTTGGTGCAACGGTTTGGGCGGGGGGCGTTTCGATGGCCTTACAATCGGAATATTTGGGCTTGGAGGTACTAATGACAATGACAAGCCCAGAGGCCTTGAGTCCTGTATTTCCACTGTTACTTTGGTTTCACTTGGTTGATTAGGTAACGTCACGCTCTCCTTGGGCTCGTTAGTTTGTTTGGGTAACAACATATCCGTAATGCGTGGTTGACTCTAAAAAGGCAAAACCAATACAAATCCATTGTAAGATTACAAAAATAATGTTTAAGAGTAAATTGTGCAGTATAATTTATAAGCAATTACCTTCTCCTCCTGCTTTTTAACACATTTTGGACACTTCCAATCGATTCCTTTCTGTTCCATTTCAATACCCATGGCCTTGGTGACACTAACACAGGTGCCATGATACCAATCCTCGCACAGATCACAGCATATCATGAAACGATTGTTGTGCGGCTGACGACAAATACACCAAAGTCTTGAAAAAAAAAAATGGTCTGTTAATTGGAAATCAAGAAAGGTTTCGAGAAAACTTACTTGTTGGGATCATCATCATCTTCTTGAGATTCCGAGCCATCTGCACCATCCACAACGCTTGTATCTAGTTTATTCGATCTTCGGGGTCGTCTTACGCCGCTTGTCGAATCACGTGGAATTTCGTTTTTCGATATGACTGACACTTGGTCCAAAAAGCTTTCACTTTCCGCACTGCTGTTGGTTAATTGGCTGTTATCCAACAAGGATTCACCGAGTGCAATGTTGCTATTATCCGACACCGTCGTCGACGTAACTGGAAATTTCTGAGCACGACGTTTGGCTCGAGTTGTTGGCGCCTCGATGGGAGGCAGATAAATTACACGTCCGTTTCCACGAACAACCTTAACTTTCGGACGCGACGATAACATCGTAAACGTAGCTGTGCTGCTGCGTGCTGGTGTGCTAGAAGCCATTGGAAAATTGCTCAAAGAACTCGCTGCAATGTTGGCGGGAAAATCACTTGAGGGGGGCTGTGGTAATTAATGGGTTAAAATATCGTTATTTGTTAAAGAAATGTTAAGTTTACCTGAGTTATCGTTGATAACTGATTCGAAGCTTCGAAGATAGGCGACTCCACTGCGTTTGCTATAGCATCTAGTCCACCTGTCTCCGTACTGGCCAGAACTTGTTTGACAACCTCAGCCTCGAATTGTTTGTCCTCCTTAATAAGGCCAACGACATGTTGCAAGAAATCTGCAGTTATTTCATCCTCATCTGGCGTATCCAACAGACGAGCACTTCCGATGTCAATATTATCCACAGGATCATTAAAGTTTTGCTGTTCCTGTTGTTGCGGCAGCGGTTGTTGAATGTTCTCAATTACAGCATTCGGCTCAGGCCCTTGATTCAATCGTGCTGCGCTGCTTTCTAGCATTTTAGCTAGCTTAGGTATGCTCTCATCCGCGGTTGTCGGAGGATGTTCTATCAACGAAGCTTTGAGAAGCTCATCCTGAACTATGGAGTTTATGAGATCCAATTGTTTATCGTTTTCTGCAGCAAGCTCAGAAGAGCTCTGATGAGTTTCGATTACAATCTGAGCGGGAAGTTTGTGAGATGTGGCTGTCTCTACGCCAATGGGCATAAATCCTTTTGATGATGGAGCTACTGGCGAGTTCAGGGCTTGTGTGTTAACGTTTGACTTCGGGGTAACTGGCATACTTATTTGAAGATGCTTGCCAGTATCGATAGACGCAGTTGTCGACACTGTGGCACTATTATTTTCTGCCAGCAAACTATTAAGATTTGTAAATACTCCCTTTGGACTGGATAAATTCTTGTTAATAATAATCTCTTTAACCTCTTGAGACTGTGTAGGTGTCAAGAAACCACTCGGAGGTGCGGGAACTACACGACCCATTTGTACAATGGGCGTTCGGCGCACTTTCGAAGCTATTGCTGGAGTACATATTCTCTGAAATTCGGAAGTCGAATGATTGGTAATAGGCAGGGACTTATGGGCTGGCCGCATTTTCAGGAATGATGTACTCTGTATACCACGCCCCAAGGCAATTACAGATTGTGGCGCTTTGTTGGTATTGAGCTGAATAATTTGACCTATTGCTGGAGCACTCAGATTACTATCTACCTGCTCCTTGCGCCGTTTCAAACTTGGAAATTGTTGCTGTGGTGCAGGTAAAGTTGTCACCTTGGAGGTTTGCACTGCTTGCCCACGAGAAGACTGCATGTGAGACCGCCTAGATAGCTTCTTAATCCGCTTGCGTTTGTTCGAATTTCGACTATTGTTCATCTTAAAATCAATGTCACTATCGCGGTCGTTGTCTGTTTCACGGGAAACATCGCTTGGTTCACTAAGTTCCCCGGATTCGGCGTTTTCTTCATCAGCAGTTGCTGAACTATTGGCATCTTCATCATCTTCGATGACTTCCTCCGCTGGGCTAAACACTTTACCAGAATTTCGAACTGGTCGAGGCCCCGCCACAATAATATGCTGCTGCTGTTTTACAGCGGGCGGCTGTGGCAGTAGCTTGGATATATGTTGCCTGGGAAGCTGTTGCACTTGCCTTGGAGATAACTGTTGCAATTGCCTAGAAGGCAGCTGTTGCTGTTGCCTAGGAGGCAGTTGAGATGAAGTTTTCACCTGGCTTAAGGGCATCACTTGGAACCGCTTTTTAGTGTTAAACACCTTAGCAGTAGTCTGGGTCTGAACGACGATTTTACGTCCTTGTGCCGTTTGTTTATCCAGCATCAACTTCTCAGCCGCTTTCTGAGCCTTCATCTGCTCTGGGCATGTAAATGGCGTATAGTTGTGATCATTTCTAATAATTTCCAACAGAGCATCTGATTCGGGCGTCCGCTTAAATAGAGATAAACCGGCCATTTCTGAAATATACATTAATATTAGTTAATTCACTATTAATTGAAAATTAAAAGTACATACTAAGCGCATTTTTTACGACCATATCGGCAGAGTTTTCAACATAAAACTGTTCGACACTTAGTCCTACTATTTGTGGGCGCTCCTTTGGTTTGCGTTTTTTTTTTTGTTTTTTGGGCTTAGGTTTGCGACCAGGACGCTTTTTGATTTTTGGCAGCTCAGCTTCAGTTTCTGTAGAATCTTCATTGTTCTCACCACCGGTGTTTTCAATATCATCACCAGTAACATGGTCTTTTTCGCTTATCAATTCTTCCCCGCCGCTTTGACTTTCCTTATCAGTGTCCTTTTCCGCATCGGATTCATCACGATCTGAGAGTGCTTCCAGAAATCGTTCCAATTCTTCCTGTCGTTCGGTTTCCTCTTGATCAACCATACTAGGCGTTGGAGATGTTAGACGCACAACGCTTATGCTCGAAATAGATTTCTCCTCTAAAATTTCAGATGAATTTTATGAAATGTATTAGTTTAGGCTAAGAATCTAGCATACCCATAATATTTTCGATGGCACGCTCGTCAAACGAAATGCCATTTTTAGTGTATACCACAACCAGGTTGGTGGATCCATCGGCGCCACTCGGTCGGGTACTAGGCCCTTCGCTGAATACTGAACTAGACATCACAGCAGCGTTACGTGGATCCGACACTGTGCATTAGATCCGGATCCGTTCCTCAATTTGTTTTGTGTAATTTACTTTGGAGCAACAATGATGTGAATTTGTTGTTTGCTCATGCCGCGGCCGCGTTGTGACGCCGACATTGGAAAAGTTACTGTGGCTATTGGTGTTGTTACGAAAATAAATACTGTGTTCAATGTCTGAAAATAAAGCTGCACTACAGTCAATTCCGTTGGTTATTTACAATATTGCGAAATGAATGTTTTTCGCAAGTAAATGCTGAATTCTAATTTATAAGAAAATAGAATTCGCAAAAAATTACTTTGACGAAGACTGCAGTGTGACCAACTATTTTTAAAAGCGATGAGCTCTGTTTACTGGCAGCTATCGTAAACTATCGAAAGCGTGAACTCGTTTTCAAACATGCGAAGTTTGCATATTTTAAATTGTTATACATTTTATTAAGATGCTAAAATGATTTTATTGTTGTCAAAACAAAGGTACGTGCAAAAATTATGCAATTTTAAGTTACAAGATACGTTTTTAATTTAAATATGTAAATTCAATGTATATTACTCCTTGCAAGCCTATATAAATTGCATTGAAAACCCTAATATCGCTTTTAGAAAAAAATATATAACTTAATCGGTCTTATAAAATTTTCAAAGCAAACTATAAACAAACACAGCTGATTGACAGTGAGACCATAGCTAGTAGCCTAGCATCGTCAAAATATGGAAGATTTTTTTTCGAAACCTTGTCACTTTGGCAGCTTGACTCTATGTAAAACCATGAATTACCGAAGGCTATATCTCATTAAACAACCACATTATAGAAAAATAATGTTTACAGTTTCGTCCCATTTCGTCAAATTTTAGAAGCCATTAGAGCAGAAAGGTGGGAAGTAGAAACGGGCTGTGCGGAAACTCCATTCGGCACTTAATGTTAACGTAACATAATTTTAGTATTTCACTTAACATTTCAGTATTTCTGCCACGCCGTAAGATGTGCTACTATAGGCATCTCGCTCTAACTTATAGTTAGTGCTCACTTTTACTCAATCTGTGTACCGACTATAAAAATAAGAAAAATAACATAATGTTAGTAGCATTTTAGTGAAATGTTAAGTTAACAGTATACGCCATTTTTTTTTTTTGCTCTTTCCTTCTCTTTTTGCTGTTTCAGCGCGTGGCAGTGTGGTCCCGGTTCGGTGCAGTTATAATTGCAAATTTGCCAGGAATTTAATCTCTCCGTATTAAAAACTCCAACATCAAAATGAAGATCTACAGTGATATCGTGACCGGTGACGAGATGTTCACAGACACCTACAAGATGAAATTGGTTGATGAGGTTATCTATGAAGTCTACGGAAAATTGGTGACCCGTAAGGAAGGTGATATCGTAATAGAAGGATCCAATCCTTCAGCTGAAGAAGCTGATGAAGGCACAGAGACGACCACACAAACTGGTGTAGATGTGGTACTCAACCACCGTCTGCAAGAATGTTTTGCCTTTGGCGATAAAAAGTCGTTTACCCTCTACCTCAAGGAATACATGAAGAAGGTACTAGATCACCTGCAGAGCAATGCACCAGACCAAGTTGATGTGTTCAAGACCAATATGAACAAAGCCATGAAGGAAATTTTGGGCCGATTTAAGGAGCTGCAGTTCTTCACAGGTGAAACTATGGACCCCGACGGCATGATTGCCTTATGCGAATACCGTGATGTTGAAGGCCAGCAAATTCCAGTTTTTATGTTCTTCAAACACGGTCTCCGTGAGGAGAAATGCTAAATCGCTATTCTCACCATTAGGATACTGTTTGCGGCGTGCCTCAATAACAACAACTTACAACAGCAAACGCAAATGCAGCTAGCAACAACTGCAGTAGCAAACGTTACCAATGTACATACAGAGATTCCTAGCAAATGGACTCATACTCACGCAAATGAATTAATTTTTAGTAACAGTTTCAGTTTGGTTAATAACTCAAAATTTATGTTTGTTTAGAAAAAGTTAAAAATTTTCGAAATGATTTAAAAATTATAATTGATTGTATTTTGTTTGTAGTAGAAACGAATGAATATCACTGTTAATTGTATGAAAAATAAGCAAAAATTTTAGTTGTAACGAAAGGGAACTTGGAAGAAGAAGACCCCACAAGAGTAGCTAAACAAAAAATAATTAAACTGTAATTGATGATGCAAACAGCGTAATTTATATTTTTATAGCAACAACGCAATTTTATAAACTTTCGTTTCCTGCGTTTTGAGATGGAAAGAAGAAAAACAGACAAAAAACAGAGAGAACAAACTGACATTTTGTATGTACTAAAAACAAATTAAACGGAATCCACAAACTTCAGTTTACCTTTTATTTGTATATGGGTGGGAGCTAGGCAGCTGTTGCTCCCTATCGGAGGGCAAACATTTAATTTGCCGGTAGTGAATTTTCGCTGGCATTTTTCACTCGTATTCTCTTCATAAACCTATGCCAATGACTCAGTCAACAGTCTGGATGGTTATGGCAAGATAAAAGTTGTTGACCTTTGGCGGTGATTTGAAGTTGACATGCGCAACATATATGTATGTACCTATGTACATCTGTAAGACGATTGGACACCCTGTACCACCATATTTTGTGCACGACAGTAGTTGCTCTTGTTTTGTCCCACTTTGCTGCATTTAACATAACCTTATTTGACTGCATACCGTTGTTTTGAGTACACAAAAATTGCACGAAACACACGTATGCAAAATTTGCACATATGCTTAAGTAGGTGTGTAGGCATGTAGGAGTGTGCTTGCTGTGTTATCTTTAGCAGATTTTCAAAGTCGCCTAGCTGGCAATCGCAAATTTTCACTTCCACAGGTGTGTTCATTAATGTGGGTATTGCTCACAGTTACAAAGCTCTTACGCACGTGTGAGTCAATTCGATCGCGTGTACCTACTTACAGTATTCACTACTTAAATAGAACCTTTGTGATAGAAGTTCAATAATTAGGTGGATTGTTAATTATTTTAACTGATGCCATTCACCTGCTGTTATATGTGCAGTTCCACAAATGCCTAAGCTCAGTTTACATTACCATGTTATCAGATATTTACTAACAAATTTTGCGAAAACATAGAATAGTATCCATGTCCAAAGTTTCTAGAAGTAAAGCCATTGAGAAATAATTTTGGTCGCTATCGATGGATGGTCTGTTAATGTTCCTTAGCATTTTTATAGAGTACATACTGTACACTACTGATTAGAATAATACTGATATTAAAACGGATGCCGTAGCGTTTTTATTACCTTGACGTAAATATACCATACTCCATGCAGGTACTCTTTGCATTCTAATCTGCTGACATAATATGGATTTGTATTTGTAGACCCAAAATCCCAAATTTCCCAATATTTATTTTCATATTGTTATGTGTGTAAAAAAGGCTATTAACAAATTATATTTTATTTCGTTCGTAATTTTGTTGCATCGAAACTGTGCCAATTGCAATTTTCATTTTCTCGCATCGCCATTATAATAATGGAAAACTATTTAAAAATCGATCAGTCGAATTATATGCAGTTACGTTTGTGGCTTTGTTCTTGTGTGGAACAGACAAAACTGCGAAGAAGCTAAATAATTGCATGCACAGTTTTTTTCACTTATAAATTACAATTATACTAGGTTCTTTTACTTTAGTTTTACTTTTTATATAAGAGCAGCAGCAGCTGCATTGTTGCACTATGTTCATTTTGCTTTGCTTTTGATAAGTTTGGAATGAATCGTTTTAACAAGTTAGGAAAAATAAATTAACAAAACTTTCAAAAGACTCGGTAAACTTTCGATTATAGCTTACAGCACTGTTCCTTTTTTCTTGTTTAAACTAAAATTTGGGTAAAAACACATCATTATCATCGAACTACAACATATACACTCTAAACACACGCTGCTTGTAGTTTTCATCCTCTTCGAAATCATACACCTATATGTATAAAATGGTAGTTTATGGAGCTACAGCATCGCTTATCATACATAGTCGAGCTGCACATAGATCTGTTTTACGCCTACAGCCTCAAAGATCATGTGCGTGTGCGTTACAACATACGTTGGATCAACGTTCTTGGAAACTTCCAGCTTAATGGCTCCCACAAAGACATCCGAACAAAGTGTCCAAAAGTGAGGCTCCTGTACCGAGTACACGCCGGCTAAGCCGGTCACCTTCTGATAGCACTGCAACAAAGAGCGGTCCAATGCCGTAGGCTGACGTTGCATCAATATCAGTATTGATTCTTTAATTAGACTAAGCACACTAAGTGCAATGAGTAGCGCTATGAAGATCGAGCATATCGGATCCGCTATCATCCAGCCAAACATTTGCATAAGCACCGCCGATATTATAACGCCCACCGATCCTAGCGTGTCAGCTAGAATGTGAAGAAAGACGCCACGCATTATTTGCGAATTGCTGCCGCTGCCTGAAAGATCATGTGAGTGCCCGTGGCTGTTGTGATCATGCGAATGACCATGACCTGAAAACAAATAAAAGAATAAGTGGATGCACTAGAACTCGAATAAGTTATTGTCCCCAACTAACCATTGTCCAGATTGATAGCCTGATGATTGTGATTGTTTAAGTCCGTGTGGCTATGGGAATGGCCATGATTGGAACCACCCCCGCCATGCGAATGTCCGTGTCCACCGCTGCCGCCATGCGAATGACCATGACCGCCATGATTGAATGCATATATACCAACCAGATTGACCAGTAGCCCCAGCACGGAGACCACAAAGAGACGTTCGTGCTTAACTTCTGGGGGCTCTATCAGACGTTCAACGCCCTCGGAAAGTATAAAGAAGGCAATGAAAAGTAGAAACAAACTATTCACAAAGCCCGCCAAAACCTCTGCCCGCACATAGCCATAGGAGAACTTATCATTGGCCTTCCATTTCGTAATTACCGAGGCCGCTAGACCGGCTAATAGACCCGTGCAGTCGAAAAACATGTGAAAAGAATCAGAGATTAGACCTGCAGAGATAAGATGAAGATGAATATATATCAGAATTAAATAAAAGATCATCTGTATCGAATGTGTTCTGTTTTACGATTTCGTTAGTGAATCAAAGATCCGAAAAAAACCAAAACATTAACATATTTTTAACGAAATCTATTTCCAGAACACACCGCATTAAACAATTACTATTCAGGCCAACCTAAGCTATTTGTCCAAATGCCATAAAATAGTTCCACGAAAGCAAAACTTAAGTTAAGCAGCAGAAAGAGAAATAAATTGCGCGAATTGGGATCAGAGAATATGAGACGCTTCCAGCTTTTCAACTTTTCCTTGACCCGGTATCCGAAATTACTGCGATCCTTGTGTGTTAACGGTATCATCTTGATATTATATTTGCTGTCTGAGAAACATGCAAAAAAATGTAATTGAACCAATTAATATAACACACACTAAGCTTGTTATCAGTCACACTCTTTTAATTGTTTGCATACGTGGTATTATCGTTAGGTGGTTTAGCTCTCTCCCCTCAACACACTCAACTCCAATCCAGCTGATGCGCTGTTGATGCTATCGCTCGCTTTAAGAATGTCACGGCAGCGTCGGCGGCAAGTTTCTTGCAAATTGTAAACGCACGTAACGTTTCCTGCTCAGCTCACGCGTATGCACAGGCAGCCGATTATTTGCACAGGTGACGGCAGCGCAATTGTTGTTTATGGCTTTTGTTACCGCTTTATTAAGCACTTTCAATTTAATTCATTTTTCAAAATGTATCGAAACACAAAAAAACTTAGCACCAATCTGCTGTGTTGTCATCAAAATACATAGACGTCAACGTTCCCCAGTAAACATTTGATGTGTGCATTGCGCCACAGGGTTGCACCTCAGCCATTAGAATTGCCATTCACTGGGAACTATCGAATATCATTGAATTATAATACAATCTTTTTTTTTGGTAAAATGATTTGCTTTACAATACTTCGTAGCATTGAGTAATTGCATTTATTATTATTATTATTATTCATGTTATATAGGAGTATTCCACGATAATTTTTTTATCCATATGGAAACAGCAACATGAGCCTGCTAGAAATCCATCCATATCTAAACAAAAGTCAACATGGTATTCTACAAAAACCCAAAAATTATTTGTACGCTCGTTTTCCTTACATTAAAAAGCAAGTTTATTAAACAATCTACTACACATAGCAGAGTCTTAGAACATTTCCATACAATTCATGTTCAATTGTAAAATGAGTGCGACACTGAAGATGCGTGGTAAATACGTTTACGCCTCATCACCCTTGGTGGCACGTGTGTAGATGACCTGGGAATGATGTTGCACGACCTGCTTGATCAGACCTGAAGTATTTGGAAAAAACAAGAATTCGAATTAGGGTCTGCAGAATTTTCGAACAAGAGTTCCTAGCGAGGAAATAACTTACCCTTTTCGCGCAGCTCAATGAGAGCACGCTTGGCCAAAGAGCCACGGATTTTCAAACGCTCAGACACGACCGAGGGGGTGATAAGCTTGTAAGCAGGCACTTCCTTGTACAATTTCTCGTAGGTGGCCTTATCGAAGAGAACCTGGTTGTTCAGCTTGTCCCTGACTTTGCCTTTGGACCACTTCTTCTTCTTAGCCTTGCCGCCGCCGGAGCCCTCCTTCTTCTTCTGTGTCTTTTGCGGCTGCTTAGCCGACGACTTTGCGTCCTTCTTAGGCGGCTGAAGTACATAATAATTAAAACGAAATGGAAATACTTTAATATTTGCGATCACAAAAATATATAAATATTAGATATACAACTGTATGTGAGGTTATGACTCTTTCATATTTGTTTGGTGCACACACATCGGTTTACACACATATTTAATGAAAAAACTTCATTTTATTTAATTGCACAACCATTTGGCAGCACTTTTGTGTTACAAATCTTTCACTTTTTGATAATTTTTATGTTTGAAACTATTTATTTGTAATAAAAACCACAGCAGCCGAACTCACCATCGTGAAAATCCAATGCAGAAAGATGGAGGACGGAAATCGATAGAGTTACCATGCGTCTTCAAAATATTCAGTGTTGCAGTTGTTGTTATCGCACTTTTGCGCCGCTCTTAATCGATAATTATTGAAAAGGCGGCAACCCCCCAGGCTTGGTCAGCGTGTCGGCCTCAGAATTACACCAGGTAAATTACACAAAACAAGTAAATGCTTTGGTATTAAATTTGAGTTAATATAAATTGAGCAGCTGGATTGGATGTTACATTTGATGCACTAAAGAAACACTCAACGATCAAAATAACAATGGAGCGAAGCTACAGTCTTGGTATCAGTTCTCCGCGAAGAATGAATCCCATCGCAGATTCCACATGGATTGATGACAAATCAACGTAAGCTGCTAAACTATTATATACTAGAAAGACATATTAAAAATGTATATTTTGGTTTATTTTCAGCAGCAGCCGAGCAATGGCTCTCCAGCTAAGGAAAAACCTAAGTCCGCAACGTAGTAACAATTCGATTGTTTCTTTAGGGAATTGCACAAGTCCAATGCCACTGGAAACCACAAACTCTAGCTTTCATCAGGCGTCCATAAGCAACAGCATAAACACTACAAAGGTTACCCGCCAGAAGCTAAATCTCAGCCATGTCGATCCTAAGTATGTACACGTAAAAATTATGTCCGCTTTTAGAATTAATCCAATGAATTGCATCGCTAGAACTTACGCGGATGTGCATAGCAGTGGCCTGACAGCACGTATTGTGCAGTACCAACAGGAAAGCCGTGGCGGGTTGCAGCGCAGCGTGTCATTTAATAATGTATACAATCCGTTGTCTCAGTCACCACGTCGTAGCAATATTGTAACAACACCGAATCGCCTGGCTAATAAACCAAATATGCCCTCGCTATCCATAACCCGTATTGCGCCACCCGAGCAAAGCTTCTACTGCGGCAGCACGTTACCTAGTCTATTTCGCTCGAACTCTGTGCTTGGAGTCGAGAAGTCAGATGAGCAAGTGTCGCGTGAGAACAGGCCCATACTGCATCCACAATCTGCACATCATGAAAGCGAGCCGACGCGCAGCGTTCTTGATGAACTCAAAGAAATCTCGCGCAAGCGTATCAATTCTGGAGTAAGTTCCCGCTGGTCTAAAGTCCAGACGAGATTGTTTACTAAACAGAAACTCTTACAGGATATACAACAGCAGGACAACATAAATGGCAGTAAGAAAAGCTGCATTCGCATGATTGACTATGTGGATCATCATGTCACACAACAGCAGCTTGCGCAGCAACACCATGCCCACCATCCACAGCAACCGTATCAATATTGGCCTACAATACCGGCACAAGCTTGTTTCAAACGCCAGCGCGAGCTGAGTGTTGCAGTACCGCTGCACTTTCATCGTGCACCAGTTGTAAATGTTCCACAGCAACATCAACAACAGGTGATCATTCAACAACAACAACAGCAGCTGCAGCAGCAGCAACTTCAGCTGCAGCAACAGAAATCCCCAGAGCAACAGGCAAAGCGCCGAAATTGCAACTATAGTAATGATATAAATAGCTCCTTGAGCTCCAGCAGGTTATATACAAACAAACGCAAGCTATATGATATACAATCACGTATCTCACCGGAAACTTCCCCCCGTCAACAACATGCGGCGAAAATACAACGTAAGCAGGCGACCTCCGATTTGCGTCTAGAACCTTTGACCCAAACGCAAAGTATGCCCATTACGCCGCTTCCAGCAACGCCGGCACAGCGCACAACCTCGGCGCCATCATTGCAGGAGCCAGTAGCGTCGCCATCCTCCAATAAGCCCAGACTGACGCTGTTTAATGCACAAAGACAACAACAAAGTGATGAACAACAACATATAATTCAGAAAACACAAGAGCCGCAGAAACAGGCACAATTCGATTTGGATAGTCCTGAGGTGGAGGCTTGTGAATATGCGGGCATACAATTTGTGCAGCCCAAGCAGCCGGACACCATAAAAGGTGTTCGAAACTCGAATCTCGAGCGTATGCAGAAAACTAAACTGGCTTCGTTATTGAGCAGTTTGAAGGGTGAGATCTATTTGGGTGAGGTGACGGATGAGCCAGATACGACGACAAAGCAAAAGACATCAGCTGCAACGGTCACAGCAACAACAACAATTGCAACAATAGTTGCATCTACAGCTCAGCCAACGACAACACCCGCAGCTACAGTAACGACAACAACAACAACGCTAACAAAATCGACAGCTACAGTGACTACAGCAACCAATAATGCCATACCCTTACTGTCATTTAACCAAACAACACCTACCTCATCAGTAACATCCAGTAAAGCAGGCGGCTTTGCAAGCTTGACAACAAATGTATCTTTAATAACTGGAAACAATACGACAGCTACTATTACAAATACAACAACTGCAAAACCATTGACCTTTGATAGTGTGCCAGCAACATCAACAACCGCAGAAACATCAACAACCGCAGAAACATCAAGAACCGCAGGAACATCAACAACCGCAGAAACATCAACAACCGTAGCAGTAGCGCCAACTATAACAACTTCTGCAACAACAATGTTTACATTTGGTAATATTGCTGCAACATCTGAACCACCAGCAGCAACCAGTGCTCCAGCAACAGCAGCAAAAAATGTTCCTATATTCTCTTTTGGAACTGCAACAGCAGCTGAAACTCCAGCACCAACAGCAACAACAGCCTCTACGGACATTAAATTGCTTTCATTCGGCACTCCTGCATCTGTAACAACAACCCCAGATATTTCCACAACTACAACTACAACCACAACGACAACAGCCAACAAGGTATTTTCATTCGGTAATCCAACAGGTAACAATGCAGCAACAGCACCAGCTTTTACTATGAACAACTGGACGTCCAAGACCAACAGCACTCCCATCATTGGAGGAGCATTTCAAGCACCAACATCGACAACTACATCAATTGCTCCTGTACCGACAATGACAAAGAGCATAGTATCAGAGCCGCAAAAGATTTTTGGCTTTGGAGCAGCAAATGTATCAGCCAGTAATGCAAATGTGACAGCAGTACCAGTTGCCACACCAATTTTCGGTACAACAACCACTGCAGCAGCAGCACCAACACCTGTTTTCAGTTTTGGTACGCCAACAACAGCAGCTGATTCGGCAAAAACATCAGCAACAGGAGGAACAACAACAGCACAAGTAACTCCAGCAGCTGCTCCCATATTCTCGTTTGGTGGCAATAACAAGCCAGCAGCAAAATCCACACCATTTACACTGCCGAGCAGCAGCAATAATGTATTTAGTTTTGGTGGCACTGGAGATGGTACGAAAACAACAGCACCCGCTCCCGCTAATAATTTCAGCTTTAATGCGGGAAAAGCAGCAACATCAGCAGCTGCAACTCCATCAAATGCATTTAGCTTTACTACTGCTTCACCGAAGCCGACGCCTATTTTTGGGGGCACGGCAACCAACAGTAACAACACAACGGCAACGAACAAACCTTTTACATTTGGTGGTCTTACTGCCACACAGGATCAGCAACAGGCATCGCAAGCAGGGCAACCACGTTCCGGCGGTTTTTCATTTGCGGCTGCAGCACAAAAGAGCGAATCAAGCAATCTATTCGTTTCTCCGACTGTGACAAAGCCAAGTTTCAATTTTGGCGGGAATGCAGCATCAACTATTCCATCAGTGGCACAATCAGCAGCAGTTCCAGCACCAACATTTGGTGGCTTTGCGGCACCAGCAGTACCGGCAGCCAAACCGTTTACATTTGGTGGTAATGCAACACCAGCAACTAATACTCCAGCGCCTGGCACATCAACATCAGCTGCATCTATTGGCGGCAATCTTTTTGCCAGCGCTGTGGCAGCTGTGCAGCAACAACCCAAGACCACTACCTTTAATTTTGGCTCAACAAACAACAATGCTAACAATGGCAGCGGCGCCAACGGCATAAATGCACCATTTTCATTTGGAGGCACCTCGTCGACGCCACAGAGTAGCAACACGACTAAGCCGTTTGCTTTTGGCGCTACTGCCACGCCAAATGCACAAACCGGAAACATATTTGGAAGCCCAGCAGCACCACAGGCAACGCCAATTCCGTCCACAAATGGCGGCGCTTTCAATTTTGGCGGCGCTGCGACAGTAGCACCAACTACACCGCAGCAACTGAACAGCGGCAATGTATTTGCCCCGCCGAGTACCCCTGAAAATCGACCCATCAGACGTGCTACTCGGCGACTCCAGAAATAAGAATATTAATGTGTTAAGTAGTAGAATTATAAAATGACTCGGAATCGTTGTAACCAGATAAATAATCTGCTGCTAAATTTTAGTGCATAAGGTTGACTTAAAAAAAAAATTTAAAAATTAATTATTGTTAAAGCACAAAAATAAATTAAAAAAAAGTTATGTTCAAAATGTTATGTGTAAATAAACGTTATCTGATTTCGATTACTTAACATTTGTAAATACAATAATGAAACGAATGTCCGATATTATTCTAAAATGTAATTATATTTATATATTTAAATAAAAAAAAATAAAAGCGGATTGAGACATTCTATGTGGTTATATTTTATTTATAAAATTTTCATTCGTGTTAGCAGATATATTTCATTTTTAAATATTGGGATTAAGCTGTAATACAATTATGATTTTAATCTTCAATATTAATTAAGCCTAAATTGGCATTTTACTTTTTATTTTCATTATTAGGATTAATTTACTTTTTTGACATCCATGTTTTCCTTAGGTGTGGGATATATTAAGGCCAGAACAGTCATTATTTTTATTACAGAATGATCCCTGCACACGCACCTCGAATATGCTAACACTGTTGCCGATGAAATCTCCCACAAATGTGAAATTATACTCCGGTAAATAAGATGGCAAATAGTTTGCGTCAAAATTCATGTGGTGTAGTGTATAGGTATAATTCTGAAATCAATCAATATGTATATGTATAAGAAATTGTTAGTGTTCATTCTGACCGATTACATACTGGCTTGAACGGACACTTGTGCAAATTGTTCTCGGTCTTCTGAATGCCTCTGTACAGGAAGGTGACCATGGAGGGTTTCGTAGAGGAACTCAAAATTTTGCAGATTTCCAAACGGAATCCATTTAGCTTCATGACATTTTTACGGCCATGTATATAGAGATTCATCTTTGCCATACCAACAAGAGAGGTAACCACTTTGTTGCTGGTTGTTACGTCAATTGCTAGGGAGGTGGAATCTTCCAAATAGCAATTAACCGTCGTCACCAAGTTGCTTTTAACGGGGCACTGAATTTGGGTGAAGAATATATACTGTAACGAAATGTATCCAAGTTAGCACTATATAACTTAAACATGTGCTAGTACATCCAAAGGCACCTTCTGAGCGTGGCTTACAAATAGTAAGCATCCCAAGGAATAACCAATCCAGTACAACTTTTGCAACATAACCGTGCAGCATAAATGAACTCAAAATACATGAAATTCAGACCGACTAACAATTATTATGCTCATAAATACTTTGTTTTTAGGATATTAAGTATTTAAATGTAATTTCATTGATGGTTGCATTGGATAAGTCCACTAATTGGACTTAACTAGTTCGAACTGAATCAATCAAATATTTAATTTCAATATTCATGTTTAATTATACGTAGTTAATGGTAAGCATTGAGCACACCCCATCACGAATGAAATACGTGGACATAAAATATCGTAACTGATACGAAAGATATTTATTATAATTTTTTCATAGCAAAACAAAGTGTGTTTTTTTTAATTTCCACTTTTATTAAAAGTTTTATATCCTTCTCAACCTTCATCTCCAATCCTTTTAAGTATTACGTGTTCGTGCGATTTTGTGTAGAATTTATATTTTTTGCTAACTTAAAATTTGTTTGACAAAATTGTTGTTTGCTTTTTATTTAACTTAAGTTTCGATTTAAAAATGTAATAACTTTAAAACTAAATTAGATGTAAATCATGTGGACGTGTGTGTAAGTTGATGTGTTCTTGCATGTATATCAATGTGTGTGAGTGAACATAAAATTTAATATATATAAGTGTTAAAGCAAAATTGTACAAGTTTCTTATGGAAAAAGAAACATAAAACATAAGTTGTTAAGTAATTGATGTGCTGTTGTTTTAATATGCATAAATAAATTACAATTTCTCTCATCTTGTATCCCTCTCGTTTTAGCGACATTGTTTTTAGATATATGTATGTATTGTATGTAGTATTAGTTGGTATATAAAATTGGGAGTCCCAGGAGATTCCTTGGTTAAATAAAGTACGTTGTAAACAAACAAGTTGACAGAACAATTGGCTGGGATTATACATACATAGACGAACGTACGTGAAACTTGCTCGCAATAATTTATATTATTATCGTTTTAATTAAATGTTATGCATGCCACATATGCTGAATATATATATTATGTTTACGTTATGGTTATGCTTTATATGTAATAGTATTTATGTAATGCATATTTTCACAAGTGTTTTTCCATCATCTTTTAAGGACACGCAGTCGAGCTGCTATTTCATTTCATTGTTTTTCTCATTTTATTTTTTGATAGGTGTTTCTTATGTTTTTTGAAATTTTCTCAATTTGCTTAGACATAAAAATGTTTAAGTAAATGTAACTAAATTTAACTAATTTGCCGTTTGCCTTTTCGTTAATTTGTTTAATTGGGTTCTTGTTGTTATTCAGCAACTTGTTGTACAAGTTTTTGTTGCTGCCTTTACTATATATCTCTCATTCTTGTGCTACAAACAGAAATGTTTAACAGAAATCGTAGAAAACTTGAGAAAAGCAAAAACGATGTATAAACAATTTTTTACGAAATGCACCCAATCACAACCTTGGGCGCTCATATGTATGCGTATTCTATAACATAAAACATAGAACAGATTATTTATATGTATATATATGTGGATATCTATATATAATAGAGAGAAAGAAATGTGTACAATTTGGGAAAGTAGAAGGGAGAAACTATTTATAGCAACTACAGTTAACGCAATAGTATAATAAGATTGTTCATAATCGTGATAGTAAACAACACAGTTGTTGTCTGTGTGTAAGTGGTTGTGTGTGTTCGCATGTATATATTATTTATGTATATGTATATCGTTATGTTGTAGTATAGATCGTTAGCTGGCGCAACTCACTAACATTGCTTGATTGTGTTGGGTTTCATTCGCTTAAGCTTACAAAAACTTATTGAATAAACTATGTATGTAAATAAATTGTTGTAAATTAGTTGTATGCGTATGTATATATACGATATAGATAATACACAAAGATGTATCTATATATCTATATAAATTTATTGATACGAAAAATTGTTGCGTTCAGTGTCAAAGTCAATGTCAGTTTTAAATGAAGCTATCTCGTTTATCAACGTTCGCGAATTTATTTCGAATCAGTTGTTGCAGCTGCTTCTGTTGTTGTTGTCCATCTCTCACGCCGTTGCATTGTTAAGCTGCTGCAGCTTCACTTTGAGCTCGGCAAATGTGGGCCGCTTTGCCGGATTCAGTTCCCACGCCTGACGCATCATCTCGTAGATTTCCGCTGGACAACCCTCGGGCGCCTCCATTTTATAGCCGACCTCCACATGTTTGACCACATCAGCCAGTGGCTACAGAAGATAAAGGATACGTTTTAGTTTATTTATCGTTTTTATTTTACATGAGTTTGCACATACAATTCTGGGATAAGGCACACGTCCAAAGGAATAAATTTCCCATAGCAGTATGCCAAAGCTCCACATGTCCGATTTGTTGGAGAAACGCTGAAGCGAGAAGATGGCAGAAAGATTAATGAATACACATATAAAATATAATATAATATAATAATAAGAATATAATATCTCAAACTTACGCCATTTTTAAGAGCCTCGGGTGCCGTCCACTTGATGGGCAATTTGCCAACATCGAGATTGTAGCATTCCTCGCGTGCCAGACCGAAATCGGACACCTTGGCCACACAGTCCTCAGAGATGAGCACATTACGTGCGGCCAGATCGCGATGCACAACCTTTTTGGCCTCCAGATACTCCATGCCCGAGGCAGTGTCGCTAAAACGGTAATAAGTTTGGTATAAGTATAAAAAAGCTAAAAGCTATGGTATATGTGTTCAGCGACTTACAAGGCGAAATTGATTTGATCCTTTTTGGTTATGTGCTGTCGTCCACGCGAACGCAAATAATCAACCAGTGATCCTTTGCTCATGTATTCCGTAACCAAGTACAGATGCTTGCTGGTGAAGACAAGGCCAATGAACTTGACCAGATTCTCGTGCTCTAGCGTGCTGTGCGTAAAGATAAAAAACAAATTGTAATGATGCGGCTCAATTGAATATTTAATTGAACTTACGTCATGACCGACGCTTCGGCAAGAAACTTTTGCACAGCTCCCTCATCTTTGAGCATTTTTACAGCTACCTTCTCGTTGCGCAGTATGCCCAGCATTACGTCACCGAACTCGCCCTTGCCAATGCTCTCGCGCAGTTGCAGTTCCGATTCGGGTATGACCCAACCTTTGTCCACAAACTCTTTGGAGTTAATGCAGAACTCTTGTTTGCCCAATTTCGGCAGGCATTTGATGAGTTGCGTGCACAGACCATCCGCATCGGCCTCATAGTGCTGCAACACGAGAGGGACATAGAGAAAGGGAAAGTCAAATTTAACTGTGCATATCATACGAACAATAGATGTCAGAGTGTCACACTTACCGCAACCAACTGTCCCAGATTCTCAAAGTATTCCTCATCGTCGATTGTCAACTTATTCTCCAGGTACTTAACACGATAATGCTCCACCTTACCCTGAAAGCAGACGCACAGCGTGTAGTCACCGGGAAAATTTGTCGATTCGCGCACTAGGAACAATCCATCCTCTCGCGGCTGCAGCAAGTGTTCTGCCTCGTCGCGCGTTATGCTGCCGTGAAACCACCTGGTGAGGTTCACAAAAAGAAAAGAGAAAATAACCATACTTAATAAAAGGAAATTTGATGCTTGAAGACTTCACTCGACTTACGGCATTGCGTTCAGTTTGACTTCGCATTTGCGCAACTGTTGCTGCGGTGCACCTGTGGGCGACAGCGATGCATGATTCATGGCCGTTGTGGAGCCACTTGTCCATTTGTCCATGCTGCCGCCATTGATATCGAAACTGTGCAGCGATGTGGACATTCCCGTTGAGCTTGTTGTGTTGTTGCTATTACTGTTGTTGTTGCTGTTGCTGTTGCTGCTGCTATTGGCAACTATTGGCTGTGTGGACTGTAGCAACATGTTGCTACTGTTGCTGGCTAATGCTAAACTCTTTGGCGGCAATGCGCCCACTGGGGCATGTAGCGTCAGCGAGGAGGACATTAGATTATTACTGCCGGCACAGTTGGTCAGCAATTGCATATGTTGTTGCTGCTGTTGCTGTGTGACAGCAGCAACCGCTGCCGCCGTGACAGATGCTGCTGCCTGTTCGGATTGCGCATGTGTGACCGTGGCCGCTGCCGCTGCAGCCGCCGCCGCAGCTGCTGCTGCTGATGTTGGCGCGGGCGCAAACGTTGACAATATGCTGTGTTGCTGCTGTTGCTGGTGCTGCTGTTGTATTGTCGTCGTCTGCTGCTGTTGTTGCGTCTGATTGGGCGATTTTGGCGAATGATTGTTGATTAAATTATGACTATTTAATGCATGCGAAGACAGATGCAATACACCTGCACCTGCACCCGCTGCCCCTGCTGCTGCTGCTGCTGCCGCTGTCGTCTGCTGTGGCTGGTGCTGCAATAGAGAATGATGCAAGTTCTGTTAGACAAGTTGAATTTATCACCCAAAGAGATACAGACTAATTACATAATTAGTTAGTTTATTGTTATCTCTGCGCGATAATTAATTAATCAGCCATACATATTGATTAGACTATGTCACATTACGTTAGCCAGATAAAACCGACCATAAATCTTATTGATTTTGTTTCAGTTAGAATCAAATTAATTGTGCATGTGCTTCTTAGGAATTTCAGTATAGCAGGTATTACAACCCGACTATATCAGTTTGTAAAACGTAATGCCTAAACAACTTTAGCAATACAAGTCTCTCACTGTATTTGCTCAGAAATTGATCAGCTTCGCTGAGCTTTAGAGCTGGCCATGCTTGCCAAGCATGAAGTTTTCATGTGTTTTTTAAGCTCATTCAGTTCTTAGAATACAGCGAATAAGGTGCGCAAAATTATGGCAATATATTTTGCATATTATTCCGCTTAGAAGCCCCAGTATCTATTCTACACATTCAATACAAGAATCTGAGAAATCTTTGCTAACTTACCAAGTTATTGTCGCGATGATGATGATGATGCGGCGGTATGCTTGGCGGCACAATGTGCGGCTGGGATTGGCTTAATTGTTGCTGATGCAGCAACGAGGCACCGCCACCGATGCCAACTCCGACGCCAACGCCCACACCCACACCGACACCCATCGAATTGGGCTGCGGGGCGGGTCGTTTATTGTGTCGCAAGGGTGCTGTTGGTGGCATCTGATGCCCGGTGGCCTGTAAATACCATGGATCACCGGCTGTGCCACCGGACGCGGCAGCTGCGGCAACCGAGGGCTGCGAGAAGCCGCGATGATGCCCCACGACCGTTGTTTGTCCGTTCTGTGTGACGGTTGCGTGACTGTTCATATCCTCGACTTTGCAGCTGCTGGCGACAATCGGGTCACCTGTTGACAAACTCTCACTTTGCCTGGCAACTACTTCGCCTCCTCCTCCTCCTCCTGCTGCTGAACCTGCTGCTGCTTCTCCTCCTACTGTTTCCGCTTTTCCACTTAATTTTGTCGTCTGCAATTGACCCTGTTTAATTTCGACAGTGATCAGCGATCCCTCTCCGTCTCCGCCCGACGTCTTTGTCGCTATCCTTGACTTAGACTCCTTTGTTTGCCTTTCTTTGCACTTTGCTTCCTTTGCTGTTATAGCTTCTTCGTCTGTGAATAAAAAGTAAAAATGATTTGGTCAATTGTTTAATTTTTAAAAAAGCTATGCTAATCTAATCACAACAATACGCACACTCACACACAAACACCTTCAGTTCACTGTGCAAAGTGCTTTTGTAAACCGTTTTGCGGCTGAAAATGTTCTTGTTATTGTTGCCTGAGCTCATCAATTGTACATAATTTAAACAACAAAATAAACATTTAGCAAGAGCAACAATTTAAAAGTGTTCGTTAGTCATCGATTCGCTAATGGGTTTTCAAGTTCAAAGTCAGTATATAATGCAGTTGTAGCTTAACGAGTTTGCTATAGAGAAAATTGTTGTTTTTTTTTTATTAATATAATTTATATTTTTATGAACTATACAGTAATAATACCTGCAAATATTAAAAAACTATTTTATTTTGCTAACCTTTTCCCCATGCAATTTATATGTCTCAATCTCTATCGATCTGACAAGTTTACAGTTGCTTTATCAGCAAATACACATATGCAACAAGTGCCCAACAATAATAATAATAATAAAATATAATAACAATTGCATCGGCATGCGAATGGCTCGTTTTTTTAATCCATTGCACGTTTGCTTTTTTTTTTAATCAACAAATTAGCTCGACACAACGAGCCGGAGACGATTACGCAAGCGTAGTTGATATACACGATACGCAAATACGTGCACGTACACATAGTACATACTCTATATAAGTTATATATGTTATGCTGAATTCAAATTGTTGGTCAACTCGCGCAAACTGTGGCGGCATCTTAATTAACTATGTAAAAAAACACATCGCGGTGGCAACGCCCACGCGGAAGATAAAGGAAGAGAAGGAGAAAGAAGGACAGATAGATTGTGTGATTTTGGCAAATGTAAAACATTTGCATGTGACATGCATAATTAAAGCTTTTACTGCGCAATTCGTGTACGGCTACTGTAGCTACTGTATACGAGATACCCCTTAAGCCGGGCTTGAAAATGGGTATTTTAGTTTTATCTAACACGTTGATACAATAATCGCTCACAAAAGCAAAACCAGCAGATTTATAAAGTATTCAAAAAATTGTGTAACCAAGAATATTATGTTTCAAATACTTTCCATAATGAAGGCAAATTTGAAATAAACCCCAACTTGGTAGAGTATTGTATAGAGTAAACTACCTGTCAAATTGTTTGTCACCAGCTTTGGTGAAAGCTGAGGTCTGTGCGTGCAAACAAACAAATAGACTTAGATATGATGATGATGATATAGTATATTAACATTATGTGGTGTCTTCTAAAATTTAAACTTAATCAGGAGTAAATTCTTTTTACAGCTCAACACAAAGTCGACTAGTTTCTAGCTTTTTTAAAACTGCTTTCAGTTTAATTATACGCTGATTCATGCGAGGTTTGGCATTAAAATTCTTCCCGCATCTGACGGAATTGAGCGATAAATTCATTGCAATGCTATAAAAATTACTCACTCTTGGTTTCTGCTCAAGAAACTGGCAAGTTTTCTTTCTTCTTTGGCAATTGCCTTAAAAAATAAAATAAAATTTGGGGAGTGTTTTTTTGTTTCGGTTTCCGAACTTTATGTAAATCTCATTGCGGAAACACCTTTTGCATATTTAAAATACGTTGCAAAGTCACGAGAGGAGAATAGTCGGAGGCACTGACAAGATTTATCGTGTGACTCTCCAGATTCTCTATGTTATGTACATACATATTTGCCTGGGTTACTTAAGTTGGGTTTTGAATGCTGTGTCTGCCATACAATTACGACGGCGAAACCTATTAAATAGATACATTATAGGTGCCTTTGCAAGTGTTGACCTTGCCTAATTCGAGCTGTGCGAAGGCATATCCGTTATCCCAACTAATTTGTACAGACCCGTGCAATTGCAATTATTCACTGTCAATATATTATTGTTTTTGCTTTGTTTTGTATTTGAAAATTGGTTTAAACATGACTCTACAAAAATATCAAACGAAATTGGCCTGCAGTCATTGTTAATCGTTATCGCCGTCGTCATCGTCATCGTCATCGTTATTGCCTGTTTCCTGATTCAAGATTTAAAGTCACGCTACACATTTGAAAATCGTCTGGTGCTCCAGTTATATCCAATTGTTTGGCTATAATGTGCTTTTGACCGAACAATGCCGCAATGAATTTTAATATCCCCTTAACAAGTGTATTTTTTGAAAGCTTTATCGGAAGAAACCAATTATCGAAAGTAAATAATACTGCCTGTTTCAATTTAAATAGTATATGCTAGATAAAAATATATGTATATTCTTTTGACATTATCAGATAATTTAAAACATTATTATATTTTTTACTGTTTAATCGAATGTGAACTTTGCGCTTTTTATCTTTAAAAACACTTGTGTTATCTGTAGAAAGTTTAAATAAGTTTCTAGGTAAACCTAGTTACACAAGTTTCTAAAAGAAAAACGCTTACACCTCGCTAGTACTTCGCAGAATGATTCTTAACTTGAGAAATATGCGGCAGGGTAGCCTGTTTAAATGATACATACATTCATATATGGTATAAGTATTGTATATTCCACATTTTACACGCTCAGCGATGGATAAACAGAGGCGACTCACTATATGAGTACGAGGCAAATGTTGAATGTAATTTTATTTGCATATGACAACAGAAAACAGAACCATGACGCATGGCACTCAGGTTCAAGTGCCCCGTACCAGACCAGCGATAACTGTCATCATAAAACTGACAACACCCGCCAGCGATACGATTTAACTGAATGACTTCAGTTACACTCGATACCATTTAACTGGAAGACAGGGTATAATGAATTGCACACCTTGGGCATACTATATTCAAATTGAAGGGTATCTAAGTTGGGTACACAATTGTAATTTTTTATTTCTATTGACTTTCGTTTAGTCAGACCGAAATTTGCATCTATTTATATGTTAGTTTGCTTTTTTCATTTGACAACTTGTGCGTTTGCACTTTATTTATGCAAATTTTCTAGGTTTCTCTAGTGTTATCGATGACATCAGTTTATGATGATGAATTATTGTGTAATGGTAAAACAATTGTTTAGGTTTAAGTATTACAAAGGGGTTTGTACTTCGATTTTCTGTTATAGATTTATTGTTTTATCATTCTCAGCTTATGGTAAGCACAAAAATGTAAAAAAAAAAAGCCAAAAATCTGTTGCAAAACCGCGAAACAAAAAACCAAAAATATTGTATTTATAATTCTTTTGCTTTTGTTGTTGTTATTGTTAGCAGAGCGTGTTTATAAAGTATTAAATAAATAACAGATTCTCCATTTATAACCTCAAACAACAAAGCAGACGAACAGAGCGGCCGAAACAATCCACAGAAGGTATTTGCCAAGCCATTAAATCGCTTGAAAAATGATCTTACAAATTTATTAGCCACACGTCGGATCGTCAGATACAAATCTGCATTGTTATAATAATAAATTGCAAAATTTGTTTAAAAATAACGACAATGATCTGCCGGACATAAAAGTACAGGCGAAATCTCAAAAAAAAAAAGAAACAAATTGAAATAAGTTCGTAATGCATTCATAAACTTCAATGATTCATTGACAATTGTTTTTATATTGTGTACTGTGTATACTCAGTATAATGCAGATACCAGGCATATGCAATGTTTTAAAATTAATTTTACATGGATACACTCCTGATGAATGAATGTTTCATTTCGACTTTTTTCCCTTAAACGAAAATATAGAAAATGTTTATAAAAATGAAAACGCATACGAGTTAGATTATAGTGCTATTTATAGGGTATTTTTACAGTCAAGTGCGCTCAACTGTGACATTCCTTGTATTGTTTTGTTTTCGGTAGACACACATTGCTGTATTGCACTGTAGGAAATGTTGTGGGTGCGCACGAGTGTGTGTGTATGTGAGTGAGTGTGCAAATGCGCAGTACACATTTATGGACGTATTATTGGATGCGCCGAATGAGGTAATGCTCATTAGCTTGTGCAAATGGCAAACCGAGCAAAAACCTAATTAAAACGTCTGTTAAATTTCAATGAAGTCTTAATGTATCCAATGTTATTTATTTATTGAGGAAGCCACACATTATAAACTACGATGCTTACTGATTAATATTATAAAATAATTGCAATTGATATTAATGTAAGGTGTGAAGAAACTGCAAAAACATTTATATATGAATTATTAGATTTAAGAAAATCATTCAATTTCATTTAATAATAAATAACAAATATTTTATGTGTAGAAAACACTTTGGCACGAAAACATAAACTATACAGTTGTCTGAAAAGCTAGAGCTGCTGTTTAATCTCTGCTGACAGTCCCATTAATATTATTATGCTTTCTTCTTCAGGTAATTCTATCATAGCTCACAAACAAAAGAAAACCCTGACATAAAGTTTGAGTCGCGGCGCGCTCTCTGGGTTTGCCCACCTGACACAGACAGTTGGTAATTAGTAACTCTGTATATGTTACAAACACATGTTTACATGCATGTTGCACCCTGGCTTCCTTCTTCCTGCTGTCCGTCCGCCCATACGTCCCCGTTTGCCTTGGAGTTTGCGGTTTTCCTGCGCCACATCACATTGCATGCCATATGCAAATTGTTTGGCCAAAAAGCCAACGGAGCAGGTCCGTTTGTCAGTCAGACTGTCCTCCTCTACCATGATATGCTTCCAGCACGCCACGCCACGACAACTTCAACTACATCTATATCATCATCATCACCATGTTCGTTGTCATCATTATCCAGTAGACGCCTCTCGTTTCATTCATGTCTTTTGTTATGCCCTCGCCCCTCCCTCTCCCAATCGCTCTATCTCTACCTCTGTCGACTAAAGTTACCTCATTTTTATCTTGCCTCTCTTTCTCCGCTCTTTGGTTATTATTATTTTACACTTTCCAGCTCGAAACTACACGATATAATTGTGCATGCCTCTTGTATTTACATGTCTGTTTCCTTTCCTATTCCTAGTCTTCTCTTACCCACTCTCTCGCTCTCTCTATCTCTTTCTTTTAGTGTGTTTGTTCCTTCCTCAACTCACTCACAATGAGGAAGCAATACAAAAGATTCTCACGTACTTGTTACCTCTATGGGTTTTCAACTGTATTTTTTCCCCTCTCTCTCTCGTTCTCTCTCTCATCATACTCTTTCTTCCTCCTCTGCTCTGTTTCCTCCTACCAACTGTAGCATATAGAATTTGTTCTCTTGCCGTGACGTGACGCTGCCCTGCCTCAGGGGCAGCCTGTCTGTCCGTCTGTCCCTCTCCTTCAGCTGTCAGTTAGTTAGTTAGTCGGTTTACAGCTTGTTGGCCACACATCGCAGAACTTCTGTATACATAATGACCGGGAAATTGTATTGTCTAAATTGTACAGCATGAGCATGTTCATTCATTGCAAAAGAACTAAGCTAAGGGTCGATAATTTTTCAATAAACTGAGCAAGTTTAAGATAACAAAACATAACATAAATCTTAGTAATTAGTAGAGCATGAGTGAAATCGATAATACTATCGATGGAACGCCTACGTTATCGATCGATTTATTCCTCATAAAAGCACAACTCTACATTTATATTTTTAACCTTGTTATGGATCTCAAAAAAGTGTTATTTTCATAACAAATTCGATGCAATAATCGAAAAATTATGAAAAAATCATTGATATTCACTACCGATCATGATCTAGTTTCTAAGTTAAAAATCAAAAAGCAAATTTAACAACAGTATCATATCGATTTTCATGAGTAAACTTTGAGTAAAAATGAATAGCTTGAAGCTCAAGCTTGAAAACTGTTTAAAAGGGAAATAGCAAAATCAATCAATCGATCGATCAAAAAAACCAACATTAAATATTTAAATTTTAAAATTGGTGTATATGTGTTATCTTTACCCATGTATCTGTTTTATAATTATGCTTTGCGGTTTGCGTGTTCCTTTTGCAAAAATCCAATTTTGGTTTTCGTGTTGACTTTGGACCGCAAAAATGAAACGATATTATAGATAGAGGCAAAATATAAACCCAATGCAGCCCTGTGCCCAATGTCGCAAGTGCTGTGCGCTGCATACAAAAAAAAAATAAAAAACTAAAAAAAAGAAAAGATAAAGTTACCGACGCGTTGCGCTTGGCAAATTATCCAACAAGAGAGGCGCAACATCGAAACCAGACAAGAAGCCCACGACTGTCTGCACATTGGGGGGTTGACATTGATGTTGGGTTTTGGGTTTTGCGTTTTCGGTGTTAGTTTTCCGTTTAATATAATAGAGTACCACGCTGTCAATCCTCAAGAAATTGCAGTAACTTTGCGAAAGGGAATCAAAGCATCCGACAGTAAAACAGGCGTATCTCAAAATGTGCAATAAAAAGCGAGTTCATTGAGATTGCCAATCAACACAAAGTACATAAATAATATAGTATAGTATGGTCAAAAGTGAATGGAGTTGCCATTAGTCATGCGATATGATGAATGTATTTGATATGAGCTGACATTCGTGCATTACAATTGAATTCAGAATAAAGCGTAATAAAATTAGGGATGCTGCTGCTGCTCGACAATTTTTGATTTTGGCAGATTTAACCAGATTAATTTTAAAGCTTAATAGATGTCAGGAAACTTAAATTCTTTCAAAGAACGATTATAAATAAGCATGATTAATTGAAATTGCACTGAACTGAGGTCCATGCTCATCTCGTTCATCATTGATCAAATCGGAATACATTTTACTTGATCGTTGATACGAAAAGAAATAAGGAAATTAGTTTGCATATGTTATAGTATAGTTAGGATTTTTTGATACAAGACTTTCCATGATCATTCAACAGATCTGGTATAATAGCTAGATAGTTCTAATATTTAAGATCGCATATACACATGTAATAAAATAAAGCATGGTTAGTACTATATACATAACTTTTTTGTAATCTTTTATCAGTTTACTCTTGATCTAAAAACTTAAATAAGTCATTAACGGTAGAGGACATTATAGTCAATTCTAATATTATTTATTGCATTTCGAGCATAGTCTGACTACTCATATTGACTTGGACCTTCTCTCTATATACTAACCAAACCAATCGTCTGTGCTGATGATGGGCGGCAAAGAAGAGCTGCTGTTGTTATTGTTGTTGCTGCTGTTGATGATGTTCTTATTGTTTCGGCTGTTCTTGTTGCTGTTATTGCTGATGTTGCTGCTTCTGTTTCGCGTTGCTATTGAGCGATCTTTGGTGTTGCTTCTGCTACTACTGTTTTCCGACTTTGCTTTGGCTGCTACTGCTGTTGTTGTCGCTGTCGCTGCTGCTGTTGCTGTTGTTGCTGCTGCCGCCGCCGTTTGAAATCTGCGCTGTGCGTTGCGTAGAAAGTTCAATAAACGCACATCGATGGGCTGCGGTGTTGCAGAGTGGACTGTGCCAGCCGCTGCTGCTGCTGCCTTGCGAATGCCCAATTTACCGTTGGCGCCACTTGTGGCAACCGTTGTTGCCGCATATTTATCACAAAAGTAAAACTCCTTTCGCTTTGGCGGCGCATAGGCGGCACTCAGGCTGCTGCTGCTGCACAATTGCAGCGGACGACGACGCGCCTTGGAGATCAGTTGCCCTGCGCCGGCCGCCTGTTGTGCAGCCACCTGTTGCAGCTGCCCCTCGCGATGATGCCCCAAGCTGCTGGCACTGCGATTGAGACTGTTGGCCAAGCTTTGCTTGCACCAATAGACGTCCTTGCTGCCGAAATAATAATAACGTCGGCGTGTATCCTGCGCGGCCAATGATGCACCCGTGCCACCCGCACCTGCAGTGCCGCGATGCCGACTACAATTGGAGCGAGTGGATCTCTTTGGACTACACACGCTCTTCGAGTCGGAGCGACTGCCGGCAGTTTGGCTGCCGCTGCTCGTCTGTGAGTTGTCGCTCTCGTTGCTCGCGCTGCTACCAACAGTTGCTGCTGCTGCTGTTGCAGCTTCAACTACTGTCGCTGCCACGCCCCTGTTTGATGCATTATTTGTTTGTGTGGGCGTAAGATACGAATTGGACTGAATGAAGACGCCATCGCAGGTTATTTTAATTGTTGTAACCATGTTCCAAGAGCGGCATTTCGTCTGCCTCGTCCCGCACTTGATGAGATTGGTTTCAGTTGCACTCTAAGTAACTGTATCTTTACCACATTAGATTGCCTATATTGGTATCTTTTGGCGCAATGACACTAGTTTGATTTGAATTTATTAAAATATATGCAATTTTGTAGTAGCTTAGTTTATTTTTATGTTAAATTTCGATTGAAAATATTTTTATTTGTTGCAGTTTAATTATCGTCTAGGGTTTCTATCTAACCTCATGATTTGCCATAGTATCTATTATTTTCGACTCTATTCAACTTTTAAAACAACTAAGCACAAAATTCCATAGAAATGCTGCTGACAATTCAGCTCGTCCGCACAATGAAAACTCCTCTCCGTCCACTACCCGAGCAAAACTCTTTCCAGTCTTTGCCCCAGTTGGGGCAAAAGAATCGAGGCTAATGCCGTGTGCAAACAATGTGCACTGAAAATTGTTTTCTTTTGTAATAATACTAATTAAAGTTGGTTGCTTTTTTTTTTCGTTTTTCAGGCACATCGATTGGGTTTTGCAGGCAATAAAAGAAGGGGAGTGAAAAAACAGCAAACCATACGAAATCTATGGAAAAGCAAAGCAATAAAGGAATTACTATAGCTACAGATAATGCCAGAGACAACAGAGAGAGAGAGAGCGAGAGAGACAGGGACCGAAAAAAAGCGCAAATGGTAAATATCTATGGAGAAAATACGAGTGAGCTCGAAAAAGTGAAACAAAAACAAGCTTGAAATTGTCTTCATGTCGTCGCAGAGGCATGCTCCATATTTGTCAACTGATATCAGAGAGAGGGAGGAGGCATAGGGGTTCCCTCTTTACTGAGCCGTAATAATAGTAATTGTGTTTTTGCTCAAGTCAATTTGCCACATTAACTGTAAGCGAGTTAGAGCCACGAAAAAAATAAAAGTCGAACCAAGTCGGATTGGAGAGCACATACAATATAATAAATAAATAGAAATACAAGTTACAATGGTAAAATCTGTGCTTCTTTTATTGCTGTTTGTTTTGGCTCCTCCTCACTACCCTGTAGCTAGATGAGAGCTTCAATGAGGATATATACGGCTTAAACGAAATGCAGGCAGATCTTCTTTAAGAAGCAGCAAAGATTTAACTTTTTATAGGGTATTTGCACAACAGCTACGCTTGCTACACTCTAGTTCAATAAAGGTTTGTAATATAGATTATTCTGCTTAAGAAAACAATAAAACAAAAACAAATAACGAAATTAAATCATGCACGGCAAATCTGCCCTTTTTTTCTACAGGGTATATGATTGCGGCTCTACTCTATATCTTCCACTTTACATTTGGGTTGGGAAAACACGAACTTAGTCATTTGAATTGAATTGGAATTTGCTGGAATTGTGTGCAAGTGCAGACTGTACCATATACCATACGAACAAACGTTATATAGGCTAGTATATATAGTTTTTGGGCGTGGGAACGGGCAGACAACGCCCATTGTTATAGTTGTTATACACATAATACTCGTACGTACAATATATCTATATTTTATTCAAGGCAGGTAAAGGCTGAGATACGTGTAGCTTTAGCTTGGGAAAGTGCGCGAATAAGCAGGTGAAATGTTACAGATGCGCTGATGTCGACACAATGCACAAGATACAAGTTGAAAAACAGTACTATGCATGAACTTATATACATAGGTGTTAATTGAGTGTGAATTGATGATAGGTGCATTGTATTTACATACAGTGAGTGTTGAGAAACATGCGGTGAAAGAAACAATTAGTGGGAATCGAGCAGTTGGAGATGGATGACATGCTTTTAAGAACTTATTTGCATTAGCAGAGACCTCATTAATTCTCGATTTTCGCGTGATTTTCTTTTTGTCCTAGTGAAAGTTTGAGATGTCTGCGTATAACTGTCATCGCATGTTGTTTTACTAGCATTTCTTAAGTGGCGCCTCTCCAAAGAACCAGTTGGAAATAGGCAAATAACTCAAGAAACCAATCTAAATAGAACTACACAAATGCAGCATCAATAAAGTATTTTACTAGAACAACTAGAACTTGCACGATCCAGTTCATTAATTAGCTTGAACTTGTAATACTTCCAGTAAGTTTTTTCATTTTTTTTAACATGAAATCAGTTTGATTTTAGCTTGAGATCAGCTTTGATTGAATCCACAAAAGCTCCACAAAATAATTTTAAAGTTTTTGTCATTAATATTATTAATCTCCAAATAGCACTATATGCAGCTCATATAAATTAAAATAAAAAAATATATATCATTTTACTACAGTAGATACGAGTTAAAGCCAAGTAACCAATTCAATTTAATGCAAATGCCCAAAAATCTCTCCATAATATCAAACAGCAGACCAACTCCAACAATAGATGCGAGTTCAAAGCGAGAGTTAAGTTCATTTTTTCGGATGAACTTGATCTTCTCTTAAGCGATCTTGAGTTTTGCAAACGTCTTATGATTTTATGGCCACCTGTTGTGCGTTTAATTAGTGATTTCACAAGCTATATAAAATATTCCAGAGTTTTTTCACTTTCTTCATTACTTTCAACGGAAAAGAGAGAGAGAAAAGACGGTCAGAACTTTTGCTGTACAAAAGTCAGAGCTATAAAGGTACCGACAATCAACTATGGAAATGAGTCGGAGACGGAGACGTAGACAAGAATTGGGCACGTGGAAAGTGATTGCTTATCGAGGTAAACCCAAATTTGAATTCTTCTAAACGGAAAACGTGTGCGAGACGCAAGTTGAATAAATAAATTTGTGGATAGTGAGAGAGAGAGAAAAGACACAAACTAATTTAAAGACAACAATATCCACATCGAAAAACAAAGACAGAGAAATATGACACAACAAGTTTTTGTTGTTGTGTGTAGACAAAATGCAAAATGAAAAGCGAAATCAAAATAAAAGTAAAAAACTACGACGAAAAAAACCTGATCTTGAGTATAAAAACAAAGTGGGCAATAATATGAAACAATAAGACCATAAAAAAAAAAAACAAAGCAACAAACACACTGAAAAATGCGTGAGGCGCCGCGGCGGATATCCTCAGGCTCGGCGCGGTGCGGCTTGCTTCTGTTTCGTTTTTTTTTGGTATCCCGCGGCGTTACCTGTTGCATGCTCTATAGATATGTCTGTCAGTATGCACATACATACACATATTGTCTGTATACATGTCTAGTTTTTGCAGTGAAAGTTGCGCATTTCGCTAACTTTTCGTGGACTTTTTGTAGGGCGTTGTTGCACACAGTCCGCCCGTTTGCCACTGCCCGCTCCATGCCCCTGCACATGCAGTTAAGATTAATTATTAATTGAAAATTGTACAATTAATTTTCAGCCATATCACGCATAAATTGTAAACTTAACGTGGTGCCCAGACGTGGAAAAAAAGAGTGTCTTCTACCACGAATCTTGAATACACTTTGCTCAACGTTCGGTCAAGGTGAAAGATAATATATCAACTTGATAAATTGTTGGTGGCTTGATAACAATTTTGTTTTGCGTCAAGCTCCGTTTTTATACAGATAGGCTTTTGGTATTTGGCTGGTTTGATTGTAAAACCCGCTAGGCCTGTTGTGGCTGAAGGCAAAAGAAAAGTTGATATTGAATTATCGAGTGTGTTGTTATCTTCTATTACATGTATTCAATTTAACATTATTTGCTATCGATTAAACAGGTATTCGACAAAGATAGATGGATGTTTATTTGCTCATTAGCTTTTATGACAGTCTCTATTAATTCTTGGTTAATAGAACATAACCACAGATAATACTATAGATAACTTTAATCAACTGAAATCATTAATTTATACATGTGGATCTAATCTAACAAGCAGAATACACTTACAGAAAATATGAAAATATAGAAATAGTTACAGAAAACCTAACAGAAGTGTCAACAAAAATAATATACCCTTTGTGAAGGTAAAACAGCAACTCCGGCAATATAAAATAACAGTGTAGCCAGATTTAAAAGAAAATAATTAATTAGAAAATTAAAAATAAAATTCCTAGTACCAAGTTGAAAAAAGCTAACTTAATCTATATTTTTTATTTATTTTTTTATCTTAATTTTTTTCCCCAACTTCAATAAAATCACAATTTGACGGGAAAAAGCTGCATGGGCAGCACTGACAACAAAATTAAACGCTGTGCATGCGCAATTGAAAAATGAAATGCGCCATTGGCTCTACGCTTTTGGCTGTTTTCGAATTCGACTTTGAGACGACGCGACGACTTTGGGTTTGATTATTTATTATTTGCTGTAACGTATTCGGTTGTTTTCTTCTCCTTCTTCTTCTTCTTTCTGCCGGTCGTGTGCAGTGAATGGCAAATTGACTAAGTAGATGGAAAATATGTACATACATAAAACAAAAAGTAAAAGATCTATGCACAACCGTTAGGAAAACATAAAAAAATTAATTCACGCGTCTGTAGTTGAAGCATTACATTGCTGTTGTTGTCGTCGAGTGTAGCTGAAGTTGTAGTTGTTTTAGACGGGCGCATTGTCCACTTTCACTTGGCTCTCGGCAGAAAGTCTCTCAGGATGATGACGTTTTATGTGGATTAGCCGCGAAAATTGGCGAGACAACCGCGACAGAGGCAGAGGGAAAGGCAAAGCGTGTCCCAAGGGGATAGGCTATATCTGAGACAGAGACTGAGACAGCAGCAGCAACAGAGGCGAAAACTAGTTACAGTTTAAGGCACAAAACCGAAACCGATGACTAATGCGCTGGAAAATTGAAAATGAGTTTTTCTCGCGCGCGCGCAGGCTTTGAGCCAACTTCCACGGCCCACGACGAGCTTTTTTGTCAAAGTCATGTCTGGCAAATGCCTGCACGTTGCCGAAATTAGCGTGGAAATCAATTGCAAGACCTAATGATTCATGCAATTGCATTAACTTGCAGTTGAGTGGGCGATGGGGCAGAGGGAGAGCGGGTAAACCAACAAATTGATGGCTAAGAGACAGGAGAGAAAGAGAGAGAGAGCGAGAAGCGAATGGGATAAAAAAACAACACTTACAAGCAGCATCAAGATCGAAGCGGAACAAATGAAAGATACATTACAAATCGGAAATGTATAAGATTAAATAAATACTATCATTTACTACTATATTTTTAGTGTTATATATGTAAGCATTATACGATATTTGAGATATTGTGTGTTGTTGCTATTGTTTTTCAGCGCTTTAGAGTTGTAACTTTCAGCCAGTTTTATATAAGATATTCGCAGATTTCATAGATTTCTCTCTTTTCAACAATTTTCGCTGATTTCTGAGCACCTTTAACCCAAAACTAATAATTAAACTGTCAGATGAAAATGAATTAAAAAAAATAAAAATCAAAAGGTCATTGCGCCATCAGATAAGTAAGCTATAACTTCAAGTTCACAAAGTATGATACACAGCTTAAATAATCATATACAATATTTCTTCAATCTTTTTTTTTTGCAAAACTTTTTTTGTAGCTTTTACATGTTAATTAGCAGTGGAATTAGCATATTGAAAGAGCGAAGCTTCCTTGTGGGTAAACACAACAGAAATTTCGCATAGATTTCGCATGCATTGTGTTGATTACTTAAGATTTGTTTTTTCTCCAAAAGATTATTACACAATTAGCGGCGTTTCTTATAAATTTGTATACATTGTGTATTGTCTGCCTATTTAGGCTTCAATTATTGTATATTAGTTATTGCAGCACTGTAAAAAATCCAATTGCAATTGACGTTTATTGGCAATCGGTTTAAACACGCGACGTTGCGCATGTGCAAAGGCTGCGCGACGAACTGCACGACCGACAACAACCGCACGCTTGACTTGCAAGTTTTCAACTGACTGAGCAGCGGCGCTTCAATGCCGGCAAATGGCTGAGAAAGAGACCCGTCTCAAAAGAGACCGTCGTGAGAAACACAAGTCGAGGTTTGTTCGTGAGTGTGTGCGAGTGCGTTTTTCGCTCTCCCGCTCTCTCAGCTGCATTGTAGTGAGAGTGCGTGTGCGTTACGACGCTGCAGTAAGGCGACTTGCATGCGATATGTGGGGATATGTCACTCGCTCTCTCAATTACTACGCTACGAGTGTATGCGACGTCTTCACGTTGCATTGCAGTTTGCAGTCTGCTTGTGTGTGTGTGTGGGGAGCAGATGTTTACTCTCGCATGCGGTGTATGAGTAACTTTGCCATCTCTAGCGTGAGCATTTATTGCATGCTACTTTTTCAGAGCTTGCTCCTTCTCTTTGGAAGCACATTCTGCTGGCTGGCGTCTAAATTAATTGCCAAAGCATAATTACCAATAGCAACAAATGTTGCTCAATTTTCTGTGATTTTTTTTGGCGTTTCAAGTTTTTTTTTTGTAGTTTTTTTTCTCTGGTTTCTGGCCAAATTTGCTGGTCAACAATACATAAGTAAGCCACAGTATTATTTGTGGATTGTATTTCATAAAAGTTACAGATTTTATTCAGGTTTTGTTTTTTTATTTAATGACATTTAGCAATGTATTCAATCCGGTCGTGCCTATATTTTATTATTATTGTTTATTAGGAAAAATATATACATGCTTTTGTTGTTAGCAATAATACGTAAGGGAGTTGGTTAAGTTATTTGGATATTAATTTCTCTTCTTTAAAATACTAAACAAAATTGATAAAACTGATTAACTTAAACGATTATATTATTTTAATGTCTTGAAATAAAATAAGTTTGAATTATCAAAATAATATCAATAATACACACACTATCTGTTATCCGTTATATTTTTTACGTTCTGATTATTTTTATCAGCTTTCAAATTCAATTTTGTTTCGTTTCTTTTTATTGGTCGCTTATCTTTCAATTTTATTCTCTTTTGCCGTTTGCCTTTGTGCAAAACGTTCTAATTGTTTTCCTGCTGTTTTGTTGATTTTAATTAAAATTTGACTTGTTTCTGTTGTTTCTCTTTGGAAATTGTTGTTGTTGTTTCGTTTGCCAAAGTTTCGTATGTCAATTTCTGCCCCGTCTGTTTTTGCATGTTTACATTTCACAGTAATTTGCTGGCAAATTGAAGGCAAAAAATAAAGCAGAAATTGCCACTAGATTCGTGTGCACTGCACTAAGCAACACCCTGTAAATTAAGTCAATCCTTTGTATGAATACAAATAGTATTTTGAATTTCTCTATTTATTGTTCAGTTAACACACTTACAGGGTATACTGTTATGCATGTTTCTGTTTTTGTCGCTTCGATCCGCGCTTGTTGCGCGCACAGTTCGTGATATTTTGTCGATTTTCGCTTCTGGCATTTTCTGTGCATATTTCAGGCACATGGAATTAACACTTGACGCCTCCTCCACCCCGCCCCCGACAACACAGCCAACACTCAAGATTGCCATCTCAAACTGTATAAGATTAGCAGACAAATGCGAATGGAGAAACTGCAGTTGCAAATGAAAGCAGATAGCCAAGAAAGGGTGAGAGAGAAGAAGCTAATGTGAACATATGCTGAATGCGATCCACAAGCGGAGACTAAGGAAGCTGAGAATGACGTCAGCTGAGCGCATAAAGCAGGATGCACAACATAAATACAATCCACAAGAGTCCCTATACGCAACAACAAATAAACCCTTTTCAGACACATTCACGCACACACACACACACGCTCATACATATAGAGAGCTCGAAAAGCGTGCTAAAAATAGAAATGTGTGCAAATGTGTGCATAGACAAAGTAAACAAACAAAAGCTCAGGTCAAATATGCAGCGAGAGAAAGAAAGGCAAACAAAATGCCAAAAATGAGCACACCAAATATTAAAAAATAATAAAAATACAAAAATATCAGCAACGATATTTGCATTTTTTTCTCGCTTGCTCATTTCTTTACCGACTGACATAAGTGCTTTTCGCGCGATAACGATAACTATACGCATCGATAGCAGGTGCAACACTGTATACAATTCCATTGAAGCCCACACAAGGTAGCCGATCCACTGATGTATGATTGTTTATATATTATTACATATGTGTGAATACTGTATGAATATGAGAAAGTGTATATCAGTTTGTGATAACGATAAGCTCACACTTTTCTTGAAAAAGGTTACGTGTTGTGCAGCGTTAATATCATGTTTAATTGCTGCATAGAAAAGAAACTGCAAAAACTGTTAACAATTTCGCCAATCTTTACTGTGTATACAATTAAGTTGAAACTGATAACAGCAAAAACGATAGATTAGTAATTTTCTCTGGAATCCACTTGCTTTTAAAGATTAAGTATCCTTACTACTTTTAAGATTCTAGAATCGAAATGTTGTGTGACCTCTTCCATTTCACTCAAAAGGCAAGTCATAAATTCCAATTGGCAGTTTTCCCACATTTTGCATGCAATTGGTGCAAACGAAAGAAGAGCGAGGAGAGAGGGAGATAAACAATTACAGAACAAAGCAATCGTTTCACTGTGCAGCTCGCCGGGCGTAAAATACAAATACCAAAGCAGAATAAATAAAAAATTAAGTTCACGCAATTCTGAACTCTGACACACACACACACACACCCACACATTTTGCGACAGCAACGCAGACAGGAGCTTGAGTACAACGCCCACGCATGTATTGCAATACACAAACAAAACGAGAAAAAAACTTTGGCGCCGACGCTGCCGCTGCAACAATAAAAACAACAACAACAACAAGCGGAGCAGCTACCGACATCAATGCGTGACGTCAGTGCATGAAAATTTTGCCGAAGCCGAAGTACGACGCAGCGCAACTGACCAGCAAGACGAGCAACAGCAACAACAACACAAGCATCAGCAGTGAGACTAAACTACGCACATACACATACTACTACAACGGAAACTACGATGCGCTACGCTTCGGTTATTGCCGTTAATTATTGTTGTTGCTGTTTTTGTTGTTGTTGTCGCCGCAGTGCTTCCACAGTTTGGATGTTCCACTCACTGTTGTTGTTGCTGTAGGTGTGTATTGTGTATTGAATTTGGTCATTCATGGTGCTGCCGCTCGTTTGGCATGTGTGTGTGTGTGTGTGTGTATGGAGCCTCGTTTGCTATTCACAATGAGCCTAAAAGGCAACAAAAGCAACAAAATTGCGCGCCATTGGAGCGAGCAGAGTTGTAAAACGTGTTTTTGTTTTGCTGTTGTTGTCTTTGTTGTTGCCTTAAAAATGCGTAGTTTGTTTTTGTTGTTACTGTGGTGGCACCCGTTGTTATTTTGCTTTCGTTTTTCAACTCTATATATCTGCATATATATTATACGATTTCTTAACACTTGCCCATATACACGATACTATAGTTTGACCTCAGACAACAAGCATGAAAGCATGTTTTGATTTCAAGTCAAAGCTATTTCTTATAGTTTTCATCAATGGAACAACAACAACAACAGAAACAACAATAAAACCAACAAGCACCAGCTGCCCCTTGTCCGTCTCGGTTTTTCGCTTGTGTTTTCGCCAATTTTTTTGCTGTTTCTCTTATGCTTGCATGCAATTTTGACATAATCATCGCAAATATTTACGCAATAGTTTTAACAGTTGAAAAATTATGCAAACATTTATACCCTCAAATACACACACACGGGAAGAGAGACAGCACACACACACGCACACTGACACACAGGCACAGACAAGCGGCAGCCAAGGCGCGCCCACAGGAGATAAAAAAGAGAGCAGAAAAACATAACGTTGCTTGGATGCTGCTGCCATTCAATTGCCTTATCCTTTTTGCGCAAGCTTTCGTCACTTTCACCCACACACACTCGCATACACGCACATACTCACCCAACTGTGAGGCAGACAGCGCGACGCTTCAAAAGGGCGTTGGGTAGTCCTTACGTCAAAACAACAACACATAGTCCCAGTCTCACAGTCCACACAGGCACGTATACATGCAGTCACACATACACTTATGCTATCTTACCTGATTCCTATTGCTTTGCTTTTACGGCGGCTGCTTCTGCTGCTGCTGCTGCCGACTGGCATTCCACTACGCCTCCAATGTTGCTCCGCTGCTGCTCCGGTGCTGCTGCTGACGACAACGACGACAACATCGATGCTTGTCGACAATCAAGCAGCGATCGTCGTACACATGCACATTTTGATTTTCGAATATTATAAATTATTTATAAACATTTGCACGCACACAAACACTCAAGCACTCCCGCACACACACACACGCTTTGGATTTTTTTTATATGTGGCCCAACTTGCTGCTGGTTTTTTTTTGTGGTGTGGAATTTTCTACACTTTTCTTGCTAACTGCAACACATTTGTTTTGCTTTTTTAGCATTTGCTTTACAAGCAATTAGTACAATACACGTATGAACACAACGATAATGTTTTAACGCACGGAACGTACTAATTTTACAGCAACAAAAAATTCCATGAAAAATAAAGCAGCCATCTTTGCCCAGTATTAGGATTGTTGATATTATATCGGTGTATCGATGTTTTTACGTTAGACGATGTATCGATTAGTAGTGTGAACGCACTTACAACCTTTTGCACATAACTAAATTCAGCCACGCGCACTTATCGACGTTATCAAATTTGTGACGTCATCATGGTCCAACATCAGATAAGCATTGAATGTAAATAAATTATGTTATTATTGATTTCAATTAACTATTAACTGAAAAATATTAATAGAGTAAAAGAATAAACAAATATTATTTATACAAAAACATGGAAATACCAGACAAGAATCGATAACTCTAATTCGATACCTAGGTATTTTTGTGCGTATTTTCATTTAGTATATTGCTGGGCGCACGTTGTTGTCTTCGGATGACAATAATTTAGTTAACAATGCGCAATCTAAAGCTACAATATTGCAAGGAGCAGTCAACAGGTGTACAGAATGCAAAGCAATTATTACTACAGCCGGATATCGATCGGAATGACAGCGAGACAACATACTTCATAACCGACAGCAAAATCTATGCCGTTGTCGATGGCTGCGAGGAACCGACAGTTGTTGCTGATCTGCCGGACATAGTATGCACAGAATATCTGCAGCTTGAGAATGCAATCTGTGTGGCTACCGGGGCCGGTGAGGTACTGCTTATCGATCCGGACACATTGGCCAACACCGAAGGTACCTATTGTGATGTGGGCATCGAGTGCATGGCCTGGTCACCAAATCAGGAAGTGGTTGCATTCGTTACTAAGGCAAAGAATGTTGTCGTTATGACCTGCACCTTTGACGTCATTGGCGAGCAACCGCTAGATGCAGAACTGGCCAGCGATCAGCAGTTTGTCAATGTCGGATGGGGCAAGAAGGAGACACAATTCCATGGCACGGCCGGCAAACAAGCGGCCAAGCAGTCGCCTGAATTTGAGGCGCCACAAGATGTGCAACAGTTGCCGCAGGTAAGTTTAAGCTAGCCAAGAAAAGAAAAGTATCTATCCATCTCAATTCCCAAATAATCTTTTTGATAGAGCGTTAACATTGCCTGGCGTGGCGATGGCGCCTACTTTGCCGTCTCCTACGTGGCCAGCAATGTAGGACGCACATTTAGTGTATATGATTGCGAGGGCAAACTGCAGTATACCGCAGAGAAATGGAATGGACTGGAGCCGTCGCTGGCTTGGCGTCCGAGTGGCAATTGGATTGCCATGCCGCAGCATTTTGGCAAATCCAATAAGTCAACCATTGGACTTTTCGAGAAGAACGGTTTGCGTCACCGGGAGTTCGAGCTGCCATTCGATTTGCTGCAAGAGTCCATTGTGCAGCTACGCTGGTCGACCGACTCGGACATACTGGCACTGCATACAACCAGCTCGGATGCGCAGCACATTTATCTCTACACGATTGGCAACTATCACTGGTATCTAAAGCAAGTGCTGGTCTACAGGCAGCCCGATGAGTTGGCCTTCTTTCATTGGGACAATCGCATCGGAGCCGAGCATACGCTGCATGTTCTGATGCAGAGCGGCAAACGTTACACCTATCGTTGGAATTCTCTAACAGATTGCTTTATGAATTCCGCGATTGTTTGTGCTATCGATGGCAAACGCTTGTTACTTACGGATTTCTCATTAGCCGTTATACCGCCGCCCATGTGTCAACGTGTAATACAGTTGAAAAGCTATATAAATGCCGTCACCTCTACCGACTCGCATTTGTGTCTGTATACTAGCGATCGGGAACTCTATTTCTTCCAAAAGCCCACGTTGTCCAGCCATCCACGTTTGCTTGGCAAGTCATTGCCCCCATCAACATTCTCGCAAATTCAATTTGCCAATTTGACTTGTTTGGGAAAGGTTCATCTAGTGGCCACTCACAGTGTGGGCAACTCAACGCGTATTCTCCTGCTGGACATAATTGATTTGCTATGCAATAAGCCAACTTATAACTTGGCGAGTTCACAGTCAGTTAATGGCACTGTAAATGCACTCAGCGTTGGTCATTCAACGACGGGTTTCTGTGTGCAAACAAATAATGGAAATGTCTATGAGATTGCGATAGGAATAGTCGATTCAACACAAAAGCTGATGCCAGCGCGTAGTTCCTTGCAGCTCAGCCAAATTGCAGATCAGATAAGCAAATCGACAGGTAAGTTAAGGAGACATATGTTTAAATTTATCTTGATCAAGCTGATGAATTTTCTCCATACTTTTAGATGGTCTGGTGACGCTACGTTCGCAGCAATTGCTGCAGATCGATGGCCAACGGATTGCAGAAGATGTCACCTCCTTCCTAATTGTCGATGAATTTGTGGCATATACCCAATTGAATACATTGCACTTTGTGCGACTGCAAGATCGTCGCAGCGTTTCGACACGTAACATTGAACGCGGCGCTAAGCTGGTAACATACGCCAGTCAGGATGCACGGCTGGTGTTGCAGCTGCCACGCGGCAATCTCGAAGTGATCAGTCCACGTGTCTTGGTATTGAAACTAATACAATCGCTCTTGCTTTCAAATGATTATGAGCGTGCCATCAAAATGGTGCGTAAACATCGAATCAATCTGAACATCATCTGTGATCATAACATGTGTAACTTCATTGACACATTGCAACAATTTGTGGCTTCTGTTGCACATAACAAAGACGGCCAATGGCTTTGCCAGTTTATTAGTGAACTGCAAAACGAGGATTACACGCAGGGCATGTATGCGAGCAACTATGAGGGAACGCAGCGAGAATATCCTGAGAATTTCAGCGTGGAGCGCAAGGTGGACTACATTTGCAAATGCCTTTGCCGCGTTATGAAACTGACCACGGACACTAAATTGCAGGACCAATATCGTTTGCCCATTCTGACGGCCAATGTAAAGCTTGGCAAGCTGGAGCAGGCTCTGCAGGTGATCTGGCAGCACAAGTCAAACTCCGCTCAGATTGCAGAAGAAATGATCAAGTATCTGTTGTATTTGGTCGATGTGAACGTATTGTATAACATTGCGCTGGGCACATATGATTTTGGCTTGGTACTCTTTGTTGCCCAGCACTCGCAAAAGGATCCCAAGGAGTATTTGCCCTATCTCAATGAACTGAAGTCTCTGCCGCAGGATTATTGCCGCTTCAAGATCGATGCGCATCTGAAGCGCAACGAACGTGCTCTGGAACATTTGATTGCTTGTGGCTCGACGCATGAAGATGAGACAGTGGAATTCATCAAGCAACACTCTCTGTATGGCAAGGCGCTGGTTAGTTGCCCGCCCAATTCCGAGTTCCATCGTCGCGTCTGCATTGCCTATGCAGATCATTTACGTTCCAATGCCCAACTGGAGACAGCCAGCCTGATGTACGAGCGTGGCGGCGATGTAGAGCAGGCACTGCTTACGGCTCGCCACACCTTGGACTGGCAGCGTGTGCTTTTGTTGGCACAACGTGCGGGTAAATCTCTGCCACAGACAGCGCAGTCGCTGGTCCTGTCGCTGCAGCAAAAGGATCGACACTTGGAGGCGTATGAGCTGCTCAAGCAATTCGGACAGCCCAACGATAAGGCACCCTTGGAGGCGCTGCTCAAGGGACATCTTTATCTGCGCGCCATCTACGAGGCAGGTCTTCTTGCAGCAGTCGACGAGAAGAATCTTCTAGGTGAGCAATAGCGAAGGTTTCTCAGTAACTAACTAAGTTCAGTTCTATTAGGTAAATCTCATATATGTTCTGTTAACTGCAGTTATCTTTAAAGTAGCTTAGCTTCTTTTTTTCTATTTGAAACTAAACTTCGTCATAGAGCAAACTTTGTCACATGGTGACGTTTTAATGGAGAGTCGCCCACTCCTTATACAGATAGCGGTAATAGGCTAGATAAGTTCAACATATTTTGGGTTCCTGCACTTTGAAAGCAATAAGGTGTATGTATAAATGAAATCTATGGAATGTCTCAACCTTAGCTATATATAAGAAGTAACCCATACAAAAACTTCTTCAATGTCGTACCAATCATGGGGTCTGTAACATTGGTGTACCTCACCATTTTCCTGTTTGCGCATTGCCTGCCAAACAGTCACGCACTACGTCCATCTGATAAATCATTGGAAGATTCGATCCGTGCAGTGCTTGAGACAATTGAAAAAATGAAGAATTTAGTCGCCGAAGACGGATATTCTTGGACCGATGATGTAGATAGTGTGTCAGTTTATACAGAGGATGATACGGTCCCTACAGATGAAGTAGATGAAACTACGATCTCTACATATGATTACAATTATATAGCTACAAATTCAACAGATGTAGAAGAAGAGTATTCTACTAGTTCTACTCAAGATTATAGAGATTATACGACAATATCAGATGTCACAGACAATACAACAAATTTTACAGATGAAATTACAACACATGTAAATGATGAAGAGTATTATGATAACGACGAAGGTGATGATGAAGACGAATATGACGATGATGATGATGATAATTATGATGACATTGATGATGAACTTGAAGCTGAATACGATGTAGGTAGTAATGATAATGATGACATATATATTGATGAAGGTGAGGAGGAAATTGAATGGCGTAAATTTGGCGTTACATTAGAAGATGATGATGATGAAGATTAAAATGATAATGACGAAAGACATTGATAAAAGTTTTGATATACATTCTATATGCAATATCCCAGTTGATAATAAATAAAGAAACCCTATAGGTCCTTAAAGAAAAAGATAATTTAAAAAATAGATATTGTAATATTTACAAATAGCCAACTAACCTAAGACCTCTTCTTGCGTTTTGTAGAGACATTGGTAAAACCGGCGTTGCTTGAATTTGTCGCTCAGTTGGAGGCATCACTGTCCGCAGATCGTGCGCTTTTCGCCGAGCAAAAGCAGCGCTTGCTAGAACTGCGCAAGCAACAGGCGGCAAAGGCAGCAGATGGATTTGGCGACGGAGACGGTGAACATGAAGTGGACATTGATGAAGTGGATCTGCTGTCGGATACGAGCAGCATGCACTCTTCGCGATTCAGTAGTAGCTCGCGAGGCACGGGGTAAGTTTAGTCAGGCAATCCTTAGAGACAGAGGTATCTGGCTTTTAGTTTGTTTTGGTTTGTTTGTTTTATTTGCCATTTCACTTTTAACATATGCTCTCTGTTTCTGTTTTTGATTGCAGCAAAACCTTTCGCTCGAGCAAAAATCGCCGCAAACACGAACGTAAATTGCTCAGCCTGAAACCAGGCAATCCATTCGAAGACATCGCGCTCATCGATGCGCTGCACAACCACGTCACGAAGCTTGCCCAGCAACAGCAACAGGTGCGTGACACATGCAAAGCGTTGCTGCAACTGCACACGGAGGATGTTCAGGCCGCATCGCTGCAGCGTCTCTACGCTTGCATCTTGGAGGAGATGCAGGCGGCACTGGACGACATCTGGATACCCGAGCTGATGGGCGGCACAGCACAACACCTGACCGGACCGAATGTCGATTACCTCGCGCTGCGCAAGGAACAGCGTTATGCTCTGATAAGTGCGTGCCTATTGCGCTCGATTGTGAGCTAATAATATCGCTAATGATCTATCTATAGGAAGTGTTTATAGGGTTGTCGTTAACTTGTCAGTAGAATTAATTGAGTTATAGGGAATTATTACACTATAAATTTAGTGGTTTCAGCTATGTTTAACATCTTGATTCATTGCCTTTTCTAGGCATTTTATCAGCAGCTCAGATAAATGAATGTTTCAATAGATTACTGTGTTTATTCTTCTGTAGAAATTGAGTAGATAATTTAACTATTTCATTTAATAGTTCAATCACATTTGAAATTATATATAAATGTTAGTCATGTTGATACCGCCCCTCTATATGTATGTAAATTATGATTTTAAGCACAAAGTAGTTTCAGGAAATGCTAGTTACAGTTAAAGAGAGGGTTTAAAAATGTTTTCAATAACTTGAATAGATTTCTTATTGTATATTTGATAATGAAAATATAGATATTTTCATTATCAAGTTACAGCTTGAAACATGTCTTTAAAGACGGCGTATATTTTGATCTCTAATTGCATTATCAACTTTAAAAGTATTTGACTTGAAGGTGAAGATAATGCATTTGGATCAATTGTGCAATGGCTTTCCAACCTGCACCTTAAAATAAATGTTAATAATTACCATTCCCTTTTTCTTTCAGGTCCTCTGAAGCGCTTCAAGCCGCAGCTGAGCCTAATCGATTGGCAACACGGCATACTGCAGTAGATCGTGATTGTTATCGGACTATCGATCATTGCGGTTGCTGCACCAGCTGCCTGCTTTCTGCACTGCATACAGCACCTTTTTCCATCGACAATTTGCGTGCAATATGTACGAAAATGGATTTTCACTTTTCATGCAAATGTTTCGAACCAAATCTGACGCTTGGCCAGATCCCGTGTCCGCCTACCATTTACTTTCTCTGGGTCTTGCAGTCGAAATAAATGTTGCATTGCAAAAATATTAATTAAAGTGCATTTATTTTTTTTTTCATTTTGTTTATTATTAAATTATATCGACACGAATATGCTTGCGTGCTGCAGCAGCCGATGCAGCTGTTGTTGTTGTTGTTGCTGTTGCTTAAGCTGTGAAAAGTGGGTGTAGCTTGGTAATGGGAAATTTATTTGTTGTTATTGTTTCTGCTGGTAATTGGTACGGAGTATCATTTGAGAGGCGTTTACTTTTAAGTAATCGCCGCGCAACGCCCTTCAAAGTATTTCCTATGATTTCCTGTTGCTGTCAACTGCAGCCGGCGTAGGCGTTGGCGCCGACGTCGCAGCTGCAGCAAAGTCTTTTGTTTGACAAACAACAACAATTATGTTGGAAAAGTGAAGGAAACGTCGCGCGTAGCCTGGAACAGGTTTCTGTGATTTGTTGTAGGTGCGCAGTGTTGCCAAGCAGCGGCCGAGTGCGCACAGTGTGCTCAAAGCGCAATAAACAGCAGACTGCTTTAATTTAATAATATAAATGTATATAAAAAACTTAAATAGTTAACTTACTTACCAAGCCAGTTTGTTTTTATTTATAATAATTTTTGCAATTATTTTTTACATGTTGTAAATAAACATAATTCAACTCATGCACCACCCTAATGCTTGCTGGACATGCGCAGCCAGCACAGTATGCTGCTGCTGCTGCCGTTGTGAGCGCCGACGCCGATGCCGCTGTTTGCGTCGCAACTCCACACGATTCCATGCGCTCTTTGGCGCTCTCAGTTTCGTTTTCGCCGCTGAGCTGTGCGGTCCGTCGTCTGTGTTCGCTGCTGATGCTGTCGCTGTCGCTACGCGACGCTCTTCTTTCGTATTGCTTGGCGCCCGAATAATAGAAATTTTGTTAATAAACAAATATAAAATATTCTGTTTGATCTACGAGTTCGTGTGTGCATGTATGTGTTAATATCGAGCGTATATTTAGTTTGCAACGAGCAGAAAAAACAACACAGCAACGGGAAAATTTTTTCAGTAGAGCAACAAGTGGATAACTCAACGAAAACGAAAACAAAGTGCGAAATATTTGGGGTGCATGTGTGTGTGCCAAATTGATTTCTTATTGCTGAAAATTTCGCACTTAAATTATTGTTAGCTTATAATAGAAATTTAATTTGATTGTGCTAATTATAAAGAAAGTGTGAACTATACAAAATTCGAAAAAAATAACAAAAAGAAATCAATAATAATAATAACTGTCGTCGCAGCGAGCAGAGCTCAACGCGGAAGCGGCGCCGGCGCAGCTGCTGTGAGCAGAAAAGTAAATAAATTAATAATAATATTGCTCCTTAAGTGCTTGCAGAAATATCATTAATAAAAGTGCGGAGTTTGTGTATTTTAACATTTGGAGTTGCAGCAGCAACAACTTCAACAACACTAGTAACAATAACAACAGCAACATAATTTCGGTAAGTCTCCTCTCGCTCTCACTCCATGCTGTTCTACAAGCAGCGCAGTCGGCGTAGTCTAATGAAGCTTTGGCTGCTGCCGCTGCTGCTGCTACTGTCAATCTCATGCACTCTCTCACTCTGACACACACACACACGCAGTGTCCAGTATAAAGCTCAGCTCGAACTGGCAAAACGACTTTCAACATCGTTTGTTGTTGTTACTGTTGTTGTCATTTTTCTAGTTTTTTGCTTTTGTTTGGTTTCGAGTGGTGTTTATTTAATTACACCTTCTTTTTTCCCAGTGCTTTTGTTATAATTTGGATTTTGGGGTATTGTGCGTGTTTTTGCTCTTTTTTGTTGCTGTTTTTAGCACTTTTTGCGCCATAATTTCGCACATGTTGAAATATTGTTGTTGTTTTTATTGCTGTTTCCATGTGCTTTAAATCACACAAGGCAATTATTTATTTATAAACTTAATGCCATAATACTGTTAGTCTATGTGCATTTTGTGCATGGCTAAACGTGGAAAATGTTTGGCATTTTACTTAAAATTTTGGTATAAATGAAACTAGTTTTCTTATGTTTTATTTCGCTTTTCTGACATTGAATTTAATTTAAAAACATCGTTTATCCTTGTCTTTTTACAGTGCTTTGTTGGTTTATAAAATTTGGCATTAAACTTGTATTGTTAGAGTATTATTAAATTATAGAATTTCTTACATGATGATATAATAGAATACGTATTTTCATTGCATTTACTCTGCATACCCAAACCACTGTGCAGCCGGTTGCATCGAAAACTAAAAATTCATACGAGTTTTTACATTCCTCGCTGAGCGACTGACGAACTGACTGATTGACTGACTGACTGACTGACTGACTGACAGTGCTTGACTGTGTTAACGAGCGGGAAGGTCGTAAAACAAAAGCCTTAACGTTTATTAGGAGCTGCATTTAATGCTGTCTACGACTCCAGCTCCAACTCTGACTCCGACTTCGACTGCGACTGCGACTGCAACCGCGCCGCCAACTTCGTCTTCGCCTTCAGCAGCGTGGCGAATGCATTGGCAAAATCTATGCAAAATCGAAAGAGCCGAGCGAAGGTTGCGAGACAACGAGAGACTGCCAGTGTCTCCCTCATGATGCAGTTAGCTAGTCTTTTGCATACCCTTGCAGAGGGTATATTACGTTTGCAGCTTAGGAATATAAAGTGTATCTAAAGCTTTCTTGATCAAACTTGGCACACAAGTTTTCTATAGTTGCACGCTGTAATGACATAAAACATATCGATTATTTACGTTATATTTCAAGATATGGCAGCCAAACTAAGCACATCTTATATTTTCTACGTATTAAATATGCTGCCAAAATTTCATAAAAATCGGTACACTATAACATATAGCTGGTATAGAAACAATCGACAAAAATAAAGATTTTTGCATGCATAGACCTGTATAAGGCTAGACTATTCCAATTTTAAATTTTCAAAGGTATAAAAGAACTACATAATTGGATTTTCTAGCAACACTCAGCTTGTTAGGGTATCAAAACCTTTGGCATGTCAAAGCTAACCATTTTCTTCTTGCTGTTTTTTAATTAGAGGCAGCAAAAAACCTCAACCCCAACCACGACAACAACAACAGTAACAATCATTACAACTGTGTGCAAATGCATAATGCATCTGCAACTACACGTAAATCGTTGATAATGGATAATGCCGCCCGGGGCCCAGTAAAGATTCGCTTTGAATGCCAAATGAGCTGCCGCCAACGAAGACAATGATGATGAAATGCACTCAAATACACGGAAAGAAAAATTCGATTTGAAAAAATAAAAAAAAAAATAAAAAATTTCAACTAAATAGATACCAAACCAAGCAGTAACATCATCTAGTTATTACGCACTTCAATTTCAACTGCAGCTTAGGACTGTCATAATCTAATTGCTTTTAATAGTGTACGAAACCCCGAAAATCCAAAGACCCAAGCTCAGCTTAAGCCCATTTTCAATGTTGACTTCCATGGAATGTGGTCGAGAACGCGTTTTGTTCAGACAAACCGGATCCAAGTTCCGAGTTTCACGAGACAATCTCGGCTATTAGATGGAAGCTATTGGCTTATGATCGCTACTTATAAATGCTTTTATTTCACTGTGCCGGGCCTGACCGGGCCGTGGTCAGTTCGGGTCAGATTCGTAGTGCTAAGGCCTGAAGCTGAAGTCAGATAAGAGACGGGCAGCGTCTCTGTCTCTGAGTCACGTTCACGTCGTTTGGGTACACTTTGACAGACGTGCCCCGGCTTAAGCGAAAGATTAAGTAACATTGGGCATAGACGAGGAAACCTAGATCCAAACACAAACAACAAACAGCTGAAAAAACAGAAGAAAACAAGAACAATGAACAACGGCGAAATTCGTATTTTTTTAATCAAAGAATAAATATGTATAGAATGCATAAACGTGTTATATGTATGTGTGATTTTTCGATCTTCAGCTATTCCGTTATTTCCCACTAAATTTGTAGAATTAAAGCTATTTTTGTTTAACAGAAGATTCAATGAAAACTCTCTTACATTGATTTTTGAATTCATTTTTCGTAATGCCAAAACTAATCTTAATTTCAAACAATTAAATTGTGTATTGAAAAGATATGTGCATTCATATTAAATTTATTGCGTTTAGCTCTTTTATAAAGACAAAAGACAGACAAACGTGATTAATGTTGCCAATATACCTGCACATTTGTATGCATACAGAGTATGCTTAATAAGAAACCTTCTATACAATTGCCCAAAGAAGTTGTCTCTCAAATAAACTCCAGAAACTGCTTGAAACCAGTTGGTGACTCAATCAACATCCATTCTCCAGTCAGTCTCCCCTTTAGCATCTTCAGTTGAATCAGCTGATGTCGCGATGCATCGTACCGCATTAAGGTCACCCTGCAGACCCAGAGACCTGACCTATGCTGTATTTTACTTTTTGTCTTTACTTACTTAACTTATTCAGGTTCTTCGTCTTCGTCTTTGTCTTCATCATCGTCTTCTTTGTTTTTTTTTTTCTTCTTCTCAATTTCTGATAATTTGCATTTCTTTGTGGCTGCAGCAATTGCTTCGTTTATTGTCTTTTCTTCTCTTTGCTTCTTCGGTTTCTTGCAAAACGTTTGCGGTTTTCGTTTTTGCATTTCGCAATTTCCGAATAGCAAACACAAAGGTTTTCTAAAGCTTACGTAGCGGAAGCACTTGAACTTTAGTCCGTTCGTAGCAAGTCCTAATTGGAACTCACCGAGTTTCGTTTAGCTTAATTGGATGTCGAAGTACATGTCCAACTTAAGCCTATTCAATTAAGCCGCAAACTTCTAAATACCTTCTCGAGTGGGTCTATTTGTTTTTTTCCCTTTCTACTGTTATTCGCTTTGTCATTGGGCTACACTTCCCACACACTTTTCGAAGACTTAATTCAATTAGAACTTTAATTATTTTGTTGACAAGTGCGGCGAGAAAGTGACAATGTACGTTTAACTTGTGTAATAATGTCTAGGAAGTAAATTGTGAATGTTGCTTATAGAGATCTAGGTGGTGTAAGGGGTGTCAGAAAGATAATAAACTAGGGGTTTTTATCTACAGATCGGACTATAAGTAAAACAGTAATTTAAAAACAATATTCTTATTTATTTGTTAAAAAGAAATAAGGAATTATCTTACATACACTCTAAAAAATAAATAAAAAAATATATACAAGTTCAACAAATTATATTATTATCATTAAGTTTATTTTTCTTACTAAGCGATGTATTAAAAATACTTCAGCTGATAGCTTACTGACTAAAATATAATAATAATCAAAAATATTGATTAAACTTCTGTTAAGATTTCATACAAATCGATTTCATATAAATAGTGCAGTTATTTTAAAATAATTGTATCATTTTTTTTAACGAGAAATACAGAAAAATCTTATATTCACTCTTTAAAATTTGCAATGTCAATAATTAATACGATATTTATGACGCATTATCAGATTTATTATACTTAGAAAGTGAAATATATAGATACTTCAGCTAACAGCTTACAGATTATAATGTGCTATAATACAATAATATTATAATTATTATTGGAAATGAGCGTAAAAATTTCGGATCGAACGTTCCATACAGCAGTTATGTACGAGCCATTTTCTCCTTTCTTTTCTTTAAAATGGAATATAGAAAAATCCTAGACTCTAAAATATACGAAATTCAAATAATTTACACGATAATTATAAGGCATTATTAGTTTCCTACTGAACTCTCTTTCGATTCGAAATCCACAATCAACCTGTCGAGCTGCACTCATAATAGGGTGTTTTCCAGTCCGTCATTTACATATACCGGACATCGCACACACACACGCACAAGGATGTGTAAACGCTTGTTCACTCAACTATTCTATTCAACTATTATAATGCTTGAGCTTAATTCAATTCTGGAAGCATTCGTTTATTCGACACATCTTCGGGCACTGATTGAGCCTAATTGAATTACGTTCATGTTGTGTGCAGCTGTGCGAGCTACAGATGTATATACATCATCTTCGAACGACCGATCGTCCCTGAACTGTGACCTGCTACCTATTCGTACCGCTGCAGTGTCCCTGGCCCAGTGCAGGAAGTGAACCAGTTCATTTATAGTGTGTTTGGCCTAAAAGCTACTTGAGTTCAGTTCGCTTTTCTTTTGTTTGGCTTGGTTTGCTATACTCTTTACACACACATGCCGATGTTAGGTTTGCTGTGTTTCGGAGTGAGCAGGTGTGTGTGCGTGTGTGGCTGAGTGTGTGTTTAGCCACAGCTGCTGCTGCGCTGCTGTTACGGCTGCCGCTGGGCGTAAATGCATTTACCATAAAACTGTTGCTGTTTACCTTTCACATGGGGCCCATTGAGGGCAGGGCCCACACAACCAGAACTTAGCCGAGCGTTTGTTTATGCGCTACTCGACTGGCGTGCAATATGTACACGATGTTGTTCTCCTCTCTCGCACTCTCTTTCTCTTCTTTTTTTTTTTTGCTGTGTTCTTTTGTTAAACGCGCCACGTATCTGCAAGATACACAAACAGTATGCAATGTGCTGGCAATTTTATTCAGACTTGGCATAAACAAACTATATTTGTAAACAGTTCATGTAAGCCGAGGCTTACACTGGCAGAATAGCGGGGGTAACTGTTGAAACGTGTAGACGCCGTTACTGCAAAAAAGTAACAAAACTCTAAACTCAATTTTTAAAAATGATTTTATTTTCTTATTTAGTTATTTTTCTCCGTGCAGACACTCGTTGCCCAACCATGACTGATCCTCAGCGCGTGCAGCTATTTTGCATTTACAATCGCATTGCAAACTTTTGTTGTTGCCCATTAAATCTCTAAATAATTGTGTAATTCTGGCGAGAATTTTTAGCTTCTATATGTCTCTCTCTCTCTCTCTCTCTCTCTCTCTCTCTCTCTCTCTCTCTCTCTCTCTCTCTCTCTGTCTCATCAAATGTTTAGTTTATTGTTTGTTTGTGCCCTTAGGGCAGCAGAATTCCTCGAATCTCATATATTTTAACACTTAACGTTTAGAATTCTCTTGAAATACCCGCTCTGCCTCTTTCATTTTCCCTCTCTCTCTATCTCTTTCGTTATTTCCCATCGTAAAACTAGTTTTGCGAGAAAAAACAGAGGTAATACTTCGAGTCCAGTCGAGTCGCCCAAGGGGCAAAACCCACACAATTCATTATGCATATGCGATTATTGTTTGCACACACACGTACCTATACTATATACAATATATAGCGAGTGTATGCGATATATGTAAATGTATAATTAATTTAATGTGAAACTTATCTCATTTATACAACTTTTTGCGCGTAACTTTTATTGGCAATTATCGGAATCCTCCAACAACTACGCCGTGATACGATACGATACGATACCTGAAGTAGCCATATGTCTAAAATATTGTATCTACCTAGGCGGGCTACAAATTACTACGTAGTCAAAAAACAATTGATTAATCGATTCTCAGTTGATTTTACTGCGCATCTGATTTTGCAAGGAATCAAAAAAATATATATATAGATATATAAGATGTAATACTGCGATTTATTTAAATAAAATATCCCCAAATTTACGCAAAATTGTATTGAACTAAATCTCTGAAAGTCTTGATACCTTTCAATTTTACCGCTCATTACTTACACAAATTGGCAAACCTAATGGGCCAAATCCCCAAGGGTTATTTACTCAAAAAGTTAACACTCGATTGCTAATAAAATACTTGCATAAACCTTGAACTCTCGATATCAGACTTTCAATATAGATGACCATAAATGTTGTTTATTAACTTAATCAAGTGTTGCCAATGACAAATTTGCGTGTGCAGAAGCAGAAAGAAACAAGAAGAAAGAAGAAGTGAGAAAAGAGCGGAAAACAGCGACAGCGTTGACCTAAAAAAGAAAACCAAAAAGAAAACAATAATAAACATAAGCAAAAACGAAAACTTAAGGCAAAAAGAAACTAAAACCCAAAAAGAAATGCCCTAAGACACCAAAGATACTTCGATAAGTCATTGGCAAAGAGAGGGAAAATATGTTTTTGTGTAAATTTCTAATTGAAAAATTTATTCAAATTTTTAAACGGATTATGCATCCGAAGCAAGAGAATAAGTAAGAGCAGAGAGAGAGAGAGAGAGTGAGAGAGATATTCGTTTTTTTTCTCCTTTTTCTCGTGTGGGAGAAATCAACCAATTGAGCGGCACGCAAATGAAAGTCAACAGGGTATTAAATTGTGTAATGCCGCCCACATAATCTACAAGCTGCTCTTACTTCTTTTATCACTCAGCTCCCCACCGTCCCCTTGCTGCACTGTCACTCAATCATTAACACATTTAAATGGTAGCTAAGTCGGAGGGGAAAACTCTCGTCGTCTGTCGTTGCCAGCGGTCGCTGTGAAAATTAGCTATGAAAAAGTATCTATAAGATGCGGCAGCGCGCTCAGGTGAAAAGTAAAAGTGCTGAGCCGTAGGCGCCTTTTGCTTTTGCTTTCATTTAACAACAACAGCAGCAGCAACTGAAAAATATTATGCTGTGTTTACTTTCAATTAGAGTGCAATTTTACTTGTGTTGTTTTTTTTCAAATTCAAAAAGTTGTTGAAGAGTTTCAAGAATGTCGGTTCGTTTACCTCATGTGCAAAGATGCGCATCATGCAATGCATATATTTTGCAGGGTATTCAAGGTCATTAAATTGTGGTTTTATAGAAATTCGATCGTATTTTTCTATCTCCATAAAAAGTCAAAACTAATAGCTGTGTAACGGGGTATTACACAGTTTGAGACTAAAGTCGTATAAAATGAATACAAAATATGGAAAATTAAAAAAAAATAAAATTAACAAATAAACCGACTGATTGTAGCTTTTTAACAGAAGCTTGATCATATTTTCATAATATCATAATAAAACGACAAATCTAACAGCTATTTTAAAGGGTATTACATTAATTATTATATTAATTTGAGTTAAAATAGAACACAATACATGTATAGGGAAAATATATAATAATATGTATTAATATATAATATTTGTTTTTAGTGATTTATTTATATTTTAACATCTTTTTAACAGAAAATGTATACTGTTTGCAAAATAAAATGATAAAGTATTAAAGTATTACAAATTTTGAGATAGCTAGAAAGACAATATATGGAAAACATAATAATAGTAATATAAATAAATAAATATTTATTTTTAGTGGAATATGAAATATGAGAAAGTGCAAGTTGAGATCTTTTCAGAGCACAGCGAGCAATATGAATTAAACAGAATTTAGAGCATATGTAAGGTTCACATCAAAAATTATAATAAAGTCTTTTACTGCCATGCAAACCCTAAGATGATATATGAATGCTACAATGAAGCTTTTGCCCCAATTTGAGCATCTTTCCTTCCCCATCACGTATTACTTAACCCGCAGTTTGCAGCTCATTTCTATGCTGTGAACTATGCGCTACTTGCGACTGCGCCCAAGTTTTTCGAATGAATGAACGAGCCACTCACATGAGTCACACTGCTGCGGCTAATGCTGCAGACACACACGTACGAACACACACATGCTTGAAATGTTAACTCATCTGTGTGGTACAACCTCAATTCGGTTCACACTGCGCATTGCGACTGCGTCATGGCTGTAACTCTTTTTTTATGCTCGTAACGAATAGCGAAAAACCCCAAAATAAAAAACAGAAGCAGCAGCAACAACAAAAAGCTCGAAAAAATAAAACGAGTACATGTGCAATTGTGTCCGATCGCAATGGAAATTTGTCTATTGTTGTTGTTAGCTTTTCGGGTCCGACACGACGCGACGCGTCTCGACTCGATTCAACTCGACTCGACGGTAGTCCCAATTTTGTGCACACTTTTCAATTTCGTGACACTCGAATTGACCGAGTTTGAACATAATGAAAAGGGCAGGCAAAGATTTTCGAATTAGTCGACAAATCGAACGAACAACAGATCGACAAGTGCCTGGGTGTAGGTGTGTGTAAGTGATTGTTGTGCGACTGATTGACTGTCTGAAGTCGTGTCCTTCAGCTGATTGAATGTGTCAAGTCGGCGACAAGGCTGTAACGAGTGCACTTCTTGAGTGTATTCGAATCTAGAGTCGAGCTTAAAAGTTGTACGGAAAGCTGGCCACAAAAGCTGCGGACTCGAGCGGTTTTTCGGATTAAAGACAGTTCCATAAAGTAAGCTAAAACTTTTATTTAGTGCGCTATAAATGAACTATGATATTTTGGAAAACCAGTCATTTCTTGCTCAAAATATCAATATAGACTTTATGAAATCAAGTTAGATTTCTGCAAAACGAGATACCGTACCGATAAATTAGAATTTTAAAGACTTGGAAGAATTAAGCCAAGGTTAAAGTCATTCATTCCTGAGAACTAGTTCCACTGGGAATCTGTTTTAAAATTTGTATTATTTATTAAAAGATTCGACAAGCCAGTCAAATAAAAATATCATGTTAGGCTTGAATTATTGCATATTTTATTAGTGACATTTGTCTATATAAATTTTAATATATAGATGTATATATATAGCTTTCCTTTAACTCTATTATGCAGAGAATTTACATATTTTCCACTGAAATATACCAACATAACATAAAGTGAACTTATCTCTAATCTATCTTTCGATATGACAGCTAAAAATGTCTCCTTTCCCTTTACCATATAGATATTATAGATACTACCAACATTAGCCTCATTTGATTAGTTTGGAGCAACCCCATGCATGGGGTAAAACCACCCTTAGTAATAACTGCAAATGCGCTTTGGAACTGGGCAACATAGATCACAATCTTGACCATATCAAAAGCACGGTGAACCCATGCTCGTGCCATGAGCATATTATATGCGCTATATGGTGCTATTAATGACTGAACATTTCGAACAAACTTTGCCCCAAATGCATTCGAATTGCGGTTGAGTGTGTTGGGTTTGTTGTTGCAATTATTTTAATGACAAGCAGCAGCGCTACGAAATCGTTGGAGATATGGGAGTGAGATAGACAGCACGAGACACTAATTCATTTATTTGTTAGCTGCATAATTGCTTCAGCTGCAGTTGAACAATTAGTGAAAAGCAGTGGGTCCCCCATTTGCCTCTACCCAGTCTCTTATTTTGCATGTGGTAATTGTGTCTCATTTATGGGTCACTTGCCATTCACAACGAAACGCGCACACAATGGTTTCCCCGTGTACAGTCTCGTCGCACATTTATCAAGTTTGCACACCAGTTTTGTCGCATTATCTCTCGTTTATTTCTATATAGTTAGATACGATTTCACGACAGGTTGCGGTTTGGTTTGCTTTTAATTCATTCGTCTTTTGTCGACCATTTGTCGCCTATTTAAGCGGCTTATGAATCCAATTTGTGTGACTTGATTTCAACATCGGCTTTATAAGCATTATAATTGGAACTAGAGTGCTCTATGCCAATAAATCATCATCGTGTTGCAAATTCAATTAATGATAACTATCTTTCTTTGTATAGCAGATTGGGCAAGATTTATAAGCTTGTTATAGAGTGATATTTTTGTATTTCTTTGATCAGCTTGCCCATTGAGGTTTCCCAACTTGAGATGGTAGGTTTCCCAACTCGTATAGGTTTCGGTTGAAGCTAGAGGCGAAAAGGACTTACTTCTGCAATATTATAATAATTATATAGTGAGGTTTTGTTTACTGCAAAGTTTCCTTTTTTACTTTTACTTTATTTCTTTAGAACTTTCATTTTCAAAGCATATATAATCGACCCAAGCTATTTTTAAACATCAATTTCAAAGAACACGGAATCTTGTCTAGATGATTTGCAAAAATTTGCCAAATGTGGCAGACATAATACAAATAGTTTTTTCTTATTTTCGAATACGCGCACAACGTCATAATTAAAGCAAACTCTGTTCGGTCAGACTTCATAAGTTTCCAAGTATATTATATACTACATATAGAGTTGTATTTGAAGCATGCTCATTAGCGTTTTCGATAGCACGTTCATTATAACAAACAAAATTAATAGTAGACCCAAAAGGTTAAAAACAACAGACGACTACGAAATGCCCTGTACAAAACCAGGAAAAGCATTCTTTCCAGTTTATGCTCCGATCTTTATGAAATTTTGGAAATAAATGCTGCACGTGCTGATCTTTATCAAAGTTTAATTTTAATACTTGATTTTCTAAATATCTTTTTAGATTTTTGCTGCTTTCAAGTTGCGGCAGAGGCATTTATACCACATATTATACCTTACACCCCGCATATATACATTTCTACAGGGTATTACAAAAGCAGAACGCTTCGGCTGTGCCGCTGCCCGGTTCAATAAACGCAGTGGCAGGGCAACAAGGTCAGAATTGATGTATTTCGATTTGAAAGATTTGTTTCTGCCCAGCAACTCGCTTATAATATTTCTATTTTAATAACGTCGAAAGTTGAGCCGGGGCGACCGCTATATGATTCCAGTTTGGGCGTTTGATTTCGCTCGAAAATCATAATATTATTATTATATATGTTTGTATGTATGTGATATAAGCAAATGTCATGCAAATGAGTCATTCGAATGGAGTCAAATGAATGAACAGCTAGATATTTTGAGGTCAGAAAGAGTTGAACAAAACATGCAAGTTTTGAATAGAAAAGTAGTAGAAATAGTAAAGAAAAGAAGCGAAGAATAATCGCGCTATAAAGAGATGTGAAAGATGAATTAGATTTCGTTCGAAATTTTGGCAAGAGAGTTAACTAATCTAATTTCTCTGCTCAAACATTATATAATTAGATAGAGAGGTATCCAACAGAATGTTGTGGGAATTGAACGATTTAATTTATACATAATTTATTATATATTAATTGTTAATTTACTGCCATAAAACCTTTTTGATCTTCTTCAGTTCTACAATCTAAACAGAACTAAAGCTGCTGTCGCCAATTAATTTCGCATTTCGACATAGATAATTGCGAACAACAGTTATAAAAATGCGTACTTACCTAGCCTTAGCGGGTAGCTAGCATACTGTAAATCATAAAGCCAAACAAACATGGCCTCCCCAGCCTTATACAATAATTAACGCCTGGGGTATCCGCTATAACGCGTCAGCCCATTCCAGTTGGTTGATTTTTTTCGCCAGAGAAACAATTGCCCCGGCACACAAGTCTTGCTATTTATTATCATTTTGAGTATCTCTGGAACTAAATGAAATACTACGCGAAGCAGAGCCTTAGATCTATGATTAACTGGTCTAACTGTTTGCATTCTCTTTCAGCTATATTCGACATACAAACATATGTTTTCAGATTTGGGTTGAGCAAAAGATTTGATTCCGTGAATTGTGGTGATTAGTCGCGCAATTGTAGAATGCAACTGGTTGGAAAGAAACCACCACAGCCTCAATTGAGGCTAAAGTTTCGAAATTATGATAATAATAATAATAATTGCAGATTGTAGTCACTATAGATGATCTTTTTCGCTGAACAACATTTCACAAGAGAGTGTTTTCCACGATCATAATTTACGTTCTGTATGCATCAATCAAAGTTGCGCTTTGATTATCATGATTATCGGTCTAAGTTACATGGAGTCTGCAGAGATCATTAGTCGATCAACAACGAATTAGCCTCTTCTCCATCTCTCTTCCCTTTCATTATGTGTGTTGCAATGCAAGTGAAATCAGCTTAATGGCAAATCGATTTTGAAACCAAACACAGATGATCTCCTTCTACTTCTGTTCGGTTTATTGGTCCGCAAAAACTGGTTTAACATTCCGCACGATCCGAAACGATCTGAAGCGATCTGGCGAAGAATTTCAGCAGATTCTAAGCCATTCGTTCATCTTCAGCGCCTTCAATCGCTGAGGCGGAAATAAAAAAACGTCTCGAATACTTGGTTTATTTCTGCTGCTGCTTCTTTTTCCTCTCGTTGCATGATCGTTTTTCTTTGGGAGCTGCGGCAGTGCATCACGTTTCAGCAGCAGCAAATAGACTTCGGCGTCCAGTACCAAGTACCAAGTACCCTGTACTTGTTTTCATTTGGGCTAAGTGCAGGGTTCAAATTGCCATCACAGCAGGGATACCCTACCCGGCCGTCTCACCCACTTTTTCACCATTCGACGGTCTTCTATGCTGCGCTTCAGATTGCATAATAATTGTGGGCTGCCATTGTAACACAACTAAGTATTATATCGAGTAATATGCTTACTCACTTTGCAGTTATTCATATTGTTCTGTAGTTTCTACCATGCCAGTTACGTTTGAACGATCGCTGGCAGTGCTGCTGTTTCTGATCCAAAAAAAAACTGTAAAAAAAAAATCATGTTTGTTTATTTTTTTAAATAAAATAGCCAAATTAGACGTATAAAAAGCCAAATAGACAACACTGAACGCAGTCGCGCGTTGCTTTTGTGACGGATTTTCAGGCACAGCCTGAAAGTATGCAATGCTTTTGTTTTGTTTGCTTGCCGATACTTATCGATACTTATCGTGCGCAAACCCAGTAAACAAATGTGTGATGCGTTTGTGTGAGAGATATTTTGAAAGCGATTAATTCCAGTTATTTATACTTAAAAATTATTATGAACTTTTAGTATTATATAGTTTGTTACATTTAAATAACGAATTATATGATGTATTAATGATGATGCATTAGAGAAGTATCATATAATATAAATATGAGATTTTAAAAAATTCCTAGATAATTATTTTGATGCAATTTAATTGCAAAATATGCTTAGATAAGAATAACAACTACAGTATTTATTATTGCTCAAATAGACGACTATCTCTTGAAAAGCGCCTATGCTTTAGATACGTATAATGACCTATGCTATGGAATTCGGAACCTTACCATAACTTATGTAATATGACAAAATCTCTGTAATCTACTACGCCTAGTTGCCCTTTGGCGTGGAAATTAAGGGCTACAAGGCAATCACTTTATACAGTCACAATCTTTTCACCTTGTCCAGCTACTGGACAGGTAGGCGGCAGATAACGAAACTTCATTGAACTCAGTAGGGGGAGGGAGTGTGGGGCAGACAAGGTGCACACGGTGCAGAGCTCCATTGAAAACGATTTACCTGTGCGTACATTCTTATCAGCAACAACGTTGACATTCAGAAAGCAATGGAAACAGCAACAAATGTTACAAAATACCAGTTTTCTGTTGTTGTTGTTCTTGTTGTTTGTTACTCAAACAAATTCTATCATAAAGTAGTTTTTGCTCTCTGCGAGTTGAGTCACAAGCTAGCGCATTTTCAGCGTTATGGCAAATTGCTTTACATATGATTTAAATTGTTATGCACAACAGCTTGACTTGGAATTTGTGTGGTTTTCCCTTTAATCTTCCCCAAAAATATATTATAGCACGCCGCACAACTGTACCGAGAGTGCAGGCCAAGTGTCGGAACGAGCTGAGTTCCAATTGAGGCCAGTAAACTCCCCTAAAAGGCAGCTGCCTTGTCACACCTCTAACCAAAAAAAAAAAAAAAAAATAACACTCCTCACCTGACCAAGGCACACTGGGACGCAGTGTGTGCAAAATTGTAATAAGGAATTTGTTTTTCCAGCACATTAATTAAAATATGAAATCTTAGCAGAACTGAATAAATATATAAAAATAAAGTAAATTATAATATACATTTTTTTGTTTTTTAATATTTTAAATGGGTCTCATCTTTAATTTGCTATTGTATTAGGCGTAATTTTTAAATTAATATCAGCTTGCTTCGGTATTAAAGATAGTTATATAAAATCACATTCCATTCCTTAATGCTTCCTTCCCTGTTTCTTAAGAGATCAAGATTTAAAAAAATAATTGTCGTGTATAAATTCTACAAAAAAGACTTCACCAATCCTGTTCAACCTTCTATAATCTTGCACCACTGTGCGACAGGAGCTTTTAACATTAATTGCCCTCCGGATAGGCCATTTGGGAAGCAGCTTGTGTTGCATGTCCCGTGGCAGCCCCTCCCTGGCGATGTTGCATGCATAATAGACATGACAACGGGGGCGAATCGGTAGATAACAAAGTCACGATAACCAAAGTGAATGGCAAATCAAGCGCAAGTTCCACTGTAAATGAACGGGTTTGAAATATACGATGGAATAGTTATGATTGCTCCACATGAAACTTTGATGAACTTTGCCCAAGTTGAAGGAGTGTGGAGTAAGTGGGGTTTGGCAATTTCAATTGTAAATAGCGTGTGCTGCAGTTGAATGAACTCTGCACTGGGCACACTCGGCTCAATCCATTCAACTTGAACACAGTTCATCAATAGTCCAATTCGAAGTACGCCTGGCATACGATTTGGGTTTTATTGTGAACTCCGGTGTACCTCCCGCGCCTTGACGAGGTGCATTGACCTCTTCGCATTGTTTGGCATGGCGTGCGTCAAGATCTTGTCTTTACATTTGCCTATTCGCTTGATACATAATTCTCTGGCAGAGAAAGTATTACGAAAATAAATGGGAATTAACCGGAGAAAGGCTTTCGATTATTTTGATAGATATAGTACAAGAATAGAAAAGCGCTAATTAGCTGCGATTGTGTCGGCGATAATGTTGTGCATATAAAGATAATTGCTGGAGGTATTTCTAGTTAGTTAGACCATTTCTAGACCATTTTGATAAATCCAGGAATTATTTATGGGAAAGTGAGAAGCTTAAAATAAAAATAGCATGATAAAGTGAGCTTATAGATAGTAAGGCATACATTGCAATTGAGTATAGTTATTATATAGTATTGATATTTAACATTTCTGAAATAATATATAGTGAATTTCTAAATTATTGCTTATTATTATAAATACTTTTGAAATAAAAATAATTCTTTACTTATTAAGCAATATTTCAGGAATTTACAATATTATATAGTATTATATTGTTATTATATTGTATAAATGTATAATGTATAATTGTATATGTATTGTATAATGTATATAATAAATGATATTGATATTAAAGAAATTTGAAAAAAATTATAAAACATTTATTTTTATAACAAATGTATTAATATTAATAAGCAAGGTTTACCTAACTATTATTATATTTATACTATACATAGTTATTAAATGAAATTTCAAGTTAATTGAAAGAAGATTTAAAATAACGCTTACTACGCGAGACCCCCTTTTATTTAGAGCTTCAATTAACTTTCGCAAATTGTTGTTATTATTCCCTTTGGATTCTCGAAAAACAAGCTCCACCTTTCGCTCACCTGTTATTTGACTTTCCTTTTCGCGCTACCCCGTTTCGGGGGGTTTTTTGTCGAGAACTTCTTAACCTTGAACTTGTGCGACGAGACACCTACCTAGAACCGGGAGGGTAATTAAAGCGACATTTCAAGCGCCTTTCGGAACGTGTCTTTATGACATTCTTAACGATTGCGTTTGCATGTAAATGTCGAGAGCGGGCGAAGTTTCGGGGTTGAGTGGGAGGCAATTTAGTATTTGATTTCTTGTCGTGCGATTTCTACGAAATGTTTGAACGTTCCTTCTGCACCGCAAGCGGGCCTAACCTTATAAACGATTATAATTTACCGTAATTTGCAGCCTTATAAAATGTTAGACAACCCGACAAATTGCTAATTCTGTTTTCAATTTGTTTTTTTTTTTTGTTTTTTACAGGTCGCGTTCGTGTAATTGCAAAATGGCAATGTGAAGAAACGTGTAACGAAAACAAAATACGCTGAAAATATTAAAATAAATTGAGCAACAACAACAATAACAACAGCAGAGCAAAGAGCTTAAAATGGGCACATAACTGGCAACAACAACAAAGCAACAACAAAAGCAACAGCAACAAGTGCAGTCTAAAGAAGGAGAACAACAAAAGCAACAACAACAAGAATTACACTGCGCGCAAATTGTAGCAACAATTTTAAAGCGCAGCGAAACGAAGAAGAGTACGAGAGCGAGCATATCGACACTATGCGCCTCTCTCTGTCTATACACTGGGCCCTGGGCGTCAGCCTGCTGCCGCTGCTGCTGCTACTGCTAAGCGCAGCGACGCCGACGCAGTCACGTTTTATTGCAAAAAGAGAAACCCCCGAAGTGGATATGGGCGCATTGGATGCCTTCACAGCTGACCCTGACATTGTTAATGCGAGCAGTGAAAGCTCCGGCCTAGTCCGGAAGCCCAGCACGGAGCTTGAAGAGCAACTGGAGCTAACAACAACAACAACAACCACAACGACGACGACGACGGAGGCAGCAAAGCTGACAGCGACAGCTGCTAATGCAAGCCTGGAATTAAGCCAGGCAACTGCAAAGCCCGAAGAGCAGCAGCAGCTGAAGAGCGAATCAATAGCAGAGCAGCAACAGGAGGCGGAAGGACAACAGCAGCTACAGAGCGAGTCGATTGCAGAGCAGCAAAAGACAGAAGTGCAACAACAGCAGCTTATGAGTAATGTTAGCGATGCGCAAGCGGAGCCAGAACAGAAGACAGAAGAGCAGCAGCAGCAGCAGCAGCAGCAGCATCAACAGAGTAATGTAAGCGATGCGCAAGCAGAGCAACAACAGAGTAATGTAAGTGATGCGCAAGCAGAGCAACAACAGGAGACAGAAGAGCAGCAGCAGCAGCAGCAGCATCAACAGAGTAATGTAAGCGATTCGCAAGCAGAGCAGCTAAAGGAGACAGAAGAGCAGCAACAACAACTGCAGCAGCTACAGAGTAATGCTAATCAAATACAGGCAGAGCAACTAAAGGAGCCTAACAGCGACAAAACTGTGGAAAGCGTACAGAATAAGACACTGCTAACAGCGGCGCTCAGAGAGAATGAACTGCAGGGCACTATAACAACAACCGTAGCAACAACAGCTGTTAAATCAGCAGAGCAAGAGCGGGTAACTGAGCGTGAGCAGCAACTGACAACTGCAACAGCAGCAGCAGCAACAACAACAACAACAACTACTACTACTACTACTACTACTACTACTACTACAACTACAACGGAACTTCCTGCTGCTACACAACGGTCCGAGGATCATGGTCGCGCCATGCATTACACAAGCAGCACAGACAGTTCCGTTTTAGCTGCTCCCGTGACGCCGATGAAGTTATTTGCTCTGCCCATGCACACAACAAAAACATCAACAACAACAACTACAAGTACGACGCCACCAGAGTTGTTGGCTGCGCTGCTGCATGCCGGCGTCACCGTTGCGCCCAGCGCATCGCATGAGAATGCCATAGAGGGAGAGGGCGAAAGGGAGGACCAACTGCATCCACAGCCCGAGAAGCGTGGCAAGTACATAAGTGACAACTCGACCAATGCACAGCAACTGCTGCTGCCCAATGCAGCAGAGGTCTGGAGTCTTGCTGCCATGAAAATGATACCAACAACAACAAGTGCTACCACAAGCAGCACATTCTCGAATAATGTTGAGCCGCAGCAGCAGCATAATCAAACTGAAGAGCTGCACAATGAGAAGAATCTCTTGGACTGGCAGCAGATCATGATGATGCAAGAGAATCACACAGAGAACGCTATGATGATGTCCACCACACTGGATGCAACTGAGGCAGCGACGCAGCCGACGACACTGCGCTTAGACGCAGCCGTGCTGAGCGAGAGCGAAATGGCGACAGCTGCAAGCAGTGCAGTTAACAGCAGCAGCAGCAGCGAAGAGAGCAATTCAAATATGGCGATTACAACACAAGAACATAATGCGAAAGCTAAAACAAAGGATGAGTATGAAACTTTTACAGCGGATCCCTTGACACAAGAAGCTGAAAATGTTAAGCCTGTGTTGTTGTTGATAAATAGTACGCAAACATCGAACGAAACTGTTAAACCGGTTGAGTTAACAGAGTTGGCAAAGCTTACGGTAAGAGCAGACGAATCCACTGTAACAACAACAACAACAACAACCACGACGGAGGCAGTTGCAACAGCTGAGTCAAAGTTGACAGCAACAACAGCAACAACAACAAGCACAACGGCTGCGCCGACAAGTGCGTTGAACGACACCCTCCATACAAATGAAATGGCAATGAAAGCAACGGAGAAGGAGGAGGCACATGAAAATAATGAAAACAGCGATAAAACCAACGACGTCGACAGCGACGACGTCATCAACGTCTCGGTCTCAGTCTCAGTTTCAACAAGCGAAACGACAACGGCAGCGCCGCTAGCGGCAACTGAGCGAGCGCCAATAACTGTTGTTAGTACGCGAACAGCTGGCGAGCTGAGCACAACGACTGACAGAGACCGAGAGTCGACGCCGCCGTTGACGACGCCAACGCCAACGCCGTCGTTAACATTATCGCATACGCTGACGCCGACGCCGCAAACAGTGCTTGGAAAGGTTGATGAACAATTAGCAACAACATTAATAAATACAACTACATCGACAACAACAACACCAGCAACATTGCCAACGGCAACGGAAATTGTTCAAATTAGCAATGAAGTGAATTTAGAGACAATTACAGTTAAAAATGTGACAAAAGACAATAACAATGAGCAAACAAGTGTCGTCAATAATTTATTAATACCAGCAGCAACAACAACTACGACAACAAGCACAACAACTACAATACCTACACCAACAACTAGAGCTGAAGAAAGCAATAACAGTGAGACAACGCTGCAAATCGATAATAACAGCAGCGAAAATATAACAGGTACAGCAACAACAACAAGTACGACGCCGCCCACGGTGCTGTTAACGGATGCGAAGGCTAACAGTGAGTTAGCAGAGCAGGAGAATTCCCTGGAAACCAATAACATAAGTGAAGTGATTGCTGCAACAACAACAAGTACGACAAGTACGACAACAACAACAACGGAAACGCCAGCTGTCAATGAGCTGGACGAAAGCACAGCAACAACAACAGTTGCAACAAGCAGGACAGCAGCAACAACAGCAGCAGCAGCAGTAACAGAGCAGTACGATGATGATGATGTTGTTGATGAAACTGATGACGAGCGCCAGCAGATCGATCGTGAGCGAGATATAGAGGAGCAGCTGCTAACTAAAAACAAAATGGCGGGCACGACAACAACAACGACGACGACGACAACAACTAGTGAGGCGCCTGCAACAACTGACAGCATTAGTACAACAACAACAACTACAACGCCAAAATCAACAGCAACAACAACAACAACAACAACGAGTGAGCAGCCGCTCATCAGTTTGCTGGATGATAGCAGCACAACAACAACAACTACTACAACAACGACAACCACACCTATACCAACAATAACAACAGCCACGCCTCCACCAACAACAACGCTGCCCACAGCCAGGCCAAAATCAACGACAACAACAACAGCAGCTACCGAGCCCATTTACAGCTCCACCAACAACATGCTGCCCATAGAACATGCCACGCCAAGTACAATTGGCAATAACAACATGGACGCAAGCACAGCATACCCCATGCCGTATCCCACCGAATTGGATCACATGCAGCAATCGCCGCATGACAACGGCAACATCGCAGGCAGCGGAAATGGCGGCGGCGGGACCGATGTCAATGTAATAATCGCCATAACGGTAAGCATAGTGGGCGTGATTGCACTGATCCTGCTGGTCGCGTTCCTCTACTTGATGCGCAAGCGACAGAAGCAAACCTCATACGGGCAACGCTGTCGTCCCGTCAGCCTGGACGCCTACTCACTGGACAATGTGTCCGTGCTGGGCAGTGTGCGACGCAAGGGGGGACGCGATGCGACGCGTGCCTCGAAACGCACCTACGGCAATGCCGCATTCGATGATCCCTCGCTGCGACACAATCTGCTCAGCGCCTCCGAGCTGGGAAAATTTGTGGAGCGACGGTCGAGCGTATTTGAGGAGTTCCGGGATGTGCCGCAGATCATTGCACGCGCGGATGAGGTGCCAGCTGGATGCGAGGATAAGAATCGGTAAGTGAGATAATGAAAACATGTAATTATATTGAATTAGAAAATGAAATACAAGAAAATGCAGATTGGAAAGATCAGTAAAGTCATCAAGATTATATAGTAAAGAAACTAAACTATCTCTCGCAAAATTTCCTATAATATTCAAGCTTAAGCGGAAAACTGTAGCTAGAAAACAAATTGTAAACATCGCCAATGAGATCATTCTTAATGGACCTCGGCATTGGGATTAATATACATGAAATGAACCTGAGTAATTGGGGTTATGACACTTATTGCTTTATACAAACGACGATGCAAGATAATGAAAGAGCGTGTGTGTGCTGAAAGTGAGCAACGCTATGGATCTTCCATCGTCAAATCAGGTTCTCTACACATGTCAAGATTCTTATCTTATCAAGTTTCCTTTTTCAAGTTTAAATTTAGATGGCAAAGAAACAGCATAACTTGGCTTGCTCATATATCAAATAATACAACTATATAGTATGTATCAAAAGAGGGAATTTTTTATTAAAAGTATAAGTATGAATAGATTTCTATATAATAACATATACACTAATAACAAAAGCTTGTGTAGAAAAACAATTTATTATATATAACTATACTCCAGTTAAAGTGAAGGTGTTCCAGGGCTATTTAATATTTAAATATTGAACAGAAAAAAGATATAAATAAATAAATAAAAATAAAATAATAATACCAATAATATTATATACAAAAAAATTGATCTAGCTACACTACATTAGGCATTTAATATTCAAATATTGAACTGAGACAACATATAAATAAAATACAATTTTTTTAAATAAATAAATAAAAGTATAATAATAATATAAGTAATAAGACATTTTTTAACTATATAAAAATAAATAATAAATAAAATATAAAACAAATAAAAACAACATAATATTAGTCATAATAAATATAATATTCTAACTTTAGATAAAGTTTAATTTAATATTCAAATATTGATCTGAAAAAGCATATAAATAAAATACAATAATAATAAAGAAATAAATAATAATATAAGTAATAAGAAATATAATTTTCTAACTACGGTTTAGGAAAAGTAAAGGCGTTATATATTAGAATATTGAACTGAGTATTATTGAATGCTTTATAATGAAATATAGGGTATATACCGGTTTTTTTAAAAATATGAATTTGCCAGAGAAAAGCAGCTTGTCGTAAAATATAATTTTCTAACAACGCTTTAGGGAAAGTTGAGGTGTTACAGCGTTATCTAATGTCGACTTGAACCCGATTTAAGTACACAGATTACGCATCGTTAATTAAATACGTATATGCATTATTTAACTCGTTGTTTTTTCTCTCTTTTTCAATTTCTGTTTCCTGATCAACGCTACTTTGTCTCGCTGCGAATGAATGAATGATCTGCGATCGCAAAACGTAACCTCAAACTTGAAAACCGCAGCTACGCGAACGTGATTCCGCTTCCTGAGACGCGTGTGGTGTTGCAGCGCCAGGGAGATGATGACAAAACGGAATATATTAATGCCAATTATGTGCGGGTAAGTCAGAGAACTGCGAAGCAAAACAAAACAAAAAACAAAAGACAACAAAAACAATTAAAATCTGCCCCCGCAACAACTTTCTCGCATGTGTGTGGGAGGTAAACCTCTGTGTGTGCATGTGTGTGTGTGTGATTATCTTACCATACAACGGTACAAGCAGAGTTGCCTCTTCGTCTAGCCTTGCATGACGTGTGTGTGTGCAGCAGGCGAGGCGCCTCAGCTGAGCGTGTGGGTGCGGTAGGGTGGTCATAATTATATGGCTCATGAGATTGGCGAATTGCCAAGAAAACAAAAAAAAAACTCTTTCAACCTCTTTGTTACATCGCCTGTTGTAAGCAACTGAGTTTTGTGCGAATATCGTAGTAATAACAATAATCGCGCTGGCAAGATAGTGAAACAAAGTCATAATCTGTAAAGGAAAACTTATATCGAGAACCACGAATTGTGTACATTCTTAAAAAATAATTATTTGAATTTCAACACATTAGCTTAAACTGTTTAGGTTGTGATATATTGACTTAATAGTATTCTTACTCGGTTTGAGTCAAGCTTTATTGTGCAGCAATTAAAAAACATTTATCTTGTCACACCTTAAGCACGATTCAGCTGTGAAGCGCACTTTAATTTTGAATCATCGCAATTTTAACTGAATCATATGCTTTTAGTTTAACTATAAATTAAATAAATACAGATCGCAACAAGGTTTTTAGTAAAATTTGTTTGTATTCAAACAATCTGCTCAATAAAAATTTAAATAACAATTTTAAACGGTAACTTTTAATAGATATGAAAACAAACAGAACAAGATTTTAGTAAAAAATATTTTTTTGAAAAATTACTTATACATTTGTTTATTATCCATTATCTGTCATAATCTATTATTTTTATTTGTATAGTGCTCGAATTATTAAGAATTTGGGCGAAAAAGTGATTTGTCGGACGCTTCTAGTTTTTTTTTATATTTAATTTTAAAATTTGTAAAAAAAATCGGATATGTCAGCTAATGAAAAAGTACTATACATATTTTTAAAGAATTATTTAATTTAGATTTATTAAATAATTATGATTCTATGTTTTGTTAAGGCTGATAGTATAACTTATCAGCTCTAGCAAGACGCGCCTAACATTCCGATTGATTCTATTGTGGGTAAACAACCGTGAGTCACCTCTACGGTGATGGATCACAAATTCATGTGACGGCGCATGTCAATGGCATTAGGCCGATTTCGATAGTCATGTTAAGGGTATTCGCGAAGCAATTAAGCTCAGTGCAACTGGCGCGACATCATTGACGCGTGACATCTGCGCAGCACGCTGCAATGAAGCGCATTCCCCATTCCGAATGAGAGCCAAGTGCATTAATGCGAAACTGAGAGTGAGAGAGTGTCACAGCTGAGAGAGGCAGAGCCAAGAGCGGGTAGAGCGTAGAGCGTAGAGAGAGCGAGTCTATACTACGCACAGATACTGTTGTTATTGTACGTGTGCACCTGCTGATAATGCAAGCATGCCGTGATTTAGCTTTATGGGCATAAGTGTATTTCTATGCATGCGCGTGTGTGTGTGCGTTTGTGCAAATACATACAAGAATTTGTTGTTGTTTATCAAAAGCGCGCGCAGCTGAACGGCAGCCATTAAATGACGCACACAACGTGAAGACAATGCACGCATACACATGCACAGTCGCATGAGAGAGAGTGATAGTAAATAGTGTTGCCAGCTTGAGAATAGCTAAACAAAGCCAGCTTCTCTACACTTATGTATGTTTATGCTGGCATTTATTTAAATTGAAACTATGTAGTTTATTTTGGCGGAAAATAGCTAGATTGATAGTCAAGTTAAAGTTAAATAAAGCTATTAAATAGCTGTGTACCCTACACACCTGCAATAAAATGAAAAATGAACTCTAATTTTCTTTGGCAGAAAAATAGCCAAATTCGCAGCACTTAGTGCCAGGCCGTCTGCGCGTTTACCCAGTTGAAACTTTTGCATGCGCTTCAATTTAACTGCATGTTATGTCATTTGCCACATGTGTGCGCTTTGTTTGCGTGAGTGTACTAACTGTTTCCATCTGTTTACCCCCGACAGGGTCCGCGTGATGCTCCCAACTATTACATAGCTTGTCAGGCACCACTGGAGAGCACAACCGGTGACTTCTGGCGCATGATCTGGGAGCAGCAGTCGCGCGTTATTGTCCAGGCAACGGATCTGAGCGAGAACGGCATAGAGAGGTGTGCCGAATATTTGCCGCCATCGGCGACACTGGATAATCACAATCGCTATGGGGATTACCAGGTGACGTTGAAGCATCGCGAGGTCAAGGATAAGTATGCGATCTCCACGCTGATGTTGAAGCGCGTCGATGGAAATGAGTGTCGTGAGTTGACGCACTATTGGTACAAATGGCCCGAGACAGGTGTGCCGGTCGAGGAGGCACCCATAATTGCCATGTTGCTGGAGGCGCGTTCGTCGCTCAAATCGTACGCCCTGGAGCAGGCCAATGAGCTAAAGGAGAAATCATCGACATTGACGCTGAAATCCCTGGATCCCGCAATCGATGGTGAAAAGAAGCTACCCGCCGAGGAGGCAATCAGCACGTCGAGTGGTGGCAGTAATGAGATTAACGGCAACGTGTCCAACGGCAAGGCACCGACACGTAGTCAACAGGGGTGAGTGTTGAGCTCGTCGTTTGGTCCGTTCTGCATGCATTTGTTAAATGTTTCTTTGTCTTCTCCCGTTCCTTCCTCCAGACCGCTAACCATTCACTGCTCCCCAGGCACGGGCCGTACCGGTACCATTATTGCCTGTGACATGTCCATACGCAGCCTGGAGACACCGAAGCGTTCCGTCGACATTCCGCAGCTGGTGTATTATGTGCGTCGTGGTCGCGCCAGCGCCGTGCAGACCAAGGAGCAATACGAATTTATCTATAAGGTGGCCAATATGTATGCGACCAAAATTACAAATTTGTCAAATGATAATTGAGACTAATTGTCCAGTTAAAACTTTTTAAATCAAGTCCTTATATACACGCTGTATACATATTATAGTCATAGTCCATATAGCAATCGTATAGATATTTGTATATGTTAAATGTAACTATGTATTAAACATTAGATTGTTAATATTATTACTATTATTATTATTATAACTATGTATTAATTAAATCATGCAATCGCGATTGAATTTTGTGCACCTGTACATTTAGTGTGTGTGAAATTTCATTTAAAATGTATGTATTCCTTTATTATTGTGATATATTCGTACATTTGTAAATCTCTTAATAATCTGTTGCATATTTATAATAAGGATTTGTTTTTGCCTTTTGCTATTTGATTTCCGTAAAGTAAAATATTGTGTAAATTTGTTTATTTTAATTAGAGAAGAGAAAAAGAAACCGAATTATTGTCTATCTGCGTATTTTAAAAGAGCTTTAATGTATGTAACTTGTTTAATAAATAGAAATATATAAAATGTGTATTCAATCAAAGAGCTGACTTTGTATTTGAATTTGAATGATTGTTGCCAAATTCGTGTGAATGGCAAGCAAAGATTCCATTGGATTTGTTATCGATACATCGTAAAAGCTCGACTTGGGCAGTCTTAAACAAAAGCGCGCGCAGATTCGCTGTGAATGGCAAAAAGCAACTTTGCATGTTCTATCGATAGAGCGATAATAGTATATTTTTAGCGAAACCCAGATTTACAACCAGGATGAAAGTTTGCGTTTTATTATTAGCCTGTGCCTTTTTCGGTGCTGTTATTGCAAGTGACACGCCTAAAGTAAAAATTGGCGTTAAGAAACGAGTGGAGAACTGCACACGAAAGGCAAAGGGAGGCGACTTGATACACGTACACTATAAGGTAAGCTTTGCAATGACTTCTCAATTTGCCGGGTTATCAACCATATAGTTCACAGGGTTCACTGCAAGATGGCACCGAATTCGACAGTAGCCACAACCGTGGCAAACCTTTCTCGTTCACACTTGGTGCCCGCCAGGTAATCAAAGGATGGGATCAGGGTCTTCTGGGCATGTGCGAGGGTGAGAAACGTACACTGACCATCCCGCCCGAGTTGGGCTATGGAGCAAGCGGTGCAGGCGGTGGAAAAATTCCAGCGAATTCCGTGCTTATCTTTGATGTAGAAATGATAAAGATCGAACCACGCGGATCCGAAGAGCTGTAACCATAGCGATTGGACCAGCCACACTGCATAAAAACCAAATATATATTTCAATAATTCATTCAAAATAAAACAACTTTAAACAAATGTTCATGCGGACAATGTGGTCGTGTTGCGTTCCTCCACTTCGTCGAAGTGGCGTCGCATCATCCGATGCTTCTCCAGTGCTTTGCCCTGGATGAAGCGTTCCCCGCAGGTGCCGCATATGAACGGACACTCGCCAGTGTGCTGCTGTAAATGCAGTTTTAAGTCCTTTGCCTGGCGGTAGCTCTTATCGCAGTACGTGCACTTGTGCGGCTTTAGTCCACTGTGCGTCAGCATGTGCCGCTTCAGCTTGTCGGACCTTGCGAAATCCTTGCCGCATACTGTACAATGGAATGGCTTCTCGCCCGTATGCATCCGTCGGTGTGATATCATTTCCGAATGCCGAGGAAAGGCCATTTCACAGAGATCGCATTTGAAGGGCTTTTCGCCCGTGTGGCGACGCATATGAGTGACCAGGGTTGCCGCCGATTGTGTTTCCAAGCCACACAATGAGCATAGGAACTTCTTGATCGCCTCCTTGCGCTTCCGATCGCCGTTGATGTGCACGTCTCGTATGTGATTATTGAGCCGTGCTTTCATCTGATAGGTGCGATCACAATGCGGGCACTGCAGCAGCTGCACATCCTCCGCAGCCACTGCAGCTGTTGCTTCGGCGGGATCGGCATGTATACGATTACCGCTGGCTGTCGCTTCACTTGGCGCGGCTATTGCACCCGAATTCCCAGCATGTTGCCGTTGAATATGTTGTTCCAGATTCTCAGGCCACATAAACTTATAGCTGCAGCGGCTGCACGTGTATTTCTTGTCAACATTGTGACACTGTGATTGCCTGTGCTGATCCATAATGCTCTGTAATAATTAAGCAAAATTGTTTAAGCGAAACTATAATCAGTATTGTTCCCGCTCACCTTGCAAACGCATTTGAATATGCACATTTCGCATTCGTACGGCATTTTGTCGAACTGATGCATGGCACGCTGATGTTGAATCATTTCGTACTTGCGCTTACACTGCACCCGACACAACTCACAAACGTAGACAAACCGTGCGCCTGTTGTACCAGTCGTTACATGCATTTGAGACTGCATCTCGTCCTCCGTCTCGGAATCGTTGAGCTGCAACTCGTAACCCGATTCATTCGTTATGGAATAATTATGCGGTGAATCGTAATTCTGATGCAGGGACAACGATAGCTTCAGTTCCAGCTGAATGTGAGCACGCAGATCAATGATGCGGTCGAATTGCATGTTGCATATTTTACAAGTAATCCTCTTGGTGCCATTCGCCTTAGACGTGGCAGCAATAAGCGTCTCGGCAAGCGGTATATCCGGTTCTCTAATCCCGTGTCGCTTTAAATGCTTCACTAGATAGTCTCGCCGATAGAACTTGCGACTGCACCATTGACATGGTATCAGTTTGGACTCCTCGGCATGCACACTAAGCAGATGCACCGTCAGCGATTTCTTCTTATCGAAGACACGCTTGCAGTCGGCACACTCGAATGTTTGGTTCTGCAAGTCAAAAGAATGATAGAGTGTGTAATAGAATGGATTGGCAAAGTGTTTGACTTACTGTTATCCTGTGCTCCCGTATATGCAGCTTTAGGTTATGCCGCCAGCGAAAACGTAACGGACATTTGTGGCACAGAAAACGTTTTTGGGCATTCTTGCATTGCAGTTCGTTGTGATGCCGCAGCAACTGTTGGCTGACAAAGCGTGCATCACAGCGACCACACACATGTGGTGCATCCAGCCAGGCATGCGATTGACGTTGATGATCGTATAGCTGATACTTGCGCTGGCAGCGCACCTGGCACAACTCACAGCTGTACTTTGCCTTGGGTATTCGCCGATGTTGCCTTGCCTCATCATTATCAAATTCGACTTCGCTTTCCGTCTCCGAGCTGTCCAGATCCATTTCGTAGCCTGACTGATCCGTAATAGAGTAGAATCGCTGATAAATGCCTGCTGCCAAGTCTTTGCGTATAAGTATCTTTAACTGCTCCTCGCTGACGTCCTTGGCATCGGGATAGAAGAGCTCAGCCAATTCACTAATCGGCATCGAAGAGCGTGTGCCGAAATTTATCTCTGGATGATGTTCCAAATGGCAACGCAAGTGCGAAATCTTATCGTATTGGTTTTGACAGATCATGCATTCGATCAGCTTGTATCCATGAGGTTTACATACATTCACATCAACTTCCTTGGCTTTCTTGCTATCGCTTAGGTTGGCCGAGCGCTTCGAATCGCCGTGAATCCTGAGATGCGTCTGAAGTGCTTCGCTGTGGCTGAACTTTCGTATGCAGAACGAGCAGGAGAACCAGTCGGCTTTCGGTTTGTGGACACGCGAATGCTGTTTCAGATAGCGAGGACGTTTGAAACTTTTCGGGCATTCCTGGCACTTAAAAATCTGTCTTCTTATCGAGCACAACTTATCCGACTGTTTCCATTTGGTGACCCGCAGCTGCAGAGGTAAATCATCCAGGGAACTGTAAATACTATTACCAATTAATAACTGAATGTCGAATGGAAAGTTCTCCTCGTACTCATCCTCATCAAAATCAGCCTTATACTCTTGTTCCTCAGCGCAAATCACTCTTGTTCCATCCGCATCCAATTCTCGCTTGACGGATTCAAGCATTGTCAGCGGGTCGGTGGACTTTTTATTATCAAAGCTACATTGCACCGCAGTATCTACATCATTAGTATTTTGTACTGTCGTGAACTCAGGCAGTTCTGTGCAGGTTATATCGTTTTCCAAGTCCTCGTCCTCTGTTTCCAGTTTGACCTTCGTTCAATAAGATTATTATTATTAGATTGGTTGTTTATTTATTAAAGGAACATGCAAACCTCTACATGCTGCTCAGCACACAGCTCCATGGGAGCTTCTTGCAGACAATCGTTAACCACTGCTTTGCCGTTGTCCTGGACATGATTCATTAGCAGCTCGTTGGCAGCCAGTGCTTGCTTTACGAAGTAATAGGCGCCAATTAGCTTTCTTGCACAGGTGCCGCACAGGCATTGTGGTAACTGCCGACCCAATGTTTCGTCCACCTGTTCGACAAATTGCTTTTATTAGTGTGATGCTAAAATAAATTTGGCAGAAACGTCACCTCAATATGCGTCAATTCCGTTAAAATCTCAGAAAGCAGTTTTTCCGGAAACCTTTTGGTGGCCGTTGCCAGCTTATACAATTTATCCGTGTCCTTTGCATCACAGGTGCGGCAAATGATTGGAAGCTTCATTTTGCTTTACCTCAATCACGTTTCAGACAATTTAACATAAAAACACACATATAAAATCAACAAATTGTCATATCCTTTTTTTGTGCTTATTTTACACACATTGCAACTGCGATGGGAGAAGTTAACAATAACAATCGCAACTATCGATTAGACGGCGATATATCGATTGCATTTTGCATGTCATGCAACTTGTTTATTCGATGCATGGAGCAATTCGTAATATTAATTAGCTAAAGAAATTTGGGTTAGTTCCAATAGCCCATACATTTTATAATTGTAATTATTAAAGGTATTTTGAGAGCAGCTAATGTTTCTGTTATCAATTTTTGACACTGCTTTCCACATACAGTATGTCAAAGCAATTTTCTTCCAACATTATATATATAAAATATATATTTGTCCGGTTTTTGTTTAATTTTATTGTTGATTGTATACATTTAAATATAGGTATATAACTTTTCTGCTTAAAATATAATTGGTTTGAGCTTACAATAATGTGGATAATCTTCTTTTAGTGGAAATTTAACACTTCTGTGGAACACTAAAAAAGGGAAACCCTGCGCACCCAACACATTCAGTTATATGTTTCTCTTCTAGTACTTCTTGATGGTTTTGCGTATCAATGCCAAGCGCTGTTTGTGCGCTTCTGTAACAGCGGCACGTTTATACGGACGCAGTTCGTCTGTGCCGAATCCGGGAATCCACATGTTATACTTTCGCTCGAAGTGCAACTGAACATCCCGCACTTCGATCTTGTTTGATTTGCGATGCTTGGCAAAGGCGCTCGTCGACTTGACAGTGTCCTCCACAAAATCGTCTATGATTTGCAGTAGCAACTCCTCGACATCTTCATCCAGTTGGGTCGTTGTATCCACCTCACGTACCAGCTCAGTAAGACGGGGTTTTGTAAGCATCTGTGAATAGACAAATTACCAATATTGTTATTAACTAACGTTTCGCATTCAGGTGCAATTGCTTACAGGTGTGTTTTCAGCGCCAGTTGCGGGACTGTGAGTTGTGCCTTTATTACCACCTGAACTGCCACCACCACCGCTACCACCAGATTGGCTTGTTGTTGTTGTTGCTGTGCCACCGTTTTGTGTGGATGAATTACTGTTGTTTGTCATTGGACTGTGCTGTGAGGGCGATGCCATTGGTGTGTCGTGATGCCCGCTGTTGCTATCAAAAGTGGTAAACAGATCCGACATTGCTTTCGTTTTATAATCAGGGTTTGGTGATTGATATGTATTGTGTTTTCTCTTTTTTTTACTAAAGCAAATGTTGGATTCCACGCAAGTGGTAGGTTGTTAAGGGTCTATAGAAGCTACTACAGATAGTTGGGAGAAGGACAGATGGAACCAAGGCGTTGCAATTGTGTGTCGTTGTAGGTAGCGTGTACTGTAAAAGGTGTGTATCAGTGCGTGGTGAGTGCATGTGTGATTGTAAGAACATGATAAATAAAAGCAGCAAAAGTAATAGTTATCAACATTGTGTTTGTTCGTATATGTAGATTAATGTATGCGTGCTACTAAAATCTTTAACCGAATACATATTTGTTAGTTTTATTTATTCCAGTTTATTTGAAGCACATAGCGGCTTGTAAAACACTTACAATGACTTTTGTTGATAGCTTTTAATTAAATTAAACAACTCCAATGGAACAACAAAACAACAAGCGCTCTTGGCTTGCGTGCTGTAAAACAGCTTAGGTTTCTAGCGATGTGAATTACACATCGATATATCGATATTTTATGAGTAAAATGTATTCGTATTGATTTTAAAGAATGAATAAAAAACTTATTCAACTAAAAACGACTATTGTATTTTCTATTATATTATTAATTTTTCATAAGTTTTATTTTATTAATTGTATTTTTAATATATCGATATTGTAGAGGCGCAATATAACTAAACTTTTCATGTCAGCTGTGAATGGCACAAGTGTTGTAAAATGTTTCAGTACCGATACGACTGCAAGTCATCGATTGGCCGATATTGTTTTTACGTCTTTGGTTTAAAAACAAAGAAGACTTAAATACGCATATTACATTTGATAACATCATTATTCTCAAGTAAACAGTTGTGACCTGAATCATAAAAGCAAAATGTCAACGAACGCGACAGCGACACTTGATGCACAGGAAATTAAACAAGAAGAAACTGTAAATAAAGATGATGATACTGTGGACATGACTTTTACCAAGGAAGTGCGTAAGGCTACAAAAGATGTTCATACGCTGACTGATGTCCTGGTTAATGCAAAGTTCGCATTCGGTATGAACTTATAAAATATGCCCGTATTTTAAATAATTATGATTATTTATGTTCAGCCTTGTCAGATGACGAAGTTTGGTATGATGGACTTTTGGTATTCTATGAATTATATAAATTCTTTGAGGCAAACTTGCCGGAGCGCCTTCTGCCCAAGGAGTTGCATCGTACCGAAGCATTTGAACGTGACTTCTCATATTTTTATGGTTCCGACTGGAAAAAGTCTTATGAGCCTCGTCCGGCAGTCTTAACATATTTGGCTCACTTGAAAAAGATGGCGGAAAAAAACGAAGTGCTTCTCTTTGCCTACGCCTTTCAAATGTACATGGCCCTAATGTCGGGTGGTCAACTATTGCAAAAGAAGCGCATGATCGCACGCAGGCTCTGGATCTTTCCACAAGGTACCGGCGAGCAAGAGCAGAGGCAAGCCGAAGCCGATGCTACCGCTGCAACTGAGGCTGCCGCAGCAGTTAATGATGATGTAAAGGAGGACGACTTGCGGGCTCGCCCAATGCCCGAGCAGGTCACCATATGCCAGGTGGGCTGTGAAGCCACATTTTTTCCCGCACGTATTCCTGTATTGAAGAACAAGTTGAGGCGTATATTCAACGAAGTCTATGGCAAATTAGATGATGAAATGCGTGCCGAGTATATCGAGGAAAGTCGCAATGTTTTTCGCATGAACATGGAACTTTTGCGCACCGTCAAGGGAGTGAATCGTGCCAATCTTAGAAAACTGGCCATTGCTGTGATTTTTATAACCAGTATTTATGTGGCATTCAAGTTGGCCGTCTCCAAGTAGACCGTCTAATCTCTAGTTACTCGGTGGTTAAACCACGTAAATTAAAAGTTATAAATATTCTATTTAGTTAGTCGTTTTTTAAAAATATATGAAAATACTGTTCGATATTAACGCAGCCAAAGTCAATAAATTGCAAGTTAACTGAAATTCATTCAAAATGAAAAAAAACTACGTAATATTCGGAATTTAACAATTTATTAACTATTGACAAAACATATTAACAAAATACTATTTACAGATGATAAACGCGGAGGCTTACTCGAAGTCCAGAAGTCCACGGTAATTTAGCCAGGTATATATGGCTTCTGCGTGCTTGCGGTATCTCTCGTTCTGGAAGAGACGCTTCTTGAAATTCCTGCCCTCCTCATTGTCGGCTATCATGTTCTCAATGCTTGCATTGGCCGTGGGATCGAGCAGCACTGCCGTCATAACAGTTGAAGTTGTGGTTACGGCCCAAATACAGTGTTTCAACAGAATTGTGTGCAGCTCTCGCAGACTGGGAATTTCTCGCGGATACTTAAGCAATTCCAGATTGCGCTGCAGTTCGCCATGATAGAAGCGCACGAAGTAATCGAATTTCTCCAATTTGATGTCAAGGCTTGGCGACGACATCAGGAAGTAATACAAGTCCAAGGCGGGAGTATTGAAGCTTGACAGCTGGAAATCAATGAACAGAGTGTCCTTGATCTCGCCCTCGGGGCCATAGTTGAACATCAGGTTGTTCGTCCAACAGTCGCCATGGTTGAGACAATTAAATTCTGTTTCATCATAAACCTCTGCCTTTGCTTGCAGATTAAAGAGGTTCCTGACAATGGCAGTCTACAATAAAATATATTTATTTGCATTAGCAGATGAGAATTTAGTCGGTTCCGTCATAGCTTACCACTTTGTCGCCATAAAGTTCGCTGCCCTTGAGCCCCTTGAGCGACTCAACGCATGTGTCTATAAAGGCAACATTTTCGGGATTGTCAAAGACGGCACGAGTCTTTTCCGTGCGCAGTGGCTTATCCAGACAGTCTACAAATGGTCCCTTGGTAACAAAGAGCTGAGCGGAGGCAGCATGGAACTTAGCCAATTTGGCGAGCACCTGCTCCGTTTCAGCAATGCTCAAGCCGTGCAAACGTTCCGCATTCTTGTAACCGGCAGTTCGCAGATTCTCTAACAGAATGCGATTTGTATCCGTCGGCTTCTGGAACTTGTAGTTCTTCGGTCCGAAGACAACGGGTTGTCCGACCTGTCGATAGAGCTCTTCCAACTGTGGTATCACATCGTTGTACATGATAATCTCCTTCTTAAATGTTGACATGAGCTCCAATATGACATTACCCATCTCGCTACCAGTCGGAACTTTCAGAATGAGTGAAAGGCTTGAGTTTCCACCCGCTGTTGTTTCATAATCAATGTCCACAGCCAGGATGACTGACATATAATTGTCACCTGCCGCGGTTGCCTTCTTTACTCGAAAACCTGTGATTTCCTTAATGTCGGCTTTCTCAGCCTTGAGCAGATCCCTGAAGTAGTCGACGGTAACCCAGTCGGGTGCAGCTGCATCAACTTCGATCTGCACTTGCTTGGCCTGCGCTGGAGGAAATTCACTGCAATGAGAGAGAAAAAATACAATTAATGTTTCGATTTTATTATCCTGATTGCACTCACTAGGATTCCAGTAGTCCACGATTGTCCAGCCATGGTAGAATCTGTTCGACATGCTTCCTGTAACGTTTATTTGTATACATGAGGTTTTTGAACTGCGCGCCTTCTGCATCATTGCCCAAAAAGTTGTCGAAAGTTGCCGTCGCAATGGGATCCAGCAGAACCACCGGCAGTACCATGTAGGTTCCCATTATTGCCCAGCAGCCGTATTTATAGAGTTGTATGAAGAACTCGGATAGCTTGGGTAGACGTTCCTTATAGTCCAGTATTTGCAGATGTTCGATTAGCTGATCGTAATAGTATTTGATGAAGTAGTCGAAATCGCTGAGCTTGTGTTCCAATTTAACCGATGTCATTATAAAGTACAATAGATCGCAAAGTGGATGACCATATCTGGGATTTTGGAAGTCCACAAACACCATATCGATCAGTTCATCGTTTGGACCGGTTTTAAAGAGGAAATTGTTCACCCAGCAATCGCCATGAAGTACCACATTGAAATCGTTGGGATCGTAAGGACCCATATTTTTGAATAGTTCGAATATCTTAGCAAAGTATGTTTCCTGTACAAATGAAATATGAATAAAATACCCTTTCAAAACAATATTTCTCGCATATTTACCAATTTGCCTTCATACTTCGCAGCACCCTCGTAGTTTTTCAGATGTTCCAGGAACTTTGTCTGCGCTGGCACGAGTATGGCAGCCATCATATCCACACCCTTATCCCCCATGTGACCAAACGCTCCATATGTCACGGTCTCGGTTAGGCCACTAGAGCTCTTCAGTTGCGCTCCCGCCGCATGATATTGCGCCATTTTGCGTAGCACCAATTTAGTTTGTTCCAAGTCTAAGCCCTCGAAGCGGCTCAAATTCTTGAAACCATCTTGACCCAAATCGTACATAAGTACCGTATTGGTAAGTTTCGGTTCCTGTTTTTCGGCCTCGGTAAATTTGTAAGCTCGCGGAGCTAAGTTCACGTTCACGCCCTTGACCCTGTAAAGTTCCGTCAACTTGGGCAACAGATCTAGATATGCCTCGTTTTCGATCGTAAAGAAATTTGCCATTTGCAACATCTGTTGCATCATGGGCGTGTCGTGGGGTACTTTCATCATATAGGAAACCGGATTGACGGTGTTATCTATATTCGATTTGATACAAACGAATTAGATTGCAAATCAGGTTTGTAAAATGAAAATGTATATATGCGGAACTCAAGCTAGATAAATAACAAGTTCTATATATACTTATATATATATATATAGATTTACTAGCCAAAGTTTCCTATACTTATCAAATGCTTATCAATATATAATCAAGTAAAGATTATGTGGGGCGCGCGCGCCTTATTTTCGGTCTATTGTCACGATTACCAGCTAAATTTGCTGGGTATCATGCTGATAGAGCAAAAGAGATTGCTAAAAAATTCGATTAGATTCTCTTCTAATTGCACTCAGCGAAATCTGCAGTTTGTGATGTCATCTTTGCTCACCTGTCAGTTCCGCTTCGATGCTCACTCGCAGCATGAGCGTGGCGTAGTTCTCTCCCGCGCCCAATCCGGGCTTGACGCTAAAGCTGCGTATTTTTTTGAACTTTGGCACGTTCTCTCTGAGTATTTCCACAAATTGCGCCTCATTTATCCAATTGGGCACGACACGACTGTCCATTGGAACTGAAGGCGGCGAGGTCGTCGTTTCGACCTTGGACGTGTCATCGACCTGTGTTACGGTGGGCGGCACTGATTCGGCAGTAGCGGCGGCGGCGGATCGAGTCGCTTGCGATTTTGATGCATCAGGTGACACCTTGTAGCTAGTTTTCTGTTTAGAACTGTGACCACCCATTGAGGATCGGACTGGGTTAGCTGGTACGAAAGTATGAATCGACGTGTTTACGGTCGCACGAATAAACTTGAACTGAGCGTTTGTTTTAAAATTACCCTCGATATTTATACGACCCGAGCAGCGGCATTAGTTGCTGATAGCTGCACTATTTTATCAGCGCGGAACACTTGCTAGACGATTGTCCGAACAGAACTCAAGCCAGACGACTGATACGCTACGCGCTCTCGAACAAAACACATGTAGTGTACACATATTTGTACGTTTTTATATATGGTACGCAATCGGGCAATAACTATTAGTCAACTTTTAATAAATGGGTGAAATTAGCTGGTTTAATCTTTGTCAAGCCTGTCAACAAAACAAAGCTTTTTTACCCTAATCAAAGAGGCTGCGCATTTGATTCTTCATTAACTAAACTGATACAACAATATTATTATTACACATTTGCCTATAGTATGTGATTTGGTACAGATATATGTGATCATGACTAATTTATTGATTAGAAATCGGGTAACTGCATGTTGCAATCGCCAGAGATGCGTGACCGAACTTTAAAACAATTCAATATGTAATAGAATTACAACGAAGCTTGTTAAATACAAATTAAGTCATCATATATTTAATCTTAAAAAGAAAAAACATCAATTTTTTTCTATCGTAAATTCCAATAAAAGAAAATATAGATATTGCTGTAATATCGAAACAAAAAAAATCATGCAACAAAAACAAAACCTATGCTTTTATTTGATTGATAAGATTAGTAGATGTATAAATGTTATTTGTATATCGTGCTGCACTTGTGTTTTGTACATACTTTTTGTTTGTATGTATGTGCTTATCAATAAGTACTTTTACCTATATTAACAAGATTGCAGCCTTTTCACACAACCATTTTTAGGTGCAAGCCTGCAGACGAAAAATATTTCTTGGCCCAAAGATTAATATAGGTAATATCACTTGTCGATATCTTTTGCTCGCTGATAATTGTTGTACGCACCAAGGGTATATTACGCTTGCGATTCGATTTTTATCAATTGGGAAAGATGGAAAGCGATATGGGGATCTTAAAATTGTGCAATAAGGCAGCGCGGCAAGTTTAAACTTTTGAAAACTGTACATTCATTATATTTTGTTGCAGAATCATTGCTGACATCTTCGACGACAATCTGATGAATTTTGACGAAGTTAAAATCTGGCAAGCGTTAGCATGGAATCTTGAAACCTTAAGATTCATAATATTTTAATGCTGAAACAAGGCTGATCCTCAAAATTGCTACTTTTGCAATTTCTCTCCAATTGCGAATAAAAACACACTTTCTTTACAATTACACAAAACAATTGTTAAAGTTTTATTCATTATTTGTATTACATAATATTATTTGTTGTGGTTGTTGTTGGTGTGGTTGTTGTAGTTCTTGTTGTTGTTGCTACATTGCAGCCTGTCTGTCTGTCCGTCGGTCTGCACGAGACAATGCTCCAGGCAGCCCCGTGTGCACCTCTCCGCTTCGACATGTGGATATTGTGTATGAGGTTGGGGAAGGGTTATATATATATATATATATATATATATATATTATCTATGGTAATGATGCGAATGATAATAATAAGGTGAATAATAATTATAAAACAAATAATGTTAGTAGGGTAAGATATAACGGCAATACAATCGCTGCTCTTTTCATTTATTGTTACACGATCTGTCCGCGATTTCCTCATGTCTTTCTAGACCTGCGGGTTGATCTCATATTGCTTCGTCTCTACCTGTTTTTGTCTTTGTCTTTCTTTCATCTTTGTCTTTTGTTTTTGTCTGCAACAACGCGTAAAACTCACAATACAATATTTTCGCTAAATATTTATGTATGTTTTTTTTTTGTTTTTGTTTTCGTTTTAGTTTACTTTTTATATAGTAGTTAATAATTTATTAATATATATTGTATATATATTGTATGCATTTGTTTGTTTGGTTTACTTTGAAATATATATAAAGAACAAGGCTGATATTCATATTTTGTTTTGTTTTCGGTTTGTTTTCCATTTATGTAGGTTTATAATAATATTTAGCTAACCTTTTCTTAGCTTGCGCTCTTTTGTATATTTTTTTGTGGATTTTCCATTTGTTTTTTGTCTTTTGTTTTTTTTTTTCGTATTTGAAAATAAGTTTACAACATTAGCAAAAGGTTTTCGATCGTTCAAATGAAGGGTTCTAAATATGTTGTAATTTGTCGTACTTTGCAAAACTTTAAATGAGCCTCAAAATAGACAAGTATCTGCCGTCTGTTATAGTTAATATTATTACGCTGAATGCATAGTTCATATTCGTATTATATATAGTATTTACGATGATAAAAATTGCAGTTGAGAACTGCATACATATGCTTAATGGGTGTTCCTCCGTTTCCCCGTACTTAAATCTTTATAATTTGAAAATTGCACATTATTTTGCATATGCATTCATACATAGATATCTGTACATATGCAAGTACATATGTATAATATATATATGTGTATATATCTGTGTATAATTATATATATGTTTGCACATATATAGTTCTTCTATAACGGGCACGAGTTTGATATGTTTTCAATTGTTTCTCATTTATCAATATGTTGTTGGTTTCTCTTTCTATTTACTCTCTCTCTTTTACTTCTTCGCCTCTCTGCCTACTTCTTCTTCTTCAGCGTTTAACTGCATTGATATTTTCAATATTCAATATCAATTGATCTACTTATTCGGTTATATGTAAATGTGTCGCGTGTATATGTGAATATGTGGTGTACGATATAGCTTATCTGTACTATATAGTAAACAGATGTTTATACCATATATAGACTTTCTGCAGCTGGTAATGTTATAAACAAATTTACAGAAGCTCCGTAGCAAATCGGATACTCCATCTTCCTTTTCAGCTGATTTCATATTCTTTACTTTTCTTTACTTTTCTTTTTTCGGATCCCTATGCTTTACCGTTATGTATTTGTTACTGTTATATCCTTAACTTGTATAGTTGTTGCAAAATTTTCACTAATTTAAAATTCGTTTCCTCAAGGTTTATGCGCATCGTCTCAGAGGTGGGCAAAGAATAAGGAAATCATAATCATAATCGAGGTATGTGGAAATAAAACAAATACGAGTTGGGATTTTTGTTTAACGAACAAAATGAATTTATTATTATTATATTACGCGTAATTAATACCGTCAATAAAAAGGCTAAGTAAACGCTACACATAATAAACTCAAATACGAATAGATAAAACCGTACGGTACTGTACGGCATGGTATGGTATATATATGGTATATATAGTATAGTTGGGGGAATCGGTATACAATACAAAAGTTACTTAAGAATTAGTCGGTTATAAGGCAATCGAAATGGGAGCTGGAATTGATAATCGATAAAAGAGAGTGTGTACAGTTCTCGAGATGCACGAAGAGTACAAATACTAAGCCAGAGGCTGACACAGTTATAAATACAGTAAAATACAAAGTATGCGTGTTGTGGATTTTTCATATGCTTTACATATGGTACATATGCTATATGCTATATGCTAATTGCCCCTAGACACAGTTAAAACTCCGATAATTATTTGTTTTAATTTTGTTAATTTTTCCTTTCATTTTCTTTTTTTCGGTTTTTTTTTGGTAACTGCTTTGCCTTCAACTCTTAGATCGTCAAAAAATCACTAAAAACCACATCAAAACATATCGCTATCAATTTTTATATTTTGGTTTTTCTTGTAAAAGTTCTGCTTTGTTCTATCTGGTAGATCTTTCATCTTGCTGATATGTATCTGTTTTAGTTGTATGTAGTTTTCTTTTTTTTTCTTTTTTGTTTTTCATTCAAAAATGTATTTATAATATTCATATAATGTTCCCATAATTCATATTGTTTAGTTTAGTTTAGTTTTAGTTTAACCATTTATAAACTAGTTGCATTACGCATTATAGATACTATATTCCCGATCGAAAGTCGCCTCTTGCGCTTTCCAAAATGTTTTCCCATTTCTCGTTACTTTTTACTCTTCGCATGAAATCGTAAGAAATGTGTGTAGTAGGAGCCTGTCTTGTAGCGTACCCGAGGGCGGCTAATGCTTTTGTCTTTTCATTCACTTCTTTATCGTAGATACTAGATGAGTGTATGCTCTAGATGCTAAGATGACGCTACCACACACACACGCAAACACACACACACACTGTCACAGTCAATCACACACACCACGCACGCATGCCCCCAGCTCAGCGTGCTTGCCTCACTTTTCCTTGCATACTTTCGGGGGTCTTCGACGAGGTTAAAAATTAACTTCGAAAATACAATATTACTATTTACTAGGCATAGTTGCTATTCGTTTTGGTAACCGTTAGATATTAATTGTAATGCTTAGTTGTAGTTGTAAATATTTTGTTTTGTTTTTTTCGTAATTGTTTTCTTGTTTAAAGGCGCAATTAATTGATATGCATTAGTATAGTATAATTAATTTCGCTTACTAACTAACTCTTCATAAGTATGTACTGCTGTGTGTGTGTGTTGCATTTGTTTGTATGTGTCTGTGGGTGTGTGTGTGTGTGCGTGTGAGTAGCCTGAAGATGACAGATAATGCTAATGGCGATGAGAATGATTCTTCGCGCTGAGGTTCCATGAATTCGTAGGCAAGAGGAAAGCAAGAAATGTAATTGGACGGAATATGCTTTGCAATTTGACTGAAAGTCAATCGAAATGAAAATGGAAAAGAAATCGAGAATCGGAGTACGAAACTATAGAAATGTGTCCGTGTGTGTGTGTGTGTGTGGAAATCGAAGCCCAATTAAAATGCCAATTATTGCTATAACATATTTTCTCGTGTTTCCCTTTTTCTCGTCTGCTTCAAATATGCCTTTGGTATGTCTAGTTGTTCAATCTTAACTAAGTATTAAATATGCTTTCATTTCGCTTCTTTTGTTTTGTTTTGTTTTGTTTAACAAATTGTTGGGAATCGTAAACGTAAATTGGTTTAGGTTTAGGTTAATTAGTAAGGACAACTTTGGTAAATATAAGTTTAAATTAAATAGTATAATATAATAATATATGTGTTATGTTATGCCTAAGTTAAACAATGCTGAACCCAAGATATAAGTAAACAAACGGAGGAAAAAATCTTAAGATTTTTAATTAATAAATTTTGTATCTGCTGCTTCTACTGCTTTTCTTCTTCGTCGTCTTCTTCTTCTTCCTTTGGGTTGGGTCGGTTGTAATTAGCTACTTAAAAGCCTATGTCTTGCCTCCTGATTTTCTTGTTGTTGTTGCTGTCGTTTAGTTTTTACTTTAACATTGCTTTAGCATAAGATTACTTGTAGTTCATAGATAATAGATGTAGATGTATGTAGTTTCCGTATGGTTGTTGTTACGTAAGATGATATGTTACTGATCTCATAAACTGTAGAAATAGTATTTGCGTATTTGCGTTCCTTACTCGTTTCGCTTCTGTCCTGCTATAATCTCCTGCCCCCTCCCCCCCGTCCCCCTGGATCGTTGGTCTCTTTCTGGTTTAGCAAGAAAAATGTATGTGTTGATTGTTCTAGCATTTTTTTGAAAAGTTCGTTAGGAATTCTGTTCGTTTTTCATTTTTCTGGGGGAAGAAAAGTCAAGAGTTTGTTTCAAGAGTCTAGTCTTTGGGGTGAGAGCATGCAGAGTTCTACGTAGAAAACCATCTCAGTATTGGGCGGAAAGTGTCGAGTGTGTTGAATTGTAATTGTACCAGTTCCGTTTCCGGTTACTTAAGGTTATCTAGTATGTGTATATGCATGTATATTAGAGATGTATTCGGAGTCTTGACAGCGCGCAACTCGACAACGCAACTTGATCGTTTATCGTTTTTCTTTTGTTCTTATCGTTTTTGTTTTTGTTTTTTGTTTTGTTTTTGGTGCCGTGTCAAATTCACAATTGATTTATAAGTACGCTTTTATAACAAATAAATTTCGAAACCAGCTTTCAGTTAAATTTCACTTGATGACGTCGACTAGTTCTCGTTGTGGTTACTATGTTCTTCCATTCTTTCTTTCAAATTCTTTGAACAACACTTGAAAATCGTATTGCTAGATACAAGATATTACTTTAATTAGCTTTACATTACGTTTACTTTAACTTTAACTTTTACGTTTTACTTTAACTTTTACATACAGATATAGTATTACTTTTTGGTTTTACTTTATCATGTTTGTTGTTTTCCTTTACGTTTTCCTTTTATAATTCTAGAAAGAGAGCTATTTAAAGGGCACATTCGGTTAAGCTATAATTATGTTTTTTTCTTTAAATATTCCTTGTTATGTATATGTATTTATCTTCTTTATGTTTTATATCATTTATATTTGCTCTTAACTGTTACTATTATTATGCAAAAATATTAATTATCGGAAACTATCAAAATCGATAAAAAGTGTCTCAATTCCATTTCACAGAAAGTAAAAAAATGGGAAAAAGAAAGCGATAAGAGCTCGATAAAACTAAATGAAAATCAGGGAAACAACCATAGTTAAAAAACGTTCAAAAATCGATCAAAATCTCTAGCAGTATATATTGCATATATCGCATATTCGCATTGTATATACTGGATATGTTGTATACTGTCTATTGGGGCATGCATCGATCTCTCTAATCTGTTCTATCGTTTTGTATATTTTACTACAAGTTTTCCTTCTGCTGCTGCGTTACATATTCTCCTCCTTCTGCTGCTTCTTCTTTACCTTCTTTTGCTTCTACCAACAATTTTCTGCGGCCTGTCAAAAATTTCACTAAACTGGGTTAGGCTTGCCATATAAATTATTATATAGTATATGCATGTATATATACTTGGGTTTTTCCTTTTGTTTTTTATGATTTTTTTTTGCGTTTTTAAATATTTTTTTTTCCATTCACTACAACTAATCTTTTTCCTCCTTCGCATGTATCCGTCACATGCGGAGCTTCCTTAGCTCCATGCTCGCTCCGCTGCTGGCGGTGCGTTCAAACTCGAAATGTTTGCCTGGACCCAACTGCACCACTGAACCACCACCGATGGCGCCGCCACTCAAGCGGCAATGTGTGCGGTTGCCGGCAGCACATACGAGTAGATGTGGTGATGGTGCTGCGGCTGATGCTGCGTGGTCAATTGCTGCTGCGGATGATGATGGTGGTGCAGCTGCTGCTGCTGCTGCTGCTGGGGATGGTAGTGTGGCAGCGGCGTGGGTGGTGCGTTGGCGCTGCCGGGTCAGGTTGCTGTCGGCGTCATCAAGAACTGCTGCTGCTGATGATGATGATGGTGTTGATGGTGATGGTGGTGCGGCTGGTGGCTCTGATGGAAATGCTGATGCTGATGCGACTGCTGCGACTGATGGTGTGCTGCCTGCTGCTGCTGTTGTTGCTGCTGCTGCTGTTGCTGTTGCATTTCTCGCTCTAGTTTCTTAGCGAGCAGATCATGCCTTGATTCCATACCCGCTCCTCTGCAAGAACAACGACAAGACATGGATTAGTGGGGCTGCCAGTGACGGGAGGGGGGCGTTTTCGACACACACTCTCGATTGTGGCTAAGCGGTGCAATTGTGATTAGTTGGTGGTGGATTGCTCAGCTCGTTGCGTAGCTCCCTTTAATGGCTACCACATGCAATGCGATTCCTTAACTGCCCCTGGGATTGGGCGCACAACCCTTGACTGGCTTTTTATGGCCGACCCAAGAGTTGTGTTTTATGTGTAAGCAGCATGCAAAAAGTTTTCCTGCTTGCCCTGCCCTGCCCTGCCTGCCTGCCTTCCTCCTGCACTATATAAGCTTCTTCTTAACCGAAAAACAAGGCAGTTGTGGAACTTTTTACGACGTTGCCTCTGCCTCTACGAATTCATTACTATCCTGGACAACTGTAACCTACTTCTCCTCCCCCCAACTGAGCCCTCTCTCCACCTCATGTAAACGAATTAAATTGATTTCGTGCAAGCAATCAAGTGTGAAAACAGCAAACAAGCAGCAAATACTCAACATTTTCCAGGGCAGAACAGACTAAAACTTGATTTGATTTTTTGTTTATGATTTTATCAACATTTTGTGGCCGAAGTTGCAGTTGTTGTTCTAGTCTAGTTATCCCTTCTGTTTAGCTTGGCAATTGCAAATGCATCTTAAATTGCTTCGGGGCGAGTTAATCAGTTCTAACTGTTTTTAAAAAGAAAAAGTCTAAAATGACTTGAGCTAAACTCGACTGACATGCTGAGTCGTTTATCTTCCTTTTACTGATTACGTGCTTGTGGGCGTGGCATGGCGTGCCGTGGCATTTATTTCTATTTTTCGTTATAAAGTCGTCTGGTTGTTTGCGATCGTGTTGGTGGCGAAAAAAAAAGAAAAATAAATTTATGTGCTCTTTTGGCATTTAAACTACGTGCAGCACACACACACACACACAGAAAAAAGACAGACATACACACAGACTCACACTCACACTTGCATACGAAAGGCAAAAGAAAAAGCGATGTTGTTTTTGGCTAAACAGCAACTTGCACTTAAAACTAGATGTTGTCTATGGCAAATGCGTGTATGTGTGGAGTGTGTGTGTGTGTGTTCTTTTCATGTGTGAGTGTAAGTTGTGTCTGTATCATAAAGTCAAGTGCTATAAGTCGGCCATAAATTGCTGTAGTTGCTGCTGAGCTGCCGCTGCTGTTGCTGTTGCTGTCGTGCTGCTCATGCTGTTGCTGCCGTGTGAGCGTGTGTGTGCGAGTGTGTATTTATGTAAGTGTGTGTAGCGCGCGAGTTCCTGCAGCATTTTTACGGTATAATTCGTATTTAAATGCCTGCCCGGTCTCAATTTTTGCTGCTGTTGCTGCTGTCATGCAAAGTAAGCGAGCCGAGCTAAACAATAACAATTTGCAATTTCATAAATAGTTAATGGGCTGCTTTTTCGTGCATACAACTTGACTTTACTTTAGTCGACCTTATGACAAACGAGTGTGTGTGAGCGGGAACAATGCGCCGGGCCGCAGCTCTGCCTTGGCTCGGGCTGATGTGAGTTATGGGGCGAACCCTTTGCGCATTTAATATTTATAATGCTTAAGGCTATAAAAATGGGGTTGTACGAGCCAGAGTGAGAGATATATAAAAATATATATGTATATATATAGTGGGATAGAGTGTAAGATTGTGCGAGTGAGAGAGCAGGCGGGTGGCTACAACTACTCAAGAGAGATGGGGCTAAGGGAAAAAGGGAGAGACGCCTCATTGAGTGGTGTGTCTTATTTTCATATACATACGTCTCTAAAGAGATGATTTTGGTGGTGCTGATTTGGATGAAGTTGGTGGTGCTGTAGTGAGTTAACAACAACGCTAGTGGTGCTGGTGGTGGTGCAGCCAGTGGGCGCCTGCAACTGCTGTTGTTGCTGCAGTTGAAATTGGTGTTGCAGTTGCTGTTGTTGCTGCTGTAACTGCTGTTGCTGCTGTAACTGCTGCTGCTGCAGTTCTTGTTGCTGCGGATGTTGTTGTGCTGTTGCTAGTGGTGCTACTGCTGCCGGTACTGGTGGTGGCAATTCGAGAGCGCCGTTTAAAATGAAAAGTTGCTGATGTGTTTTTGGTGCGTTCAGCTTGCTGCCAGCTGTGATGTTGTTGCTGTTGCTGCTGTTGACCAGCGGCATGGAAGCCTCGGTCAACATCTTGGTCTTGGCATACTCAATGCGTATGGAGCCGCGATCCGAGCTGAGTAAGTACTTGCCCTGCAGCTGCTGCATGGCCTGAGCGGCGCTGCTTGCATCGTTGAACTCAATGAAAGCCACGGGATGTTGTTGCTGCTGTTGGGAGCCAGTGCTGCTGTGGTTGCTGTTGCCGCCAGTAGTGCCATTGCTGCTGCTGCTGCTGTTGTTGTGGTTGGTTGCAGCAGTGCAGCTTGTAGCTATCGGGGTGGTTGGAGGTGTCGGTGTCGGAGTTGGAGTTGGAGAAGTCAGAGTTGAAGACAATTTTGGAGGCATAGAAGATGTGATATTGTGCGTACCTTTTGTGTGCATTCGGAGGCGACAAAAGCCAGGCATACTGTGCATAGTATAACATATTGCGATATATACGATATACGATATACGAGTTACGATATACGTGTATATAGATATATGTATAGTAGTATAAGTAGTCGGTTATCGATTGTTGTATAATACAAGTGATGGGCAACAAACGAACCAAAGAGAGAACGCAAAAGTTATCGATTAGTTATTAAATATCTTAGTTATTGTTATCGAGGAGATGAAGAAAACTGTGCTGCAGTGGGTGAGAGTGGTGGGTAGAGTGAGTGGGTGATCGAGTCAGTGGGTGAGTGGGTCAGTGGGGTGAGAGGTGGTGGTGATGGTGATGGTGGTTTTTAGTGCTCAATCAGTTCAATCGGTGTTCAGTTTGGAGTATGCTGTGTGTGGCGCTGGTTGGCGGGTTTATTTACCTAGAGAAGACCTCCTTGAGCTCGTGCTCGGACACGAACTGTCCCAGGTTGGCCACGAACAGCGTGGAGCAGGGCGCATTGGCCGCGATCTGCGGATTAGCCGGATGCGGTGCGGCCGCATTGTTGTTGGTTGAGCCGGCGGGGCTGGCCAGCGCGGGGCTTGATAAAAAATGATGATGTGATGCGGCCGCAGCAGCAGCGGCGGCGGCGGCAGCGGCGGCAACTGCATTAACCGTGGTACCTTGCGGCGCCACGGCTGTGGCAGCAGTTGCGCCGCCAGCGCCGCCACCACCGGCAGCTGCAGCGGCGGCGGCAGCCATGTGCGCCATGGCCGCCTGGCTGGGATGTAGAGCGGTAGCAGTTGTCTGATGATGTGGCATGGTCATTTGAGTCTGCAACGGGGGAGGGGGCGGTACGTTACTGCCACTGCGTGCGTGTGTGTGTGTGTGTGTGTTGCTACTCACTTGATGCATAGGCTGCTCCATTACTTTGTCTGTATTTAGTCAGAGATAGGAGCGTACGGGCACCTGCGGATGCAGTGCCGGATGCACGAGTGTTGCATGCTGCAGCGCTGCGGCGCCGGGCAGCTCAGCGGCAGCGGCGGCCGAATACGCTAACGGATGATGCCATAGCTCGGGTCCGCCCGGAAAGAATGGCCCACCCAGATCTATATGAAACGAGCAAGATCAGAGAGAGAAAGAAAGAGAGAGACATAGAGAGAGAGAAAGAAAGAGAGAACGAAAAGTTAATTGGGCGCCAGTTGTTGTTGTTGCTGTGACAAATGAAAAGCGTTTCGCGAAGACTGCAAATCTCTCGGGATCGGATTAATTTGCAGCCTTGTCGCTACTTCAAGTTTGTTGCCTAAGTCTTTTGTTTCAAAACTAATTCAAACAGTTTCGCAGTCTGTTTATAGTCTTATTAATTATGGAAATATACTTTGGTATCTTCTCATGGATTGTTTTTGTATCTCAGTGTGTGTGTATGTGTGTGTATGGTTGTGTGTGTGTGATTCAAACAGTGTGTTGCAGTGATCAAAGTGCGTAACAGTTGTTGTTGTTGTAGTAGTTGAGCTGAGTTGTTGCTGTAACCTAAGTAAATATTTGTATAGCGAAATTTTAGATCGATACAAGTTGATATATAGCCGTATATACGATATATATATGGTATATATAAAATTATAGTTGGTGCACTTGAAGCAAATTCAACTTGTCAGTTGTTCTCGAGTGTGTGTGTTCATGTGTGTGTGTGTGTGTGTCGATAGGAGGTGCGCTAGTACGCCTTCGGTACGGTAGCTCAACAGATAGAGAGAGATATAGATAGAGAGAGAGTTATCTTTCGGTTTTTTTTTTCTGTTTCTGTTTTCACAACTATTCACTACATACATAAGAAATAAGAAAAACAAGAATAGTTTGGGAAAACCAAAAAAAAGTTGCAGCTTTTTGTTGGTTTTCTCTTTTGGTAATTTGTTTTTTTTTTTTGGATTATCTTTTACTTACGTCCAGTGAGTGGGTGCATCAATGCAGGATGTGAGGCTGTTGTCGCTGTATTGGGCTGTGGTTTGGGTTTGCTCACTTTCGTGTTACTCTTGGCGAATTCCAAGCGAATTGTTTGGGGCATATCGGGATCGAAGCGTACACCCTGCTGTAAATGATCAGATCAAAATACAGCGGTTTGTATTTCTGTTTTGTTTTGTTTTCGCAAAATAATAAAAGTGTGTTTGGAATTGATTTCATTCGATTTGATTTGATTGGATCAATCATGTTCAGTTTTTTTTTGGGTTTCATTATCGATTTCATTACTTTTCTTTTCTTGCAACAATTCGCCAAAAATAATTTTGAATGTTTTCTTTTTTAAGTGTGTGTTTGTAGAACGAGAAGAGCGCTCGTCTTGCTTTTTTCAGATTTGATTTGCACTTTTCTGGGGTTTCTCATTTCACTTGCTTGGGCGGTGCTGAGTATGACAAGGGGAAACGCTCAGCTTTGTGGTCTTAGGGGGACTAAACGGAACTGTATTTGTGAGTAGGTGGGTCAGTGAACCTGTGTGTGTGTGTGTGTGTGTTTGTGATTGTGTGTGTGTGTGTGTGTATGCACAGAAATCAAAAGCGAGAGATGAACAGCAACTGCATAGGAAGAGCACCTATGAGTGGGGTCATTGTGGTCATTCAGTGCCATAGAAGAAGGGGTAGCGGGCGGGGGGGGGGGCGGGTGGCAGAGGAACTAACATGCACCAGCCAAAATGTATTTGTGGTCTAGAGTTGCCAGGCCTCCTTTTGGTTTATAGAGTTGCTGCTGCTGTTAGGTGCTTCATTGTCTCATTGCAGTTGCCAAAGACGAGTGTATAATGTGATGTGTGTGTGTACGGCATTGTGTGAGTGGTGTATGAAGAAGAGAGACAGCGGAGAGAGATAGAGAGAGAAAGAGTAGTAGAACTGATGTCGAGATGCAATACCGAAAACAATAAGATAGACAAATCAATACAGATAGTTGACTTAAACAGTAATGCGGGGTGAAGGTTCATTAAGATGCAAGCACGTGTTCTTGTTGTAGTTGTTTTCGTTGTTGTTGTGGATTGAGATACGATTGTTGTTGTTTTTGTTGTTGAGGACCTAACGGTTCTGAAACACTTCATATAAGCCGGGTTCTGATATTGAGTGCTTTACAATCTAAGTGTAGAATTTGATTTTGGAACGTCGAAAAGATTTTATTGAATATTTTTTTGTTTGTTGCCATGTTTGGGATAGGCTTTTGCTAAGAACTGTTGGTGATCATCGATTATATATATATTTATATAAGTATTTATATATAGTATAAGTAGAGTAAGCTATAAACTTTTGTTTTATGTTACCTGCAGATCCTGCTTGGCTGCCTCGGCGCCGGCCCTTGTATGGAATGTCACAAAACCAACAGGCTATAGTTCGGTTGTTTTGTTTTTATAGAATTGAGAATACATATATGGTTAGGTTAGCGAATGTTTGTGCTTTTCAAAAGACTTACCGAAGCTGTTTTGCCATTTTTGCTAGTTACTTTTAGTAGAGATCCTTCGTAGCCCTGCAAAACGAAAAGCAAAATTATAAATTTAAATTTATTCACTTAATTTTAAAATAATAATTCCCAACATACAAGAAAGCTAAGAAAGCGCTGCCTTGATTTAAAAAAAAAAATAACTTGAATAACGTTTGTGTTCTTAATTTGATCAGTTTATAATTCGAAAAACATATGCAAATAGTATTTATCAAAGCAGCAAACGAAGACGTAAATACTTTGTCTAATAATCGTAAATTATTAATTTGCGTAGGCGCTGGGCGTGGCAGCCAAAATTTAGACTAAGCTTTTGGTATACAGAAACCTTCATGTCAAACTTGGTTTCTCTAGCTTTTATAATAGTTGAGATTTGTGCGTTCGTACAGACGTACGTTCGTACAACTTGGCAGCCTTTGTGGGGCTCTTTCTAACTACTACCCTTGCACTAACTTTGTGTAGGATATAAGAAGTTCTTAAACCCCATTTAAATGTGCATTAATTGGCCTGTTCAGGCCCTTGTGCCCCCGTTGTTCCTTTGAGCTATTCATGCAAATATGTTTTGAATTTCAAACTAAGCCCGTTTAATAAGCCATTACGAACTCTGCCAATCGTCTCTGACGTTAATATATAGTTGCCTAAGCCTTCTGTCGATAGTTTCGATGCGGGGGATTACTAGGATACTTACCTCATAGGCTCTGAATAGCAAATATAGCTCTCTGGGCTTGGCGTCCATGGGTAAACCGCTGACGAACAATGTGCGCACCTGCAAGCGAAGGATAGAGAGAGAGAGAAAGAGAGTGAGTTAGAGTGAGACACGTGTAAGCTGAACAAATCTGTTGTTGTTGCTCGTTTTTGGGTCGAGAAACCAATTTCCTATGATTGCGTAATTAACTTAAAGCTGTCACGTTCTTCGGCAGGAAGCCGAAACTGAACCCCAGGATGCCCCAGAAAGTCTTTAGCCTCGATTTCAATGTGTCAAATATTTAAATTCAGCCCAAAGGGCACCCTCCCGCACACACACATGTGTGCCAATGTGTGTGTAGTGATAATGAAAGCGAATGGAATAAGCGCCATAAACGCTGAATTCATTAAGCGAACGACGTGACGCGCCGGCATGTGTTAAGAGCGGAAGGGAGAGGCAGCGCGAACCGTGTGAGAGAGAGAGAGAGGGAGAGGCAGAGGGAGAGGCAGAGGCAGAGGCAGAGGCACTAATGAGCCTTGTCGCTGCTTTGTCGCTTTTTTGTTCTTTTATTTTTAACACCTACGTAGATGAGCTGCCTGTAAAGGGACTGCGTTCGGGTCTCGTGTAGATAATGACGATATCAGGGGAATAGCACAGTGGAACAGGCTAAGCAGAGTGTCAAGTTCGCGGTGCAGGTATTTGCGAGTCGGGCAGGCATTTCGTTGTCTTCTCCAGAGAGTGACAGATGGTAAAGAGCGAGTAAGTTCTGTGTGTGAGTGTGTGCTAAAATTAAAACGTGTTCTATCGTGTAATCTAGCTATTGTTGTTCAGGTGGGAAAACAGCTGTGTAAAAATAGCTAAACATGCCACGCGCCGCGCAGCACACATGAGTACATTACTGCGCTGCTGCTGTTCCCAGCACTTCCCTCCCGAACTCACTCCCTCCTAGCCCGCCTCAGCTGGCTGCGGCTTTAAGCTTGTCCAGGCGCAATTTACAAATTAATTAACTCACTCAAGGGCCGGACAGGCGAATAGAAATAAAAATAAAACCCCAAAATAGAAAACAAAAAAATAAGGGGAAGCGCAGAATCCTTTGACGTAGCTGGCCAAAAAGGATCTGCAGGATACGCTCAGTTAAATAGCAATTAAAATTAATTTTTGCGCAGTCTGCGGCCTGCAAGTTGCGGGCTGAAGGCGCTAATTGGACGCGTAATAAGCTCGGCTCCTCCTCGTCGTCGTCTGCGACAGAGAACCGAAGCAGTTGAAGAAAAAGCGAGAGATGAAAATTAATGAAAATTGAGCCAAGCAAACTAATTAGAAGGGCGCAATCCACTGGAATTTACTTGTGGTTTCCCCAACACACACACACACACTCACACACATAAGCGCAGTTGCTGTTGCAGATGGCATTGAAATGCAATTATTTTATGTTGCCTTTGCCTTGCCTGCGAGTGTGAATACGTATGTGAATGCGAGTGTGTGTGCGTGTGGATTGTACCTCAATTTGATAGCATGTCTCGTTGCACAAATATGCCAAGAGCAAACAGGAGGCAGCTGCTGGCCGGGGGGAAGGGGGGGGCGTGGGACGAAGGGCTGCACAATGGGCACACTGGCAACACAAAGCACTTGTACAACATGCTAGTGCGGCGCGCAAATCGTACCACAATCGATCATATCGATGATTGAATTTATTGTACAATATATCGATAGTATTTTTCACAAAAAAAAGATTTTACATTTTAGATTGTTTGCACAAATTGGCTAAAACAATTGGCATAAATCACATTCATACAACTTAAAGCATACGCTTTGCTTAATCGCACTTATCGATAGTATATCGATAGTGTCGAAGGCGGATTTATTTTTGCAGCTGCACACTACAGTCGGGCTCCACTGTGCGTTGCGTTGCCAACCACAAAAGTCAGTTAGCCAGGCCAAATCAGCCAGAGACGTGGCTCAGGGCATGTGCTGTCCCCCCCCCTCCCAAACCTTGTCTCTCTTGTTTTGTTTGTCTTGTGTTTTGGCCACTGCGGAAACACATTCAACATTTGGCAAGCGTTTCGTGCAGTCTCAGTTCCAGTCGCTTCCATCTCTCCCTGTTCCACATATTGCATGTTGAGGTTGTGTGGGAGTTGCGGCTTGGACCAACTTTGGTTGCCAAATTCCATTTAAATACAGCAAATGTCATAGCGTTGCATTTGCCTCAGCTTTTGTTGCAGCTGTTGTTGTTGTTGTTATTATTGTTGGCAATGATTTGGTTACTGCAGCCTCCATTTGCCGCACACCCCACTCAGAGTCTGTTTGGTTTTGCGGTTACTGAGTTGTTGCTGCTGCTGTTGCCAAGAAGTTGCAGCCCAGTCTGCCGCCCCTGCTCCGTCACTCCCCCCACGTTCTTGCCACAATCAACTTGCTGCTGCTGCACTTGCCTAGTCTGACTTTGTGTTTATAATTATCTCGACAAACTTCAATAAACTGTCCAGTTCTGTCTCGAGTTGAGTTTCATATGCAAATGTTGCGCATACGCCACGTTGCAGCCCAAAATCGAAGCAGAAGCCTAAGCGACCTTGCTGCGTAAATCACGTCGCACTTCGCAAGTGTTGACTGACAATATTTAAGCAACAACAACAACTACACTTAGGCAAATAAACAATTTATAAAGCGATCATAATCGAGCCGCATCGGAAGCTGTGGGCGTGTCGTGGCAAGAAGGCGGCAAAGGTGAGGCGCGGAATGTTGTGCAGTTTCGTCTTGGTTAGAGGCGTTAAATTGTAAACGTTTTTGAAGTGTCGACAGCAAAGGAGATGAGTGATGCACTAGCAAATACCCTAAGAGTAAAATAAAGCTTTAAGAAGAAGTGTTGCAAGATGAATTTTGATTGGGCCACTGTTGTTTTATTAACAGATTTTTAAATATTTGTTTATAAAAGTTTATGCCAGCAGCACTTGGTATTAGCAACAATCTTCAAAATAAGAGAATTAGTTAGCCAAGAAATGCGATATACTCGATAGTATGAATGGTTTTGGTATAGATAGAATTTACAGTCAGTCTTTTCCAGCACTCCATATAGATAGATTCTATAGATTGTTCTTTACACTCCTGCTTTACAATTATAGTTGAAGAAAGCAGTCTACCCTCTGCTCTCGACCGCAATTGCAGAGTATCACTCGGTCTGGCCATAAATCGCAGTCAGCTGCCACTGCAAATATTTCAATAATTATTCGACTTTGTTGCCGCTGCTCGCTGCGTGTCAACCGCCAACGGCAGCATGCATGAGCATGCAAAAACCTGCACAAACCTGCAGCATTGAAACAACTTTTAACGCTGACTTTTATCGTTTTCGCCGCGTCGGCATTTGCACAAAGTGTTTGAGTGCAGATTAGGCCGCAAATAGTTGGCAATTAAATGCGTTTTATATGCACAGCAGATTGTATTGGCTTCATCGAGCTGGAATAGGAATATATACATATACTATATGTAGAGACAATGGATGGCAGCATAGATTGCAAATTTCGATTCAACTTTTCGCCCATGGCAAATGTTTACTTTCAAAATGGATTTTGCATGGCGAAATGTTTGTTTTTCCGCCCATTAAACGAGGGCGAAAATCTTAAGTTGCCACGCCCCCGCCCATCCCACACAACCCCAGCCCCAGTCCAGTTTTGAGCAGCCTACGCCAATTAAGCGAAGCGTCGAGTCAACTAAGCGCGCCGCTGGCAACCGAGTTGACTGCAGCAGTCATTGTTGTTGCTGCTGCTGCTGTTGATGTTGTGCTAGCTGCTTGTTTATTTAGTTTTCGAATTGCGTTTGTTTTCGTTCTCCTTTTGCCTTCGCTTCAACTAGCAGGCGAATCTTCAAGTGCGACACGAGGGGCAAAAGGGGGCAACATCCTGCCGCAGGCTACGTTGAACAGCGCGAAACTGTGGCAGCAAACGGCACCAATGTTGCAGCTTTGCTGCGACAAACGGCAGCAACAGCAACAGCGACAACGACACCCTGGCCCCAAGGGTCGAGGCAGCGTCTTAGGCGGGCCAAGTGGGCGTATATAATTGGCAGTCAGTGTTGGGTAAACAAAAATATTAAAGACCTAATCGAAAAAAAAAAGAAAAATTGTTGCTGAGGAATTAAATAGACGTATAAATGATAAATCAGCAGTGTGGCAGCGCTGTGTGGCATGCAGCATGCTGCACAAATGAACCCAGTGTGTAGTAAACTCATTGTTGCTGCTGGTGTTGCTCCTGCTGTTGTTGTTGTTGTTGCTTAGTGCTTTGCCGCATTTTGCATACAAAATGACGACGGCAGCCATTGTGAAAACGGGACTCGGGATGCATTGCAGCAATAGACAATTGCAGAAGCAGCAGCAGCAGCAATTGTAGCTGCAATAACAGCAACAATGCGACAACAGCAACAACAACGCGAACAATGTTGGCCAACTTCTTTGGGCTTAAATGAAACGTTTTGTTTGCGTTTTGCGCCTTTTGCTTTGGCTACTCCTCTTATTCTCCCAGCAGCACAGCAGCAGCAGCTCCCTTCCTTCCCTCGTGGCCACGCCTCCTTGCGGCACATTGTCGTGGCGCGCATTGCTCAATTAAACCTCTTTGGCCTCGGCTCGTTGCTTGGCCCGGCTTTAATCTCTTGGCTTGGCCGCGGCATCCTTGTTGCTGCTGCCGTGCTTGTTCTCGCTGTGGTTGTTGCTGTTGCTTTTGTTTTTGTCACTCACATATACACACTCACATATACACACTCACATACACACTCACACACACACACTCACACATACACACTCACACACACACACACACACACATATTGCCACACTCAGCGATACAAAAGATACGCCGAAAACTTTTGCCTCGTTATGCTTATTTTACAAATTAGCCAAAATTTCGAGACAGTTGCCATAGTGGGCGTGACCAAGTGAAAGAGACAGAGGGCGAGATAGAGTGAAAGAGACAAATGCAAAACAGCTGCGGGACACGGGCCACGCCCTGGCGACGCCTACAACACAACAAACAAAATGGGGGAAAATTTTCATGGTTGCAACTTTTGATTGCAAATTATTTGCAGCACACACACACACACAGTGACAGTGACTGCCAAAAGTTAGCTGCCTGCAGCCAGAACAACTTGTTACTTGTTGTTGTTGTTGTTTGCCTGGCAGTTTGGGCCAAACAGGAATTATGTAACGAGATAAGGCGAAAAACGCAATTCCAAAAAAAAACAGTTTGGGGCGCACGATGGCCGGGGCGTAGCCTGTGTGTGTGTGTGTAGCAATATGAGACTTGACACTTTCAAAATGCAACAACAAATTTCGAAATTTTAATAATTAAAACTCATTAACACTTTGCCTAGCCCCAAGCAGGGGGGGCGGGTAGAGGGCGAGTTCCCAGCTGGACGAAGATTAAATAACAAATGAGCGATGACTCCTTTTCAGGGCGCATACTTTTGGGCGCAACTGTTGACTTGGGCGTCTGTTAATTATTAAGACAGGCTGGCAGGCAGGGCGAGGTGAGGAGGCAGGAGGCGTGCTCTACTCAAGAATTTGACACTTTGGAGCATTGTTTGTAATTTATGGAATTTTCAAATTGCACATGCAACTGAATTTATTATAAACATTTGCACAGTCACTTCATTATTGGAGAAAGTAGGTAACGGGGAAGGCAGGGCGGATTGGTAGCTGGCACGTTGCATGTTGCATGTGCAAGTAATGTGGGGCAAGGCTGCATGGCAGAGCAGCAACATTTGTCAGCAAGGTGTCACACGGCTTGATTACAAAAAAAAACACAAAAGCGTGTACTAGAAGAAGATGAAAAAGACGATGCGGAGGCGCCTTATTAACAATTCAGCGTTTAGGCCAAGGCAACAAATGCGTTTCCGGACAGCGGCCAAATGACAAAACAATGCTGCCAACCTTGGACTCAAAAGAAAACCTGTGGGCGCACTGAGAAGGGGAGGAAGCAGGGGAAGCAGCAGCCCGCAAGGTCTGCGAAATGAGTTTCATCTGCTGCTTAAATACTGCGAAATGAAAGACGATATTACAATCGATAATATCGGTATTTAAATGGTTTGCTTTCAACTGTTTATTATAATTATTATTATAATTTTGCACCCTAAGTCATGGCCTAAAAATAAATAATTAGTTTATAAAAATAAGTAAATAAAAATAAAAATAAATAATTAGTTTATTTTTAGATGTCCGATATAAACGAAAGATAGAAAACAGTTCTTCTGCATAGAGAGCTAATGCAATGTCTTCATATGTTTTATTTGTCTATGGATATTGCTAATAAATCGATTGTATTTATTGCACTATCGATTGTTTTTATTTTGCGTCTCTGGTTCGAAAACATGGCAAAATCGCTGGTATTGAAATGATTTTGTGTATTTAAGCAATTGTTTAGCTTGAACGACATACAGGTAAGTAACAAATAAGCCTGCTTCGCTGGCAACAGCTAAAAGCTCTGCAATCCTGACTACAACGACTTCACATGTCTTCGTGTGTCGCAACTAAATTGCAGCTGCCGCGCAAGCATTTTCGCTTGTTAATTTGTTAATCAACTCAGTTGCCACAACTTCTTGTACGAAATTGTGTGCGTGTGATTGAGTGTGTGTGCGTGTGTTGCACGTTGGCAACTCATTAGGCAAACATGACACTTTTGCCGCAGGTGCTCAAACAAATTGCAGCAGATTAAGCTGCATGTGCCATTGCGCATCGCTTCGAACTGTTTCGCACCACTGTGCAGCGAGCCCTACTCCACGATGCGTGTGTGTGTGTGCGCTGTGGGCAACTGCAAACTGCGTCAGCTAATTAAGATTGAAGTTGTCGCAGCGCACAGCGAGTGGCGCCACGCAGCGGCAGGCCGCACAAGCCCGAAACTATGGGCGACGATGGCAAAAATGCAGCTCCGCTAATTTATTATGCCGAACGTGCGAGGGGCGCACAGTGAGTTGTGGGTGTTGCTGTTGCTGCTGTTGTTGTTGTTGCTGTTGCTGTAAATGCAACGTTTAGGCAAATGCGCTAGCTGCAACATGCTGTGTATCAATGGGTAACTTCAAGAGCGATTGCAACACGCTTAACAGCAAAAATTGTGGCAGATTTTTGATTTCAATTTGCTGAAAGAAACTGAAAGGTGGAGTGGGGGAAGGGAAGAGGGGAGTAGGAGCCTCAGAGGAGTCGACAAATCCGATTCAGCGCATTTTTGGGTCAATCACAGAGAAGGGAGATATATATGTATATATATATATATATATATATATATATATATATATATATAGAGAGAGAGGGAGAGAAAGAGAAAGAGAGGAGAAACGAGGAACACGTATTACGTGACAAGCATCCGCGTGTTATACCGCGCAACGATTGCGGCCAATGGGGTTTGTTGTCTGGCAGGTACAATATGTGCAAATTGCTGACATGATTTATGTACAGGGAGTACAAATTAAACATGTTCGAAATCAAGGGGTATCTCGTAGCTGCTGTCTTGCTGCCTGTCTCCGACCCAACTTGGGCTGCCTCTAACGAGCAACCAGCCAAGTCTCCTTTGCCGATTGACCAGACAACGGCGCATGCATATCAAATACGTAGCTGCTGGCTTTGGTCTTCGTCACTAAAGCGTTGGCATTTCCTCTTGCTGAACAAGTCACGAGCCTTTCCCTTGGCCCTACCTAGCCCCCTCTTCGTGCTTTGCTTGCTTTTAAATAAATGATGCTGTTGCTGCGGTTCTTTCGCTTTCAATCGGGCAAAACACTTGACTTGGTTAAGTGAAAACTGCGCCTTGCCACTTGACACCCGCCTTAGGCCTGCCCTCTTCCCCCGCTGCCTGTGGGCAACTCTCAATGGGTTGCGGCAACTCTGAATGATTTGCTGCATTATCCATGTACTTGTCGCATACTTTGGGTCAACATCTCTTGTTGTTTGCACAACAAATTGTCGTATACGAATATGGAATTGTTTGTATAGCTTGTTGATAATTAGTTTGGCATCTCAATGCACTGCAACAAAAGCAGCAACTGCAACAATTGTCGCCAACATTTGCGCTCATTTAATATTTACGAACAGGCCACAAAGGACTTGGCTACAATGCCACGTTCCACGCTCCACGCTCTGCCCGCTACCTCCGAAAACAATTCACAATTGGCAGCTCGGGTCACATTTCATATTTTGCATTTCACATTTTCACGTTTTACACATTTTCCCTATACATTTTCACATTGTGCATTCACCGCACATAATATTTGTGAATAATTGAAACATGAGCAATTATCGTGCTGACTGTCCCCTATGTCACACCCCCCAATGCCCCCAACTGCCTCTTGTCCGTGGCGAATTAAGCATTTTCCGCAAAACAAGCGAGTAAGTGCATCATTAAAATATTCATAAATGTTATTCGCCACTCTGCTACACACCTGCACACATACTTATGCCACCCACTGTGCTCACAAATTGAACTGTTCGCATAACATCATTTAACATCTAAAATCGATGATTTCGATTGCAATTTTAATCATAAATATGTATTGGTTGTGTGGGCTGTGAAGATTAGGGGTATTGCAGGCCTCTATTTTTAGGGTTATCCGTATTACAGGGTTAAATTTAATTATTATATATAATATGTGTTATATATTAGACCTAACAAATTTAAAGATAATATCGACAGTAATAATCATTGTTATAATATATCACATTATAGCTGACTATATTATTTTAATTAATAAATAAGAATGCGTATACAAATTGTAAGCTTTCTAGTTTTGCTTAGAAATTAAGTGAAAAATGTGAACTAATCGGAAATTTGGTTGGAATCGTCATATATTTACATATTTATTTATCGGCACATATTACATATTTATGTATTTACTCAAAACACTTGGTATCTGCTAATTTCTCACCCACTTTTCGGCTTTGAACTGTCCACAATTTGTTTGAATAATACAATACCCAATTGTCTTATTCATCACATTGTTAGATCAATTTCATGTGAAGAAATAAATGCATGTTTGATGAAGCTCAGCGCTGCTTGCCCCGCCCACTTGGTCGCCTCAGTATTTATGTATAATCCGAACACATCATATAATCATCAAATTTCGAGCCTGACTTCCTTGGGGCAGCTGCTGCTGCCTGTCATCGCTTTTAATTTGATTGTGCTTAAATATTTAGACAATTTTGATTGTCTTCTGCCGACGATGACACAAGCTGCAGCTGTAAGGAGCTTCCCACTGTCCACAGTGGGCCGCATTGACTATTCGAGCATTTTAAGTGCTTTGGCATTTTGTGTTTAATCTGCACATTTGTTGCATAATTTATGATGTTGCCGCATTGTTGCAGTTGCAGTTGCAATTGCAGCTTGTTAGTGCTCTGCTCTGCAACTAAGTAGTCGATCTGTCTGTCTGTCCGTCTGCCTGTCTGGCTGATTTGGAATTTAAAACGTAACCAAGTACACGGCGGGAGGGGAGCGAGTCGAAAAGCTCTTGGGGATTTTCCCATCCCCACAATTTGTTATATTTACGCAATTTATTTTATAGCCAGGGATCAAAGCAAATTGCACAATTGGCCGTTGGAACTGGAACTGGAGTTGACGCTGGCGCTGAAGTTGCGCTGCACTGTATTTGCTGGTCACCTTTTTGTTGCTTTTGGTACTTTTCGCGTGTTTGCTTGTTTGTTTGCTAGTCGACGCGCTTCGCTGAGTGTTGGCAAACAGAATTTATTTGTCAATAAAGCTGTCACTTCATTACGGCTATTGTCCTTGCTCCTGTCGCCGATAACTCACCCGTCCGATAACCGTCCCTTTTCCTTTCGAAGGAGGCGGGAGGAAACCATTTAACAATCGCGCGCAAATTTTCGCGTGCAGAAATAAACTTGCATTATTGCTTTTCGGTCGGAACAGAACACCATCAGCACGGTGCAGGTGCAGGAGCAGGAGCAGGAGCAGGAGCAGGAGCCAGGAACCAGGAGCAACGCGAGCAATACCTGTTCCGCTGTCTGTTTGCACTGACATTAATGAATTTGCCGCTGTCAATATAGCCAACTAGCGATGCGACCGGCGTGGTCGGTGTAGGGTCATCAGGGGTCCTTGCCGGCTGGTGTCTTGTTTGTCCTGTCCGGGACTGCAGATGCAGGGTACACGTATAAAAACAACATGCCAGCAAGCGGGGTGGCAGAATACTCCTTGTATCCACACAGGATGACAGGGCCAGAGCGTCACGATGACATTGGCTCTACTCCTGCCTCCTGCTACTGCTCCTGCATCCCGCTCTTGTACCGCTCGTCGTCTGTCGAAATGTTCGCATTACAATTTTCATTTTTGATGTCTATTGACAGAGAGCAATATGTTCGCTGCACACTGCACAGTGGGACTGCTTGGAGTGGAACCTGGAGTGACAACTGGCGCTGACTCGATTCGATTTATTGGGCAATTGCAGGACAAGTGCCAGACAAGTAGAGTAATGCATATCTCGTCTTCTAAATGATCAAACATATTGCGCTAACGATAGTGCAAAACGATACTCGAACAATCTAAACGTTTACAGTGCTTTTCAGCACGGTATTATTTAAATGATATATCGGTACATTTACTCAATTTGGGCGATTTTTTTTTATAATATCGATATTTAATATTTACTTAAGTCAACATGGCCACCATATTAAGGATATTTTCGATAGGGAATTTCATGGTATATTTTTATTTAAATGAATATCGATATTTTCGTTGCCATGCGATGGTTTCTCGTTTCATTTTCTCTTGTTGCTGTTGCTGTTGTTGCAGTTGCACTTGTTGTGTTGTGCGACGAGTGCAAACAACACCTTTTCAATTTTTGGCGCGACAGTCGCTTAATTTGTATTTGGCCCTTGCATTTTATGCAATTTGATTTTCCGCGCTCCATGACGAGGGGATCGGCCAGACTCAATTACGCGCTTGTTTGTATGCAGAAAAAAGGAATAAACTGTAGTTTGGCTTAAGTGAAAAGAGGAGGAGGTGTGACAGGGTTGTGGGCGGGGGGGTCGACAAAGCCAAATGGTTGTCATATGCTGCTGCGCGGAACTGAACTGAAACGTGAAAACTGTCGTTGACAGTAAAATTTAATTTAAATTTAAATTTAATTTCGGCAATTTTTTTCGGCAGCATCGACGTGGGGGTTTTCCGCTGTTTTTTCGGCTTGTGCGGAAAAACACTTGAAGCGCATTTGTTAATTGCGATGCGAATTAAAAAATGCATTTGGAATGAAAGCCAAATATTTGTCGTGAACTCGTCGAAGATTCCCGCCCGTTTAATTTAATTGTTTCAACTATTTGAAAGCCATATAAAAATATGTACCATATTCATGTTGGTGTGTGTGTGGGTGTGTGTGTGTGTGACAAATATTCCGATGCATTTGTTATTGTTGGCGAGCGTGGGCAAACAAGTTAAGTAATTAATATTAATTAAATTGCAACGAGCTGGCAAAAAAATGCACACATAACGGGCAAATTGTTTCATAATTAATACGACTTTACCCCTCTACTACGCTGTAAAGGAGAGTACCGCGAAAAGGGGCGTGCCCAAGAGGTATAACAAGCTGCAAATTTGAAACTTGAGCGTAATCTGTGCATATTAAATAACGAAAACTGCACAGCAAATGTTTGCTTTCATGTGTGTAGGGTATCTGCAAGTCGCTCATTCTGCGCGTACGCACTTACTTTGACAGCAATTGCATCAATTTAAATTTATGAATAAATCAGCGCTAAAAACACTTCGACAGCGAGTGCCCTGGCATAACGCTAATTAAAATCGTTAAGGACTCTTGGCCCAGTCTGGAGCCGCAGCCGGAGCCAGGACCAAGTGCACAGTGTGTACTGCACACAATGACAGCACATTTTCATTTGCAAATCAAATTAAAGACGCAGCAAGTCGATGGCGAATGCAAGTCCATACTGAAGCCGCAGGCTTGTGGAAATCGAGGTCGACGTTGCTGCTGACCGACACTTTCAGCATTTTCACCTGCAGTGCGAAACCCTCTCAAAGACGTGGGCGAGTTCGATGTGGGGGCGTGGCGGCCAGTGCAAACAGCTGTATGCTTCGTGTGCAATTAAAGCAGCGCAAAAGTTTTGCAAATGTTTTTCCACTTGCCAATTTCCATGCCAAACACTTTTCATTAAATTAAGCAATCAGTTAGGCAAAGTCGACACTTTGCCGAAGAGTTGCTGGGCAGAGAAGGGGGAAGCGTTAGGCAGAAGAAGCGTAGAAACAGTCAGTGCGAAGCTGAGAGAAAGAAAGTTGTAGAGACAGGTTAAAAGCAAGTTCAAGCGTGCTGTAAATACATTTGAAAGGAAAGCAACTTGCAGAGAGTGCGACGAACGCTTTAAGAACAGTTTCACAGTCATTAAAAGCCTCTAGGAAAATCTTTGTGTGATTAATTTCTATTAGAGCTAATATATTCAATAAATATCTCTAAATTAAATAGCCAGGTATTGTTTTAACAAACAGGCGTATTTATAGTCAATATTTCACAGATATTGTGAAATACCTTAATTACTTCTGTATTTATAACCGCAATCAAGCTTAAAAATGCAGCTTAATTCGTATCGATTTTTGAAGGCTTTATAAGAGCTAGATAAATTTACAATCTACCTTAAGCTTACAGCAATACATAAGAATGCTGTCGCAAAATTTGCTGGCTTTAGATCTTATAATCCCCGAGATCTAAGCGTTCGTACAGACAGAAAGATAAGAAAACGGATAGAGGGGCCTGCAGGCAGATAAACCAATAGACAGAGATGCCTATGTCGACTTGGCTGCTGATGCTGATTAAGAATACAGTATATACGTAGATTACAATGGATTACAGATTCCATTCCGACAAACACAGAATTGACCATGATTTGTTGGTGAAAATCCATAGCCTAGCCTGGCGCGACTTTAGCCAGCTGCTGGACAAACCGCTTGGCTTCACTTAAGTGGGATTATTTTGCCACGAGATTGCAGCTAACTGCAATCGCAACTTCCATACCCTTCCCTGCTCCCTCGACATTCATTAGCCTGCTGCTAACACAAGGCATAAATATTAATGTGCCTGTTATGGATGCTTCTCTTGCTCATCCCCATCCTGTTCCTGTTCCTGCTGCTGCTGCTGCTGCTGCCTTTGCTAGTTTGTTGTGTTTTTAAGCTGTGCAGCTATTTTTAAAATCATGCACACCCACACACACACCAAGCACACACACTCACACATGGCGTTTGCATTTCATTAGCCAAAGTGGCATTGCTGTATCTCTCTCTCTCTTTCCCTCTCTCTCTTTGTGTGTGTGTGTGTGCGGTAGCGCTGCTCAGCGTGTGTGTAGCCTCGCATAAAAATAGAGCGCATTTAGCAGGGCAACAACAATAACAACAGCAGCAGCAGGAGCAGCGGGAGGAGCAGCAGCAGGCGGAGCAGGCGGGCGGAGCAGCGTGGGCGAGCTTGGGAAAAAAATGCAAAGTATCCAAATAGACTGAAGGACACTTCAAGCTGTGTGTCCAAGTGCGTCTGTCTGCGCGTCCCGTGCACAGGACGCAAAGCAACGAAAAAACCGACAACAGGCAGTGACCAGCTAGACTGGCAGATACCCTGCATGCGCTGCACAGGCAGAGACGCCTGGTTTGCTGTGCAGCGGCATAGCCCAAAACAGTCGCAGCTTGCAGGGTAGAGACTTATGTTAAGCGACTGCCAGCCTGCCCAACACTTGGCCAGGCGCTGCAGTGGGCGTGTTTGTGTGTCTCTGTGTGTGTGTATTGTCACACGCTGTCAGACCCGCTTAAGTCCAAGTCAGTCGCACTCATTGACAGTGAGCACATTGTTAGCTGTGCTTGCTGCTCCCTGCTCCCTGCTGCTTCCCCCTGCTTCCCCTCTCGCTTCTCCAGCTCTATGGAAATTCGTATTTTTAGCCATGCTGCTAATTGTGAGAGACAAGCTCGGATTAGAGCGCCACACTTGACTGTTTGCCTCTCTTCCTCTCTAACTGCCCCTCTCACTCGCACTCATGCAGATGCGTGTGAGTGTGTGTGTGTGAGAGTCAAGTGAGCTGTAAAATCGCCGTTAATCACATCAAGCGTGCCACAGAACTCTCATCTTATAATAGTTGCCACTTAAAGCGATGCTTCGCAATGCTTTAAGTTGCCACACACCGTTGCAGCTAATAAACTTGCAACTTGCTACTTGCAACAGCTGTGGGCGGTAAAAGTTTGCCTAATTTGTGGCAAGACCAAGCCGCACAATCAACGAGCGTTGTGCAATGTGTTGCAAGTTGGCAAGTGACAGCCGAGCAGCGCCACGGCCAATGTCATTGACAGGCGGAAACAGGAAAAATGCGAATTATGTCGCCTGCAGGAGCAGTAAGCAAAGCTGGTAGGGAGAGGGAGAGAGATGGAGGAGGTAGAGGAAAGAGAGAGGGATAGAAAGCTAGAGAAGGGGAAAGAAGGGGAGAGAAAACTAGAGAAGTTGAAAGCAGCAAAAGGTTTGAGTTCGGTGCGAGTCGAGACTTCGCTGTCAGCAACTTCTCCCTCTCTCCCTCTTTCTCTCTCTCTCTCTCTCTATGCGCTTAAGCCACTTGAGAATTGTGCGACTTGTCAACTGATATCTCTCTCTCTCTTCCTCTCTCTCTCTCTCTTACACACACTCTATATCTTTATCTATCTCTCACTGGCTTATCGACTGTGCGACGCCTAATGCCAAAACAATAGCTGCGTCTGCTTCGAAATCCTTTTCGACTAGGGCCGCAACTACTTGCAGCGCCAGAGCGGCAGGCAGAGGGGCGGATGTGGGCTGCCAGGTTTAGACTGAGACATTGCTCATATGTCTGCCGCAGCCCCCTCCTTACCCAGCCTGTCTGCCCTGGCCAACCCTGCGAGCATAACTCGCTGTGATTTGCTGCGCGCTGTCTGGCAAGATTTGTTTGTTTGTTGCTTTTGTCGCCATTTTTATCGCCGTCTTCCTCTTTTTATGTGCAGCCATTTTTTTATCGTTCTCCTCCCCCCGCTCAGCCCGCGGCCACGCAGCTTGAGCTTTATCTTGCAGCGACGTTTTGTAACAATTTTTTATTGTTTTCTGCCGCCAACGTAGGCTAAGGCACCGGCTTAGACGGACATAGAGAGCGGGAGAGAGAGAGGGGTAGAGGCAGTGCGACAGAAAGAGGGAGACAAGCTGCCTGCCTGCACGATTTATTTGCGATTTGTGCCCGGCCAGATGAACTCGAAATTAAATCAGGCTTGCATGGCGACTGCAAGAAAAGTGCTGCAGCCTTCAGGGCGCAGCCATGATTTTTGTGTTCATCAGCGAAGCAAAGGCGACCCATATACGCAGCCTAAGCCTGCAGGCCGCAACCGACTGACTGGCTGCAGCTGCGGCACGTGCCTGTCACAAAGCTGAGCGACAACACACACACACAGCCACTCATGACTTGCCAAACAAACTTGAAAATTGTGTGCAGCCTTTTTGGCAACGTCAACAGCATTTTAAACTGCATTGGCCACGCCCCGCAGCTTGCCCCCGGCCTGCATTCAGCCACTTCCTGCTGCCTGGATCTTGCCTCTCCCAACCCCTCCCTGCCTGCCTGCCTGTTTGCCTGCTGCTGTTGCTGCTGCTGCTCTCGCGCCTCTGGGCAATTGTTGACTTGATTTTTGTGCAATTTCTGGCTTATTGCACAAATTTGAGCCAGGCCTCACGTGCCACATGCGGCTTGCGCCACATGCCTCATCAATATTATGAGCTTTCATGCGGCATGAGGCCAAGGTGCCGCCTTGTGCCGGAGTTAAGTTGCAGTAAATCGTTGCAGCTAAACGAGGCGTGCAACATGAAAAGGAAGCGCAATGACTGACTGGGAGGGAGAGAGAGCGTGAGAGAAAGAGAGGGAGAGACGGCAGCTGCGTCACAAGCGTCAGTCAGTTGCATGTCAAAAGTGTCGAGCATTGAAGTGGATTTCCCTCTGACGCGACTGACAGCAGCAACAGCAACAGCAACAACAGCAACGCGAGCAGCAACAAAGGCAGCCCCGAGGCAACGCCTTGAAGTATGCAACACAAAAAGGGAGAAAGAATTGACAGCAACAACAACAACAATAAAAACACTAAGCAAATGAGAATCACGTGGCAATAATGAAATATAGGTGCCAGCAGATACCCTGTAATGCCAGCAGATTCCCTGTACATACCAGCACATACCCTGTTGTCGCCGCAGATCCCTATTTGTGCCAGCTGTTACCCTGTAGTGGCAGCAGCTACCCTGCAGCGGGAGTATATACCTTGGAGTGCCAGCAAAACCCCATGAGAGAAGGCAGAGAAATGGAAATTTAAACAGAGAGTCCCAGAGAGAAAGAAAAAAGAAAAGCAGATTTTCTTTGACATACATACGGTCTTACAGGGTATGCACATGACATTTATCACACTTTGCTTTCGTGTTTTCTGAGCTGCGTTCCTTGATGCGTTTTTCTGCTTTGCTTTTCGACTTTGCTTGCAGCAGAAGGACACCAGGAGCAGCAAAAGCAGCAGCAGCATCAGCAGGGGCAACAAGGCTGCAGCAGCATCCGCAGCAGTTGCAACTTGCTGCATTATTGGCTTTAGTCTGGCAGCATTTTGCCGCATCTTGTGCGCAAAAGAACAGGGGAGAACTAGGAAAAACTGTTGTTAAGTTTGTTGCTCACAAAAAACCGAAACTTTGTGAGTGTTAAAAAACGTGCAAAACGCGTGTCGAAATTGCTCGCAATTTATTCGCCTCGCGGTGACTACGATATTAGGAAAACGGAACTAAAGCAGGCTGAAAACTGCGTAGCGAAGAAGGAAACTAGACGAGAGCACTTCGAGCACATTTGCGAATCAATCAAACGGCCATAACTCAAAGGTTGCCCATGGTAACACACACAGGGGGCGCCTCGTTCTGGGCTCAGTTGGCGTGGGCGGCTTCCTGCTCCAACGCCTGCTTTCCGACACGTATGATTAAATTCTTTGGGCCAAGAGGCCGTAACGAATTTGATGCCATCGAGCAACACTTATGAGTGTGCTTCGAGTGCTTCGATTGATGCGGCTGCGTATGACATGAGCTACTGCAGGCGACAATGCTGCGTATACGCAATATTGGCATATTACAGTTCTCCGGCTTTGCTGCGTGTGTTTGTAGCCATATTTAGTTGCTTAAATATTGTTTATACGTATTGCAAATAGATTATTTAAATTTGCTTTAGGGCACATCGCTTTCGAATTTTTTTTGATTTGACTGACGCTTTGCCGGCAACAATTTGCTATGCGAGTCATCGCTTTAAATTCGCATTTTTATGACGCTGTAAGTGGGTTTTTTTCCGGCATATTACGCATACGCACCGCTGCCTTTTGGCAGACAGACGTTGCCGGGCTACGTATCATATGCAGGACGAGTTGGTTGGCACTTTTCCAATCAACGCCAATCAAATCATTGCTGTCTAATGGCATTAACCTATCAACCTCAGTGTCGCTCGCTCTTCCCCTCGCTCTCCCACTCTCTCTCTTTCTCTCTCTCTCTCTCTCTCTCCTCTGTCTCTCCTTCTCTTTCTCTCCTGTCTGTCTGCTCCGCGCTGCCCTTCTCCATTTGCAGTTTTGAGTTGAATTTTTTGCGCTGCTCTCTGCTGCTTTGATTCGATCAGGAAATGTTTTGCGTTTTCTGTTTTTTTTTTTTTTTTGCAGACTGCCTGCCGTGTAATTTCGCAAAGGAAGGCACACTGCAGAGGGGGAGGGTAGCTGGTAAAGGGGCAAATTCAAATTGTATTTGTCTGCTGCGGCAACGACGACGACGACGACATTGGCTGCCTGCTGCAGCCACTGCAATATTCAAAGGTTGCCCCATATGGAAATTGGCGGTTGGCCGAAAAAGAGTTGCAACACGGCAAAGGGAGGAGGAAGAAGGGCACAAGTTGTTAGCCGGTGGGCGTGGCACTTGGGCTGTGAGTCGCCAGGTAAATAAACTTGAAATTTGTTTCCGCAATTATTTTTTTTAGTTTTAGAGGCACAGGCTGTCGTCTTAAAGCTGCGTCGCAGTCAAGGCTTAAGGGGTTAGCTTAAAGAGCGAGGCAGCAGCAACAACAACAACAACAGTACGTGCCCCCAGGAGCAATCACGTGCGCCTCATCGAGCTCATTATGTGAGCAGCAGCTCGCCGGCAGAAGGCTTGAAAAGCAGCCAGAGCACGACGAGGCAGGGCAGAGCTGGGCAGGGCAGAGCTGGGCAGGGCAGGTCTCTTGTCATTAGCCCTGGTAAACACGATGATGTTTTTACACCCCGGCACACACACACACACCCGCACACCCACAGTGCCGCATGAAAGTTTTGTGACTGGCGCTGCTACGCGACGCGAGCCTGGCAAAAAGTTTGCTCAACTCGCTCCCTCTGCCTGCCCCCCTTGACAGCTGCCTGTTTGCGGTATTGATGAGATGTTGTCAAGCTGTTATGATTGGGCCGGCATGGACATGCAGTTGGACACGGCAGCAGAAGCCGGGCAGGAGCCTGGGCTGGAGAACTGTGACGTAACACGACGCCAGTCGTAGCCAGGCGCCAAAGAACACATCAAATTTTAAGTATTTTATGGCGAGTCCGGAGGAGCAGAGGAGAGTGGGTGTGGGCATGGCAATTCCAAAAGACACGAACATTTAATAGTTTCGCTTTATGGCCCAAAAAGCAGACGCAAACTGTGCCCCAAACTGGGACAGGTTCTTAGACAAGGCTATAACGAACCTAGAGAGGAAGAGCGGGGAGTGGGGAGGCACTTGGCTCTGCTCTAGAACGTGCTCTTATTATGCACTGCAAAAAAATTTCAGTTGCTTACGCTCTGAGTAGTTTGTCATAAAACGAAGCAATGAAAATGTCAAGCAGGAAAATGCATTAAATATTATATAATGCACTGCGCGAAAAGTCGTTGAACCCGGCAACGCTTTTAGCAGACAAGCCGAGCGCGTTAGTTTCTTTTGGGCCAAATGCCACGGAATTTTTAGCATCAAATCGCAATTAATCTGCAAATGTGTCTCAAGCGAAATCTCTTTGCCTGCCATCCCCGCCCCTAGCCTACACGCTGCTTACTCTGCGGCCATGTGTGCGACATTTGCACTTGTCGACGATTTGTCGCCACAATTGAGCTAAGGCGATGCGCACTGAATCATTGCCGAACCGAGCCGAGACGGACGACAGCGATAAATGTTGCCTCATTAATAATAATTTGCGTTAATTTATCGTTCGCAAGCAGGGTGAGTTGCTGCCACACTCCTGCCCCTGCTAGTCCTCCTCCCCATCGTCTTGTCTCGCTGCCAAATTCAATTTTCACGCCCAGACTTACAGATGGCCTCAAATAATGTAATTGATGTGCGGTACACATACCTGAAATGATACAGATGGGAAGATTGTGTGATTTAGCATTGATTGATATCGATTGCATTAATCGGGGTTGGGGAGTAGTGGAGAAATAATGATGCCAGACATATGTATAAGTCATAATAATACAGATATCTATAAAATTAACTATAATTAATTTTTAACCTATGTTTCATTAATCTTTTTGCGCTTAACAGGCTCGCTTACGCGCTATGTTACACGCATGTTAACTCAATTTGGCAATGTTAAAGTTATGTCGATAACTATCGACAAGACGATTAAACATATTTTCGGTGAGCACGATTTTTATTGTTATTTATTTATATTTATTTGAATTTTTAATGCATGCAGGCTGCCATAATACCACATGATACTATACAAATTTTATAGCATGAGCAGATAAAGATAATACTTAAATAATATACTTGGGGCTGCATAAGTCTTCGAGCTGCTCGCAAATGCATTGAAATGTGTCCGATGGGACCTAAAGCTGCCATAAATAAGCTCCACACCAGCTTAAGCACACACCCACACCTGCACACACACACTCATACACACGGTCGCAAACATGGAGCAACAATGTGTCGAGGGAGGCGGAGCAGGGCAGTCGAGTACACTGTAAACTCTAGAACTATGAGCACGAGAAGGACTCCTTTCAAGTTGGCTCCAAGCACGCACGTTCGCCTGGACACATGTAGAACTCGCAGCTAAAAAAGCTGGGCAATAACAACACAAGCGTCCGCCTCCTCCTGCTCCCTCTCCGTCCGACCCTGTGCTCGCTTCCACATATTTCGTTTTTTATGCAATGCGACGTTGCAAACTTTGTGTTAAGTTTAGGACTCATTGTTGGCGACGCACTTGTGCTCAGTACGGGCAGGTGGCGATGGGGTATCACAGGCATCTGCAGGGCATTATGCTGCACTTCAGCAGGGTATCTGCCGGTCAACCCTCGAACGCTTTTGCCTTGCGCCGCATGCCGCATGCCTCGCTTCAAGTTGCTGTTATTGTTGCAAACAAGCGACAACAAACTACAGGGAAACCGAGAGCCGACGCTGACCAACCGCCAACCACACCTCTCCTCAGCCTCCTGGAAGTGTCTCAACACATTTGGCACGGTTCGTTGGGGCGCGTGACATGTATATGAGAAATTATACCGTTGACTTTCCCAGCGGCAGCGGCAGCAGCAGCAGCAGCCGGGGGAGGTGGAGGAGAAGAAAGAAAGGAGTTGTTTTCATGCTCGACTGCGCCGCATGCTACGCCGTCCGTCGTCGGGCGTCCTTTCGCCTGGCCAGGACATTGCGGTGGCTTTTTTCCATTCGATTTTCTCAACGTTTTTTCTCTTCTCGTCCCGTTGCCGTTTTGCACCTTTGGCCAACGCAGCAGGAGTTCTACGGCTTGGACTCGCATTGGGAATAATTTATTATGCCTGACTGCAGGTATGTGTGACGCTCCCAATCCATGCCTGCACCGTGCGAGGAAGGAGAATGCATAATTCTTACTTTCGCGTGGCGCGTTTCGTGGTCGCGTTGCCCCCTTTCGACGTTCTGGCATTTTTCCAGCTTTTGCTGCATACTTTCACGCTGAACATCTTAATTCACTGGCTGTCCCTATAATGAAATTATTTGTCAGTGCGCCGCTTCTCCAACAGACCGCAATCCGTGGCATGCAGTCGGACAGGGGCAGGCGCAGGGGAAGGAGGTGGCACACTTAAAGCTTCAGCTGCCTCTGCCACATGTCACTAAATCTGTGACCAATATTTTTGACAGCTTTTCACTATAAATAACACATTGTTTTTGTTCTGCGATAAATATTTAATGTTTTTCTGGCGTTATTGCGCTGCAACAATTTGCAAATATTTGCGCACACTCTGCCATTCAGGCAACAGCAGCAGCAGCATCGTATGGGCTGCGACAAATCCCACACGCCTCTTTCCCCACTGATTCTGCCTCTCCTGGCTCAGTCGACACTTTCCGCAGTCTGTTTGCTTTAAATCAACGCACTAAGCCATTTAGATCCTGCTCTTCCACTTTCTCCTCTCTCTCTCTCTCTCTCTCTCTCTCTCTCTCTCTCTCCCACTCGCTCACCCATTTTCAGGCTGACTTAAGCCGGCTTTCTCCCTCTCAATTTTTGCATTAAATTATTAATAACAATTTCATGTTTCATGTTTTCACTGATGCGTGCCAAAAAAAGAACAGCAACAACAAATGCAATTCGGAAATACCCTGCACATATGCTGTATGTACAGTGGCTGGTTCGATTATAGAGAGTAATGCGAAAGACTTACATATTATTTTCCATTTGATTTAAGTTTCGGTATCGATAAGAATTCAGGATATTTGTCACGATATATTTGAGTATTTTCCGTTTAATACTAATCAAACCTATCGCGATCGAAAAGCCTATCAGTCTATCGAGTCAGTATGAAACACTAAACGGATTTCTTCTACTGTAATGTTTGAATATCGTAAATTTTTTGGGATTTTTTCCAAGCTTTTCGTATTGCGAGTTAGTTTTGGCAAATACTAGTTTCGGTTTATTTTAATCAAATAAATATTTCTCTTCCAGCGCGACGCAATTTTGTGCTTTTTGTTGATTGGATTTGCATCTTTTTTCTCGGCAACTTCGATTTCAGCTGTCATTTTCGCAAATGCATTAATTAGGCCACTGATGGGTTGGGTTGCTGTTAAACGTGTAGGCGTGGCAGGGCTGTTGGAGCGGTGCTAGCCTCATTTGGTTGCGATTGTTAATGAGCAACGCATCGGGAAGATGTCGCATTGCAGCTGCCACGCCCCTTTTGGCCACGCATGACGCACAGCTAATCACTGTGAAATCGCTCGATCATTGAAGCGCAACGTGACATAATTTGAAACCAAAGCGGAGGAGGCGGTGGGGGCGTGGACGGATATGGAGGTAATTGTCTGGCGCGCCCTGCCCGAGCGATTTGCAATTATTGCCTGAGCCGAGCCCCGATTCGGTATTAGCAGCAGATGCATTCGAAATATGTTTCCATTTGTTGTGCAATCGGGCGGAAAACAATTCCAAATTCGAATTTCGATTCGAATTAGAGCCACATTTTACGTGGCAAATTAATCGTAATTTAATTATGTCAGTTTGAATTCGATTTGCGCAATTAAATGCAATTCGCTTAATTAATAAAGTGCAGCGAAGAAAGATAGAGGGAAAGCGAGTGCGAGAAGAGAGCAAAGACTTTTAAGCGAAAATTGCGGCTACATTTCACGACACTTTCCTTCACAAGTATTTCCTCCTAATTAAGCTGCCAGTCGCTTCCTGTTTATCCAGTGCGCCCATCAAAGACGCCACGCCCACGCCCACGCACCGACCAAACTCCAAGTAATTAAAAACGCAACCGTACAGGCAGAGAAAGAGAGAGAGAGAGAGAGAGAGAGAGAGAGAGAGAGAGAGAGGCAAGAAGGAGCTGCGCCCGCCGGGGAGTCAATATCGTGCAGTATTCACTTCATTATGCGATGTAATAAAAGCAGCGCATAAAAGTGCGCTACAAAGTAAGAGGAAAATGCGCCAAGGCAGGAGAGTGGAAAAGTTCTTCTCTGGCAGGTACAGCCATGTGGCCTCACGATAATGCGGAAGCTCCATTGACAAAACATTGGCAAACACGCTCCCGTGTGTGACTCGCTGCCATTCATTAAACTTGCCGCACATGCTACAAGGCGCTGAGCACACACAACATGCAACATCAACAGCAGCGAGTGGCAAGTGCAAGTTGAAGCAGGCTGAACGTACTTACACTGCGCCGAAATGCGCAGTCACAAGATCAGCAAGCGCGAATTGATTGACTGAGCTTGACAAGCTGTAATGCATAATTAAAGGTATTACTTTATTTTTAATCGACAACTCTAAAATTGATAACTGCAAGTTATCGAAGCGTTGATCAATGATTTATTAAAAGTGGCGGTGAAGTTATCGAAATTAATCAAAAGTGGCGGCATGCAGCTAATAAGTCGACTGCAAAGTTATCGAAATGTATTGAATGTGGCGGCATGCAGCTAATAAGTGAGTCGATAATGAAGTTATCGTAGGACATTTAATATAAAATCCAAATGTAAACTATTTAAATAATATATATATATATATATATATATAACATATATATATCTAAAATAAGTATAGAAATAAGTTCAAACATATTTCCAGCTGTGGCCCAAGTGCAACCACTTTTGGCGCAGTGTGTGCGTGTGACAGGCTAGCGTGTATACCCATTGAAAATGTTGTTTGCTCCTGCGGTTTCTTTGTGCGGCTGTGTCTGATAAGCGTTGATATGTTTGTGTCGCACACTGATAAAGCACCCTGAACAAGCTCGGAACACGACGAGGGGTAAAGCGAGTGGCAAGTGGCAAGGGAGTTGGCTGAAGGTGCAACTCCAGAGGGTCGCAGGTCGCATTAAAAATTCCATTATAATACGCAAAATGAGATGAAACGGACAAATCAAAATTAAACTGCGGTCGCACTGCAGCAACTTCACCAGCAGCACCACCGGCACAAACAACAAGGACGAGACAACAACAAAAGCGACAGCCATAAGCAGTGTAGAAGCAATAAGCAGGAGTGCTAATTACAATTGTAATTACAACTACACTCGCAGTCATACACACACACACACATCGGGACTGGCACAAATGAAAATCGCGGCAAGAAAATCGCTTTGAGTGGATTTTTGGGATGCGAGTTGCGGCCATGTTGCTGCGTTCGCCATGTGAAATATGTGTTAATTAGTTTGCGCACAGGCGGGCAACGATTGTGGTTAATGGCCTGAGATATGTCGCGCGCTGCGATTGGTCAATGGCAGCGTGGATAGGGGGGCACGAGGCAGGGGTCCGAGTATTGCCGCCAAATGTAGTTGCCAAAAAAGACAACAGGCACAGGCAATCAAATGTTGCTGCAAGACGACTAAAGAGCGTGTTGCGATTGTAGACTGACAAGCTGAGCAATACCCTGCAAAAATTCGAGCTGCTTTCCCTGGACTCAAGAATCTTACAGTTTTACAGGCAGCTAATATGCCCGCTGCTCAAAAACGTATTCCCTTTTCTCTGCGCTTGATCAATCAAGCGTGGCTACAACAACAAATACAGCCAGCTGCGCACATTGTTTGCCTATCTACAGGGTATCTGTAAGTATCTGCTACATACTTGCGTATTGCCATTGTTGCCGACTGAGGGTTCACTTCCGCTCGATTGTGTTTGCTGCGAGAAATGTTTCGCGTTGTTGTTTTATTTTTTTTTTGGCCGGGCTGCTCACTTTGCTTTGTCAACGTCAGTGGGGCGTGGCCACGCCTCCCTCTCCCCAGTTTTGTTGATTTGCATTGCAATTTCAGAGAGTCGTCTTTTATTTTCGGTCTGAATTAATAATACGCAAACTGAGTGAAGAACATGGCGCAGGCAAGTCTGCGTTTGTGTGTGTGTGCCTGTGTGTGTGTGTGAAGTGCTCGTGTGTGCGTGTGTTGCTGTGTTGCTGTGTTGCACGTGAGATAAGCAACATTTTCTGTGGGACATTGAAAAATTGCAATGGCAAGCGCGAACTCATTGCGATAGCTGTGCAAATAGGCAGGGCGGAGCAAGAGAATGAGGAGAAAGTGAGAGAGAGAGAGTGAGTGAGAGCGTGATGTAGCATACTCAAATAGCAGCTAAGAAATTACACAGTTGCTGCTGCAATTGCGGCATAGATAACGCTCGATTCGCAGTCGATCAATGCAGTTGCTCTTCAAATATTACGCATACGCAGCGTGTTGCCACTGCGGTTACAGCTAACCGATTCAGTGATTCACAGACTCACGGATTGGCCATGCCCATCACGTTGCCAAATCATTAAATGATGTCCATGGCCAACACGTGTGTGTTGCCCCTGCAGCTTTCCCTCGCCTGCACAAGCTTGCATCAAATGCAACCGACTGAAAATATCGCTGGATTTGTAGCTACTGTGACGTGGTTGCATGGCTTTTGCGTGGTCGCACCACCCCCTCTAACGGTTCCTCCCCTTTTGTGTAAATTGACATTGACAGGCAGCCGAAAAACAACGCATCGATCTGTGTGCGCGTGTGTGTGTGTGCGGGCAGCTTTATGGCCAAAAGTTGCAGCTGCTTCTGCATTCAGCGAGCTGACAAGCGCTCAATTTATTAGCGTACAGATTGCCCAATGTGCAGACTGCTCAAAGCTGCCTGCTGTGACACGCGTCGGCTTAGACAGCGCAAGGCATGTTGCAAAAATAGAAAACACGTCGAACAGAGCGGTCTATCCGGCTCAAAGCTGCTTTAACTACTCAGCCAATTATTACACAAAGCAGGCTAAGCTGTAATTGGTCAGGTTTCACAGGATTATGAGCATTATAATTGCCCGATTTGGGGATTAGCCGCGCTGCCATCCTTTAATGCACTTTTCGCGCGGCTTGTTGCAAACGTGTTGACTGCGGTCTAACCACAATTATGATCCGGCAACTAACACCGGCTTGTTGTGTCTCGAATTTTCCCATTTTCTGCTATTAATTAAATTAGTGCCGCGCGCCCAAAAAATATGCAACAGAATGAAAACATTTTAATAATTAAACCGCAGCCCTTTGCATGCCATCAAATGCGCATTTCAGTTTGTTTTTGTTTTTGCAATCGCAATTTGTCGGAGCGGCCTGGCAATGCGTAGCAGTAAATTCGCGGGCAGTTGCACCTCAGGGAGCAGCGGCAGGTAACCCGTGGCCAGGTAATTAGCTTGCAGCCAGAAACGTCTGTAAAAGTGGCCGAAAATATGCTCATTAACATAATGTGCGGCAAGGCAGGCCACGCCCACGCCCACGTACTTCAGTGCTTCCAATTTGCAACAGTTGCGCTTGCTGCGGCTCTGCAGAGACGGAGACAGAGACACACAGAGAGAGAGAGAGAGAGAGAGAGGGACAGCACCGCAGCGTGGCATAGCTTTCTCTGCGGCAGGTCCTTCGGCGGCTTCTTGGCAACTCGCGCCCGTTCTCGCACTCTTTGCGGCATTCTTCAAAGTGCTGCTCATTAAACTCGCGTTCGTCTTGCTTTTGTTGCCATCTTTAGCATATCATATGCCTTGTCCCTTACCATATGCCTTGTTTCGCGCGTTTCACTTTGATTTATGTGAAATTAATTGTGCAACCTTTTTCATCTGTGCAGCCTGTCGATGCTGCAACCTTGTTGCATGCTCAATAAATTGCACAAATTAAATAAATGCACTTGACGCATGTTGCACGACCAATTTCCAAGTTGCAGACAATGATGGAGCAGCAGCAGCTTTGCTATAAATCTCGATACGCTGCAAATCCGTGCTCTGCACTCGAGCTAAGTTTGCTCGCAGCTCCACTCGACTCTAATTAGGAGCGTCGCACAAAGTGGCAGCACTGCGGAAAAACCCCGTTTTCCACAGCTCTCGCTCTGTCTCTCTATCTATCTCTCTATCCCTCTCTCTCTCTCTCTCTCTCTCTCTCTCTCTGTTTGCACAGTGTATTTTTGCAGCCATTACGCTGCTATCCAAGCGGCATTTGGAAGGACATTTATCCTTGGACTGCCGACTAAATTGAAGCGTTTATGTTGGGCAACAAACACCCCGGCCCCTACCCTAGTCGTAAGTTGGCTTAGACGCAGTTACATAAATATGACAAGTTGTGGCTAAAGAGGGCCAAAAGGAAAACAGCGCTCAGACTGCTGCTGCTGCTGTCCTTGGCGCGAGGACGCCTCAAGTGGCAGCAACTTATGAAAAGTCATGATGTATTTGTGGCCATTAATGTGGCAAAATGGCTGAGACTCATACACACACACACTTTCACCCACGCACACATGCGTCGGAGTGAGAGAAATGAATATTTATGCCGGCAGTTTCCTGAGCTGACAACTGTGGCGTATACGTAATATTTTGCCTGCCATTATTAGTTGAGTGTACTGCGGAGTAGGAAAAGCGGTGAGGAAGGGGGGTGCTTGCAACCTTTTTGGGGGCAGCTGAACTAAATCATTAATCAATTTCACAGGTACAACCCGAGTGCGGCAACAATCGGTCGGATGCGGCGACATTTGCATAGGCAGCACGTCGACACTTGCAACTTGCAGCGTTTTAACGGCCTTAATTAACAGTAAAAAGTAAAGCATGATGGCGATGACAGACTCGTGCTCTCGACCCTGCGGCAAACTTTAACCCCGACGCAGTTTGCTAAAGTGCCACTCATAAATAAACATAAATACGTATACGTAATGTATAAATACGTATACGTAATAGTAGCGCAGCTGCCTGCTGCTCTCACCTCGCCTAAGCCTGCACGGCAAACAGTTAACATTTTTCTACTAACTGCACACACACACAGCCGCACACACTCGTGTGTGTGTAGATTTTTATGGTCTGGTGACAAATTACGTGAACTTTCCATTAGCGCAAAATGGTAGAACGGCGGGAGAAGAGAGAGAGCGAACTAAATGCAACATTTTCACTGGCATTTTAAGCATTGCCAGCACGGGGCATACCCCATGCAGAGGTATGCTGCATTGTGAGAGTGCTGCGTGTTCTGCATGCTGGGTATCTGCTAGTCGAGTCGACGTTATCATAGCCCGCCAGGGTCAATATCTAATTGCGCTGCGAGACGACCGCAAAAAGTTTCCTTTGCCTTTCCGCGCACCTTTTACCCGTTGCAGCCGCTTGCTAGCACTTGCTACTGCCTCCTCGCTCTTCCGACCTCTTTCCCCCCTTTCCCACTGCCGCTGCCCACGCTTAGCATGTGTAATTAGAAATGCCAAAGTTAATAGAATGAAGCCGCAGAAATGATGAAGTTGCCAGATTCAGGCGCAGCACAGCCGACGACAAAGATTAATATCACAAAGCTCATTAAAAGTGTCAGTTTTAATATATATATTTGTCATGCCGAACCCCCCTGCCACCTTCTTCAAGAGCGGCGGTGCGGGAGTTAGGTCTTCTTTCCGCAGGTGTTCAGGCGGCGCAGAGCTTCACGCGACGTTAAATAATTTGTCTACGCCGAAGTTCAAGGAACTGTTAGCAGGAGCAGGAGGAGCAGCCAGCAGGCAGGCGACTGGTGGAGAGCAGGCGGAGGGCACACTGCCTCTGCTTCTTTGTTTTATGCTGCTTGTTTGCAGAAGTTGGCACTGTGTGCTAACATGGCGCGCCGGGGCGGCCGTGCGAGGACGTGTCTCATGCATCATTTGAGCGAGTCTAATAAATTTATTACGTTGCCTTTGCCGGGGAGGACAGCATGCAACCATGTCGACGGCAGGATGGAAACGCTAGCTGGGTGAAGGTATGTGTATGCCACACGCTAATGATGTAACCACATTTGCTAGCAAATTATCTCCACATCAAAACATTGCTGCGTGCATTGTGGGCAAACGGGGAAGGCAGAAGGCAGGAAGGTGCAGAGCCGAAGCAGGACTGAGACGAAGAGGGACCGTGAAATGGGACAGGAAGTACGGGGAGCTTGTCAGGCTGCGATTTTAATGAGCATTAGCATGCGGCTTGCGGCAAGCTGCTGAAGCTGAAGCTGAAGCGGAGAAAGCGAAAACTTTCGGCGATTTCTCATAGTGTGTGTGTGTGTGTGTGTGGGTGCCACAAGGTGTTGACAGATTGTCTGCCCCCAAGTTGGCGCCGACTCGCCACAGCAGCCGCAGCCGTTGTCGTTGTCATTTGGAGACTCATTTGCCAAATGGTTTTCTGATTCACGTCGCGTTTAACACAAGCTGCCGCTATCAGCGCGATTTCTTTCCAGGGCTTAGCTCGGCAGTCAGCCAGATGACGCGATAAGTTTGATGAAAGTGTAGGGCATGGGTCGCGGGGGGGACAGTGAGGCAGCGGAACTGCGGCACAGTTTTATCGCAACTGGGCAATCTGCCTGAACTCTCGTCTTGCAACACTTGAATCTCGAATCGCGAATCTCAACAACAATAGACTGGGCAAGAGCAAGATCTATTATAGCGTAGGCCTCTGCGAGATTTGGGCAACTGAGGAGTGTATATAATTATAATGTTCGCAAAGGGCCAACAAGTCTGACTGCAGCTGCGAGGGCAGCTTGACAAGTAGGCAGCATTAATGCGCTTGAGAGTGAAGCGTTGAAAGTCTGAGCAGAAAGAGAGAGAGAGAGAGGGAATGGCAGCGTATGAGAAGATTTTGTTAGATAGACTTTTAACTGATTGCCTTTTGTGTCTGAGAAAGAGGCCTCTTGCTTTGTCTATACATATCAGACTTTCTATGTCTAAACAGCTCTGGGATGTGGCAAAGAGAGAGAGAGAGACTTTTCATATCAGTTTCTTTCCTTCTGGTGACTTCTTAATGTGTCATTCTTCCTTTCTCGTCAATTTAATCGCAGGCAGAGAATATGAAAGAAACTTTTGATACCAGTTTCTTTCCTTCTGCTTGAACTACAGGATTTAAATGAAGAGAGTTTGAAAGAGAGAGTCTTTCTAAAGCGAGTCTGGAAGAAAGATGCTGATGCCTTCTTGTCTGTGTCATTTTTCCATCTTCTTCAATTGAATCGCAGGCAGAGAATGTGAGAGAGAAGCTTCCCATATTTGATTATTTTCTTTTTCTTCACTCGAAGCGAATAAAGAAATTAAGGGAAAGGTACTTGTACTTGCGAGGGCAGCTAGAGAACTAAGAGGCTAATTCCTGCTTAGAAAGAGTTAGGAAAGAGTAAACTGAGACTTTCTCCGAGGATAACATGTTAAGGATGATCAAAGTATTCCAAGAAAACAGATGGATAGAAACATTCACCTGCGCCCATTCTGCAAACCCGGTCAAACCTCCCTCTGTGCGCATGATTAAGGGGCATCGCATTACTGAGTGCGCAGTATTTTAAGTGGTCCCTGCCTTAACTTTTGCCAAGAATCAGAGACAGGCCGAGTGTATTTAATGCCAATTATTTTGCAACTCTGGCAGGAAGGCGGGCGGGGAGAGCGCAGGTGCTGCCATTTATAGACGGACGCAAGCATGATGAGTGCAGGCATACGATGAATGCGAGTGCAGTTCACACACTCATCACACTCATCTCGGCATTGTCCTGATGAATTGCTGCCGCACGCTCTAATCAAACAGCGGCAGCCACAGAGACGCATATTAAACAGACAACACAGATAGGCATAGATATATGGCATATGCATACATATATATATTTATATATATATATACCTAAACCGATGTTTATATATAAAATTGCACAATTTATTTGGCCAAATTGTGCGCAATTTGCATTTTGCGGCCAGTTCACTGTTATTTAATTTGCACAATTCATTTGCATGCAAGTGGTTGCAGCTCCTCTGCCTACTCCGCCTCCTCCTTCGGCTCATCCAACTTTGTTTATGGCCATAACGAGGGCACTCTAATTCATTTGGCCAATTTCGATTTGCCCTAGCATGTTGCCACTGTCTCTGTCTCCTCCGGGGAGGCAGCTTGATCTCACGTCGCCTTGGGAACTGGCACAGCCCATGGGCAATCCGAGCGAGGCGTCAGTCTATTCCCAGGGCGGAGGGCGGAGGGCTGAGGGCGGCACAGGGCGAACCGAGCTGACAATGCACTCGCAATGCAATGAGTTTTCACAGTTTTCTCGCTTTTCCTTTGGGTGAAAGCAGCCGTTTGGCGGCTGACCATTTATACTAAAAACTGCATATTCATTGACTCACTCGCACTGTGTGAGTACCCCCTTGAGTGTCTACACTTGCCGCTTCCACTTATTAATTAGCTTAATTAAAGCTGCGCAAACAATTTTACCAATTGATTGTCGCGGTGCGCTCAATTGAAGCAATGAGTGTGAGTGAGTGTGTGTGTGTGTGCCTGACGGTCAGAGCATAAGTTCGAATACATATTCATATATATATTCACATAAATATGAGTGCGAGCCAATGCAAATGCCAAAGTCAACAGTTTTGCGATTGTTATCGATAACCTTGGACGAAGGCAAAGCTGCGCTGCACGAACTGTCGCTTCGATCTCCAGATGCGGGACTAATTAATAGATATGCTCGAACCGCAACAGGGACGGGCAGCTGGGCGTGGCAGGTAACTCGAGATGGGAAAGGTTTTGCGGTAAGTGCCAGTGTTGCATAAGTCGCGCGTAATCTGAGAATGTCTGAGAGTGAGTGCCACAGAGTATCGGAGTACACCCAAGTGCGGGCTTTATGCTATATTTAATATTGTTGTTATTATTATTATTTTATGCCAGTTTTATTCACTTTTCAGCTACAACTTTTTAGCATTTTTCTGGCTGCCTCTGCTGCTGTCTCTCCCTCCGTTGCTGCCACCTCTGCGCTGCTCTTGTTAGCAACAAAACGCCATTAACATCCGGCACTTTGTGTTGTTGCCGTTGTTGATAATTGTTGTTGTTGTTGTTGTTGTTGCTGCTGTTGCTGTTGTCGCTCTGTTTGCAATGCTTCTTGCCACTAATTTGTCAAACATTAAAAAAGAGTCGTAAATAAAACAATCAACTTTGGACATTTTGACATTTGGCGCCGTCGCTGCCGCCGTCGCTGCCGCTGCTGCTGCTGCTGCTTTCGTGTGTGTCGCGAACCGTGAAGGTTAAACACGATTATATACCTTATGTACAGGGTACACACCATACTTTACTATGTATGTAGGCAGCAGACAACCCATGTGTTGCGTGGGAGTGGGAAATAACGACAAAGGCCGCGGCAATCGTCAGGCAACTGTTGACAATTTAATGGTAGAAATTCAGCAGATCTTATTATATATCGTATACAGAAGATTAGCTCCCGCATGATCAAACTGCTAACGAGTGTAGTAGACTAACTGAAAACTGCAGAAATTGCTGTAATGTGACTGCGTTTTGCATGGGAAACACGAGAGATTCGAGATATTTGCAAGTCATTCATCCATTATAGAGTTGCGGTGTTTTTTCATAGCACAAACACCGCATTTAACATTTCTATGTATTAAGTGGGATCTCGTTTGATGTCTAAGTAAAAAAGCTGTTCGTTAATAAAGATTATTTTAGGCACCCTGCATGATCTTATACATTAAGCGCGCAGGCGGTGTTTGCGGTGTTTGAGGTCGGAGTTAAACCACCGCATGCAGTTCTCTGTCCTGTATTATGCTTTGGTAGTGGATGTATTTCATTTTTGCGTGTGCTAGAAGAAGTTTGAGCTGTTCTCTGACAGTTTTTATATAGTCGGGTAGAATATACTGTGTTTATCAATTATTTCACATCAACTTCTTAAATAGCCACGCGTCAATAGCGTATCCAGTTTAGTTCGCACGACTATTACAGTGAAAATGCTTGCTTCTTTCTTAAATCTAACTGCAGCGTATTCGCTCTGTGCAAGTCAGGCAGCGCGAGGCAAGTCGCGGCAATTATCAACTGCGTCGACAATGACAGAGACAGAGACAGCGACAGCGACAGCGACAGCGACAAGGCAAATTAGCATTAGCTCGAGTAATTAACTTAAACACAATAGTACAATTTAGTCTCCAAATTGCGCACGAAGCATCATGCTCTCTCTGACTTACTCTCTGTCGCTCTCGCTCTATCGCACAATTGCCCTTCAGAGCTTGCACGCGCAATTGATAATTTTGCATGGAAAAACGAATGAAAAGCGAGCAGGAGAGGGGCGTAAGGGCAGCAACATGTCACCAATTCGGACTGTAATTACGCGAACGCACGTCATGACAGAGAGAGACAGAGAAAGAGAGAGAGAAGGCACAGCGAGAGAATTGCCCGCTTCAGCGGATATCAAAGCCATCGCATCGGATGAATCCACACCCAGATAATGCCCGGATACGTGCACAGTGCATGGCAGTGTTACGTGTTGTACACAGCTTTGCGCTTAAACTGTCGCTAGAGAGCAAGAGAGAGAAAGAGAGAGAGTGGAGGGGGAGCGGAGCTGTCAAAGATGGCCGCCAAGGGGAGGCTCAGCTATAATTTGTGTCTGATTTTAAATTGACATTTTATGACCTAATTTCAACATGGGCTAATGAAACTTTGATGCATGTGTTTATTCTGGGCAAATACTTGCGTGTATTAGAGAATCGATTGAATTCCTTATATGGCCTGTAGATGTTGCTTACCTAAAACGAAATGGAAATAAAAGAAAAAACAAATTAGAATTTTCAGAAAGATGCAACATATATGTAAAATTCGAGTTTATTCATTTTTATTATGAATTTCACAAAAGCTTTTTCCATTTTATTAATTTACATCTCTTTTCCTATGTTACTTCTGCCGAATATTTTTTCAAATATTTTTCCTCTCTTGCACAACACCGCCCCCCCCCTTGTTGGGTTTTCTTGAATTGAAGATTGAAAATCGGGCTTAATAAATGGCTTTGGGTCGCCAGTTTGCCTGGCCAGTGGCAAGTGGTATTTATTGCCCGGACACATGCTGAATCAGCATCATTTGTATCCGAAGTGATGAGGGGGGTGAGGAGTGATAGGGAACACAATGCCTGCCCGTACAATTATGGCAGAAAGGCATTGCCAGCCAATCGCTTTCCAATGCGACTGCGATGTTCCCGAGGCGAGTGAGCAGGATTCCTTTAGCAAAGCAGGCGAACGGACGCGGCAGGCGGCAGGACGCGCCTTTTGTGCCTCTAAATAGGCGGAAAAGAAAATTATGTTTACGCAAAGTGGAAAGAAAGAAAGACTCTCAGCTCTTCGCTTTTCTATGGCGCATTGTTTGGCCTCGTCAAGCCATGCCACGGCATCCGATTAAAGCTCAAGCCGCTGGCAACTCCGCCACGCCGCCAACTTACATGCAACTCAAATTAAATGAATTGCTCGACGCGCTCGACAACCCTACCGCCCCCACCGCGCTACGGCAGCAACCCTGCTCTCGACTGCTTGCAGGCAACCGTTTTTTTCTGCGCATTAAAATCATGCTCCAATGGTTTTTGACCAGCTTGAAGAGCTTGTTGCTCGCAAGTTTTTATGTTGCCGCTTGCAGCAAGCAGCCAAGTCAAGTGCCCCTACCACTGCCCCGCTTCCCACTGCCCCCCACCCGTCCCGCTGCCACAGTACAGGGAAGGTACTTAGCTGGGTAAATGAACTATAAAACACTTTGCCAAATAATTTACATGCGTTGCCTGCCATAAACAAAAGCATAACCCTTGATAGCCCGATCGACCGTGCAGCCAGGGTGGGAGTGCTTGGCGCGGGGGCGTGGCAGTCAAGTGGCTGGCAAAACTACACTGAGTTTAATAACTGAGTGATTTACAACACGGCGCACACGCTTTAATATGCCACAAGCTCGCGCGTTGGCTTTAAGTTCGCTCAAATTTAAACCTTATGCGGATTTGTATTTGTTTTAAAGCTGCCGCTGCCGCTGCCGCTGCCACTGCTGCTGCTGCTGCTAACGCCGACTCTGCTTGCATAAAACATCAAACGCTGTGCCAGAACATGAAGGTTCCACTACGTACACCCTAACGTCCCAACCCTACACCTGCAGCACTCCCCCAGCGAAGCGCAAAATCGCATGCTAAACAAATAAAAAGCAGCGAGAGTTAAAAAATACGTTCGAAATAAAATATAGCCCTCGCCCGCCCCGTCTCCCGACTGCCACGCCCACGCCTGGAGTTATGCTCTGATATTTTTGGCATGCTGTGAGTTGTTTCTGCCACTGCCACTGCTGCTGCATGTCGCTCTGCTTTCGGGCGGGGGCAGACGCAATAAAATCGCATAAACAAAAGGCGAGCCCCAAACTTGATTTCCGGTTTCCGCTCAAATGGCGCTCGCGCAGCGCGTTCGTGTGAGAATTGTGTGCAGCCTGCAGCCCAACCAGCAGGCGTGTGTGCAGGTGTGTGTAGGTGTGTGCAGGTGTCTGTATGTGTGTGCGTGTGAGTCCGTGTGTGTGTGTTTTTTTCATATTTTATGATTGACTTCAACTGGCGCGAGTTGAGCAAAAAGAAAGAAATGCGCGCAGTTTGTTATGAAGTGTCGGAATTTGTTATACAAGCTCAGCGCGTTAGTTTGCTCAGATTTACAGCTAGTTTCGCCGCAGGACGCAGGGGGGGAGGAACAGCGAGAGGTGGGGGAGTCCAGCTGCTAATGAGCCAAGCGAGACAGATGAAATTCGCAACGCATGGACAAATAATCAAATGCCAAAGTTAAAACGTGGAAAAATAAAAGAAAATCCACGAACAGTGAATACTGCAGGTTTTCCACACTTGCAGATTATAACATCGAATTTGATTGATTGGCAGTAGATATATCATAGATTCAATCAAATTTATGAAGAGTTTTGTGTAGTAATTCAATTTAAGAAGGCACATGCTTTATAAAAGTTTTTAGTTTCGTGTAAAAACTTTCTACAGACTATTGTTATGAAAGACATAGGTATATTTATTATATATATATATAAATATTTATTATTAATTATGCCATATAATTAATTTATCTTAATATTTTATTTATTTTTTTGGCTGTATGTCACCGCCTTAATTAAATTTATGAATAGTTGTTTTAGTTTCTTCTAGAAACTTTCAACAGAATATTTCTATGAAATATATAGATATATATATATATATTATTAATTATGCCACATCATTAACTTAACTTAATTATTTATATATTATAAGCATTGCTATTTTTGTTTCTGTTTTCTGTAGTAATTAAAAAAAAGTTTTTAGATTCTTGTAGAATCTATAGACAATTACCATTAAAGGTATAGGTATATATTATTAATTATGCCATAATTATTTTAATTTAATTATTTATTTATTATAAGCATTGATTAATTTTGTTTCTTAATTATTTTTTAAATACGCGGGTAAATTTGTCACTTTGCTAAGAATCGATAACCGAATCGATAATCGAATAGTGAATTATCGAAAGTGACGCAAGTGAGAAGGATTAATTGAAACTAAAAATGATTTGAATACAGGAATATCAACATACACAAAAAAAACTAAAACGCAATTGAATAAAATAAAAATAAATAAAGCTTGCTACGACACCTGAGCTGTCTCAGGAGCTCGGGGCCAAATTAATATGCCCACAGGAAGGGTATAAAAACTAGCACAAATTGTGTAAGCAAACAGACGAAAAAGATAGACAGAGAGAGAGAGAGAGAGAGAGAGGAGTTTGGAGCAACGCAAACAAAAGCGGCACATATGCAGTCTAATTGTGATGGACAGCAACACTTTGGGGGCGCCGGGCCGAACTAATGAACGCCTCCAAAGTGCGAGTGGGCTCAATCGGAGTCGTAGTCGAAGGCGGTGGCGGTGGCGGAGACGGAGACGGAGTCGTCCACCCGCAGAGCAGTTCCATGGAGAGCAGAGCCGAGCACTGGCGAGTCGAGTCGCGTCGAGCCGAGTCGAGTCGTGTTGAGCTCTGCAAATGGCCAGACAATGGCCGCAAATCTGCGCCCAAGCAAGCTACACCGCTGCTGTGGCATGTGGCATGTGGCAGTGTCATTTGTCTTGGCTGCTGTTGGGAGGTTGTTGGGGTAGACAGGGCTGCCTTTTCTTCGCTGCGTCCTGTGGCATGCCTCGCGTGTTGTCAGCGCATTACAAAGCAACATGTTCAGCACATTAGCAATGGCAGCTGCTCACTGGAGAGAACTTTAGGCAAACGGGAGGGTGGCGGGTGGTGGGCGTAAGAAGTAGAAGGGGTGTATGAAACACGACTCTTGCCTCTTGTTATTTGTTTAACAATTTTCCATTATGCGTTGCCTGCATGCAATGCCTCCCACTCCTCCACTCTGTCTCTATCTGCCTGCCTCATCCAGGTGAATTTACAATTTGAGTGAAAACAAATAAAAATAAAATAATTCCAGCGCAGCGTGTAAATTAAATTTCAATTCAAGTCGATGGGATAAACTTTCAATTGAAACCAGCCCGCCTAACCCGCACTTATTCTGCACCATTTCACCCCCGGCACAGCCCCGCGGTCAGCCGTCTATAAATATTTAATTACATTTAACCTTTTCCTGACCGCAAAACTTTCGGGACAAGAAAAACGTTGACAAAACTCAAATGAAAACTTCAATTATTCCACGTAAAAAATGCTCTGGCAACAAAATGCTTGACAATGGGCGTGGCACCACAAAATAACAATGTAGGGGTATGGAAAGCGGGTGCGGGTGGGGGTGGGGTGGTGGTGTGGTTGTTACGTTTCCCTTCCGACATTCGCCTGGTCACGATCTCCTGTTTACACGGGACGCACGAAACTCGCTTTGTTTATTAGGCGATGGCCGGAAAACGGGGAGGGCTGGGACTGGGCAACGTGTCTTTGCAGTTGGCCAACTTTGACCTTTTTTCCCTTTTTATTTTTCTTTTTTATTTCGGCCAACAGACTCAGCCTCCCTGCCTGCCTGCCCCTGCCACCGTCGTTTTGTCAACACATGCTTGTTTGTTGATTTGTTTGACTTGCGTGTCGATGATGACACAACACAAAAACACAACGAAAAGTGAGCAAAACCTAAAGGATAAGGCAAACAGAAGCAACAGCAACAGCAAGAACAACAGGAATAACAACAGCAACATCAATAAACCATAGCGAAAGAAGAACAGGAGCAACAGCAGCGAAAGTAGCAGCAAATCGCTAACAAAAACTTTCCGTTCATAAAGTTCGGCAACAAGCGAGTGAACTATTAGGTAAGCAAATAATACTCGACTGTGAAATACTCTGCTACATGCATAGAACAAGTACATATATACATATTGCATATATAGACAGCATAGACACACAAATACAGAGATAAACAGCACAAGACAGAAGTACGTAATGTTGCTGCACTTTGTTTGCTAATTTGCCCATGATTTTGTTGTTAATAAACCAATTTAATTTTTTTATATTTTTAGGAAATAATATATTTGTGTAAATATTTGCTAAATAACAATATGCTAACTTTAGTTTAAACTTAGTTAGGTGACTTTGAAATAGCGAAAACTCTCAAAAATTCACAGAATATTTAAACAATTTGATTAAGTCGTAGATATGTAAAAAAAACTAAGCTAGCATTTTATGAACAAACTATTATTTATTTAAAATTTTAAAGCAGACAAAAGAGCGTCATATACGTGATTATTAAAATCATATTTAAATGTTTTTTGAAAGACAAATAGAGAATTAAGAGAATTAGAGAATTAGAGTAATAATATCAGCTACTAAGTCTTTCTTGCATACACATACACCAACTGTTTATGATTAGTATAACAACCCTATTTCAGTACAGTACAGGGTACAAGCTACAGGGTACAAGCTCTCTTAATAGCCGCGCAGGGTATTCAAATGACACGACAGACTTGGCGACAAAGAATTCTTATAATAATCATAAAAAGGGCAGCTGACGAGCAAGCTGCGCGCTGCATATCGAATGGGCGGGGCTGAACGGGGTTCCCGGGGGCTGGAGGGGCAGGCAGGGGGTTGAGGAGCGAAGCAACCAACTGACCCAAGCGGAAATTGTTGCAAATGTCAGCAGCAATTTTTGTATATTTTGTCTACCTTTTTTTTTATCTTTTGCGTTTTTTTCTTGCGTTGCGTGTTTACTTCACGTTATTTACTGTATTATTTTCGTATTCGGATGCGTATTTGCTGAAGGCAGGAGGCGGGGTATGTCAGTTAACGGCAATTTCGGCACGTAGTTCACACGAGCAGCGAGGTGCAGGCGGAGAAGGAGACGGGCCTGCTGCCTGATGATTTGAGCACACACACACGCACACGGACAGCACCCACGCACAGTCAGGCAGGCAGGCAAGCAGGGAGGGGGCAGCCAGGCAGGATACAGGAAACAGGAAGCGTACGCTTATGGAAATACAATTGAGGGAACGCTTAAATTCAATTGGCGATAAGTAAAAGCGCAACTGCTGCGCAACGATTGCGGAGGCGAAGCGACTGCGAATGGAATAAGTGATGCGAATGTTGTGTGTGGATGCGAAATGATACCAAATTGTATTTAAGGTAAATAAGGAATGCTCAATGCGGGCTAGAGATTTGAATAAGAAGCAAGGCAAAAATAGAGCGCAAGCAGTAAAAAGTGCGCATATGATTTGAGGCAACGCGGCGTATACGCAATTTGGCAATTATGTTAAAGACGACCGCAGCAGGTACCGCTAATTGCTGCAAGCAGTTGCTGATGCTGTCCATAATACGTTTGCATATTGTCGTAAACTAAACAGAGAGAAAGAGAGAGAAAGAAAGAGGCAGACAGAGCGAACTAATGAGCAGTTAAAGCAGGCAAGCAGTTAAAAGGCATTTAATGAGTTGGCAGCACGAGGAAAGCGCAACAGTCGCTGATGATTTGGCGATAAGTCGCGGCGGGAGAGCGAAAGAGAGGGAGAGGGTGTGGTGAGCAACACAAGGTGCTAAATTGTGCCCTAGGATGTAGGCAAGCGAATCGGGTCAAGGGAAATTAATGATGCAGCAGCCCGGCAGGGGCGCGTCAATTTGTGCAACGGTTTCAACTTTCACCTCAGCGAAGTGTTTTGCGGCAACTCTCGCTGAACTCTGCACTTTGGTAATTAAGAGTTATGGCTGCTGGGGGCAGGTGGGCGTGGCAGAAGAACTTATTAATTTTTGCATTATTTAAGCGTGTAATTTATGTGCACAGTTTGCGTTTTTAATTGCATTACACGGCGTGCGGTTAATGCATGTTAAATGCGGCCAATCGAGAAGACAGCAAAAAAGGACAGCAAGATGGCGGGAGAGAGAGAGAGAGAGGCAGAAGGAGAGAGAGAGTGGCAAAGCGAGAGAGGAAAGGTAGAGACAGTATGCTGCACATTATTACAGTGCGGCGCTTTTGTTTAATTAATTGATGCTTAATCAGCGACAGCTGCGTCACAAATATACCAATTACGATGCGCTGCTCTGATTTAAACCAACATAATGATTGGATAGGGAATGATACGAGACAGAGAGAGAGGGGGAAGAATAGAGTGAGATGGGGCACACTTAAGGTGCGCACTTTGCGCAATTAAAGGCGATGGCATCGGCAAGTCAAGCGCCTTTTAATAATTTCATTGAGCGCCAAATTGTCTTGGCCGAAATTGAATAAGGCAGCAACAAAGCGAGCGGAAGTGCTGGCAAAAGGGCAAAGCGTCGCCGCAGACACTAGAGATGTGCGAGCGGGGCAGGCAAGTGGCATGTGGCACGCAGACAGGCTGCCATAGCACAGAGCGAGCTCTCTAGTTGTCTTGGCTTTATTTTCCATTGCTGCTCTTCCTTTCCTGCTCTCTCTCTCTCTCGTGCCTCACTCGTGTCACGCGCACATCTCTAGTGCCGCACACCTTTCTTTTTGCGCCGCATCGCCGCCATTTTTGCCATGTCCCGCACGCCGATTGTGGCCTGGCCGAAATGGCGCCGGCCATGTTGCTTGAGCACTTCCGGTCTGGGCGGGATTAAGCGGGTGATTGGTTTTTATGGCCACATACTTAGGCCACGGACGCCATAAGCCATGTTTAAACTGCACTCGGAATGATTCCTGAAAATGGCTTAAAAGCCTTGTCCAAACGAAGAATAAAAAGAAAAAAAACTCTTTGGCATTTGGGACAGCGCAGGCAGAGGCGCAACATGCAAATGGCAGAGCGGAATACTCAGTTGACATTTCACTTAGCGTGTGTGCGAGTGTGTTGCTGAGTGTGTGGGTGTGTGTGTGTGGGGGGAGTGGGGGGAGGTGTATATGTGTGTGATTCCCCCGGGGGGCCACAGAAAACTTGCTTGTATATTCATTGGGCCAAAAGTTGTTCGCCTTCCACTTTGCCAAACTTCTGCGCGCACTCCTTGTCTCTTCCCCTCTCTCTCTCTCTCTATCTCTCTTTCTCTCTCTTTCTCTCTCTATCTCCCTCTTTCTCTCTCTCTCTCTCTCTCTACTGCCGCTGTCCTTGCTTATTTATTTATAGTCATAGCGTGTGTCAAGACGACAAATAAATTTTTGCACAACAATTTTAGGCAACGTGCCGCCGCCGTGTGGCAAAGCCAAATGTTGCAAAAAAGCAGCAGCAAATGTTGATTTGAATTTGCCACACACAGGCGCAGTGCAGAGGGGTAGGTAGGGGGGAGTACCGAGGCAATTGCATTGCATTTATTTATAAGCAGAGACTCGCGGCGCAGCGCTCCGGAAAATGCGAACTTGCGCTCGGTTCTTTTTCAGTTCGCTCTGACAGCAGACGCCACCTAGCGGTCAGTTTGGCACAAAAGTCAAGTTTATGCTGGGGCAAGCATTTTATTTGCATGCAACAACATGTCAAATGGCAAACTGAAAACCAACTAGGAAATGACAAAGAAAAATGCAACTGACAGCTGAGCGAGACACTCAGAGAGAGAGAGAGAGAGAGAGAGAGAGAGAGAGAGAGAGTGAGAGCGGGACGGGGAGAGCGGAAACGAAGGCCTTGTGACAGCACGCCATTTTGGCACATGGCAATTTCCGCCGAGAGCACATGACAAAAATGTAAAGTTTGCCGAAGGGGCGTGGCTCGGAGTGGGCGGCGGGCGTGTCATAGCGAAGGTAAATTCTTTTTGACCAAACTTTTCTCTGTCTCTCTCTGTCCCACCTCACTCTCTCTCTCTCTCACACTCTCTCGCTGGCAAAAAGTTAAAAGTTTAATTGTGCGCAGCGCTTAAAATGCAACGCTGGACAGGCAGGCAGGGGCAGGGGGCAGGGGGGCGTGGCAAGCTCAACATCTGTGACAAGTTTTATTAAGTTTATTTTATATTTTTGCACAGTGTGCCAGGGGAGGGGCAAGGGGAAAGGGCTTAACGACGTGATGCCACAAACTTGTCGGCAAGCATATTGTGCAGGGGGGGCAGGCGGCGGAAGCAGTGGCAAGGGGCAGCGCTGGCTTTGTTGCACGTTTGATAAAATCAGAGAGAGAGAGTGAGAGAGAAATGCATGTGTTTATGTGCGTGCCACACACATTTATGTGGCAGGTTGCACACACTTGACTGCTCAATGGCCGCTGCAGCTCGAGGCACTTGCAGCACGACGCGACGTCGGGCGACTCTCGAACTCGCTTGTTGGTCACTTAAAGCTGTTGCATGCCCCCTTCAAAACACTTAAACGCAAACGCAGCAAACGAAGCCACATGGCAAGTGGCAAGAGTGGCGTGTGCTGCCCCTGCCACTGCCACTGCCCCTCTCCTTGCCACAGCCTCAGCAGTTGCTGTCGTAGCTTTTTAATTGACTTATCAATATTTCAGGCAGATCAACAGACAGAGATGGCAATAGGCGGCATAAGCAGAGTGAGAGAGAGAGATGCTCTGTCCCCACTCCTCCCCTTTCAGCCACATAATTTACGCTCATTTCGCGCAGCTTTCGCTTGCAACTGTTAATATATATCTGTATTTATTTTGATTAATTTAAGTGACACTCGGATGAGTTATGCCGCATCCTTTGCTGCAAATATTATTCATTTTCATGTACGTCTTTATCTTTCCCCCAACCCCCCTCCCAACGCGCTTCGCACTCGGGACTACAGTTGCCCCAAAAAACTGAAGGCACGAGATTGATGCATTTTTAATGCGCATTTTGGGGCACGAGTTAAATGCAATTTACTGTGGCAAGTGGCAAGTGCTGCAAGGGCTGGGCACGGGGGCAGCGGGAACGGGATTGCCGAATTTAGGCCAAGCTGCTGCTGTTGTTGTTGCCGCGTTTGAAAAATGCAATGGCGCCACAGTTGCAATGGCTGCAAGTCAAGGCGCGGCGAGTGGAGTCTTTAAATAAATGTAGCTGAAATCTACAGTGAGCGTCATAAATATTTGAGTGTGGCAATGGAGGAGGAGCCGGAGGATAAGCACCAGCAGCAGCAGCAACGCTGCAGTCGAAACGAGCATAATCAGGGCAAAGGTTGAGGCCACAGTGGGGTGGCAAGAACAAAAGCAGCGGGAAAAGTGTTATGCATCAAGGATAAAATCAAATTTAACGCATCGCTTGCAGTGTGCAAAGGCTGCCCAAGAAGTGGAGGAGGAGCAGGCAGAGAAAACTCTTCAGCGCTGAATGCGCTCTCAATGTGCCCCGTGCCGCGTTTTCCCCCACCTCCTTGCCTGCTGCCTTGCGTCTTTGGCTTTGAGTTTGTTTGGTTCTACTCGCCTGCTTAAGTAAAGGCCACGTAGCACTTGACATGAGCGGAGACAAACACACACACACACGCGCGCACGCGAGGGACACGCCCACACGCCTACACGCGCAGCATGTGCAATCTCCGGGGTAGCCAAGGCAGAGAGACACGTGCCGTCGGATTACGCCGCGCCTGGCTACGCCGTGGGAAGCCGACGCGATATGAGAAAAAGAAGCTGCGTGAAAAATGTGTAACATAAGACAAGGCGCGTAATCAGAAGTAAGCGCAGACCTCCCCCCCACCATTCCCAATGCCACACTCGCCGACCATGCCCGGCCAGCCCCTTCAGCCCCGAGGACTGCTGCTGCCTTCGTAATATGCCAAAATCGAGCGACAAGTAGGAAAAACGCAGAACGCACGCCCAATTGCAGCTTGCCACACACAGCGAGATGAAAGTGGCAAGTGGCATGTGGCATGTGGCAAGTGGTATTGCGGCTCTGCTTGATGGATGCGTGTCTGCATGTGAGTGCGCGTCTCTCTGTGTGATTGTGGGTAAATACGCGCTCTTGACATTCCGATCATAAATCTGTTTGCTTTGCTTTTATTATACTCACCCCCCCCCCACACTCACACACACACAACCACAAGACTTGGCTTTATTTCTCCCACTGGAGCGACAAAGTTGGCCAAAACAAAGCGAAGCACAAGAAACAGGCAACTCGACTTTGTTTTTATTCAAAAGAAAATCAAGAAGCGAAACAAAACACAGTCTGTGGAATGAGCGTATGCGAATACCAATTTATCGATATATTTATGCCATTTTGCCACACTGCCAACTAGTGTTTGAATGAACTTTTGAAATGTTCTTTATTTCTTTTTCTTTAATCAAATTTTAAAGAATTGTAGGTTTGAGATTTGATTACTTTTATAAATGAGTTAACAATCAAATCTTAAATTCAAGTTCAACATGAATCGAATTGTTTTATGCTAATATTACTTCAGTAATTTCTATTTATATATCTGATTCATAAACGAACAATTCATTAGCAAAAAAACTGTTTCCTTTATGGTATGCTAAGGAATTGAGTTCAATAAATGTTCTATTTATCCCGAAGTTTGTTAACTAAAGTCTTCCCTTCTTGAGTATAATCCTCCAAGACAGGTTGAGTGTACCTTAATCTTTTTCTAGGCTTGCTCGATTAAATGAGATAAAAAAAATAAATATGAAGCTCATTAGATATTTATAATATGTCAGTATTATATCTGACATATCTGACTCAGAAAAAGCTACATATAGTATTGTTTGCAAAGCTTATCGATTGAACTTATCGATTTACTTATCGTTTTTCACGCCTTTAAACACTGCTCTCCTTCTATTTATGTTAGCCTTTTAGATTATCGATTTCTAGTCTCTTAATTAAACTTGCCACAATTTGTGGCACTTACCTCTTCCTCATTGCTGGCGGTGTTCACCGAGTCCATGCTCTGCGACAGTCCCAGCGGTGCGAGTGCCATCTGATTCTCCATTATGCTGCCTGTTGTTGCTGCTGCTGCTGCTGCTGTTGCTAGTGTTGTGTTGTTGTTGTTGCTGTCACTGATTGCTGCTGTTGCTGCGCTGGCGCTGCCTGCTGGCGATGGAGTTGTCGGTGCCGAAACGGACGCTGATTCGTGCGACTGCGACTCGTGCGTGGAGCTGCCTGGCGAGTTGCTGTTGGTGGCTGCTGCTGCTGCTGCTGTTGCCCCTGTTGCTGCTGTGGTTGTTGCTGCTGTGGCGACACTCAGTACGCCAGTTGTGCTGCTGCTGCTGCTCGCAACTGTTGTTACTGCCGACGTGCTGCTGCTAACGCTCTGCTGCTGCTGCTGCTGCTGTTGTTGCTGCTGCTGATGGTGCTGCTTGTTGCTGTTGTTGCTCAGCACAATGTGTTGCTGCTGTTGAGGTGCGTACGCAGTGTGGGCGTGTCGTAGCTGATAGCCGCTGTAGTGGCCCGCTGCCTGCTGCTGTTGCTGTTGCTGCTGCTGCTGCAGCACCGCCACGTGCTGCTGCTGTTGCTGGTGTGCGGCTGCAGCTGCAACGGCCGAGTGCTGTAGGTGCTGGTTGAGTAGAGCCGCAGCGGCGGCCGCCTGATTGAACTGCACCAAGCGCTGCTGCTGCTGCTGCTGTTGCTGCGCTTGCTGCTGCTGGTGTTGCTGGTAGGCGACTTGCTGTTGCTGCTGCGCTTGCTGCTGCTGCTGCTGGTGATGTGCGGCAACGGCGGCCGCAAACTGTGTGGGATGCGCGAAACTCAGTTGGTGTCCCTTGAGCGCTGCTGCTGCGGCGGCGGCTGCGGCTGCGGCGGCTGCTGCTGCCGGCGAGCTGGCGTATTGCAGATGGGCAGCTGGGGCGACGGCGGCTGCGGGCACGGACACGGGCACGGGCACGGACACGGGCAGCACCGAAACGGCGGCGGCGCACTGGCGCTTGGGCGACGGCGACAACACCTGTGGGGCACTCGCTGGCGTTTGCGGCAGCGTCGGCCTGCGTTTAATCGCAATCGACGAAATGGTGATGGCTTTTTCGAACACTTCCCGCTGGTGTTGTTGTTTTTGTTGTTGTAGTTGCTGCTGCTGCTGTAGTTGCTGCTGCTGCTGTTGTGTGCTGGGAACTGTGGATGGCGTTGTCAGCGTCGGAGTTGGCGTCGTCGTCGTCTCTGCGGGCAGCAGTTGCAGTTGCGGTTCGGCGATGTGGAGCAGATGGTGATGGCTGCCCAACAGGTTCTGGTTCTGGTAGTTGGCTATGTTGGCGACTCAGTTAACCTGCAAGCAAACAGAGACAGAGAGCGAGAGTTAGAAAACAGTGTTGCACAGTGTTATCAAATCAAAACCGTGTTGTACAGCGATATTAGCTTGCGCTATTGTCGCCTGTCAATATGGTCAAAATACTTGTGATTCAACTCAGCATAATGCGAATGCTTGCACTTGACAGGGGGCGTGGGGAGCTGGGAAGGTTATGCCGTGGTACACGCTGCATAATTCAAGTGTAAACACAATAGGAATACAAGAAAACACACGCAGCGCTCACACAGTGAGAGAAATTCGAGTGCGGAAACTCTAAAGAACGCTCAAGTACTTGAGATGCAGCATTATGTTTCCAAGTGCGCGTGAAGAGGTTGGTCGAGAGGGCCAATGCAATCGATTCCAGTTTCAAGACATTTCCGATAACTTAAAACCGGGCAGCAGGGTTACGCTATTTAAGGTCATAGTTTTAAAAAAATAACTGTCTTCAACTATGCCTAACACACTGAAGTTGACACTTGTGACCCTGTACACCCTATAAAATCATTAAAACAAGTCGGAAAGGCTACAGTCGGATGGACAGACGGACATGGCTATATCGATGGCTGCTTATGCTGATTCAGAATATATATACATTATGGGGTTGGAGATGTCTCCTTGTGCCTGTTACAAACCTTTTCGGTTGGCACAAAGCTATAATACCCTTCTACTCTACGAGTAGAGGGTATAAAAATGTATAGAACGAAAACCATTGTAATTCAAAATGTATATCACGTTGGCTATGCAAACGGAATCTCCACATGCCTAAGGAATCCCCCCAATTTTAGTCAGTTTGAACAATTCCTCTCTAGTTTCTCATAAAAATTTGTAGTTCGATGAAGTTAAACTTTCTCAAAAAAAAAAAAAAAAAAAAAAAAATTTAAAAAAATAAGGATTCCCCTCCCAACACACGCAAACATTAAGTTCAAATCAAATTTAAACAACTAAAATAAATATCCAAATGCAAAGTATGCCAATAATTCCTTTCTAATTAAAATATCTAATAACTAGGACTTCCTCCTCCCAGTCTACACGCAATACGTTCGCCGATCGCCGCTGCAATGAACTAAACGCTGCATCACTATATTTATCCCTGTGCATAGAAGAGGAGGAGGCATTTGCCGCCATCATGAATACACGAACAAAACGCTGATTGTAGTTCAAACCCAAATACACCCATATTCGCACACACCCATATTCGCACACACCCATATTCGCACACCTATATTCGCACACACCCATACTAGCATACACCCGTACTCGTAAATAGACACTCACACACTCGTTAGTCTTAAGCAGAATATTTTTGTATTAGGTTAAGCGTAAAGTGTAACTTAAATAAATCGACTGAAATGTGTATTTTATGATTTTATTTTTGTATTAAAAACAATTCGAAAAGGCTACTGTGATATACCCGCACATAATTAAAAAAGAAAGTTGCCTGCTGCTGGAGTTGAACTTGGGAACTAACATTAGAAAGAACCGACATAGACACATGGTCACAAGGCACTACTATTTCCTGAATATCTTCCTTATTTACCGGCCGGTCTTATTGAAACTTTCGCAAAACGTCCGCAGGGTGTATTAGAAATAATTGCTGTAAAGCTATATTTGCAGCTACAATCGATTTTTTTTTTCGATTTATGGGTGGTGAAAATCCAAAATAAACTTGATGTGCATGCAGAAATAACACATACTGTTCCCAAATTTGATAGCTCTAGCTCTTATAATAGCTGAGATCTAGGTTTTCATACGGACGGACAGACAGACAGACAGACAGACAGACGGACATGGCTATATCGACCTGGCTGTTCATGCTGATTCAGAATATATATTATGGGGTCGGAGATGTCTCCTTCTGAATAAAAATGTATAAGCGAAAACCTTTGTAATTCAAAACGTATATCACGTTGGCTATGCAAACGGAATCTCCATATGCCTACGGAATCCCCCCAATTTTAGCCAGTTTCAACATTTCGTCTCTAGATTCTCATCAAAATTCGTAGATCGATAAAAGTTACATTTTCTCAAAAAAAAAAAAAAAAAAAAAAAAAAAAATATAAAAAATTACGAATCCACCCCCAAAACATTAAGTACAAATCAAATTTAAACAAAACTAAAATAAATATCCAAGTGCAAAGTATGCCAATAATTCCTTTCCAATTAAAATATCTAATAACTAGGACTTCCTCCTCTCAGTCTACACGCAATATGTTTGTCGATCGCCGCTGCAATAAACTAAACGTTGCATCACTATATTTATCCCTGTGATTAGAAGAGAAGGAGGCATTTGCCGCCATCATGAATACACGCAAAAAACGCTGATTGTAGTTCAAACCCAAATACACACACCTATATTCGCACACACATATTCGCACACACCCATATTCGCACACACCCATACTCGCACACACCCGTACTCGCACATAGACACTCACACACTCGTTAGTCTTAAGCAGAATATTTTTGTATTAGGTTAAGCGTAAAGTGTAACTTAAATAAATCGACCGTGATATACCCGCTACAGCTCTTCGGAAAAACGTGCCAAATGTGAACAATGCATTCTTGCTTTTTATTTCTTTCCATCTCTAATTTGTTATGCCTATGCAAGTTCCACTCGATTCTTATTGGATGTTGCCTTTTGCTTTTATTACTTTGCAGTTGTAACTCAGGCGAGGGCTTTAAATTATGCATGTGTGAAAGAGACGCCTATACATATTTGGTGCCTCACAATACATCTCAACATGTCTAATCAGATTTGTCGTTTGTTTTTTGCATTGCTGCTCCATGTCTCTTTCGATTCTAAGTGGCTTTAAATATACTAAAAATCTACAAACTATATATATAGCTAAGCAAATGTAGTTATATTGTCTGATACGATACTTATTTTAGCTGCTTAGTCAAACATTTAGTTTGTCTGCTGAATTCAAGATTGGTTCCCTTAGCGCGTTCCCCCGGGTTAGCAAACTAGACTGGCTCCTTTCATGCGTGAGCTGGAGCAGGAGACGTCTTAATTGTATCAAAATAAACGTCGCAAGAACGAACAAAGAACACGCTTGTAAATCAAGAGTGGAAAAGAGAAAGAAAGGGCGCACGGGCGACAGAGAAAAGAATAGAAAATGCAAATTGTGTGGGTCAGTTGTGTCTGAAGCGAGCCTCTGTTTCTGTTTCTGTTTTTGTTTCTCTCTGTGCATTTTGTGTTTCGCTTTCGGTTATCGTAGGGAGGCATCGGCGCGGAAGCAGCTGCTGGAAACTTCATTGCGGCGTTGCGGCCCCACCTCTGCCCCTGGCTCTACCTCTCGCACACTCTGTACCCGCTGCTCTTCACATCCTACGAGTAGCAAGAAAAGAATCTGAATACAGTTGAATACAACCGCAAGGCAAACAAACCGACAAATAAACACAGACAGCTAGACAACAAGATAGAGAATCGAACTCTCACACATATGCATACTCACACTCATATTCACACTCATTCTCACACTCACACACAGGGTCGAGTGTGGTCTGAAACAACTTGAAAATTGAGCTGACAACAAACCGAAATTGTATTACAAACGTTTGCTGCGAATATATGCACATAACTAAAGCTCGGATCCCGGCGAGAGATATCATAGAGATATCGCGTACAATATATGCACATATTTGAGTACAAAGCTCGATACTCGAGCAACTGAGGAACAGTCGAACAGGGCCATGAATGCGGATTATAATGGCGCCAGCTCGGGGCCGTCCCCCGGCGCCAAGGACAGGACGACAAGCAGCGCCTTTTCGATTCTGTCGCCATTGTATCTCGCGTTGTAACTGAATATCTACTCCATTTATGCATAAGTGTAGCTGTGTATCTATGTGTCTGTGTTGTGTGTGTGTGTATCTTAGATGCGAGCTATCGCCAGCTGCTTTGCACATGACAGATTATGCAGAGAATTCGTGTGGCGGGAGGCGTGTGGCATGCCACAGCAGCAACAGCTTGGCGGCGTTTAAGCTCTTGCCCCCAAATATTTGTGGCAACTCTCGCTCGAACATGGCATGGGGCAGCCAAGTGAAGCAACACTTCAGCTAATTGCACACAGCCGCCCGCTCCCATCATAATTCAAATTTATTAATATCGATTGCTCCTTTGGGCAAGTCCTTTTCCCATGCCCATACCGCTTGATTTATAATTAATACAAATGCAAAAACAACCGCAAAATATGAGCAATATTTAAATAAGCTATTGTGCTTTGGATTTATGCACGTAAATTGCGGCGAATTGCCAATGCACCATGTTTATATTAATAGACACACAGTGCGTATACGCAATGCGCGCGGCAATTAACGATGGGCGCAATTGGGCAAAAAGCAGGCAAGTGAATTTGAATTTATATATGACTTTGGTTTGAAAATAATTTGTTTTAATATAGAAATGGAAATATGACGTATATTTAATATGATAATCATTTATTATATCTTGTTTGTTTGTGATATTTAATTAATTTAGATGATATTATTTAATTTGATCATATTAATAATTATAGTTTTATGAATTGCATCATATATTAGTCTGTTTGCTCAGTCTTTCTTTGCCTGCTTAGGTCATTAAGTAATAGAAACACTTGAGAGTATATAATTCATAAATATGCGATGATCTAGTCGATCTGTAGGGAAACTCCGCTAACAATTTCAAATTACCAAATTGATGTTATCAATATTTTCACTTAATTCAAAATCACATACAGATTTGACAGTACACTCATAAATACAACATACTAGTATACGTGTATCTGATGACGATTATATTTATTGCTGCTTGCAGAGCAATAAATCTCTCGCTTTCTAAGCTCTTCAAGAACAGTCCGCACGCAGCGGAATTTCCATAAATTTATGCCTCAAAATCCACATTTACTTTACAAATATTTTTCCATTGCAAATTAGTTGCAGTTGCTGAGTTGGGTGTGCGTGTGTGTGCCTCTGTGTGTGTGTTAAATTTGCACAGCAACGCTAAAACAACAACAACAATGGGAATAACAAAAAAGCAACTGCGTTACAAATTCTAACAACAAAAGCGCTGGCGGCAACAATAATGACGCTGCCATTGTCGTTTGTCTGCCATGGAAATTAGTCAGTAAAAATTCAAAAGTATAGCGCAGCAACAACAACAACAACAACTTAAAAAAACAACAATTACAACAACTGGCCATAAATATTGCTAATGAATTTCCCGCACGCTGTGTTGAGCTCACAACAAAGTCGCGTCCCCCTAATCGACTTCCATTTTGCATTGTTTTTCGTCTGTTTTTTACATTTTTCTTTGCTTCTCTTGTTTTTCGTGGATGAAGTAGAGAGAGAGAGAGAGGGAGAGAGAAAAAAACACTGGAACGGAAGTTGCGCGCGCGTTTTTTTACGGATGCTGACATAGAGTAAATATAATTAAATATAATTTCTATAATGACAAATCTTTTGTGGCACGCAGAGCCCGCGACAGAACCCACTGTAGTACTAAATTTTGAAATTGGGATCAGCATGGCTTACTTACTTAGTTGAGACTTGGCCTGACGTTTCGAATTTGGGGCTGCCCTTGATTGACCATAATTGCCACACGATTCGGGAAATTGGGTCTGACACGCCCACTACCTACAAACTGTTCGTCTCCTTGCCTCGGCGCATTATGCAAATCAACGTCTAAACTGGCCAACTCAGGTAGATCTATTGTAATAGATACGCTGGGTAACGCTAGCACGCTAATCCATGCACGCCCACGTACCGCACTCCATCATGATGATGACGACGACGATGAGATTGCTCGAAACAAGTTTCTCAGCTGCTGCTGCTGCCATAAAAATAAAGATGATTTTGGCTCGCTGATCGCGGATCACTTGTCAGCAATTTCAGGCAACTAACAACCGACAATTGTCAATTGCAACAGCAACAACAGCAACAGCAACCATGACAATTAGCATTGCAAATGTCGTCAGATAAACGCAAGTGGCGTAAGTAACCACCCACGTGATCAGGCTGCTCCCCAGTCCCTTTCCCCTACCTCGTCTAGCTAGTTTTTTGCCTATCTCCAAATTGGAGGCGAATTGCCCAGAGCGGGAGATGGCAACGCCCAGTAGTGGCTAAGATCGCTCAGAGTGGTCTTGGCCATATACGCTGGCGTCGTACATTATTGTTGCGCATCATAATTAATAATTAATAAGCCAGGCCATCTTTATGCACACTGTAGGAGTAGCTACGCTTTCCGGGCTGAGCGACATAGTCGGGACTGCAAGTAAAACTAATGCTCCAATTTGTATGATTGTTACCAAGTGTTTCAGGCGCAAACTCTTTTAAAAAGTGATGTTAAATCTTTTAAAAACAAACGATAATAAATTAAAGCAATCGTTGTATAAAATAAGTTATTAAACCATCGATAGTTTCGATTGTGCAAAGATGGTTTTACAGCCTCGCTAAGCATTAATCGCAAATGGATCTAAGCTGATTGTAGTGCATCGCAGCGTCGGCTTGCTGACAATTTTCGTCTCGATGTTTGCTTTGCTTTGTTGCTGCCTCAATTCGACTCAGCTGAGTTGAGCTTGGCGTGCTTAGGTGCGCATATTTAATATGACATGCTTAAGAAACACATTTTATTTTTACAACTCGGGCATGCTCCAATTCTCATTCTCTCACCCGCTCTCCCTCTCTCTCTGTCTCCGTTTCTCTCGGCTTGCGACTGTGTGGCAGCCACGCCGAGTGGCATCCACGAGCACGAGTAGCACTCGAGCAACTTGTGTCTACAAGATAGTTTGCGTTTTGCTACCAAAAGTTCTGGCAACGTGACTTGCCGCCCGCCCGCCCGCCTGCCTGGCCACCCCCTTTTGCCCGCCTGCCTGCCGCCTTACGCCAGCTGCGCCGCGCCCCCCTTCTCGCCCTACTGCTCGTTGAGCCTGAGCGTTTTTTGAAAATTACAAAATCCATTAAGTTGCTTGCACGCAACTTAAACATAAATCCATCATACGCCATGTAGCACACACACACACAAACACACACACGCATACACAGAGAGCGAGGGTAGTGCGCCACGCCCCGCCACTGCCGCCCCCAAGAGCGCCTTCTCCACCTTCGCTGCCGGTTTTATTATCCACGGCATATTCAATGCACAAACATTCAGACACTCGACTAGGTAAGTAGGTTGAGCCCCATTCTACGTCTCAGTCTTGCCTGCTCCCTTTTCTCCCCTCTTCCCTCTCTGTCTCTGCGCTCTTTCATTCTGCTTGTTATTTCACTTGGTCTTTTGGCGTCTCGCAGGGCTTTCTATTTAATTTCCCAGCTAGCTGCAAACTTCTGGGCTCAATCAGGCATTGACTTTGACTTCTTTCCGACTCGCACACACACATATGAAGTTCTCTGTATGTATGCATACTACTGTGTCTCTGCATTACTTTCTGAACTTCCCATTTCGTTGGGCTGTCGACTTTCAAATACGCCGCTTGCAATCAATAAATGATGAAAAGATAGTTCAGTTCAGTTCGCGTTCTCTCGACGCCATCAATCTCATTTACTGCGCTTCCGTTGGTCTAATGCACATGGCAGGCGGGCTCGCGAGAAGCTGGGGAGCAGATTAGAGAGAGAGAGCGAGAGATACTGCATTCCTATAGAAGGAAAGATACTACATCCCTATGGGAAGATACAAGACCTTTGCCCGTCAAAACAATCGATACCTGCGATTCTACGTTCGATAACCAGGTTGTTGATCGATTTGCATGTATCTTTCTGACTTATCTATCGAATAGATAAATAAATTTGCCTATTACAGTTACCTAGTCGAGTGTGCGAGCCATAAATTATGCTGTAGATACACAGATCAGATATAGATACAGCTAAAGATACAGATAGGCAGACGAACGTGCTCACTCACGGCAATTGTGGCCATTAATGTAATAGACAACAGCCGAAAACAAAGACAGAGAGATGAAAGAGAGGAGAGAGAGATGGAGGAAGAGATGTGTGAAAGATGTGAAAATGTAAAACTCATGCAAAGATTGAATGAAAGATTCGAATGGAACGAGCGAGCGAGCGAGCGAGCTGTGTGCGAAACTAGTTCAAAAGTTCAAGCGAACATGAAGATTGAAGCAAAGACCGAAGACTGCAGACTGTGGAAGACAGAATGAAGCTTGATTTGAAGCCAGAGGAGAAAGGTAGCCAAAAAGCAGCGGTAACTGCTGTTTATACCCTGTAATTGATGCAGACAATGAGCGTATTCGCTTGGCACTTGAGTTAGCCTAAGACAGGTTGCTTCTGCCAGTTCTGCCTCAGCTCTACAGGGCATAGCTGCGTCGTCTGACTATAAATAGCCCTAGCTTCAATGGCAATCATATCAAGCTCGAACCAATCCAGTTTCGATTGTCCCCAAATGCGCGGGCAGCCAATGGGGGGCGAGGGCGTTAGGGAGGCGGCGCAGCTTCAATCAGCCTTGGGTAAGCTTCTCCGACAATCGCTTCAATTGCCGTTTTGTGGTTTATATATTGTTATGGCGTATTGTGTACCGCATTTGCTATGCTTTCCCATGGCCTCCACTCGTGCTCGTCCAGCTCTGGCAGCGACCGCAAGAGGGTCGCACGCTTGTTGTGTGCAGCGTCGCCGTCGCCGTCGCCGCGTCGTTTGTTACTGAAATGTGGTCGATTTTGTCATTGATTTTCCTGTTTATGTTGCTTGCATCAAATGCAACTGCGGCATCATTGAGCTAACCATATGACAGACTATCAGCAGCACCAACAAAACAATTCCGCCAGCTGTCAAGCAGTTGCCACGCCCCCCATTCGCCCCATGCATGGTATGCGGCACCTCCTGGCGAACGGACTGCGAGCCCCCATTAAAACAGAGTGTGCTCCATTAGCATTCGCAATTAATTCTCATCTGATTCTCTCGCTCTCTCTCTCTCTCTCTCGGCAAATTTGTACAAATTTCGGAGTCAACGCGACGCACTGGGATATATCAAAATTCAACAGCAGTCCCTCACGCAGACACATACGGAGTATGCTATATACCCTGTAAAAAAACAATTGCGAAGGGTAGGAAGCGCGTGGCACGAGCTGAGCTCATGCTTGCTCATGTTTTTGCATCAAAATCATTGAAACTAGCGATTCAAGCGAATTTCAGGCACAATCTTCTTAAAACATTGTTTAAAAATACTTTAAAATTCATCCATAAAATACCCATTACCATATAGACATGGGATATCTTGAGATAGGCTTTGTGGTATATAAAATAAACATTTCCATTCGCACTGTTTGTTTCACAATTGTTACACCTCATTATTATAACTAATAGTTTAGTACAGAGCATCTCTCAGTCCGGCAACTGCGCGAGCATATGTTTCCTTCTCGTTCTCTGTCAGTTCGCTTTGTTATTCCTCCAACTGAGATTAATTAATGTTAATTTTGCATAATTAAACAGAGAGAAAGGCCAACAGCAAAACAACTTGCCAAAGCCGGACGGGGGAATAGGACATAGGCGAAGCAGGCGGCAAGCGGAAGAGAGAGAGTGAGAGAGAGAGAGAGAGGGAGAGGGAAACTGGTGGCAACTTTGAGGCGCCTGAGGTGCTGAGGTTCAGTGTCAAGGGTCAGGTCAGTTGCTTTCAATTAAATCTCTTGCAATGCCGCCTCGAAGTGCTTTATGAGTGTTTCCTGTTTGAGAAGTCTCTGTTTTATTTTGTCGACTGACGACATGGAAAAGCTTTTTTGGATGACAGCCCGAGACTGTCAACTCTTGTAGGTGATACCCAGATGAACAGTAAATCTCGCACTCTCACTCGATCTTGAACTGTAAGCAGGGAGTAGGGTGGGGGGGGGGGGCAGGGTTGTGGTCATTGCGACATTACGATTCGATCCAATTAAAATTGCAACATTCGAAAACCTTTTTGGCAGCACAATGTGTCCGCCCAGACAAGTGACAGCGTCAACCAGAGCTGTCAACTCGTCTCTCAATTATTTGCATAAACAGAAGGCTAGTGACAACAACAACCCTGTCTTTCTATCGATATAAACCAGTTGAACACTTTGTGGCTTTCCCTTGCCACCCTGGCCTCTTTGCATTTACTTAACTTTGTTACTTCTTGTAGAGACTAAAATGAATTTCTCATGAGATTTGCCAAGGGACTCGCAAGCAATTTTCATCATCACAAGGAAAACGCATGAACACCAACACACACACACACATACACACACATTTTCCATTTGTTTTTCACAATATTTATCGTATTGTGCTGCATTTTATTGTGAACTTGGCAAATTGTTGCAGTTGTTTGCGTATCAATCTTTAATAGATTTCATAATAGGCCAGCTCGAGTGCAAAATTCGCATAAATCAAACTGGAAATATCTTCTGCATAATGGGTGCCTACGAGGAAAAGCTATTGTTTAAATTAATTAAAAATTTAAAAGCAGTTTTTAATAGTTTTTGTGTTTAAGGCAGAGAATTTGTCGTAGTTTTACACATTATACCATCAAAATTTAAGTTGTGAAACGAACTACATTAATTACAGCTTAAATGTCGGTATGAACACATAAATCTCAAGAATTATAAGAACTCGAGCCACCATTAGTTACTCGAATGTATTGCAGTATCTTTAAGTTTGTTTTAGAACTCAGCCACGCCCCTTATGCCCTCGTAAATCGATAAAAATCGAATTGAAAGGACAATTTCCAGACGAGAATGTTCGTTTATGCTGTGTTTAATAAAGATTACCACAGCAATACTACCAGTACTTGCCAGTAGTTATACTAGTATTATTCTCCATTTAGAAAGCTTGCAAAGAGTTGACACGAAGGAAAAAAGACGAGCAGCAGGTGCTGCCGAATTCGTGAGGCTTAACGGATTAAAACAATCCAAGGCAATTGAAGAATCAGCAAAGTGTTCTCAAAAAGAAAAGAGCAATTCTTCAGTTTGTAGTGGAACTCGACAGCGCGTTGAAAACTTGAGGAGGAAGAGGGGGTTTTGGAGAGGACTGAGGAGGAGGCGGAGGCTGTGGAAATTGCGTCAAATTAAGCGCAACGTGCGTGTGCCACGTTCGTCTGTCAGTTGTCTTCGCTGCTGTCTCGCTCGCTCGCTCACGCTCCATCTTCATCTCTATCTTTTTCTGCCTCTTGTTCTACTCATCGCGCTGTTCAACCGGTCGCTACCCCCCCGCTGTGCCCCGCTTGATCTATCACTCGGGATGATGTCATTAATTAATGTGAATGAGTTCAGTATGATGTCAATTAGCTGCGGAAAGCGCACTTGACGGGCACTACACTGCACAAAATTGATGTAGTTGTTTAAGGCACGGCCCACACACACACGCACATGACGCTTCCCTCTCCCCCCGTTCCACTCTCTCACTCTTTCCTATATTTTATGAGCACTCACAATTGAGCTGCCTGCACAGTGGGAACGTGGAATCTGTGCATCTTGAACAGCTGCCACTTCCCTCGTCCATCCCAACTGTCCGCCCGTCCGGCTCTCTGTCCGTTGAGGCTGCCGCTCGCTTAGTTGGGATCCACAAAAGTTGGAAGGTTTATCTTAATATCCAAAAGCGCACAAACTTCTGTTCCAAGTGCTCAACAATAGTTAAGGCAGAGTCGAAGAAAAAACTCGACCCGAGACAGAGAATAACGATAGAACGATTGAACGACGGACAGTCACCCTGTAAATCTTGTGAATATACAAACTACATAGAACTGCTTTCTTTTTCTTCGTAACTTCTTTTTCTTCTTTCATTTCGACTCTTCAAACTGCTCTCTTTGCATCTGGCATAGCCCTTGCACGTGGTCTGCCTTTGCAGGGTATTAAACTAAGCGCAGTCATTAAAACAGACATTGGCCACGCCCACATTAACGCCCAATGCAAGACAATACAATACACAACAGCTGACGCAGCAACAACAAAGTGGGCGAAAAACTAAAAGAAAATTATTATAATAAGTAAATGCAATAAAATGAAAATCCAACTGGGAAATTCGGTTTGATTTATTGTTGTTGTGCCTTACTTAGACCGAGTGGAAAAGCAGCGGGAGAGAGAGAAACTAAAGAAAAGCAGAGAAAGAGAGAGAAAAGAAAAGCAGCAGGCAGCATTATGCAGATAAAAGACAAAAGTTTTGATGCGTCGAAGGGATTCGAACGAGCCAGGGGGGGCCGCAGCAGGTGGCAAATTGCTGGGAGGCTAATCTGCCACGCCCCCTGCGCAACGACTCCCCAAAGCAACCGTTACTTACACATGCCCCGCTGAAAGTGCTCGAGTCGTACGTACCTGCAAGTAAAAAGAGAAAAAGAAAGAGAGAACACAATGAGAACACGCTCGATTCGGGCTGGCAAAAAAAAACGTATAAATCTTAAAGTCGATTTTCAATTGCAGTGAAAGATACTTTCAACTGCAGATACAGACAGAACACACACAGATACAGTACAAGATTTATTGAAATCAGAAGAGCACAGACTGGGGCAGCATTGGAAAGTCTATTTAGAAACTACGACTGGGGCAACTGGCAGGCGTCTAAGCAGATTACAATTCTTATAGACAAGTTCGTCTTGGCTTTTTTCAAGCCCAATTGTTGCTACACATTACTGATGAATGATTGTTGCTGTTTGCTCTGGGCGAAAGGCGAAATCATTTTAGCAAAATAGAAACAATTTCTGTGGTCAGCATGAGGTTTGGTGGTTTCGCAAAAGTCGCAGCCTTTCACCGAACAACGAACATGATCGAAAATTTTTTCCATTTTTTGCTCTCTCCCTTTTTTCAATCCAAAACTGCCCCGGACTGTGCTACATTGACGTACTGCCTGAAGTCTGTAGATTGAATTGAAGACTATGTGGCTGAAACTGTAGGATCTTTGAACATCAACTGCGATCTGATAGCATATTTAATTTGATGTTTATCTACAACACACCCACTCTCGCTTTCTCTCTCTCTTCAACTTTTTGCCAGTCTTTTTCTGCCTTTACTCTTCCCTTTCCTTTCCTAATCTCCTTGTTTACTCTTCACGCGATCGTTGAGCTGCTCAGCTGCAGAGAAATAGTACAAATTGTTCGCTTTATCCAATCCCTAGCTATAGTTGATCTACCTTCTCTCTCCCCCTCTCTCTCACTCTCTATCTCTATCTCTGTCTGGCAACTACTGCAATCGCTATAAGTTTTATATGATCTAGTATGCATGTCGTAAGCTAAATTGCAACTGCTCCATTCGTTTATTTGGTTAGTTCAGGCTGCGCTGCTGCTAATGATGTGCAAATAGTCGAGCCGAGCGAGTGCAGCCCTCACAACCGAAAAACGAGTATACTTTATAGAGATATATACACACTGTGGGTGTGCGGGTGTGTCTGGGTGTGTGTGTGTGTGTGTGTGTGTGAGTGTAATGAGACACAGCGCACAGGCCTGACAATTGAAGCTCGACCCATGAGCAACGGAACGAGGCTGAGACTCCTCAATTAGCTTATGGTTAGCACGTACAGAGCGAGAGAGACAGGGAGGGAGAGAGACAACCCCTTCGCTTAGGGGCAGCTATGCTACCCTATACCCTATCTGCTACCCTTCCCCCTGCAGCCCTTCCCTACGCCCTGCGCCACATCCTTTTGTTGGCAGTTCCGTGTTTTATTTCTGCTTTTCTGCTTTTTTCTTCGTTTATTTACACATGCTAAAGAGCTGCCTGGGTGTGGTGTGGAGTGCGGTGTGGAGTGCGGTGTGGGGTGTGGTGTTGCAGGTGGTTGCCGGGCGGGGGTTGCAAGTCTCGGATTACATGTGGGCACCTCCCCTTTTGCGCCTCAATCTGAGCGCGACGAAGCGACGCGACCGCGTCGCCGTCTCCGTCTCCGTCGCCGACTCGTCTCGTTTATTTGCTAAGGCTAAAGACTCAAACGGGTTGCTGCTGCTGTTGCCGCTGCTGTTGTTGTTGCTGCTGCTGCTGCCGCTGCTGTTGCTGTGGCAGCGACGAAGCCAGCGACATGTGTGTGACGAAAGGGTGCGGTGCCGATTACAACAACAGCAACAGCAACACGGCAGCAACAACAGTCGGCACGGAAGTGGTTTTGATTTAATGCCAAGATGCCGCCGCCGCGACGACGCTGCTGCCGTCGCATGTTGCAAGGCACAAAGCAACAACAGCTGCTCGCTGCTTGCCACGCAGGTGACGACAGGTAGTAGCTGCGCGAAGAGATGCCTCAAAGGCGGCGCGAAAAAGAATTCGACGGCAAATCACAGCAAACACAGCGCAGTGTAGGAGAGTGTAAACAGGTGGCACGAGGTCGCACAGTGTATTTGAGTTGAGCTGAGTCTACATGAATATTTGTGCAGTTCTTCCAAGTAGAAAAGAACCTGTGTAAACTAAACTAATCCTAGCTTTCTATATGAAAATTTGTACAATACATAATAATGAACACGATTTTCGACAATCGATAAAGTTATCGAAGTTATCCATCAACATACGAAATTAAATTCGTCTATTATATAGACGATGTAACCCATGTTAGTTAAGCTAATTTGGTATTTTTTATACAAAAATCTATTCTTATTTTACTGCTCTCAAAAATCGATATAGTTATCGAAGGTTCCCTTTACACACAACGTTAATTTCGTATATATTCTTGTGGAGTTTTTGAAATATGTTGAATTTAATAATTTATGTATTTTTCTTTGTGGAGTTTTTGAAATAGGTAGAATGTTACCCAAGTTTACTAGTTTAATTCTATTATTTATTTTTAGAAATCACATACATTCTTGTGAGTATTAATAATCGATAAGGTTATCGAACATTTTTTTAAATCTAAGCCTCAATTTCGTCTATTTTTGTAGAAGCCATGTTAAGGTTCTAAGGTTCTTCAATTTAATTTAATTTGATTACGTATATTTCGTTCTCTTCAAATAGTTACGAAATTACCCATGTCACTTAAATAATAAAGTTATCCTATTTACCAATACTTTCTATACTCTACCCACAATACATTCTACTGTAATCGATAAACTTATCGATTTAAGACGTTAATTTCGCGTATTTCTTTCTGTCACACTTCATCTATCTATCCGCTCGACAACTCAATCAAAATCGTTACACCACTTGCCCTGCCTGCTCTGCCCATGAACCCCCCACCACCTTGATTTAATTTGTAATTGCAGCTAAAATGAATTTTGTGGCAACCCCCGAAATTCGAATTCGAAACAGTAAATGCGGCACGAGGCGAGAGCGTAGCTTGCCTGGGCGAGGCCTAAGCGCCGCCGTGGGAGGCTGGAACGCGGGTGGAACGCTCGCCCTGGGTGCGTTTGCGGCTTATTGCCAATCAAAATGATGACGATGGCAACTCTAGACGGCGCGCAGACACTGCGAGAAAACAGTTGGCAGACACAGAAGCGTGGAGAAACCAGCAAAATGAAGCGAGTCCAACTGGATTTCTGTCAGTGTAGGCATTAGCCAGGCGCAGACTGGCGTGTGTATATGTGTGTGTGTGGGGTGTAGGTGTGCTTATCTGTGGCCCTGTCGCACAGCCAGGCTGATTAGCATAATTGGGTTTCGGTTAAATTTAGCGTTTAATTAATATATGTATTTGGCTGGCAACACACGGGGCCCAGAGCAGGCAATAGCAACAACAACAGCAACAATTAGCTGCGCCAATTCTGGCATACAAATATTGTGTTTATACTCAACAGAGAGAGAGTGAGAGAGAGAGAGAGAGAGAGGGAGACGTATCTATAGCTAAATTGTGAGCAGCTTTAAGCGACATGTGCCCCAGTTTGCACTTCCTGCCACTTGAACAAAGCCTTGTCCATAATTGACTTCTGGCCCAGCCTAGACGCACACACACACGCATGCACACACACTCACACACACACCCTTGACGAACTTGTGTCCGAAAATATAAGAAATTTCGCTCCAGAAAGCATTCTACAGCCCTGCGCGCCCTGCACTTAACATGTTCATCAATTGCCACGACGAGACTTTCCCCACACGGACAAAGTGTCGGGGGCGGCAGGGGAGAGACAACGACATGAGAATCTGGCCAAGACAAAACAATTTAATGATCGGGCAGGGTGGGGGGACGGGTAGGGGGTATATTTCCGAAAGGAAGTCAAGTCTGAGCCGTGAAATTGTTTGCCACAAAAATTGCAGCTGTGTTGGGAATTGGAACACGCTGGAAACAACAGCACAACGACAACAACAACAGCAACAACAATCAAGCAGAGCAAGTGCAAGAGACAATCTGTAGCGCCCACGCCACGCCCTCGGCCAACACAAAAGGCAAAGGCAGAAGACAATTTATTAGACGTCTCTCTGAAGACACTGAAGGTCTTCTCAAAGCAGCGCAGGGAAGGGAAGGGAAGGGAAGAACAAGCAAATCTTGGCGGCATTTTGATTAATCGCCAACTCAACTTCAAGCTGACTTAAAATTAAGCAAAATGGTAGAAAGGAAATAGAGTTCGCTGCGAGCTGATAATCTGTATGTCTATATCAAGCGACGTAGCGACAAAGAAGACTGATTATCTTTTATCTTCTAGGCTACAACATCTCAAACTCTATTTCTTTTTTTACTCAATAACTTCCTTATTCATTTTCCAATCTTAACAAAATTTGCAGAAGTTATTTGGGTGGTAAAAAATACTGTAGACACTAAAAATAAACAATGTAGTTATACAACTGAAAATAGAAAATGGATTTTTCGATTTTCGTAGGTAAAAGGGTAGCTCTTCAAATTCTAAAAAGAACTTGATATAGGTAAATCAATAAGACATACAACGATGCACAAGGTTATTTGGACTTTACTGTTGCTTCTGCTTAAAAATATGATACTATATAAACTTTAATTGCTCGCAGATGCCTGCACTTGTCTGTAACAGACATTTTCTTTTGGCACAAATAAATAACAATATTCTTCCAGTCCGTGTAGCATGCACAATAATCATATCATATACATTTAAGTTATTACAAAACTGCTCAACGCTTTTTCCTTATTTCTGTCTGTCCTAATCTCTGTACACATTAGTTTTTTGTTTCTTAGAAAAGTCTTGGTTCATCAAAAGTCTTTCAACTTCTTGGGGAGACAGATCGTAGTGCTTGGCCAGACGAATGTCATCCGTCATTAAACTAGTTAAACAAGTTTCTGGCGCGACCCTGAGGGCAAAATTTCGCCGCCAAGAGAATGAAAAGACAAACACTTGACTTCAAGAGGGGGGGCGATAGAGAGAGAGAGAGAGAGAGAGAGAGAGAGAGAGAGAGAGAGAGAGAGAGAGAGAGAGAGACTCTTCTTCTCTACTTCAGCTGCTCTTCTTCTACCCTTTCATATCTCTGCTTCTTCTCTACTTCAGCTCCGCTGCTTCTCTACTTCTCCACTTCCCCTCAAGTTCCTCTTGGAGCCCACACAGTGCGGTCGAAGTCGGAGTTTATCATTAGGCGCAGTTGATAAATTTGTTAGGTTTATGCAAAACTGCCTAATTACCTTGTCCCCCTCGCTGATGAAAAAACCTTTGCTGAAATGGAAAGTGCAGTTGTCTCTCTCTATCTCCATCTTCATCTCTATCTCCGTCTCGCTCTGCGCGGCTAATGAACTTTGCGGAGTCAAGTGGGCAACGACAACAAACAAATTTCACATGCGCCACAAGTTGCAGTCGATGCGCGACTTCGACTTTCCCAATGAGGCAATAAGTTGTTGCCCCTTTCCCTTCACCCGCTCCCAACTGGCAACTATCCCACTCATTGCTCGTCTTCTTCCCCCAGCGATGATGTAAATAGAAACCAGAGAAGCAGAGAACCAGAGAGCCCGCGAGGCAGCTATGACTGACAGTTTTGTAGGGAGTGGTGTCTACGAGAAGGAAGCAGCCGGAAGGGGTTGGGCGGGAGGGAGACGGGGAGTGATGCACTACATGGCTGGCAACAGTTGCGCAAATTTGCACAAAGACGACGTCAACAGGTGCGAGCTCATTTCAATTCTCAGCAATAGCGCGAAATCTATTTATTTAGTTACGCATTGCGCTTGCCTTGAGCGGATACCCCAGCCGGAGTATCGAGAAAGAGAAACCAATAGCATGCATATATATATATTTCGGAGTAATACAACTCTCCAGTGCAGGGTATTTCGTAGTCTGCATGCTCGTTGCGCTTCTCGCTTCGCTTCAACTTGAACATATTTCAATCGCTCAACTGATTCGGTTTACAACTGTTTACAGCTTGCAACCAGCGCTCGCCTCCTCTCGCTGCACTCCGCACTCCACACTCCCTTCGGGGGAGTCGACAGATCCGGCGAATCTGCCGCACTTCAATATTAGCGAAAATATGCAAATGTAGCTCGATGAATGTGACGCAACGTCGTCATGGAGCGAGACTTCGCAGCTGCCAAGCTTAGCAGAAATTACTCCGACTCTGACTCCGTTGCCGGCAGCGTCGTCATCACCTGCGACTGCCAAGTTGGAGCTCGTCTTCAGCTGGGGCTGGCTGCTATGGGGCAAACAAAGGCCTTGCCACAGCGCTGACACAGAGTTTTCGAGCCGAAACTAACAACAAGAAGAACAGCTACAACAACAGGCGAGTTACAGTACGGAGTATGCGATAGTGAGATACCCTACAGCTTCAGCACTTGCTATATTTTATGAGCATGGTATTAGCACACATTGATAGTTCTTTTCAGAGCTACATTAGTAAAATGTATTTTCTCAAGCTCTAACATAAATTTCTACAACAAGAAAATTGGCAACAACGCTTTTTTTATTTCACGTGCTCGCACATAGAAAAACGCACACAAAAAGTTGACAAAACTTAAGTAGAAATAAAACAGAAAAGAATGATTTCTGCATTTAGAATGCGACTGTCTTTAAATATGTAGAAAAGCAACTTCTATAATCACCCAGCGGTGTGCCCAAGTTTGGTCTCTATTGATGATCTAATAAGCAAAAGAAAGTCATATGCATACATTTTTAAGTTTAAAATCTAAATATGCTACAAGTAGGTATACATTTTCAATAAATTGCAGGGTATACAAAGAGCCACAACACACACGTGTGTTTCCCCTCACTCTGCAGACGGTTGATGTTGATGATGATGATGATGAGATGGCATAGGTTAGTGCGATGACGAGGCTGGAAGTCAATGGCAAGCCGAATGCACATAGAGAAACAGAGAAAAAGAGACTGGGAGAGGTAGAGGAGAGCGTGACACGACTTCAGGCACGAGATCTCTTTGTGCATGTGACTGAGAGGGAAGTGAGAGATTATCGTATAATGCATATTATCACGAGTATTGCAGAAAATGCACTGAGGTTTCTGCGGTTCTCAAGAATAGAGTAAGTGCATATCGAGAGAATTATAATAGAAATAGATGTTGACTCATGCAAATAAAGAATTGCTATATATTTCTATTTCCCTCCTATAAAGATTATAATTGTGGTTTTTCCCCAGCGAATAAAGCTCCAATGACGTACATGTTTTTTTTTCAATTGCCATCACTAACAGCGACCCTAGGCTGAACTTGCCCGACGGAGCTGCACTCAAATCGCTGATTTTGCCCATTGTCTTTGACAGTGTTTGCAACTGCAACAGCGCGTTGCATTTGTGAAGTTGACGCGTCTGCAACTTGTGCCTCAACTCAACTCAAGGTGTCTCCCTCTGTGTCTGTACAACTCTCTATCTCTCTTTCTCTCTCTCTGTCTCTCTCTCTGTCTCTCTCTCTATCTCTCTGGTGCTCTCTGTCTGCTACTTCCCTGCCCCGTCGTGTTGCCTGCTCGACTTGCCACGTTGTTTGCGTCATGCGCTATACGTAAGTATCTTTTGGCAGTCAAAAGTATCTGTATCTGTATCTGCAGTCGTAACTGTAATTGTATCTGTATCTATAGCCTCAGTCGTGGCTCTCTGCACTTGTAGAGCTCCTTCTCTCGTCTCACATTTCGTATTTCACATTTTGTAAATATTGTGTAATGTTTCTTCTCGTTGTTGTAGCTGTTGTTGTTGCTTTAGGTAGGAATTGGGTAATCCGTTTGGGCCAAAAACTTCGTTTACAATTTGAGTGAGCTTTGACAACTGTTCGACGGCAGCATATGCCTGCAGATACATTTGTATCTCATGGATACAAGTGCATACTTTATCAATTTGTCAGCAGTGTGGCTAAATCTGAATGTTGCGACTGTAGCGACGTGCAACAAATGCAATCTAAAAATTGTTTAACAATTTGCGTGCAAGCCGGCAGCAGCCTGGCAACCCTGGCCCGGCCTGGCCAAGGCACGTGCGCCTACGAATAAATTCGAAAATTTATTGCTCGCAGTTGATGCATGCGAATGTGTGTGTGTTAATGTTGCATGTTCATTTGGCAGTTGCGTGCAGCACACACACACACACACACACTCTGGCTGTGGCCAAGCAACCCCTCGCATTGCTTGTGCAACCCTCGCTAAGCGCAGCCCGCAGCTGATGCCGTTTCCTGCCGCCGCTTGGCCCACAGCGCACGCCTTATGGCCACCAAAGGCCACTGAACCGCACCTTAAAAAAGCCGCAAAGTAAACTCGGCCGCCGGTTTGATTAAAACTACACACACACGGACACAGAGACACACACATACACACACACATGTGCTGACTGAGTCAGTGAGAAATGGTCACACACAGATACACATGGGAGCAGCTCGCTCGGTTCGCTTTTAATAGTTTTTAGCTTGACCTCGTCATCGTTCCCGGTTGCCCCGTTCCCAGTTGCCCTTTTCCTCTGCCCCTTCCCCCTCTCGCTCTCCTCCCTTCTGCCAGTTACCATTTCCCACTACTTGGCTCGGCAGTTCCTGTGCCCTTTTTCTTGTCCAGCTGCCTGTCTTTGCGACTGTTTTGTCATGTTTTTCGTGTCGGAAGTGAAAATTATTCACCGCCATCGCTTTGGTCTGTCTCTCTCTCTCTCTCCCTTTCCGTTTGCCCCCGTTGCGACTGCTTAAGGTCCCCGAGGCTGCATTTCGTTTTCATTATGCCCCAGCCCTGGGCAAGTCATTGACACACCTGTTCAGCCCCCGTAACCGAAGAGCAAGAAGAAGCCGGCCCTTAAATTCTCTGGATCTCAGCTCGCGATTGCTGTAGTATCAGTAAATTTCGACAGTATGTTACACAGTATTGAATCTTTCAGTATAAATGTATTTCCAACTTAATAAAAAATAAATTTATCAACAAAATGCGAAACAAACATCAACTGAAACTGCGAGAAGTTGCAAAAGTTTCAACTTTAATTACATTTGTCTGCCCACACACAGAAAGATGAAGAGAGAGAGAGAGAGAGAGAGCGAGACAGACACACATTGAAAAGTTGCCAAGTTCAGCCACTCCGACCTATCCCGACTATCCCTCTATTCTTTTCTTGCTGCTGCCTTCCAATATCGTCACACTCTCTCAAACTATTCTCAAAATAAAAGTAATTTCCAGCGAAAAGTTCAAATAACATTTCCGAAAACCATTTAGATGTTGTGATAATTGTTACAACGGCCCGCACACTGTCCCCCTACCCTCTCTAGGCCAGTAACCCCCTGCGCCCCCGCCCCTTTTACAATATACACGAGCTGCCGCCGCTGTCCCTGGCCTTGCACCCTGCTCCCGACTGCGAGCATCGTAAATGACCCACATGGCATCATTTGCCACGCATTCCTGGCCTCACTAATGATCATTGCCTCTTTCACACAAATTATGATGGTTAGCCCCCTCCTACTCTCTTTTCCCCTCCAACCCCTCTCTTTCTCCACTCTCTCTCACTCTCTCAGCGCGATCGCTGCGGCAACAACAGCGCACAAATTCAATTAGATTTTATTGATGATTGATTTTTGTTTGTTGCGCAGACTGTGTGAGAGAGTGTTGTGTGTGAGAGAGTGTTATGTGTGAGTGTGTGTGTGTGAGAGTATATGTGTCTCTGACTGCAACAACAACTGCGGCCAGCCATGTAATTGTCTTTAATTCAATTAGAAACGAACACTCAAAAGAACTTCAATTGTCTTCGACTCGCATAACAAGACGAAACTGGCCACTAGCCGGGTATGCAGAGCTGAAGGTTGCCCTGTATACAGCCCAGGCATAGATGATAATATATACATATGGTTGGGGAAGCTTGTGTACTGGAGTCTGAGAAAAATCAGTACGCGCAACTACATTAAAGTGTGGGAACTCACAAAGTTTTGTGGAGTGTGGGCAGTGGAGGAGGGAAGGGGTAGTGAGTTGCGGGGGAGTAGTAAGGAGTAAGAGAGGGGGGAGTGGTTCTAAGGCTATATAGAACCTCTCCCCCCCTCTCTTTCTTTCTTTTATCCCCTTACGTCCTCTCTCTCCCTCCCACACACAGCAAAACATGCCTAGCCAAGTGAGTATCTCATATTTATTGGTAATATTTCCGCTGTTTAGTTATGTACGTGCAATCAGTGGCAAACGAACGAAAAATTTACTCACTCAGATACAGACACACACACACGTACAGTCGGCCCACATGTGTGTGTATGCATATCGGGCTAGTTATTGATACAGATACACACATTATAAGCACTTTCTCTCCTTCTAACCTTTGTCTGCACATTGTGTTCTGTTTGTTTCTGGCCTCTCGCTCGCTTTGCTGTCATCGTAAAACAAATAAAATATGAAATATTCATATGAATGCCGGCTCATGTTATCTGCCTGTCTGACAGTCGCTTCGCCAGCCCCTTACCCACCTCCCCCGCCCATCTATTGCCTGCTATCTGACTGAAAAAAAAAGATATTTTATCGATATTGTAAGCAAACCTCGTTAGCGTGCACAGAGAGAAAGAGAGGGGGAGAGTCATAGAAAGAGAGAGAGGTAGACAGAGAGTGGAAGTGAGAGAGAGACAAAGGCAGCGAGAGAGAGAGAGAGATACGAGTCATTTAGGGGGAGCAGGGGCTAGGGCAAGTGGCAGTAGCTTGGCCAGTCACAGTTGCATGCAACGCTTCAGCTGAGCACCTCCGCCCCCTCCCGCCAGGCAGCTGCTTGCCTCACTCATAACTCAGGGCATCGATCAAAAGCCGCACTACCCCTCCCGCTCACTCTGCCCTCTCTTTCTACCCCTCTCTCTCTCTCTCGCTCCCTGTCGCACGCTCGTATTAGTAACTGTATCTGTAGCTGTATCTGTATCTGCTTTTTGTGTCTCTGGCTAAATTGCTGCCGTTGCTCGCTTGGCATTCCAGCAACGAATATGCTTAGGGGCACAACACAGCGAGAGAGAGAGAGGGAGACAGGGAGAGAGAAGCAGGAGGGGGCACTTTAAAAGCCCCGCACTGCATGAGTTGTGACTTTAGCCAAAGTTGCGCTGCGCCGCAGTTGCCTCGTTACTCAGCTTCAAGCTTATTGTTTTACTAGCTGAGTGTGTGAGAGAAAGAGAGAGACAGAGGAGGAGACAGAGGGGCAAAGGGGGCGAGAGAGCGTGTGTGTGTGTCTTATATAAAACCAAACACAAACAACTACAGCGCACAGTTCATTTTAATTGACATCGATAATTAAAAACTATTTTCTGTTGAAGTTTTTCCTCTCCTTCTCCTCTTCTTCTCCTCTCCCTAGTCTGTTCCGCTTCGCATTTCATATTCAGCTTTTTTGCATACGTTGAGCTTTTGCAGCAGCCAGCCCACCACGCCCCTTCCCCTGTCGAAAGCCTCTAAGTATGCGGCTGTGCCTCACGCTCTGTAATTTACGCAAATACCCTGTAAGACTGCAACAGCAATGCGGCTTGCCGAGTGACCTGTTCCCAAAACGATTTGAAAGTGCGAGATAGGCTGTAGAGTATTTTTACCTTTCCTATATTTATGAATTTTATTCTATTTCAAAGTTTTCCGTTTTTATTATCTCTATTATTTTAATAAAACATATTATGGTTTCATTTTCAGTTTGAAAAGACATAGATCATGGTAATAAATAGCAAAAATAATATAATGCGTTTTAACGGAGCCAATTTAATTCAGAAACTTCAGTTCTAGATAGTTGAAACTGTGAGAGAATCAATTAGATATGGATTTCTTCATACCTTTCCAGCACTACTCATATATTGATATTCCTTTAACTTATTTGAACATTTTACGTTTTCAAAGCCTCTTGACTTTACTGGGTATCTGCTTGTGCAGCAGCCTCGCCACACTGGACGCAATTTGCAATTTACAGGGCGTGCAAAGTTCGAGGCAGGCGGATACGTCATCAAAGTGAACAAGTTGACGTCAAGTAGCCGCCGCAACTCAAAGATAGTGCTGTGTATGGTCTGGGACCGTATACAGTGCTGGCAATTAAGTACCCATTAATCGAGCTATATCTTAGCCACTCGGTAGCCCAGTGGCGTAAATCAGTGGACTTTCTTCAGAGTGCTGGGCCTCTGATTACCGAAACTATCGCTGAGATGGTACCGCCTGCTTGGGTAGCATGAGGTGTCGCCAACTGGGTAAACACCCTACTATTTGTGGCCATGTTGATAAACACTTTATGACTCGGCTAGCTAGGTATGTGTTACCTGGTAGCCTGCCGCGCGAAATGGCTTTAGATAAGCGGGAGAGCCCTGCACTGCCGTACCCGCCTTGCAGGTACCAGCTGTATCTGTCTCCCTCTCTCTGTTTTCTGTGTGCGCAAGTGCGTTTCGACTCTTCTTCACCTCGCTCGCACCTTATCGCGACCCCACCACGTGCTTTTAATTGAATTGTTAGTACTGCACATGTTGAGTTTATCGAAACCAAAACATAAGACAATGTTTTGGGGTTCTATTTAGGCATAATCTTCAAGGGGAATCACTGATCAGGTTACCCTATAATTATAACACCTTTCTTTGTATATGTTGTATGTTTTGTCCGTGTCATAGAAAGAACTCAGCTCTTTGTGACTCATTAAACTACTTGGTGTGTACCATCTACAATCTGTAAAGACACTCTCAGGCCCAGATCTCTTTTAGTGCCCACATAAATACCTTTACGTTTTATTTACAGTCAATAAGTAGAGTTTATTAGCGCTGAGTTTGCACTGGGTATATTAGTTAAGACAGACACTTTGAAAATGTGTTAAAAGCCTTTTATTTGTGCTTATAAATCGTTACCTCTTTTTCTATAAAAATTTCCTACAACTCTTCAGCATATACAAAATGTAGTTGCAATAGGAATATTTTGCGCAAATGTAGTTTAGTTTTTTTTTTTTTTTTTTAATGTATGGTTTTCCAACTTAACTAAGTCCATTTGAGATTTGTAATGTTTTATGTAAACTAATTTAATTTCAACAAATTTGTTCACTTTAATTTTAAGAAAATTTGTTCACTTTAATTTTAAGCACAATTTTAACTTATTTATATCAACTAACTTCATTTAATCAATATTTTCTCACAAAGTCATTAATTTTAAGAAGAGCAAAATAATAAATCTCTTGATTTCGTTAAGTTTTCTATACATATAGTTATTGTGTTTCGCTTTAAATTATATATTTTTAAGGTCTGGAGGGTTTTATATATTTGCGAACTGAAGTCGCATAAGACGCTTTTTATAACTGTATTACAATATTTATAGACATGCGTATATGTAGGGTATGAGAGCGTCGATAACGCCTAGGTTCTTTTACTGTGTTCCAGTTTTACTTGGTGCCTTCTTCGAGCGCCCTACACTCTGAGACGTTGGGGTCTTACTTTCGTAAGTTCAGCAAATATCACTGGCAATTATTGTCAGTTTCTAGAAACATATACGTATACACTCTAAATATATATATATAATATATGTCTATGCAAAAGCGCGACTGCAAGTTTTCGTTTGTTTGCTTTGCGTTGGTTTTCGCGTTTTTATCGGCACGTTGTCGCCATAAAGCCTTATATAATTGTGTGTCGGTTCTAAGTCGGCGACGACATAGACGTCTGTCTGATAACTGCAGCAGCCCAGAGCTGGCCGGCGAGCGGGACCGAGAGCGGGAATCTTCTGATATTCGGAATGATCTAAGTGGGTCAAGGGCCGAGCGTAAAGCGCGTAAAGTGGGCGGAACAAGGGGGAGTCTATGATATTATTTACCATTTCGAAGGGTTCCTCTGAGTTCCTCTGTTGCTGCTGCTGTTGATTCCACTCGGTTTATAATCTGTTACGGTGATTGGGTTTCGATTTCAGTAAATCGCTTTAAAATTCACTTTTATTTTCTGTTTTTCTTATATTTTTTCTTTCGATTTTTGTTTTTTATTTTGAAATTGTTTTGGTTTCGCCTGTCACTTTTAACTGGTTTTACGGTTGTGCTTGTTGTTGTTGTGTTGCACTGTAATTGATATTGTTGTTGTTGTTGTTGTCGTTATATAAATTCAAAATTGTTATTGCTCGCCCACATTAGTTAGACATGGATTTTTTGCAGGCGTTGCAATTGCCGATCGCACTAGGCACACACACACAAATCACACACAGCTCACACACACACACACACACACAAATACACACGGATACACACACACACACACATGGAGCGCCTGGCCGGCTGCTGGTGCCATCAATTTGGCGCGCAGAGTGGGCGCGGCAGCTGTCGTTAGCACATTAGAAGATTTAATGACGCAAACGGAATAAAATGATAACAGGGAAGGGGCAGGGGAAGCAGCTGAGCGGGGGCGGGTCAGGGCAGGCTGCTGCTGCCTCCCTGCTGCCCACTTCGACATAAACAAATAAACCAGTTAGATGTCGCTGGCGCTGCTGCTGACGCTGCTTGTGGTCAGCTTGAGATTTATGCTGCAAGCCGAGCAAGAGAACCGGTTCCGGAGCTGGAGCTGCAGCTGGAGTTGGAGCTACAATTGATACAATTTGCCCGCAATGCGAGCAATTTGCGGGTGTGGGAAAGGCGCCCCTCTCTGAGTTTTTGGAACCCAGCGGCTTTCACACGCCCAAAAAAGAAATGAAAGAAGAAGAGGGCAGCTGGGCGGGGGAGAGGGAGCGAGGGAAGGCCTGCTGCGGTCAAGGGGCAAGGGTCAGTCGCAGCAGGAAAGTTCAAAGTGAGTGGCAGTCGGCAGTGCGCAACGCTTCGGCGGAAAAAATCGTAAAGTAAGGTAAGACTAAAGAGCAAAGAGGCAGACGGGGAGAGGTAGAGAGAAGAGAGAGCGGGGTAGAAAGGTAGCGAGACAGCGCGAGGGACTGGGCCAAGTTAACTGGAGTCCGAGCCAAGGCAATGGCATCAAATAAAAGTTTGTAGCGCAAAACAGAACGCGGAATAAACATGTAGAACGACAGAACGGGCGAATGGGCGAATGAGTATGGAGAATGGAGAATGAAGAAAATGGGAATGGATGTATGGGCAAGAACTAGCCGGCTGGCAAGTCGGGCGCTTGGCGGTTGAACTTGGCTAAAATAAATAAAGCCATACAACAGGCAGCAACAGCAACATGGCCAACAGACAACGCTGACTACAAACAACTGCGAGCTCAACTTCAATTCCTGTGTCACGAAAACTTTTCCTATATGTGATACAGCTGGGGAGGGGGGTGGTTCGTAGGGGCAGGTGGGCTGGCAGGCGCACAGTGGGCTGGGGACTGCCGAAAAGTTGCACGAAATGGAAACGGAATAGTTTTGCGGCTACGAAACGCATCCATAATTCAATTTGCAGCTAATTGCGAGCAGTTTTAATGAAGAAAGCAGCGTGGAACTGGAACTGGAACTGGTACCGGTACCGGAAGCAGGAAGGGAACAGCAGCCGGGAACAGTTGAAGCCTGGCCTGGCCAATTTATGGCTACTTCTTATACCCTTTTCGCACGCAATTTGGCCGCCAATTAAATGTGGCCATTTCGCATTTTCCTCTCTCTCTTTCTCTCTCTCTCTCTTTCTATGTATGTGTTTTTCTTTGCCACTTTCCACGCGATGCATCGCTTATGCCTCCTGCTGCCTCCTCCTCCTCCTGCCCTGCCCGAACTTAACTGGGCTGAAGTTTCAATTTGCCACTGCAGCTGCCGTGCAAGATTTGTGGCACAACTTAACCGATTTGCGGTGCGGCAAGCAGCACCTACGTGATGGAATTCGCAAAGAGAACCGCATTGCACACCATATATATATACATATATATATCACTTGCGTATTGCTCAGTTGCTATGCTCGATAAAGCTTGCGAAGATCAGCATCGTACCAGACGAAAGGCTCGAGAGAATTTACAAATATTTTTAAGAGCGCAACTTCAAAAGAATTTGAATACTTTGAGCATAGATAGAGCAGGAAATATACACAAAGAACAAGGGAATATTTAGTATATTGAAGAGAAGTCCAAAAATATTGAAGATAAGTCGAGATATTCAGCTAAAGTCAATAAAATATAATTGAAATACAGAAATATATATGTCAATTAGATGTATGTTTCTAAAAACCCAAGAAATCTTCTAGAGACACAGAAACAATGTGTATGGCATATGAAAAATTATAGAAAATATATAGAAATATGTGTGTGATTGCAATAGAAAAGAATTAAGAAACCCTAAGCTCAGAAAACCCAAGAAATATTAATTACAAACCAAGTACTATTGAGATATATTCACACAAATGAATTAAAATATCTCAAAATGTATTTGTTATAGCAATTACAAAGAATTTCTAAGCTCCAGGCACAGAAAACTTAAGATATATACACTAAAACCAAGCAATATTCAGTAATATTCAGGAGTATTCACAAAAATTACAAAAAATGTACAAGAAACACAGAAGTTTATGAATAAAATATGAAAAATTATAGATGAATTTTGAAATATCTATGTGATTGCAATATAAGAAGAAATGCAAAATTTAAACCGCAGAAAACCCGCAAAATATTTAGTATAAACCAAGAAATATTTACTGTATTGAGAAATCATAGGGAAGGGCCTCTTAAATAAAGAAATATGCACAATTTTCAGAGAACCAAGAAACATGATTATGAATGAAACGTGAAACAGTAGAAAGGAATTTCAAAATATATTTGAAACAATAGAATTTGAATACATATTTGAAGAAATATTATGCAGAATTTCCAAGACTATTTAAAATGATTCTTCTGTAGAATTTGCTAATATATTTTGAATTGCAATGGCAGAAGAAATTACAGATTTCAATGAGCTCAGGAAATTTACACAACTTGAAAATCGCAACGAATTGAATATGCAAATCGTAGGAAATTATACAAGTTATGACTTCAATGGGGATTATAATAGAGTCGTAGCTGCCGGGAAGACTGCAGTGATCTAAGATCCAAGATCAAAGAGAATGCTGAACTGTTGTTCTCGCGCGTCGTTGCTTTTGTTGGTCTTTTGCTTTTTCTTTCGTTTTGTCGGTTTCTTTGGGCTCACCCCTAGCGTTTATAGGGTATTTGCATAACTAAATATTTATTTTGGACACTGAATTTTTTGATGGAGTTCGCAATTAATTTGTGACCTCTTTCGGGCAGGGAGCGAGCTCTGCCCAGTTTAACCCAATTTCTAGGCCGAGATCTCGAGTTCTGCTGTTCTCTGCGATTCTCTGCCTTATGCTTGGGTTTCTTTCGATCTTCACTTGTGACTGATTTCGTTTCGTATATCGTAGTAGATACAAAATGGAATAGCTAAGCACTTTTTCGATCGGTCGAGCTACAATATATGTGTAGCCTGATTGTAATTACTGTTGTTGTTGTGGCACCTTTATTTATTATATTTTTTAATTTTTGAATTGAATTGAATTGAATTCGGTTGCAGCAATTAAATGTCGAGATACAGATCGGTTGGGCCGAGATACAAAAGTATCTTTTGCGCTTATTACACGAACTAATTGCAAACGGTTTCCGCTTCACGATTGCTAAACTTGCTGTTGCTGTTGCTATTGTTGTTGTTCGGGTATTGTTTTGATTTATTAGAAATTGTTGAACTGCGAGTCGATTTTTCGGATTGTTTGGTTCTGGAAATTCGATAGGTAAACTTTAGCTATGCGTGTGTGTGTGTGTGCGTGTGTATATGGCTTGATTTATAATGCCTCAAGCTTAAACTGACAATTATTGATGTTGTTTCTCTTGTTGTTGCTTCTCGGTTATTGTTGTGTTGTTGTTTTAATGATAGTTATATTAGCTGTGCCTTTTTAGTGTTGGTTTTTGTTTTTGGCTTTGAAACTTGCGCACGACGAGGCAGCCAACTGCGTTTCTGACATTCGACTGACGGCCCGAACAAAAAACATTGGCGGTCTCAACTTAACTGTGTGACGAACGACGACGAGTAGTACATCGGGTGGCCGAGAGTAGTCGGCTTCGGCTTCGGCTCTCCGACGCGCGCTCTCTCTTTCTCTCTATCTCTCTCGCGTGGTTAGCTCGTTTGCTAACAGCGGCTGTTACGCTGCTGTTGCGTGGCTGTTACGCTCGTTGGCCTCGCGCGCTGGCAGCGGCAGCACAAACAACGACTGGTTGCTTAGCAATTTTGCGTCGTGCGCTCTCGTGCTGCCCGTGCAGCAAGCAGCGAGGCGTAGCGGTATTCGCTTCGGCTGCAGCGCAGCACGGCTCGGCTCCTCGGGCCGTTGGCCGCGTCGGCTAGCAGGCTGGCAGGCAGGCAGCGCCGGGCAGGCGAACACGATGCGTCGGCAGTAAGGCTTTTCATCACATTTGTTTTGCTTTCGCAGTTCTGTGGATGCTAAGAGACCAGCTGGCTCGGTTCGCGCTCTTTCGCACTCTCTCTCAGTCTGTTGTGGATTGCGTCTAGCGAAGAGAGCGCGCCAGAGAGAACGACGCGTTCCACACACACAGCACGCGCTGCGGTACACTTCAGTCGGTGCAGTGGAAACTGGCACAATTGGACAACTTCAACATGAAAGCGAATGCTGCTGCTGCTGCTGCTGCTGCTTGTAGAGTGTGTGTCCTGCCGGCAAACAGTGCGTCGCAAAGAGAAATGGGCACACTGACAATAAATCACGCGCGCCTCAAACTTCGCTACAGACGTGCAGGTGCTTCTGGCTGCAAATAACAATAACGCAGCAGAACAGCCACGCAAAGAGGAAATGTTGACAAATCATTTGCCATTTTTAGCAATCCACTTGACTTGGCACAGTTATGCAACACTGACTAAACCTAACCTCACACCAGACAGCAGACAGAGAGACTGCGAAAAAGAGTGGGAGAGGGAGAGGGGGAGCTAGGAATGCCAGCAATGCTGGCAGCGAACTGGATTCGCGAGTGTCGCCAGACACAACAACCACAACTCTTGAAAGTGAACAGGCGAGTTGCAGCATGCCCCCTGAATCCCCTCCACACCCTTCCCCAATACTACGATGAAATAGTTAATGCAAATTACTGCGAGTTTCGTTTTTATTTTCGTTTGATACTCTGTAATTGTGTGGACGGGTTATGCTGTGGCTGATAGCTTGATTTGTTGCATACCCTGTAATTATACGCATTTGCCTTGCTGTGTCTTAACCTCACATAAAGTGAGGTTAAACTCGGTTAGCTTCTGTAATTATGTATAATTAACAATATAACCTCAAACAATATGCCTTTGAATACGCTGGTTATAATAAAAGTCACAGCTCGCTTACAGCGTATTAGCAAGTCGAGCAAGCAGTGCCTTAACTTCGTATAAAGTGAGGTTAGGCTTGGCAATCTTTTTTAATTCTACATAAATACCACTATATGATATATTAGAATATACCACTATATGATATATTAGAAGAGTTTCAGCAGGGCATTAGCTATTCGAGCAAGATATGACATAATGTGAGGTTAAAATCGACTGCCTTCTTTAATTATACAACTTAACCTCACATAATAATCAACTGTTATAACTCTAGTCTCATCTCGCTTACAGGGCATTTGCTAGTCGAGTAAGGTGTGCTTTAACTTTACTTTAAGTGAGGTTAAGCTCGGAAATCTTCTTTAATTCTACCTTAATAATATGCCCCAGTATACTACGAGTTATAAGAAGAGTCTCAACTAATTTACAGCGCATTAGCTAGTCGAGCAAACCCTGTCTCTCCACTTTTCAACACTTCATGCTGCCCATGCAACTTGCAACACTTTCTTCACACACTCTTCGGGCCACTGTGGTGGGCCGTGTGGCCTCTGTGCGGCGGAATCTTTGCTCCGGCCAGGAAGTTGCGCTTGACTGGCGACAGCAGGAGGAGGACGAGCAGCAGTAGGACTGGGCAGGAGCTGCCTATGCAGCTGGTCAATTTTCAATTTCCGGTTCGATTCGTTGTGCAGACTAAATTCAGTCAGCTTGTTGGGTTCGATAAATTTGTCATGAAAATAAAAAATTGATCAAACAAGCGAATATAAAACGATGCAATTTGCATGTCGCGATTGATGCACTAGCTACTTCCTCTCCCGCTCTCTCCACCTACGCCCGCTTATTATTTATCCTTGAGTAACAACATGTGCGTGTAGAGTGGGGAGGGGGGCGGGGGCACTACAATGACAGCCAGTCACGATTTGCCATTTACAATATTTATTTATTCATAACTTTGTACAGTTTTCTCTGTAGCATTATAAGCGCAGCGTTTAGCAGCACAGGCAGGGGGTAGGGGGTAGAGGGTTGCGAGTAGGAGGTAGGGGTAAAGAGGTACAGTGGGTTGCAAGCGGGTTAGCAGCGTACCGACTTGTTTGTTAATGGCACCCAACGATGTTACCCTAAATATTTGGCATTTTCTTTCGACTCGACTTTTTGTAGAGGGAAAATTGGTTTTTCCTGCGCTGCTGCAACGTTTGTTGTTTCATGTCAGGCCGCAATTACTATGGAAATTTTGGCAAAAAACTAAAATAAAAAACTGTTATGATATACAGCGCGTGGGGCAGAGAGGCAGGGGTACCTTGCATTGTAGGTCGCCACGTGCCGTGTGTGCCGCTTGACGTGATTTCAAGTCATAACTTGGCTAACTTTATTGGCTCACATTTGCATGGTCTAATCAGAGAGTGAGTGGGAGAGTGGCAGATGCAGAGAGAGAGAGAGAGAGAGAGAGACGCGTATTGCTTGTTTACAAGTCAAAAACAAACCCGAAACAATTATGGGAAACTAAACAGCCGGCGGCGCTCTCCCTCTCTCTCTCTCTCTCTCTCTCTCTCGCTCGTAAAACACTCCATCACACTCATACTGCACTCGCTGTACTCAGCCCGTGCAACGCCTTCAGGTAGCCGGTTCTGGCCCTATCTGTGGCATGTGTTAACGCTCCAACGCGGCAGCTGCAGCTCGTCGCTCACTTCAAGCCGTACTTCTTGTCCGCTACCCTCCCCCGCCACTGCCCCTGGCCCTGCCACGCTTCTCATCCCTTTGGCCAACTGTTCGACGGCATCGAGTCAGGTGTTTCCTTCATTCCCATTCGAGGGTTGCTTTTTTTGGGCTAAGAAGGTGAATGCACCGTGCACCGGTCGGTGGCAGCAACTTAGCGAGCCGAACTGGAAACCCGCCTGGAAACGGTGCCCGATGACCAAGGTTCCAAGTAATTCATGCAATTGCCTTCGCCATTGGCCATCGCAATGACAATGCCAAACGGCTCTAAGCCGCATCCGAGTTCCAGTTCGAGTTGCAGTTGCAGTTGGACGAAGGCGAGGAAGGCTGCTGGGGGGTGCCTCCACTGAAAATTCCGACCAGTCAGGCCAGTCATCGCAGTACTTACAGGCCAGGTGGCAGGCCGAAACTGCGCACAGTGGGCAGGATGGCCTAAAAAAGCTGCGAACAGTACTTTAAACTTTCTGCATCATTCGAATGGAATTCTTTATGTTTATGAATAATAAGTGCACAATAAGCAATACTTTATGTACCCAACTGCACAGTGGGTCAAGTTATATCTCGAAACTTGTTGAAATTTCTGAATAATTGCAGGTACTACCTACTTTAACGCACAAATAACTAAGCCCTGACAGACATAATTCGATATAATTATTTAGATGATTTTTTTTTTTTTTTTTAAATTTTTCATAATTCCTTAATTATAAAAAAATATTATAGAAGCAGTTAACATTTAGCTTATTGAAATATTTCAGATGATTTTGAATATACTCAACGTTTATTCTACGTGTTTCATGAATTTAGTTTTCAACATGTGAATAACTCTAACTAAATAAACCTCTAATTTGATTTAATGAATTAAATTGAGTCGAATTTTAATTGATTTTTATAATGGTAAATCTACTGTAAATATATCGTAAATACAATATAAACATATTATTATGCTAGGAAATTTAGAATTCATTTAAGCGCCTTTTAGATTAAAATTATCACCTATTACAATACTTCTGCCCCACTGTGTCTGTCTGTGGTCCAGGCGCACACGTTGTCGAGACAATGACCGTGGCGGCGCATACGATAAACAATCATAGAAATGCATTATGCATGGCAGATTAAGAAATTATTAGCTAACAGCAATTGCAGGCATCAGAGAGAGAGAGAGAGAGGGAGAGAAAAAAAAGAGCAAGAAAAGTCAGTGAGGGAGAGAGAGACAGGCAGCTAGAGTCCGAAGTAGCGAGTTCTGCTTGGCGAATTCTACTTGACTAGGCGCCTCCCTCTACCCCCTGCCCGGCCAGCTCTTGCAACGTTCAATCCACTTTGACCGTTTCGTTTTGGATCGCAAGTGGAGTAGGAGCAGGAAGAGCAGTAGGAGAAGGAAGAATCGGCTGAACTGGCGACTCTAAAATATGGTCAAATCAGATGAATAATGCACAAGTTGCCCTGTCGAAGAACACCCACAATAATGCAATAAACAATAAGAGCGCGGGAGACTGCGCGAGTGGGGGAGTGGGTGCGGGTGCGGGGTAGGTGTGGCAGATTGACTGGCTATGGTGGGATGGCTATGCTTCAATGCGTGCGCAGCGGCGAATGCTTCCGTTTCCGTTCTTAATAGCTTTATTGTGATTTACTCGACAGAGGCAACAACAACAGCAGCAACAACAATGGGCAAAAGCAATCAACGGAATTACAACAGCGTTAAAAGTGCATTGATAAAAGGGCAACAACAACAACAACAACAACAACGAGAACAACAACGCGAGGAACTATATAACAACATTAAAATTACGTTGCGCACAATTAAGGCAAACGAGAAATGCAAAGGGAATTTAAAATGGGGCTTACACTCTCAATCGATGCGCAATGCCCCGATATGATCGTAAAGCTGCCATTTGCATCTATCGAATGTGTTTCTCTTCCAGCTCATTTCACTTAAAGCCTGATGTGATCCCAGCGAATTGATATGGCGCTGTGATCGTCTCGTTTCCGTTTTCAGTTGCTCTGTTAAACTGAACAGCATAAGTCGCTGTCGGGTCTGTCATTATTGTCTTAACCTAATGCGACTTTTAAAAGAGTAGATAACTTCTATGTTTATTTTACGATCGCCAGCAAATCTTGAGATAACATTTAGGTAGGAATAGGTAATATATTTAACAAAAATGAACCTTCCAGCTTTTAAACATAGCCTGTAATTGGATTTCTATCGACTTTAATACGCTATAATGCAAACGAATGTTAAAAAAGAAATGTGGCAGCTCTGGATGTTGGTTTGTGGGATCTAGACGCTCATATAAATTGATAGACGTACAGACTTATAGAACAGTCTAACAGACTAACAGACTAACAGACTAACAGACTAAGAGACTGACAGACTAACAGACTAACAGCGGATTGCTTTAGGTTCTACATATTAATTTTTGTTTATTTATGGTTTATATTTTTTCCAACAAATTGCCAAACTTTAATTAAAATTTTGATATAATACCCAACAGCTTTGCTCGCTCTCTCTCCTTCTCTCTCTCTCTCTCTAAACTTGGCTGCCTGAACAAATTCCAAATAGATTTTCTGCCTTTTCGCCCATGGTTGACAATAATTAACAGCGCTGTTAAGGCTGACTGAGTGGGTTCCACACGTGTGCGTCGGGCTATGTTAATTGTGGCTCCATAACAGAATCGAATTTAAAAATATTTTACACGGGAATTTCTCAAATTAAAGGAGAAATAGGGAAGATAAAGGAGCTGAGCAACGTTAATGAGTCAGAAAAGTGTCGCCAGTGAAAGGATACGGATATGCATGTAAGGACACCAGCGGCAACAGCAACAACAACAACAACAACAACTCGTTCTTTGCCTTTGGCATTGTGCGGCTTTTAATGAACATTTGCCTGCCTCTCTCGCGCCCCACAGCCGTCCCTCGGCCCCTACTCTTTTGCCGTCTCTTTGCGCATTTTGTGCGCGCTTTGGCTTTATACTTTTGACACGCACACACACACACAGAGACACAGACTGAGAGAGAGAGAGAGAGGGATAGAGACTGGTAGGTATATAGACAGGTATGTGTAATTATTTGTCACACCTGAGTTGGCGGCCGGCTCAGACAACAAGCTGCAGCCGGGGAAAAAAAGGCGTCTCACTTGGCTGAGCCAGCCCAGCCCGGCGCAGCCAAGCGACCAACCAACCACTTTTCTAAACGCTATATGGCACACACACACACACTCGCACGCACACTCATATCTATAACGAGCAGTATGCCACATAATGTACTATATAGAAATACTTGTATGGTATATACCGCGCAATGGGTAACAGAGAACTGGGAACGGAACTGGCAACTGTCAGTCAGGGCAGACACTCGCATCATATTTACCTTTTCGGCTGATGACGTAAGCCACGCGAGGGGAGGTTGAGAGAGACACTGGTCTGGCAAGGGAAGGTTGGTAGAGTAAGTGAGTCCGCGCTGACCATCAATATGGGCTTGCCCTGTGGGCGAGGGAGGTGAAAAGTGTTTGGTATCAAGCAGAGTTTGATTGACATACTCATTCGTGGGTACACTGACATTTAGTGCTCACTGTGTGGAAGAAGTCTTGTCCAATTTTCAAGAACATCTAGCCATAATGAATTGGAGAGACGCCAGTTCGAGCAGGAAGCTCTAACTGTCTGCCTATCCCAGATTAAAGCAGAGATAGGAACAAACTCAGATCCCTACTTATCCTCGAGAGTGGGAGTCTAAGAGGATTGAAGAGAGACTCGTTCAGGGAGAGAACTCTAACTGCCTGTCTACCCAAGCGATAAGTTCAAGCTGAGATCTGCTCCAGCCCTCTATACTCCAGAAGATCCTGGGACCTTGCTGCCTTCCTAAACGGGATGTCTTAGCGCTCCAACTACCCAAAAACAAAAAGAGTCTTAACCAATTTTTAAGGCAATCTACCCTTAAGAGATAGTAGTCCAAGTTGAGGATCTGCCCATACTGTACTACGAAACAGAAAAAGATAGTAGTCCGTACTTGGATCCAATAGATCTGTCCACACAGTACTACAACAGAGAATATACCAAGCAGAGATCTCCTACCCTTTCCTGCTTACCCTAAGAGCCTTTTCCAACTCTTTGTTCTCGCCAAGAGAAATAAAAAGCTTTACCGATTTGCATATCATACAAGAACAGATCCTAATCCAATTTCAAGATAATTTCAAGAGCACACCTTCCACCATATCCTACACGTAGAAAGTCCTAACCAATATTCAGATAGATCTACCCACGCCGAATACGAGAGAGACACAGAGACACGGCCAACTGAATGCTCTCCTGGCCTGCATTTCAAGGGGCAATCAGTTGATGCAGTTCGCATTGCAGTCTAATTTAAGTGCGGTCCGCGGGCTGAGGTCACAGCAGGCCGGGCTGGTGCTGTCCGCATTTGGAGGTTAATCGTGGAATGTGTCCGGCCTGGTCTTGCAACGCACTTTAGGCTGCCACACGCTGATTCATAGTGCCGTTCTGTGGTTCTGCGAAATGGAGCAGCGCTGCGGGGCACATGGGACTCGTATTGGAGTTAGAGTTCGCTTGACTGGTCAGCGAACCAACCGGCGTACGTGTGGCGTGCAACAATTTGTGGCAACAGCGCCACAGGCGAGCATACACAGCAAGCGGCACAGCAAGCAGCAGACGGCACATGGCGCTGCAGCATTTGGCTGGGTTTTGACTTGGGCTTTAGCTTTGGCCTAAGCTTTGATTTTGGTGGCTAATCCCGCTATCAAGTTAAGCAGTTGCCTCGCCTCGCCGTAGGAGTTGTCGATGCCATTGACAGGCCTAAGTCCACGCACTTATCTCGCTCGCTTAATGGCTAATTGACTCCAATTGCCAATTGGCATAATGAATGCCGTCAATCGCATCACTTATGCATGCATTCACCCACTGCATCTCCCCTAGCTTACCACTACACCCCCCCCCCCTGGGGCAGTTGCGGTTTTTCAACTCTGTTGTGTCGCCGCTTGTCTTGTAATTTATGATTTCCTGCAACGAGATTTGCAGCGAGATTAAAATATCAAAACGCGCGCAACCGCGTTTAATTACCTCGCCATTGAATGCAAATTAATTTGTATTTGTTTTGGCGTTTGCTTCAAAGTGATTAAATTAATTGAGTGCCCCCTTGCACCCGCCGTCTGCCTGCCCGGGCAACTATCTCTCTGAAATTTGCCGTGTCGCAAGACGATTTGGTGATCTCGCGATCTGACAGGCGTGAGATAAACTTGTTTGTATAGATCGATATGTATCGATATTATTGAGAGTCTGCCGTTAAGTCGCATCTCTAGCTACGCTTGCAATGAAATTCTATCTGCTTACTCATAGTTCGATATATATCGATGTTGCTTAGAAACTAGAGTTATGCCACATTTCTGATTTCTTATTCATTTATGAATCCATATTATTGGGTGTCAGCAGTTATGTCACACTTCTAGCTACGACTTCAATTAATTTCTAGCACTGCATACTCAAACATCGATAGTTATCGATATTGCTTAGAGACTAGAGTTATGTCACAGCTCTAGCCACGGTTTCAATTGATTTCTCACAGTTCTTACTCACCTTGTCAAGAGTCGAACGAGTTTCCAAGCTCCGTCAAAGTGACAGCCTGCAATAGAAAGAGATAGAGAGAGAAGTTATGAAAAAGAAATGGACAGAGAGCGAGAGAATTCAATATTGCATTCAGTCAGGCTTTATTCTTGTTGCCTGATTAAAGTGCAGGAGCTTAGTTTGCTTGATTGCGATGACTTCGAATTGATGTAGTCCATGCGATCTATATGTGTATATGTTGCACAGCGCGCCGGGAGCAGCTGCTGCTCGACCTCTTGCCGTGCCAGGACGAAGCTGGAAGGAAGCGAGGAGCCCGCAGTCGGTCCTGGCCATTTCCTGCCCTCTTACTTACTTAGTTTTATTTCGATGCAATTGCAAAGTGCGCTGCTTGCAATTCAATTCAATTTATCTTTGATTTTCGCTGTGCCAAGTTGAAGGGAGGCCACACTACCTTTCCAACTGCCATCTGTTCCACTCTCCCCCCTCGCACAATCCACACTGCTTGCTACCTACTACCACACGCCGCCTTTGATTAATTTTGTATGTATTTAGGAGCTACACTGAGAGAAAGAGAGGCAGGCTTCAACTATTTCAGCATCTTGTCTGAGTTCTTACAAAAGCAGTGCTTATCGAGCTTGAGTTTTGGCTTATCGATATGTTAATGCGATAGTGACATAATAATTAACTCGATAGTTTATCTGTTTACTATATAGATACTTTTTTACGACAGAGCTGTCTATTTTCACATTTAAACTTGCCTTTCTATCAACTTTGGTAGACGATTGAATGATATTGCAATTATTATTGATTATGCTATAAATTCGAAAGTTTTCAAAATGATTTCTTGCCTAAACCCATCTCCAATTCAGCTGATCTCATTGTATTAAAATATATACTCTATGGCTCCCTGCCTGGTCTTTTTTCTCTCAGTGTGCTGTGTTCTTTATATTTTCCTAAGACTTTTCGGACAACTGGTCAACTAATTGCGATTACGATTCCTCTTGCAGCATTATCCGGCTGCACTCGCTGGTAAATTACTCTGGCAATTAGCGCCAAAAGCTTCACTAGTCTCCCTTTGAACCCCCTTGCACCTGACCCCCTACCCTGCCTCACCGGCCCATTGAATCAATTTGCGTTTTGTCCCGAGCACACAAACCACAAAGCTCATTTCGCTCGCTTGTTGCAGCAGCTACTAAAACACATCCCCAGCAGCCAAAGGCAGCGGTGCCCAGCGACGACCTTAAGCCGAACAATGGACATGCCTTCCCCCTCCCCCCGTGGAGGCGCCACCACGTAGCCCCTTTGCTAAGCCACTGGGCTGCATTGTTGTAAATTTTGTTTCGGCACTCCTAAATTCCTTAGGAGCTGCCAACTGCATTTATGCACAGGCAGCCCAAGCTGCAGGCCGCTTGTCGCCTGCCCAAAAATGGCCCAGAACAGCAACAACACTAGCAACAACAACAACAACAACGAAGGCAGCAGCAACAACAAGTAGTAACTAATTTTATTACAACGCCGCAGCAAAGAGCTCCCAGCTGAATAGCGGCAAGCCCTTTGCAGTCAGTCTACCTTGGGCCGAAGTGAGCCCCCTTCGCCCTGTGCCACACCCCTGGAAAACAATATCATTTTTACACTTGGTCATTTTGCTTTTTAGCCATGTTTGTTGCTTGTTTTTTGTTGCCGCGCGGCCATAAAATGTGAACGAGGGATATGAACGCCTGCGGCAGCGAGAGTGGACTCGATCGGGAGATACCCCACTTGTATACACAGCTAGAAATATAATATCTAGCTATATCTTCAGTTTACAGGGTAGCTGCTGGGCGAGCAAACGCCCCGCTGTTACTTCAACTTCAGTTCGGCAACTCTGCACAAATTTACCATATGTTGTTTAAATCTTTAATGAAATCCGCCATAGTGCCGCACACAGAGTTGCATTTTAAAGCAGCGACACCACAGAGGACACCCCCCCCCCCCCCCACCCAGTCTAACACTGCGCTATTCCCCGCAACAATTGTTGCTGTTGTTGTTTTTGTTTGGGCCACTGCTGTCGTGTTGTCAAGTTGCAGGCTCAATTTTCTAAGCCAATTTTGTCGCACATTGCTGCCAATGTACAAAATGCAAAGCTACAACAACAGCAGCAAAAACAACAACAGCAACACCAACAATAAATGAGAGTCGCCTCCCCGGTTTGCATAACGAGTCTCGTAGAGCAAGCAAAGCCGCCGCTGGCAATTGATTCTTATCGCCGTGGAAAACAATATAGAAATCGTTTCGCCAGGGGAGATTAGGGGCAGAGGAATAGCCCGAATGCAGCAGGCTAATTAGTAGTGCAAACGAGCCAAGCAAAGGGTATCTATAAATATGCATGTACAACCTTTTACTATATATAAGAAATTTAATTGTAAAATTCGAATTGAGTTGAGAAAACTGAAAAGTTGTGTGAAACTTCAGTTAATCGAATGACTTTTTATATAGGAAATTAAAGTATATAGAAATTTAATTTAGGTAAAATTGCTAACTAAAGCTAACTGCGCCTTAAAACTCTAATTGATTTACTTCAGTTGCGTTGCCCTATAAATAATGCATATTTTTATAAAAATTTAAATAACCGTGCCAAATGCGGTTTGATTTTAATGAAATTTTAACAACATATTAAGAATATAGAAAAATAATTATATGCTAAGTTTCGTTGCGATATCTTGTAAGCTATAGATAATATCTCATAGAATCGTGTGGGAACTCTTTAAGAGTGCGCTGCAAATTTTCTCAAATTGCATCCAGAAAGCTGCAAAGTTGAACGACGAGTTTAACGTGAAGTCAGGTAGTCAGTTTGCACTCCTTAAGCTGAAAAATGATTAACTTGTTTTATGATATACAGAAAGCGGAAAGACAGAATAAAATCATTTTATGCAGGCAACTAACTAGGTATTCATGGGCAATTGCTTTGGGTAGAAGCAACCCGAATACACATGAAAGACACCTTCATATACATATTTCTTTCTATCCTTTTTTTTAGGTACACCCGCACACATGCCGACATTCTATACATATTTCAGAGTTCTGAAAGGCATTTTGCAGCAACTGCCAAGCAATTGAATCCTTTTGCCATTTGAAGTTCGCTGCACGAGTGTTTTTCTCTCTGCACTCGAGGCCCAAAGCGCTGCATCCACATATGCACATGTGGAGCAAGTGAAGGAAGCGGGGGAGGGCCGAAAGGAAATTCCCATAATTTGCAGCAACATTTCGTGTGCATAGTCACAATAAACTTGAAGTGTGCTGGCCAAGATCGGAGCTTTGAGCCAACATCATCGACAGCCTGTCAATTAAAATGGAAATGTTTAAGTTTTCGATGCAATAAAAGCGGCTGCCTTGGGGGAGGGGGGGGTGGGTGGGGCAGTGAGGCAGCCAGGCGAGGAAGCCGCCACTTGAAGCACTTGAGCTGCTCCTGCTCATGCTGCTTTGGGTGTTCCTGCTTCTGCATTTTCATGTTGATTTTTATCACATTTGAACTTTGACCCAATTTGTTTGGCTACCCAATTCAGGCAGCTCAGTCGAGATCTGCCCCTTGCCTGGCCTGGCCTGGCTGGCTGCCGGCTGTCAGCGTCCAGGATTGCCCTGGCTGGTGGCACAGTGGGGCAAGTGCGCTGCGCGTTGCGTCAAGTGTTTATTAATTTGCAGGCTACTGCTCTAGCAGCTGTGGCATTTCTTTGCTCATTTTTTCGCGCGACTTTGTCACACTGTGCCTCGTCGCTTCACTAGTTTGCCAGGCACTCCAAGTCGAACTCCACGCTGATTGCACATGGCACACAGACAGCCAGACGGCCAGACAGACGTGTCTGTGTGTCTGTGTATGTATGCGAGTGTGTGCAAATTGAAGTCTTCAGCCAGAAGTCACGAAATCTAGAGTAGAAGGCTAGTAGTGTCTCTGGGAGAAGCGCGAAACGTGGCCCGGGCTGTGTATTATGCTACGTATGTATATCGTATGCCATATTCCGCGTTCCACGTGCCGCCGCCCTCCTCTCCGTATTCGTGTTTTACTCTGCGTTTTCCACACTTTCGCATTTCGTTTTCCCTTTGCAGGAGCTGCTTCAGCTGCTTCTAGTGCAGTTGCTGCTGACTCTGCCTATCCTTGCCCGGTGCAGGCCCATTCGGTTGCCAGTCGCCTGGCTAATAGCTGCCAGCTTGTCTAAGCCGTCTTTGGCACCGCCATCCGCCCACTTTTGGCGCCTGCCTCGCATGAAATTCACATCACATTGTGAGCGAGAGGCGAAGCCTCGACTTTGCCTCTGCACACCCGATTTATGTATGTACGTGTGTCTCTGAGTGTGTGTGTGTGTGTGTTACTCTATAACATGTCTACTTCTGCATGTGCACACACGTACACACACACTCACACACAGAACTAAAGATGGCTACGTGCCGTTTTTGTTCGCTGCAATTTCGACAATCGCTGCCAGGCAGCCAGGCAAGCAGCACTCTGAAGCTGCGAGTCTTTTAGGCCCGGCTAAAGCACTTTAAGCCCAACACACACACACACACTCATGCACTCTCCACTCTCGCACAGACACAAAGGCAGACGGCTTTCCATTTGCTCTGTTTTAAATACAAAATTCTCTCGCAACCAGCGCCGCCATCTGTGCAACACATTTCTCGCAGGCATTTTTCAGTTTTTACGCCCCGTAAATATGTAAACACTGCATGGAGGGTATATCGCAGCAGAGCATGCATATGTCTCTCAAGTTTGGCAAGTATTTGGAGCAATAAATTAGCCATACATTTGCAAAGTTTCAGAACAATCCGGCTTCATATTGCCGAGTTCTGATCTTACAAATTCCTTACTTCGCCATATCCAGAGAGTGTGAACAAATTTAACATTTGCAAGGTTTTAAAGTGAGAAAGCAGCCATATTCATGCAAAGTTCCATAACGATCTGACATCAAATAGAAGAGTTATGTCAGCTATGTCAAATTTGATAATAATCTGACATCAGTTGCAGGGAATTCCAAGAAATGTTTATATATTATATAATATTAAAATAAATTTGAAAAACAATAAATTAGCCACATTTTTGCCAAATTTCATAATAATTCGCCATCAAATAACAGAGTTGTGATCGATAAACCATTATGAGAAATGTATTTCTTTAGTATAACAAGTAAGAGTAAATATATTCTACTCTAATTTTGCAAGCACTTGCAGTATGCAAAATATATAAAATATAAAATATAGGCAGATATATCTCGCAAAAGGATGCACATATCTTTCTCAAGATTTAATAGAGTTAAGCTCAATAAGTTTCCCATCTATTTGCCAAATTTCAAAACAAACCCATATCAAACAGAGGAGTTATTATCGAAAAAAGAGATATCTTGGCAGAGGCTGAACTTATCTGTCTCAAGTGTAGCTTGAAAAGCTTCCTATTTCTCAAATTTCATTGCAATAGCACATCAAATAACAAGAGTTGAGAGTTAACTTTTCGAGCAGCATACAGGGTATATAACTAGTCTGCCAGCCACGCTAGAGTCAAGTTTTCGTTTACTTTTATGGACGCAACTCAAGGATTTGCACAGTGCACTGTGCACAGTGGACTGTGCCCTGTGTAATGAACTGCAATGAGTGCTGCCCCAACTGAGTACCCTGAGTGCCAGCGGGAGAGCGAGAGAGCGAGAGAGAGGGGGAGAGGGCGAGAGCGGGAGAGATGGAGTCTGCGATTCCATTCTTGGAAAACTAATTTTATATACAGGTGTGCTTTATTCGTTTCTCCTGCAACGCCTGCACCACCATCACCCTCGGCTCGCCCAGCTGCACTCGATTTGTATTGAATAAATGCAAAAGGCGTGTTAATTGACAGACCATGAAGACCAGTAGCAGCAGCAGAGTAAAGAGAGAGAGAGAGGCAGAGGGAGAGGGAGAGAGGTGAAAAACATATTTGCACTTTTCTCTGGCCAGCAACAATGTTGAGCTGTAAATGGCCAAGTGAACGGACAGTCAAGCCGGGAAGAGAACCGAATCAAACGGAGCTCTGCGTTCCGCTGTTGCCCTGTGCCAGATACCTCGTGTGGCCGCAGCACATGGACTGTAATGAAGTGTTTGCAACAGCCAATTGCAGTGTGGCTAATGATACTATACCGGCCAGAGGCGCCACTCCCACTCCAGCTTGAGCTGCCGCAATTAGAGGGGGAGCGAGGTAGCGAGGGAGAGCGCAGTTTGGGATCGAGGCATACCCGTTAATCCGTCGCAATTACTCAGGCAATCCCGAAATAATTTGCAAGTAAGAGTGCGATCTTGCAGTATAAACCCCAAATAGCCAGTAGTATTTTTTTTTTTTTTTTTTAGAGTATTTTCTGCACTCTTTCGAATCCAACTGGAAATCTGCTTTTAATCCGCTTTGCGGCTTTTGTTGCAGTGTAGAAGAACTTCGGCAAAGTTTATGCAATTTTTTTTTCCAGCCAGTAAAAAGTTCTTTAAATTTGTCTAACTGTTCCGACGGTGAGCGTAGTAAAAGTTCTTGCTAAGCACCGTAAGCGGGTTATGATGAGCCTGGAGCAGGGGCAGGTGGCTGAGGGGTGTAGGAAGGCTATTGCAGAAGCAATTATGTTAATTTGTAGCTGCTGTAGCTGCAGAGTAGCTGCTTTTTTTTTATTATTATGATTTTTTATTATTATTAATAGTCGGGGAGAGTCGGCGGTCGGGGAGGCGGGCAGTCAGCGGAGCTAGGGAGTCGAGAGTCGAGCTATAAATCTGGCAGCCAGCGGCGCATACGACGCTACGCTGGACGAGGCGGCGCGCGTGTACGTTGCGTGTGCCATACTCAATCGCCATATTTATCTATAATAAAGGCAATTTGGAAAAAAAATCCCTCTCTCCGCTCAGTACGCTAGTGCCCGTAAAAATCGATTAAACAAATCGAGTAAAGTGTTGGCAAACACCCTGCAGAGCGCCCAAAAGGTAGCAAAGCTATAGCCGAGCCCAGGCTCATGTACTATGCATGTACCTGGACGCGATATTCTATGGCGGGGGTTGTCTATAATTATATGCTGGCTCTATATATATATATGTATATATAAACGCACGCACACCTCCCTGCGTACTTGTACTTACGCGGGTTTGTTTGGGTCGCGTTGCCAGGCGACGCGCCAATAAGCCACGTATACGCCGCGTTGTACCCAGCGCCAGCGCACGCAATGTCCTTCGCTTGTAAGTATGTATTCTTGCTGCGTTTTCTGCGGCTACTGCTGCCACGGAAATGCAAATGTTATTTACTTAATTTTTCAGCTTCTTCGGCCCACTTTGCCTGCTGAATGTTTTATGAAATTCTCCAAGTTTTTCCCTTGTTACAGCTGCTGCTTTGCTGCTCTTTTTTCATTTATTTTTTATTTCACGTTGATTTTGCTTTTCGGGGTTTTCACTTAGTCAAATCGTGCAGCTAGATGCGCATCCTTGCGCAATCTTCGGGCGAGCTGATGGCAGAACTTCTGCGTATAATTTCGGATTTTGTATATTTTCTGGCCCAAGGACATGGTTGCCATAGCCATAGCCATACAGTCCGCACTCAATGTTTGTTCGAACGCGCTGCTCAACACTGGCTCATTGTCGCATTACGTCACCATGTTGCGCACTCGCTCGCCTAGTGTGTGCGTGTGTGTGTGCGTGTGCGTGTTTGTGTATGTGCTTTAAGTGTTGTGTAGCGTGTGTGGTGTACACACGACAACGACGACGATGAGTTCGAGCCACACTGGGAAAACTGTTGCCACTGCTTGCCACTGCGTCCAACTGCCAACTGGCGTGCCAGGACGAGGCGTGTTATTGTTGTGGCCCTTGCCAACGGTCTTCAGTCCTGTCGTGGAATTTCGCGTGTCCCGCAGCCCATCTAGTCGTGCTAACAACGAGCCCTCGCTCGTGCGAGCTGCGTTACGACTTGTTTTGGCCAGGCCAACAGAAAATCATTAGGGCTAGTTGCCATGGCGAGCCTGACACAGGGCAACGTTGACGGTGACCCTTCTCCGCCTCCTACTCCTGCTCCCCCTCCAGTTGCTTTTGAATAATCACGCGGCCAATGGATTTAATTAAAATAATGGCCAAAATGCCCACAATTGACTTGATTATGATGAGAACACAAAGGCAACGAGTGAGCGAGAGAGAACGCGTGGCACGTGCGAGATCGAGAGCGCGCACGCATATCGATCTGCCTAGGTTTTGTCCTTCATTCGCTTCTCGAGCCATCCAAATTGATTTTCAGTGTCCACTCACCTCGTCCTCCTTCTGCGCAGACCTGTCTGCTCAGAAGACGAGACCAGTTAATCGAGCCGATTGCATAAATTACAATAGATAAGCAGGCTGGGACAGCGCGAATCGAACTCAACATAAGCGTTTTCCAATCGATTTGAATTTTCATTGAGCACGCAAAGCCGCGCTGACCATTTCCCGTCTGTCGCGTCTGTCATTTTCCACGTCAGTCTCGGGCGAAGGATCTGCGAAGTTCTCGCCCCGCGGACTTGGACTGACGGCTGCCTCAGCCTGTCAGCTGTCAGTTGACAGTGCTGTGCGAGATCTGTTTGCGACAGCGCTTGCTTCCTCCATTCCCCAGACTTCCACCCCCCGCGCTGAGAACTGTGCTATAAATAATTCGTATCATCCAGAGTTGCCACAATATGAAAGAACATTTTTCGAAAATTGCCAAGCCAAGCCCACTCCATAGTTCTGTCGCCGTGCTTGCCCCGAGCCCAAAGTTGACAATGGATGAGTCAAATGAAATGCTTAATACCCTGGAAATCGGCTGCAGCTGGATGGTTTCGGATTCGAGGAGTTTCAGAGATAAATCTTTCAAATATGCATTCTATATAAGTAACTCAAGTAAATGTAAATATAAGTTTGCATAAGTTTGAAGAAAACTCTTTTAAATACTTGCCCAATTTACTCATTTTTTATATATATATGGTACAGCTGACTTTGTAAATTTATAATTTCTTTATTATTATTTTGAAATTTATCGACTAAAGTCACATAATTTAAATTTCGCAGTCGCCATGTCAAGTCATCTTAATTTCATTAAAATTGTAAGCTGAAAACATACTATCCGTAGTGTTTTTTATACCCTTGCAGAGGGTATATTAATTTTAGCCAGAAGTTTGCAACGCACCTTAGGAGACATCTCCGACCCTATAAAGTATATATATTCTGAATCAGCATCACCAGAGGAGTCGAAAAATGGATGTCCGTCTGTCCGTTCGTCCGTCCGTCTGTTGCAACGCAAACTAGTCTCTCAGTTTTTGAGCTATCTTCATGAAACTTGGCACACAAGCTTATTATTGCTGTAGGCTGTAAATAAGTCGGAACGAGCCAGATCGGACCGATATATCGTATAGCTGTCATAGAAGCTATCGGCCGATTTTTGTTGTTTTTCAAGATATTGCAACAAGATTTGGCAAATCCTATTCTTATTACGTGTTTAATGTGCTGTCAAAATTGTATCAAAATCAAAATACCACTATAACATATAGCTGCCATAGGAACAATCGGCTGAAATCATGGTTTTTGTATGCAAGCCTGTTTTGTTTTTGGAAATACCGCACATTATCAATACTTTTTAATGTTATACAGTAACCCGCCCTTAGTTTTTCCATTTAAATATCTCAGACATTTATATTATATAGCTGTTATAGGAACAATCAGTCAGTCCGTCTGTCTGTTGCAACGCAAATTAGTCCCCCAGTTATTGAGCTATATTCATGAAACTTTGCTCACAAGCTTCTTATTTCTGCCCTCTTTAAATAAGTCGGAACGGGCCAGATCGGACTGATATATCGTATAGCTGTCATGGAGCCTATCGGCCGATTTTCGTTATATTTCAAGATATAGCTATCAGGCTTACCACATCCAAATCTAAGTGTGTCCCTAATAATAAAGTTCGAAATCGAATTTTTATAACTTATAACGATCAACGATCGGCCTAATGAAGGTTCATGTTGCAATTTTATGGAAATATGAGTACTATTACATGTAGCTGATAAACAAAAAATCATTTAGCTATTATTCAAACGCATTTTTGAATGAGAACTTTCCAAATTTAATTATATTTTATGACCAACAGATCCTTTACAACACAAAGACATTTCTTCATAACATTTTGTGTTAAGTATATAAGAAATCCAGGTATATATAAAAGCATTAAAAAGGTAGAATTATTTTTTTTCGAAGCAGGTGTTTGATTCATAGCCTTAATCAGGTAAAATTCTTGACTTCCTGTACTGTTATAATTGTTAATAAATACCACAGAAACCAGCAGCAATCCAAATATATTTTATATTTTGTATAACTGCAAGGGTATGAAACCTTCGGCAAGCCGAAGGTAGCCTTGCTTTCTTGTTTTTTGGTATTCTTCAAAAAATTTCAAGACAACTTAAAAAATTTGGTAAATTGTTCATGCTACTTAAATTTTATCCAACTCAAAACGTTTTAAGTCTATTTTGTATATAGATAAAAGGTCAAAAAGGCATATTTCAATGCAGAATTCAATTTTATTGATCTTCTACCTCTGTAAAACTAAGTTTTATCAGGTCAATGTAATCTACTTCCTTTATACTACTTTTATATAAACTTTTTACAATAATTAATGGGTCTCATTACGTCATTCCTTACTCTCTGTCCCTGTAGCTTTCTCAATGTGCAAGCCTCTTGCAGGCGCTCGCTTCAACTTGGCAATAAATCAAATAAAAAAAAACTATGAATGCGACTCCTCACTGATTTGCAGTTGTCTGCTGTACTTTCGCCTCTTTGGTCTCTTCTCTGCCTCTCCCTTCCTCTCCCTCCCTCGGACCGCTTGTCTGTCACTCATCAATTTTGAAAATTATTAAAAATTTAAATGGAATACCAAAATGCACTCAACAAGAGGTATAAATTCGAATGCGAGTAAAAAAGCTGGACGTGCGTGTGTGAGTGTGTTTATGTTATGCTAGTGTGTATGTGCGTGTGTGTGTGTGTCGTGTGTGTGTGTTGTTGTCGTTATTTGTGTCAGGCTTGTCAAACATTTTGCATGTCCTGTGCAAGTTGCCAATGCGTATGAATTTTTAATTTTAATTGTTCGCCAAATGCGCTGGCAAAATCTGTTCGCAGGGATACGCAAATACAGGGAGACACATACACATATACACACACACATACTCAGACACACACACCCAGAGAGACTGAGGCCTTAAAAGGGCCGCCACACTCGTCGATTTTACTTGCTCGCATAATTCAATACGAGCACATTTTATAAGCCTGCTCGGCCAGAATATCCTCACAGAGCTATCCTGGCATTTTATTGACGCAATTGAAGACGCAGTCAGGCCAAGCCAGGCCGGCCCAGGCCAGACCAGCGTATGGCAGGGCAGTACGGGGTGCAGGAGGTGCGGGAAATTGAAATCTCAGTTGCAGCAAGTGGAGCCTCTTCACGCCACATGTAATGCCCATTTAATGGCTTTTATTTTATTGACTCGGCACCGCATATGCTCGGCAAGCAGGGCACAACGGGTCGTGGAGAGGGGGGTGCAATGGCAGCAGAGGGGCTAACGGAGGGAGCTTCATTAGTCGGCACAGTTCGAGCGAGCGGCCGAAACAAAAAAACCATAATTATAATGCACCTTACATAACGCTTCATTAAGATAATGATAATGAATACGTGACCGCACAGGACGATACAAAGAGAGACACACACGGAGACAGATACATCGACACACACAGAGACACATACACACAGAGAGAGAGAGCGAGAGGGACAGTCGCATGTCCTGCCAGCTAATGGCACGCATGAGAATATATCTGTGTGTGTATCCTTGGGTCGCCTTCTTGCCATGCCTTCTTCTACATCTTGCCTCCTCCTCCTCCGCCACTCGGCACACACAAATGGCCAGCGGACAAGTAGAATTAACCACTTACCGCCCCGGCGGGCAAACGACGTCGTCTGCGTGACAGGCCTCGTCGCAGTCCCAGTCCCAGTTCGAGTCCGAGTCCGATCCGAGTCCTCGCCCTCGGTCAGCTATGGCCCACGAAACTCGGTCGATAATTTACATAAAAAGTACCACAAAAGGTGAGCGATTCCACTGCGCTGCCCTCTGCCGCTCCTGCGTTTGGAAGTTATTATGTCCTCCATGATTACAAGCAAATGACACTTGCTTTAGCTACTCCCACAGCAATTTCACTACGGCCTTTTGGCCAAGTAAAATTCCCAAATACAGATTTAACCCAGTCTCAACTGTATAATTAAATGTTGCCCTGGCACAAGCTAATGCTGCGTATCTGCGATCTGCGATGGTTTATCTATTTACGGGCCAAGGCTGGCGATGAAATAGTCATAAGGAGCCATAATGTTTATCACATAACACGGCTGCAAAGTGGGACGAAGCCGGCACGGGGCGAGCGAGCGGAGCGTGACGCCGAATTACGTCAAAGTAAACTCAAGTTCGGCATCGGAAGTGCAAACAATGAAGTCTCAACTTTAACCTTATGCCAGGCAGGCAGGCGGGCGGGCAGCCTGTCAGTGAAGCCGAGGACAAAAAGAGCGACATTCATCAATAAAATATATTGCCAGTAATTTCGAACAAATGGAGGGAGTTGGCCGAGCTGGGCACGGAGCCCGTGGTTAACTTGTCCCTTGCATAATTAATTCACTTGCATGATAATCAAAATATCATTTGATTAATGCCCGCTGCTTAAGCAGAGTGCAAACAAGCAGTGTCTGTTGGTCTGTCTGTCTATCCGGGCTGGAGGCAAGCAGCGAGTGGAGGGGGGAAACAAGGGTTGCCTTGCTTGCTGAAACTTGCTGGGGCACCCAAAAAAACCAATTGCAAATGGGTTTTATGTTAAGAGCTAATTCGGGTTAATGCCGTAAAATGTGGCGCAGTTAAATAAATACCAACACTAACACACACTCGCACACACACGTGCAGCTTCTGAGCTAAGTAAGAAAAGCTGCTGCTTCTGCTGCTTGGGACAGCTTTTTAGCATGCGCCTCAAAGTATGCTACAAAAAGTTGCACAATATGCGTATACGCTACGGGGCAGTCTGTATGCGCAGGGGAGTGCGCGTATCTGTGTGTGGGTGTGTGTGTACTGCTGACTAGCTCAAAGCAGTAGCATACTTTTGTGCGTTGCGTCAGCTCTCTTTTCTCTCTCTCTCTCCTGAAGCTGCTCCCCCGCCTTTATGTTTAAATTAGTCAAAATGTCAACTTGACACAGATTTCCCTACAATCTCAACAATGGCCCCATTTGTAGAGCAGAAACAATGCGAGAAATGTCTTTAAAGCTGCCGCTGCTCACGAGCAAAGACGCAAAAGAAAAACGAGAACAGGCAGCTCACGCAGAAGTGCGGAAAGAGAACAGCAAAGAGGAGCACGAGCACGAGAGCGTGAATTGTGCGTTCCCTTGTTTGTCTGGCCACTTAACGCCGCGATAATCTCATTAAAATCGCATTCAGCCCGCCAACTTCTCGTGGCAAACAATGGAAACGAATCCGAATTCCCAAATGAACCGACTGTCACAGGCAGACACAGCCACTGCAGGAGAAAGAAAGAAAGCACAGCCCAAGGCGCGGACTGCGCATTTCAGAAGTTCGAAGTACTCTCCGAAATCAATCAGAGCAACAGACAAGGCGAAGTACACAGAGAATCGCTTATTGATGTGCGCTGTCTCACGGTATTATTGACGGTAGGGTATTTAACTTCAGAAGCGCCACTTGATACGCTATCAGTGGAGCGAATGACTTAGCTCGCTAACAATATCGAGATGAAATGCTGTTAGGAGAGTTCAGTTCTTCCCTAGAAACCTGAGCATTAGATTATCCTTTATACACTTGGAAAAAATGCCTTGAATTTGCTGCTGTTTTTTTCTTTGTCTCAAAAGAATCCCTGACTATTGCCTTGGATTTGCTTTAGACCATAATATGCACTGATTCCCTTTGATTCAACCTACCTATCTACTTTGCACGTTACCTTTCTCCTTCTCGTTCTCTCTCCCCCTCTCCATCTCCCCTTAACTGCTTGGCAAATATTGACAAAACATTTTCGCTTCTTTTCGTTGCCAGGCTGCGCCCGCCTTCCGTGCTCCGTGCTCGCTGCGACTGCAACGCTCCATTTGCTTATCTTAAATTACAAATCAGTCAATATCAAATTGAATGCAAACAGCAACAGAGACAAGAGGCAAGAGGCAAGAGGCGAGAGGCAGGGGCGTGGCATAGTGAAAATGCATGGTAGCTAAATTGCGAACACGAATTGAGAGCTGAATGCGACGAGAGCACTCAAGGAGTAGGGGAGAGCAAGATAGGGAGACGCTTGGCAGAGTGTGTTCACTTTGGTACACTTTGTGCACGCATAGAACTTTTGCGCAGTCCAATTGCAGTTGCGTTTAAAGCGTTTAGATACATGATAAAGTAATAAGACGATGAAACGGCAAAGCGACAGCGACATGAGCAAACGAACTAAGCTTGAAACGACCTAAAGGCAAAACGACCTAACTTGAAAACGACCTAAGGCAAAAGGAACTAAAGGCAAAACGACCTATGGCAAAAGAAACTATAGGCAAAACGATCTGAGAGACGAAGCTAGAAACGGATTTGCGCTGTGAAATCAAAGAAGTTGCTCTTTGAGTGTTTGCTGCCTTGGTAAGATGAGCTCACAGTTGGCTTGAGCAGGTGATACACGCTTATCTCCGGGATACGTGCCGCTTGGCGTACACAAATCAAGGGATAACTAACTTGGACTTATAAAACTATAATCGAGCTGTGGCTTCGGTTCGCACTTCGGAATTGCAGTTCAATTTGAACAGATCAATGTAAATTTCAATTTTTATTTGCTTGGCTTGTTCGTCCTGGATCTAGTGCGCGAACCTGTTGCTTACGTTGGTGGGTGGGGGGGCGAATTCAATTAGCATTAGAGGAAAGCGCGCGCCTACTCCATTCCCGACGCTCGGTGGCGCCTCCAAGGCAATAATTTAAATGCCTTACGATTTGAGCAACTCGACTGACATGTGAGAAATATGCGACCATCCGCAGATAAGCCTAAGTAGATACATATATATGCCATATAGGGAAGAGTAGGGTAGGGCAGAAGGGGGGGTCGAAACCTTGCTGGCATACAAAATGTGTTTTGTAATAAAAGTAAAACGCAGAGCGTCGCTGCCACTCTCTGGTTCCTGCTCTCTCTTCGCCCTCTCTCTCTCTCTCTCTCTCTCTCTGTCATACGACTGCCAGCACGCTTCATTACATTAGATGACATGGCGAACGGCGACGGCGACGGCAATAGCGGCTTGTGCCTACCTTTTTTGAAGGTAGCTGCCACGCCCGCTTGCTCCCCGCGTCCGTGCGACAATGACGCAGTATAACATTTCATTTTTTTGGCTGCTTGACTAAGGCCTGCGGCATGTGGCATGTGGCAGCGGGCGGATGACTAACTGCCAGCGGCGACGGCCACGCAGCGAACGCACTTTCAGCTCTTCGCCCGCCAGCCACCCGCATCAACTATACACACACACACACACACAGAGAAAGAGAGTGCGAGGGAGAGCGAGAGAGAGGCTCGCTCGCACGCAGAGTCGACGTCGCGGCCGACTCATTTTTAATTCATGAAATGTTTGCTAGCAACGAAAAATTACACTTAATGTCAACTCTGAAGGCTCGCAGGCAGTCGACGTAAATTTTCCAGCCGCTTTTCCACATGCAAACACCTACCCGAAAATAATTGCCACTTACTGACGGCGCGAGCGTCGCGCATACGCCACGTAAGCCCACGCACTCAGAAGTAGGCGTGTGTGTGTGCGAGGACCGCAACATGAAATATTTATGGAGTGGCATCTATACAACTACATATGCACGCAAATTGATTGACTGACTGAGTGACTGACAGCTGCAAGGAACGGGGAATGGAAATGGGAATGGGAACGGAAACGGGAAGAGTGAAAAGTGAAGAGACAGAGTCCGATTGACAACTGCGCCTGACCAGGCTGCCCACTTTCCCAAACCTGTTTTTAATTGTCACATTTGAGTTAATTTTTAATACGCTCGCTCTGAAAACTCTGCAGCTGTGCAGGCGGGATGGGGCTGGACTGTAAGAGGTGGAATAAAGAGAGTCATGCGGCTGACCAGCTGCCGGAGTTCTCAAGAAGGCGGCTGCCTAGCTAGCTGCATGTAGAAGCCAGCTATAAATAAGTCATAAGTGCCGGCGGTCAACGGCTGAATGCATACGCAGCTGTGTGGCATATGTAAAATTCATATGTGAAATCGGGTTCGGTTCAGATTTGACAGTATACTTAAAAGCGAGACCTCAATTTGGGTTTTTATTTATGTTGCGGCTCAAAGTACACCTTCGGGCGGGGGCGGGCTGTATTTTTGCGTATGCATAACTAAGCCAGGCACAGCTACACTGAGCACAAATGCTAGTATGCTTCTCTTTGTCATATATATTAGGAAAGTGTGGAGCTAAGTTGTGGTTTCCCTGCGTTGGCCACTTTCTGATGACATCATGCTGCATGTTGGCGTGGCGTCGTGTCCTGCGCCACAAAGTATGCACTAAAAACGCACACACAGCCAGTTGGGCTAGGGCGGCGGCTAGGGCGGGGGCGTGGCTGCCACTACTTTGCGCGCGCGTGCAACAAAAACAATTTGCATGAAATTGTGAGTACGTGGAAAATTAGCTGGCGCGCAAAAGTTCGGAGTGCGTCGCCTCGACTCGCTAAAGTCGTGCTCTTCGCTCTCCCCACACTCCACTCGCCCCGCACTCCGCGCCCAAAGCGCATTTTGCAGTCATTAGAAGACACCTGAAAGTATGCAGCATAAAAAGCGACGCGGCCAAAGTAGTCTGGCCAAGAGGAAAGGCAGCAGCAGCGGAACCCAAAAAGCCAACGCAGCTGCTGCTGCCACAGCTTGTTGTAAATTGTTGACGTTGCTGCAAATTGAGGCAGCTGCTGCATTTGCTGACTTTAAAGAGACTCTCGCGCTCTCTCTCCCTCTATGATTGCCTACCCTGCATCGCAGCTAAAAGCCAAAGTAACAACAGTTTGTCTGGCATTAGGCGAAAATATCTAATAGCACAGTTATCGCCATCGCACTCTCCCCTCGCACCGCCCCCGCCCTACTCTTAAGCCACTCATGGTGTGTGTTTTTCCAGCACTTTACTTGTTGTCGCTGTGCAGTCACCTATGAAATTTGCCTACTTTTCTTTGTAACCTGCGTTTGAAATTGGGTCGCCTTTGTTTTGCTGAGCATGTTTGCGCTGGACTGCGTGGGCGTGGCAGCCGCTCGTCAAATGCCAAACGCAGTAATTGAAAATTAAATGTAATTTTATGGCCAAAGTTGCACACACTCACACGCGCACACACACACAGAGTGAGTCGCCGCTTTCCGCTTCCTGTTCCAGTTTCAGTTTCGCGCTGTGCGAACTCTGCCAATTGTTACGGATTTCCCAGCAAACGGTGATAATCATGAAAATGAAAATTTTAATAGCCAACACGGCGCGCGACGTTCACCTAGTATCCCCTTCTCACCCCATCCCCTTCTCCATCCTCGCCCCAGCTAAGCACTTTGAGTGTGTAACTACGTCTGCGTGCGGGGTTACTTTTTCTAGCTACAGGCAGACACACGCACACACACACACGCTGATTTATTGATTTTGCGCCTTGCTTGAACAACATTGCCTACTTTTAGGCATTCCACCCACAAGTTGCCTGGCTCGTTAGGATTAGCCGTGGTGTAAAGCGTACTCGATGGATATCTTTGCTAATATGTCTATAGAATATGTGAAGAATGGAAAGCAGATCGTTTAACGTTAACGTTTCTCACAATCATCATATGCAAACATACTTCAAATAAAATACAATCTGCATAAAGTATAAAACCCAGAGTTCCTTCGTTTTATAAAGTGGGAAATAGTATCAGGTTTTCAGGTCAAACACTGTGGAAAGTCTTTGAGACTATATTGTATTAAAAGTTGCAGGCCTCATACATTATAACTGTATGCTTCTTAGAATAAAAGTAGTACATATAAAAGATATTTAAGGTGCGTAGATCTTACCTCAATATTAACTGGCAATCTCTGTTTTTACTTCCTTTGCTTAATACGTGAATGATAATTGGTCCTCGCATTGGATTCCTTATAAAGTATGCTGTCGCATAATCGAAGATCTGTTCTGTAGACCTGTAACGGTTTCTTAGCTCTCTAGCTTGATATGTGTAGCGATATTTTGTTAGTTTCTAATCAAGATATGCGACTTTGTATATTGCTCTTGCTTCCGATATAAAATTACTAACAAAATTGACTTTAGACTTTGCAGTTGATATGCTCTTTATAACTATGATAATTCGATATATAATTTTGTATAATATTAGTATTCTATAAGTGATAATTATAACGCCACGTTACTCTTTGCAAGAGTTTTGATATGTATGCGATATTTAGCACGAATTCCTTAAACTACAGCATTAAGATTAGCTATTCCTTCGGTTTGAATTGAGTTATAGCGCTTAGATCGATTGGCCAACTCGGGTTTTATTACATGATATGTCTGGGTTGGGTTTTTATTTCGGAAACTCCTCGCTGCAATGTTTTTCTTTGGTTCGGTGTAATTTACATTTCCCTCTCTCTTTCTCTTTGCCTCTCACTCTCTTTCGCTTGCTTGATGTTTTGTTTTCGAATATTATATTCCACTCAGGTTCCACAGAGCTTTCTCTTTGTCTGTGCGCTCTTTCGCTTCACGCGCTTTGCCTCCTCCACTCCGCTCCTCACTACTCTCTTTCTCCACACTTGCTTTGCGCTCTTTCTTTCGTTCACTCTCTCTCCCTCTCCTTCTGCATACACAGACAACGGCAACGGCAGCGGCCGCTCTTTTCGCTCGCCTTTTCCTTTTGCGTCTCAGTTTCTGCAATTGCGCTTTGCGCCCACATTCGCTTCGAAGCGAAAAATCCGAAAACACATAACAACAAACGCACTTGGTGAATTACTTTTCCGCTTTTCCGCTTTGCTCTTCGATTTTCGCTTTGCGTTTCTGCACTTTTACACAATGTTTTCTCCTAGCTGCGCTTTGGCTTTTGTTTTCGTCCTTTCGCTGCTTCCTTGGCTCCCCCTTTGGGCCGCTGCCGTTGGCTTGTCCGCCCGCAAATTGCACAATCGACGTGAATGTTTTGCGGCCTGCGATGGCGAATTGATTCGATTTCACTCGCGCGATTTATGCTGCACAGTTGCACTATCTTTGTATATATAGAATAAACAGTAAAGTAGGCAGTTGCAACTCGATTTCTATGCTCGATTCTCGATTTCTCGCTGTCTCGGGGTCTCGGTCGCTGTGTTCGCTCCGTGTGTGGCTGAGTCAAAGTGTTGTCGTTTACTCACGAGCTGCTGGACGCTGCTTGCGCTGCGAGGCCATGAATTTTTCATGAATCCTTATTAGAGATTTTTCGCCCCCGTCTTCGGTGCAGATTGCCTGCTGCGCGCAGAGATGAGAGAGAGAGAGAGAGCAATTGCTGCGGCTTTTTGCCTGACGCTGGGGCGGCGTTGCTTTTGGGTCTCCGGCCGGGGTTGGGTTTGGGTTTGGGCTTGGGGTTGGCGCTGGCGTTGGCGTTGCTGGGAGTGCTCGAGGCGCTTGGCAGAGCGCAATTGTCAGTTGAAAAATGCCACTTCCAACGGTTCTGCCAGCGTATTACTTTATCTGCTGCGAGGGTGGCTGTGGCACATCTCGGCATCTCGCCGTTAGAGGGGGGCTGCGTTGGGGGTTGCTGTTTATTCTTTACGCTCTTTACGCTCTTCTCCTTTGTCCTGCTGCTTCGCATCACGGTTTGACATTTGTTTTCGCTGCCTCTTTCTTCGCTCTCGCTTGCTCTCTCCACGCTGGCTGAGCGCAGGCGCTGCACGGCAGCTAATTCTACCGACAGATGGCGCGGCGCGTGTTTTGGTTTGCGTCTTGGCTAAAACAGAACAAATACGCCTGTCGGCAGTCATTGAAACTTTTGTTAACACAAAAAAGGCTGGATTTAGCGGAAAATAGAAATATAAATTTATGTTAGCAACACAGTTAGTGCTCTGTAAGGCCGAAAATACTGTTAACTTTGTTGAACCTGTTAATGCTCTGTTAGCCAAGAAAAACTCTAAATTTCTAGTAACGCCATTTAACAAATTTTTTTTAATCAACCGCGCCTAGCGGTTTTTAAACGTATTTAATTTCTTCTGCTTCACAAGCTTACAAGTCTGTAAAACCTATGTGCCGCGCTGGCTGAGAACTCAAACCTCTCATCAGTTTTTTCAAAAACAGAAAGGTGAAAACGGGAAGTAACCATTTTTTCTTTTTGAGAATAGTACTGGCTAGAACTGTGCCAGAGGGTTTTCCAAAAAGTTGAAAATTATAAGTAGCAAACCACACAAAATGCATAAAGTCTTATCCCGATTTTCAGTTTCGAACAAAGCGAGTTTTGACGGGAAAAAGGCTGACCTGGTAACACTGGTTGCAGTGGAGATACACTTTCGACATTAATTGGGCAAACAATTCGCTATTTATTTATTTACTTATCAATTATTCTCCAACCAACCAGCACGTATTATCTCAAGTCCGTAAGCAGCTGTTTCCGCAATTATTTCCGCCCCCGCTCGGCTTTTATTGGCACAGCAAATTGAACAGTTGTTGTTGTTGTTGCTTTTGTTGGGAAATCCTGTTTCCCTCGGGAAAACTTTCAGTTTCGAAGCAAAGTCTGTCTGTGAACATGCTCGAAATTTTTGGGCTTAACTGATTAAATATTAGCATAAATCTTGTATTTACCTTATCATAACCAAGTTTGTTGTCCCGGTTCGCCGTGTTGAACGGTTTGGGATAAGGTGCAGGCAATAGTAAACCAATCTACAAGTTGTATTATTATTATTCAGAACTATTCAGAATTCAGATTATCGGTTCAGAAACGCTCTACGAAGCACAGGCTTAATTTAATTTCTTGTTAACAAGCCAAACCTATTCGCAAACTGATTATTTCGCATATTCAGAAATGTTTTAAGTCTAGAATCTATACTGTAATACAAGAGAAGTATAAGTAAGTAATACTCATATTGTTACTATTTCATTCATCATAACATACGTAGGTCTCCCTACTTGGGGCTACTTGGGGCAGGCAGCTGCCGCTGCAGCTCTCGTTGCGTCTATCCCGCTCTACCAAACGTCCTTCCTTACTTCATACGTCGGCCTCTTTTTACTGCTTGTCCTAGCACAAGCATTTTTCGGTAAAACGAAAATCAATAAAAAGCTCAATGACGTCAGTCGCGTGAACACACACACACACCCATATATATACACGCACACTTTGAAAGCGCGCATACACACAAACAGCGCGTTGTCTACGTTCCCGCTGCTGCTCGGGCTCGGCACGAAGATGTCGCACGTGAGCCGGCCAAAAAGTTTCACCAGAAACAACGGATGGTGGGGGGGGGTGGCTGGAGAGAGGGGGTAGGTGCTATCAAGTGACAAGAGCTGATGCGCTGCTAACGCCGCATGACAACTTCAGCTGTAGCACATGATAGCTGGCGATAAGTAGGCAGATAAGCAGACAAGCAACAATAACAACAAGAACAACAACAGGAGCAGCAACAACAACGGCAACGGCAAAGTAAATTACTTTTGCAGTCGTCGCTTTTACTGGCCCAGCCTGAAAGTATGCTGCAATATTTTGCCACGCTTATAAGATTGAACTAGTCGTATGAGTGATCTCTCGCTTTGAGCTTCGATATGTGTGTGCTGTGTGTGTTTCGGTGTGTATGTGTGGCTCGCTCGCTTCGCTTGCCAGCTGGTGAACTGGAGCAGAAATCAAGCACGCCAAGCAATATTGCAATGAAACCGCAAGGCACGAGGCAAAAGCAACGCAGGCACAACATCAGTCAACAAAAGTCACTGCGGCAAAATGGCAAGAACAGCAGCAGGAAGTACAACAGCAGCGGCAGCAGCAACAGCAGTAATAATCATAACAGCAAGGAAGGGAGTGGGGTGGAAGGTGGAGGGAAGTGGCAGAGGAAGCGCAGGAGCACATGAACATGGCATAATATACACTTGGATTTTATGAATATGCAACATCAACTTTGATGTTAATGTTTGTCAGCATGCGACAGAGCGAATTAGAGTGAGAGAGGCAGAGAGAGCGAAAGAGAGAGAGATAGAGAGAGAGAGGGGAAGAGAGAGAGAGAAAGGGAGTGTGTATATGCCACACACTCACAGAATCAACTTACATTTATTAACGCGTTTAGTTTGTAGTAGGTGTTGAAATTGCACATGAAATATGAAAACGGCAATTCGTAGGGCCTCCCAAAGTACCAGCCTGCCTCCCCCTGCACCCACTGCCTTACTCCTGGCCATGGTTAACAACTCCCTTGGCCTATTCTCACCACAGCGAGAGAAATATGGGGTAAACAGTGGGAGAGCGCGCGCGAGAGACGGAGCGAGCGAGAGAGAGAGAGAGAGGGAAACGGGAAAGGCGCTGACGACAAACGCAGCAAACGGCGCTCTCCCGCTATGCATCTCTCTCTCGCTCTCGTGCGCTCTCTCCCTCTCTCTCGCTCGCGCTCGCGCTTGTGGGTGGACTGCAAAAGCTCACAGGCTGTTGGCTTCAATTGCTCCAGCAGTTTCAGGTTCAGTTTCTGTTTCAGTTTCAGTCGTTGTCGTGTCGTGATGTCGTTGCCGTCGTCGTCGTCGTTGTTGTAGTCGCAGCAGCAGCAGCAACAGCAGCAGAAGCAGCAGCAGCAGCAGCTTCAGCAGCAGCAGGCGCAGTCAATGCAATATCGCAGTCGCCGCGCACATTAAACAACAACAACAACAACAGCAACAGCAGCAACAACAACAGCAACAATAATTTAACTAGTAACAATATAAAGTAAAATCCGAAAGGAAAAGAAAGAAATGAATTTTCCGAAGCAGCAAATTGCGCATATGGAATGCACATAGGATACACACAGCGCACGCACTCGCTGTGCGTGGCTTAGTGTGCGTGTGTACGCGTGTGTATGAGTGCGCATATGTGAATACAGCACTCACACACACACACACCCACACACGCGCGCACAGAAGTGCAAATTAATTGTGATTGTAGCTAATAACAAAAGAAGGCAACAACAAGCTGTGCGCACTGAACCGAGGCGAAGTTCGCTTTTTCGTTTTGCCTTTAGTTTTCCTCTCGTTTCGTTTCGCTTCGTCTTTTTTTCTGTACACACACAACAAAACGAAAGGAAAAAAGAAAACGCAAAATATACAGCACAACCCTGCCCAATCCCACTTTCCGGGGGGGCGGGGTGGCAACTCTCTTCGTCGCGGTGGCCGTGATCTCGTCGTAGTCGTTGTCGTCGTGGCTCGTCGCAGTGCCCCGCTCAAATATGCAAGATAAACGCATTAAATATGCTGGAAAATCTGCGGACACACACGCACACTCAGACACATAGACACATATACACACACAAACACACACGCACGTAGACAGTACTTAGAAATTGTTATAAAATTCAACGAAAATCAAGTTGGGAAAATGAGTAAACAAAAAGCTGCGCACTAATAAAATGAAACCAGTAAAACAATTACGCGTGTGTGCGTGTGCGAGCGTGTGCGTGTGTGTGCGTTACTCACACCTAAACACTCGCTATTCCGAGTTCACCACACACAGCACAACAGCAACAAAGCAAGAGAAGAGACCCCAAAACAATGCGCAACTCTCGCAGCCCGTGCGAGCGTGTTAACTGTTAACTGCCTCAGCCACAGCGCACACAAAGAAAGTTGGCAGCTCTCACTGCCACACACACACACACACATACTCATACACACACTCTCACACACACACACGCGCTGGCACCGTTGACATTTAATGGCAAATTGCTCGGCCAGCGAACGACTACAACAAGTTGCAGTTGGACAATGGGCAAACAGTGCGTATGGTTGATTTCAAACAATGCCAGTGCATTCGCGAGTGCTCGTGTCCTTTTGTGTGTAAGCGAGAGAGAGGGCGAGACTATGTGAGCGAGAAAGAGAGGGGCTGAAGGACGGTAGTCGTAGTCGTAGTCGACAAGAAATACCCCCTATTTACTTGCCAATATTTACCACTATATTCGCCCGTTTCGCCTCGGCTGCAACATAATTATGCGCGTTCTCCGCAGACGACGAACGCAGCTCGTGAAGTTCGCCACAGCAAAATAAGCTCAGTAGTGCCTCGGTGCGATTGCCAACTGATTAATCAAGTTTCCAGCTAATCAAAGTTGTAATTTACCGTTTACAGTAGACATATGTATAAAGTAAACACAAACAAGTGAACAAACAAAAATTCCATGTGCATTGTAAATAGCCAGGGAGGAGACAAATTAGATAAATAACTTCGGTAACAACAAACAAGTTAATCAATCTTATGTACAGCTTCGCTTCTCTGTTCTACAACAACTACAACTGCAACTGCAACTCTGTGTGAAAAGCTCTCTTCACTGCAAAAAAAACCAAATTAACAACAAAAGCAGCATAGGCAAAAACATATTTTAATACAGAAAAACAAAAACAAAAAAAAATCAACTAAGTTTTTTATTGCAAGAAACCAAGAAACCAAAATACAAACTGAAACAACGAATGAAAGCACAACGCCGTTTACAACACAAGCAGCAACAGCAACAACAACAGGAACTACAAAAACATGAGTTCAAGTAAGAAGTATTTAAAATCAATTATGTTTAACAGGGCGTATGAATGATGCACGAGCAGATGTGATTGGGAGTATGCCAGCAGGCTCTTCTCTTGCTTGATTTGGCAGCAATGCTTAAATATGCAATTTAAATACAAAAAAATTTATTTAATAGTCAAAAGTTTTGATTTTATATTTGCAAATACTAAGGAACTCAGTGCGATGTGTATAATGGAAAATGGCAAAGTGGGCAAGCGCCCAACGAGAAGACAAGGCAATGGCCAGTAGATTGCCATAGACGTACAATGACGTTATTATATTGTCGTAGCCGTAGCTGTTGTTGTTGTTGCTGTTTTGAAGCAAATAATGAGGCGTGCAGATTGCTGGCTGGCATGAAAGAAATGGCCGGAGAGAGGGGAAGAGTGGGAGAACGGGGGGCGTCTGTATTGATGGGCGGCAAATTTAATTAAAAGGTAAACTTGTTAAACAACAGAGACGTACGCCAGCTACAACAACAACAACAACGACGACAAGAGCAACTACAACAACAACAATAGAAACAACAGCAACAACAGCAACAAAGACAGTAGCAACAGGCAGCCATTGAATCGATTTTATTGCTAGTTTACTGCGCTGTCAACTCAAAATGACAAACGTCATGAGGCAGAGAACACACACAACATCAACAACGACAAGAGCCATGGTAACCAGAGGGGGGGTAGGGGCAGGCCAGGCAAATACCCTGTAGTAGTTTGCTTAGAAAAAGGAAGCTTCGAATAATAATAATATAATATTAATATATCGCATAGATGCCAAGTTTCGTGTCTTTATCAGTTCGAATACCCTGCAGACGTGTGAGAATTGAAAGAGAGTGAGAAAGTTCCTAGCAGCCCGTGAATATACCCGATCACGTGCTGTACTCACTCAAAGGGTATAAGGGGTCAGAAATTGAGTGCCAAGTCTGTCGTTGCTTGCCCTCGCAAATGACAATGATGACGACATGCGACGAAGCACTTTAACAGCGGCAGGGGGGGGGGAGGGCGGGGGTGTGATGGCACAGCGGGGCAGATAGATGGGCAATAGAAGACAGTGGGGCCGAGGCGTGAGGAACGCTTGTCAGCCATGGACGTCATAAATGTTTGACAATGCACACGCGGCGTATGGGTAATGGAAACTGAAGCTCTTTCGCCTAGGCAACCCAGGCCAGTGCCCCGGTACACCACACCCCACCCCCTTGTGGACTATACGTGGGTGCTCTCTATATGTGTCTCTCTATCTGTGTGTGAGTGTGTGTCGCAGCAAGCTTGTTAAAATTATGAAGCCAACGCGCGAGTACACAACACCCACGACATCTTTATGTTTTATTGCCCATCTAGTTGTTGTTCCTGTTGTAGTTCATCTTCTTCTTCTATGCCATTTGCTACTGCTGCTGCTGCTGGGTTCAATGGGTGTAGCGTATTTCTTTTTGTATGCCTGTGTCATCGTTCGCTTTTTGACATTTACAATGGAACGGGACGCCGTTGCCCGCCCGCACTTCCCCTTGCTTTCCATTTAGTAGCACAACTTTTTTCCCATGCCCCTCGCATCCCATGCTCAATGCACTTGGCTGGAAATTGACAAGTTTTGTTCTGCGCTTTACAGTTATATGTGTTTTTTTTGCTAGTTCTCTTCGCATTGTTTTGTGTTAATTGCGTGGAAATTGCACAAGTTGCACGGGAAACCAATTGTTTTGCCACATTTTATTTGCGGCATTATTGCTGAGCTCTCGTTGCCTAATTGCCTGCAGCCCAACGGGAGCACAGTGGAGCAAAATGGAATAAATTTATAATTAAATATGTTTATATTTAACAGAAATAGTTTGCTTTGCACAGCTGGTTCCACTGTGCTGCCTTCGCTAAGGCGTATGTGGCCAGTTGCAAAAGTGTTGCCTACTTTTTGGGGCCAACTACGAAAAATCATAATTAAATGCACGCATACAACGCCAGCAAAGGCAAACAACTAGCGGAGTTGCTGCTGCTACTGCAACACGCCATTAGTTGCGGCTTTCTCTGCCACACAAGCAACAACAGCAGCACTGACAACAACAGCAACACTGACAACAACAGCAGCATCAGCAAAATGAACGAGTCATTGGCTCCGATTGTAGTTTGGCTTTGAGTTACAGTCGCAAAGGCAACTTGGCCAAATTTTCTTTTGGTTTCGCCAAAAAATCACACACGCGCCAGCCAAGTGGGTACATTGCTCCCGTTGCCAGCGTTGCAATGACGCCACCAAATGCATCTGCATAAATATAGCACGATGCCAAGGGGTGATGACATCGCGCTGAAACGAAAGGAAAAACCTACGCGAAAATGGGAAATTATCATTTGCAGCGACAGCAGCATTCTGCGCCTTTGCAACCTCTGACATTCGGCGTGCAACGTGCTTTAAAATAAGCTGAAACAGCAAGCAATAGTTGCAATAGATAAGGCAAGGATCAACTATTAGATCCGACGAACTAGAAGAGCAGACATTGCTCTTTTCACACTGGGATAAGCCAGATACACGTGTATTTCCACCTTGTTTCTTAGTACAGGGTATTGACTGCAGTTGCTGGCGTTAATTAATCTCCACGCTGCTCGCGAACCCAATCCCAATCTGCAGTTAATTGAGACGCGTACAGCAGGCAAGTCTAGGAAGTTTCAATTAGAGCAAACAGTTCCAGGTTGCTGCATCTCTCTCTCTCTCTCTCTCTCTTGGCGTTCATTAGCAAGGGGTATGGGCACACGGCTTGCGGTTGCATTTGCCAAAGCAGGCAAGAGGCAAACAAACTGGCAAATGAAAGACAGCAAAGGGAAAAGGAATGAAAATGGAAATGGGAATGCAAGTGGCAGGCAAGAAGATTATTTCTGTGATTTCTGTGTTAGCCGAAACCGAACCGAGAGCTTTGCATTTTGACCTTTGGTTTTGTGGTTGCCTTTTTATACAAAATGAAAATGCCACAATTCTGATGTTCCTATTAGACTCTCTGCCCCGCCTACTTCACTACCATTTTGAGATGTTGATAATTAAAAGTGTCAATTAGAACAACGTGAGTCGCCGCTGCACTAGATACCACTAGATAGGGCAGATACCCTGCATGCAGTTGAACTTTCACATTTATCTAACGCGCCTTGCAACCTTGATTAATAAAATAAAGCGACAGAATTGGCATGGACCGTTGACCACGGCGTGGCCTGCTGACCTCCCTACATACCTTCCTCCCTCCTCCTCCCGACACTTTTCATTATTATTATAATTTATCCTTGTGCTTTTTCTACTTTGCCTGGCGCTCGCTTTGGGGTTTCCTTTTGATTTTGCTCTACTTTGACAGCGCGCAAGAAAATACTGGGAAATTTAATATTGGGCCTGTTCCCGCTTCTCTCTCTCTCACTGCGCTCTTCTGCGCACCGTGGTGAGTTGCGGGCTCTCCATAAGTGTCGCACCGCGTCACCCCCCCACCGCAGTCACTCTTCTTTCTGTCCCTCTTCGCCCCAGCCAACTGGCGCCCCACAGTCACACTGTGCGTAGTTGACCCCGTGCATGTTTTTTTCGGGGCGATTTGCATCGAGTTCAGAAATCACCCGCGTTCCCAGTTTGATTATCGACAACATCAGTTGTTAGTTTGCGTTGGCTTACACCTCCACGCCCCTCTGCCAGCTGCCAGCAGCAGTTCCCAGTCGACTCCCAGTGCAGCCATCAATTGTGCACGGATATCTGTCGCTGCTCCACTTGTTCTTGTTGCTGCAGCATGTGCTTGTATCGCTGCATTGCCGCATTATCAATTCATGAGCCCAGCAGCAGCAGCAAGTAGGGCTGGCTGCGTTGCAGCTGCCACAGCGGGCCATAAACACCCTGCTAGCCTGGTCTCATCTCGGCACCAGGCACAGGCCTGCCGATGGCATAAGCTGTCCCCAGACCGACTGCATGCGAGTGTGTGTGTTTGTGTGTGCATGCGAGCTGTTGTCTTAGAGCCAACACAGTTGGCCGGCATACAAAGTGAAGAGAACAAGCAGCGCAAATATTTATGAAATTATTTCTACTGGACCTAAAGAACGCGCGTACATAATTCAAATACTTGCCGGATAATGTTTTGCACTTGTGTTGGGCTTGGAACATGTGCAAATATTTGGGAATACTAGACGAACTGTGGCTGAGTATGACCCAGTTAGTGCAGAGTGTGAAATTCAGTTCGGTTCGGTACTTTAAGGAGGAACCCAGAAGCGACTGTACTGTTAAGTTCGCTCTACTCTGCAGCTTGTTCTCTGTGCTGTGATCTTAATCAGGCGTTCGCTTCGTTTCAAGTGTCGAGGTCGATATCCTATTAATGCAAACTCATCTATTGCCGATGGCACTCAAAGTTTCAGAACAATCTCTTGGCACACACACTGTGAATTGCTTAATGGCAACGTCGGCGGAACAAGTTAATTCGGAAGTGCAGAAGCCGCAGTTTCAATCTGTCATCTGCATGTGGATAACCACACACACATGCACACACTTTGGCAGATGCATTCACACGAGCACGCATCGGAAATGAGGCGCATGAAAGGCTCTTGTTGCAGTTTCCTTATCCTGCTCTGACATGCCGCTGCCTCCGTCTGCGTCCCTCCTTTTCTTGCCTCGCTCTCTCTCTCTCTGCATGAAGTGGCTGCTTCCGCTTGCATTTTTCAGTGTTGCGCCCCAATGAACAACTTTGTCAACATTAAAATAGCAGCAGCCCTCGCCCCTTTCCCCCGTTCCCCAGTTCCCTGCCCTGCCCTGCCGCGCTTAGCTCTGTATGCGTATGCGTGCACGTGCGTGTGTTTGTAATGACCTCGTATATATTTTCGCAATTTGTAAGTGCGTCAGCAGGTCAACCGCAGCAAACAGCCCGCAACCCTTTGCCTCGTCACCTGCAGCGTGGCAGGCGTTGCTGTTTGCCCTGGCACGTTGATGAGCGTAAATACATTTACACATGTTTGTATTGTGTTTCAGCTGGCCAGCCGCCTGCCCCTTGCCGGCACAGCATTTACCTCGTCTCGTTAAAATTCTCATTTCCGTTTTTGGGCACAAAGTGTTTCTCATATATATTTTACATTCGGCTTAGTGCATTTCATTTTCGGGCTTTAATTAAACGTTCTGAGCTAGTGTTGCCAGCTCAGCAAGTTTTGCTTCAAATGCAGTGGGCAGCGGGAAATTTAGCTTTACTTTCATAAAACAAAATTGTTTTTTTTTTCCATTAAGTGCAATTGTACTTCAGTTTTTAATTGCATGTATCGAATTCGCATTGATACAGATTCTCTTTGCTTTTTGGCAAAAGTATTTTATTTGTTTTTTTTTTGCATAGTTTCCCGTTAAAAGCAGCTTTTTATCTCGTACAAGTGGGCAGCACTGGCTCTAACTGTAAACGGTTTGGCCTCCTTTCTGCGACAATTACAAATTACACTTTGTCGCCAACTGTTGCCTACTTTTCGGCTGCAGTTGGAATTTGCATGTGTCGCCATTTTAGCTGGCAGCAGCAGAAATGTGTGCATACTTTTAGGCGGCAGCTGCACATTAAGTGCTTGGTAACGGGCTGCGTTGAAATGTGTTGCAAATGAGATTGAATTTTAAATCCACCATTTCTCTCGCTTTCTCTTTGCAGTATTAATCTCTACAAATCTACAAAAATAGCTAGCAAATCAGATCGCTTAATAATCATGGCTTCGCCGCAAACTCTTCGACACGGAGCCGATCAGCAAGAACTGAAACAAGCCTTACAAGCAGCGAAATCACCACAGCCTTTCAGAGCGCTGCGGAAATGAAACAAAAACAGAATCGAGGCGAGGTTAAAATATTTATACAACAGTTAATCTTAACATGAAGGCAAACTAAGCGACCCGCGACGAGTAGAGACACAGTGAAGGTGCGACACGTTTACACACAACACATACACGCACACGCACACTGACACAAGCCACGCATCACCGGACACAGACACAATTAAACCAATACACACAAAGAAACAAGCACGTACACAATCACAGACAAAAAAATAAAAGAAAAACCGCAAACTTATCTGTAAAAAGTTTCAACGAATTTCCAAAAGTCTAAAAAAAGCAAGTAACAAATTTAAACCAAAAGCGAGCCGACACAGAAAAAGTTCTTAAAAAAAACTACAAATAAGAAAGTAAACACATTTAGAAATTTGCTCTGTGATTTTCTATCAGAATGGTTTAAAATAATCCAAAAAAACCAAAACCAAAAATATAAATTAAAAACAAAGAACATTACTCTATTTATAAATATTGCCTAATTACATTCAAGATAGATAAATAAATAAATAAAGGAGAACAAAGCTTTAAATTCCCATCAAAATACTAAATCAATAAATAAATAAAATTTACCAATTAATTATAAATAATTGTAATAATGCGCGTACACAAACTCGCGAGCGTGGTTCATTAGATCGATAGATTGAGTCGAGTGTGAAGCCACACTCGGTGCAGCTGCAAACGCCTTTGGGATCAAGCGAGGATTAGCTGAGCTTCAACTCGTCAGCCATGGATGAGATGCCCGACCTATCGCACCTGACGCCGCACGAGCGCATGCAGATCGAGAACGTGCTCATGCGGCAGAAGCAGGAGGAGGAGAAACAGAACGAGATAATGCGGTGAGTGGCAGCATGCAACCCTCTCAGCTCGGGCCTTTAATACTCTCTCTCTCTCTCTCTTCCTCTCCCCCTTCGCGCTGTCCGTGCAGGCGCAAGCAGGACGAAGTTGTCACACTGGAGATGCAAATCAGACAGCGCTCCGAGCAGCAGAAGAAGGCCGGCGTCGAGTTGGATGCCACCTGTCACATTTGCCTTAAGACCAAGTTCGCCGATGGCGTTGGCCACATTTGCCATTACTGCAACATACGCTGCTGCGCTCGCTGCGGCGGCAAAGTGACGCTGCGCAGTAACAAGGTAAGCACACACACACACACACACGTTCCCCTCTGCACTCTCCCTCCTGGCTCTGGTGTGTGCAACTCTCGACTGACAGCGTGACAGGCTGACACATTTTACAGTTGGCAATTTTCGAGTGCCATTAGACGAGCCTGTCACTTGCGCGGCGACGCATGAAGCCGGCAAAGCGCCAGCCACACTACAGACAGGCGCAGGCATGCCTAATTTTCCAGCAGTTTACTGCTTGCCATTTCCCAATTTTCATTGATAAATTGGATGGCACTCTGTCGCCAGTTATTCAGGCGTCTTACTCACGCCTCGCAGCCAGGCCATCACTCATACGCCCCGTTGCCGCCAGCCAGGCGCTCCACTCATACGCCCCGTTGCCAGCGGCCGCTCGCAGCACGCGTATTTACGCCGTTTAACACTTCTACACGAAATCAGAGCATACTTAGAGCTCTGAAGTAATTATTGGGCCAGACCTTCACTCTCGATTAACCCCGATCGATTGCGGGGCTGCACTTGCCAATTGGCACAGGCTTTTGCACTGACACAGTTCCCAATCCCATTCCCATTCCCCTGCCCATTCGCATTCCGCATTCACAATTCGCATGGCAAATTTTACTTTGCACATTTCACATTGCATTTCAATTACACTTTTTTCAATTTTCATTTTGGCCAGTCGGCCGTGTCCGGGTTTGGCTCTTGCGCGCGCCGGCTTATCATCTGCTGGCCACGTTGCCAAACGATTTGGCCAAGCGTTGCTAAGATGTCACACAGACACAGAAACAAATACGAACACACACGAATACACTACACACACACACTGCTTCTCACACTGGCGTGGGGTAAAAAACAAGAGACCCGGAGTTGTACAATATTCTTTTGGCCATAGAAATGGAATTTCAATTTGGCATCCTGTTGCCGCCGAACGGGGTAGCACGAAATATGAGCGACATGTGAAACCAACGTAATGTATCATCCTCTTGCGAGCCCTGCTCCTCCTGCGAGATTGTCTCCACCTCCTCCTCCTCCACCTCCCCTTCCTGCAGCGCTGTCTGCCATTCATTTTGCTGCTCATCTTCCTGCTCCTGCTCCTCCGACTCCGACTCTGACTCCGACTCAAACAGCTGCTGCTGCAGCCGTATACTACTGCTGCGCCAATGCGTGACCAGCCACTGCAGGCAGCAGAAGCCCGAGAAGTACTCGTCTTCGCTGCGGTCCACAAATACGGTCACGAGGCTGATGTTACCCCACAGCTCCCACATTCTGCTAAAGTAGTAAAGCAAATCCAAATTCTCCGACTCCATAGTTGCCTTTAAAGCGGCACGTGTAAAATTTGTCAAATACTGAACAACAGCAACAGTATTAGTCCCGACAGCAGCATCAAGGCTAATGCTCTGCTCAACTTTTGACAGGTCATTTGGGTGTGCATACTGTGTCGCAAGAAGCAGGAGCTGCTCTCCAAGACGGGTCAGTGGATCAACAAGACGTCGGGGCAGCAGGATGGTTTCATCAGGCGCATCGAGCCGGACGGCAGCAGCGTAAGTAATCGATTGCACTTCCCGAGCCTGTACCGAGTTCTTATCATACTCTCCTGCCCGCAGGATATTTCGCAGCAGGCCATAGTGGATCCGCACGACACGACGGATAAGCGGCCCAAGCTGGAGCGCACACGCAGCGCGGCCGAGAAGGAGAACCTGCCCATGCAGCGCGCAGGCAGCGTGCTGCGGCGGCAATACTCGCAGCAGGAGCAGCCCACGAATCGACGCCTTTCCATGTCCGACAACGGCATGGATCCCATGAGTCCGGGCCAGCAGCAGCAGCAACAGCAGCAGCAGCAGCGGCAGCGTATGCAACCCATGAACCCGCAGCAGGCGCAGCAGTACCAACAGCAGCAGCAGCAGCAAGGATACGAGCAGCAGCATGCGCAGAGATCGGGCGCATATCCAGATGACGATCCACGGTATTATCAAGTGAGTGTTAGCTTATTCCCTATGCGCCTGCATATCCTGAACTCTGCTCCTTTGCTTTTCAGGGCGAACTCGACGGTCTCATGCGACAGCATCCGCATCTGGCGCATCCCAGCCAGGTGCATCAGCAGTCACACCAGCAGCAGCAGCAGCAGCATCAGCAGCAGCAACAGCAGCAGCAGCATCAGCAGCAGCAACAACAGCAACAACAAAATCTTATGATGCAGCGACAACAACCGCAGCAGCAACAACAGTACGCTGCACGCCAGCAGCAGCAGCACCTACAACAGCAACATCAGCCACAGCAACAACGACAGCAGCCACATCCACAACAGCAACATGCACAAAATGGACAGCAGCAACAGCGACTGCCACCTCAGCCATATGCAGGACAGGCGACCAGTGTGCAGATCCATCAGCAGCCGCCGTCGATGGGCGCAGGCGGTTACCAGAAGGCGCCGCCACTGACGCGCAACATGACGATCAGCGGGGGCCACGCCATGGATGCCACCTCGTATAATCAGCAGCAACAGCAGCAACAGCAGCAGCAGCAGCAGCGCCGTGCCCTGGCTGGCTCTCAGTATGCGTCGCAGCAGCAGCGATCCTTTAGCAGCTCCGAGGAGGAGTTTCATCTAATGGCGCAGGCGCAGGCGCAGGCACAGATTCGGTTCCGATTACGACGGTGAGTCGATTCGTTTTCTCCAATTTGCACAACTCGTATCGCTGTCTCTATCTCTCCTCTCTCTCTCAATCTCTGTGTCTCTCTCTCTCTCTTTGTTTACTATAAATGTTAATCGCGTATGCGAACTGCTGTGATAAAGCTCTCAATTCTCTAACTCCCCTCTCTAAACCTCTCTCCCTTTCGATTTACCGCTCTAAGTGTCCAGCATAGGCGAATTCAAGTTGTTTTCTATTTTAAATACCTCTAAGTGTGTCCATCAATCTCACTCTTTCTCTCTCTCTCGCTATCTCTCTGTCTCCATCTATCTCTCTTACACAATACTTTCTTTTGACTTGCTCGCTACAAAAAAAAAAAAAAACCAAAAAAATACTTTTCAAAAGAAACACACTGCTCTGTCTGTCTCATTGGTGCGTTGTCTATTCCTTAAGATCTTTTGGCTTTCCACTAATTCCACAATTTGTAATGATTATTTCGAAGCAACATGCCCATACTTTTCTCACACTTTCCTGAACGTGCCTTTCTTTTGTATCTCTTCTTGATGTTCCAACTAGAGTTAAGATCGAGGCGCAGGCAGCTCCGAGTTTCCGAGTTCAAGTCTGCAGCTCGGAACAGCCTGCTGCACTATACCTAAGCTAAGTCTAAGTGCCCCAACTAATTGTAGTTCCAAGCAGAGTAAGTTAGATTTAAGTTTCCGGTTTCAGTCTCATCGCACTCGGCGGCGGCAGTCTTAAATTTTCACATCGTTTTTCACGGGCCAAGCGAAGTTTTCAAATGCTTGGCAAAAACAGCAGGCGAAACCACAGGCGCACCACACACACACAAGCACACACAAACACCCACACACACACAAAGACAGATAGTTGTGTTTGGTAAAGGGAAACATTTCGAGGCGCTTATCTTGGGGCCACTTGACTTTCAGCAGCAGCAACAGCAGCACAACTGCAACCGCAATGGCAACATAAGCGAAATAAAATAAAAATGAATTGTCAGGGGCGGCAGCTGAGAGGGGGAGGGGCCACCGCAGCAGGCAAAGGAACCGCGACAAGTGCGCGCACTCAGGGCGTGCAATTTTTTACTCTCCTTACCCGTTGCCCGTTAAATGCAATCAGCATAAATTATATGCAGCAGCAGCAGGGCGGAGGGGGTGTATAAGAAAACTGCGGAGGAGGGAGATGAAGGGCAGGGCAGAATGGAATAGGAGCGCTGCTCGAGGCACAGCTGACCCGAAAACACATTTAGCAATAGCAGCAATAGGCAAAAGGCCTTTTGCTTTTTGGCCGAGCAGCCGCAAGACATCAAACTGCAGTTGGCCAAGAGGAGCGGCAGGCGGGGTGTAGGCAGGCGGGGCGTAGGCAGGCGGGGCGTAGGGCTGTGCGGCTTGTAGTGCTGCCTGCTTCCTGCTGTTTGCTGCATGTTTTGCTGAGCGACAACGTCGGCGACACTGTCAAGTGCGTTTGCTGGCAAAATTTATTATCCTAATTAGAAAGTTTCTTGTCCGCACTTGGATGCCAGCCTCAATGGCAGCCGAACCAACCCCTCCCCACACCATCTACCCCAACATCTCTGCTGCATGCTACGCCTGACTGCGCCTATTACAAGGCGCATGCAACATGGCAAGGGCTGATTTAAATTTCTTTTCTTATTTTTTCTTCGCTTTTTGTGCTTTTTTTGTATTTTATTGCTGCACATTAGCGTGCAAAGTTTCTGGCAAGCATGTTGCACTTGGCACGCCCCGTGCTGTGTCGCTCCGCCCCCTTTTGAGAGGGCGGATAGGCCACATATAATAATTATTGATTTCAACTTTGGCCCCCAAAGTTGCGCGAAACGGCAAGAAACCCGTGTGGCATAAAATTAGGCGCAAACTTTTTGGGCCTACACTGCGCTGTCGATAAGCAGCTTGCGCCACCTCCAGCTGGCCGCAACTCCCCTCGTGCTCGTTGCACCCCCCGGCACCCGACACTCGCCCCTTGCCGCCGCTCAGTCGGTGCAGCTGCACCTTCTGCGTGTACGCCACTCAAAGCCACGCGCCACAACCTGGCTACAACTCACCACAGCTCGTAGAAAACTCACCACACGACGCTCGACGTTCACAATGGATGCACGCACGCAAAGCATTCCCCCAGACGTCATGCGTTGGAATTCGTTCCCATTGGAAATTCCCATGCACAGCGCATGCGCTGGCAGTGGGCCACCGGCCCCCATCCCCCATCCCCCCGCAGACCCACTCAACCGCTCGCTTACTCTTTCGCTGTCAACCCCCTCGCGGTGGCAGCAGCAGCAGCAGCAGCAGCTGATGATATTGCAGAGCGCGCGTAATGTTGAATTTATTTGATTTCGGCTCGAAATTGTACGCCTGCGGGGTCGGGGTGTGCTAGCTTGAGGAAGGGTCAAATAGTGGAGTACTCTCCCCGTCTCTCTCTTACTCTCTGACTGTAAATATGCTTAAACTTGCCTATGTTGTGCTAGGCTGGAGTCGACACCGGAAAAGAACAAACTGAGATCAGACTTTAGATCTTTACGCTCTGTCTATAATGGGATTATTTAAGAATCTTATTCGTATTAATAGCTGATCCTGCAGAGAAAGCGTGATCGCTTATGGTTTACAAATATATTTCGCTGCGAGCAAATAAAAATGCCAGCCCATAAACAAAGAGTTGAGTTCGCGTAGCCCGACAACTTGGCCACTTAAAATGTTCCCACGCAGCAATTACTTTAGTGCGTCACGCTTTCAGCGCGCTGCCCGCTCCTGCTCCTGCTGCTGCTGCTGCTGCTCAACTCTCTCCGGGCACGCTCCGACGCCGTGCAGAGCCGCAGCTTATTGCAGCGACGTCATTTCATTCACTGCGTCGCATTCGAGCAGCGTCATGCTCTTTACTACGATATCGCCAGCCACAACAGCAACAGCAGCGGGTGGGAACAGGCAGAACTAATGCACTTGCAATCCAGTTAGACAGAACGGTTAGTCAAGCATCCAACACGCGCGCGCCTACGCTGTAGTGGAGGGTGGTAAGGTGGGGGGAGGGGGGCGGTTGTAGGAGCTGGGACACTCGCTCACTGGAAGGCAAAGCCAAACACGTTGCCACAGTCCCAGCGGCGGCAGCGGCAGTGGCAGCGTTGGCAGCATGGCCGCCCCTGGCCAAGGCTCAACCCGCTGACCCCAGCAGCAGCAGCAGCAGTGGCAGCAGCAGTGGCAGCAGCAGCGGCAGCAGCAGCTGTCAATGTTATCGCAGTCGACGTCGCAGCACGCTGCTGGCAGCGCAGCGTTGGCAGCGCGTTGGCCACGCTTAACATTATTTTTAGTTGTGCATTGGAAGCGCCATGGGAAAGTGCTGCCTACAACAGCAACAACACTGCGGGCGAACTTGTAATATTGTTATGGGAAATGTTGTAGGCTACCAGCAGCAGTTGCAACAACAACTACAATAATAAAAACAACAATAAGTGCGGGTAGTAGGGGCATGGGCGCCGGAAAGGAAAGCGAAAACGTGGAGCGAAAATTCCATTGAGGTTTTTTGCGAAATCGAAACGAAACGAAATTAGTTTTCGATGAACTTTAAAGGCGACTAAACACACACAGAGCGCGCGCTGCTTCTGCCGATGCTGCTGCTGCGTTCTCTACACGTCTCTCGTTAAGTCTCGCACGTGTCGTGGCGAACGAGCAGGGAAAACGCAAAGCGGAAAACGGGAAAAACGGAAAATCGGGTGAAAAAAATACGCGGAGTAAGCCGAGACACGGAGATACTCAGTTAGCGACGATACGACGATATCTAGCAACAATATTATTATTGGATTATGGCGGAGCAGGCAAAGTGCTCGGGAAATCCTAGTGAAAATACGCGAAAAAGCGAAAGTGCAAGTTTGCAGTGAAAGTGTGTGCGAAATTTAAGGCGAAGGTTGTGCGAAACGAAGCAACCTTGAAGTGAATTGTGCAGAAACAACACAGAAGCCAACAAGAACGCGACGGCAAATAAAGAAAATAAGGAAAATAATCAAAGCAAATACACAATTGCCTATTTGTGTACGTCTATGTGTGTGTGTGTGTGGCGACGGTTAAATAACTCGTAATTGCCGTAGAATATTTAATTATTTAATAATCCTCGCCGCGAAGGACACAGATAATAATGCAATTAAAAAGGTCCTCGCAAGGTTAAACCTGCCGCCCTCTCCGCCCGCGAGCGCGAAACAATGAAACAACTGTGTGAAAGCTATGAAAATCAATTGGCAACAGTGTGAAAATATCAATTGCCTCAAGTGAGTTTCCTTTCGAAATAAATTCCACGCTCTGCAAAAATGTTCGCCAAGTGAATCCGATGGCTGCATAAATCAAAATCAAATTTTTGGCCAGCCTAAAGCTGCGCAAATTGTGGCGCCCGTTGGACGCCTTCGCATATGGCCTCCCACACACATACACGCAGGCAAGCCCACACATACACATGGCACAGGCACAAGATTTGCTTTCTGCTTTTTCTTTTGGAAATTTCCTATATTTATTTTCATTTAAAAATGTGTAGTAACCTTTGTTTTTGCTTTGCCAAATCAAACGGAAATTAATGTATTCCTGTGTGCGTGTGTGTGGCTGGCCGTATCTGTCCAGCTTTAGATCATAATTGAAACTAAATGTGCAAAAGATAAAATAAGCAAGTAAAAAGTGTTTCAATTATTTACAGCATATTACAAATTGAACGAAACTAACCGCAAACAAAGCAATTAAAGCAATTTAACTAATTAACTATCCTGAATCCCAAGCCAAACAATAGGCAAGAGGTGAGTGGCGTTCGCAGCTTGTGCTACAGCTGCAACAACACCAACACCGACACCAACACAAACAACAACACAAACAACAACGAGAGTTACAAGCAATATATAGCTAGAATACAACACAAATGCTTAGGCAGCAAAGTGCCTGCTGCAAAGCAACAACAATGACAAAGGCAACATTTAAATGCAAAGTACAAATAGATTAGCACACAGACACACCCACACACACACAACACACCCGCTCAACCGTATTGGAAAATGCGATGGCAAAACAAACATAAATTGAATCGCTTGCAAAGTAGCCAAAAATTGCAAGCCTATGCCAAATGATTTCGCTAGTTGAAAGAAACGAACAAACGAAAATAACAAAAACCTAATCGCTGCCAACTGAAACAGCGAAAAATAAAAATTAAAATGCTTAGACATACACTGTGCGAAATCGGCGAGAGCTACGAAAATAAAATGTGGGGGAAATAATTAATACGCTTTTAATAGAACTTCAGCTTGCCGGGCTATCTCCAGTGTGGCCGCCATTAAGTTAATTTGGTTCGCCATGCTAAGCGCGTTTCCGCTTGAGTTGCACATGTAAAAATACATTTTTGAAGCATACTTTTAAGCGCGTCGCACAAAATCGTATATGTAAACTAAATGCTTTTGTGTAGCATACTTTTAAGAGCTGCCTACAAAATAGCACTTTAATGAAAACATTTTTGTTGCCTACTTTGTAGCGTAACAAATTGACAAAGTGAAGCGAGATAAATTCAATAAGTGTGTGTGCGTATTGGTATATGCTGCGCAATGGGAAGGAGTGGGAAGAAGTGCACCCGCTCCACGCGTTACTGTGCTCTGCCTGCGTATTTGCATTTCGATTAGCGCTGCAAGAGGGATGCACACGTTCGCCTCGTCATTGGGGTTTTGATTCATAAATAAAGCGAAATCAATAGACAAAACGAGCGAAATGGCGAAATAACGAAATGGCCAAACTGACCACGCAGTGGCTCAGCCAAATGTCAACCACAGCGTGCGACGCATGGCGCATATGGCGGCCTAGCTGTAAATAAGTAAATAAATATAGACCACGCACACACTCTATCTGCCTGTGTGTGAGTGTGTGTGGGTGTATGGGTGTATGGGTGTGTGCTTGGCCTGCGGCCTATTTTAAAATGCGAGTGGTTGCAGCTGTGGAAACGGGATGAATTTAATTAAAATGTTGACCGACGGCTTTAGCACTGGCGATGCGTGGGTGAGCGTGAGTAGGCGTAAGTGTGTGCGTGTGCGTGTGCGTATGTGCCTGTGCATGTGCAACTGTGCGTATGAGTGACATTAATGCGAACATTGAGGCTGTCCAAGGGGGACAACACGCGCGCAACACTAACGCATTTTCGTGCGTACTTCGTGTTGTTATTGTGCTTGTTGTTGCTGTGTGTTTGTGCTATTTATGCGCCTGCGTCTGTCTGTGCGCTTGTGTCTGTGTTTGCGCTTGTTTGTCTTCGTAACTGTGCGAGTGTGTTTATGTGTGTGTGTGTGAGTGTGCTGCTTGCTGGTTTAAAAATAGAACAAGCTGTTCTCGCCTGCCGCACTCTGCGCTGCTATGCTCCTCTCAGCCCTGCACAACTCTGTCCTGGTCTGCTCTGCCCTGCTCGTGCTCGTGCTGTGCTTTTGCCAGCCGCACACCTAACCAACACTACACCAGCCGCCTCCCGGCTCCTCCGGCTCCTCGGCGCCCCCGTCCTGCTGTCAGCTGTCGGCCAACTGGCTAGAATTTATGGACAGAAATATATATATAAAACAGGAAGCAAGTGCGGCACACGGACAAACTAAGACGAAATTTTGTTTGATTTTGGCATTTTTGTTGTGCGTTGATTGTGCATAGCTTCGCACACGCCAACACACACACACACATACACATACACGAGCACACAACAACAAAGACGACCTAACGACAGACCAAGAGACCAACAGACGGTCCGTGTTTTTCTACATTGTATTGATTTTTGCTTTCTTTTGCGCCTTCTTTTCTTGTTTCGACATGGCTCGTGCTCCCTCTCACTCTCTCGCTCTCTCCCTCTCTCTTTCGCTCTCACTTGCTTCCCCTTTCACCCCAGCCACTGCAATTGTGCGTGTGTTTTAGCGCTTGCCGCAAAGGCAACACTTTGCTACAAGAAACAGGAACTCTAAGCGAGATAAAAACATATGTCTAACTAAAAGAAAAGGTTTTAATGGAAAAATGTATTGTTTTTTGAATTTTGTAAAGACAAATTATCCTAGACAACAATTGAAATACTTTTTCACTGATCTCTGCTTTATTTATTTATGCATTTTAATAAATAAATGTTGTCAAATGTTGCAAAATTGTGAAATGGTCCAAGATTCGCAAGTGCAGCATATGCCAGCCTAATCAGAAATAAATTAATATGATTTAGGTGTAGATTTGAAGTTCTTCTGTTCGCTCGATTTGTAGAGCTCATCCAGAACATAGTTGGACCACAGTGGCCTACCCTATGTAGGCATAATCCGAGAAACGGTCAAACTGTGTAATTTACTTTATTTTCGCTTTGTTTTCTTTTGTTTTGTTCTCGTGAGTTTCTTTGTTTACACGTAAAACGTCTGCGTGGTTATTGTTGTTGTCGCTGCTGTTTTTATGTAATTTTTATGTACATACACACACAGATGTAGCCGCGTGTGTTTGTGTGTGTGTGAATTTTCTCGTCTCATTGTTGTTGTTGTTGCTCTGCTGTTTTGTCGTCGTCGTTACGGGCACAATAAACGTTTTATATCGTGACCAAAGTCAAAAGAAACTGTGCCAGGGGTATGGCCCACAATAGGAGGACACCAGCATGCCGTACATGAGTGCGTAAGCATGTATGTGTGCGAGTGTGTACGAGTGTGTGTGTGTGTGTGCGAGTGTGTCAAGTTTAAAGAAATGGGCGCAATGCGCCGTTCGAGCCTGCCTGCCGCGTGTTGGCCAAATAAATTAAACCGTAGCTAAGCCGTAGACATAAGAACTGGAAACACCTACGTAGTTATATAATTAGTTTATGCACCCTACCGCCACAACCCCCCCCCCACAACCCGTCTCTGATAAGCTTGATTTAACGCTAATCCTAAGCTAGCTAGTAAGTTAGGTCTGAGCCTGCCTCGCAAGCGTATTCGCCTCTATGCGCCAGTTTATCGAATTATCGCATTATCGTTTCGATTATCGCAAATATGTATTCATGTGTTCTTCATTCTTTCTTCTATTTGTTAACCACCCAACGATAACCCACAATCAATCCAAACCAACCCGACCAATCAAATCAATATGCCCGCCACAAAAAATATTTTGCAATATCCAAAAAAAATTAAAACCAACAAATTAATCGAATTGTAAACTAAATTACAACAACAACAACAACAGCAGGTAATTTTGGCGGCGTGCAAAGTGCGCACACAAATCTCTCGCCCGGCGATCTACAGATTCATGCAAATGTAAGCAAAAAAAAAAAAAAATAGAAAAACTAAAGAAAAAAAAAGAAAAGAAAACTAAATCAAGAAAAGTTTTTTACATTTTTACTGTGTGTTCTTCCTCGTTTTTTGGTTTTCGTTTTCGTTTCGTTTGATTTGTTAATCTTGATCCAAGAATCACCACTTGAATGGAATGTACATTAATGTCGTCTCTCTCGCTCTCGCTCTCTCTCTCTGTTTGTTAATCCTTACTTACATCTCCTACGTTCGAGCACCTACTGCAGTCCAGTCCACACTTTAGACTTAATCCTTGCTCCTTCGATGTTATTTATCTGTGTGTGTGTGTGCGTGTGTCTGCGCCCTTTTGCCGGCGATCGTTTGTTAATGTTTAATTCATTTTCTGTTCTGCTTACTGAGCCCCTATTCACAATAGACACTGCGTCCCCTCACACCTCCCCCCCCCCACACACACACCGACACACACACTGCGCTGCGCTGTGTTCTCCTCTTACGTTTTACGTGTTCTTCTTTAATTTTTTGCCGTAATTTCTTTTTGTCAATTTTAATGTCAATGTAAATTAAGAAAACTAAAACTAAAATGAAAAACTACGTCAAGAATTTGCATGGATATCGTAACGCTGTTTCCTGTTTCCTCCTAACTTTAATACAATATCTCTAGATACACACACACACACACACACACCTCAGAACAGATCTACACACAGATACACACTCACAGCTCCGGTCAGCAATCGATCTTGTAGATATCTCTAGACCCCAAGCCAAACCGAAACTCATATCGTAGCTCTAAACAATATATATATTTATATATAATATTCTTTAATCTTCTAGGCACAAGAGATAAGTATTGCAGTAATTCGATATATTCACTTATATCTCCAATGTCCCCAGGCACAGATCCCTCACTTTAAAACTGATTTGAATGGAATGTTTCTTTATTCGAAATCGATCTCCATTGATCCACCATATGCTTTGCGTAACATTGGCCATGCCTACAGCTCTCCTCCTCTCTTTCTCTCTCTCTCTCTCTCTTTCTCTCTCTCTCTGCAGTTGCTCTTCCTATAAGATCATGGCTCTGAACTAGCTTACATACATACTCACATACTATTCTTATACGTATACTACTCTTATACATAACATATTTGCAGCATCTGCCAAGAATCGTAGAAGCTGGAAAGTCTTAAGCAACAATCGATAGTATAAAAAGTAATCGACATATCGAAAAAATTAATCGAAGTACGATATTTGAAATTGTTTACTAAAGCTCTAAATGGGCTATGATCTAAATTGGATTATTTAGCTCGGTTTAGTCAAGCGTAGCTCGAAGATCCTAGTATATGCTGCAAATAGAAACACATAAGTCTCTTACACTTACATCTGATACACACAGCTTACTCTAGGATTACATTTTCAGCAGCTTTTAAGAATTCTATTGGAAGACAGCTCCAAATTAATATATTAATCATACTTATACTCATACTGAGAGTGCGCCCCACCCCATAAGTCTTTCAACCACATACGTATTGCGTTACTTACAATAAAGATACATCAACAACAACATTATTTTCATTGGCACCTGCGACCTTCTTGTGACCTCAGATCATTTGGCCGATACTCGATCCCGAAGGACAACAAACTAATGTCAGGCGAGCAGGCGCGCGCAGCGAACGCGTCTCAAGAAAGCAAAACGAGCAAATGAGAAGAGTCTACTCTGTCCCGTAGAGACCCCTCTCTCTCTCTCTCTCTCTCTCTCTCACTGTCTCTCTCTGTCTCTCTTCCTCTCTCTGTGTAACCCACCCAACCCAACCAACTACCTTAGCCAAGCAAATCGAGTTTATGCCAAAAACCCTTACTAGTACATCCTCAATTAACAGGCGGGCGTCTTCAGGTGCGCACGGATCCCTGGCGCCAGCAGCGCAGCCTCAACGAGCGTGATCTACTGACAGTCGGCGGGTCGTACGGCGGCTCGACTGACTATCGCCTGCTGGGCCACACGAACCAGCGGCTATACGCGTCGGCGGATCAGCGCGATCGCTACGAGCTGCAGCTGCAGCACCGCGAACGCCTGGAGCAGTATCCACTGACGAGGACCGCCCGGCTGGACGTGCAGCAGCGCAACTCGCTCAATCGCAGCAATCACGAGCGACAATTCGCCGCTGCCGCAGGAGCTGGGCTAGGTGGGGGCGGGGGAGTTGGAGGAACAGTTGTCGGTGCTGGCGCCTTCCGTCGTGCTCCGCCCTTGGCCGCAGCCAGCGGCTGTGGCGGCAGCAGCAGCAGCAGCACCAGCAGCAGCTACTATCTGAGCCAGAGCCAGAGCCAGAGCCAGAGCCAAAGCAAGCCGCAGATTGTTATCGGACCAGGAGCGGGTGCCGGCGCAGGTGCAGGAGCAGCAGCTGCGGGAGCAGGCGTTGCCTATGAGCGTAACGGCGCCATGTCGGCGACAGCTGATGGCGCCCGCGGCAGCCTGAGCCGAGAGCGCGGCCTGCTTGGCACTGGCGGTGGCGGCGTCGGCGGCGGCAGCAGTTCCCTCAGCTCCACCGAGGCCGCCTACTGGGATGAGCCGGCGGGCTCGACATCCTCATCGTCGGCGGCGCAGGATTCGCGCCGCTTCACCGAGCGCAGAATAAAGAAGACCGTGCGCTTCGATGCCCATGACGACGATACGTCGCTGCTGGTGCCGAGCAGCGGCGGCTCTGCCGGCCCCTTGCCGCCGGTGACCACGATATTGCCTTCGACGGCCGTGGATGTGGGTGCCGCGACGCTGCTGACCAGCGCCAAGCTGGCGCAGCCCCACGACGGCGACTGGACCCGCTGGGAGGCCGAGCGCCAGGGCAGCCAGGACTCGGCTACGAAAGACTCGGGCATCGACACGAGCAGCACGTTCACGAGCAGCGAGGACTCGAACCGCGGCGACGGCCCCAAGGTATCACCCAGACGCAACGGCATCCAATCAAAATCTTCTACTTGCGAGAAAACTGACCTCACCTTATCCCTAAGAAACTTGCATTTTGTCTGTGTAGAGTCTGAGTGTGTTCTTTGTGGTACCCAGGACTAGCTGTCCGTCTGTCTGCCAGTCTGTTCCCCCTTGCCATATGCCCCCGATTAACTTCCTGCGCTCTCTCTCTCTCTCTCTCTCTCTGTCTCTCTCTTTCCGACTCTCTCTCTCTCTCTGTACATGTCCTCCTTTCTTTCTCAGTGTTTGTTGTTCTTGTCATTACTTAAACTCGCAAACCCCTGCATAAAAGTCCATAGTATGTATATAACACCGTCTAGTTTTTCAGTTTGCATTCCTGATAGGACACACCCGCAAAGCCAGCCAGACTCTATAATAACGAATCGACTTTATCGAACCCTTAACCAATCCAAAACTAGAATTAACCACAGCAACGCATGTCTTAAAGTTGTAGAAAATGTTTTTGCCCTCCGAAACTAAATGTTGTCTGTACCGTAACATCCCATTGCATGGAGCACCCGCTTAGACCCCGTTCCAGGTACACCAAGTAAACTTGCACGTCTCGCTACGCATGTCTTTTAAATGTTCGTAATTCCGTTTTTCAACACTCTTTTTTAACGCTTTACTGAATTTGAATTGTTAACGAATTTTGAAAGGTTTTCGAAGCGGAAACCGTAACATGTGTGTGTTCTCAATGTAGGTCTTATGCTGAACTCAAGCAACATGTGAATGATATATCTACTCTATCTACACTGTCTAACCGAACTTAGTAGAATCTTAGATCGTAAGACTAAAAAAAACTGAAAGAGAAAACTGAAACTGAATGTAAAAACCGATTGTACAAAATGTTTTCCATTCAATTAATAACTGTCGTTCTTCGTTTTTGGTTTGTACTGTAAGAGACTAGTTTAAGCATATCTATAAGACTGTTGTATGGTGCAAATCTAAAACTATAACCGTTCTACTTCCTGCATACGATCATCGACATACCGCAATCCTCAAATACCAAAACACAATCTATGCTAAATTGACATCCAATCGAACTCACCCACCGACACCATCCGATCTCAATATCCATCCACCAAAATCAACAACACCAACAACCAAAACCACCACCACCACCACCACCACCACCTCGACCAACCAATCCACCAACGACACCACCGCTGTTATCTGTACATACCCATATGTATCTGTAGAATCCGGTGAATTGGCAAACATCCGCGGATAACACTCGCTTGATCGGGCACATGATATTACGTAAATATTACGACGGGGAAGATATATTAGGCTTAAAGGTGAACGGCGGTCAGCCCATAGGCATTGGAGGTCCATGCGGGGCCATCGTGGAGAAGGTGAAACGCGGTTCGGTGGCAGATCTCGAGGGCTGCATACGACCAGGTAAAGAACATTCGCAGATACATTTAAATCAGTAATCATACCTAGAGTTGCGCATCAGCTTAAGCAGAGCATTGATTCAGTTGCTCACGGCAGAAGAATGGAATCCAAAGAGTCACTGGAACCGGAACTGAAAGAATATGAACTGAATCGGATCTCTGATTTAAACTGATGATCGCAAACTCTGATCGAATCAACATAATTCATTACTCATCTATCTGTCTTTCTCTATCTCTCTCTCTCTCTGTGTATCTACGATTCTTTATCGCTTCATTGCATTCACACACATTTACAATATCAACCACAACGATCGCTTGTCGCAGGCGACGAGATCATCGAGTGGAACGGACGCAGCCTGCACAACAAGAGCGCCGACGAGGTGTACGACATAATCGACGAGAGTCGACTGGATGCGCAGGTGGAGCTGATCGTTTGCCGATCGCTGCTGCTGCCCACCGGCGCCAGCAGCATCGACAGCGGCGGTAGCAGCAGCAACGTTAGTCCCAGCAGCGCATGCTCCGGTTCCGGCAGCAGCGTGACCCGCCGTTCCTCAGCCAACTTCCCGCACAGCGCGCTGGCCAGCAGCATGGCTGGCAGCGCAGTCGTGAGCAGCGGAGGGCGTTACCTGCAGCGTAAAGGTGAGGGCAGGGGTCAGCGCCTAGTCTGTGTCTCTATGTGTGTGTGTGTGTGTGTGGGAATTCGGTTAGCTCATTAAGTGAGTGCAGCCAGCAGGCAACAGTGTATGTCTAAGCCAAACAGATGCGGAATACATATTCTATAAACAAACCTAGCTAGTACCAATTAAAGTGAAGCCTTTGCCTAGCCGAAACCCTTGTAGTAGGCAGTACTTGCAACTGAGGCTAATCAAATTTCCTTTTGCTTTTCAATCCGTTCACAGCGCCGGCTGTCGAGGCACTCGAGCTACACCGCGAGAAACCGAGCGTACTGATCACCTCGCCCGGCTCACCTGATCTGCATATAAGTGGCTCGGGCAACGGACTGCGACATCGTGGCAGCGCCAATTCGGGTGCCGCACAGCAGACACAGCGCCTGGGCGCGAACCATAGTAGCCACAGCGGCCTCAGCTGCCACAGCCACAGCCACAGCCACAGCAGCAGCGGCAGCGGTAGCGGCAGCGGCAGCAGCAGCAACAGCAGCGCGACACTTCAAGCCGCCGCTGGCGCCGCCTCGGGCGCCCCGCACAACACAACGACGGCGGGCCACCATCACCATTGCCATCCGGCATCAGCATCACCGCCATCGCACACGCATTCCCTGCCGCATTCGCATCCGCATCCGCATCCGCATCCAGCACACCCGCATTCGCAGCACGCGCACGCGCACGTGCCGCACCATGGCATGGGCGTAACAACGCAGCCGATACCCATCGAGGGGCGGCTGCAGCTGAAGCTCGGCTACGATCAGAACACGCTGCAGCTGATCGTGACGCTTGTTTGCGCGACGGGTCTGTCTCTGCGCCAGAGCGGAGCCGGGCGCAATCCCTATGCAAAAGTAAGTGGAACTATTCCAGCTCATGGGAAACCCTTTGCCTAAGTCCCTGCCTTGTGCGTTTCAGGTGTTCCTTCTGCCCGACCGCAGTCACAAATCGAAGCGACGCACAAAAACGGTGGGCACCACCTGCGAGCCGCGCTGGGGTCAAACCTTTCTGTACTCTGGTCTGCGGCGCTGCGATCTCAACGGTCGTCTGCTGGAGGTTCGTGCGGTTCAGGCAGATCATGCCGCCAGGCGGTTGTGCTCACTCTCTTACCCAACCATCGTCGTTGCAGGTCACGCTCTGGGACTATGTGCGGTACGGGGCCAACGACTTTATCGGCGAGGTGGTCATCGATCTAGCCCATCACGTACTCGACGACGAGGCCGAGTGGTATCAGCTGCAGCCGCATCAGGACATCTCCCACCTCGTATGTCTTGCCAGGGACCCGAACTCGATAACGTTTCAATTCGTTTCGTTTCATTTATGTCTTTTTTTGGGTTACATCTCGGTTTCCGTATCCGTTTCATTTCGTGACGTTTCGATTCATTACGTGTTGCGTTTGTTCCTAACTGAATGTTATAGTGTTGGTAAACGTGAAAGACCCAAACCCCCCATCCAACCATCGAAGCTCCCCCGTCGAGGTTTTATGAGCGAAAAACTTAACACCAAAACAAAAAAAAAAGAAAAATATGCTGGGTGTATGCATTATGCAGTATTTTTTGTAATTTCTCCATTTTCTGTTCTGTTCTTTGTTTTGGTCTTTTTAGTTGAATTATGTTTTCCACGTTTCTATTTTTGGTTTTGGGTACTTTAGATGTAACGTTAATCCCCGCAGCCGTCCACTAATTCAACTAAATTATTAACTCAGCATTGCCATATCTTTTGTTTATGTCCTGCACCCGCCAAACCAAACCGCAACTCAACCACCTACCACAAAAAAATAAAAATCAAAATCACCATCAACAACAACAACAACAACATCAACAACAACAACTACTACAACAATAACAACTACAACCACACAACAACAACCATGAACAACGACGATACGTGCTCGTTCCGTTCCGTTCTGTTCCATTGCAAACCAAAAAAAAAATAATAAAATTTATGACAACAACAACAACTGCAACAACAACAGTTACGTGACGAGGGCAGCGATGTGGACGGCTTGATACTGACACCGACAGATCATTTATCACCGCCCAGCACGATGTCGCGCCTGAGCGACTCGGACACAACGTCCGAGTGCGACATCGATGGAATGACGCCGGGTGCTAGCATATCATCCATGGGCAGCTCCAACAGCCCCCCACTGCTTGAGGTAACAACAACAGCAACAACAACACAGCCCCACACACACACATTGAGAGTTACAACAACAGCAACAAGAACAACAGCAACAAAAACAAAATCAAAATACATTATTTATGTACATACTTATATGAAATACTATACTATACTTACGAGCTACAGCATCACGCACACGTATGCGTTTGCGTGCGTGTGTGTGCAACAGAAACTGACGGCAGCAAGAGTGGGGACACACACACAAACACACACACACACACACGTGTAGTTACAGACAGACAATCGCAGCTTGCCACTTTCAGCAGCTCTTCAACAAATTTCTCGCTCTCTCGCGCCCACAAAAACACATACGAATACACACACGCACACACATTCCGTTGTGAAACAGGAAAGCAAAAAAAAAACTGTTCTTTCTTTTTTCGTACAACTGCAGAGCTTGCGGTACAGCAGAGTTTTCCAAATGAAAAATTTAACAAAATAACTCTTCGCTTCTATTTCAAAAACTGAAAATTATCCAAACTCTTTTTCTGTCTGCTCTGCAAATGTACCAAAGCTTCGGTTGTCGATTATGTGTGTTATTTCCGGTTTTCCGCATTCTTTCTCTATGTGTGCATTTTCCCTCGATGTGTATTTCAATTGATTCCTACTCATTGAGCGAGCCATCATTCGCAAATCACGCATACGCCCCATGCGCGCGCTCTCGACATTAGCCAGCCCTCAGCCCGACCACCCACCTCATTGCTGTTCCTGTCAGTTACAGTTTGCATGCTGGCGCAATCCGTTTCATTCGATCCTGATCAGTTCATATGTGACCAATTGCTGTAAATATGTTGCACACATTTCGAAATTGTAAAAAGTAATTTTATTGTTTAATGTTTTCCTCTTTGGTTTGTTCGAAACATTTAATTGGTGTCGTTGTTTCGTTTTGCGTGTGTTAAATTTTTCCCTCTCTAAACTAAACTCAATTCTCAGCTCTTCGCTCTATCTACGCTCTACTATAAACTATCTACTAAACCGAACGAATCAATCTAATCAAACTCTAATCAACAGCGCGAAGCGCTTCTCTTAAGCATCAATTTTCAGCTCTATCTTTGCATTTAAGATCAATTTAAATATTAATTAAGTTGGGTAGGTTAAGTTTCAGTGTATTAATTGAAAGAAAATAACTTGAAAACTTGAGAACACATACTACTTATACTCTGCTGACAATTTCAAAGAAATTTCAGTTTTCTGATTGTCGAACTGAAAATTTCCAGCCTCAACTGCCAGCTGCACTTAAGCTCTAATCTTTTATCTATAAACTACTATCTATTATCTACTATCTATTATCTATTATCAATTATATTTAAACCTTAAGTTAGCTTCTGCATGCCTAATCGCCTTACTCATACCTCTCTCTGTAGCTTTGAGTGTGTAGACTTGCTGTGTACTCGTATTTTGATTTCTACTGCATTTTAAGACTCTTTGCGAATGTGGCCAGATAACCATACCACAATGAACCCATAGTGACCCACACAGAAGACTCTCCTCACTCCTCACACACACAAACGCAATCTAAGGGTTGACATGAGTTCATGTTGAAACCGATTTGATTTGATTTCTATCATTTTGATCATATTATATGTACATATATTTTGTCTATTCCTCTCGTTCTCGTTCTCGTTCTCTTGCTCTTTCTCTCTCTCTCTCTCTTTTTCCTTCCTTTGAAACTAACATACACATACGCACTCCGTTGACCACGTTCGTTGTGTTTTGGATAAATCCAAAATGTGCTATCCAATTGCTTCCACCAAACAAACCCTATCCACACGATATATATTTACAAACCACATAATTCAGCTCGATCTAAACGAGCGTCGCTCCAGACGTGACATGTCACCCCAGGGCCGCAAACGGGTGGCCGGCATGGTGGCCCGAGATTATCGCACTGTATCTGGCATTGGACAAAGTTATCACAATCAGGTTTGCACCCTAGCTAAATTAACGCATCACTCCAAAATTGTACCAGAACATTCAGTACAGACAGCACAACAACTAGGTAAACACATGCAGATTTTTGAACTAGATCGACAACGATCAATTTAGAATTGGAAACATCTGCCAAGCTTGGTAAATATTGATGAGAAGGCACACAAAATGCTCGTAGTAAGTCAGGGAGCACACATAAACACACTGGCAATATTGAAATTCGAATCTATTGAAGATCATTTCAAATTGTAGAGATCACAGGCCTTAAACCAATGTCATATCGAAGGCTTATCAGCTCTGATCCCTCGGCAACCTTGGCGCAGGGCACTCAAAAGATCATTCATTGCCGATCGGCAGCAATAATATTTATGCTCATTCCATCTTGTAAGCTCTGCCCATGCCTAACTCATTTGTTTTAGCTAGACCTACAGCTAATTTAACTGCACTTTCAACTCAGAACTTTTCCAATCTCTTTAATCCTCAAATACATGTTACAAACCTTAACCTACTAACTGTTTAATTAATTGAAAAAGCAACGTTGCAATCAGCTGTCAAACGGATTGAAAGGATCTGTTCCAACTGATCGGAGCGTAGTTTGCGTGTTGTTAACTTTATTCATTTCGAAATTGTATTAAACACTATCTAAGTATGCCTGGACTTGTACCTATACTTAACTCAGTATATCTTTATCTAATTCCATCCTTGTTCCAGTAGAAGTTGCAGTAACAGTTAATCAAAAAAGTACACACACTTAAATTAACTTGAATGAAAAAAAAACAACTCAGAACCACTTCACTCGCACACATTTAGTTTGTAAGCTCCACAGGATTCTCCGGATGCGGCATTCTTTCTCTCCGATCTTGCTTGATCATCCCATTAAACTCGTAATCCCTCTTTCTACTTCTCTCGTAACCCGCAACCATGTGCAGGCTTCTGCCACGGGATACTATCGACGCGGTGGCGGAAATGGTGTTGGTGCTGCCATCGGACCCGGTGGCATGAGCTTGAGCCAGCGCAGCCATTCGGCAGCTCCCAGTGACAACTACCATAGCGGAGTGGGTGGTGGCCATAGCGGACATTCCGGTCCTGGCTACGGCTACAGAAGCAGCAGTCCACGGCGAGGATCCCTGTCGCCGCCCGACGATCGCTACGTTGACTATCCAGTGCTTCCAATACACGGTTCACCCAACTCGGCAGGCTATCCAGGAGGTGGAAGCGCCGCGGCAGCAGCAGCAGCTGCACAGGCAACACAGCAGCAGCGATTCCAATCACGATCAGCGACTGCCACGCCGACGGGATCCCCCAAGAAGCGGCAGCTTCCACAGGTGGGCTTTCGATTTGTATAATCAATGTGAATCGTTAAATTCATATTTTCGATTACACATGGTGGCGCGCAGGTGCCACAGACTTCACGCAGCGCCATGTTGCGCGATCGACTAGGCCAGGACTTTGACGAGCGCCTCGCCTCGGGCTCTCGTTTCGGTCGGCATCGGACACGTCAGCCACATCATCAGGCGACCTATCGCAGCACCGGCATGGGCGGCTGGGAGCGCCATTACACGGGACTGTCGGACAGCGATTTGCAGTCGATGGACTCGCGAATGCGGCCAAGGCACTCGCTCTCGCCGGACAAAGACTTTATGGGCGAGTTCGGCGACTCCGACATGGAGTCGGTGGTCAGTGTAACATCCAGTGCGTTCTCCACACAGTCGGAGCGACCGCGCACCTCGCGTGGCCTCAGGTGAGTAGCAGGCCCAGCCTGGCGACCGGCTGAGCGGCCTCGCGCTGCACTCGTGCTCGCTTCGCGTTTTTAGCCATAGTTAAAGCCATAGCCATAAGCCATAGCCATAGCCAAAGCCAAAGCCATGCCAAGCCACAAGCTGCTGTCAAAATTCTGCTGGAAAATTGGAACACACATCTCGAGTAGTAGCTAAAAACAAATCAATGCAAAATCAACCCTGCAATCGGGCTGTGAATCTCTATCAACTCAACTCAACTCAACTCAAGCAACTCAACTCACTCAAACACACCACACAAACAAACAGAACAAACAAAACAGAAGGCAAACCGAAAAAAACATAAAGTTTCTTTTCTGCATTTACTTTTTGCGAACGAACACAAAATCGACGCGCGCTGCTCTTTCGCTCTCTCTCTCTCTCTTTCTCTCTGTGTGTCTCTTTCACTGCTTCTCGTGCGTGCTCTTCACCACACCACACCACACCACACTATACTACACACCATACCTCACCACTCGCCGAACCAAATGAAACATAACACACTCGCTGACCTCGGACGCAAACCATCGCTTGCATCCGCCAACGATCGTTCGCATTTTGTCACGAACCAATCGCATATCCCAACCAATCGAATACAACAACCAACAAATGAAACTCACCACGCATGGGCCTCTCTGCCGCATGCCTACCATTTGCATGTGTTTTGCGATCTTGCTCATCTTCAACCCGACCATCAACCACGACCACAACGAACCACACAACAATGCGACACTACCCTGTGAAAACCGCACCCACTCCACGCCCCGCGACAATCGATATCGATTATAATCGTCAGTTTTCCACGCAACTGGCGCAATCTCTTTGGTGGCACGCCCACGCACAGTGGGCCGGTCACAGGCCTCAAGCTGCAGCCCGTCGAGTACCACCGTGCCAACACCATCGAGGTGGATGACTGCGACTATCTGTCGAGTGGTGCTGGAGCCGGCACACAGCAGCTGCTGCTGCTGGAGCAGCTCGAGCAGCTGCAGCAGCTGGCGGCGCTGGCGGCTGCCGATTCGCCGCCCACAATGCTGCCGCTGCCATTGCCGCACCCAAGTGCCATGCCGCAGCAGGTGCTCGTGACAGATCACAACAGCGGCAAGCTGGTCGAACAGTTCTTCGTGGAGCCGGCCCTGGTGGCTGAGGAGACGCCAGCACCACTCCCATTCGAGCCACTGACACACGACTCACATTTCGTCTACTATTCGCCTTCGCCCTCGTCTCATTTGCCACCCGACACCCTGTACCACCAACAACAACTACAGCGACGCCATCAGCTGAACGGACGCCCCACCAACGCAAACAACACTCATGCGAACGTCCACAACCACCACGCCTACCAAGCGACGCCTCTGCCGCTGCCACAGTCGCTGCCTCAGCCGCTGCCGCAATCGCTGCCTCAGCCTCAGCCTCAGTCTCAGTCTGTGCAGCTGAGCTTAGATCAATTCAAGCGCATTACCACGCCCGTCATGAATCTCTTTCGCAGCTCGACCGCGGGTACTCACGCCCACGCCCACGCGCATGACCACGCCCATGCGCACACAGTCTCCTCGTCGCCCAGCTCCTATGTGGGCTACGTGCGCGATCATCTGGACAAGAGCTGCAGTCACTGCCAGAACGGCAGCCAGCCGGTTGTGCTGTCCACCAACACGGCCCTGGCCACGCCAGGTCTGGCCATTGGCGCCTGTGCGGATCCCTGCTGTCTAGCCGATGCTCATCCGCATCCGCAACACCAGCCCATCGCATTTCCGTACAGCGCCGAGCAGCTGCTGCGTCGCCCCTCGCTCTCCATGTATCAGCCAAGCAGTTCGGAACCCTCGCTGCCCACCATGGATCCCAGCATGTGCGGCGAATGCGTAGATCAGCACTTTCTGGGCGAGCTCACGGGGCCGCAGTTGAATCTGGGCGTGGTGCCCACATACCATGTGCACACGCCCACGCCGACTGCGCATCGTCGCGCCAAGTCGCAGCTGGCGCTGCCGCCGTCGCTGCCCACGCAATCCGTGCTGCGTCTGTCGCGACAACTAAGCGAGGATGCACTGGTCTCGGCGGTGCCCATTTCGGAAGCGACCGCGGCACGGGCACAGCCCACTTCGATACTAAAGAAACCCAAGCTGGAGAGCCGACGCGCCGCCTTCCACGAGGGTCAATCGCGATCGCTCGACTACGACGATCTGCACACCAAGAGCTGGGGTCGCCGGCGTATACGCTATGAGGACGAGGTGGCAATGCCAGTGGAAACTCTGCAGCAGCAGCACCAGCAGGCTAGCTACTCGCGAGCGGAGGAACGACGCTATGGCTCGGAGACGAACATACGCCAGTCGTATATGGGCGCCAGTGTGGATGCAGTGCATCCGTTGAGCCACTCGCATTTCCTTGTGACCGACGACAAGATTGTTACGATCACCTACGACTCGGACGTGGGTTGGACCAGACGAGGCGTGGCACCATCGCTCTTTCGCGGACCGCATCGTCGGGGCTTGGATGCGAGGAATCACATGTCGCTCGATCTGCAGCGCACGTCGCAGCAGAAGCTGTATGGTCCGGCGGCGCCATATATGAAGCGCAGGCGCAACTTGCCGCATCCGCCGAGTGCGCAGAATGCGCACAACTTTTCGCCCATCGAAGGGGCTGGAGGCGTGGCTGGAGCAGCAGGCGGAGGCGGAAACGATGCAGGAGGTGCAGCAGGGGCAGCAGGTGCTGGAGGCGGAGGCGGGGGTTTCGCTGTTGGAGGGGGTGGTGGGGTGGGCGGCTACTCACAGAACAGTTTACACAACTATCACAACAGCAACAACATCCACAACAACAACAGCAACTACAACAACTACAATAGCAGCAACAACAACTGTAGCAACAACCAAGCAGCGAGTAGTCTTAGTTTTAGTCACAACAACAACAACAACAACAGCTACAACAATAACCAACAACAACAACAACTACAACTACAACAACAACAACAACAACAAAAAGGGAAAGAAGGCATCATGGCCATCAACGGATACGGATTGATGGAACAACTGGCGAAACCCAGCGGTGGTGCAGCTGCTGCTGCTGCTGCTGTTGCCGCCTCCGCTGTCGGTGCCGCTGCTGCCGATGGTAATAATGCTAATAATGCTTCTTCTTCCTCTTTTGCAAATCCCCCACAACAACAACAACAACAACTACATCATGGTGCCCCATCATTAACACCACACAACACCACAACAACAACATACGACGCCAACAACTTGACCTATGACGCATCTTCACAACAACAACAACAACAACAACCTCCACCAAATACATGCACAAATCTCATCACAAATACAACAACAACAACAAACACATCCTCGATTGCAACGAATGCTGCGGCAACAACAACAACGACATCAACAACGACAACAACAACAACAAAAACACCAACGGCAACGACTGCTACAACAACTGCCACAACAACAACTACAACAAACACGAATGAACCAAACGCAATAACAACAACAACAACAACAACAACCGATGCCAATGCGGATCCGGATGCACCGCTCGATGTTATCGATTGGGATGCAATCGATGCGATGCTCGATGACGATTTCAGTGAATATGATAAGGACAAAAACGGCGCAAACGAATCAGGTGGAGCAAAAGCGTCTGAAGGAGGCGATGCCGCAGAGAAAACAGGTAAGTCTGCACAGAAGTCGATTATGAGCTATCTTTAGAAGGATCACAGATCGATGTGGACATCAATATATTAAATAAATCCAAAATCGATAGAAAGATTTGAAGCTTTAAATAAATTAAATGGGCATTTTTAGAAATTCTGTAGTGCTGTCAAGATATCGATGGTTCTATTGATAATATCGACTGTTTGCCGATTGGATATCGATAATATCAATTGTTTATAGATTATTATAATTCATATAAGTTATAACCACATTATTTGCATGCATTTTAATTAATTTAATAAATTATTTAATTAATCCAAGACCCTTAGCAAGATATTGGGCTCAAAATAAATCAAATAGATGAGAAATGCTGTTAAATATCGATGGTTCTATTTATATTATCGATTATTTGTCGATTGGTTAGCGACATTATCAATTGGTTCCAGATTATTATTACAATTATCACTTGAGTTATGATCAGATATATTGGCCCAAATGTAATAAAGCTAGCCTGTATGAAGGAAATGTTCCATCAATGGAACTATCGATAGTATCGATTGAGCGCAGAGAATTTGCGAAATTATTTCCCACCAGAACATACCTATTAGGCAGTATAAAGGTTTAAACATTCTGCTTCGATATACACATAGATTAGTAGCATATGGGCCCATTCTACAAATTAAATAAAGACTAGACTGCATCCAAAGCATCAGAAGTAAACTATCGATTTTATCGATGTTTTTGTATCATCATCGTACTAGCAGACCATCGATAGCTGCTATCGATGCTTTTACAGCACTACTATGCAAATATGAAAGCAATCGATAAGTGTTTCCATCTGCTTGAAGTCTAGTGCACTCGACTGTGCTCGCGAGTGCTTTCGCATCTTTAATGTGGGTTAAAAAGCAATGGACCTATTTCATAATTCTTTTTTGCAATCCCCTCTACAGATGGCAGCCTCTCCGATACCACAACAGACCGAAAAAAGGCCGGCAACGTGGACCAGGAACGTTCGCCAAAGGGCGGCAGCGGCATGGGCAAGAAATCGAACTCGACCTCGCAGCTGTCGGCAACAGGTAAGGGTTTTTTTAGTGGTTCCGCCCCCACTTACCTTATTCGCTTATCGTTTTGTATGCTGTTCGTTTCTAACTCGTTCTCGTTCAGTTGCCTTGTTGACAATCGCATAAGCAGACTAATCGGTCTGGTTATCATAACAAACATATAACTATCGAGCGCCTTGGTTCGTTACACACTCATATAACTGTGTATATCGTCGCATATTGTGCAGCCTTGGTTCAGTTTTGCTTTCTGTTCAACTAATCCATTAATACATTGATCATTACGCAGTAATCATTAGCTTTAAGACATACGAGCAACGCATTATTTCAAAAGCTAACCTTACTAACAATATTCGCAATGAGAATAATACTAAAGAACACTACAACAAAAATACCATACTCAAAAGGTCGTAAAAGACGTATGGGCTTTGGAAAGAAGGGTAAGAACTCGTTCACGGTGCATCGCAGCGAAGAAGTACTGCCTGGTGATATCACGCGTGAGTTGCGCGCGGGCGGAGGAGCGGGCGGTGGCGGTATCGGTGGCGGTGCAGGTGGCGGCCTTTCCCGTGGCTCGTCCTCGGAAGCGGACCCAATTGAACATTTTTTTGGCGATGGCGCTGGTGGGGAAAGGTGCGCACAAGTCCAACTTACTCTCTATCTCTATCTCACTCTCTCTCTCTATCTCTATCTGTCTAAGAAATTTCTATTTAGCTATATCAATACTTTATGCTATGCTATACAAATTTGAGTTTATGGTTTTCTTATCGGTTTTGTGTATTCAATTTGGTTTTTGTTGCCTTTTGCGGAAACAAAGCAGAAAATAATCCATAAATGGAAATGATGATAAACATTAGTCAGAAACAACAAGCATAAATATCAAAGAAAAACCAAAGAAATTTTAGTTTTAAGAGCTTTTCAACTTACAGAAACACAAACGCGCTCAATCGCGCCTCCCTCTTTCTCTCTCTCTCGCTCTATTTTCTCTTACACTCTGCCCTCTTTCTCTCTCTCTCTCGCTCATACACTTGCTTTTGCTACCTCTCGCAAAAGCTACGAAAAAGCTCGCTCTCGCAATACGCTCTCAGGCAATACAATCCGTTAACCCGTTTGATTTTAAGTTTACCTACAAGCCGAAAAAAAAATTATAACAACAATAAATAATGACAAAACCTTAAACCACCCTACCAACCAAGCAACCAACCAACCAAAAACTAAATAACAATCCAAAGTCGATACGTATTTTTAGGCTTATACCAAGGAAGTTGCCCCCACATCGAAAGCTTTGTCTGGCCGCAGTTGTCCATGGCCGAAGGATGAGCTTGAATTGAAAGCTCGACAAATGCCGGGCAGGGCAAAGCTTTCGTTTGTGTGCGGTCACACACTGTTGACGCTCACTGTTACCTTTGGCAGGAGCATCCTAACTCAATTCGTAATGCATTTTACTTTCTGTAGCGAAACATTTAATAATAATTGAAAAACAAATATACTAACCCAATAATTGCCACATGTATCTTTATATAATACTATTGTTGATGCCATTTATTGATAATTCTTTATTGATTTCCATTCAAGTTTAAGTACAAATTCCCAGAATATCCATAATACCCAGAACTTTACCAAACATACGATTTACACCAGTTTTATTCTAGAACTTTGTTCGATTTGCATGTACTGAATTATCTTATTATAACAACAACTTACAACTTACAATATACTTGTACCAGATACATACTACTTATTAGCTACCGATCTTTTGCAGCTCTAGCTTAATATACCTGAAAAAAAATTAAATACCAAAGAATATACCACACATACTATTTTCAGTTATGCGGTAAGACCTTTTCATTTAATCCTCGATACGCCCCAAAAACAAGGCTGTTTAATCCGAACAGATCTCTCGCCAGACGATACAAATACGATGCTGTTATCGTTATCGTTATCGTTACCAATACCGATATCCCTTGTCAATTTGCATGTCAGCGTCTCGATTAGCAGCCAAAACCTGCTAACAAATTGAACTAATGTTTATCATCTGTTTCTAAAGAGTTTTCTGTTTTTTGCAAGCCCATTCGGTATTATCAATTTTGTATATATACAGGGAGCTCTGTCAAGAAAGCCAACAACCAGACACTAAACAACCAACAACAACAACAATAAACCAGAAACAAGTAACAACTCATACACAACAACAAATTCGCAACAATCATCTATGAGAATTGGCAAACAAAATAAGAAAATAAAAAACAAAACAGAAACTCTCTACACACAAACTGGAATTCTGCGGAACCTACCAAGTTGAGAAGCGAAAAAAGTCCCACAGTTCAAACTACAGTTTTCTCATATGCATGTTAGCAGGTGCTTTCCCATGCGATGTAAAAGAAAATAATCCAAAGATATTATATAGTTGACATGCGACGATGTCGCCCGACGAATGCACTTGTACATATGGCAAGAATATATAGAAAATGAGCATAATATGAGCACCTTAACATGCAGTTGGGAAAGCGAATCTTACGAAAACTCAATAAAGAATAATAGCTAATATATTATAAACTAAATGTCACGATTTAAGTACATATTATTATAGTTATTTTCATTAATTTCTTTCTTTTTATAAATACGTATTGTACGAGCAACTCTTTACTTTACTTAGCTATAATTTCATTCGATTCTTGCGTTTCTTTCACTTTCTGTACTATAGTTTTGGTTCAGGCAACATTTACGATATGTATTCTTCGCAGAGTCTCAGCGTCGTGCAGACAGTCATAGAAGCCAGCGTCGCGCACTCACTCTCTCTCTCTCTGTCTCTCAGTCGTCCACTCAGCTATCAATAAGTCGCCATGTCGATAGACCGATTAGTCGAAATCGATCGAATTGAATCGCTACACATTTGTTGCTGCTGTTTGTACATTTTTTAGTTCTGATCGTAACTCAGTTAAGCTCGCGGTCTACTCACAACAATACTATATAGTGTGTATGTATATCATATATTCTCGACAGACCAATATCAGGCACAGTATTCGGGCAGCTCGAGCGCCAGCGCGAGTGCAAGTGCTTCCTCTACTAGTCACCATCATATCACACTACCACCACCACATCCATATTATCAGCGGCAGTCGCGCGGCTCGGCCGGCAGCATCCAGCGGTCGGTGGAGGTGCCACCGGTGCCCCCGGTGACCCGTTACAGTGCGGGCAGCATACATTCAATATCTAGCTCCGAGGGTTCATCGTAAGTTTCTGGCAAAAATACAAAACAAAACAAAAAAAAACCAAAATAATTTCTAAAAAAAAATACAAGTACTACATAAATTACTGTATGAAATACGAACTCTCTCTCTCTCTCTTTGAATTCTGCCTCTGATACTTCTTCTATCTCTCTCTCTCTCTGTCTCTCTCCTCTCCTCTTATTGTCTGTCACACACTCACTTTCTCTCTACATTTCCATTGCCTGTGTAAATGGCTACATGTAACGCTCTTTATATGTATATCTCCCTCTATCTCTCTCTCCTGCTGTCTATCTCTCTGTCTCTCTCCTGTAACACTACATGCGTCTATTTCTCTTTAAGTTTCTTTGTGTCCTACTTTGCCAATTCTAAGTGTGCGCCTTGATATCGTTGAGCCAGTCTGCATTTTTGTATATCCATATAATATTTCTACGTAATTTGCGTTCTTCCAGTTTCTACTTACCACTTCTCTGTGTCTATTACTATCTTTTCGAGCTGTACAAATTGTTCAAAGTATTTATTTATTATGCTCATTGTTTTGTATCATTTTAACAAAAATATATTTATGTATATACTATAATATATTAAAACAAATGTTTTCAACTACTTAATGTGTGTTAAAAAACAAAACAACAAATACCATACATGAGATGAATTCTACACCTGGGCACATAGACTTCAACCTACGGCACCTTTGTTGTAGCTTCTTCCCGAACTAAGACTATGTGAAATGTTTTCCTAGCAACTCTCTGCAATGATATAGAACTATTGCGAATTCTGCTGCCAGTGCAAGAACACAGATATGGCTGTAGAATTCTTTGCAGATCCTAATTGGGAACTCTTCGAAAGCTGACTATTCTGTGAACTATTCTCTTGTAGAATTCCAATAGTTATCTATGAATGCACTCACTCGATTTCAATCGAAAATCGAACGAACTCAACACACTTGCATGCTATAACGAATCCTGATCTGCACTACTCTCTCACTCTACACAAACATAACCACCACACTATACCATAACCCATCCACAAACCAGTCGCAATCCGACAGTTAAACAAACAACCAATACTACTTACAACAATTTAACTGTCTTTCTACAACTCCCTGTGTATAATAGCCCGGTACAACAAATGGAATCATTGTCGAAAGTGTCCATGTTGGAACCGGACTATACCAATTCTTTCTTTCTCAAAATCTATAACAAATATTCTTAAAGATTTTCAATAGTTTGTGTGTAATGACAACTCTATGATTGAAACTTTACTAAAGTCCCAAAACAACTCTATCGATACACACAAAAAACATCAACAAATTCGTATAGATTCTCACCTTCGCTACGTAATGATGGAGCCCTTAATGAGTTTGTGGATGGTCTAGGACCCGGTCAGTTGGTGGGTCGTCAGGTGCTAGGTGCCCCGTCGCTAGGTGATATACAGCTGTCGTTGTGCCACCAGAAGGGGTTTCTCGAGGTGGAGGTCATACGTGCCCGGGGATTGCAGGTAAGTCAAGTGGAGATCCTATCATTGAGCCCTGTTAATGATCTTATAATCCTGTGTCCCTTAGCAAAAACCCTCATCTAAGATGCTGCCCGCGCCATATGTAAAGGTGTATCTCGTGTCGGGCAAGAAATGCGTCGACAAAATGAAAACATCGACAGCACGCCGGACTCTGGATCCGTTATATCAGCAGCAATTGGTGTTTAAGCAGCCCTATACCGGTTGTGTATTGCAGGTAAGCCTGGAGAGGGTCTACAGTATATTTAAAAAGTACTACTACATTCTATAAATCTTCGTTAGGTGACCGTTTGGGGCGATTATGGCCGCATCGAGAAGAAAGTTTTTATGGGCGTGGCACAGATAATGCTTGACGATCTGAATCTATCGAATATCGTCATCGGCTGGTACAAACTCTTTGGCACCACCTCACTGGTCAGTTGTCCCACTAATATAGGCTTAGGCTCTAGACGCTCATCACTAGCCTCACTCGACTCACTTAAACTCTGAACTCTGAAAACTCAACCCAATTCTTCACTCTATTGATAAAAAATACTGTTCGATGAGAGCAACTTGCGAATTGCAACTACTACTATACACCACCAGCAACAACCACAACATCAGCCACTAGAACAACACTGGCATATTCTTCTATATATGCACACATTTATGTAGAACTACATTTCGTTCAATATTCCATTATATTATATATACTACATATGTATGTACGATAATGCCCAAAAGATATAGTAAATGCAAAAACAAAATACCAACAAATTTATTAACGTAATAGTTTTTTAGCATAGTCAGACACGAAAACATCTGTACAGACACGACGAGTAAACAAAAGAATTTGCTTATAGTTAAATCCAACCAAACAATATATTCTGGATTGCATAAATTTTGCATTTGTTTTTAGTTAGCTATATAAAAAAAATCTATAAAATACCGTATGGCATACACCTGTAAATGAATCGCTCCAATCACACGCACACACACACACACACACACACATACATATGTACACCCGCACCTAGAAGATCGGAGGCAACAACGTCAAAATTTTGCATTATGTAATGTTATTAAAATGCAAATTTAATTAAATTTGAAATTTGAATTAATGAAAAAAATACTGCTGAATACAAAAGTATTAATCAAAGTAAAATACCTATCGAAAGTCACATAAAAATCACCGATACTCTTTATCGTTACGTTTTTTGGCATAGCATACAACTTCAACGTAGTTATTAATAGACTCGTACAATACTCATATAGGTATGTTTCTCTATCCCCAACTACCTGAAAAAATACCACATAATTCTACTGCATGTGTAGTTCGTAATAACGTATTTTATAATTTAACATACTTACATATGCGATACTCGTTTCAACTATTCTTAATACTAGAGAGCTACCTAACCAAACCCATACAATATTTGAAATTTCTTAATTAAACTACTACCAGTACAAAAACAAAACATCAAAGCATTAAAGATGGCAAATCTCGGCTAGCTAACAATATAGGCACATCATCTGATTGATATCGTCTAGGCATAGTCGAATATTTTAGAAATTCACATATTACTAAATCTATTTTCGAATGATCAGGGTCGTCCGATTGTTTGGGCCGGTGAATCAATTATGGAGGAGCAGGGTGAATAACAATTTCCAACTACAGTGAAAAAAATCTTAGCACAAAGCACAAATGACCCCAAACTTGCCCCAAAAATGAACTGAATTGTAAGTGCACCACAAATATCGATAACAATGCTTGATTCGATTATGATTCCTACTAGCAAAGCTTTCTGTATAAATCGCTAGCAAGCCCATTTTGCCATTTTAATCGAAAAAACAATTACAATAATTCCACTCACTAAAACAAAGGCTACTAACAACTAATTTTCCCGTTAACAATATTAAGTGCTATATGCTTTAACCAACTCTATCGATATGCTGTGCTAACCTTTCGATATCTTGCAGTAACCCTTGCAAAGAGCTGCCAGCCAGGCAGCCAAATAGCAAATGACCAAGGTCAGCCGGCAGGAGTTGCTAAGTTATGGACGGATCTACTGGATATCCACTCGGCACGTTGCTGGCCTAATCTATGTCCAATATTATACAGATATAGACATATATAATATATGTGTGTATATATGTTTACGTATCTGATATGTATGTAAATATATATACATTTATATAAATTAAGCGGAATATGTATATGTATTTATTTATTTTTTTGTATTCTACGAGCCGGAGATTTCCATACAAGTTTAAGGATATACTTAATTTTGTAAGTCATGAGAACAAATGCATTTAAACCAAACCGAGAACACAAGCAGAGGCCGATTAAAAGATAAACTTAACTATGAAATTCGAAATACAAGATACTTATAATATATCTAATACATTAAAAAATATCTCTAATGTAAATGATAATATTGGAGAAAAAACTTGTAAATTGTCGCATATTTGAAAGAATTTTTACTACGCAACTAAGATTACTATTATTTTCGTAATACAATTATTATGATTATTAAAGTAAAGTAAAACTAAAGAATGAAAAAACAAAATAAAACAAAACACAACCAATTTAAGAAAAAATGCTAATGTTGAGTAAAGTTGATAAGACCAGATGAAAGGAGAAAATAACATACAGACCTAATGCTAAGTCAGTGAAAAATAGATGAGAAAAATAGATGAGAATGAATGAAGGGGAGTTGTTTAATAGATAAATCTAAACCAACAAATTAATGTTATTGAAATTCCAGAGGCGGCATGTTTACGAGTATATATATTATATACAATATATATGTATACACAAGCATGTATATATACATACTTATATCTAAGCAAGCAAAGAACCACTAACACTTAATAAGCGTAACTTACGGTAAACCTAAACATAAATTGAATCTTAAATTTAATAATAAATTAACAAAAATGAGATATATGATATATGAGATATGTACTAATTATCGATGAAATATTTATCAATCATGACGTTTGAGCTAATTTAATTTGGTAACAGCAAAAAAACCAAAAACAAAACACAATCAAACCAAACATGACGCATTCTATTGAATTATACAAATTGATCTTAAGCTGTACATAGAACCACACACACACACCGAACACACACACAGACGTACTAAACCCATAGAGAGTTAAATTTGTTAAAATTAGCAATTATTTTTGTTGGCTTTTTAGCTTCCTGCAAGGGTGCAAGAACTTGGCAGAACTCGAAAAATGTTAAAGTTAGTGCAAGAGGAATGCGAAGAATATCTTCAGATCTTCAGAACGCAATCGTAGTAGCTAGAGATGGGCGCATGTCGATATCAAGTCGTTTGGCGGGCAGCCAGTAGACGCATAACACACTATCGCTTCTATGTATATACATGCATACAAACATACATATAAAACATACATACAATATATTCGTTTATATTCTGGCAATATCGGTGAACTCGATAAACGCATCAAGTACCTTCATGTAATAGTGTGAGCTGTAAAAATGTTACCTGCTTGCTAAAGAAATCGACACGAAACAAAACAAAACACAAGGCAAACCATGTTTAGCTTATAGAGTATTTATTTGCAGAGTTTGAAAATTATACTTAAAAAGATATAGAAAAAGACAAATATCTATTGAACAACTGATCATCTGGCGTTTGGTTGCGTTCGCTTTGGGCAACATTTTGCAATGCATTGGGAATGGGACGGAACGAAACGAATGGGAAACGGAAGAGCGGAACTATCGAGATTTCTCCAAATGAGTAAACATATCACAAGCCTGCTTCAGAGATCTACGAGATCCACAGTAACGGGTTATCAACATAAAGCTATGTTATTATATTGTTCCTACTCAGATCGTAGACATTACGTATACGTTTCTTTCTTCATACATATGTCGATATTGATTTCAACCTGTCCGTCCATTCATTAGTTTTCTAACAGCAGAACAGATTCACAGACAGATTTACTGAATCTGATATGGATACGGATATCATGCATTCCAAGTTTCCTATATATATACGTACGTAACAAATGCCAAAAAATCACACAACTACAAAAAGAGAATGAGGAGCAAATGCATTCAAAATGTTGCAACAGAAGTAATGATCATCTAGAACCAAAACCACAATCAGAACCAATAAAAACACGCTTCAAGAACTTCAAAACTATCAGCGAGGTTTCCAGCTACTTAATATACGAACACACATAGCGATATCTAAAGACAGATACAAATACATTTAAATGATACATAGAAACTTATAACAAACAGAATTTTCTCATATAACTTTTTCTATTATAAAACTCTACCGTTTTGTTTAAAATGCTCTCCTTAAACATTTAAAAGCTTCTTTAAATCAACAACAAAACTAACTGCAGTAAATATAGAAACTAATGTTGGCATAGGTCAGCATTTAAATGCTCTTCTCGGGAAGCACATATAAAGAACGAGTATGATACTAAATAGTCTCCAAAGTATTTCAATTGTCCGGTCATGTTACTATCAAAATGCAATATTCCAAATCATTCCATATAAGTAGGCAATGAAAAACTATTAAAATCCTGTAAATGTTTCTTGAGCGAAGAGCATTTCCCCCAACATTAATTGCGCACTTCATAGTCGTACATCTCTCTCCTTCTCTCTGATTAGAATTCCAGTATGAATTCGATACATCAAATTCACACACAAAACATATTAAGAAATGTTATTAAAAACACACAAAATATATTATGAAGAGTTATTGAAAAAGACAAACAAACGAAAATGCTATTTACTCAGTTCAAACTGATAAACAAACAACTTAAATACACAACAAAAAAGAAATGTGTATATCATTTATTGCAACATGTTGAAAGAATAATGAAACAAAAGAAAAGCAAAATCTGCGTGAAATACGCCTCGAATATATTGTATTTTAATATCTCGACAGAAATCGAAGGTCGAGAAACGACAATAAACTGTGAAAATGAATATGTAAAAACAAAAAAAAAAAAAATTAATTCAAAAAGAAACATTATGTAATTATATTATTAAAAATGGGAAACTTGCAAAAGAAAAATGCATGCAAATAAAAAAAAAACAAATATTGCAGAACGCAGACTTTAAAATTGTGTAAACTGAACATTTAATGAAAAACCAACAATTAAATAACAAAACAAAAAAAATATTCATTAAAATTGTTTTCTAATAAAACAAACAACATTTTTTTATTTCTTAGCATAATATTCCCAAACAATATAATTTACAGGACCCATAGGTTGATCAACCCATTTTCCACCCATAAAAAGACAACAACATGATATTGGGGTTTCACATAAAGCGGTGGTATTCCTTTATTTACCATTGATAAACCTTTAATCATATATGGTATGTATAAATAATTCAAACATTGAAGATTTGATATTTGTTGATTTATGTTTAGTAATAAATATATATGCAAAGGTATATATATTATATATACCTAGATGCGTGTATCGCTACAATTTCGGGATCAATGGCGACACTTTTCTCTTCTCATCTTCGTCTTCTTCTTCTTCTTCTTCTTCTGACTATCATTTACAGTTTACGCGCTTGATTAGTTAGACTTACAAAAAATACGATCATGGCTCGCACATACAGACATAGTAGATACGACGTGGAGACATATCAGATAATATATATATCCGGGGCATACTTAGTATTCATGTTAGATACATATCGTGATAATCTTAAATTGAATAGAAATTATCTTACAAAAGTGTGGCTAATTGTTCGATTTTAGTATTAGCTTTAGTGCGTCTTTCAAAGGAACCAATGTTAAATGTCATTATAAATAAGTAATCGTACATGGCCTAATGTCATCTAGAATCGTATGCTGAAATGGCAAGCTTTAGCTAGGGCGAATGTGGGGAGCAGGTTAAAGGATTGGGCATTGATATTTGTGCTCTCTGTGTGTTTGTGGGATTACGTCTATTACAGGTATTACATATAATACGTACTAATCAGTCTTCATAACGAAAATCAAAACTGTGCGAGTGCCATATGTAGGATATTCAGGAATTGGGATTACATTTAGTTGAAGCATCAATAGTATTTACTGTAAATTGCATGGGATTTTTCTGCTGGTAAAAGCATATTTCGAAAGTCTTCATTGTGTATTTTGTGGGCGACAGATATGTATGTATGGGAATTGTTTTTCTTAGTCCTTGAGTTCTATGTAAGTATATGTATGTGTTTCTCAGATTAAATATAAATGTACGATATATTTATGCAGTTGTTTAAATTATCATACATGAGATACTTTCATATTGTCGGTTTGTTACATTACATTTTACATCGAACTTACATTAATGTGTGTCAAGGGACTATAAAATATTATGCTGAAGCTTAGTTAATACTTGTAACTCTACGACGACTAGCTGAAGCGTTGCTTAAGTTTTTTATACATAGAACATGTATGTATCGTATGTATAGAGAGAGGGAGGGATGAACTGTAAACAGTTGCCAACTCGTTTCATATCTCTAAAAAAACCATATCATTGCTGCTTAAATTCGTATGCATTTTTACGGGAGAAAATCGTGCGATTACTTGATGGTTAATACATAGATACTATGTGTAGATACATATATATATATATATAAATACGTATACACAATTATTTATTTACGCTTAGTTGGGTTATGCATGCTTCATTCGCTTAGATTAAGATTTAGATATTACGCGTAGTTTTAGTATAAGTTTAGTTCATATATAGATTAGCATAAATGATATGATAAGCACATACACACACAAAATTTGCGATTTGCTAATACCGCTTATTATCTCACACATCGTGTATAAGTCCAGCATCTTTCTCTGTGTGGCAACATACATATGTGCATACGAATAAAATACCATACTATATGTAGTATACTAGTTTAAGACTCTGGCAAATCATACGATTAGTGTTTTTTTTTTTGGGGGGACTTAGCAGGGCAATCAACTGATGCCGAATGAATTGTGCAGTGCATGTGGAAGATTTAAGATTTGAGGCTACTATACACTTAGGATTAAAGATATCAAATATATTGTATCTAATGCTGCAAGTATCTCTAGATCCATCAATTTAAGATGATCTAAGCGATAGTTTATACGATAGTTGTGCAGTTCAAGAGTTCTTAATGCAGCTGTGCGGTCACGTAGAGCCCGCACTCCTGGTCCGAGGCCATGGAATAGTTGGCCGAGTCACGGTCTTCGGGTATGGTCGGATGCGTCTCGTGCGGCAGCTTGCTGAACACATGATGGGCTGCACCATAGCCGAGGTGTCCGTACGGCGACTCTGCAGCCTTGCTGACATGCGGCAAGCGGCGTAGAAAATGCGGATTCGAGTAGCGTACACCATTTGGCAGCGTAGTGTGTGGTGTGTTCTGTGCCGGAGCGGCGGCTCCACCCAGGGCCACCGCTGCGTTGGCATAGTGCATGCTGGGCGTCTTGAAACTGGACACCTGCGACGGCTGTGCCGGTTGCGCGGGACCCACCGATTGGGTCATGGCCGAGGTGGATGCGTAGCCGCCATTCGAAGCACCGCCGCCATTATTGACGACCCCGGCGAGCTGCTGGCTGTGACAGCCCACGGGCAGCGGCATCGTGCTGCAGTGCACCGTATAGTCGAACTTCTGCTCCGGCACTGTGCGCTGCATGGGCAGCGTGGCGCTGTTGATGACATTCGCATTGATGGGATCCGTATTGAAACTGGACATGCGCATGTTGGTGCAGCGACCGTAAGGCTCCTCCTGTATGGGCGGTTGTGGTGGACGCGGTGGCGCCTTGCAGCTGACCCTGGGCCGAATGACAACCTCCAGTTCGCGTTCCTCGCCCGAATGAACGCCACTCGAGGATTCGGAGGGTGCACGCTCCGGCGGCGATGTGGTGTTCGTGCTCTCCGAGATGGAGTTGGTATCGCTGCGTGGTGTCAGCGCTTCGTTGGGAACACCGGAATCGGCGCGACGCAGGCAGCGGGATGTGGAGCTGGAGGCGATCTGGTGGCAAGGATAGAAGTGATAGAGAGCGTGAGAAGAGTGACGTAGGATGTGGTGGGATGTGTGTGTGCGTGCGTGTGGTATGTGGTATGTGAAGTGGGAGAGAGAAAATGCGTTCAGTTTCGTTCAGTCTGTGCCTGCAAGTGAAAATGAAATTGAATCAGGCGAGAATCCAGTTAGTCCTGTTAGTCATCGAGACACGACATATCCATCAGCCAAATACATATGCATAAGTGCATGCAGCTGTGTGTGTGTGTGTCTCGACATGCCTGGCAGTGGCCGGCGAACTGATTTATGCTGTCTCATAATGGCAAACATAAATCTCATGCCCGACCGCACTGCAGCCTCGAGCGTGCCGCACGAGTCCCCAACGCACTTGAGTCCCCACCCTCACTTCTCCTGCCAACGCTCTAGAATACCGCGCTCTTCCCCCCCCTTTCAACAGGCTTGCTTCGACTGCGTACACGCAACGCATTCATCTAAACGAATTAAAACACGTTTATTCCGCTATGCGCACAATTGATACTCTTTCCTCACAATTTCCCAGAGGCATATTAAACTGAAATTGCTTTGCATATTGTATCCAGCTTTATTATGTAGTATATGATTGTGCAAATAAGTTCCTTTTACGTTATACGTTTCTTCGAACATGTCAGGCATTATTCCGATGTCTGACCGATAATAATTTGTGACACCTTTGGCATTTAAGTATCTTTACAATTAAAAGATTGTTTTCATGAAAAAAAATGGCAAATAGTTAGCTGATTTGAATGCAATTTTAATAATATAGCAAATTTTTAATAAGAGCTATGTATTCTTATGGAAGAAAACTACAGCATAAACTTATTTTATATATTTAGAAGGCGTAAAACAACAATTGGAGTAGCCTATTGGCGGCTTATTAGAACCTGATAAAGGAACACATATCTGTGGATAGTGCGTTTGCAATATCTTGAATATGATCAAATATTGGCATGATCAAAAATTAGGAAACAAGATGATATAATGGGGAGATACAGCGCGTTTCGACTTATTTAGAGCGCAGTAAAAGAGCAAGTCTAGTGTTACCGATAGCTCATAAAGTGTGAGACTTATTTGACATTGCTATAGATAGATACATATACAAGACAGTTCCCTGTTGATTGTGTATCAGAATATATAAAGTATATATATATAGGCCGAAGATGTCTTCTAAATTGCCAAGTTATACCAGTAAACATGTAAAACTAAGGAACAGCCAGTTTTGCCTTTTAACAGACAGCCGGACGAAGGAAATCTGTGTTTTCTTTGATGCAGAACTGGAATACATAATATATACTTGTACTGTCTGACGACGCAGATACGCGCTGCATTGCATACTTTCAGGCTAAATAAATGTACCCTCCGCTTGAGTATTAACACATATCAAATATCTCGCAGCTTATGCCCCCAGCAGACGCAGAGGGGCGTGGCCACAATGCCAACACGATTTGTCTACTCACATGTGCCTCGTTTGTGTGTACGGCGACCGTGACTGGAGCCAAGGGACTGACTAAATGATGCTGCAGCGGATGCGGATGCGGATGCGGATGCGCGTGTAGAAGCGGATGTGTATGTGGATGCGGCTGTAGTGGATGTTGCAGCGCCTGCTGGTGATGCGAAGGCAGTTGCTGCTGCTGCTGCTGCTGCATTTGCGGCGACTTGTGATGTTCTGGCGAAATTTGCATGATCTCTGGCATGGCCTGGGGAGCGCGTCCGTAGCTCAGATGTGGTTGCGGCACTGCCGGCGGCTGTGGCTGCGGAGCACCCTTTACGGGCAGTGGCGGCGGAGGTGGCGGCGGTGTTGCTGTCGGCTGCGGCGGTTCCAGATCGCGTGTGGAAGCATAGGTGATGCTATCGTCGCGCACACAGGCCAACAGTTTGCCCTCCTCGGAGATGTTATCGTCGCTAATGCCGCCCATGCCACTCAGATTTGCATAGTCGTGGGCGTGGCCATGGGCGTGCTGTGCATTCGGGGGATGTTGCTGATGTTTCTGCTGCTGTTGCAGTTGTTGGTTGACTGTCTGTGGAGGCGGCGGCAGCAGCTCATCGTATTCGCTGAGATGCAGCAGACCACTGGTGCCGCTGGCGGTGATGCTGGTGATGGTGGTGCTCTTTATGCTGCCCATTGTGATGCCCACAACGGCGCCGGCGGTGGCCGCCCTTAGTGTCGCGTACTCGCCGTCGTCAATTTCCCCCGCAGCACCGGCAAAACATAGCGAGGTTCCACGGCTCGTATGGCTGCAGGCGAAAGAGATGGGCGAGACAAAAAGAGAGAGAGAGAGGAAGAGAGAAAGTTAGAGAGTGCTGGGGGAGGGAGATGATACCATATTGGATGTGACCAGAGCTGCAGAACCTTTGCGAATGCTTTGATTGCGATAGATTGTAGCTTAAATGCATTAATTTACTTAAATAAACTATCGATAACTTTCGATAAGTAGCGATAACTGTTGGTTAATACCGATAGCTGTCGATAAATATCGATGACTGTCGACAACTATCGATAACTGTTGGTAAATATCAATAACTATTCATAGCTGTCAATAACTGTAAATAGTTTTTGATAACTATCGATAATTGTCAATAAATATTGTTGCTATCGATTAAACGTGCTTTCTCAACGTGAATTTCAAAGGTTTTTGACTTGCTATCGCACTGCAGTTCCAGTACACATCCAGTTGACCTTGACTTGACCTTTGTTGCTCCGTTGCTTAGTTACTTGGTTAGTCAAAACTCTAGTTAAACAATCGACCAACAACAACACGACAACAACAGCAACAATAACAACAACAACAACAACAACAGCAACACAAAATTGTGTGCAATTAGTCTATGAATGTTTGAGGTTCAATACATTCGATTAGTTAGGTAGTTAGTTAGTTGCTAGGTTAGTTAACGTTACGTTCACGTCTAGTTAATCGATAACAAATACAAATACAAAATTGTAAACAATGTGAAAACAGAAAAATGCAATTAAAAAGTTTCATATTTTGTTGTTTTTTTTTTATTAATAAAACAGGCGACAAGCGGAACAAAAATAGTTTCCTTTTCTTCCGGCGATTTGAATCGATAATTATCTTTCACCTTGTAGGCATTGCCTTCACTAGGACAACGAAAAAAACTCATCAAACTCGAAAACAAAATGCAATCAGTGTTGGTAAACGCTATGTGCGGGGTTAATGAAGTGTGTTGGGGGTTGAGTAATAAATAAATTGCGAAAAAATAAAGGAAATCAAGACGATACGTGCAAAGAAACCCGACATGGAATATGAAAATGAATGAGTTCTAGAAAAATAAACAGATTTACAAATCTTGGAATTGACTTATCGATAGAGGCAGATGAATAACTGGTTGAGTGTATGAGCTAAGCAATTAATCTGTGCACTCATTTAGTAGTTAATCACTTTCCAAGCCAGTTCAGACTGTCAATCAATCGATTAAGAGTTGCTTCTCATAGCCATCTGCCCCGTCACGATAGCTGCCTTCCTTGGGTTCATGTGGATGTGGTTTGATTGGTGCATGAAACTAAAAACAAACAAACTAAACCAAGTACGTGTGGTATTTTGATGCGGGTTGCAATTTCATTCGTAGGACGAACGGACAACGGTCGCTGCCTTTGGCCAGAGCTGCCACAGTTGCCGGAGTTGCCACTTTGAACTGGTGCTGCACGGCATTTGACACTGTCTGTCTGGTTTTTTGCTTTTTGTAACGAAAAAACGATTTTTTACCGCTTGCCATCAGTTTGTTCTTGGTCACCAATTAGTAGGACATCATCAGACGTACTCGTAACTTCGTTGAACGTAACCTTGAGCTTGGGCGAGCTCGGCGTCAGTTTGGGCCAATAGATATCTTCCTGTGCAACCAGGCCCATGCTCATGCCCATGCCCATGCCCAGGCCGCCCAGCTCGGTGCTTGTCGCGGTGCTCATCATATCCGGTTTGCAATTGTCTCCGCCATTCACTGTGGTGCTCGTCGAGTTGGCACCGCTGCTCGAGTTGCTGCCGGTGCGTTGGCCGCTGGTCATAAGCAGCGGCTGTGCGCTGGCCTTGTTCAGCAGCCCGCCGTAGGTGTGGTCCAATGGTGGCAGCTTAAAGTGCCAGCGGCGTTTGATGCTCAGGCACAGCCAGACGACAATCCACAGCAACAGATGTGTCACTCCAACCAGAGCTATCCCCAGAGAGAGAGAGAGAAAGAGTGAAAGAGAGAAAAACAGAGAAAAAAGATGATTAAGCGAGTCGCAGCAACATAAGTCACGTTAATTGAGTCAAAGCCAAGTCGACAGCGATCCATGGAGCTCGCCTGTGGCGGACATTTGATAAGCGACCTTTGTTCTAACCGTATTCGCCGATTAATGCCAAAGCCAACAAAGCAAACACGCTAATTGGCTTATGAAGCAACGACAGACGAACAGACGGACCGACGGGGAGACAGACAGACAAGCAGACGGGTTCAAGGTGTTATGACATGGCTTGGGTTTAACGGCAAGCCGTGGAGCAGGGGTGCTAGGGGTAGCAGGCAATTGTGTAATCCCCTCTAAGCCTTTTGGCCGCAACCATCCATGTTGCATGCCTCAAGCACTTAGGCGGCAATTGCTTTCGCGGTTTCGCGTATAAGTTAATAACACGGCTTAACCCTCTTTTCGGAGGTTGAGCGTTACGATGTTATACCGATAATTATGGATTTCTAAGCAAAACTAATTCATTATCGGAACAAGCTGCTAATTTTGTACAAAGTTGAAAGGGGCCATAGGGATCTTAAAATCTTTCAAGGCAGAGGTTGCTCAATTAACCTGTCAACACAATCGATTTTGCAATGTATCGGTCTAAAAACATGTTGTTCCCAAACATCGATAACAGCGCAGTTCTTCAACTATCGCTTTTCTGGATTGTGCTGTAATTGTGTTCTCTCGTACTTACCTGCCAAAAAGGTTGGACAATGCAAATTGTTCTTGTACGTGGCGCTGAGATCATTGAGCAGCGGTGCCTTGACCACCGCCAGAGCCAGCACAAAGCACAGGGATGCGCAATGGGCAAAGTAGATCCAGGTTTGACTGGCTTTCAGTGTGATAATCGAACGATCTCGCATGCGTGTGGCCAGTCTACCGTGGCCATACAGATACATGACCATGGAGGAGGCCAGCACCAGCGCTGTGGCCAACAGATACAGCGCCAGCGTGACCGTGGCATTCAGGATGAGTCCGGGCTGATGTACCGGCATAGCCTCGGCATAGATCTGCAACTTGTAAAGATTCGAGACGCCAACATAGCCGAGCACAATGTCCAAGGCGGCAAAAATCATCTGCAGACTGAAGACGCAGGCAAACGACTTGGAGGTGTTCCAGAAGACAGCCGGATAACGCACCGACCACACCAGCAGGGCGCACAGCAGATTGACAAACTCTGCACTCGGTGGCTGTGCGAATATGGTCACATCAATGGGCTTATCGATGCCAAAGAAGAGCTGCAACATGCCGGCAAACCCATCGAGACGCACAAACTCAGTGCCGGGCGTGGCAGCAGCTGCCGGTGTCGCCGGGGTCACAGCTGGCAGTGCCTGAAAGTCACCATCCTCCAGATTCAAATCGAGCTCATCTTCCTCCTCCTCCCGCTGCTGCTGCTCGGCACTGGACGTGGCCACAAACTCACTGGAGCTGAGCAGATACTCCGGTTCGATTTCTACGCCAGATTTGGCTGCAGCTGCTCGCTTATTGATGCGACGTTTCTGTGTCTTCGGTTTGATGGCTATGATCTTGGAGTTGGAGCTGGAACTGGAGCCTGGAGTCGAGGGTATTATATTCTCGGGCAACATCTCGGTGCGTACACGATGTATGCTGCTATCACGTGTTGTGGTCTCTTCCTGATGCTCCAACTCGTGCGAGGCCACGTGATGGCGACGCGGTTGCTGCTGCTGCTGCTGATGTTGCCTTTGCTTGTGGTGATGCTGCTTGTTGTTGTTGTTGTTGTGGTGCTGGTGGTGCTTGCGGCCGCCTTTGCTGTTGGGTTTGCTGGGCGCAGCTGCTGCCGCTGTTGAGGCAGCTGTTGCCCTTGTTGCCGGTGTCGAAGTCGACGTTGTTCTTGTGGTCGTTCTTGTTGTTGTGGTTGTTGTGGAGCTGCTGCTGCTGACAGTGGGCATCCTTGTTGTCTTCGTATTGGCCTTGTCCAAAGTGCCCAATTTTTGCCAATTTTCCGCACCCAATTTGGAGTTTGCTGTTGCCCTTGGCTCAAAGTCTTCGGGCATAATGATTGCGCCCCGCTGCTCGTCGTCTTCTCCATCATCATCATCATCATCGCCGCCACCAATATCCTCATCATCATCATCATCGTCTTCGCCATCTTCTATGGCATCTAGGCTAGCCTCTTCGAGCTCCTGTCTCTCTTTCTCCTCCTGTTCTTGCTCCTGTTCCTCCGCCTCCAACTGCTCGTTGGCCTCGTCAATATCTCGATTAATTAAATCGGGCACTTCAAAGTATCTCGACTTGCCACGGGCACCCGCAGATGCCGTTGAAGTTGTCGATGTTGTTGTTGATGTCGGTGTTGTTGTTGCTGTTGTAACCAACGTCTTGGCCGCCTTCCTGCCATCCTTATCACGTGTCAGCTGAAACAAATTATTATTGATGCCTCCTCGAATTGCTGTGAACATTGTATCGTTGTAGTAGTCCTCCTCGTCGTGCTCCAAACTGTTTGCGGTTACGTTCGCTGTGCCTGGCGCTCCGGCCACAGCCTGCCCATCCCTTGGCTGCTTTTGATAAGGCGCCAGTGTTGGCCCCACCACAGACATGGCCATCAAGTTGCGTCTATTGATAACAACAAAGTCCAATTCGGTTGCCCAAACTTGTTCTGCAAAGGACAGAGGATATAGTTGAATGGGGGTCAGGATCGATGTGAGATGGATGCGTATAATTAGACTTAGCTGCTGCTCGGCTTATGCCTGATTTGCTGCGAACAATCTAAATTGCTTTGAACCACTACGCAATAGCAGAGATGCGGCACATGCTGAGGGATTACTACTATACATGTAAAGCAAGTCTCTGTTCGGGACAATCATTCAAGCACGCACGCTCATACACACACGCACACTCACACACACTAATGCATTGAATAAATATGAACTCACACACAGGTAATGAACATTTGAAGGCAAAGAAGAGCGAGAGAGCGAGAGAGGGTAAGAGCGCGCTTGAATTCGCTTTCAGTTATCGTTAATTAAATGGGGCGGTAACAGCAGATGCCTCTTAACACCCTGTACACATGCACGTGCCGGCAAAGGGTATCATGGAACACATTGCAGCACAAGCTGCACTTTTACCTACGTACCTACGTACAAGTCTGGCATTACAGGGTGTTCTGCAGTTAGTCATACCCATGACTTATCACTTATGTGCCCTAGAGCATCTAAAGGGGTTTACTATGACATTGTTGCCTTTATATCGAATGAATTTCAATCGAAGAACCGACTAATACTCATACTCTTCCCAGTAACCAGTACCTCCTACACTCCACTCATTATATGGTTCTCGCTACTTGTTACTCACCTTCCAACTTCCTAAAATATGCTAGGTTTTACTAGTTCGCTGTTCTCTACTCGTTATTCCTTAATCCTTACTTCTCTCTACTCCTTAGCTTTTACTCAGTATACGGTTGTGATTACTGGGTACTTGCTATTCGTTACTGCTTACTCGGTCTTATTACTGGGTATCCTCAACTCAATTCTCCCTAAACGCTTCTCACTACACGTTCCTACATACACGTTCTTTCAGGCTAGCTCCTTCTTACTCGTTGCTCCATACTCGTTTCTCCATACTCGTACTCAATCCTCCCCAACGGCCACTCGCTACTCCTTACCGGCTAATATCAACTGGCACTCGTTACTTGTTACTCGCTACCCGACACTCGAAACTCGCTACTCCTTACCGGTTTCCAGCAACGGGCAATCCTTACTCGTTACTCGCCACAAATCATACTCCCTACTCCTTACTGGCTACTAGCAGCATCCAGCAGCATCGCCCACTCGCTACTCGTTATGTGGTACTCAGTAATCGCACTCTCCTGATGCTTAGCACCGGATAAAGCCAAAGCCCCGTTGGGCTAATTAAGCGCACATTTGCAGCATATGCTGTGGGTATTTTATGTTTCATTAAACGATTTCCGCCAACTACCTTCAGCATGCTCTCCGCCTGCCTCATCCGCTCGCCTTATGTAACTTTTGCCCTTGGCAAGGCAGCTTGATAAGCGTTAAGCTGTGCAGTTTGCTCTACTAAAAGCAGCTTGCTAAATTTGTTTAAGTGTATTCAACAGCAGCAGCAGCAACCGAATGAATGTTAATTAGAACTGGCAGCGGATGCAGATTAATGAAACATGTTGGCCAAGCAGCGTAATAAACAGGCGATTGCATATTTATTGTATGCGGAGGGCTATTTGAACAGTCTGATAAGTGGAGATTCATTACCTACATATAGATACTTTCTTTAACCTTTATTCTCATTACTATTTCCTATTGTTCAGACTACTTTTGTTATATTTTTCGTGCTCGAGCTCGCATATTCTGGTTCAAAATCATCAAGAAATTCTTTTAAGCACAGTTGAACAGATGAACAGAACTCAGTTGTTGTGGAGGCTGGAGAATTATAAAATCTATTACACATTTTTAAAGAATATCTTTAACTTAGCGGACAAAATTTTAAAGATACACAGTGTTCTCTTTTTCCTCTGTTCCTGGTACTCTCATCTTGAGGATTTTTAATGCGGCTTAACACATTAAAAGTTCCCAAAATAAAGCTATTTCCTTTGAGATGGCAAAACTTGCTCCCTGCTGATGGCCTGGGGCTCTTCGTTTAAGTTTTCTTCAGTAAGCAAATTAATTTAAATATTTTTATTCATAATTTACATAGTATAGATCCCCATTGAAATTGATTAATTAAAAGCTTGGAAAACTTGGCTAGGGTTTGTTTGCTTAGGCTGACAAATGCCACAGCTTAGCTAAATTATAATGCTGGCTAATTAGTTTGTTTTATGAATTTACGTCTCGATTCCTACCGCCCTACACTACTTTCGTTGGCCCAGTTAATAAAACGAAGATTTGCAGCGTTAACACTTTCATAAAATTATTTATTAGGCGAGTTGCTTTAGGAGCACAAGGCACAGGCCCAGCGGGAGACAAGGTATAGTAGGACTTGGAAATAAAAGATGAAAATTGCCGAACAAATATTAAAGACAATGGCGGAGAGGAGAGAGGAAGAGCAAGAAAGAACGAGCTGGATTGGTTGGGGATTACAACAATGGTTGCCATAATAATATGTCGTCGTCGTCGTCATCATTGTCGTCGTCGTCGTCTTCGACGTCGTTGGCAAACGGCAAGTGGCTCGTAAAACCGACAACACCGAAAATCTGCAGATTAACCCAGCGGCAAAGTCGTCTCTGCTTCTCTCCCGCCGCCTACTGCTGTTCTCCCGCCTCTGCCCCCGATAATGGCAATGACAATAACACCAATGCCAGCGAGTACAACGTAGGATGAAGGAAAAGTAATGAAAATGCGAAAATCCTAAGGCAAAGACAACGCCCACTCGCCGGGTGGATGCGCGCTGACTACCCCGCTGTGTGTAATAGTTGCCCGATAAGCCTCGCTGTCTCTCTCTCTCCCTCTTCCCTTCCCTCTCCATTCTTCCCTTCCGGCTCGACTCACGCGCTCGTTAAGTCTTTAGCATGAATAATGATAAGTTTCATGCCTTGGCCAGGCCGTGTCCCGGCCACAACATCTTGGTCCACTTCCGGCGCCGGCCCCTACTTGGCTATGTAATTTGAGTGCGCCTGTTTAGCAGCCTTTTATGCGCTCAATATGGCGCAGAAAGAGGCGTTTTTCCCACACCCTCACCCTCATCCCATCACAATTTTCATTTGTTTTCGTAACGTCTGCATTAATTATTTATGAGTGCAACACGGCGTATAAGTGATTTGCAGACATTAAATTCTCGGCCACCTCGCTGATTTTTACTCATCTTTTAATTAAATACGAAAGCGTAGCCAGATAGGCAATATCTGTAGCACATTTATACCCTGTGCTAGGCAGCACAAATAGGGTGCGATTGACTTTTAAATATTCTGTAAATAATTTTGTTTAAAATTTCAGACAGCATTTGTTAACTGAAATATATTTGGATTACCAAACTGTTGCCAAGCGTATTTATAAAGCATTTTCTTTTTCTCTCGTTTTTTTTCTATTCGGGTGCAACGTTGCGTATGCGTGATTTGCTAAACTCGCCCCAAGCCATTAAAGTGTCGTAATAATTTAATTAAATAAAGTAATGCAACGCAACTTTTTGGTGTTTTTTTCTCGTTTTATTTCCCATTTCTTTTCTTTTCTTATTCTCATGCGCTGCGCAACTTTTTTATGCGACTTTGTGGCAACTTTTCGAAAGCAAATTTTCCATTATGATTTAACGCTGCGCTGCCTAATTGCCTCGCGCGATTATTATGCTAATGCACAAGTTGAACAGACCCTATGTACGTATTACGTATTCTTTTATATATATATATATATATATATATATATATATATGGTATATATGTATATCTGACAAGTCAATCGCAGGCTGAAAGTTTTGTAATTGCTTGGCGGGTTCGCTGTGAGCGAGTGACAGCCTTCAAGCTTGCCGGACGCGGGCTTAGAGGTATCTTCAGCAATGTCAAGCACAAGTTGACAAATTGCAGAGACGACCGCGACGAACGCGGGTTGAAGTTTAGAAAAGCAGTGGAAAATTGTGGGAGGAGGCAGCAGCCAAGCGTTAAAACGGTCAACGGGCAACGCGACAAGGCATTGCACTTAGCTCGTCTCTCGCTGCAGTTGCATGCCACAGCCAGACGCAGTTGCAACTACAACTTAAGCTGCAGCAGCTTTAGCGCTGCGCTTTTTTTTACCCTCCTCCCATTTGCAATGGTTTTCTAATTTCAACGGCATCGACTTAAAGCGCAACCAGCTCTGCTGGCGACAGGCAGAGGGAGAAAGAGACAGAGAGAGATACAGATGGAGAGCGAGAGAAAGAGAACGAGCAGCAAGTAAGGCGAAAACAAAAGAAATCGAAATTAATTGAAATATCACATGGCTCTGGCAACCCTAGCCGAGTCGGGTCAGTTTGGATTAAAACTGAACTGGATGCACAGCTCGCCCTGGTCACTCGCCCGCCCCTCTCTCCCGCAGCAGCACGACCCACCATGGCTTTTATGATGCCAATGCGACCGCCTGCCACATTTTTAATTTACTCGCGCAACTCGATACCGCTTCACTGACAGCTTTGTCCTGCTCTGCCTCTTTTTCTCCTCCAGTTCGCTGCCATTTCCAGTCTTGCCCAGTTCAATAAACCCGCCATAAGGTCGCTCAGTCAATCAGTCAGTCAGTCAGTCCGTGCAGACTGTTGCGTCCTTCTTCCGGCACTGCAGCAGCGCGTTTTAAATGTAGTTAATTCTGATTTGCAAGTCCAGCATGCTTATAGTTTGAAATGTATAGCTGAAAAGCGACCGTATATAGAGATATATCGAAGCAGTTTCTAGCTGCGAGCCTGCTCCCGGGCTGCCTGCTTGTTTGCTTGTACTCGACAAACAACAAACTTGCTTTCCCATTTCCACATTTTTCCTTTTGCTCGCATTTTTTAATTCTTTGTTTTAGTCATTTACTGTGGCATTAGTTTACTGTGCTAGCAGTGGCTGTAACGAGGGATACGAGAGGCGGAAGAAGGGCAGCTAACGGCTGCTGCTGCTCCTGCCATGGATACTGGGCTGTTACTCCTCCTGCTCCTGCTTCTCTCTGGGCTCATTCAGCCAACATTTGCACAGTTTTGGCTCGCATCGTTGTCCCGTGACTCGTGTCACACACACACACACGGCGGGCTCTGTTAATAACATGGCTTATTGCTGCCCATAATGGGCATGCCGTCAACCTGTGTGCGTGTCTGTGTGTGTGTGCGCGCGTGTGTTTGTTTACTCCTGTGGCTGTACAGCAGCGCCGGCCATATTGGCCATGTTTGGGTTGCTTTTCTGTTTGCCTGCCTGTGGCAGCGACTCATGCATATGTTTTGCCAGCAGATTTCCCCAGCGATTGCAATTGCTTTGAAGAGAGCTCACACACACAGAAACACACAGAGAGAGAAAGAAGAGAAGGAGCCAGGCTCAGTACACAGATAGAGCTATCTGTAGCTAAAGCAACAGCTATTCCCCCAAGCTCACTTTGCCAACCTGCTCGGTTCAAACAGTTTTACGAGCCAACGACATATGCAAACGGCAAGTTGGGCGCGCTCGACGGACTACTCAGAAGTCCGTAGCTTGCAATTATCCATTAGGTGTGCGATTTCCACGGGAGTTGGCATTAAATCAGCACAAGAATAATTCAATTAACCGAAGAATGACTGTGAAATGCCAATTGCAGTTGGCAAACAATAACAATGAACCCAGCGACATGCCGCCGCCTGTAAACGTGTCGTATACGTTACATTGTCGCGCTAACGGAAATGCAGAAATTGAAATGCAATTGAGTTGTAAGAGCCAAAAAGGGGCACAGACAGCACACACTCTCGCACACTCGACCGTTGATAAAGAGCAGAGTGAAAATGACAGACATAAAAGAAAGAATGCAAAATGACGCTGCATCAACAGAGCAGAGTGAAAATGACAGACATAAAAGAAAGAATGCAAAATGACGCTGCATCAACTTCCTGTCGTCGCAAGTATTTTTTTATTTCTTCCTGTTGAGTTGCTGCACACGTTGCAGTCTGCCACACTTAATTGAACCCTTTACTTACCTTTCGGCAATAGTCCATTCTCAATGATTCGCGCCTCGAGCAGCAGTCGCGGCAGCAGCAGGCACAATGCAATCAGTATGTGCACAAACGCTGCCGTCGGTCCACCATGTGTCCACAGGGCACGCAGTGTGCCTCCACGTGCCTCCTCCTCAAGGCCATCGTGTGGTGCCAGTGTGCAGCGTCGCTCCTTGGCGCCAGTTGCCAACTTGATGCCGTCGTTAGCCAAGTTTCCCACCTGTCAAGCATACAAAATGCATATTGCAATGAGTTTCCATGTCGTCCACAGACATATGATGAGGTATGATGAGGTGTATATAGGAATAGGGAATTAGTCTGTGAACTAATTCAACTCTAACCAACCCTATATCTTTTACCATGTTGGAAAGTATTTATTTCTAGTTTATATAATTATAAATTGCATTTATTACAGTCTACAAAACTCTGAACAATATATTGTCTTTAATTTATAAATGAAATACTTAACCGTACGTTGTGCTCAAATTTCATGTTAATCCCTTGTCAACTTTTTGAATTCTAACTATACAAATGCGAACCACATACATACGCTTTTGTTTATATATTAACTGTCCCTTTGATTATTTATATTGACATTCTTAAGCATAGATTTATGTTTAACTTTTTCAATACAGACTTTATTAAGTTAGAAAAGTTACTCTGCACGATTTGACTGAGTTATAAGTGTCGCATTCAAAATTGTATAAAATAGCTTGATCTAAGAACTATATATAGAAACCTGTATGCAAAATTTGAAGCTTTCTAGCTCCAAAGATCCTTCATACAGACAAACATGGCTAAATTATTCGTTTATTAATCCCAAGGCAAGTATACTTTTTTTTAAGCATCTTCTGATCGATGGAAATAAAAACAGTACTCGAAAAATATATATTTTATATGAGCAGCTCGTAGAACAATGCAAATATGTGAAGACCGAAAATATATACAAAATTTAAAGACTTTCTCTTTTCTCTGTCTACCTTTTGTAAATGATAGAAGGTGTGTAATATTGAGTATCGTGTATAAAATTCAAATTCATGTTGCATGCATTTTATTATTACTACTATTATGGTTTTTCTGTACTTCATATATGACGCGCAATTACTCAAATTGTTTGTGCCACGCTCCGTTCGCTCCGTTTGTTGCATTTACATGCATAAATCAATTCGCAAAACCTTTCTGAAGAGTTGTCAAAAAGAGTAGCGCGAGTGCCATTTTAAAATCCCCGAGCTGTTGGATTGACCACGTACAAAGTGCGCTGCGGGATTCGAAGTCCCCCTTTTTGCACTCTCTCTCTCTCTCTCTCACGCTTTCTCACGAATCTGGCTTGCAATTAATAAACCAAAATCAAATGAAACATAACGCGAAATGCCTGCACTGTGAGGGGGGAGCACGGGGCGACATAACAAAGCTTTGTATATAATATTAAGTGACAAATGTATTGCGACTGCTTTAGCCCCTTGCATTTTTTATGCCCCAAATGGCAGCGTGACTATAACGCGTATACGACGCGTTGTCGCATAAAAAACGCACGTGACAAATGGTGAAATGAAATATTTATTTATGCAGCGTATAGAAACACATACACACGAATACACTCTGCTCGCGTGTGTGTTAAAAGTGAACATACAAATCACGTGCAGCATATAAATAAATGTGCGCTATGTTGGGCTTTTAAATTAAAAACAAGCGGACTTCATGGAGTCGCCGAGACAATCTGAGAATGGAACTGTTACGTCAGTGTATTCTGCTTTTGGTACTTATACCCTGTAAAAAGGAGGACACTGACACTGCACATGTACCGTATATAATTTTTTCTTTACCAGCTTTACAGGGTATATTGCCTTTGAGCTGCGCTTGTTGCTTTTACTTTTGTTTCCTTTGCTGCACAGCAACAACAATGATTGCAATTTGCAAAAAGCGAAACGCATTTGGATTGCACTTCCACACACACACACACACTCAGCCACCCACACACGCAGTTGAGGTAACAACAGCTGAGTGAGTGAGCGAGAAAGAACAAACGTGCCTGCTGCGGTATAATACATTTAAACGTGCCGACATTGCGCGCTTCTCTGCCCTCGGGCGAATGAGCCAAAGTGTTGCTCCTGTGGCCAGCTAAGAGCAGCAGCAGCAGCAGCAGCAGTGGCAACGGAATTCACAAAATACATACAGAACCTGCCACACACACACACACACACACACACATCCATACAAGTCCGCTGCAGGCACTCGAAACTCCTCTCTGCATTTATCTGTCTCTCTGTCTGCGAGATTCGCACAAAATCCGCGACCCACTAGATTATTACGTTGTGCATGTGCAGTGCGGTTGTTGTGGCTTTTAGTTTTGTTAAAAAGAGGCGAGCAAAAATAAGACGAAGTTTATTACCAAAGTTTTAACTGGGTGAACTAAAAGATCGCCTTAAAATCCTTTAAAAGGATTGCAATGCGTGTTGGATATACCACGTATACGTTAATTAATAAAAATTATGTTCATAATAGATGTATTTTAATGACTTCTTTTCTTTTCGTTATTTTCTATTCCTATAAAGCTAAACTTCATTTTCTACACCTAAGAAACTATTTGAAATCTCTTATGTATTACAGCGCATTTAAGTTTGTATTATAATTTTTCAATTCGGTTTTTAAGCGACGTTTTGTAGATATAACTTGTTGCTTTTGAATGTAGTTAGATGGTTATAATATGTAACAATAATACATATTGCAAATCGATTGGACCATGAACACAGAAGTAATTCTTTGCTTTGCTAGTGAGGTTGATATGGTAAGTTGGCCGAATATGATGTGAATGCGGCGTTAGCCTAAATGGTAATGTGGCTGCAAATCATAACGTCGTGGGTTCAAATCAAAATATGGAGTCGCAAGTAAATACCTTTTTTTCTTTGCTCTTTTCTTTGTTTTTTATTTTGTTTTTATTTTGTTTTTTTTTTGTCCTTTTTTTCGTTTTCTTAAACAAGCCCCTTAGGAACAATTTTCTTTATAAAGTAACTTCCACGCACGTACTTTAAAGCTGGCTTGATACAGTCATAAATGACTGTACTTACTTGTTATTAAATTAACAGGATTTTTGCAAGATTTTCAAATATTTGTCCAACATTCAAAAAAATCAAATAGTTTTACCTTTGGTCTACTATAGAAATAATAGTATTCATTTGATATTCAGTTAGTTCTTACTATATCAACCTGGTGCGGTGCAAAATGTCAGAATATTATAATTAATAAGTTATTTTGCATCAATGTTTGTTAAAATTGAATTTCATGAAAGAGCGGACGCAACGGATCGAAGGCAATGTACATGGTGCAACTACAAAGGATCCTACTAATCTTCTTGAGTTTGGTAATCATGTTCATTGAGCCCCATGCGGGCCAGATGGATAACGAGACGCATGCCAGCATAGTGGGCGGACGTGATATCAAGATCACTGATGCACCTTATCAGGTATCCATACGCAGGCGAGCGGATCATTTGTACAGATTCGGACTGGGTCATGTCTGTGGCGGCACGGTGATATCACAGCGCATGGTCTGCACGGCGGCCCATTGCTTTGCCATGTGGGTTCAGAGTATTTCCAATATACAGTATACTATACTCCAATAATCACCGTCGAATCCTACAGCAACAACACTTTTCCGGTGGCTTATGAGAACAACGAGAACTTTCTTGTTATCGCTGGCAGCACAATTATGAACGAATTGGAGGGCCTCACGCAAGAGTATTTAATAGAGAAGATCATCGGACACGAGAGGTACAATTTTGCGACGCTAGAGAATGACATTGCTCTGCTGTTCCTCAACTCGTTCATTCCGTACGGCTATCCAGGCATAGCGGCAATTCCAATCATACACACACAGGTACAGCCGGGCACCTATTGCAATGTGAGTGGCTGGGGCAGTAGATTTCATCGGCTACAAATGGTTACGCTGCCCATACAGGATCCAAGGCTCTGTGGATTTGTCTACTCATTTCTGCCTTTGACGCAGATTTGCGCCGGCTATCTGCGCGGTGGCCGTGATGCCTGCAAAGGTGACTCGGGGGGGCCGTTGGTCTGCAATGGCACCCTAACGGGCATCGTGTCGTGGGGCATCGATTGTGCCAAACCTTTGTTTCCCGGTGTTTACACAAACGTACTATCCTATTCGCAGTGGATTAGTCTCCATAACAGGTCCATGGATTATCAGAAATTCGCCATAATGCGCAGTCTACGCGGCAATGGCGGCGAAACGTTTCAAATTATGAACGTATTTATTATTTTCATTTCCTCCTGCTACCTTATTTTTTGTCGTCCAAATTGTGTGTAATGAAGCCACCAAGTTCAGCTCAAATTATTTACTCTTTTTACTGGTTTTCTACTGCGCCTTCCAGTTCTATCAGTCATGTCATTTCAAACCCCGCAGCCCTTATCGAACTGCTGCACAACTGCAAGCCGAACAAAAACTATGCAATAATTGGTAACTGGTAATTTGCCCTGTGTCCTGACTGAGAACTGATAGCTACGCATCAATGAAGCAGGACTCTTTATGTGTCGCCTCCCAATGAATTGGCCTTTGTTAAACGATTGCCCTCTTCGAGCACAGTCGGCTACAACAACCCATCTCGCCCTGCACCATGCGCGGGCTGTGCTGAAACTGATAGCTGACTTTGGGTTGCCTTTGGGGTTGCCGAGTTTGTGGTAGGTGCGCATATTTACATGCGCCACTGTGGAACACGCCGGACAGCGAACTTGTTGCCCAACGCGCGCTTTATTCAAACCCTTGCAGAGGGTATATGCATTTTGACTGGAAGAATTAGATATATATACACATATATTCTTAATCAGAAAAAAAGATGAAATTTTAGTGATAATCTGTTATACTGATTTTTAAACATACAGTTTAAAATATATAAAAAATATATCACCTCTTTATATTACTGCATAGAAAAAATCAGCTAGCAAAAAATCTCCTTATTATAGATAAATTAAAATATAAATAAATATAAAAATAAATAAAAGCGAAAATTCTTTAAGCCTTTCACAAATTGGCATATATATCTATAAATTATATAAACGTATATCATTTACATTGCAATCGTTGCAAAAACTTCTGCCCGAAGCTACCATAGTATAAGCCAATGGCATGCTAAAATAAACCATTTTCTGTTTTTTTTGAGGGTTGCGCTGCGAAAACATGCCAATTATTTGCAAGTAACCGCAGGCGGTGAGGGTGTTGGGTCCGACATGAAGTCAAGTGACAGACACATAGGGTAGAAGTCATGGGACAGCGGGGAGCGGAGATCGAACAGAGTAAAGCGGTACACACTATCTGCAACTTGCAATGGGCACTTTAAGTGGCTTTTGGCGTTGGAGACACACTTAACAGAGTGCGAATGGCAAAGAGAAATTGAAGAAGCATTAAAGAGTTACCGACTTGCAAATACCACGTAAAGAAATGTGCTGCTGTGGACGGAAATCCATAACAGAATATGCCCATACTCAGGCCTTGTGTAGGGTATTGTGACTCGCTTGCAAGTTATTGTATTTTTCTATCGAGTTTTTGCAGCGTCTGCCCTCTCTAAAAGCAAGATACAGAGAGAGAGAGAGAGAGAGAGAGAAAGACAACGAGAGTGCGAGAGAGAGCGCGACAAAGGGGTAGGATATGAAAAAACCATAATTGCATTTATTATGCTGATAAAAGCAGAGACACGAATAGCAGCAAGCTGCATGTGTGTGTGCTCAAAAGGATAACCAATGCAATTGTCTATCGATGTGTGTGTGTGTATGTATGTGTGCGACAGCCATTTTGTGGCGCAGCACGAGTCCGAAGCCGACCGAGCTGCCGTCCAGGCAGTAGTCTGCAGGGCAGCACAGCGTATGCTCTGTTTGTTTTTGCAAATAAATTTAATAACGAAAATAATGCCACTAAAATAGTTTATACGCAAACAAAGGACACGGCCGGACTGCCCATACAGACTGGAGAGAATCAGAGCAACAGCAGCGGAGCAACGGCAACAGCAGCAGCAGCAGCAGCAACGGCAACGGCAGCTGCGACAGCGACAGTTGCAAAAAGCTGAGAAATTTAATTATAGAACATGTCTGTTGCACGAGCCGAACAAACCGCACGACGCACAGTTAATTTTCTGATCCCAAATTGCTTTAATGCTGACCCGAACAACATTACCTTTTCCCAACCCTCTCTTCGGGTCGGGTTACTCACCTTAAATACAGCCGACGTAAAGAAGACAGGCAAGAGAATAAAGACCACGCCGGAGAGTACAATCTGAAGATTTAGTTCGGCAACGGGTTCGATCTTCCAAGGTATTAGTGAGCAGCCTGAAAGTAGACAACAGTTTATAGATAACAATTGTAATGTTAATTAACAGTGCGCGTAACAGAGCTGTTACAGTTTGAAGAAGTAAAGCCACAGCATAAAGTAAACGTTAACTTGAATAACTACCGTGTTTATGACTTGATTGTTCTCAAATTTGGATGATAGTTGAATGTGATATTCATCAATATGTATGTCTAAGTAGAAAGCTAAGACTTTGCTCAGAAATTGCAATTTAAAGATTTTATATATATCTCAAGAAAACGGTAGCTCTGTTCGTATTTATGCTCAACATAAGTGCAGTCTAAGAATATGTTTTTTTTTAATATACACCGACTTACCGAGGAACCTGTAGGCACCATGCATGGCCAAATATCCCTGAAAGAGTGTCAGCAACACACCATACCAGATGGACCACAACGAGTTCAGATGCAGATAGCTGCTCGAGTCGTGACCAGAATGCTGCAAATTGGTATAACGACTTTGATGGCGCTTTGACTTGATATATTTGGCCTGCAATTGCTGCTGCTGCTGACTGAGACTGTTGCTGGCGGTCGTTGCTGTAGTTAGAACAGAGTTGCACATGCTCGAGTTGAGGCTGCCGCCACCACCGCCTCCGCCAGCACCGCCACCGCTACCGACTCCTCCAGCGCCTCCTCCTCCTCCGTTCTTGCCTCCCATTTGAAATGGACTTTATTTATCTTGTGCTGCCTTCACTTGGCGTTTTTCAAGCTATTGTTTTGCACTCCCCTTGCTATTTATATATCTATCTCTGTCTCTTTGACTGTCACGCGCTTTGTGTGTTTGTCTCCCTCTCTCTCTCTCGCTCTCTGATTCGTTCTCTCTGCACAAATATTGACAGCAAAATTTCACAGCTATTTCTATTGATTTTGTATTGATTTTGCGCGTTGATTTTCTATTTGTTCAAGTGATGCTCATTGTTGTCTCCACACTGGCTGACAGCGTTGATATTGTTGTTGTTGTTGTTCCCGATATTTGCTCGTTGATATGCCTCATTATAGCGCGCAGCGTTCATTGCACGCTGTCGCATGTTTGTGGCCCAATATAAATTACTTTACGTTATTTCCCCAATGATAAGATACACAATACTTGATGATGTCTGAAAAGAAGTATAAATACAGCGAATTAGTTGAGGTTGCAGAACATAGAAACCTTAAACAAGGAAAAAAAAAATTTATACATATAAAAAATTTATAAAACGAAAACCTTTGTAATTCAAAACGAATATCACGTTGGCTATGCAAACGGAATCTCCACATGCCTAAGGAATCCCCCCAATTTTAGCCAGTTTCAACATTTCGTCTCTAGATTCTCATCAAAATTCGTAGTTTGATAAAGTTAAATTTTCTCAAAAAAAAATATAAAAAAAAAAACAAATAAAAAAATACGAATCCCCCCCCTCCCAAAAAAAACATTAAGTACAAATTAAATTTAAACAAAACTAAAATAAATATCCAAATGCAAAGTATGCCAATAATTCCGTTCCAATTTAATATCTAATAACTTCCTCCTTCCAGTCTACACGCAATATGTTTGTCGATCACAGCTGCAATAAACTAAACGCTGCATCACTATATTTATCCCTGTGCATAGAAGAGGAGGAGGCATTTGCCACCATCATGAATACACCCAAACAACGCTGATTGTTCAGACTCATACACACCCCCACACACCCATACTCGCACACACACCCATTCTCGCACACACACTTGTTAGTCTTAAGCAGAATATTTTTGTATTAGGTTAAGCGTAAAGTGTAACTTTAATAAATCAACTGAAATGTGAATTTTTGGGAAGTTTAATATGCTACTTTATTATGAGAAACAAAGTGAAACCATATTGATTTTTCAATCAATATCAAAAAAATTATATGTTGTATTCATGAAAGGGTTGAATATTGATATTTTCCATGTGTGTATTTATCATTTTTATTTTACAAGAAGCATTTTTAAATACTCCGCTCATTGATTCTCTTAATAAAAAAAATATAACAATTTATGAAAAATTTGTACAGAGATTTATTTAATACAAGTTGAAGTGAAAGCTTTTTAAAAAATGTAGGCACCCCTCTTCGTGTCTCTGTAAATAAGGAAAAATATGTACATGTACATATAAAAATAATAAATTTTTTCGTTCCCTGAATAAAACAAGTCGAAAAGGCCACAGTCGACAGTCGACATACCCGCTACAACTCTTCAGAAAAACACGTTGCGTTCTTGATTTTTATTTCTTTTCGTCTCTAATTTGTTTTGCCTATGCAAGTTCCACTTGGTTCTTATTGGATGTTGCCCTTTGCTTTTATTACTTTTCAGTTATAACTCAGCAGACGGCTTTATATTATGCATGTGTGAAAGAGACGCCTGTACATACATACATATATGGTGCTTCACAATACATCTCAACATATCTAACTAGATTTGTCGTTTGTTTTTTGCATTGCTGCTCAATGTCTCTTTCAATTTTAAGTGGTTTTAAGTATACTAAAAACTTATTTTGAATTTTGCAACACTGTAAAATACAAAAAGTAGCAGGTATAAAAATATAAGATACGAAACAAATATATAAGTCGGTCGCCGCACCTAGGAGTTGAACTCCGGAAATTTTGATTAACAGTCAGCTACCATCACCACTCGGTCACTGCATTTCTTATGCAATGACCGATAAAATTGCATTGTGAATATTTTCGGTGCACATAATTAAAAAAAAGTGGCCTGCTGATGAAATTGAACTCGGGAACTAACATTAAAAAAAACCGACATAAACACATGGTCACAGGGCAATACTATTTCTTGAATATCTTCCTTATTTATCAGCCGATCTTATAGAAACCTTCGCAAAGCGCCCGCAGGGTAGTTTTTATCACATGTATAAGAAATGATTACTGTAGAGCTATATTTGCAGTTACAATCGTAAACCTTTGTAATTCAAAACGTATATCACGTTGGCTATGCAAAACGAAATCTTCACGTGCCTAAGGAATCCCCACAATTTTAGCCAGTTTCAACATTTCCTCTCTAGTTAAACTTTCTCAAAAAAAAAAAAAAAAAAAAAAAAAAAAAAAAAAAAAAAAAATAAAAAAAATGGATTGCCCCCCACCCCCCCTCTAATAACTAGGACTTCCTCCGCCCAGTCTACACGTGATACGTTCGCCGATCGCCGCTGCAATAAACTAAACGCTGAATCACTATATTTATCCCTGTGCATAGAAGAGGAGGAGGCATTTGCCGCCATCATGAATACACCCAAACAACGCTGCTTGTAGTTCAGACCCAAATACACACCCCCACACCCATAGTCGCACACACACACACTCATTAGTCTTAAGCAGAATATTTTTGTATTAGGTTAAGCCTAAAGTGTAACTTAAATAAATCCACTGAAATGTGTATTTTATGATTTTATTTTTTTAATAAAAACAATTCGAAAAAACCCGCTACAAATAAAATTGCATTATGAATATTTTCGCTGCACATAATTAAAAAAAAAGTTGCCTGCTGCTGGAGTTGAACTCGGGAACTAACATTAGAAAAAACCGACTTAAACACATGGTCACAAGGCATTACTATTTCCTGAATAAGTTCCTTATATATCAGCCGATCAAATTGCTACTTTCGCAAAACGGCGGCAGGGTGGTTTTTATCACATGTATAATTGCTGTAGAGCTATATTTGCTCCAATCGTGACGAAAATCCAAAATAAACTTGATCTGCGTGCAGAATTACATATATATTGTCCCCAAATTTGGTAGCTCTAGCTCTTATAATAGCTGAGATCTAGGTTTTCACATGGACGGACAGACAGACAGCCGGAGAGACGGACAGACGGACATAGCTATTATGGGGTCGGAGATGTCGCCTTCTGCCTGTTACATACAGTTTTGGTTGGCACAAAGTTTAAATACCCTTCTACTCTACGAGTAGCGGGTATAAAAATGTATAAAACGAAAACCTTGTAATTCAAAACGTATATCACGTTGGCTATGCAAACGGAATCTCCACATACCTAAGGAATCCCCCCAATTTTAGCCAGTTTCAACAATTCCTCTCTAGTTTCTCATAAAAATTCGTAGTTCGATAAAGTTGCATTTTCTCAAAGAAAAAAAAAAAAAAAAAATATTAAAAAATTAAAAAAAATTTAAAAAAAATAATAAAAAAATAAAATAATATAAAAAAAAACCGAATCTCCCCCAAAACACGCAAACATTAAGTTCAAATCAAATTTAAACAAAACTAAAAAAAAATATCCAAATTCAAAGTATGCCAATAATTTCTTTCCAATTAAAATATCTAATAACTACTACTTCCTCCTCCCAGTCTATACGTAATACGTTCGCCTATCACAGCTGCAATGAACTAAACGCTGAATCACTATATTTACCCGTATGCTGCCGTCATTAATACACGAAAACAACGCTTAATGAAGTTCGGACTGAAAGACACCATACTCGCACCCACACACACACATGTTAATTTTAAGCAAAATATTGTTTTTATTAGGTTAAGCGAAAAGTGTAACTTTAATAAATCTACTAAGCCTAAGCAAGCACTCCAATCATTCCTGACAATTGCATAATTAAGATGGGGCATGTGCCATCCCTGGTCTTGTCTGCTGCAGCTTATTCGTGTCCCAGTTGCAGGCTCGTCTATTGTGTGGCGTGTGTTTTCTGCGTGCAACATGCACAATTACTGCCCCGGTGCAGGCGAAGGGGAGCTGCAACTAACGCTAATGGCGGCCAGGTATATTGTGTATGATTGTGTACACCCTGCCACAGGATATGCCGCAGGGGAACAAAAGGCCACAAAGCCGTTAACATTTATGCGTTTGTTGCTGCATTTTGTTCGACAAACCTGAAATGAGGCGTGGCCCGCCCTCATTTTTTATGCGCTCAACATGCAAAAAAAAAAATGTTTGCAATTTGTTTTTATTACACATGTAATTAAAAAGCGACAACAACAACCACAAAGTGCGGTGTAATCTGTTGGATAAATGTAATTGATAATTGCCAGCCGACTGCATCGGTTTGGGAATAAGTGGAAATTTGGCAGTGGCCTCAGGACTGTATTTATTCGATTGGGTAAGTTTTGGGGCAAACAATTGGTAGAAATTCTAACTTAGATAAAAGTATTCTCAGCAATATTTATAATCCCAACTCATGTAGCAGTAGGGGAAAATAACTGAAACAGCTGAAAGTGGATGTAGAGTCGATATAGCCATATCTGTCTGTATGAACACCTAGATCTCAGGGACTATACGAGCAACTGCTATAAAATTTGGAGACAATATTTCTGAATATCGCACGCAAATCAACTTGGTTTCCGAATTTTGCCACGTCCTTATACATCCCTATCAAACGAAATAGAAAACTAAATCTAAATCGCAATTTAAAGGCTAAAATATTAATTTTTAGTATGTAGAATAATTATCCGCATTCAAATGATTTCTGCAATTTGATAATAAACATATATAATTTATGTGGTTGAACTGAGTGACACCCACAATATTTAGCATAGAAGCGGGGATATAACACACTCGACTGTGGCTTTCTCCTTGTTTCCTTTGTGACTTGCGGACTGCTGGGGTAGCCAAACCTAGTTTAGAAAGTGATTAACTTAGCTTCTAGCTTGAGCTGTCTTGACACTCTGCTTGCTCTTCAATTTCTGACATACGAGCTGACGCTAAGCGGACTTTGTAGTCCACCTGGTGACAAACAACAAGGCAGAGACAGCAAATTATTCGACAACAACCTGGCCAGAAGATACACAATATGAGAACAGCAACTGACTCGACTGTAAGCCTAGCTAATCCAAGGCAAGGCCCAGGCATGTTAACTGAATACAAACATGGCGATATTCATGAGTAGACTCATAAGTAGAATCGTATGAGCTCTGTCAACAGTCCGTTAGCAGCAACCAGATGGATATGAGCAGGAGCAGGAACACAAGCTGGAGCTAGAGGAGAAACTCTCATTTCCCCCTCAGTGCCACAGAACTTCCTACTACATGTTGATATTAATTTTATGTTAATTACAATCTTTACTTGTTTGTTTGTCTCTCGCTTTGTGCCCAACCGACTGCCAGGCAGCCTGCCTCCCTGTCTGCCTCGCTGCTTGGGCCATGTGGCTCAACTCGAGATCTTTGCATCAGCTCCTTGTCTTCATCTTGGGGCGGATGGGTGCTGCCGTTGTCTTGGCCTGCTCAGCATCAGACATCAGATTAGCCTGCCGCAAAAGTCATAAATGCAGATGCTTACATTTCCTTTAGCATCCCCTTCACCTGCTTCCCCTCCCCCGCAACTTTCTTCCTACCGCTCGTTGCTTTTGTCTTCCCTTGGGGCATTTGCTTTGTTTTTTAAGCCCCTGCTCCACGCTTTTGCCCTCTGTCTCATCGTACGTGTCCCCACTGTGGGACAATTTGTCGCGTTCGCACGACTTTAGCGCAAATGAAACAGCCACTTTATAGCTGCTCCTGTGCGTGTGTGGAGAGAGAGAGAGAGAGAGGGAGAAACATAGGGAGAGGGAGAGCAAGAGGGGACAAGTTTGTATCATTGGAAGGCATCTGCTCTGCGTATCCTTTGCGAGTCAAGGCGTGAAATTAAAATGCGCTTTTCATACCTGTAAAGAGTACGCACATAGGGTATGCACTACGTAGGGTGCAGTATAAATCGCAGAGAATCTACACGAGCTCTATTCACTTTTCCTATACATTTCTACTGAAATTTACATTATTTTCGAACAAAAACCAACGGTATTTTTGATTATATCAGCTTTTTAAGCATAACTAATTGTTTAATTTCTATGATTGTTTTAATTATTTAACAGGCTTTCCCTTTAAAAACAATCGATTAATCTGAAAATTGATTAAACTATCGACAAAATCAATTGTAAAATTAATTCATTAAATAATTAAGTGTTTAATTGCTATGATTGCAGCTTATTTTATAGATTTCAGGCGCCAACTTTATTTAAGTGTTGGAAAGTCTTTGAAAACAATCGATTAATCAGAAAATTGATTAAACTATCGACAATATCAATTGTGAAATGAATTCTTTGAAAATAACACTATAAATTCTATCGATTAGATCATCTTCTAGACTCACAGTAATTACATTTACAGGGTATTCCATGGGCGGTTTTTGCTTAGTGGCTCTGCGCATTTGCCTTATCTGCACAAACTGCATTTATCTACTTTAGCTCATGAGTTTCTCAACTCCAACTTTAACTAAAACTCACAACACGACCCAGACCAGTCTGGGGTAAACCTTTCCAGCCATAGAACAGACTGGCGCACTCCAGTCTACTTCATGCCGCAAAAGCACTTCAGATGCCGCCAGCCACCGAAAAATATGCTAAATGGTACTTGAGCTGCCTTTCCCTCCCCTTTTACCCACTACTGTGCACCCCCTGCTGGCTAACGGTACCTACCAGTCGAGTGCCAGCAAGTCCACTCATGCTAATTTATATGGCCAGGCGGTTTCTATGCTCTGTCTCAGTGCCTCCTCCTACGCTTTGCCCCATTCCTTTTGAAGTTAAATGAAGCAGACGAAGAACAAAGCAGGCAAACAGAAAATTTTGGATGGGCTGTTTTAGAGGGGGCGAGGAGTTGGTGCGGAATGGCAGGCGAACCTTTTTGTCACCGCATGTTGCATGCCAGCTGCGTGTGGCAAACACTTTGTGTCGGATTGTGGCAACCGAGTGTCAATTTTCATTTCATAAATTCACATTTGTCTATGCATTTCCCCTATGTACATATATATTTATTTATTTATTTCCACATTTTGCGCACAAGTTGAAAAGCAGCCGCATGACTTGCACAATTTCCCATATCCATTTTTCATTTTGCCGTTTCGCCGTTTCGCCATTTGCATTTTGTTGTAACTGCAGCTGCTGCTGCTGCTGTTGCCACTTCACGTTGCTTCTCGCTTTTTTTCCTGTCCGCAAAATCAAAATCAAACGCAAAGCAAACTTTTCTTTGTTTGCTTAAAGAAAGAAAAAACGCCAAATTTTTCTGCAATGCTGCAGCACGTATGTGTGTGAGTGTGTGTGGCACGTGGCGTGTTCTGAATTGGATTTACACATGTGCCGAGCTAATACGTGTCCCGTGCAACGACGTTTTTCAATTTAAACTTGCCGCAGCAGCCGCAGACGTGCCACAAGACAACGAAAAGGAAACAAGCACGAACGAAACTATCGTACTCCTACCTGCATATCGACTGGGAAATACCCTGCCCAGGGCGGGAGATACATTTCTCAGCTGCCAAAGTGCTTTCAACTAACAGATACCGAATTAAAGGTGCGAGAAACAGCTGCATGTTCGGTTGCAGCAGCGAAACCGTGCATGTTTTCTATTTTCTTTCCTTTTCGACATAGGCAGCAGCTTGCCACAGGGTGCATGCAGCACAGCAGGTCGCAGTCTTTTGTTTTTTGCGCCACTCTATATGGGTCACAGGCTCAGCGCTGTTGAACTGTGACTCACACTAAGCCAAACAAAACAATAAAGCTCAATTTTAGGCCAAATTTATTAGCGCAATTAAATTTAGTTAGAAAATAAATTGCGCCAAAACAGAACGGTGTAAAAATAAATAAATAAAGTGAATAATTAACAGCAGCACAGGGAAAGGGAGCGCAAGGGAGAGAGAGATACAGAGAGCGATAGAGAGAGGGTGAGGTGCGCGAGTTAGGCAGGCAAATCAAAACAGTTGCACTCATTTACCAACACTGATAACGCACCCCGAAGCACCCATTTGCCCCTTTTTAGCTGGCTGCCACTGCTTGCCACTTGGCGCATGCCACATGCCACCACCACAAGCAACAACATCACCACCAGCGAAAGCATTCTGGTGGCACACGCCAAGCGCAATGCGTCGAAATGCCGCCAATTTTGTGGAGCTTAAATTGCGTTAGAACCCGAATGCGAGGGCGCAAATCACCCCCAATATTTTGGCCTGTTCAGGGGGTTGTGTGCAAACACTGCAAGAAATACTTGTAGCTTAAGGCAGCATAATAAGGCAATGATTTAATTTATAAAAACATATATAGTTTATATAGAATATTTATGCTATGCTTTCACTTTAAACATTATGCAACTCTGTGCCAGTCTACACTTATACCCTGTAGACAATTGCAAAACGGGTAGCTACGGTATGCCACTTAAGGTAACAGTATAAAGAGGTGCTGATGCGATATTTGAGCAATTCATACAGCTAGAACCACCAAATTTGAGAGGAATATCCCTAAGAGTTGTCAATATCAAACGCAGTTCATATATATATCCAATGTTGCTCTTACAGTATATAATAAAAAAAGAAAGTTGGGTAACTGTCAAGCGCGCACGACTTTTGCTTTCTTAAATTTTATTTATTTTTTTTGTCAGTGTATGGAAATTCGCTCCAGACACCGGAATGCTGGCGCAGTCGATGTTGTTTTTCGTCGTACGCCTGCATTCCGAGCTTAGCTCGTAAAAACGCCGGGAATTTATCGCTTTAGAGTAGATTTTCGAGGGAGAGGCGGCAGGCACAACGCCACCATGAGCTGTTATTGTTATTGTTCATTGTTGTTGTTGTTGTTGTGCAATTGTTGTCGGTTGTTGCCGTTGTTGTTGCGTGTAGTTGTTGCATGAGTGAATTTTGCAGCTAAAGCAAAACTTTTGCCGCTTAAGAAAATCGATAGGAAAAACGACAGCCAGGCAGGCAGCCCTTAGCTGCTCGCACCCCACACACCCAGCCGTACAGGTGGCCCACCACCCACCACCCACACACCCACACACACAAACTCACACACACGCAGGACACGCCACATTAAGCGTCGTTTTGTCCTGAACAAATTGTGTTGCCTACTTTCCGGGGCTGACGTAGCTATGGCAAAGGTTCTTCAGGTTTTCGAGTTTTTTCTTGCAAGAAAAACGCAAGAGAAGAAAAAAAACGAACTGCGCCCTTCGGAAAATGTTTGAAAACGCTGCGTACTGCAGCGTACAGAACCGACACGTATGGGTTTCTGGCCAGTTGAACGAGCTGCTGGCGTTTCTATTGCTCGACTCGTATCTCTGTCTCGCTTTATCATTTTCCTTCTAGTTTTGTGACGTTTTTTTTTTTTTTTTTTTAGCCCACTTTGTTTGTTTGTTTTGTCTATGTGTGAGTGCGTTTTGTGCTTTTTCTTTTTTTTTGCTCGTTGATTATTGTGAATCATTTGCCGCACTCGCTGCCATCAGTTGCAGCCCAGTCACAGCTCAAATTGGTTTTTTAATTAAACGAAACTCGAACTGGAGTCCCTATGCGGTGCCCGGGCACCTTCCTGCCTTGTGTACCGCCCGGGCACTTTGTCTGTCCTGCAGCTGAAACGTTGAAAATTGCACTGGAAATGACTGGTGTGCCCAGGATTTCCCCCTCTCCCTCTCTCTCTTTCTCTCTCTTCACTCTTCATTTTGTTTGCCAGCAGCAAAACCACATGGACAGCAGCAGCAGCGATGGGGCACAACATGAGAAAGGAACAACAACAAAATCAGCTTATTGTGGCACGTTGCAGCAAGTGCGCTGCGCAAATGAATGAAAAGCCAGCGAGGCACAAATAATTTTCTATATAACATACACATATGTATTAAGTGTATATAGCAGGTATATAATGTGTTATATGGCGCATTTAAAGCACGATTGTGTCAATTACACATTGGGTCAATTAAAGTTAATTTGACAGGATGAAGCCCGAATGACGCGTGCAGCTAGCTGACTTCATATCTCCAATTGAAATACACCTAAAAAGTTTTTAAAATTAATCAATCACATGCAGTAATATAAATTACTTTTAACCATGTTAAATACAAATAATCAGAAATCGTGTATCGAATTATTTTTTACATTAAACTCGTTTATACATAAAAGTAGCACACTTTCCAGCGCAATTACTTTTTTCGTATAAATTTTAATAAATATAACATAATTTCCAGCACATTTATTAGCAATATAAGCTAAAAACTGCAGTGTTTGGCAATTCAGGTTTAATTAAAGTACAGTTATCATATTTCTCATACGCCATGTTGCATTTCCCTATTTCCGCTTAATTAATGCCGTTCATAGATCGAACAGAGCGAAGAATGCTCGATTATTGCGCTGCAGCTGGAATTGTGTTTGCAAATTGAGTATGCTTATGCTTTGAACGCGCCTTCCTGTCTAATGTGGGTCAACCAAGCAGCTGCCAATGGGGCGTATGTGTAATATGGACTCGTAAACGACTAGCCAGCCTGTTGGCGCAACTGAACAAGTTAATTGATTTTCTATTGTGAGAGATTTGCAACAGATTGTGGTGCTACATCGTGCAGACAGGGAAAGGGAGAGCATGCCACAAAGGACGTCAACCAGCTCGAAATTATTTAAAACATCCCGAACAGAACCAGACAGGATGCGATTGAAAATTGAAATATATTTTGCAAAGTAATCGAAAATGATATATTGTAATTTATGCAACAATGTCAATTGTGCAGCACTTTGTGGCAGCAATCAAGAGTCAAAGGTGGCAGGTGTCCGGCACATCAATCAAAAGTGGAAACAGAAATACGAAACTTAACTGAACTAGATTATTATCTCGAACAAAAACAAAACCACAGCCCAATAAAGCCAAGTGACAGGCAAAAGCAGAGACACAAGAAGAGACAGACTGAGAGACGGACAGAGAGTCAGACAGAGATACAGACAGAGAGACAGAGAGACAGGCAGGCAGAGAGAAGGATACACAAATAGATAACTAGCTGGGCAGCAGCCGCATTGAGAGCTATTAAAAATTGCACATGCCAGATAGAAATTGAGACAAGAGAGAAAGAAAAGTCTACAGAAGTTTTCAATTTCACTTAATGTCGGAACTTTGCACTGTGCGCACCGCAAAGCAACGCAAACGGAAAAAGGAAAACGAGAGGCAAAAATCATAAAATGAAATGTGAGCGGAAACAAGAATGAACAAACGAATAGAGAAAAGAATATAAAAAAGCCTGCAGAACTCGAGCTCGTGCACTGAGAGAAATGCAAGCACAAGCACAACAAAGTCGTTTCTAAAACAAGTGGACTTTTTTGCCAAGTGTAACTGTGGTTGCATCCTTCAAGCTGGTCACATTTGACGTAGACAAACAACAAAGATACAGCTACAACTGCTGATGCTGTTGCTGCTGCTGCCGTTGTTGTCCCGGTCGGAGAAAATTGAACCACTTGCAGATGAGAGACAGAGACCGCAGCTTGGCAGCTGTTGCACTCGTCCAGCCTGCAAATCAAATGCGCCACAGCTGGTTGAGGAAAGCAGCATCTATATGGGAAGAGGAGAATGAAGTAGGGGGCACATAGCTTGCCACATGAATGCCGATAGTTGTCAAAGATTATGACACGAGCATTCCAAGAGGAAGCCAGCATGCCAGCGCACCGGGAAGACAGAGACAGAGTGAGAGCGACGGTCGTTGGGGCAGCAGGAAGCATATTCAGCTTGGGCAAGGATTGCGGCCTGTGTGCGGCGGGTGCAGAGCAGGCGTGTTATAAACTTTCAAGCAATGAACACATTTGCGCATATTTGCATAAAACTCAATGGATAAACCGCTAGAAACGAGGCCAAATGGCAGAGCAACTTCAAAGCAGGCACAAGGATTGAAGACGCAGCGCGTATACGCTGCATAGAAGGGACAGAGCGACTGAGAAACTGACTGCAGTGTATACAGTAGTCGGTGCAACTGCTGGCAGCGCAGAAAGAAAAGTAGTAGAGTGCATGACATAAAAGATATGGCATCAATTTTTGCTGCTGCTCAGAATAGTTTTCTACTCTCTTTCCCTCTCGCTCTCTCTCTCTCTCTCTCTGTTTCTCGCTATCTCTGCCTGCATTCATCTGCCTCTGTCATCATCGATATTTACACACTTGCTCGTGCTGCTTCTCCGGTTATTGGGCTCGCATATAAGCCACGATTATTAAAAATTGGAAATACTTTTGCCAGGCAGGACAAAGTTTTTGATTGCAGTTTATGCATATGAATGAAGTTGTTTGGCTTTTAACTTGGCCAACAAGTAAAAGAACAAGCCGGCAAAGTAGAGAAAATAAAGAGCGAGAGAGTGTAAGAGGGAGACAGGAAGAGAGTAGAGCAAGTGCAGACAACTATTGACAATCTGCATTAAAAACTGGCACAAAGCAGCAACCATTTACTGCTTCGCAGTACCCTTGTGTCCTTTTCTTACCACCCCCCCACCATCCCCAACCTCATATACCCCTTCACCAGCGTCTCGTAATTAAGTTTACGCTGGAAACCGAAGCGCATGACTGCCAGCCAGGTAAAACTTTGGCTGCTCTAAGCTCTGGATAAAAATGCATTATTCATTTTATTCGCTCTTGCGCCCTTTCTCTTTTTCTTGCTAAGCCCCTCTCTATCTCTCTCTTTACCCTCTGTCTGTCCCACTCTCTATCTTTCTACCCGCTCTCAGTCTATAGCCCGTGCAGCCAATGCAGCCATTAGGCAGCGCGTCAAGCGTAAAATGCTAAACTGAAATTCTGTGTTCAACAAATGTTGACAGTGACGCACCCAAGTTGTGGCACCCCACACCCTCGCCCTCTGTACCCCACTGTTTCCCCATCCAGCGCCTCCTTGCCTCGCCTTCGGACGCGCCAAGCTGACAGCTGGCGCTGCGCGAAACGACAAAGTGACGCAAAGATTAATTGAAATTCTAGAAAAGAAAAATTATAAAAAAAAAATTAAAAATATAATATACCGCAGAGACTTCAAATTAGTTTTACATAAATTTCGCTGGGCAAAGCGGAAAAGTTTTTCAACATTCAATCCCACAAAAATATTGCGCGCATAATTAGTTCTTATTGGATTTTAGATCTCTATACTTATAGAAAGATAGAGAAAGAGAGAGTGGTGGAATACGCAGCAAAAAGGAAAAAGCGTCAGAGAAAACATGGTAAAATTTAAATCTACAAGCAAAGCAAGAGACAGCGAAAATTCGAATCGTATAGCCTATATAGAAGACTATAATAGACTCTTATGTAAAGTGAAGTACTTTCTAAATTTATTTCTTATCAAATATTTATGTAGAGTTGCTCCAAATTGTTCTTATACAATATCATAATTATATGCCTTATATAGAACACTTTGAATGAGTAAAAGCACTTTCCAAACTAATTTCAAGTAGCCTGAGTTAAGAATAGTCTCTCCAAATTTTCTTTTTCATAATCACACAGCTGTACAATCGAGTTATGCTGCTGCTTATGATATAAAAGATAACCCAAAGGCAAAATAAATTCACTTGATTCAAGTTGATTGTGGCATTTTGAAAGCTTCCCTCCCCCCCCTCCTATGCATTCTCCACCACTCCACTTCCCTCAGCTATTTTGCTGTCAGAATTACCGCGCTTCGTTGCTCGCTCGCCACTTGAGGCGACGTTTTCAAGCCAAAAATATTATGAGTGAAACTTCCACTTGGCCTTATGAAAATTATATGAAGCTTCCAAGTCGAAGGAGGAACAAACATTTTCCAAAGTGCGAAGGTTAAGTGCTGTTAAGGTTAGAACGGAATGAATGAGTCATGAGTTTTCCGCCGCAAGTTGCACATCATTTTCCCTACACACGCGGAAAGTGTTTTTGTCAGAAGTTGCAAAAGTTCTTGGAACGCAAGTATAAAAATATTGTAAGCAGCGGAAGGTATCGAGAAGAAAATGATAAAGGCAATAAGAATATCATCTAACAAAATCGGAATATATTATACAATCGTTTACTACGCCGAAGCCACCTCGATAATCGATTTATAAATGGAATGGCTACGATAATTTGAAAATATATATCGATTTATAGTAAAAAGTCTTGCTATAAATAAAATGTATAGAGTTGAAGTAAAAAATTTTGTTATAAATAACGGTCTTGATAACAAAAATATATATCCCTTGAATAATATAACGGAACATATCAAAAAGTGCTTCGAATATTGATAACTTCATATAAAGAATTATAAAGCTTTGCTAAGATGATAAAATTCATCAAAATCGAGTAGAAAATCGTGTTAAACTAATAGCAATAAAAATATTATATAATTTATATATCGTCAATATATAGTGCAATCTGTTGGGGAATTTAAAACCGCAATTAAGCTGATAAAATATGCCGATATATCACGTAAAAAGCTTATAGTTTATTACATAAATATCGCACTGTTGATCTATATAATATCGATACTTTTTCCTAACTTTAAGTCCATTAATGCTTAAAGCGAACGGACAAATGCTTTGTCCGCTTATCGCTTATACATTGTGATAAGCAAATTTACAGCACATACAGACACATACAGACATATACACGCACACACGGAGTAATAAGAAAATGGCGAATTTTATGCGGCAAGCAGACAGCATGGCGGGCGTGGCAACGGGCGCAGGCGGCAGCAGGCGTCGTTTGGAGTAACATGAAACTTTTTAGTGAATCTCAGCTCGCCAGTTGAATATAACACTTATCGCCATAGTGCAGCAAAGCGGGCGTAGCAACGGGGTGCAGGGAGAGGCAGGGCAAAAGCTTAAGTGTCTTGGCAACGCAGATATGCGATCTATGCTTTTTATTGGCTTTCGGGACACACACACACAGAAGCATATACGCATATAAAACTGGGCAAACCATCTTTGGCAGTTTGCTTTAAAAACTTAATCCGTTCTTATTGAAAGCAATGGCACAGGCAGAGGCAAAGGAAAAGGCAAAGAAGGTTGCCTTGTGATAAATCCATAGGTTTCATTTTCTGTGTGTGTGTGTGTGTGTGTGTGTGTGTGTGTGTGTGTGTGTGTGTGTTTTCTGTGCCTGTGTGTGTGTGTGTTTTCTGTGCCTGTGTGTGTGTGTGTTTTCTGTGCCTGTGTGTGTGTGCGGCACGTGCTGCCTGAAAGTAGCAACGTTTTGTTGTCAGGCAACGGGTTGAATGCTGTTTAAGTTCCGGTCCGGCGCATTGAGCAATTTATGACTTGATTACAATGTACACGACCCTCCGCCTACACCGCTCTACAGCTGCCCCAGGGGGTTTGCTACGCTGTTGAGGGACTGCAAGGGGCTGCCCTGCGCGTATTGGTTCCGTTTCCATTTGCATGGCCATAAAACGAAGCGCTCTCCGGCATCTTCAACTGTTTGGCAAATTGCGAATAATGTAATAACAGCACCGCGCGGGAAATGGACTGTACGAGCGGGCAGAGAGGGGAACAACAATAACTGCGGCTACCGACAGCGACTACAATTCAATTTAACGCTTCATTGAAGTCGACACAGCGCGGATTTTCAGTTAACCCGTTGCATTCTATATGTTTTTTATAACACTATATTGCGGATTTATATAATAAAATTACATTTTTATTTATACACCATGATGAGCCACATCGTCGGCTTAAAGCTTTAAAATTGCGCAGCCACGCGGCGTATACGTAATGCGCGTCACTGGATGCCCTCCAGCCCTCCCCTAACCTTCCCTCAATTAAATTTTAACTTTTCAACGCAGTCAGGCAATCTGTGAAAATCGCCGCCTAAGGAAATGAAAAATTATCGAGAAAAAACTGAAAATAAAAGGAAAAACAAAAACGTCATGTTGGCAATGATAATTCAATTGCCTTCAACGACACGTGTGACCACGCCTACCGCCTACCGCCGCCCAGCGCCCTACGCTCTACGCCTCTCGTTTCGGCTACTCATGCCATAAATCTAACTAAAGGCATTACTCATACATCGCACACACACACACACCATCGCGTTCTCTCACGTATTGGGGGCAATCTAATAAGCGGTGCCTACCTCTATTTGCCACGCCCCCTACTATACATTAGGGCAGCTGCAAAAAGGCCGAAAAGGAAACGAGAAAAAGTTGCCGCAGCTTTGCGAGTGACATTTGAATTTTCGTCGCAAATTTTCTCTTACCCAACACAGTTGTAGTTGTTGTTGTTTATTGCTAGTATTGTTGTTTTTGTTGTTATTGTTGGTTAGCCGAAAATGACGTGACATGCATAAATAATTGAGTTCTGCAACAGCAACAACACGAGCAAGAAAACAAACAAAGGCAACGACAAGCGGAAATGAAATATGGCGAATGGCAAAATGGCGGCACGACAGCCGCCATATTGAGTCGAGTCGAGCACATAAAATATTTATACGTAGCCATATGGAAGCGAGGCAGTGGCATAAAGCAAATCACAAGACAAAATGGCTGCAAAAGGCAGCAGGTTAATGCAAAAAGAAAAAAAAAACAGGAAACAAAAAAGAAGGAAAGGGAAAAAATCAATTTACAAATTTGATTCGCATCGATCTGTCAGCAGGTGAAAAAGAGAAGGTTAAAAATGGCTACCTCAGTGATTTATGATTTGCAATTAATCAGACAAATGGAAAATGAGAGATGGTTGGCAGAAGAGGGCGTGGCAAGGGGAGTTTGGCCAAGCAAACAATTTAGGCAAATGAAATGCAAACAATCAACAAAGCAGCGGCAGTCCCTTCTTGAAAGAAATGCAAGTCGAAAGGGCTAAGCAAACAGAGTTGCTTGCCAGAGTTGCCGCGCAGCAAATGAAGTGAGAGAGAAGTGCGGAAAATTTAGCAGACGCAAAATATATTATAAATTATATTTTACTCTAAATAAAATGTATTTACGCATACTCATTCGCTGCGAAAAATGTTTTATTTCTATTTACCCAGCACTTATTAGCTGAGATTTTCAGGAAATCTATTTAAAGCATTTTTAAATTGTAAATAATGCATACAAATATAGTATGTTTCTCATTATAATGTGCGCGCTTTATTGCCTTCCTTCAATGCATTTATTTACTCTATTTATTTGCTTTTGTGCATTCTTTTATTATTTTCGCATTTTTATTAATTTCGCATTTCAATTCATGCATTTTATGAGAAAAATTGTAAATAAAACGCCACGACTGCTCAGTTGCAGCGTTTCCAGCTTTATCAAGAGTTCTATCCATATGTGGTACAAATTCGAATGTTGACTTCATAATTTAATAAAGCCTTACTGCATATCCTGCTATACCCTGTAGAAAAGCCATATTACTTAGCAAAGAGTAATTAAAATAACTAAGAGTAGGTATAACGCATATTTTTATTGTAAGATTGGAGTTGAAATACAACTGAAATTTTGCTGAAGAGTATTTAGCAGTCGAGCACGCTCAGTAACAGTTAAATTGTTGCTCTTAAATTTCTTCTAGTCCAGAAATCCGAGAAAATTATAGCAAATGTAGCTGAAAATATTGTTACGAAGTATTCGGTAGCCGAGCATAAACAGTTAACCTCGAATTGCTTTGTTACATTATAAATATATAAATTAAATATATGTTTGAGTTCCGCTCGCTAAAGAGCAGAAAAATCCAGCTGAAATTTACCCGCACAGTATCAGTACGTCGAGCATAACTCAACAGTTGCTTTTCAATTGTCCTGTTAAATTTACCTGTTAAAATTGCACATTGTTTTGCCATTTCGTGACTTTATTCTCTGCCCGGTTGCTATGCACGATTTATATAGTTTGCTTTGTTAAAAGAGTTCGAATATTTTTGAAGGGGTGAACGGAAGACGGCATTTTGCGAGGGGTTAATAATTTATAGGGCAGTAGTTTTTATTGTACGCTGCGTACCACGGGGAAAACTTTTTCGTAGACCGAGCAATGTTTTGCCCAATTTGCGCAAGCGTTTTGTATTATTAATGGCCAAGCATTGTTGTAATTGTTGATGTTGTTGCTGTAGCAGGGCCTGGCTTTGTTGGCTTTTTCTGTCGGCTGCTCTGCAAATAAATGGAATTTGTGGAAAATGCATTTCCATTGTAAGCGAAGCATTTCACCCATTTTTAGTTGCGCGCGTGCAACGTAGCACAGTGCGAAGATTCTGGCTGCCTTCTGCTGTGTGGTGACACATGCCACACGAAGCCGGAAACAAGCAGCAGCAGCGCCAGCAGCAACAACAACCCCAACCACAACAACAACAGCAACAAGGACCACAACAACAAAAACAACATGGACCAAAAACGAACCGAAAGACGTCAACCATTTTGTGGGTATTTTGTGCACTCAACTGTACCAATTTTTGTCTGTCCGCCGGTCTGTCTGTCTGCCTGTACTTGTCAACCTCCTCCCCATGCTCCCCCCATACAGTTAAGCCCATTCTGCTGCGTATTTTATGACTTGTTGTCGACGCCTGCCACACACGCCCCCCTGGTCTGCTGCAACGCCCTGACAGGCATTACAACACTTGCTGCATTGAAATTGCAAAACCAACCTTAACCGGATGAGTTAAGAAATGCTTTTGGGTCCGAGCATGCTTTCTTTACACACCATGAAACTTAGTCTACAATATCAGTTGCCTTGTTCTTCTAGAGCTTAACAATGCAAGATTTGAATTAATATTCAAATAAATATTTCTAATCCATTTTCAATAAATATTGAACATAGATTTCTGGCAATATATGTTCATAACTCTTTCATATTTATTTCAAATATGCTCAGGAACCTAGAGACACTTTCTTTCTTGAAATTAAAAATAAGAAATTATTATTCAGATTTTTAAGCAAATGTCAATTTCCAATCATCGGTTTTCTAAGCTTTTTTACATTATTTAAACATTCTTAGTTGCTTTTCTGTAATATAACTTGCTTTCTCATGAAAGTGACCCGGTTTTTCTACGCATTTTTATCTCTTCAGTCTGTTTCTATAATTTCTAGTAACTTTATTTCTTGCAGCTTACACTTTTCAGAGTATTTCCTAGTCAATTACACATTTCTCCAATTGTTCAACTGTTTCACTTACTTGTGCCACATTTTGTGCCACGCCCACAGTGCACACACTGCATGCGTAGAGCAAAAACAACAACAATAAAGCCTGCTAAAAACCCAATACCATTTTCAGCAGGTTGTAGTAGTAGTAGAACGGAACTCTGAAAAAAACACACAGAAAACTGAAAGGATCTGGCGGCCCATTGAAGAGAGTGTTGCGACAAGTGTTGAGGCATTTCACTCTTATTTCTTTTCACTTTATGCAACATTTTTACCTCCTTGCCTAGTTCTCCAGAAAGGAAGACAAAGAGGAAGAACAAGTTTCGCTCTTGTGTGTTTCGTTTGTTGCGCCGCTTTTTGTTTACGACCAAAATACTAAAAATGAAAGAGAAAAGGCGAAAAGGAAAAAAACAATGGCATGTTTCCACATGAACAAGCTTTTTCCTATACGTTGTTGTTGTTGTTGCTAACGTTGCTGCTGCCGCTGCTGCTGGTGTTGTTGTTGTTGTTGTTGTTGACATCGTGTATTCAACTTAAAAGTTTGAGTTGCCTTACAACAGCAGCCAGCTATAGCCTCTTCCGGCATTCGGACTTGCAGTGCATATTTAATCCTTGCTCACTGCCCTAGGCTACTATGCCGCCCGCCCCCTTTTTTTGCCACGCCTTCCGCTGCGAGCTAAAAGTGAATTATTGCCTGCAGCTGGAGGCAACTGCAGGAGACTACACTGGCATTTCAATTGGCCAAATCATTCGACTCATTAGCTTGCTCGATGCGCTCTGTCTCTCCGTCTCTCTCTCTTTCCATCTCTGCGTCTCTTTCCTGCTTGTTTCCCCCTTTACTCTGCTTTACACACAACTGGCTTTGTTTGCTTTCAGCATTAGTAATAACAAAGTTCAACAAACTTCATTTAAAATGGGCCACAGCAACGAAAACACACACACACAAGCACACACGCTCGGAATTGGATTTAAAAATGGCGCCGCAGCAGCCATTTTGTTGCCTTTTCAAGCTGCGCTGCCATTTTCTTTCTTTTTTTGTCACTTTTGCGGTTTTTATTCATTTTAAAAGGTTTCTTTGCGAATTTAGAAACATAAATGTAAAACTCTCCATTCAGCTCATTTAGAACTGTCATAGAGCAAAGGGTATCTAAGGGTATTGCTGGCGTTGTTGAGCGCCTAGTGACAGCTGCAGGTAAACAGAAAAAAACAAACTTACATATGCTATCATATGTGCTCATATATCACGTGTTTAATGAAAGATGAATATCGCATTACATTGCTATTAATTAACCGATAATAAAACATAATGACGGCCGCACATGCCAGATGCAATTCAATGCGCTTTTCCACACTTCCGCAGCCGCCATCTTTGTCATAATTTTTTATTTTCCACTTCAATTAAAATGTTTGCCACAGCTCTGCTAATTGAAAGCTGCACAGCAATTAGCAGGAATTTTTTTTACCGAGAAATAAAGCAAAAATCTTTTGAATACAATAAAATTCATAGCTTACCGTTTCACACGTTTCCAATGAACCGTAGCTGACTGCCAAGTACTCAGTGACAACACCGCGAATACTGCAAGAAAGAAAGAGAAGTGAAAAAAGTATCATTAATAAAATTTCGAATACAATCGAATGCGCAATCGAGTCAGGTCTATTCTAGCGCAACCATAGCCCAATTAAAGTGCTTAACCAGAACGCCATTTTGCCACTTGCCACGCCCCCTGGCTGCTTGCTTGAACAAATGCTTGTTTATTGACTTTATCGAGTGTCACAAATAGCATCGCATCAGAAGTAGGATGTGGCAGACTAGCAGTTACTCTGTGACAATAAGAAAAACAAATCTATTTTTATTATTTACGCCACGACTCTTGCACTATTGAGAATACCCTCTATAAGCACTACAGGGTATCGGGTAATACTGTCCCGCCAGTGAGGGCACTTCCGTGCACCATTAGTCGAGCAATAGGTTAGAATTTATGAGGCAGCCGCTGTGGAGCTGTAAATCAAAAGGAAAACTTTATGAAATCGACATAAAAAGCAATCGACTACAGCTTTGTGCCTCCTCTCTCTCTCTCTCTCTCTGTCTCTCTGCCTCATTCGCTGTCTCTGTCTTGCTTAAAACATTGTGCGTATTATTGACGCTGAACCGCTACAGTAGCGACCTGCTTGGGGGCCGTACAGGGTTCATTTTGCCATTTTGGGTTGTTGCTGCTGCCGCCATCAGCTTAAACTGCTGACAGCTGAAAAATGCCGTTCAATTTGTTTTGCCACCCCCACCGCCTTATTCCTATTTTTGCTGCCTTTTTTTCTGCTATTTAAAATTGTATAAAAATGGCGGTTGACATTTGACATGGCATTTGACTCCGCGCCGCCCGCAGCGCCCAAGCAGTCCCAGAAGTGAAAACAACTGTCGCAAGTGGAGGTTATTGAGCAGATCTTTCCCTTTCTACGAAATGGCCAGCAATCAATATCAAACGACATAGTACTATTAACGAGGGTTCCCAATCATTTCCAACTTGAAAGGATTTGTTGCTTATGTTTTGAAGTTCTTTTATGCATTGTTCTAGACGATTTCTCATCTTTAAACTGTTCCTTATTTAACCTGATAAGGCTGCCACTTAGGTTGCAGGAACACTGTTTTAAAATTAAATAAAAACACATTTTTACTATAAAAAAAACAAAACCTTTTCGAGTATTTTTTGGAAATACTCAAAGAGAGTTTGGTGACTTTTTGCAAAACAATATGATAGGAAGGGGAAGGTACAACCTCACTGTCTGTCTGTTTCAGCCTGTCAGTCTGTCTGCCTATTCGCCTCTCTGTCTGTGCGTCTACCTATCTATTTAAGCACATAGATCTTATTGATCCTTATTGATCTCCATGAACACATTCGTGACCACATGGACTGCAATCCCATGATTCAAATTCTTCGATAAGTTCTAGATCATAGAACCGACGATGTATATAGCCACAAACCGTTTCCGGCGTGATCACCGGCTGCACATTGGACTCCTCAGAGCAGGTAGCACAGCTTCCGCAGCTTATTCTCTGGCAAATACTTGCACTCCTTCACCATCAGTCAGTCATGCTAATTGAGACGACTTTGATTGATTTAATTAAACAAGATTTCTGCACTTTGAATGGCAAATTCTCTCTGTCTTTCTACTCTGTCCTACTGCAAACTGTCTTGACTTTTGTTTCATGGCAACTTTGATAGATTATTGCAGGCACTGTGATGACGACGACAACTTAATAAGTTGCCATAACAACGCGAAGGAGCAGCAACAGCAGTTGCCAGCTGTTGCCTACATTATTATGCGAAATGGCACTGGAATCGTAGCATATGTTCAGGCGCCAGGCCAACGACATCTTTGAAGAAAAATCGAAAAGGAAGAGAAAACATTAAAAAAGGAAATTAAGTACAGTAAACTACAGGCAAGTGTAGTAGACTGAAAGTTACCCTACGTCCGAATTTTAACTCAAATACTTTGCCAAATAAATGAAAATTCCGGAATTTCATGGGCGTTGGTTTTCAACTCAAATAAACTTATGTTGCATATAGTATACATCAAGCTACATGACAAATTTAGCAAGCCCAGCTCTTCCCATTGCTGAGATTAACGCGTTCTTACACACATATCTTGCTCATTAAAATATACTTCAAGTTTGCTATGCCCGTTTCTGCCTGCTACATCGAGGGCATTAAAAAACACGCCCACAACGAGTTCAAACAACTTTTTATTTTCCGCAAAATAAACTCAACCTCCGGTTTCGACTTCGGCACCGGCTCCGTCCAAGAATATTACTTGTAATCTAATTAATTTCAACCATGAATGAATAAACTTTGCCAACTAATCTTCAAAGTCTATTAATTTCAAACAGACCAGAAAGCAGAGCCTTAGGTCAGAGAGAGGGGGATAATCTATTAGACTGTAAACTTCTTGTGCTGCGCAACACGCACACATTGATTAATTTTAAGACAATAATCATAAAGGCGTCGAGCCACCTGACCACAAATTTGTTGCGCCTCGGCCCGAGTAAAACTCGATGCCATGGGCTTTAAGTTTTGGCCCCGGAGCCGTGGTACCCGTGCGTCGTGCTCAGCGTGCCGCACGTGCCTGGCAGCCCAGCATACTTTGCAGCGTCTTGTGTTCATTTCGGAGAGCACGTTATGCCACGTTGTGAAGTCTTCTGGCAAGCTGAAACTGAAGTTTTTGGCTTAGTTAATTCGCTCGGCTTGGCAACTTTAAGCCAAAGCCAAAGGCCCCTAAAAACTTAATCAAAGTTATTCCCATTCTTGTTCATGGCGCCGTAGTGGAAAATTTCCAGGCGAGGCCAGGTCAGAGCGAGCCAAGCAAGGAACACGCAAAGCACGTTAACTCGTTTGCAGGGATGTGATGTGTAGCTGGAACAGATTCCCTTCGTCTTCACCTGCCCAAATAAACTTGCGCCAAACTGTTTGCGTGTTTGCCTGTTATTTATAATATGCCACGCCCCCACTCATCCGCCCTAAAAGCCTCTCTTGCAACTACTTAGAGCAGCCTTCAACTTGACCAGAGCTGAAGCTGCAAATATTAAACAATTCAAGTTTCTGCAGTTCGACTTTGTAGCTGCGGCAATGTTTAACTTTTAATTGGATTTCAGGCTGATTTTTGTTTCACTCTGCATTGTTGCCACTTATAACCCAGACCCCCCCCCATCTATCGCTGCCCTCGCTTAATTTGAGCAAATTATTTACAGCGAGTGAATACAGCAGACTGACTTCATTTGCATTAACATTTAAGTGTTATTATTGCTGTTCTTGTTGGCACAATCATCATCATTTAGGGGTAGTCCGCGAGCAGTTGATTTTGCGAATTTCCCCCACGGTTTTCACTAGTTTAATTGGCAATATTATTATTTGTTTTTGTCGCGCTGCAAAATGTATGCAAAGTATTCTATTCTCTCGCATTTCGAGTTGTTTAAAGTTGGTTTTGTGGTTTCCAACGAAACAAATGCAGATTGTAATGAATTTAATTTCTGTTTTTTGAAATTGTATACTAAATATCATAATATTTATGGCCAATTCATAAATATTCTGTAAGCTTCTCTTGACTTTTTGTTAGCCTCAATGTCTAATGGCTACGCTTAATCCATTTGCAATTTCAATTTCATTCAAAACATTTGCATATTCAATAAAAGAATAATTCCATGGATTTATGGCATTGACAAAGGGTTTGCTGTGTTCCTCTCTTCCTCAGCCTATTTCCCACTCTCTCTCTCTTTACATACCGATGCAAAATTTCTGAATTAGGGTCATTGCATTCAGGGATCTTAAGGCGGTCGGCAGTTCCCACCTACTCTGCTCTACAGCATCGTTAGGTCTGCCTTGAAAATATATATATTTCTCTGGCAAAGACGTTTGAAAATTTCATTTACAAGCAAATTCCAGACACCACAAAGTCACACACACACACTGCAGAAGAAGGTCTCCACTTGTTCAATTCCTTCATTTCCTAGTCGCATTCCTGGCAAGCATCAATGTAAACACATTCAAAGCTATCAACAATTTATCACGGCAAACTGAACGAAATCTCATTTGCAAAAGAGAAAAAAGGAAAAAGTTTTCAGCAATCCGAGCAGGGCGGGGTGAGGGTGTAAGAATGCGGGTCTATGGCCTAGAGAGACGACCACAGTGATTGTCAAACTGTTCGGCGACGCCGCCGCGAGCAACAAACAAAGAGAAAACTCAAAGTAGAAGATGGAGAGAAAGAGAAAAGCAGCAGAAAACGGAAGCAGCGACAAACGAAATTTATGTTTTGTGTGGAAAAATGAAAAAGGGTTTCAAAGCAGCAGTTCTGGAGGGAAATGGAAATAAATAAGGAAATCATGTTTAACTTTTTCGCAGCAAGACAATAAAATTGTAGAAGTCAGAGCAAAGCCACGCCCACTTCTAGACTGCAGTAAACATCTATACATATATATCACAGTCAGTAGATATGGCGGCGACCCGCACCACGTAGCCTCGGTTATGATTGCCTCAGCGTCGCCTCTTACTTTTCTCCCCACCTACATTGTTTACGGGAAAAATGAAAAATGAAAAATGTTATCAAAAACCAATTGCTAAAAACAAAAGCACAGCTCGAGAAGTCACGCAGTTGAGGTTGCAAGCATCTCTCACCTTGTCCAGTTGCGCATCACGAAATTGTTGCAAAAACATTAGCATAAAATACGAGGACTTTTTGCAGGCACTGTGCTGCTTGTTTGGGGCGAATAAAAGTGTGAGTGTGTGTGAGTGTGTTCTATGTGATAACTGCTACGAGTGCAGTTTGAAATTGCTCAGTGTTCACAGCGTTTGTGGCGCAGGTTTGTAGAAAGAAAACTCGACACATTTTACAATTTATCTTTATAATTTTAAAAGATATTTTGATCGAACTCAGCACTACTTAAGTTAAGCTTATATTTAAGCTATTGTTAAAGTTTCATTGAAATTGAAACATTATAACAAAGAGATATAAAAAATATATTATTCATTGTTTTATACTCTTGTTATTTTACAAGATATTTTCACGAAACTCAGCAATTCGCAAGTTTAGCGTATATTCTTTGTATTATAAAAGTTTCACCAAAACGAAAACATTATAACAAAGAAAAACAAAATAAAATAATAATATTGCCAACAAACTAGCGCTTCTCTTTTTTAGCATGTTTGCTATATACTCGAATAGTTAAAACAAATTTGTATCTCTATTACAAAGCCAAGTCAAGGAAAATATCAAAGAAAAGCTACTTATTTATGTTATTTTAGAAGCTGTCATCAACAAACCAAGCAGTTCTCATACTTAGCATGGCTTTTATGCTTTGTAAAAGTTACAACAAAATTAGAGCACAATAACAATGGGAAAATCAACTCAAATTTGTGTTTCTCTTTATTTTAAACACGATTAAATATATAGCAAACTAATTCTATATGATTGACTTAAAGATACGCCAAAAACATGATGAGCTTTGGCTCATCGTGATTTTACACATCGCAATTCAGCCACGCATAAACGCAGCTCTTGTCCTCGTCTGACTTTTCATTAGTTTGGCACGCAAATTTTCCTGACTCGCACACACACACACGCAGACGCGTCAAGTCAAAAAGGATTTGTCGTTTATAGCTGCTGCCATCGCTGCCACCGGAGCCACATACATTTCTTGCTTTTTACTTGCACCATTTTACCCTGTAGCCATAAATTTTCAGCTCGAACAAATGCAGCATATGCAGTGCTCGACAGTTCAGCTTCCCCACTGCCAACACAGGGTAGCGTGTAGTCTAACCATTGCATGCAGCTCGTTTGTTTGCACTTTCCCTGTATTTTGGCTCATTGCAGGCAAATGATAAATTTGCACACTTCTTTGTTGTCTGGCAAGCGGCGTTAAGTTCGCCGGCGCCGTGCACGGATTGACTGCCGTCCTGGGCGGAGGGCGGTTGCATATGCAGAGGACGCATCAGACCGAGATTTTGTTTTCACAGTTAACGAGCCAGGGCGGCGGCAAAGGCAAATTCCGCAGTCAGTTTATAATTTATGGCCACTTAAACTGAGGCTTAAGAGAGCTGCGCAGCCCGTTGGAGCGACAAGACAAGACCAGACACGAAGACAAAAGGAAAGCGAGAAGCACAAGGAAAATTTGTCCAGCAATGTTGCAGGGATTTCAGTGTTGCAAACGGGTGTGCGACCAGGTAAATTAATGGATGTGCAAAGCTTTTCCGGGACGAAAAACAAATGATTTCCCTCCGGCCGAGAGGTGCCAAATCAGTTTCATGCCATCACGTGCCAAGGCCGGAGGCATCCAACCAACATACATGACAACAGCAGCAGAGTAGGCGTTGTTGCAACCCTTTGTCTGGGGCAGCTATTTTCTATTTTCACGCCTCATTCGTAGAGCTTAGAAAAGACTGAACCCTCGAACTGACCCCAGTACGAGTCGATCCGGCTAACACTATCAAGGTGACCCAACACAGAGAGTAACCGATACCTTTTGCACCTTTTACTTGTCCCACCTTCCACGGAACCCTTGGTCCGTCGTACACACATGGCACACCCTGTAAACGCTCTCAAACATCAATAAATTAAAGCTACAAATGTAATTTCTTATCCCGACGTAAAACGAATACACCACAAACACAGAAGGCAGTAGCAAATGGCTCTAGCAATGGGAAAACAAATGCGTTCTTTGCCAGGCCGAGCACCTTTAACGCTTGTAAATAGATTAGGGTGTTGCCATGCCAACGCGCCCTCCTCGCCACCCAAACGGAAGCAGCAGGCACAATTCGCATTGCCGAGACGTCGCAACGACCCACTGCCCTTTTGTTAGCCCTTCCCTTTTTCAACTGCCTCCCACACACCCTTCAACCACTGGACATACTTTTGGCATTTTATGACACGCATCATCCACACGCCTCAAAAGGCTGGGAAAGGTAGCCTTAATGCATTTACAGTTATTTCTTCAGCACGACTGCTGGAATACTCTATCGATTGGTTCCTTAATGCAACCCTGCTTTCTTGCCTACACATTCCGAGCGAATCTCTACCTTATATTGACTATACAATTGTTTTTGTCCTACTTTATTTATAGTTTATTTTACTCCGCGTTTTGTTTGTTGTTTCAACGATTCTTGGAGGGATCACTCGACATATCCCTCCAAATATGCCTTGCTACACCATCTTTCAATTACTTGATACAGTTCTTATAATATACACATCTGCATCTATATTTATATATATTTAGATAACCCTTAATTTACTTTGATTTAAGCTTCTGCTGAGTTTATTGCCTTAAAGATCATCGAAGCGATTCCTCGAGAGATTCCACCAAGATATTTCTACTACAACTTCTTGCGTGTACTTACTTATTAATTTATATATAATTTATGTTTATAGTGATTTTATTTAATTTTGACCTTGTTTAGTTTGTTGCCTGAAGAAACCCTAGAAGAACACCTCAAAATCATCGAGTGATCCCTCCATATATTCTCTTCTACACTCTATTGACACACTTTTTATAATGCATCTATCAATACTGCCTTATTTTCTATTAACTTTTGACTTAATTCCCTGTAAAAAACCTTTCAAAATCTCTCTAAGCCACCTGCAACCTGTCTAACTCGCACTATAGTCTCCTCCTGTCGTCCACTGCTTCTCCTACTTCACTAACAAACGTTTCTTTGTACTGCAGCTACCCGTCAAAAGAATGCTGCACGGAATATAAAAAGTGTACAACTTTAGAGATGGACAACGTGTAGCTCCGCTACATCTGTTGTCTGTCTGCCTGACACCTCATTGTCAGGAGTAGAGCAAAGACGGAAGAGGGTAGACTCTACTCAAATCCACTCAGTTGTCTCGTTGTTCAGTTCCCGAGTTGTCAGAGCGCACACAAAGCGCACATTAAGCGGGGCGGCCCAGAGTGAAGGCCTCGACAGTTGAGTGAAGTCAGTGAGCGGCAACACCATCGATGAGACCGGCAGCTGTACAGAGACCCCACCTGCTCGTAAGACCTCACACACTCTCTCTCTCTCTCTAGCAATGCCCTGAAGTGCTCGACTTAATGCAAGCTGCTCATTCTGCTTTATCACACACTGAAGCTAACATACTACATCTGCCGAGTACTCTACGCGTCTCGCAACTGGGGGAAGTATTGGGGCGCAGAGTGAAATTAATGAGTCGGAAAGTGTTGAGATTAATCATGCTCGCATAAAAATGTCCCTAGTCGCGGCCAGTTTCCTGCGAGTGTCCTGCGAGTGGCCCAGCTGTCCTGCTGCTCATTAAGATCTGGCCAAAGCATGCCAAGATATACTCGGCCCAGAAAGTTCGAGTAGTATCTGGGCCATTTAATCAGCAAACTTAAAGCCTAAGCAAATGAGCCGTGAATGGGAACGCATCTACGGCTGAGCCTGATGATGCTTGTGATGATGATGATGATGATGATGATGATGTTGACGATGATGCAGTTGCTGCGGCAGCCAGCTAAGCTGCATTCACTTGCACAAAGGTGGAGCAAAGTGAGTGAAATCCCAAAGAGACGAGCAGGCGGCAACTTGAAAACACCTGCTACATGAAACTTTAAAATCAGAAAACGAAACAGACGAAATTCGGAAAGTAGCAAGGCAAGTGCACTGCAAAAAAATAATGTGAAGACTTTCTACATCTACAATAATTTATGCATTACCTTATTTTCTTTTGAAAAATACCGACAAAACTGAAAACGGAAAGCTCAGACTCGTTTCCCATTGATTCTGGGAGGGAAAAATGCAGCCAACCTTAGATGATAAGCGCTTATGATTTATGATATTCCAAACTTCTGTTTGTCCAAGAACGCTGCATGCAACGTGACAAAGTCAAAGTGTCCCGCCGGGGAGAAGAGTGTGCATGTAAGTAGGAATGTAGGTAGCTTTTCAGAGAGAAACAGATAAACAGGGCAACATGCCGGGCGGCATGGAAACATAAATTACACTGAAATCTAAGGCAAACACAAAAATGTTCGTGTTGGAGTTGGACTGGGGAAAAAGGCAGGGAGTGGAGTTTAGAAATGGGCATGAGTCGAGACAAAGACACACTGAGAACTGGGAAGAAGCAGCAGCAAGGCAGTCAGAGACTTGTTAGGTGGCCGCATAATCATCTGCGTCATCAACCGCAACTGGCATGATATAAGAGCTATTTGGGCGACTAACTGACACACATAGATACGCGCTCGAGCACAGCAGGTGCCACAGACACAGCGAAACAGTTACAGTTACAGCTATAGATACAGCCACAGCCAGAGATACAGCTACAGCTAACAGATACTGATACATTGAGAATACCGGCAAATGGGCGTTAATGATGAGTGGCGAGTGTGCGGAAAAGGTGACTTCTTGACAGGTTCATCGGTTCATCCGGGCCACATTACAAATTGTAATTGAGTTGTGGCCCCTACAGAGCGATAGAGCAAGAGATAGAGCGGCAGAGAGAGAGAGGGGCGTGGTTGCTACTGAACTTTGGCACTTTGGGCCATTCGAGTCATTTTTCAATTTTTGTCTCGTTTGTCACTTGAACAGAGAAGTGCCAAATGATAAATATCCCTTCGGAGCCAAAGCCACAGCACCACAGTGGTCTGTGGTTCTCATTTGCACTCGAGACTGGCATCGAAGTCTGCAACGAATTCAAGTGCTGCAGCAGCCAAATAGGGTTCCTCCCTATCAGGCTGTTTCTGTTGTCTTTTATAGTCCCAGCCAGCAGATACTTGTGTTGTGATATTTCCTCTATTGATGCCATCAGGAGTTCCTTGCCACCCACACTGTGCGTCCATCACAGTCACTCAAAGTGGCCTACCTTTCTGTTCTCGCTCTCTCTCTCTTTCGCCCTCTATCCCTCTCTCTCTCTCTCGCTGCTCTACCAACACGCGAGTTCAGTCCATAACTAAACACGTACCTTTCTCAGCGCCTGCCAAGCGTAATGCCGACGAAATGGAAGAAGTTATATATATTCAACTGCACATCGAGACATCCCATTTATTGGCAAAATGACGTACCAGTTGTCGTTCGTTTCCCCATTCACGTCATTTCCCCCCACTCAGCTTCCTCCTACTAGCCGCCCCGCGCCCTCTGTCTCTCTTTTGACAACTGTCTGTTCCACTGCAAAGTGCTGGCAATTTTCTGCCACGTCGAGTGTTTCGAAATTTTCAACTGTTTTGCAATGTTGTAAAAGGAATTTGAAAAATGTCTAAATTGTGAAAAATAAAGAAATAATATAAAATATTTTTTTTTTCTATTACGTACAGTTTTTTAGACACCGTGCTTGTCTTTTGTTTTCTATACATATCGATATCTTTTCAATTTATTTATAATATCGAATTTTTTCATATTGATTAAAGGCATACTAGCAATATTTACTCTATAATTTAGAGAATAATTAATTTCTTTCTTTCTAAAATTGAAATTAATTGCATTATTTAGCTTCACTAATCGAAAGAAAGCAGCTTTCCTATCTACACCCCAGCTGGTGTCTTAATTAACCCATTTTCCCTGCCAGCCCTGCTTTCTAATCAAACTGTGTCAGAGTATTTAGATATGAACGTAGTCGTTTGTTTAGTTGAAATTCATGTCTGTTTTTCTTATCGATTTTCGGTTAAGTTTGCTTTTCGGGCTTCGTTTCGTTTCATTTGGTTTTCTTCGATTTTCCGACACACACACACTACTCCTTCTTTGCCATCATGCATACTATCTAGCGCTCTCCCTCTCTCTCTCACTCTCTATCTATCGCTCTCGCCTTCCTTCCCGTGCGAGCGTGAGTTTGTCCACAGTCAGAAAAAGTTTTTATCTGGCTCTGTCGAGAAGTACGAGACTGTCAAACAATGCGACGGCGTTGGAATAACACTGCCAAGTGCATAGTACGTGAGGGGGAGAGACGGGAGGGCGTGGCAATAGAGATGGGGCTGCTGGAGCGCACTTGGGAGTGCCAGTTCAAGCTGAAGTGGCCGTGTACACAATTGTAATTTTTCGCAAATCTGGCCGAGATGAGGATGCACTACGACCATGCCTCGTCCCATCCCCATCCCTCTTTCCCCATCCGCGCTTCCAAAATATTTGGCAGATGGCCCTCGAGGCGAGAGTACAAGGCGTTGCAAAGTTTAGTTTACGGAGTTGATTTATTTTAATGAAGGGGAAATACTATTTGCCAAAGTGTTCCGGCAGCAACTTCATCAAGAGTCGAGTGAGAAAGCAAACTGAATAAGTCATAGTCGGAGAGACCTACGCGATAAAGAAAATAAATAATATGATAACGAGCAGCGAGTCAACAAAATTATTATAATGAAAAATGAGAAATAGTCGACTAGGGGCTAATCGAAGCCAGCCCTAATAGCGCGTACAGCCACGCCCCTTGCGGCAACCTAATTGCGTTTACACCTTGCAATAATTGTACTCGAGTCAGTTGAAGAAAGAGGACAAGACAAATGCGTAGACTCGGAGACTGAGACAAGGACAGGCAGACAATGCAATTAACACATTGCGACAGCGCGGAGAGAGAGAATTGAAGAAGGGCGACGAGGCAGCTATACGGAACTACAGGTAGCTGCAGTATTTTTATGATCATTATTTTGACATGTCATTACAGATGATGACAGAAGAGAGCACAAAACGCCCTCGCACAGCCCTCCCTCTCTTTCTCTCTATCTCACTAGAGACAGGATACAGACAAGATTAACAAAAGACTATTAAAGCAGCAAGGATCACGATCGACGGTCGTCTACCTGAGTGCAGCCGAGTAACAGCAGCAGGTGTGCACAACAAATCAGTAGTAGGGGTCGCAGTTGAAAAGATAAAGAAGACTGAGGACTGTACGAATTTGCACCTGCCGCAAATCAAAGGAGCGTATACAAAGCATAAGTAAGGGGAGAGGGAGAGAAGAGATGAAGAGCGAAAAGCTGACCGAGCAGGTAACTTGAGGTAACTGAAGGTAACGCGATCCCCAAATGCGCCATCTGTTTGCCTTTTTGGCTGCAGGAGGGGTCCCCCTGTGGTTGCCCCGTTTTGTAGCCGGTTTCGTGACGAGGGTAACCCAAATTTTTGGCGAATGTGTGTGTGCTCGTCTGTACCTGTACCGTTGCCATATAATTTTCGGCATTAGCTCTGCCCCCGAAAGCCCAAATTAATGGGCAGTTTACGGCGGCCCGCAGCGACACTGCGACGTCGTCGTCGTCTTCGTCGTCGTCCGCTGCGGCAGCTGTTAGATTTTACGAGTATTTCTGCCTCAGCTCAACTGGTTTCCTGTTCTGATAACACTGCGCTACAAACTTCGGCAATAACTGCAAGTGTTGCTTGCTGGAAGCGTGCCGAATATGCGAAAGTTTATGTTGAGCTTCATTTTAAATGAAATGGGATTCGCACAATTGAAATACGATCTCTAACCAGACATATTCAGTGCTCTAATGGCATTAAAGTTTTCTGTGCGCTTTTCTTTTGCAATTTCGTATCTAATTTAGAAGAATATGAATCAGTTTGGGCTTCATTTAAACTAAATTGGAATTTCACCATTGAAATGTTCCCAACATAGATATACATAAAAATATATATGTATATAATAGTTTATAATCCTTACATATAGTATTCTAGTATTAAAGTTTTTTGTACACTTTATTTTGCAAATTGTTGCCTGCGATAGTTTTGTATCTTTGCGATAGCTCAGTATAATTCTTTTTTAACATTGCGATAGCTTTGTATTTTTGCTTTAGTTTTTTTGCGTTAGTTTTATATCTTTGCGATAGTCTTGAATATTTACTATATTTCTATACACTGTGATAGTTTTGTATCAATAGTTTTGCAAAAGTTCTTCATCTTTTTAGTTTTCTTTCTTTGGTTTAGTTCTAAATCACTACGATAGTTATGTATCTTTGCATTTGTTTTGTATATTTGCAATTGTTTTGTATCTCTACGATAGTGCTTTATCTTTGCGATAGTTATGAATTCTCATACTTCAGTATATTTGCAATAGTTTTCTGTCCAAGCGATAGTTTTGTATTTTTTGTTTGGAGTCTATTCTATAATTTTGTATAACTGCAAAAGTTCCGTATCTTTGCGATAGTTTTGTGTCTTTGTTTTAAAATATGAACATTAAAATGAAGTTTAAAATTTATTAAAAATAAATAAAAGGGTCTTCAATGTAATATATACATATCTAGAGAAGTATTAAGGTTGCCTATATATTTTAATTTTGTAAAAATATAACTTAAGTTTTAAATTTCCACGAATATTGTCTTTATCTAAAATATACTTGAATTTCCAAATATTATGTCTTAATCGACAGTACTTTTCCAATATATGTTTCCCTTATATGTGTTACAAACTATATTTATAGGCTTGACATATACCATTCGAATTGTATAATAAGGTCGTATATCTTTCTTTCATTCTCGAACTTGTTAAACATGAATCTATGAACAAAAACACACCCCTGCTTAACCATTTACCTATTCAACGGAACTCAATACCTGATGCTATTAATCTACATTGTTTAGCCATAAATTAATACCCTGCATTCATCATGTCATTAATCTACATTGTTTAACCATAAATTAATACCCTACAGACATGAAGCCGTAATAAATCTTCAAATATCTCTCGACTATGCCCAAAATTGGCGTTGTTGAGTGTAATAAACTGCAAGAGTCGAAGAATTATGGTTGTCATCAAGATATTTTACATTGTTCCGAGCATTCTCAATTGCTGCGATTAATTAATTAATTGTTGCGTTTGAAACCGCAATTATTCCGTATTATTGAGAATTATCGAAATTTTCAACATTAACGCACAACATGTATTTCAATTAAAAGTTTTTTACACTGCTCACTCACTCTCTCTCACTCTCTCTCTCTCTTTAAAGTTAGTGACGGTATGGGAAGCTCGCTTAATCGATTTTTGATTTCTTATTGATGACACACGCAGGATATGCCGTCACGGATGTGCAACCTGTCACAGCAGTTGAACCAGAAGAGACACGATAATATTAAAAGGAAAGCTATGTTAATTATCAACAATGTCCATGTTTTCCAACACAGGCTCGACAACAAACCAAGTCGAGTTGCGGCCATGTTTATTTTATGCTTGTGCACGACTTCCTTCCCCTCCTGCCACTACTGCTGCCTGCTCAATGGAAAATTATTAAGTCAATATGGCGACATACCGTTAGCTGTACGGGCGCCATTTTGTTGCTGCAGCTGCGGGTAGCTGACATTTTCGTTTCGTCATTTTGTGGGTCGCCATTTGTATTGGTTCGCGTGCTGCGACGCCTTGAACTTGATGTTTGGCCAGGGACATGGACACGGTTTGTTTTGGCCATTTCGAGGGTGGTTTCTCTAAATCCCCATTCCTTTCTTGGCCCAGTTAATTGAGGCCTCATTACACACATGCCTAACATCGATAATGAGCAGCGTTGCCGTAACTTAACCCAAATACATGTAAGAAAGCCACAGCGCAGGAAAGGAGGAGGAGAAAGAGTGGTCTTTCCACTGAGCTACTTGTGCGTTTGCCAAAGCAAAAGCCGCTTAAAATCAACGAGTAAGAGAGTAAGAAAGAAAGAGGCAACTTATAAAGTAATGTCAGTTAAAATGAGCCACAGATACCCCAGAAAAAATCACTCAAATTGCATTGAAAAAAAATATAGAGAAAATGTATAATATTTCTACAGGAATGGATGCATTATTTCAGCTCCAGCTTGAAGGAATTAAAGGTATTGGGTATGTATATTGCCTGAAATATCATGTATAGCCAACTATTTTACAGGGTATTTTATGGCTATGACTTGCAGCGACGAAAATACAACATAATTAAGTTTCAATTTGCGCGACGTGTCGCCACTTCGGGCTAGCAGGCGCCTCGTCAAGTGGCGCAAGTAGTAAATAGAGTGGATAGGGTGGATGGAGGTGTTGAAACTGCCACATTTTTCCTGCACTGTTCGTGCCATGTGGCATGCCTCGCAGATAAATGATGCGCCATTTAATAAAGCTGCAACCAACTCGCGCCAAGAAGATTTTCGTCCAACTTTTACGCAAATTATGCTCATCAAAACGAGGCAGAAACACACGGGAACAACAACTCGATAGGCAGGATAAGCGGATGTGAATGCGAAAGGCGGATGGCGGATGCGAATGCGAATGGGCATGCGAATGCCGGCGTGCTGACATGTCGCAAGTGGCATCGTTGATGAGCAACGAGCAGCGAAATAAAAAGAAAAACTCTCACAAAAGTCACGCAACGCGCATTTTAAGAGCATTAATGGAGGAGCAGTTACTGCCGCTCCCGCTAACAATCCAGCCTCTGCGCCCGCCCCTGCTCCGTCTCCGGCTCCTGCTCGCGCTTCTGTTCCTGCTCCTGTTCCTGCTGCCCCTGCTTCCGCTGCTGCTCCAGAACATGCCCAATAATCCGCCGCCGCTTGACTGAGAAGGCATTGAGAGAAATGTGCGAATTGCACATAGCACAGCAAGCTGAACTCGTCCACATGTGTGTGTGTATGTGTGTGTGTGTGTGGCAAGCGGCATGCGGCTTATGCGCTGCCCTCTTCGCCGGCTTAATACTTCAGGTAGCAGCTCGGTCACGCCCACTTAAGCTCTCACTCTCTCTCTCCAAAATGAAATGAAATGAAAGATATGTGCGAGCAATTCACATTTGCATAAGAAGCGCAAATATAAAGAGAATGCTTGGGGGCAGGTGGAGAGGAGGTTAGAGCGACAAGCGGGGAGTGTGTGGCAGCATTTGGCTAAATGCTTCACGTGCTTCAGCCAAAAGCTAAACAAAGATTAACGCATGGAACGCGCTGCAAATAATTGAATAGATGCGTAGACTCATCCGAAATTTGCACGCAAGGAAACAACTCTCTCTAAGCCTGTTCTCTCGCACTCTCTCAGTTAAGCTTATTATAATCCATCTGTCCGTCGGCTTGAGCCTCTAGAACTCAATTATTTAAAAGCCTGGGGATATTAAATTTGTCTTGAGAGTTGCACTCGACCACACGCTTATTAAATTAATTTAAAAATCTTAGTTGCCACGCCCCACAAATCAATAAATGCGTTTATTAGGCGATAAATTCAAGTGACAGCTTTCTGCTGCAATATACACATAGATTAATGATAAATATACTTTTGCACCGAAATTGCATGCAGCTTAAACAACTAACACAACTGTTATTTAACCCACTGCTTTACACAGTTCCCAAAAAGTATGCTATATAAAATTACGCTTGGTAATTCTAACTCGCAGATTCACTGACAGTCGGCCACAATACGAGAGTGCAACTACTACTGCTGCACTACATCATCTTCAACTGTACTGAGCAACACAATCTGTATCAGACTCGACAACAACAGCAACAACAACTGTGTGGCAACCCTGGCAAGTTCTGCAACAGCCGCAGAAATTTAATAAGTTTTAATACAAAAGTTGGCGTGCTTCATTATGAAACTGCAGCAGCAGCTCCACCTACATATGCACGACTATATATACATATATATATACATATATATACCCAGTCTAGCTGTGTATCTGTATCTACAACTGCAGCTGTATCCGCATCTGCAACTGTGCCGGTTCGTACTCAAAAGTCGCCGCCTGCTGTGACTTTGCAAGTGAAGTTGAAAATGTTTTTACATACATTTTGCATAAGTGTGTGTGTGTGTGTGCGCCGAGTATACCCTGCAAAGTGTGCGGCATAAAGGTGTGTAGTTGGCGTAACAATTGCGCATTACAATGTGGCCAGCTACAGGGTATTTATGCGTTTAAATATACTAGCTGTTTGCACTCACTCATTATTATTCTTTTCTGGCCAACATCGCATTTCACGCGAAGTTAACTTGTTGTGCGACGCTTTGTGTGTGCATATGCAAATGAGCCGATTTGCATGTGTGCGTGCGTGTGTGCTGGGGCCATGTAAAAATGTTTAAAGTTTGCCGGCAGCAGCTGCAGCTGCGAATTTTCCGCTTTTCCAGCGCCGACACCTGATTTATGGCTAATAAATAAAATTTTAATTTCCCAACAATTAAAATGCCAATCTCTGAGACCGTACAGCCATACGCAGACACACACACAAGCGCATACATTTGCAGTGTATACACACACCACAGACGCACACATACTGTCGCACACACACTGGCGCACACACACTGGCGCACAGATAATGGCATCAAGCAAATGCGATTAGCATTTTATATTGTTAAAGCCGCAGACACAAAGCAACAACAACAACAACAGCAGCCATGAGGCAGAGGCAACTCCAGCAACCCTACCTCTCCCCCTCTTTCACTAAACCGTCTACAACCCTATCAAGCTGGGCTGAGTCAGCGTTAGGCGGCAAAATCTGCAAACAAATGTGCAACAAAGCGCGCAATTGTAATTTAACTGCAGTCAGAGTCTAGTTGGCAACAACAACAACAGCAGCAGCAGCAACATCTCTTCAACAACAGCAACATCTCTACAACAACAGCAAACACAACAACAGCAAGTGCCACTACAAAATGTGCGCGCCTCAAGTGTTGTGAGCGGCTTTTGTTGGCAATTGTTTGCCAAAGCGCTGCCTGTACTGGCAAGGGGTGTGCTGGTGGGCAGGGGGCACAGAGCGGGTAAAAGGGGGTGGGGGGTAAATTGGTAGGCAAATGAAATGCACACACACACACACTGGCAAACATAATCCACTTTGCCGCGGCAACAGACAGCAACAATAAGAACAGCAACAGAAGCGGCAGCGGCAGCTGCATCGAAATCACAAGTTACACATACGCCCCGTTGCCAGCACGCACTGTGGCTCCGTGTGTGCGTGTGAGTGTGTGTGTGTGCCTGTAGGAGAGCTCGCGTCGCTAATACTCTACAGTGTACGGAGGTATAGGCTAGCAGTGCAACAACAGTGGCTGCAGCAGCATAACGCAAGTTACGCATACGCCACGTTGCTAGCGCACTCTGAACGCTATGCTGCCATTTAAAACTAGTTGTAGTATAGCATGTACTGTACAGCAAAGTACAGGATATTCTCTAGCCTAGCAGAGTAGTAGCTGCAGCTGCAAGTCACAAGTAAAGCATACGCCACGTAGCCGAAGCGCACTTAGACATCGCAGCAAACGGATCTGAGAACTGAACTGTGTAGAGCGTGTAGCTGCAGCACAGGGTATTCTCTAGTCTAGCAAAGCAACAAACGAAGCAGCATGAAAATAACACGTTACGCATACGCCATGTGGGTAAGCCTTTAGGCCTGCCGCAAGCAGAATATACACTAGTCTGGCACAAGTTACGCATACGCCATGTGGGCTAGACTAGGTAGCTCGTACGACCGGAGATCTACAAGTACTTAAGCTGAGTATATACTAGTCCGAAACACATTACACATACGCCGCTAGGCTGGGTAGTGCATCAGCCTGTCAGTGCATCAAATCTAGTTTGCTTTAACTTCCGTTTTTGGTTTTTGTGCCACGGATTTGGTTGACAAATGTCACAGCAAAACGGCGTCCAGCCATGCAAAGCTGCACACCTCCCTACTTGCCCCTTGGCCACCGTTTCACAGCTCTCCGCTGCACTACGCTGCCCTTTCCCGTCTCCACGCTGTCAGCTGCCAACAAATGTAAAACAGCATAAAACACTCGTCGCCTCTCGCTTTGTCTCTACGCATCTCGCACTCCGCCCTCGATAGACACAGCATGCGTTGTTGTTGTTCATGAAAAACTTGACACTTAATTGTCTCTGTCTCCCCCTCCCCACCCCTCTTGGTCTAGCCTCCATCTGTCCCTTTGTCTGCATAGTTTTTTGCAGCTACTGCTACTGCTATCTGCGGCATCATCGTCTGGCGCCTGTTACTGTTCCTGTTGTCAATTGTTGCACATTTACCAGCTAAAAGCGCGCTGGGCCAATGCCCGCACAGCACGAGGCATGCTCCAGCTCCCCCTCCAGCTCCAGTTACCGCACAGTTCCAGTTTCCGTTTAGCAATAATAACAAGTAACAGTAATGCGTTTTACAGCAAAAAACTAAAAAAAAACAAAGAGCTGAAGTAAAAGCATTTCCGCTGCAGAAGCAGCAGCAGGTGCCAGAAGAGAGAGATATATGAGCAGGAAAGTAGTCGCCATTGTGGTCTCAGTTAGTAAGTAAATACAATTTTTTTGAATTAAATTTAATTTATTTATATTATACCAATGCCCAATGTGTTTCATAACAATATATTATGCTAATCCCTGTCAAACTTATCAATTAGTTTAAGTCAAAAATGTATTTGTCCGACAGAACAAAATGAAATGTTTCGAAACAAAAACTACAAGAATTTTTACATTCAAGCAATTTTCAAGTTAATAGAAGTAGAGCACTTTCTCAGAAAATTTCTTAATCTTTGGGGCTTTGCTTAAATGCTGCGTTCGGCCATTAAATAAGGTTCTCAGGCCTGCCTTTAACTAACCCTGCGCAGAGCATGTTTCAAGTATCCTACCTCTCTAGTTTCAATGCGTACTGCGCGCTCCCCGTCTTTGCCCAGCTGGACGTGTCCCTCTCCACTTCGAGTATCCCATATAATCACACTTTAAGAGTCCTGCCCGTAGATCAAATGGCAGCAACAGCCGAAGATCCGCACACACATTAATGTCAATGCCTGCCCCAAGAAACTTTTATATGTTGTATGTGGCACGACCCGAAGACATTAAACACAATCAAAGAGGGGAAGGCAGAGAGGCAGACAAGCAGAAGAGAAGCTCAGCTGGCTTGCCTGCAAAATCCTGCGAAACAAAATAAAACATAAAATAAAATGCCGAAAATTAACGACAAATTGCGCATCATTAAAAACGAAAAACAGAGTGAGAGGGGAAGCAGATGGGGGGCAGCAGTGAGAAGACTAAAGCCAATAATGAAGACAGGCCAAAGTGCTGGCTGACAGCAGCAGCAGTAAGACGAGGAAACAGGAAGAGACAAGGGGGCGGCGTTGCTGAAGCCAACAAGCACCTGGGTGCAGTCATTTATTTGATTACAAGCTACACCAGAACGAGCGACACTGGAGCCAGGCGGAACAATAATCGGTAGAGACACACAGGGAAAAGAGAGAGAAAGAGAAAGAGAGAGAGAGAGAGAGAGAGAGAGAGAGAGAGAGAGAGAGCGAGTGTAAGGAGAGCTAGCTGCGTGCCTGTAAGCGAGCCAAATTCCTTGAAGGGAACAACAACCGCAAACGAGATGACAAAATATTTGCCATACATTTTGTAGAAAATTTACGCGAGTTGATTTAATAATGTCTACAAAATATCCGAAAAAAATGAAGAAAAAGAAAAATACGTGTATGTCTTAATTGCCAGACAATGGCAGACACACACAGGCACACACACACGCACACACACTCACCTCACTGCTGGCAAAGAAATGAAAAAGTGTGGCATGCCACACACAGCACACTCGAAAATAACTCACTTTGCGGCATGAAGGCTGCCACCACATCTCAGCTGCTTGGCTTGTAGTAGGTGCCGGCCACCCACCTACCCCCTAACCCACCCCCTATCAGACAAAGTGACAGGCCGTCAAGGTGCACGTGAGCGTTTCCTACCCTACCCCACCTGTTCCCTATCTACCATTTTAAGGTATTTTCTCGTGTTTCTCATTAAACTTTAATATGAACATGTTGTTTTTTTTTTTTTTGATATCATATCCCGCACACAGTCTTCTTTCGTTTCTTGTTCTTGCTTCGGCTGTTCTTCCTCTTTATTATTCATACTTTTAATTGGGTTTGCTTTCGTTTGCCTTCGTTTAACATTCCCCAATTAAAATTTAATCGTACGCATTAAAACCTGTTTATGTTAATTGGGGACATCACTTGCCTCCCTACAAGGTAGCTGCGTATGTATATCAATAAATGTTACTTGTATACTCTTATACGCTATCGTATAAACTTCTTATGGTACTTCTCTTATGCAACCCTTATTGTTGCATCCATTTCGCTAATCATTTGCAGTAATATTACACTTTCAATGTTGTAGCATCTGTTAATTTCAACTTGCGGTTCATTTAGTCCCTCCACTAAGGTCAGTCTGCAACAATCCTTCAGTGACTCGGCGCCGGCCCTATGGCAGCCCCAGGGCTTCACATCTTCCCACTCTACATTGCCCTGGTTTTTGCCCATCTGCGGTTTGTTTTTAATCAAAACAAAATTTCAACATAAACATCTAGTCGAAACTTTTATACTCTTGCACAACTCTGTCTGTGTACTTGTTCGTATGAACAGCGAGATCTTAAATAATATACTTGCTACCAGATATTGAAGAATATACTAGATGGGTCTTTCAAATTTGGCAACAATATGTCTGATTATTGCACACAGCTCAAGGTTGCTTTTGATTTGGCTTACACAATGTAAATGCAAGAAAAATTAATTCAAAGCGTTTTTTCAAGCTTGTGTATAATAAACTAATTACATAACAAATTGTTTTTGAGAGTTTCTCTACATTTAAATAACAGAAATATGTTATATTTACGAAATAGTTTTGAGGGCGAAACAGTTGAGTATAATATTCAATCGGTTTCGACGATCTAAAATCAAAATTCACAACTTTTTTGTTTGGGTCAGCTGATTTGGATCGCACTTAAATGTTTAACATAACTCTATAAACAACATAGACAACTCTTATAGAATGTTTCTTACATATTATAATATTGAAACTTAAGTGAAATTTGATGCTGATCGAGCATAGATAAGATATGTAATGACATTGCCAACCTACTCTACGCTGTAGGGTATCTACTGCACATCAAGAAATGGGAAAATGGGAAAACAAAGACCAGGGTAAAGAGAGAAAAACAAGTAAAAAGGAAACCAAAGCGCATACAGAAAGTGGCTGCCACTAACAACAGCGACAACAGCAACAACAGCGACGACAACAGTTGCTGTTCTGCCACGCCCCGCCCCCTTCCACCCCCTACGCCACGCTGCCTGCGGGCTGAAGCTCTTTCCCTTAGTGCTTGTTGTTCTAAAAAGTGTTTACTTTGTTCCTCCTACTGTTGTTGTTGTTGTTTTTGTCCATTATTTAAAGCATAATGTCACAATAAACGTGAAAGGTGCAAAATGTTGCCCGAAGCCAGCTGCAGCAACAGCAGCAGCAACAGCAGCAGCAACAGCAACAACAACTCAACTTAATAACACTTTTGTAGTTGACGCCACTCGAGGCATTCACCCAGCACTTCCTCTCTCTGCCAGCCCATCCCTGCCCACATTCTGCATAAATTTTGTCGCATGCAGTTGACAGAAAACATTCCATGCCTTCATTCTCTCTCTCTCATTCCCAATCCTTGCAGTGTCCAACTTTGCTGGGTCCATCACGTGCCAGCATGCAAAGAAGGAAGCACCCAATGTCGATGCCCGTTGGCAACTCTGGTCAATTTTGCACACTTTTTTGCTCTACTGTGCCACGCCCACGCAGCCCCTCAATTATTCTTCAAGAAGCCAAAAATTTGCCAGCCATGATTTGACTTCCCTCTCGACGTTTACAGCTAATTATGGAAATGGACTCTAGATTGGTCTCGCCAGCAGAGAGGGAGGGTTGCAATGAGCAAAATGGCAGTTTCAGAAAGAAAATAAAGAAAGTATACATTTATTTCTTTTATAACTACTAATTATGTAGGGAAAACTAGGCTTGAACTTATATAAAATATACGATAAACAATAATAATGCATGTGCAAGCTCATTAACCAATACTGAATATCGTGGTTAACTTTCATTTCGTGGTTAATTTTCAGGTTATAACATCTTATTATATAAATATTTATCATAGTACTCGGCGTGGTATTGAGTAATCTTTATGAGTAATCACTAGTAAGGCAAACTGTACTTCAGCTCACTTAAAAATACGATACGAACAATGTGTAAACTCGTTAACCAACACTGAACAGCATGGTGAGCAACACTTTTAGATTTCTGAAACTACTCAATGGTTAATCTCAAAGTTTTTGTATCATATATCAACAGTAGGGTCGATATAATCACGTCTGTCTGTATGAACGCTTGGATCTCAGGGTCCAGAAGGGCTAGAGCCACGATATATTCAGACAATACTTCCATATTATGCAGCATTTTAAAGTTTGTTTAAGAATTATGCCAATAATTATCACTTCACAAATAATTTATAGAATTTTAATAACCATGGTCCAATAAACACAGAAAAAAGAATTGTCTAAATATTCAAAATCCATTGGCATTTGAATCCAAGGAACACTTCATGGCGTATGTGCAGATAGGAACGCTAACTTGTATACATGATAGTAAAATAAAAACTAAAAACTACAACTCAGACTCTGCATGTTCTACTGAATAAATATACCCCTAGAAATGGGCGTGAATTTTAATCCATCTTCTAGTTATGACCGCCAAATGTTTGTCACGTGTCGTACACACACACACACACACACACTCACATGCTGAGCGACACACACATACTTCAAGGCGTTGACCGACAACATCCGCTACTAAAATTGAACGCACTTGAACTCGCTCCAGGCAGAATGGGAAGATAAGTGAAAGATAGGGAAAGAGAGAGGGAGAGAGAGGTTCGAAAGTGGAACCAATAGATCTCAAATAGATCTCAAACCTCTAACACACATGTGTCATTTGTAGTTGCTTTATAGGGAAAATGTCAAAGACACTTGGCGCCGCTTGCAGGCGCAGACAAGGGGCACACCAACTGAAAATAACCTAATAGAACCCAGCATGCACTTGTCGCTTCGTCTCATTCTCTCTCTCTCTCTCTCTTAGTCATGCGCATTCCCCCTCTCTTTCTAGCAGTCATTTCTAATTATAAGCGAGCTGCATATTTGGTATCTTCGCTTCTCCCCGAGACGGAAGTTTGTTTAGGACGATACACGTCGACGTCGCGGCATGCACGTTGTGTTTGCCATTGTGCATCGTTTTGTGAATGCTGCGGCAGCTGCACACACCACACCACACCGTGTGGTGTGCGCACAGCCTGCACACCCTGCCCACGGTTCGCACATGCCCCTTTCCCAACTACCACAGCAATTTGCTTAGTTGTCGCGTCTAGACACGCGTAGTTCCCCGTTCAGTGAGTTATTCAAATGAAGCGCTTGTTGTGGCATGCAACATTGTTCGATGGTTTCGCCCATGAGCTCACCCAATCACGTATAGTCCAATTAGCGCAGTTGAGTAGGGTAGCATCTATTTAATTATTGTTTACAACAGATCGCAAGCGCTAAGCCGCGTAAGGCTGCGAAATTGGTATTTCGTATCATAGTCCACGTTTTTATCATCATATATTATATATAGAGGTTTAGACAGCTCTGTGCAGTGTATTTACAGGGTATTGTCAGTGAATACACTTGCATTGGTATAACCTAAAAGGAAAGTTCCCTTTTGTCTAGACCGGCGACGATTGAGGCAACTTTCTCACTTGCAACGGGCTGAAACGCAAACGCAATAAAAAGTCGCACCGAAATCAAAAATCAACGACGCAAAGTTGCGCAGGTTGGTGGGAGGGTTGGAGGGGGGGTGGTAAGAAGGGGAGTGAGAGAAGGGCAACCACCCTGCTGCCCGGCACAGACCATTCATCCGCTCATTCCGATCCAAGCCAAAGTCATTGGGGGTGGCTTTTGGGCCAGCGGCCAAGTGGCTGGCAGGTGAGCGGCGCCGGGGGGTGCGGCGAGGGGGTGTGAGTGGCAGAGCTTGCGTCGCGTCTGACGACGCAGACGCTGCAGACAGTTTTCTAATGGGATAAACTATGCATGTTAGTGTGTGTGTACACACTGGTAACATGGCGCGTATATTCCGTTACACGATACACACAAACACACGCGGAGTGAATAGAGTCAATATTGAAGTCGGCAGTAAAAATTATTGCAATTAATATACCCAACAATAATTAAGCAATAGGGTAAATGTCCGTGCAAATACACAGACGCAGACATACACACACTAACACACATACAGACACAGCGAATTGACATTTTTGATATGTTTTAGTCTAACCAAAATTTCGAAACAGACGCACGCAAAGCGACGGCGCCAACATGCACTGTGACGCTGTCGAGGGGGGGTGAATGGTATGTGATGTCCTTGTTGTTGTAGTTATTATTGTTGCTGTTGCTATTCTGTGAGAGGCCGACGCTTTTGTTTTGCCGGCGAAAATGTGTGCAGAAGCCAGAATGCCAAAACAAATTTCGTTCTCCTTTATCCGCGCACTTGTGTATGCGTGTATGTACATATGTATACAGTGTATTTACGGTAAATTCACTTACCGGCTAGTCTCGCAAACAAATATGGTGCCCGTTAGCCGGCGATAGCGGCAGCGTCTGATTTTTTTAGACTATCCCTGCACTTGACACTTATGCATATTTTTTAGCATTTGTTTTGTTTAGATAATGGTGCTAAGTAAATTTCATATGCACACGCACTAACAAACACACGCGCACAAACCAGGAAATATATTTATAAGTTTGGCTAGCTTGAATACACGCACAATACGTTGAGCTGAGAAACGACTCGCCGCGATACGTCCAGACGCGTCAACACTGAGCCGACATTTAAAGTTTTCAAACTTCCCTTTACGTAGTTCACGTTTAACAGCTGCAAACTGCTGCTGTTATGCCAAAGACTTTTAAATAACAGACTTCTCAAAAATGTTATTAACAGAGAGATATATTGTGACTGGGAGCGCGGGTATCGCTGTCTCACACGCTCTTTCGTATATCTCTTGTATATCCTTGTGCGAGACGCACGAAGGGAAATTCTGTTGCACGCTCGCTCTCACAATTCGCTCAGTTTGCATGTGGTGAGACCAAATACTCTTAAATGAGTGTTTTTGGTTTTGCGCGCTCGCACTATCTATCGCTTACTCATTCTTACTCAAATGTCTTTGGCGCAAAAACCGGCACAGTCTGTTATTTAAAGGTTTTTGCGTAGCGCTAGATAACAGTTTGGTCTGCAGCTGGTCACACCACAAGCCAACAGCTGTTTTACAACTGCATATATCGATAGTCGCATTTGCAAACCCAGGACCCAACAACAACAATAACAAAAATAAATCTGTTTGTGAAGATTTAACACATCCAGTGCAAATCTTTGGAAAACAGCGTGGATCAACCGTTTGGCTATCTGCAGCTGCCGCTGAAACACAAGTGTCGTCGGAATGGTGGAACTGCAATTGAGGAAACGCAACGCTTGCGTTATTGTGCTTGGCGACATCGGACGCAGTCCACGTATGCAATACCATGCTCAGAGCCTGCTCGAGGATAACTATAATGTGGATATTATCGGATATATGGAGACTCGTCCACTGGACGCACTGACGGTATCGCAGCCCAAGTGTAAAATACACGAATTGCCCGCTGTGCCGATAACAAATCTCACGCCAAAACTGAAACTAATTTTCAAGGCAATTTGGCAGACGTTAAGCCTTCTAATTGCACTGATCTCCATTCGTCGTCCCAATTTCCTATTGGTTCAAAATCCCCCCGGCATTCCCACACTTATAGTCTGCTACTTATATTGCGCCCTGACGCGTACGAAACTGGCCATCGACTGGCACAACTACACGTACACAGTTCTAGCTCTGGGCATGGCGGGCGGAGAGCAAAGCCGGCTTATACGTATAACAAAACGACTGGAACGCTATTTTGGTGCCAAGGCGCACACTCATTTCTGCGTCACCAAGGCAATGAAGGAAGACTTGCAGCGCAACTGGAGAATTAGGTGAGAAGTGGTGTCATAGGTGCAGCATGATCTAATGGGCGTCTCTTTTACTTTAGTCCGGTAACCGTACTGTATGACAGGGCGCCTTCGCAATTCCACCCCATTGAACTCGCCCAGAAACACGATTTGTTCATGAAACTCTCCAAGGACTATGAACAATTCATGCCAGAGTGCTATGCAGATCTTAAGCAATCCGGTATGCTTGAATCAACGGCGCTTACTCAAAAGCTTTCCAACGGCACGGTGCTGTATAAGCCGCAACGACAGGCGGTTCTCGTGTCGAGCACCAGCTGGACGCCCGACGAGGATTTTGGCATACTACTGCAGGCGCTGGAGTCCTATGAAAACGTAGCCGTCGCTCAGCCTAATGTCTATCCAGCATTGCTTTGTATTATCACAGGTAAAGGACCACAGAAGGCACAATACCAGGCACAAATTGCCAAACTACAATGGCAGAAAGTGTCGATTGTGACACCCTGGCTGGAACCGGAGGACTATCCTGCCGTTTTGGCTAGCGCCGATCTAGGCGTATGTCTACACTGGAGCACTAGTGGGCTGGATTTGCCCATGAAAGTGGTGGATATGTTCGGCAGCGGTCTGCCCGTCTGCGCCTATAACTTTAAATGGTAAGTGCACAGTATGCTGCCAGAGATCTCTTTAACGAACTACAACTACAATTCACACAGCTTGGACGAGCTGGTCAAGCATGGCGAAAACGGGTTTGTTTTCGGCGATCAATTGGAACTTGCCGAGCAACTGCGCATTTGGTTCGAAAACTTTCCCAACAACCCAAGCATTATAGAGACACGTTCGCGGTTCAGTCGCAACTTGCACGAGTTCCAGGAGCTGCGGTGGCGCGAAAACTGGCGACAACAAGCTGCACCCGTACTGGAGGCATTTCTTTGAGCATTCATTTATAATTTTAACTGTAAAAGTCTGTGTGTTTTATTAATGCAAACTTTGTGGAAAGGCACTTAACCTATGCTAATTATAATTTGATTCAAATTCTGATTTAAGTTTGTGCCGTTAATATTTGTATTAAAACTAATATGTTCTAATGTTTAGTATTGCTTCGGATTAATGCAAATCACATTGGGAAGCTACAGCGATCGAGCACAAATTGGGCATGTTCTAAAGCCGTTTCTTTTGTAATTGACCAAACAGATCTGGTGTATGGCATGTTCGCATCGTAAATATTCCATGTTATGGGATTCCATTGGCTCGCAGCAGATAGCACAGTCTTCACCTGGGAGATCTATCCTTATTACTAACTGATTACAGTGCGGACATTGACGGGACAAGTTCCGGTATTGCACATAACATGGTGAATCATGCAACGCATGACCACAGTGCATGGTGCGCATTGTATCAGCTGTCATCGTTCTTAGGCAGATGGCGCAAGTATCGCCGGGTTTGCTAAAAATACAAATAATTTTAGTATCCTTTTTTTTTGATTTTTTTGCATGCGCTTACTTTTGTCGAAAAGACTTCGGCTTGTTTCTGTGCAAGCCATTAATGGAAACATTATTATCATCATTATCGTCGTCGTCGTCATCATTATTATCATTGCGATACCCGTTGTTATTGCGACGTCTTTGAGGGGCAGCTGGCGTGGGAATGCTAAAATAAATTGCCATTGCAGCTGCAGCAAGTACACAGCCGAATCCCAACACAATCTGCATATACATAACTATCGGCGATTCTGAAAAATAGTTTATTATTATAAACATAACATATATATCTTAACAGTTTATATAAATAGATTTACAATATCTTTTCTATGTAATCCCCAAAAATAATATCTGCATTCAACTGTTCCGTTCACATTCAGTGTTGCCATATCAGGCAAGCGCAATATGTTGCCGTATCGTGGAAGCAATGTTATAGACAAAAACAAATTGTTAAACACAATTGAATTGTTTTTATAAACTTTTCCAAAATAAACGCCAGTTAGCAAGCAAATAAATCTATAATTCATGTTAAAACAAGCAAGCCAAAACACTTCATTTAATTTTCCGCCAAATAAATTAGTTGGCCTAATTTAGCCATTTACATCTAGTATTGCACAAATTTAGTGTGTACTCACTCTGCCGCCTTGTTGTGTGACCAAGAAGTACATAATTTTCAAATTCAATACTTTATAAATAATTATTTTATTGATACATAAGTATCATTCATAATTTTTAAAATTTACTTGTAATTAAGAAACTTATATTATGGCAATATAATTTATTGAATTACTCATAAGTATACACTCGCTTATTTGCTAAAAATTAGGTATTTTTTACAATCGTCGTATGGTCATACCGGATCGCTCTTAATTCTATGCTTTTTCTCTGCTCAAAATAACTGAATTAAAATTGCAACTGTGCTGCATTTGCTTCTTGCTATAATTGGAGTGGTATATATACGACAAAAGAATAATATTGCTTATATTACGGTACGAAATCGATTTGAGCGCTGTGTTGGGTAAAAAATTGACGCGAAACCGTCGCCGTCATTATTGCTACCCCTCCAAACCCACAACCAACGATTTTTCCGGTGTAATTAAAGTAGATAGATATTACTCAAATTACTTACTGATAACAAATATGGCGGAACGAGAGCGTAGCATACATGAAATGCTCAAAGACACGCCATCGATGAACGACAGTTGCGGTGCGGTGCACACCGGCACAGAGGGTGGCAGCCTGAGCCTTGGATTGGGGCTAAGTGGCAGCAGCAGTAGCCACAGTATTGGAACAGGCAATCCTTTGAGTACGTCCAGCAGTTTGCCGTTGCGAAATCACTCAGGTAAGAATTTGATCTGCGCAAATTAAATTACTTGCAAACATCCTCTGTGAATGTACGCTTTCGCTCTCAATTGCAGCACCAACTACGCCCATGACAGTGACTACATCACAGACAAACAATGGATTTTTAACCTCAACAGACGGCAGCAGCAGCATCATACGGCAAAGCGCTTCCAAAATTGATAGCATTAAAAACTGGAGCATATCAACGTATAAGTGTACGCGGCAGATAATGCTCGAGAAGTTGGGCAAATCGCAACGAACCGTCGATTCGGAGCTGGAGGCGCAGATTGAACAGTTGCGTGAAACGCAACGTAAATATTTGTCCATTTTACGGCTAACGCGCGCGTTTAGCTCACATTTTCAGCATGTGGTTGTGTCGCAGCAATCTTTGGCCGATGCCTTTGCCGATCTTGCGCAAAAGAATCCTGAACTGCAAAAGGAGTTTATATGCAATTCGGAAACGCAACGAAACTTAACCAAGAACGGAGAACTACTTTTGAATGCACTGAACTTTTTCATCTCGTCCGTGAACACGTTGTGCAACAAGACGATTGATGATACCCTGCTAACGATACGACAATATGAGACGGCCAGGTGAGCAACATTTGCTTATGGAATTTAAAGAAGTTTGAGTATGTAACTTTTTTGGTTCACAGAATCGAGTTTGATGCTTATCGAATGGACTTAGAGAATACCAAGCCAGAATTACCACAAGCTGCTGTAGCTCTAGAGGAGACACAGCGTAGCTATGCCCATCACAAGGATCTCTACGAGAAGCTGCGCGGCGATGTGGCCGTCAAGATGCAATTTCTTGACGAGAATCGGGTAAGTTTATTCACATTCAAAGCTGCTGCGCACGATAATTCAAATCCCTTATTTTATTTATCAGATTAAGGTGATGCATAAACAGTTAATACTGCTGCACAATGCCATTGCCGCATACTTTTCGGGCAATGCCATGGCGCTGGAGAGCACATTGAAACAGTTCAACATCAAGGTAAGTACGAAAATAACGCCATTCGAAGAGGCATCCTCTGAAAGCGTTTATTGCTTGCAGCTTAAATCGCCGAACAACGTTAGTGGTTCTTGGCTGGAACAGTAGTAATTGAACCTCAAGTCAGCACTTCACGCTATAGGAAAACGAAAGGAAAAGTATTAACCTTTGTAGCACAGGCAACACCATCAACATATTTGTACCCACTTACGCCGGCATATATGCGTATATTCATGAAAAGCTGAAGGAGCACGCTCTCACTAAACGAAATGGCATGACCCGTTACAATACCTAAAGCTATACTTTTAAGTTGTATTCCTAATTTATAAGCAAAAAGTGGCAGGTATACTAGCTATTCCAAGATGGTTTACATAACTTAAATAGTTCCTTATGTTTCCAAATTATATTTCAAATTCAGTACAATGCAACGTGCTCAGTGCAATATATCGGTTGATGTTATTGGCAGCAGGTTAACGCGGTAACTTGCTATTTAATTAATTTCTTGTGATCCGTCGGGTTGCATTAGACCATCTATTAAGTAAATAACCCTTCCTGCTGCCGTAATTATGTTTATCTTTTAATCTCTATCGCAGAATACATGAATTTCTTAGTTTGTCCACAGCAGCTTTAAGCTTATTATTTAATTTTATTTCATTCCTTCACTAACTCTTATTCCTTTGTATATTTACAAAAAATACACACTTTGCAATTCTAAGCAAAATCTTACATAAACAAATATGATTTAAATTAATTGTTTACTAGTCAACGTATTATTTACATTAAAAGGAAATATACAATTAAAACCTATTTAATTACACGAAACTAAATACAAATGGGCTTTTCTTACGTCTAATTTTTCTCTAGCTTCAGATCGCTCAGCTTTTCGTTTAGAGCTACTGACTCATCTTCCTCCGCATTAAACATATCCTATACAAGAATCGAAAGTCGCGATTAGAAAATATTGTTGGTAAATATCGGCTGCCTTACCGGATCATATATAACTTTAACGATAAGCGAACAGCTGGGACAGGTGGCTACCTCCTCGCCCTCCATGAGTTCCTCCTGAAACAAAAGCCAGTGCATCATACCATTTCAAAACGTGATTTTTGGCGCATACCTTGGATATTTGAAATCGATCGCCGCACGGGCAGGGATAATAATACATCTCCTCCTCCTCGTCGTACTCAAAGTCCTCAATTTCGACCTCGTCGTGGTATATACTCATTGTTTCCAAATCTTCCTTCGGCTAAGAGTGAACATTGTGTGCGATTTACTTTATGAAATCCAAGTACACGTTGTGGCTGCGGGGCTGCCAACATTTTTCAGTAAACAGCTGATTGGAATCGTTAACCAATCTATTGTACAATGAAGTTAGTTTATTCCTATTAAATTATATTTGAAATCCCCTTATTTCTTACATGATTGCTTTAAATATTCGGAATATGTCTTTGATCATTAATTTCATGCCATTTATTTGAACTCCGAGAAGGCGGAATTTTTCGATGGCGAACTGCCAACCTGTTTTGAGAAACAGCTGATTGTCGTTTTGTAAACAAATCGCAAACGTTTCTGATATCTTTGTTAATGATAGTTTGAAAATGGACAACAAAAAATTTAGCGATGTTAATCTTTACGAGCTGCTCGGGGTCTCCATTGAAGCTGACCAGGCGGATATACGAAAAGCTTACCGGAAACGTGCTCTGGTTTGCCATCCAGATAAGAATCCTGACAATCCACAGGCTGCCGAACGTTTCCATGAGTTGTCAAAGGCACTAGAAATCCTTACCGATGGCACAGCACGTGCCGCCTATGACAAGGTGCTCAAGGCGAAGAAGGCCGCAGAATTGCGAACAAAACAACTGGACAGCAAGCGACAAAAGCTTAAGGAGGAACTGGAGCAACGAGAGCGTGCAGCGCTGCACAAACTACAAACAGCACAACCGTATAGCACAGTTCGTAAGAGCGATGAGGAGATACTGCAGGAACAGATCGACCGGCTACGACGTGAGGGCTCCAAATTGCTAGAAGAGGAACAACAGGCCATGCGAGAACAGCTCAAGCGCAACTATAGTGAACAACAGCAAAAGCAGCAAGCACCCACGTTTGATTCAACTCAACATCGCATCAAGATAAAGTGGAAAACGGACAAGAGTGATCCCAGCAATGCAGGATATACCCACGATCAACTTATGCAGTATCTGAAAAAATACGGGGAGGTGGTCGCACTTGTTATGAACAGCAAATTACGTGGCCGCGCTATGGTAGAGCTAAAGACTCGCGAAGCCTGCGACATGGTTTTGGCCTACGAAAAGGGTAATCCAGCAAATCCCTTGCATTTCCAGTGGGTTTCGGCTCCGGTCGAAGAGATTAAGTCCAATCCGCTAACAGCTGCAGGCACTGGCTCTGCGCGCGACTACGAGGATCTGGTTATGCGAAAACTGCGCCAGGCGGAAGAGCGCAAGCGCCTAATTGAACAAATGATGAAAGAGGAAGGCGATGAGTAACCGCGGAAATCAATGTTTAGCCTATGTTTAGTATATTTAGTATTTTAATACAAAACAGGTTGGCAGCTCTGCCAATGATGCTTGCTAAATACCTCTTACCTATCAAAGAGCTATATTAGTTTATACTAGGTATATGTGTAACAGGCGTTTAATATTTATTCAAATAAGCTGCCGGAATATAAATAAACAAGAATAAAGCAATTGAAATTTTAGTAACGATTAACAAATTCTGTTTTCTTTATTTTCAAAATTCTCGTTTCCCTGTTTGCACAACATAAGTAGAACATATCCCAATTCGTTTCGAATTGCAGGGTATTTATTTGTCACTGCAGCAAATGTTTTCGTCGCATTTGTATGCAAAAATGCCACGATAGAGGAAATCAAAACAATTTTAAATTGTTAAAAATTGTTTTATTAAGTGAGTTTCGTATTGATGTGACATGGATAAACGACAGCGGGAACTGGAGGCCTTGGTGACCACGCAAAAGGAACAACTTTCGCGTTACGAGAAACGACTGAAGGGTATGCCATGAACCCAATCCAATTAATTGCTTAACGTAATTTATGCAATTGCCTTCGCAATTTCAATTGTAGATGTGGTCACAGCGTACAAGGGACTGCTAAAAGAAAAGGAGGCACTGGAAACCAGCCTGGCTGCACACGCTGAAGCAACTAGCACCAAGGATATTAATCGTAGCGACTCGAGTGCGTCGACTGGCGATGGACCGTCAAGCGGAGATACATGCGATGCAGCCGAAGTCAACAACGGCAATGCCAACGGAGAAGGACAATCGGAGGAGAAGGGTCAACTGCAAACACAAATCATAACGCTGATGAACTCTTTGGCCACACTCTCGGCGGAGAAATCACGTATGGAGGCTTCTTTTCAGGCAGATAAGAAGCAATTGCGCTCACAAATTGCCCAGAAGGAGCAGATCATACAGGAGCTGCACGTGAAGGCTAAGGAGCAAATAGTACGCGCCAAGCAGGATATTGATGAGGTGAAGGCCAAATGGATAGTGGAGCGGCAGGAACGCGAAAAGGAGACAAACAATCAGATGATAATGCTGCGTGAGCTGCAGAAGCTTTACGCTGACGAGCGTCACCTCAAGGAGAACATAGAGATGCAATTGAACAACTTTAAGACGCAGTTCGCCAGCAATGAGGCTGAGAATAGTCGGTTGAGAGAGCTGCAACAGCAACTAAAGGAAGCACGCGCCCAGCTCAAGCAATCCCAGGCTAAAGCAGAACAGTCAACAGCTACGGCTGCGGCCACAGATAGTAGCGCAGTATTGCAGCAGGTTCGCCAGGAGATGAAACAGCTGCAAGAACAGCATGCGGTAGCCATTAAGCAGGAGCAACGACGTGTGCTGCGTGCCGAGGACCAGAGTCGTCGCCAAGCCGCACTGCATGAGGATCGCGTAGCCAATCTGGAGGCCCGTCTGGCGGAGCTCAGCAACACGGTTGGCAACTATGATCGACTGCGGCAACAGGATCAGGATAGCATATACACACTGAAGCAGCAACTACACGAGTTGGAGCAAGCCCAATCGCGTGCAACACCAGTGCCTCGTCTGCTCAACGCTGACGCAGACATGGCAATTTTGGTGGACGAGATTGTGCGTCTCAAAAAATTGCTGAGCACGGCCAATGCGCGTTCGTCAAATCCGCTAGACCTAAGCCATGTGTTGGGAAGTAGTCATGCTGCCGCATCCGCTGACAGTCATGTTCAGTGCGAGCAGCAAGTGCAGAGCCTGCAGCACGCATTAGATGCGGAGAAACAGCAGCGTGCGCAGCTCGAGCAGAAGATTCAGCTGCAGCAGACTCACATACAGACGCTGCAGGACAAGGTGCAAGTGCTTAACCATAACATCGACGAGGCCGAGCAGGAACTGAAGCAGCAGGGCGACAAGATGCGGCAGGCCCTCAAGAACGAGCGCACCAAGTGGCAGGAGGCGAAGGCCGAGTTGGAGAACGAGACGCGCTGCAAACTCAATGAGCTCGAGCAATTGTTGCAGAAACAGCGACAACGCTCCCTGCAACTGCTCGACGAGAAGGAGCAGGAGATTAAGACCCTGCAGACCTCATTTGAAGTATTCCACAAGCCAAACCCAACACCGACGGAGACAAACGAAACGTTTGTCTATTCATCCGACGCAGATAGTGCCGACGTTGAGGAGATGAAGCTCAAGGTGAAGCCCAAGAAGTTGTCCCTCGGCGACAATTGTCACATGCTGCACTATGCCAACGAATTGGCAAGGAAGGACATCGAAATTACTGCGTTGCGCAAGTCGAAGTACGCCGCAGAGTCGACACTACGCAAGGCTATACAGGATAAAGTGACGGTCCAGCAGGAGATGCACGAAAAGATCGAATTGCTCGAGGAGCAGGTGGACAGGTGGGCTATCCAATTCCTTCAACTCACTGTCATATCTCTCAATAAAGCCAATGTTTTCTGTCTTTCAACAGATTGGAGCGTTGCAAGACACGGGAAGGGGCCAATCTAGAGTATCTGAAGAACGTCATCATTAGCTTCATCGTGACGCGAGACGCAGAGGACAAGCGTCACATGCTGAACGCTATAAGCGCCGTGCTGCAGTTCACCAACGCCGAGTTGCAGACAATCAATGGGGCATTCCAGAGAAAATAGAAACAACAATTCAGTAGTTTTTCATTTTAGCAAATAAATCAGATTTATATGTATGTACGTAACTCTAGGCAAATCCCTCAACCGGATACTTTTTCAGATGGTCGGCCAGCACGGCCGGGAACATGGACAGAAACTTAAAGCGGGCGCCCATTTGCTGCCGATCCGTTAGCATTTCATAGCCGGAACGTATGATTTCCTGGTTTTCGGGTAGCGCATTGGCCAGCAATCTTTCTAGCCGCACAGAGCCCTGCATGCGTTCTAAAAAATCACCCTGCTGCACTGGACCGAAGCATTGAATGTGGCCGCGCGTCTCGGCCACGTGCTTTAGATGTCGGAAATCCACATCGGCTGTTAGATCAGCTGTGCCGGGTGCCAACAGTGGATCGTGCAGAGCGTGCTGCTTGAATGCTCGAAAAGTGTCGGTCTTCTCGCCTAAATGACCATAGTCCATGATCAACGCAATGCCACCATGCTGCTCCAGACGCTTAGCCAACAAATCGACATGTCGTTCTGTCTCCAGCGAGTGCTCCAGTAGGGTGCGCGTCTCCCCCGGCATGGGCTGAAATATACGCGAAACTGGCGTCTGTGATTTGGACAATACGAAGCGAAATTCAGGAGTCGTTGATTCCTTGCCAGTATCAGCAGAGCTGTTACTATTGACCACATCGATTAGTATCTCCTGCCACAGCCCGTCGACCAGCTGCAGCTTATGCACTGGCAGCGCGTCGAAAAACTCATGCGCAAGCACAAGGGAGAAACCTGGCGGAACATCCTCTAGTCGACGGTGCCAATAAGCCTTGGTGCCGGTGGCCGTGGTTCCTGTCTGATAGTAGGGCAGCTGCGTGTCCTCGGGCAGCGTTTCGTGCGTATAACAGAATCGTTGCGCCTGCGCCTTGCTCAAAAACGGACTTACTTCAACCATGTGCAAGGAGAACTCGGCGCCAAGTTTGAACTTGGTTAGCACCTTTAGAACATCACGTGTCAAAGTCCCACGTCCCGGCCCCAGTTCAACCAGCTGAAAGGGTGTGGGACTGCCCAACTTAACCCACTCGTTCAGTAGCCAAATGCCAACAAGCTGGAAATGAAGAAAATGATTTGGGAAAAGGACTAAGCGGCTGGCAACGACAACCTAGTTTACCTCTCCAAAAATCTGTGAAATTTCTGGTGACGTAACAAAGTCACCCTCACGTCCAAACACATCCCGGTTCATATAGTACCCGGCCGAAGGATTTGTCAGCACCTCGCGCATGTAGTCTGCCACGGTAATGGGGCCCGACATAAGTATGCGCGCCCTTAGCTGTTTCGACAGGCTGACCGCGTCATGCTGCGGCAGCTTTCCTGCCTTCGACGGCTTCTGTTGCAGCTCCTGGCTTTTGGCGACGGTAACCGCATTCAGGTTCGGTCTCCGAACTGATTTGTAGCAGTAATAGCGCCTGCTTCCAAATCGCAGTGCCTCGCGTAACATTTTCGCTGCACTCGAATTTCCTGGGGCTGCCAATCTGTTTGAAAAGTATCTCTTCTGTTAATATGGACTGTTAAACAGTCAACCGGAACAGTGTTGCCAAGCTAGCTTTTTTCCTTCAGATTTGGCTTTTTTCAATGTTTACTAGGGTGACAAACTGAAAACAGCGGGCAGCGAAAAAATATATTAATTACATAATGCCGTAATTACGTCTTTACGTTTAAAAAAGACCCCCGGCTTTCCTTTGCTCATAAGTTGTGGCAACACTGGAACGGCATTGCCCGTAATAAAAACAACAAAAGCGAAATTAACGGTTAAGTATGAATTCGTAAGTTCTTTCAAAAGAATCAAATGTCAAATGTTTTTGAGTGTGCAATCTAAGGTACATATATATTTTTTAAAGAGTTTGAGTTTACGTGTTAATATTGTATTTGGTGCAAAGGCTGTCAAAATAAAAAGCTCACGTCTCCATCGTGTCTAAATCGAGCCTGATGCGACCGGTACTATTCGTGTTTTACACGGTGGAGATCATTCTTCACCTTGTCCAGGTTTATTATCACTTAGTTGGTTTTCTGAGTCACTCGCTGATGTTCCTGCCCGTCAGTATCCAAGTCAATCACTATTTTTACAGCGCCAGCTTCTACGTATTCACGATTGTCGCGTTTTTCGCATCCATCAACATCTGCACGGGAAGACAATTCGCTATCTGCGAGGAGATACTGCGCACTATTTTCGGCTTCGTGATCCACACGATAATTTCCTTGATGACGCTGCACAACGCCGAGCGAGACTTTCACATGATGTATTCTTTAGAATTGGGGTCGATGGGGAGCGCGGACGAAGCGGTTCATCCCTATTTTACATATATGATCGGTCAAGCCATGATTTCGCTATATGTGTCGGTCGTCTATTTACTCCACGCCATCCTTATTACGGATATGTACTTTTCCCGTGGCGGCCAAGTCCTCCAAACCGCAATGTCCGACCAAGATAAGAACTACACTCCCATTCAGTTCTACGTCCTGGGTGGAGACATACACTTATGTCTCAGCAAGTATTCTTGGTTCGAAGAACTCTCCAGCCCGAATGAAATGCAAATTTAATAACCGTAATAATAAAACAATCTCTTATATATTTTGAGTTAATCGCTTCAAAATCATTTTAATGGAATCTATTTATTATTATTGAAATCTTAGTGTCACATCTCGGATAGTCTCAAGTCCCGTTCAATTCTCCTCTGCCGATTGGTTGTTCCTTAGAAAAGTCTAATGTCAGCCACCACCTTATCGTTGTCGTAGATCTCCTTGGCATAGCACAAGTTGGGGTAGTCAAAGGCGGCGCCATAGCGGTTCTTGCAACCGGAGGTAGCCTTGTCGCCGGGAGTGTACACAGGCTGTCCAATCACGTTCGTGGTGGCGAAGTTGCAGGTCAGCACGAAGTGGTTGTAGTAATCCTTGGAGAAGCGTACAGCGGCACAGCCCACGTGGGTGTTTTTCTCGGCAACAGCAATGGTGAACTTGGCCACATTCTGGTTGGGCAACTCCTCTGGAAAGCTGGCCATAATCTCGGGCGATGCATTAGCACGTTGGCCGAACCAGTTCTCGATCTGCTCCTTGATGATTTCCGCATCTGTGTACTCCGTCTCGGATCCACTGTAGCTGAATATGGCATTGTTCTGGCCGGCATAAGCAAAGCGCTCCGTGCTGCGGCACTTATCGGGCAGCGACTGGCAGGTCTTCACATTGAAAAAGGCCAGGTGGGCCAACTCCTCGCACCAGCTCATCTTGGCCATTCGAGTGGCCTTTGGCAATCCCTCAATGGCACCTCCAGCCACCTTGTTGCGCAGTTCGTTAAACAGGGTGAGGATCAGCTTCTCGTGCGGCTGGATAACAACTTCTCGCACATTGGGAGGACACTCTGCACTGTAGTTCTGAAGGAAATCGAATAGAATTGGATATCGAGGGGGTCCTTCTGCTATTTACTTACTCCTTTGTTGTTGCAAGCAATGTGCTTGTCCAGACAGGTGGGCAGAGCACAGTAGTCAACGGCAGAAACGACTGCCACCATCAGCAGAAAGAAGGCTGTTAGCTTGGAGAACATCTTATTACTCGTCAGTTGTTGGCTGTGAACTGAAGAACTGAGGAACTGAAGACCAACTCCCATAGAGGTGCAATTTATACCCGTCGAGAGTTCCCGAGCGCAGCTGATTTGCTGCATTCGACACAGATTTTCTGTGGAACTTTGTTGTCAACAATCCACTTCTGTTTCAAATAAACAGCTGCAGTTCGATTAGTAGTTTCGTCTGACTAAGTGCAAAGCTTTGGCCTATAAATTGCCAACTCCGAGCGACTGGTAACCATCACTTGATTGTTGCTTATTGCTTAATCAACATCAACATCAGCATAAGCCATGAAAACCGTCTTCCTGTTGGCCACTTTGGTGGGAATCGCTTCCGCCGTTGATTACTGCGCTCTGCCCACCTGTCTGGACAAGCACATTGCTTGCAACAACAAAGGAGTAAGTAAAGAGAATAAGGACACCTTCTATTTCCAGATCTGTACGATTTCCTTTAGAACTACAGTGCAGAGTGTCCTCCCAATGTGCGAGAAGTTGTTATCCAGCCGCACGAGAAGCTGATCCTCACCCTGTTTAACGAACTGCGCAACAAGGTGGCTGGAGGTGCCATTGAGGGATTGCCAAAGGCCACTCGAATGGCCAAGATGAGCTGGTGCGAGGAGTTGGCCCACCTGGCCTTTTTCAATGTGAAGACCTGCCAGTCGCTGCCCGATAAGTGCCGCAGCACGGAGCGCTTTGCTTATGCCGGCCAGAACAATGCCATATTCAGCTACAGTGGATCCGAGACGGAGTACACAGATGCGGAAATCATCAAGGAGCAGATCGAGAACTGGTTCGGCCAACGTGCTAATGCATCGCCCGAGATTATGGCCAGCTTTCCAGAGGAGTTGCCCAACCAGAATGTGGCCAAGTTCACCATTGCTGTTGCAGAGAAAAACACCCACGTGGGCTGTGCCGCTGTACGCTTCTCCAAGGATTACTACAACCACTTCGTGCTGACCTGCAACTTCGCCACCACGAACGTGATTGGACAGCCTGTGTACACTCCCGGCGACAAGGCTACCTCCGGTTGCAAGAACCGCTATGGCGCCGCCTTTGACTATCCCAACTTGTGCTATGCCAAGGAGATCTACGACAACGATAAGGTGGTGGCTGACATCAGACTTTTCTAAGGAACAACCAATCGGCAGAGGAGAATTGTACGGGACTTGAGACTATCCGAGATGTAATACTAAGATTTGAACAATAATAAAGTAAACGATTCCAAACAAGCTGTGGGAGAGTGCAATTATTTTATATACATACAGATAATTTTATTATCTTTGCAATTGCACCATGCCTCATTTGTGGGCAACTATACTGGCTGCATAAGAATGTGGATATGCAATGCGTACACAAATAAATTCCCTGACAACCTTATTTTCCAATCTCAACTATTTAATTTGTATTCTAATGTTCAAAGATGTGTTTTAAGTTGGATTTTTATCGAAATACGAAAACGTGGACAAATTTAAAAATAATGAGAATCACTGCAAGACATGCGAATGCAGTCAAAAACTAGAAAGATACTTAGCTGGCTGTTGATGCTTATAAATAATACGTATAGGCAGAAATATAATACATAACCCACGGCCATATTTTATTGACTGTTGCTATGCAGTTTGCTTTACTAAATACCGCACTAAAGCAACTCCCATTGAGCCCATTCAAGTCTTCTAATTGTGCTTGAACTCGGATCTTGTGTATACTTGATTCATTACTTAATGGAATCAAAAGTTCCTGATATCTTCGCACCTTCATTCAGCCCACAGTAAAATCCAGTTAGTTTTAGTTGTTATTAGCTTATTCAAAACCACTTTTATTCATTGCGCCGCCCTACCGCAGAGAGAGCGGTAGAAGCAAGCAAAACACCAAACAAGTGTATTTTGTAAATTATCAAGATTTGATAATGTCGCCTAGAGCAGCTTAAGCTGTGGTGGTGGCAGCGGCAGCAGCAGCAGTGGTGGCGGCGGCAGCCTCCTCCCTGAGACGATCCTTCTTGAGCGGGCCCATGAAGGCCAGCTTGTCGGCTGGGGTCTGGAAGCGACCGTGACCCATCTTGGATGAGGTATCGATGAACTTCAGCTTGATCTGTTCCAAGGCGGAACGCTTGGTGTGACGCAGCAGGGACTTGCGCAGAGTGATGATGCGCTTCTTGGAGCCAATGCAGCAGCCCTTGATCATGACGAAGTCATTGTTCACCTCACCGTAGTGGGGGAAGCCACCCATAGGGGTGATGCTCTTGTCGGTCAGATCGTACTCGGTGGAAGCGTTGTTCTTGATGACCTACAAGTAGCCAGAAGGAAATTTGATTAAACAACTGTTCAGATAAAGCCTTAATCAACTATTTGATGAGTAAAGGGAATGTCAGTCCTATCATTATAAAAATCATGGTTTATCAAGATTTTTTTGTTTTCGATGTCGTTGTATAATGGTTTTTATCATCACATTCGAGTTTGGCGTGTGTGTGTGATTTAAGTATGGTGTGCTGCTTACCTTGCCATCCTTGGTGTGCACGCCAGCGCCGATGCGGTAGATCTTCTTGTTGATCTCGGTACGGTGGTGGTAACCCTTCTGACCAGCACGTGCCACAGTGGTGGACACACGAGACGGATGCCAGGCTCCAATACAGGCAACCTTGCGCAGACCCTTGTGCGTCTTGCGGGGCAGTTTCTTGGTGTGCCAACGCGAGGTGACACCCTTGAATCCCTTACCCTTGGTAACACCAACGCAATCGATCATCTCATCTTGGCCAAACACGTTGCTGACCTGGATGGGCTTCTCGAGATGCTCACGCACCCACTTGACCTTATCCTCAATGGAGCCACCGTTCAGCTGGATCTCCATGATGTGCGCCTTCTTTTGGCGTTGCTTGATCAAACGGATCTGAGAAAAGGAAAATAAAACTCATTAGTAAATCAAAAAACACGATTTTTGTTTGAATGGGACTGTGCGTGATATGGTTTAACCGAGCGATCATCGCCTGAGCGGCTGCGCACCGTTACTGGAATATATCAAGCTACGCCACCCGAGGGGCGATTTGATCTGCGACGTTGCATCCATTAACAGTGCATTGATGGGCACAGCGCGGATGCTTTTTAGGCCAGGCGCACCGACCGCACCGAAGTGAAGTCGGCGCAACAAAGCCAAGGACATCGCGATTCTATTGTACAGTTGAAGAGTTCTAATTACCTGCGAGTGAGCAATCACACGGATGACCTTGCAGTAGCGCAGCATCTTACGGAAATCATTCTCGATGCTCTTCTTGCCCAAATCATCGGTCCACTTCTTGCTGGCCTTGGTGAATGCCTTCTTCTTGCTCTTGTACCTGATTGAAGTATTGAGTTTTGGAAGGGGTTTTGCAATTAATACAGAGCCAGGTGCGATCGACCGATCCTTCAAGTCTGTGCGGGTGAGAGATAGAACGGGAAGCGCACCTCATCGCATTGTTTCAGCGAGCGGAGATGGCATCTTCCATGACGTGATCACTCATCAATTGGCAAACAAATATAGCCAATAGCAGCTCACACGACTTGCATCGATTTAAAAAGCTCTCTCAGCGAACTGATCCAAGAACTTTATAGGTTTCCATTGTGGAATTTAGAACAAATTAATCAAATATTTCGCCCAGTTCACTAGTCAAGCACATGGCGCTATTGTTGCAGCTGTGATCAGAAGGAAGGCAGCAGAGATGGTATAAGGCTTCTCAACAGTGTTTTTTGCTCATTCAGATACCATCTTATCATCATCCAGCAGCATGCATACAAATGCCAACAACCACGTGCATGACAAGAAAAACAAAATGGCGCTACGTTTAGCTACATACCAGTTCTTGTAGAAGCGACGACGGCACTCCTCCGACAAGTGCTGGGCCCAGACATTGACCAGAGCACGCAGACCGAATGGAGTCTCGATGTAACCGACGGCACCAACAACAATCATTGGAGGTGTCTCCAAGACGGTAACGGCTTCGACGACCTCCTTCTTGTTGATCTCTGTGGTTAAATGAAGCAAGAAAAAGTGGAGATTGAGCACGTGTTTCACACAAACAAATAAATAATTATTTTTAAATGCTAAATCAGTCCGCCCTAGTTAATTAATAATCACGGTTGATCATATGTGTTCTAACCATAATAATTTAACTGTTCCTCATCATGGAAAATTCAGTATACGAATAAATTTGCTTAAGAATTGCTACTTACTTGAACCTGGACGATCCGCCTCACGCACAACGTGAGTCATACCGGCTTTGTAGCCGATGAAGCAAGTCAGATGTACTGGCTTGCTGGCATCATCCTTGGGGAAGGCCTTAACCTTACCACGGTGACGGCATGAGCGCTTCTTGGGGTAGAAGGCCATGGAGCCATGACGAGGCGCTGAGAATTTACGATGAGACTGAAATATAATAAACGAATTCGTTCTATAATGATGGCAAACTATATTTTTTGTACTTTTCAATTATTCTTCGAGGTTATGTATTCTTGAAATACTAGTGCACGTGTCGATAGCAAAAACGAAATTAAGTTACTTTAATCACAACAAAAGTGAAATAATTGTTTATTTATATTGGATAAAATTAAAATTGTCGACTAATAAATGTTTTACTTGAAGTTATCTTTTATATCTCGCAAAATTTAAGCGAAGAAAACTTACCATGACGTCTGTTCGATTCAGACGATGAAACAAAAAGAAAGGAAATGAACACGCAGAAAGCGAAGTCGGCTTCGCTTGTCTTTTTCAAAGCTGCCAACTCGTTTTCATTAAGTAAAGTTGGCTGCGCTTATGCTGCAGCAGTGTTGCTCAACACTGCGGAACTGGCAACTCACGTCAATACAACGAAAATTGTTCAACACATGCACAAGTAAATTGGCGCCGGCAGTTTGTTACATCCTTTCAAGTTATTAAAAAGTTAAATAAACAAAGATGCGAACCGTCACTGATCCTGATCACACCATATTGCTAAATGAGACAATCAGTTGCTATGAAATTTGCACAAATGATTTCGCCTACAACCTGATATGCGTCGCTAAAAAGAAACACCTCTCGTTGATTTTGGTCAGCCTGCCGGCAAGTACACAATTTACTGATTATATTAACAGTCGCAGTAACATTATATTGTATTGCATTAAATTGTACAGGAAGAAAGTGGCGAGTTTATGTGGAATCATATACAGGATCTTCAACTTACAGAAAAGCATGCACGCTGCCGTGCGATTGCCTTCTCACCGGATACGTCGCTGAATTGCACACCCAACAAAGTCACCATTTGCGCTGCATGCGGCAAACGCGATTTGAAATTGTTCCATTCGGATTTAAACGAATACAATACCGAGCAGACGCTGCGAGGACACAAGGATTATGTGAACGACATTGCTTGGGTCTGCGACGGCGATTTGTTAGCCTCTGTCAGTGATGACTTCTCCTGCAAGTTCTGGAATACGTCAACAAACTTTGAGAACGTTATAACTTTCTGCCTATCGTCGGCTGGCATGTCCGTCAAATCCCATCCCGAGGATCCAAACAAAGTGCTGGTGGCTGAGAAGCGGGGTAGAGTGTTTATTTTAAGTTACGTGCCCAACTCAACAACTAATTAACTTTGCTCTCTTAAAGGTATCGTGCACTTGTACAATGTAAACAGCAAGCAGACAGTCGTCTCCGTAGAGTCCCCAAAATTCCCACTTATGTCTGCCGACTGGGCGTACAGCAATCGATTGTTTGTAACTGCCTTGGCTGGCGGAGATATTGTCACCTGGGATCTGAGTCGCCCGTTTATGCCGGTCGATGTCAAGCAGGTGCACGAGGATGGCGGTCGTATAGTGAGGTTTTCACCCGGCAGCGCTGAGATCGCAATGGCAAGTATCGGACGTCCCGTTCATACGCTTAAAGTGTTTGTCGCAAAGTCGACGGTGCCTTTAATAGAGGCGACACTGAAGACCTTTGGCGGGCTGGCCTGGCATCAGCGTCTGCCGTATATAAGTGCGGCGTCCGACAGAAAACTGTGCTTCTGGAAAGTGCAAATTAAATAAATTCAATTCAATTAAAACTTAAAAATATTTACTAAAAAATTTAATAGAAAATAATGGTATTTTATTCTGGTTTATGGTATTTAAAATCGTGATGTGATTTTCGAGGCATTTTTACAAGTTTGACCAACGGTCACACTGCCACAAAACCATTTTTATTTGTTGCTGGCAAGCCAAATGCAATTCAATTCAAACCGAATATACAAACATTAGAAACATCAACAAAGATGTCGACCGCTGAGACGCAAGTGTCCAGTCTGCCTATGCCGCCGGAGCGCTACATCAGTAACTACACTGACGAAAATATACGCAGAAATCGCGCACCGCGCCCGCCGCCGCCGCCATCACAACATGAAGTCTACAGCATGTTTGGTATTCAATACAACAACGACGAGATGATACGATCTCTGGAATCGCAAAACATTAAGCGCTTAATACCCATACATTTCGATCGCCGTAAGGAGTTGAAGAAACTGAATCACTCGCTTCTTGTCAATTTCCTGGATCTAATCGACTTTCTTATATTGAATCCGGATAGTCCCAGGCGCACGGAAAAAGTAAGAAATTCAAATAAGACAAGAATAAATAAACTAATCTCGTAGTGCTAATCTTCTGACAGATTGATGATCTAAGCCTGTTGTTTGTGAATATGCATCATTTACTCAATGAGTTCAGGCCCCATCAAGCGCGGGAAACGCTGCGAGTCATGATGGAAATGCAGAAGAGACAACGCGTCGAGACCGCATCCCGTTTCCAGAAGTATTTGGAACGCGTAAGGGACGTAGTGAACACAGCGTTTTCCGCTTTGCCGACACTGTTCGATGACGACGAGCACGGCGGGGCCAAGGTGAAAATGGAAGTGGATCCTCTCGAATCGAATGCGGCGGCTAAAAATGATTCAAACTATCAGCTTGATCGCATGATGTGTAAGCTGGTAGACGCCTTGGACTGAGAACTATGTCGACTGTGTCTAGTGTGTAAAAACTGTATTATAATTAATTGTAGGAAATAAATTGATTAAACATTATTTTATAAACCAGTCACTGACACCCCAAGTTGCTTAGTTCATAAGACAATGTCAACTATGCGAGATAACACAAGTGCTCTTCTTTTACTCCGAGTAAGTCTTTTAATTTAGCAAAGAGCACTCGACTTTTATCTACGAGCTATCTTTATAGCAACAATAACGCAATATTTAAGTTAATTTTCACCTCTCTGCGCCACGAGATGATAAAACCTTTGTAGCATTCGGAACTGTGCATCATTTGTAACCCGGCGTTTGATGTGGTCACTTGTCCTACTCATAGAACAATTCCAGACGAGACTTGAAACAGTTCAATCGAAATGGCTGAAGACCGAATTGAAAGTGAGAGTGCTGCGAAAACTAATGGTAAATTTGAAAGTAATATTCAATTTGTTGCAAAGGATTTCAAAAGTTTCAGTGCTATCTTTACACTATCTTTAAGACCTATAATGTGAAAAAAACTGCCAGTCATAATGATATGCATAAAATTCTCTCTTAAAGATAATAATCTGGTTCCAGACTATTCATTTCCAGCAGGAAAAGCTTAGTAGTATTGTTTTTTTTTAACTGATAAACAGTTGCGAATTTTACATTCAGGCATAGCTCAGTTATATGTGATAGATACATCAGATATAAAAAACTTATACAGAATTGCAAGAACTAGTAATTAGAATAGTCCTCCAGGAACAGAATATAATAGTTAAAAAATCCAGAGCATTAGCAAGGACTAATAAAACCGAACAAGACGTTGCGTTAGTTCTCTGTACAGAAAAACTGTTAAATGTGGAAGCCCGGTTTTATTAGTCTATGGTTCTCAGTTCTCTAATAATAGATAGAAAATTGATTTCAATTTAGAAACTTAAACTTGAGTTTTGGCTATCCTTGCATTGTGAGACCAAGTAGGGGTTGCCTGCGTGATGAATGGGCGTGTCAACAATGAGGCCCAGTCGAGGTCAAATTGCGTCTTAGTTGTTATAACGAAATTCACAGATAACTTGTATTTCTATGCGACAAATCCCGGGCAAAATTTTGGCAAACAGACCAAACCAGACCAACAACAATGACAGGCGTAACAAAAAGGGGAAGAATAAAAAATCTCAAATCTTGACAACATGCACAGGTTGCTAAACCTGTTGTTTGCCTACACTATGGCTAATCGAATTGTAGCATTCGGAATTGTGCATCATTTGCAAGCCGGCAAGTGAAGTGCTCGCAATCCGTGCTAAAAAATAAAATACAAAAACATTGACGCAAATATGGCTCAAGATCAAGTGAAAAGTGAAACGGTTGCGAAATCTAAAGGTGTTTTTTAAAGCTACTTATTACAAGCTTCAATTGTTGAAACTCTCCTAACATTATCTATCAAGTGTTTTTCGGTAACTAAACTATTAATTTCTGTATGACAGATTCAATACTTTTCTGGGGAATTTGCAACTACGCCACATAGGCCCCCAAACATAGAACGATTCTTACCTAAAACTGAACCAATGTTAACAGACAGAATTTACCATATTTATTTGATTTGAAATTTTAAAAATGCACAGACACTACCGCAGCAACAGATGAGGATGCGCCGGCGGACTTTGATAAGGCTATCGTTGCCTCTGGCTTTGGACGTTTTAACGTTATCCTGCTGTTTATTGCAATGTTTGCAACTTGTGGTAACATGTTTGAGTCGACAACTGGGTCATATATCCTGCCCATAGCCGAGTGTGATCTTAATCTGACACTGACAGACAAGGGAATCCTTAACGCGTGCTCCTATGCCGGCATGATCATTTCGGCGATACCCTGGGGCTATCTGGCAGACACAAAGGGTCGCCGCATGGTACTCATTAGCGGATACTTTTTGGCCTTCATTTGCGCCGTGGGCAGCGCCCTGAGCCAAAACTTTGCTATGCTGGTGACGTTCAAGTTTCTGGGTGGACTTATGTGAGTAGCTTGTGGGCATCAGGCACTTCTTGGAGTTCACAACGCATCTATTGACTTACAGAGTGAATGGCCCGGCCGCTGTGCTCTTCACTTACCTGACGGAATTACATGGACCCAAGTACCGAGCCCACGTACTGATGGTGGTCGGTTGGATAACACAGATTACCTTGCTTATGTTGCCGCTTTTGGCTTGGGCGATCTTTCCCAGAAAGTGGGACTTTCTGGTTTTCAACAGTCTGGAGAGTAAGAGAAGCGCTAAGAGCTTTAGAGATTTCTGTACCGACATGCTCTACTACAGTTCACAGCTGGCAGATCTTTCTACTTGTGTGTGCCCTACCTTGTCTGATCAGTGGAGTCGGACTACTCTTCCTGCCCGAGAGTCCTAAGTTCCTGATGTCTCAAGGTCGCAACTCCGAGGCTCTGCAGGCTTTCCAATTGGTCTATCGCATTAACACGGGAAAGCCAAAACAAAGCTATCCCGTAGGTGCAGCTGCACTTGTATTATCGTAGTATTGTCTAATCCTCATCGTCATAGATCAAGTCACTTTTGCTGGAGGTGCCCAGTCGCGAAGCCCAGCAAAATGAAGCCATTTACACTATCGAGGCTAAGCAGGAAACGGCCACAAAGCCTGCAGCACGATCCCCGCTGGACAGCCTGCGCGCTGGCATGCGCCAGATGAGGCCCATGTTCCACAAGCCGCTGTTGGGTCTGGCGCTAAATTGTTATACGATACAGTTTTCCATGTTTCTGGGATTGAATACCATACGCCTTTGGCTGCCGCAGCTATTCTCATCGATGGCCGACTACGAGACGGAGTACGGAGACGAGCAGGCCGCGGCAAGCATGTGCACCATCCTGGAGTACAGTGTGAATAAAACAGCCGAGACTCTGACGAATCACGAGAATGCCTGCGCTGTGGTACGAGCTAAGAGATAAACTCATCTATGTTTGCTATATCACTCTGACGTAATACGCACCTTTCCAGCCCAAAACTATTTCGATTGACATGTATACAAACAACATAATCGTATCGGCCTGCGGAGTTGTGGGATTCTTCTTTGCCGGAGCTATAGTTCGGCTACTTGGAGCCAAGCGTTTGCTGAGTGCGTAAACCCGTTGAAGAATCTACTCTAAAGAGTATTCTAATCTATTTCCTTTCAGCCTACGGTCTTTTAGTATCTGGTATTCTTGGCATTACACTCTACTGGTCCGTTAGCAGTCTGATGACACTAATTGTCGCTGCAGCCTTCATTACCATAGGCTGCGTATCCTTCTCATCTCTCATGGGCGCCGTTGTCGCTCTCTTTCCCACACAGTTCCGGTGGGACAAATAATATATTAGCAATACTTAATACTCATTGTGTCCATTTTACAGCTCCATAGTGGTAGGTATTTTCATGATGTGCGGTCGCTTGGGTGCCGTCTCAGGGAATCTGCTCTTTCCCGTTCTGGTGCAGGTTGGTTGTTTGCCTCCATTCGTGATGGTTGCAGCAGTCATGTTTCGTAAGTCTTCGGAAGATTCAAGAAGAGAATCAGTAACTCATTTCGTTTCTCTTTCCTCTTTCAGTTGCTTCGATACTTTCTTATTTCGTTCCGAATGCCAAAAAGGCAGCTTTTACATAGATCTTCTACAACTGGAGATCCAAAGACTGTTTTCGCCTTAACGTCGTAGAACAATTTTATTGCTATTCCATTTAAATTGAAGATTCTGTTTATAGGCTTATTAAATGTTTACTTTGAAATACATGTGTATTTATCTTGTGTATTAGAGCAGATAAGGCAGTAACTGATTTTAATACGATATCAAAGAATAAATTTAGATAACAACTCCCAGCATCCACTATAAATTAAATAAAAAAACGCGATCATGTTGCATTCATTCATAAAGTGAGTCCATGCGTGGACTGCGATAGTCAGCAGTATATATGAGCCAGACTAGATTTTATCATGATGATGACGTAGACATGGATGAATATGCGGATTGTTTTCAGTAGAATCGTGTAGAGATCGTGACAAACAGTTATGCCGAGCACAAGACGTGTTCCCCATTACGTGGACGATGCTAAAGCGATTATCTTGGTTGACAACTTGTGGCTTATCTATCACACACTGGGCCTGCCGCCCACTAGACAGAGCTGGGTGAGTGCTTAATGGGTAATTCCTGCTACATGGGATGTCAAGATTACATAAAATGCTTAGACAATTCTTTGAGCTCTTTTATCTTGCTGATAGAGTCAAGATTGAGTTGTCACTGTGATAATAAAGTGAATGAATCTTTACTTTTCTACTCTCTCTCCGACCATATAAGACGAACGCCATGCGCGGGAAAGCTGCATTTGTGATGCGACATGCAATGCTCGCGCATCCCGACGCCAAGTGCAAATTAATTTCGAACCGAACTCGGAAACTGTGGAATATCTGTGATAAATTGTTCGAGTCTATATAGTATATGTTAAACGATTAAGTGATAGAAGGTGCGCTACTCAATAGCGTTGCGGGAACAAAAATTAATTGACTGCGCAATTTATTTTTGAATTAAACAAATTGTGATATTAATACAGAACAGAGACAATTATAGTGAAACAAAACCATGGCCGATCTCAAGGTTAGCAGTTCGAATAGTGAACAAGAAAAAGGTAATATGGAAATAATCCTTTAAAAGTGATTCAGTCGGTGAGAGTAATATGCAATAAAGATAAAGGTAACCCGATAAGTTCCTGCATGTGATAAGAACTTATTTGAATTAAAATCACGCTCTGTTACACTTACGTTATTACGTAGTAAATGCAAAAGCTACAAAGGCAAAAACCTTTAAATAACAGACTGTGCAGAAAGCTTAACAGACTGTTAATAACAGAAAGATTTATGGCGGCTTAGACGAAGACTGTTAAATAACAGACTGTGCAGAAAGCTAAAATAAAATGTTATTAACAGAAAGAATTATGCCGGCTTAGAGCGCGGGTATCTATGCTTCCACGCTCCTTCGTATGTTTTTGGTGCTGTTCCTTATGCGAGACGCACGATGGGATATTCTATTGCGATCCCGCTCGCGCAATTCATCCATTTGCTTGTTGTGAGACGCGCGATGGGATCTTTCTATTGCGCGATCGCTCTTCTGCTTCCGCGCTGTTTCGGTTGCCCTTGAATTGCCTTGCTTCGCTTTGCTTGGTACTTTAACTTCGTTCACCAGTGCTGTCAACTTTTTGAAACAAAAAAAGCTGTTTTGCACGGGCAACAATATATAAAAAAACCAAAAAAGTTAAAAAAAAGGAAAAAGCTGAAGCTACTATTTAAAATAAAAAATTAAAAAAAAAGCTCAAATCTTAATATATAAATTAAGCGACACATTTGAAAACAATTGCTAAAAAATGTAATTTCAGATAAAATTGAAAAAATATTGGCAATTCCAAAAACAAAAAGCTTAAAGAATATAAATAAAATACAGAATTCCCACTGCCCACAATTCTTCAATGTTTGCCGCAGTTGACCTTCAAAAACAGCCTGATTTGACGCGAAAAAATCGAGTTGGCAGCACTGTCAATTGACACTGAAGTTTTCGATTCATAAAATGAATATCTAATTTGCAGAAATCGACACCGACACCGATGGAAATTCGAACAGCACAGCTGTAGCCTCTACCGGCGAGCCCGTGGATGCGCCGGCTGACTTTGATAAGGCGATCGTGGCGTCCGGCTTCGGACGGTTTAACCTAATCCTGCTGCTTATTGCAGTACCTGCAACCTGTGCGAACATGTTCGAGTCCAGCACAATGTCATATATCCTGCCAATAGCCGAGTGTGATCTCCATCTGACAATGACAGACAAGGGAGTACTTAACGCGTGTGCCTATGCCGGCATGATCATATCGGCGATACCCTGGGGCTATCTGGCAGACACAAAGGGTCGCCGCAAGGTGCTCGTTTTTGGGTACCTTCTCACCTCGGTTTGCGTCTTGGGCAGCGCGCTCAGTCAGAACTTTGTCATGCTGGTAACGTTCAAGTTTCTGGGTGGACTTATGTGAGTAGTGCGCAGTCACTCGTGAGAGACCTTCCCTATTCCATCTAAAATTGTTTGGATTACAGCGTGAATGGCCCGGCTGCTGTGCTCTTCACTTACCTGACCGAGTTGCATGGACCCAAGTACCGAGCCCACGTACTGTTGGTGGTGGGCATGATCACCTCCACGTCGACACTGCTGTTGCCTATGCTGGCATGGGGCATCTTTCCGAGGCCCTGGGACTTTGTGATCTTTGATGTTATCAACAGTAAGTTCTTATATTTGCACAGTTTACTTTGTTTTTATTTAATCAATGATTGCTTTAGTTCACAACTGGCAGATCTTCCTGCTTGTCTGTGCCCTGCCCAGCTTGGTTAGTGGCATTGCATTGTATGCGTTGCCCGAAAGTCCCAGATTCCTGATGTCGCAAGGTCGCAATGCGGAGGCTTTGCAAGCTTTGCAGTTAATCTACCACATCAATACGGGCAAACCAAAGGATGCGTACCCGGTAGATCAAGTTGTGCAGCTTAGGATCAGCAGCAGAGTTCTAACTACTCTCTCTCTCTCTCCCTCTACTGTCAGATCAAGTCACTTGTGCTGGAGGTGCCTAGCCGGGATGCGCGAAAGAACGAAGCTATCTACACCATTGAAGAGAAATCGGCAGCCGAAGCGGCGGCTGCCAAGCGCGAATCTCGTAGCCTGTTGGAGAGCCTGCGCGCTGGCATGCAGCAGATGAAACCCATGTTCCACAAGCCTCTGCTCAGCCTCGCCATGCACTGTTATACCATACAGTTCTGCATGTTTCTGGGCATGAATACAATTCGTCTCTGGTTGCCGCAATTGTTTGCCTCCATGGCTGAGTTCGAGGCAGAGTTTGCCGACACGGATGCCTCGGCGACAATGTGCACCATCTTGGAGTACAGCGTGAATAAAACAGCTGAGACACTGACGAACCATGAGAATGCCTGCGCTGTGGTATGTGCTTGACGCTTGAAAAGATTAGATAGTGTACTGATAACCCTCTCTCTCTCTCTCGCCCTCTCTGCCTTCAGCCTAAAACAATATCAATGGACATGTATACAAACAACATCATCGTCTCGTTCTGTGGACTTGTGGGTTACTTTGTCGCGGGCATGATAGTCCGTGCCATAGGCGCGAAACGTTTGCTTAGTAAGCGTAGCCCCTGTCTTCGAAGCTGGCTCGAAATACAAACTTTTCTTTTTTACGCACAGCCTATGGCCTACTTCTTTCTTCCGCATTGGGTATGGGACTGTACTGGTCCATCAATGGTTTGACGACCATAATTATCTCATCGGCTTTTATTACCGTGGCGGGAGTTGCTGTCTCCTCGCTGCTGGGCGCCGTGGTCGCACTCTTTCCCACACAGTTGCGGTAAGAAAGATTGGCCTTTCCAGAAGATATGCATATTGAGTCGGTTCTGTCTCCTTAGGTCATTGGTGGTTGCTATTGCCATGATGTTCGGACGCCTGGGTGCACTCTCGGGCAATCTGCTCTTTCCGGTCTTCGTTGAGATCGGCTGCGTGCCGCCCTTCATAATGGTCGCATCGATGATGCTGCGTAAGTCTCGCGTTTTCTACCTTGAATCTTAAATCCAGATATAAGACTGACTTACATTCCACTTATAGTCGCTGCCGTGCTCTCGATATTCGTGCCGAATCCCAAGAAAGCGGCCTTCAATTGAATTCTTCTGCGCGCACGGACTGAGCTTGTCTTATCTGCCGGTTAAGTTTCAAAATTGTAGCTCTAGTTAGATTAATCTTTAGTATTCGCACACGCATGATAAAAATACACAGACTGTCATATATGTAATTAAATTATTATGTGATTATTTGTTATTTTATGCATTTTAAATCAATTGTTGATTTGATTTATGCACTAATTAATTCGCTCGCATGAAACATGAGTGCGAAAAGCAGCAGACAGGGTCGGGGACGAACCGTGACGGACTTGTTGAATGTGGGAAAGGTGGGAAAATTGTAACATGCGAATCTCATTAGTGAAAATTAACTCAGACATCCTTGGCGTCTAGGCTTGTTCGCTGATGAGAGATTGAGATGGATGGCTGTCGCAGCGGATGTGCAGACAACACAGTTAATTCTCGCGCAGATCGAAGTGAGAGAAATTTAAGCTCAACGTGTGAGTTCTGTGTCCGGCCTCAATTTATTGTATGTACTCCCAGTTGGCGTCCAAATTGAAAATTGTAAAAGTTTATTGGAAAAATTCGTTCGATTGGAAATACATTGAGATGGCCCAAGCAGCTGATAGGGCTTCTCAGGCGTCAGACTTTGAGGCAGCAATCGCCGAATGCGGATTCGGATTGTTCAACGTGTTCATAATGCTCTGTTCGATTCCCTGCTTGACGGCAATGGTGTTCTCCGCCTCGGCCATCTCCTACATAATGCCCACAGCGGAATGTGATCTCAAACTGACGCTGATGGACAAGGGCCTGATGAATGCAGTAACTTATGCAGGTAGAGCAAAAGGATTCGGTGCTGTTATTGCAACTCTAATCGAACTGATAACGACGCGCAGGTATGATACTTTCGGCAATACCCTGGGGATTTGTTGCAGATACTATGGGACGTCGCTTGGTACTCATTTCCGGCGGCTGGATGGATGGCTTCTGTGTGCTGTTCGCCGCAATGAGTCAGAACTCTCGCCAACTGATGGTTTGCAAGTTCTTCGATGGACTCTTGTGGGTATGCATGCCATACGCCTCTGGCCTATCCTTATACTTTTGCCTTCGGCTCTTCGCCCCGCAGCATTTGTGGTCCGTTCGCGGTGGTCGTCAGCAATCTGGCCGAGTTTCACGGCATGAAGCACAGGCATTTCGTCATGCTCTTCGTCGGCGTGAGCATCTCGCTGGGCGCACTCATTCTGCCCATGCTTGCCTACTTTCTGCTGCCCGTGCACATCTTCTTCAATATTGGCGTATTGCATTGTGAGTGAGCTGGCTAAGGTTTTTGCTATCATTCAAAGTTTGACATGTTCATCTCTGTGCAGTTCACACTTGGCAAATCTTTCTGGCGCTCACTGCAGTGCCCAGTCTACTGAGCGGCTTCCTGTACATGTTTCTACCCGAGAGTCCCAAATTCCTCATGTCGCAGGGCAACTACAGCGAAGCGCTGAGCTCCCTGCAGCGCATCTATGCGGTTAACAAGCGCAAGAGCCGTGACTCCTATCCCGTAAGTTGATTTTAAGTGCTTGGACATGTCGCTGCTAATCACGCTCCAATCCACAGATAACTACTCTGAAGGATGCCACACCGGAGCGACCGCCGGAAGTAAGCGGTCCCATGACCTTCCAGGAGCGTTTGGCTAAGGCGAAGGTCAAGTTTGTGAAGGGTTTAAGACAGCTTAGCCCCATGTTCTCCAGCCCCTATCTGGGCTTGGCCGCGCGTGTCTACTGTCTGCACTTCTGCCAGATCATGTGGTAAATAGAATTTGGGAATTGATCTCTAGCACATTTAACGTTTTGATCTCTTTTGATCTATTCACCTTCCACAGCGTCAACTCGGTGCGTCTGTGGCTGCCGCAGATCTTCGCCACCATGCACACCTTTGAGGTGCAGGGCATCCAGGACAGAAGCATGTGCGCCATCCTCAATCATAACACAAAGCAGCGGTTCGACGAGACGACAACCCAGGAGGAATGCGACATAGTAGGTAGGCGGATCTATTGCCCAATGTTGCCAGCTCTAAAATAATGAACCCAACCATATAGCACGAACAACCTGAATCCTATGTAGATAACATAATCGTCGCATTCGTCGGCATAGTTGGCTTCATACTCTTCTTTCCGCTGATGCGAGTGCGTCGCATAGTCAATCATTTGCTCAGTGAGTGTGTCCATCTTAGTATCTTGTAACTCTGCCACAACTCTTTACCCGTTTAACAGAGATCTGTCTTTTGATTTGCACTTTTCTGGTAGGAAGTCTCTACTTTGCCGCTGATGCGGCTACCACCCTAATGATAAGCGCGGTCTACCTAACGATCATGGGCGTGTGTGCCTCCACCATAATAAGCATATCTGTCATTGTGTTTCCTACACAAATGAGGTGCGTTCTGGGTTTTTGTTTTTTGCTTTTAACATCAGATTTTTCTTTCCACTCAACTCTGCAGAACTATGATCCTGCTGCTTATCATGACCTTCGGTCGCGTGGGCTCGGTCACGGGCAACATTCTGCTGCCCTTATTCATCAAGCTGTGCTGCTGGGCGCCCTTTCTTTGGCTCGCCACTCTGATGCTGAGTAAGTTTCTATCTGCACCCATCTGGACGATCAGTAATGCCTTTTCCCCTACAGTTGCGTTTACCTTTTCGCTGTTCCTCAATGTGGACGTGCAGCAGTCGCTGAGTTAGTCTAAAGTTTTCCCAGTCGCCAGTTGGTAATCTCACACATTATAACTTACAAACATATTTTGTATTTAGTCGACTTAGTCAGTCGCGATAGGGTCTGTAACGTTCTTAATGTTTTTCACTCTACTATGGATCGATATCTATTAAAATGTATGAGAAGATCCCAAGCACTTTGATTATATTTAAGGAACTCTTTTTGACATGATGTACTATATTTTTTGATTATTAGACAACTCCTGGATTCCTAGTCTACCAGTCTTGCTAAAAAAGTACTATGCTATACGATTAATATGTATTAGAAGCTTTCGCTACTTCCTTATTATTTAAAGTCCTACAAGGTCATGCGAACTTAAGCACGTCGAGGGTAATTTCATCTCTAGTTTCCAGCTGGCTAAACACCTCCGGCTTAGTCCTGGCTCAAGCTTGGGTTTCATAAAGTTGGGCTAACCTAATGATCCGACCAGCGCGCTCGTCGACGACGAGTATTAATCAAGTCAGTTGACTGAGCTTGCGGTTAATTCAAGCTAATTACATTTTAATCACGCCAAAGGAAACGTTGATTAATTTCTATTCTCGTTTCCCCTGCTGACATACCCCCTGCTGACGTGCAACGCCCACTTCCCACATCCACGAAACGGCGACATGTTAATTATTCTTTAGCGGTCATCAATTAATTAGTGAATGCAGAAATTAAGTCGATGCGCGCGCTTCATTGGCTGCCAAAGCGATTTCTCATATCGCATATCTGGACATGGAAATGGTGTATACTAGAAATAGAGTATATGTAAAAGAATGTGTACAAAGGAAACTTTTTATCTGCAAATTGTGTCACATAAGTCAGGCAAACTGGGTGGTAACTGCTGCGCATTCCTGCTCCACTTCCATTCCCCTCGTGTCGCCAATATACCACACACGCTCTCGTCACTAGGTTTGAGCCAATAACTTTTCGCTGTCCTAATATATTCTATTTTCCTCGGAGCCCCGGCACCTCGCAATCTTATCCTTTACGCTGTCTTCGCAACAGGATGTGCGGCCGCACCCGCAATCCATTTCTCATGCTGTCAAAACAAAGTCAAGCGGTAATTGACACATGTTGACTGGTTGAAGCTCTCAAGTCCTTTGCCTGAATGACTAGGTGTGTGTGTGTGTGTGTGTGTGTGTGTGTGTGTGTTGTGTGGTTGGCGTGCTTTGCTTGTGGTGTGCTACGAAATCTAAATTTATAACATTATTATAAATAAATAGTTTTCCTTGTCAGTTTGTAAGTGACCCAGTGGAGGCAATTTATGCTGCGCTTACTTCCGTTTTAATTTCAATTGGATATTAAGAAGGTTAAGTGAATTTTAAAATTTATATAACATAAAACTACATTTTCAACGTTATTGCTTGATTACTGCAACTTAAACGCGTTTGTTATTAAACTTTCATTAAATATGGCCGCCAGCGCAGTCGATGCCAGCTGCCAGTGCTGCCAACTTTTGGCAACAAAAAAGCTATTTTTGAGCGCACCAAGCAAAAACAAAAAAACTAGTGTGGCTAAATAACTGATAAAAAAATGTTAAAACAGGTAAAATTAAAATATGTTCTGGAAATTAAACAACAAATTTTAAAATGCTCACTAAAAAATTGAATTTTAGATCAATTGAATATAAAATATTGGCAATTCCGAAAAAGCGGAAATAAGCTAATTTAACATTAATAAAATAAAGAAAACCTGCTTTCCGCATGTGTTCAATTTTTCCCGCAGTTGGCCTGCAAAAACAGCCAGATTTGACGGGAAAAAAGCGTAGCTGGCAGCACTGATACAAACACTGATCTAATCGATCAAAAAGATTATGAGCAAATATCGATTAGGTTTGCACTTGCCTGTGATCGTTTTTGTCTGCGCAACTATCGAGTGCAAGTCTGGTCACTCTAAACTAACTGCTAGAACTTTTGAATTTTTGGCTGCAACGAAACAAAACAAATCCGAAAGAGAGCGCAACTATCGATGGTAGGCTTAAATGTGCCGTCACATCAGTGCATCATTAAGTGCGTCTCCAGACTGGGCCACACATAAAATCCAAATACAACAAACGCGCATAAATTTAACATAATAAACATGTGGGAATCGCGATGAATATAAAGAAGAAAGCGCCTCGTACTCTCCTCGCACAGCTGGCAGAACCCAAATGTACGAAATATGCTTTGGAGTGGTGGGCGTTGATGAGAGTGAGGGCGTGGTAGGGCATGTAATGTAAGCCATAAACTAAACGCAGCAACGACATAAAAAACCAACGAAACAAGGATGCATATGCCACCGCATATTCCTGGCTAGTTAGCAGAGGCAGCAGCAGCGGCAGGTTGGAAAGGGAAAAGTGACGGAGCTGAGCAGGAGGAGCCGATGACACGTGTGTGTGCGGAGTACGTGCGCTTCGCTGGGAGTGTGTGTGCGAATGTAGGCGAATAGTTTGGCGCGAGGCGTGTGCAAATACGCCTAAATGGGCAGTCATAATCTGAAATGTGCAAATACATGTGTGTGGCAAGCACACGTACATACACTCCCACACACTCGCACATCCAGGCCTACTGGCGCAAGCATGTAGACTTTGGCCAACATAAATACAAGCACAAAGACAATACACACGCACACACAAAAATATACAAACAAAAAAAAACAAATACAAGCACAACGGCAAAGCAACACGCCCGCGCTACATACATACATAGGCACGTCTCACACATTTACATCGCACTGCCCACTGTCCTTGTCCATGTCCTCTGCAATGATTTACAGGTCATTCATCATATCAACACGCAGCGAGAAATTTATTTGCCGCAGCCTAAACAAAAACCGAAGGAAATAAGTGCAAAACAACAATAACAACGCCGTCGGCAAATTAGAGAGCCCAACTCGCTGGCAGGTTGTCAAAGAGAATCAGAGAATATGTAGATGCTGCATTTGCCTGTTCCCCTTTGCGTACGCTCTCTGCCACAATGTTGCTATAAATTGTTGCTGCCGCAACATGTAGCCAGCCAATTTCAAGCTCGCGTACTCTCAACAGGTTGTGTAAAAATGTTGCCCAGCCTGTGTAACTACATACGTATGTACGTATGTGCTCTGCGCGCGCGTCTGTGTGTGTGCGTTCGCCGCCTTGGCATTCGCAGGACACTTTGTATACACAAGGTAAGGCTGTTAGTCGTCGGCAGCACTCGCAGCAGCAAAGTTCACGCGTAACGGTTAAAGCAAGACTTGTAGTCTGCAGTCGTGTGTGCGTGGGCACGAGTGTGTGTGTGTGCGTGCAACTGTCTGTCAGTGTGAACGCCTGAGGCGATAACTGACAAACAAACAAAAGATTTAGGCAAGCAAAATATGCAAATAAAGTGAGAAACTTCACGAATAATTAACAATAACAAATATAATCTGTGCGTAAAATATTCAAAATTAAATTCTATTTAACTTGTGTTTTAAATTTAAACAATATTTAAATAAATGTTTACAATCATTATACCAAGTGTTTAGATTGTGTTTCAAATTAAAAAATATTTAAATAAAATAAAATTAGCATTATACCAATTGTTAAAATTCTACTTAACTTGTGTTTCAAATTAAAAAAAAATTTTTAAATAAAATAAATCAAATAATTTAACAATGGTATGATTTGTGTTTAAAATATTTAATTGTTGCTCAGCTCAATTAACGATTAAAAGTTACTTCAAAAATCACTAAAGCTTAAGAATTCTATTTTATGCCACATGCCACATGCAGCTTACGGCTGCAGCCATGCAACTTGTGGTCGCCTGAGCGAGGCATCCATAAAAGACGCACCTGCCGCAGTCGCGACGAGCACAAAAGCCAGGACCGCGAGAAGCGCGTGTAATTAAAGACCGCAAAGTGTAGTGTAATGTGCAACCGGCGTTTGCTGCAGCCCCGCTCCCGCTGCCCACACACCTTTGCTTGCCGTCGCTTACGTTGCACGGTCAGCCACAAAGAACTCTATGGAATTATCGTGCAGTAAGTTGGAGCCAACCGCACGCGCTCATTACGCATCGCTTCAGTGAACAGGCACAACAGCGCTTAACGCCCCCTCCTTACTCCCCTTTCGCCGTCCATGCACCCCTCGCATGGAAAACAACTGCAACAATCGAGAACGAAATGTCGGAAATTGTGGATACCGAGCTGCTGGTCAACTGCACCATACTTGCCGTGCGTCGCTTCGAGCTCAACAGCATTGTGAACACGACGTTGCTGAACACGCTGAATCGCACCGAGGTGGTCGGGCTGCTGTCCGGTTTCATCGAGAACAGGGATAACCTCGAGAGCATCAACGAGGCAAAGTAAGTGTGAGAGTTGCTAGCCAGGAGCCAGGATCCACCCACCGGGCATAGGTCAACCGGCTGCTCTATCATTTCAAGTATCGCATTAAATTCATCGCCTCTCGCAAGTCATCTTTAATCTGCACACAATTTACCCCAAGGCCTGCTCTGGCAGTGCACATCTTAATAGCGCACTGGGCGGGCACTAAACTAAGAGAAAGTTGCGCAAATGATAACTGCGAGTGCAGTTCTAGTTCGTCTAGTAACCGGAGTGGTCTGGGCGGTTTCATGCGGAGCCTTTTCCGTTTCGATGACAACAGCAGATTATGTCGTCGTGAAAAAGTGCAGAGAATCTGCGAATGTTTTGCAAAAACAAAAAAAAAATTGGAGAGCGTGAGATGAGCGAAGTGAGACTGCGATTGCAGCACTGAATATTTATTTTATTTAATTTTCTATTTCTCTAAATTGCAGTTCCTGCAAAGTTTCTTTAATCAGTCTTAAAAAGTCTGTTTTTAATTTAAATATTTCTCTTAATCGCAATTTCTGCTAAGTGCCTGCTATTAACAGTCTGTCACATAACAGCAAAGACTCTTTAATAACATACTGGGCAAAGCATAACAAACTGTTAATAACATGGAGGAGTCTTTGATAACAGTCGATCGAGCTGTTAGAATCAGTGCTGCCAACTTTTGACAACAAAAAAAAGCTGTTTTTGACAGGCACCACAATATAAAAGCAAAACGTAAATTTCACAAAAAAGCTAAAGAATTTGTAATAAAAAGAGTAAAAAATGTTTAATATCTTATGAAAATTAAGCAAAAATCTTGAAAATGATCGGTAAAACATGTAATTTGAGATAAATTGTATAGAAAATGTTGGCAATTCCCAAAAACGCTAAATTAATATAAATAAAATCAAGTTGGCCTACAAAACAACCAGATTTTCCGGGGAATAAACAGAGTTGGCAGCACTTGTTAGATTTAAAACAACGCATAACAGAACAACGATAACGATAGTTTTGTGTGACATTTGTCTGACATTTTCAGCTCGAACTGATGCCGAAGACTGTTAAATAAGTTAGTTAACAGTCTTCGCTAATGCCCGTTGCTTTTGCAGGCTTTAGATCTATTTAAAAACCCATGCAAAGAGCTAAATTTAAAATTCACGCGTTATTTCACTGCCTCCCACTGATAGACTTACATTATTCATAATTAATCAGCGGCAGCTTAAATATAATAAAAATCTCATTAATTAAACTTGCGGGCTCGTAAATTAAGCCTGCTGCCTGCTGAATATCAATGCGGGTTACAAGCCCCATTTGTGGCATATTTCGATTTCGCAATTGACCACAATTAATGCCCGTTATCTGTGGCAATAATTCTCGCTAACCAAGTGATACTTGTAAGTGTATGCAAATTGACAAAGATTGCGGCTTTAAAGCACAGTGAGTCAAATAGTTGACAATTACATAAAGCAATATTTGAATGCTTAACTGCTTAAATATCTGAGTAATATATGTGAGCTTGCCATTCCCTACATGCCCTTTAGTATAATCATTAGAGTAATTGTTATTGATGTCTGCAACCAGGCAACCGCAAGTCGAAGGAAATTGCAATTTCTAAAGCGTAAATTTATTTGCTCAGCTGCAGGCCACTCGATAATGATGGCCCATTAAATGAGAAATAAATAGTTCAATACGTAGCTCAGCCGAGCGCTGATTTATGTGCAGACCATTTTTTCCGATTGTTTGTTAGATTGGCATAAGATATTCGGTATAGAGAATACAGCATAATTTCGCAAGCAATGAAAGAACTTCATTTCCAGTTTGAACAGGCGATGAGTCTGCGTTTATTTTCCCTCACTCACTCTTTCTCTTACCAGGGCGAAAAAAAGTGCTTTATGGTCAACTGGTTTGTTCTGTGATTGTTTGGAAAAGCAAGAACTTGCAAACAATGCGAACTTCTATGGCAATTGAAGGTGGAATGTGCGCATTAAAGCGAAAACAAACTGTGCAGCACTTTATATGGGCATGAACATAAATTGCTTTAATAGACTGTCATTAAAACACATATTACGCCTTACTATTACTACAATACAATATATTGTGTCTAATAGTTCAATCAAAAATGGCTATGAAAGTTTTTCCATTATGCGAACAGATAAATGTGCAGAGTACAGACAACTCAACTGGTGAATACCCTGCAAGGAGAGACCACGTTCAATGAGTATGTCACCAACAGCGGAGGCTTTAGCCAACAAAGAGGCCCAGCTAGGAGGGAGTAAATATAATCCAGGGCTTTGCGAAAAACGGAAACAGAAAACGCAAATTTGCAAATTGCTTTTTAGTTGTTGCCATACAACGACAATAATGAAATCCGCAGCGAATTTTCTATTTCTATGCGACAAATCCATGACGGAACTTTGACAAATAGTTCGGGGCCAGACCAGTTAAAAGGAACAACAACAAAACAACGAGGAAAACAACAAATGTCAAGGGAAAAGTTTTGTCGCAACATGCGCAAGTTGCGCTAATCTCAGGGTTTTATTTGGGCCAGCTTTGCGTGCTTTGCTGTGGGCCAGTCGCTATGTACCAATTGGCGTTCTTTACGCGGGCACTAGTCCAGGTGTTGGTCCAGGTGTATTTCTCATGAATATGTGTGTTATTGGCCTGGCATACGTGGGCGTATGCGTACTTGCGTGTGCACCACTTGACCGTGTGTGAGCTAAGCTCATTATGAGGCCTGTGGCATGCGGCTTAGACGCAATCAACGCAAATACCTTGACCAATGTGTAGAGACATTAGCTGCACGGGTGCGACGCCCCCGTCACAGCATATCCTCTTGAACCGCTTCCAAAAGGCCTTAGTGGTTTCTGCCCTCCGGCTGATATGTCAAGTGCAGTCTAGACATAACGTGTGTTGAAACACACAGTCCTGTTGCCTGTCAAACCCGCTGAAATAATGCTTTTGGGTCTGTTTGTGTTGTGTATGGCTAGCACGATGGGATGAGTGGGAACAGTTTGGAGGACAGTCAAAGTTGAAACTGGAAATTTAAAAATTTAATCAAAGAACCGCTTGAATAAAACGATTTTAATTAAAAGAGAAGCTGCATTTCCAGGTATTTTTAACAGAGCTAAAATAAAAACTATTTGTAGATTTCCAATTATGACATAGTAGCCATTCCTGTGCAGCTCCGAAAACATTATAACTGAATAAAATATACTTAAAAAAACAGGTAATTCGTTCATGGAAAAAAATAGTTGATGTATTCCATTTAATTTTACTCTCTGTTACCTAAAAAAATATAAAACATAAAAGCAATATTTGTAGTTTTTCGAGTGGTTTTTGTTTGTAGAATTTGCTTGCCAATTCAATTATAAATCAATAAAATGTATATCAAAAAAATATATCGTTGTTTTTCCAGCTATAAAATCACTGTGTTGTGCAGCGATTGCGTGGGGCACCCTGTAAGCCAAGTACGCCAATAAATATGCAAGAAAATACTGGGATAAGCGCGGGCTAAAATTTAAATAGTGGAAATGTCTGGCTAATGTGGCGGGGAATTACGCTCATTGATTTATGTAGACCAACTTCTTGCTGTCTGGCGTTGTGCCTGAAAGCTGCAGCTAAAGAAAAATGTCTTTGGCATTTTTATGTTTATGACATTTCATACGCTTATTGATTTTGATGCGCATCGAATGACAAGAGGAAAGTATGAAGCAGAATCAGGCACAATCCAATGAACACAGTCCACATTCCTTGTCTATTGAAGGGTCCCTTGGTATTTTTATGGCCCGGCCTCGAATCCAATCACAATTTCTATGTGCGCATAAAAATAATTTAAAGTACTTCAAGCAGAACAGTGGAAAAATGGCTAAACGGAATTGTTTGGCTTAGTCCGCCTCAGACAATAACAAAAGCGTTCGACCAAGCCAAAGGCAACAGTGCGCAACTCGTTTGGCCCAAATGCCAAGCACTCGGACGATGGATGTGTGCGTGTGCGTGAGAGCCATCAGTTAGCCTGGCCAGAAGGTTGGCTCTAAAAGTAATAGCAATTATGTTGCCCAGCCCACTGGACTGGCGGGCAAACTGGACCAAACTGCTCGCTCTAAATTTGCATGTGACAAATTTTTCAATTAACTTTTCTCGTCTCTTTTTTCGATGCACATTTGCCAGCAAAATGGCCATAAAACAAATCCCCTGTTGAGTGAGCGACGGCAATTATTGTGACTAGGACACGCTTCACAAAGCGGCGCAGAAAACAAGTAGAAAGGCTGCAATTGTAGCGAAAAGTTCGATACAGACAATGGGTTGATACGTAAGTGTTCTCTGTAGGGGATAGAAACAAATATCGGATACCCACTGGTTGCCCTTATAAAAATAAATTAATTAGAAATCAATATCAGCAGAGAATTTAAATTTAAAGTAATAAGACAGATAATTCTAATGTTATGTTTGTTAATACTAGTATAGATATTTTCAACGTTGATAAACATATTCAGTTCTGTTATTTTTATCGCATTGTTCAGCTGGGCAACACGTCCGAATAGAGAATAGAGTTAGAGAGAGGGAGGAAGTTAGAGGCAGAAAGAGACGGTCGGATAAACAGTGAACTGTGACAATCTCGGGTTATAAATCTAAATTGAAATGGGCCTCATTTGCGTTGCATGTTCCGCGTACGTGCTCCACATACAAGTATGCTATATATGGACCAAACACTCACACACACACACACACACAAATAATGGTCCATTGTTTTTGCAGCTGCCTGTCGATGATAATGAGCCTGCTGTTGCGGCTGAGTGGCCATGATTTTGACAGCGAAACTGACCCTCGGCCATTAGTCAGGCATCGAGGGGCATTAAAGGATTGCGAGAGGCATTAAATAAGTCTGGGATTTGGTTAAAACAGATTGCGCGTGTTTTCCGTTGTGTGCTGATATAATGGAAAACACAATCTTTCTGCTCTTTTTTTTATTTAATGTGTCTCAGTGAATTGTTGTCAGTTTATCGATAAATCAAGAATATGCAAATATACATATAAGTGCCTGCTGAGATATGGAATATAAGCCCAATAAGCACGAAAGAAAGAATAAGAAAGAAAAGAACGAACTTTCCATTCGAGTTCAATCATTATTCTTTATTATTATCGCAAAGTTCTTCTTTCTGCGTCACGATTTTATATGTTAAATTGATTTCGTACCTGCCTCGGGCCGGGGCTTACTTAAATTTCGAGCTGTCTAATGAACAAGCTAAAGACGTGACTCTCAACATTCATAACTTGCCGCGTTTTATGAAACTTGTCCAACTTTGCCCGAGTGCATCATAGGTTACACCGAGACTTAAGTTTTCACTTGCCATTTGCAACTTTTCGGCTGCACCTTCCGCACACAGTCGTGCACAATTTCAACCGGTTCGGTTCGGCACACCACAACCCTGCTTCAAGCCAGTGGGCATAGTTGCTTCTTACGTGCCGCACTCGGCATGCATGAAGTATTCAGTGTGTAATAATGAATGAGTGGAAAAGAGAAGTAAACGGCACAAAATTGCATTTCAAATGTGCCGCAAAATTGCCAACAATTTTCCAATAGTTGACATGTTAAATATGAGAAGCCAATTCTGCCGCAACTGAAACTCAACACACTGTGCAACCGAAACCGAAGCCACAGCAATGAGCCTGCACATTTCTTGAGGAAATATTAAATTGGATAATTTCTTCTACTAAATGCTGTCAATTTGTTGCACTCGCTTTTGCCGTTATGACGCAGTGAGGGTAAATTGTTACTAATTTTCTTACTGCTTGCAATTTGCCTGCGCTCAAATGTAGGCAACATTATTTTTGCGGCGAAGCCATTTGCATATTTTACGCATGCCCTCGAAAGTAGGCAAGAATATTTGAGCTGGATGTAATTTGTGTGTTTTACTTTGGCGCTCAAAAGTAGGCAACATAATTTTAGCTGAGTGCGATACATGAGTTTTTCTTGAAGCTAAACGCTTTTAGCCATAATGTAGTGCAAAAACGTTTGTCTCGCCTCTCTTCATTTAAACTTGGCTTCCGTTCATATCGAGACCGACAATCTTGGTGCGAAATAATAAAGGAAATGGTGGCATACATTAGAGGACGCTCACTTGATTGTAGGGCCGGACAATGCTGGGCGGGACAAACACAGCGCGCTGCTCAAACGGAAATAATTAGTCGACTTTTTGCCCGGCGAGAGCTTCCGGCCAGCCACTTAAACGGGATTATTATTATTATTACAGCGATTATTTATGCCAGTTTCTGTTTGTGTTCTTGCTGTTTTAGGACTGAAAGCCCTTTTGCAGGGATTTGTATTTGAAGGAACTGCAAAGTTAAGTGGACTATTACAAAACAACAAAATTAGGTAAATCAAGCGAAATTCGCCCTAATGAGTCGAATATTAATTAAGCTCTTGCACCCTTTGCCCTACTGGGCGTCGGCTGCACCTAGGCGAGAAGTGAGAAGCGTGTATTTTGCAAATTATTTATGGCTTTCGCACATTCTGAAGAAAACAGCAATTTTCATAATTGAAAGCAGCCAAGCAGCGCAACGCGGTTGAGTGTGTGTGCGTGTGTGGATAGAGTGCAGGAGTATAGATTGCCGCCGAAAAGTAGGCTACATACAATACAGCAACACTCGAGAGCAGACAACGGCGAAGCGCTTCCGCATCCTTGGCCGCAAAATTCAAAGTTTTTCATTGGCAACTTGCCGAACGGATGCTACCCTGCAGTCGGCACAGAGGGAGAGTCTTTTGTTGGCACTGATTGTGGCACCCCTGCCGTCATTTTCTTGTTTGCTCGATTTTTCGGTCGCTTGGCAGGCGCCACAAAATACAATTATGCAAATGAGTAGCCGCTATTTTGCGAATTCAATTCGCAATGCACTCACGCATTCACACTGCTCAGCTCGTATTCATTTCTATTGGAACAATATGATAATCAAACTGCTTGTGCTGCAGTCAAGTGCCCCATAAATGCCAACCCGATGTTGCTGCCACGACGATAACGCAATTAGGCCTGGACGGAAATCCAAAACAACTCGAGCAAAGTATTTGTTCAGCGCTGAATGGACCAAAATTATTTAGCAACCCGGTTGCTGTTATCCTTGCCATGTATCTGCATTAATTGTCGGCCTTTGTTGGCCCGGCCTCGGCACTCGGCTGTGTTTGTGTTAATCGAATCGATGTTGTACTCGCCCCGCCAACTAATTGGTTGAATTACGAGCGTATATAGGTTGTCGAACATATAATTAAATGTGAAATTAATAGTTGGCGAAGTGAATCGAACTATAGAGTGGAGAGAGCGCGATACCAGTGTTTGAGTGCAAGTTAAATAAAGATTTGGTTTGCTTTAATTTAGGTGCGACTAGAAATAACACAATTTATTATTACTTTATTATGGAATTTTCTGTGAAATGTTTTTGCAAAATTATGGGGCCTGCAAAATGCACAGCAGAAAGAGAAACAGAAATAGGGTGCAATGTTGTTGCAGACAAACTTGATTTCAATTATTTCACAGACGCAGTGCCTGGAAAGCTAACTGCAAGATATTTCGTTTAAGGTTCAAGCATTTTGCAGGCAATGAAAGAACAATGGAATATCAAATTCTGAAGCGATAATTTAATATTCGCAAAGTATTAACATGTGGTAGTATGAGAGTAATTATTGCATAATTGAACTATCTAACGTACATTAAGCGCGCCACTTGAAGGTCTTCTCATAATTTATTGCTCATACGCCACGTTGCACACAGAGAGAATGAGTGGAAGTGGGGAACTGCAGTAACGAAATAATAATCAATAAACTTAGCGCTGTGCTCTTCCAGCTCGAGCTGAATACCTGAAGCCAATCAACGTAGCACACAATACACTGGACGTTTGATTTTTGCGCTTATTAATTGCGATCCAGGGAAGCTGCCCAACATATTTCTCTGCCATAAACTGACGCCTATTTCCGCTGCCAAGCGAATGCAGCTGAAATGAAATCAGTTAAAGTTCAGCATCCCATTTGCGGCATTGTTGCGATTTTTCTTTATCAGAAGTTTCCGCTTTCAATTTGTTACTTCGCTGCGCAACATTGATTTTCTATTGTCAGCTTCTACTTTTTTCTTCTTTTTTATTTCTGGGACTCGAGACTCTATTCACAAAGTTGAGAAGTAGATGACGTAGTTGTAAGTATTTACCAAAAGTCAAAACTCGTTTCGATTGAGCGCAGCAAATTGCGTTTCCCAGCGGGGTCTCAGCACAGATCGGATGAGGTTCTTCTATTGAAAATTGATTTATCGGCTTGCCTCCGAAGAGCTGAAAGCAGAAACCGAAATTCTTGATACGCAAATCCCGTGAACAACGAGCGAGTGCACTCGGACTTTGCCTGGCTTGTATGTATGAAGTTTTATGTAACCCACTGTAGTGTAAATTGATTTGTGCATAGGACGACAACGACCACGGAGAGAAAAACAAACAGAAGTGTTCAAAAGATTTCTACGTATTTATTTTTACTGTGCGATGCAATAGGATATTTGAAGTAGTTGCTGTAAATGCACATAGGACACAAATATATTTTTCAATATATCTCTCTCCCTCTCGCACTATCTAGGGACTTTCTAACCGAGTGCTTGTTTCCCTCACCGACCCGACCATACGAATTACCCTGGGAACAGAAAACGATTTGGGCCATCGTATTTGGTCTAATGATGTTTGTGGCCATTGCGGGCAACGGAATTGTGCTGTGGATTGTAACAGGTAAGTTCTTGCCTGCATCGCATTCGCTTCAAGTTGCAGCAGTATTAGAAACAAGTGTGGGAGCGGGGGCATCGCGCATACGCCGTGTATGCTGAGCGCAAGGACGAGCCAGGACATTGACAGGCACACAGACAGGCAGGCAACCAATATCCGGAGCCAATGCTTTTGTCTCTGCTGACACGTTTCACGTTTTGACCATTTGCTTGTTTCTCTCCTTCTCTCCTATTCGTCTTATGTTTCTGAATCGACGTTGGGCCGCAGGACATCGCAGCATGCGCACAGTCACGAATTATTTCCTGTTGAACCTGAGCATCGCTGACCTGCTGATGTCCTCGTTGAACTGTGTCTTCAACTTTATATTCATGCTGAATTCGGATTGGCCATTTGGTTCGATTTATTGCACCATCAATAATTTCGTGGCCAACGTAACGGTTTCGACATCGGTCTTCACACTGGTCGCCATCTCCTTCGACAGGTGAGTTCGATTCGTTTGAATTCTTGCGGCGTAGCCTACCAATTTATCCGCCTCGCCATTCACATTCTACGTCTCTACATCCTTGCAGATACATAGCCATTGTGCATCCGCTAAAGCGTCGCACGTCACGCCGCAAGGTGCGCTTCATCCTGGTGCTCATCTGGGCTCTCAGCTGCGTCCTCTCCGCGCCGTGTCTGCTCTACTCGAGCATCATGACAAAGCAGTAAGTAAATTGCCTGAATAAAATATGCATTCATTCTCCAGTTATATATGATCCTAGTTTAAAGCTGCAAGATCATGCTTTATCCTTAAGCTGGGCACACTTGAAGTTGCTATCGATACACGATTGCGCTTTAAGCTCTCTTACTACGTTTATGCTAGCGTGATTCGTAAATTTATCAATGCGTGAAATTAATTATCCTCAGTTAATGTGCGTACAACGAATTCACGCATTTCGATTATCAGTCTGGCAGCACTGTTTGTAGTCAACTATTTATAAATAGACTATAGACTATAGCTAACATAAGATCAGGAATTTCTAATACCTTTGCGTTTTTTTTAGGCCTGTAAATGATTGATTTTGGTTTTTCGATATTTGTTTACATTTAACGCGTTGCCACAAAATTCAACCAATATTTCACTCAGTTCGTTTAGCTTCATATTAAAAATGCGTGGATATGCGAATTCACGCATTTGTGTTTATGCACACACTTTTCTGAAGAATTCGTGAAAGCATTTCACGCATTGAAATACTAGCCTTGCTTAAAACGTTATCGATAAATCGTTTTGCGATCGTGTGCAGTGCTACCAATTTCGCTTTTTTCCCGTCAAATCTGGCTGTTCTTAAAGGCCAACTGCGGGAAAATTTTGAGAATTGCAGAAAGCGGGAATTCTGGATTTAATTTAGCTTTTTCCCGCTTTTTTTTTTGGAATTTCCAATATTTTCTATACATTTTACCTCAAATTACAAAATTACAAATTCAATTTTTTTTAGCGATAATTTTCATATTTGTTGCTTAATTTTCATTATAATTGTAGCTTTTCTTTACGTTTTTTATTGCAAATTCTTTAGCTTTTTTTTCGTTTTTTGTGAAATTTTTGTTTGGCTTTTTTATTGATTGGCGACCGTCAAAAACTGCGACCGTCGGCAGCACTCGTGTGTCTCGTTGATATAAATATTAAACTTCTTAAACTTAACTGCGCATTTACTGCAGCCCTTTAAGAGTTTTCAATTATTACGTGTGCCAAGGACTCGATCCAGGTCGAGATTAGTCGAACGACTTCTGTGAGCTTAACCACATCCAGACTGAAAACGATTTAAATGCGTCGCGCTGACGAAGCCGGACCCAGACCCAGTCAAACCTGCCGCAATCAATAGATGGGGTTGTCTGTTTGTGAAGGAGACAGGCGACCGCAGTGCGTCGAGCGTCGAGGGGCGCGTGACGTGGGTTACGGTTGGAGCAGTTATTACCTGTCTGCCAGTTGCATTGTTAATGGGCTCCACGACAAATTGTCGGAAATGGGGAGGCATCTCTTTTAAGTGCTTGTGCCACGACGCATAAAATGTGCCATAATTTTGTAAATTAGGTTTTCAATTTGCCATCAAACAGGCATAAATAAATTTCACGATAAGGAGTTGAGGTCGAGACGCGTTGAACAAAAAAAGGGAAGGCAAACCCGTCTGGACAAGTTTCTGGCGGGGCGTGAAAATGTTAAGCGGCACTTTTGGGTTCGCTATACTTTCGGTAATTAAATGATTATGATTTGATATTAATGCGATGATGATGATGATGAAAGTATAAAATTCAACCATGTGGAAAAAGGAAAATGAGTCACAATTTTGCTTACAGCTATTACAACGGAAAATCACGCACAGTTTGCTTTATGATGTGGCCCGACGGAAGATACCCCACATCCATGACAGATTATGTGTAAGTATTTCCCTTCTAGTCTCCGTCAAGTGGCTAATTCCGCGCCAATTCCATCAGCTACAACCTAACAATATTGATACTGACCTACGGCATTCCCATGATCGTCATGCTCATCTGCTACACCCTAATGGGTCGCGTCCTTTGGGGCAGTCGCTCCATTGGCGAGAACACGGATCGACAAATGGAATCGATGAAATCGAAGCGCAAAGTAGTTCGCATGTTCATTGCGATTGTCTCCATCTTTGCCATCTGCTGGCTGCCCTATCATCTGTTCTTCATCTACGCCTACCACAACAATCAGGTGGCGTCTACCAAGTACGTGCAGCACATGTATCTGGGCTTCTATTGGCTGGCCATGTCCAATGCAATGGTTAATCCCATAATATACTACTGGATGAACAAGAGGTAAGATACGTCGGGCAAGCCAAGGTGCGGTTTTCTCCATCTAATCCACAACCATTCCGCAGGTTTCGCATGTATTTCCAGAGGATCATTTGCTGCTGCTGTCTTGGATTGACGCGCTATCGCTTCGACTCGCCCAGAAGCAGGCAGGCAAATAAAAATAGTTCAAATAGGAATACCAGAGGTAAGTTGCGGGTAGCTTAGATTCTAAATGCATTTCTATGTATCTGTATCTATTTATATTACTGTGCAGCTGAGACGAAAAGCCAGTGGAAACGCAGCACCATGGAAACACAAATCCAGCAGGCACCTGTCTCGTCGTCGCGCGAGCGTCAGGCCACGGTGCAGGGTCTCAGCCAAACCGCCGTCGAGTGCATTGTGGAGCGACCGACAGACGACAATAGTTCGCCCATCTGTCTGTCCATCAACAATAGTCTGGGCGAGCGGCAGCGTGTAAAAATCAAATACATCTCGTGCGACGAGGACAACAATCCCATTGAACATGACAACGACACCAGCAGTCCCGGCTTGGCTCCGTCTCCGGGTCACGGTCACGGTGTCGGTCACGGTCACAGTCACAGTATCAATCAAAGACACGGGCGTAATCGCAGTCAAAGCGTGCGGGCGATTGAGCAACTGTGATGGGATCAAGAAGTAGAAGTAATAGCAAAAGAAAGCGGGGGCTATCAAATCCAAGTTCGTCCAGTGGTTTCGCTTTAAGAGAGCCAATCAAAGGGAATATGAGGAATTAATAATAGAAGGGAATAAGGCATTCCAATGTGTAAATACAATATACGAATTTGAGGTTGTCGGGCGCGCACAAAGCAAAGCCAATACGAAGAGATTAGAGTTTTTCGAATTTTATTAGAGTGTAGGGTGTGTGCGGTGCGACAACTAAGCGAGTATTCGATGCACAACCCAAGGCACCCCTTACCCACTTTACCCTCTTGTAGTAATAAGTATCATCGCAGAGCTGTAAGTTTTAACTGTTGTAAATTGCTAATTAACGTGATTGTTAACTAATTGTTAACTAATAATCTCCCGCGAGCTGGTCGCTGCACTCGACTGCTTGTGTAATCTGATTAAAACACGCGAGAATTCCATAGCAATTTCGATGGATTCCCCACTCCATTCGCTTTGCATAATTGCGTTGCATTTTCCATTTTCCAAGTGAGAAAATTATGCAATCGAATGCAAAACTCGACCATTTTAGCCTGATAAACATGGCATGTAAATTGTATTGTTCTTGTGCATTTATGCAGGATATATGTATGTTAAAGTTTCCCCCTCCCACACACACACTCACAAACATCCACACACAAACACACACACCTATACATGTGAGTATGTAATTGTGCAAGTGTAAATAAATTGTAAAGAAAAAAATTATGTGCAAATTTAACTGAAGCGGTTTCTTTTTAATTTTTACAGACTCTCTCAATTTCTCTCCAGATGTTATGTTAATTTTATGCAATGTTAACTCACATGTGATTAACAGTATTTAAATAAGAAAGCGATACACAGCTATCGATATCATTCAGTGCGCGCTGACAGCGGGGCAATGCTGCCAGTACTTTCAAATCTGGCTGTTTTTGATGACCAACTGCGGGAAAAATTAAAGCTGGAACTCTGGATTTTATCTTAATATTAAGTAAGCTTTTTCCTAAAGCATTTTCAATAACAAGCGAAAAAAGCAGCTAAAATTATAACATTTTAAAATGAAAATTAAGCAACAAATTTGAAAATTATCGCTAAAAAATTTAATTTGAGATAAATTGTATATACTATATATTAGCAATTCCAAATAAAGTGGAAAAAAGCTACATTAATATAAATTAAATCCAGAATTTCCGCAATTCTCAAATGTTCCCCTTTAAAAACAGCCAGATTTGACGCGAATTTGGATTTGGATTTGGCAGCACTGGACTTGATAGATTCTCTTATGGATATAGTGATTCTACCTATTGACCTGCTACAAACGTCAGGCAATAGGTGAGTCGTTATCCGCTAGTATTCGGGTAACTTTATGCCTTTTTAAACTTTAACAATTTTTTGCTTACTTGAGACGTATCAAGCAATTCAATTTGTGATTCAGTAAATGTTGTTGGCCCTTTCAATTCAACTTGAACCGAACGAAGTTCACGAACTGCGTTGGGTTAAAGGTCGCGCTGGCCGCAATGAATGCAAATGGGTTTGGCGTTGGTTCGTCATTGTCAAAAGTACCAAAAGCTGAGAATACTTTGCCCTACTCTGAAGTGCACTGTAAACGAGTGGATGCGAAGATGCGCATTAAGAGATTTGCTGGCCCCGGTCAAGATGCTCGCCATGTACAAATGTCAACAGAATATTCGCAATTCATTCAATATCAGCAACAGCACTGTCTGTCTGTATGCCTGTCCGTCTGTCTGTCTGTTCATTGCAATCGCATTAAGAAGTCAACGAAAATCCAAAAGCTAATGGAAGCTGTAAAGCAGTCTGTGAAACCGAAACTAATGGACTAGGTGGGCTGCATTTGAATAATCAAACAATTCGCAAGGCGGTTCATGTAGCCAGAGTTTGAGTCGAAAAATTTCCCATTTTCACACAGTTTTCAGCGTGTTTTCCTTGCCGCGGCGGCGCTATTAATGCGCGTTGCGCACAAATTGCGTGTTGTGTTAACTTGGCGATAAACCCTATTTACTGTTAGCTCTTCGCCATTTGCTGTTTGCTGGCGCTGTTTTTGTAGCCTACAACACATTTAGCGTAATAGGATTTTATGGGTTTTCGCAGAGTGCATGAGCGAGAGGGAGAGAGCGGGAGCGGGAGCGGGAGCGCGAGAGTAAGCGAGAGACAGTATCATTGAAATGCCATTTAATGGAATGAAAGCATAAAATAACAATTTGCATAATAAGATGATTTTCGGTTGGCGGTTTCTATTGCGATGTCACCGTATCGAGTTCTTACCCAGCCCTAAGCCTCCCTATTGCTTCTCTCTTTCTATCCCTCTAGATTTTTTCTCTGTTTCACTACAGGTCATTGCCATGACATCGAAAGCCTGCGAAATTCAGTTGAATAGAATTCCTTATGTGTGTGCTCAGCCGCTATCACATGATATCGTATAGGAGAAGTACTCCGAACCATGTTGCCAGCAGCAACAGACATCCTCTTGACAGCTAGCTTTTCTCCCATACCATCTCTCCCATCTCGCCCGCCCGCTGCTTTTCCCCGAATTCATTTGCCGGCATACATTAAATGGCAATCAATTCCCAAATGGTATGCACAACATATGTTTCGCTGCGTATCTGCGTGTGTGTGTGTGTTTTGTCTGAGCAGAAAAGTTTCGAATCCAGCTAACGCGCAACAGTTGCCCAACTAATTGGACGGTCTCGAAAACTGCCAGGATTTTATTAACCCATAAATATTCACTGTAATTCCTGAAAGCGACGATTGAAAGTGCCTAAGTTCCTTAGAAATAAACCCTGTTTAGTTGTGCAGGGATTCATGCGCTGAAGCTAATGAACATCTCTATACCAAGTAATAAATACATTTATTTATATAGTTAGCCAAACTAAACACAACCATTTTCTAAGTACGATCCATAAATATTTTGATTTTAAACAGCATCAAATAAGCTAGAATAATAGCGTCTGCGTCCCTTCTACCAAAAGGGTCAAAAATGGACTTACTAACTTTGTGCCAAGGTATGTTGCAGGCATAAGGAGACGTGGCAGACCCCACAGGATTACTAGCCGAGTCAATTGAGCCAGGTCTGCCTGTCCCTCTTTTCTTTGTGTGAACGCGCTGTTCTCAGCTGTTATAAAAACTTAAGACACCAAATTTACCGTAGAGGTTCCTGTATAATATAAGCAGGTTAAGTTTATTATAAAGTTCAGATGCCACGCCCACTGCCGTCGCAAATTAGTAAGTTGCAATTATTTAGCAAAATACTGAAGTCTTAACTTCTGCTTCGGTATATAATATGAACCTATTCTATTGTTTTTATTTTTATTTTATTTTTGCATAAATGTGGAATTGGTTTTTGCAGCTTCTACAGAAATATTTTTGTTGTGAATCATATGCAAAGTTTTCAATTATGATAATAAATGATTCTTTATTTCTATTAATATGCAGACATACATCGTTTATAACGCTTTTGGGGTTCAATTGTTTGATGAAGGTCAGCAGTGTAATGGAATATTTACACTCGAGAAAGAAAGCATGTGTGAATGTAATTCCATAAATAGTCGGCCGAAATTATGATTTCTCTCTCTTTTTCTCTATTTGTAATACGCTGCAAATGTCATGTCACTGTCAAATGCAAAAGTAATCCCGAAATGTGAAAATGTATTTTGCCCAGAATTTCTTGTATCAAATTCACATTTGCAGACATTTTTTGCACTATTTTTGGGTACAAACAAGTTTCAGGGAATATCAAATAAAATACACACACCCACACGACGCAAAGTGGACAGTCTGACAAGGCACGAGAACGGAAAGCATCGGGAAACGATGGATAAATGTAATTGGGATGCCAACTGATTCTAATTGGAATATGCTCATGTGCGGCAAATTGACAGACATTGAAGAGGGACGCAACATGAATTTGCAGTTGCATTAATACCGATTAAGCGGGATTCGTAAACATTTAAGGCACAAATTTCTTAATGGTTCAAAATTTTAATTTATCATTTAATTTATTTTTTGTGTGCATATCATTTTATTTAAAATGAATTGATTAAAATTAAAATAAAACTGTTAACTGATTCAACTTTCGATAACTGAAGTTATCGATCAGCTTCGATACGTAACAAAACGATTTGAGAGTGTAGTCGCATTTGCTGTCAACGCATTAACGTTATAATAGTGTTTGTCACAGTATTCGGCTTCGACCAAATGTTTTCCGATTTTCAAAATTAAATTCTACTTCAAAATGCAGCCTGAAGAGTCTGGCAGCACCAGAGGAACTATTCTAGGCCTCCCCCAACATTTTGAAGATTATTTTCTGGACGAAATTCAACATGGCGAAGTTCTGATCACCGAGGGTAACTTCGAGGGCGGCATAGATCAACTGGTTAAAACGATTGTGGAATGCAACGATCCGGACAAGCTGTACAGACATATACAGGCAACGATGCCCGACGAGGTATCCCTGAAGGTTGCTGAAAAGCTCATCATTTACAACAAGACCATGCAGGAGGCAAAAACCAAAGCGAATAGCCCCTCACAAGGATTGGCGGCAAGCAATGGCAGCCCCAAGGAGTCGAGTGATGACACAACTTTCGATACAACATGAAGTAGCGTGTGTTTATTTATTAAATTGTAATATCCGCTTTCATTGAATAAAGTACAAATTCTCAACAATTTCAAATGTTTTTACGTAAAGTTCATTGAAGTCATTGTTACAAAAATACAAGTCTATAATTTTTAAAAAGAGACTCGGCAGGCTTGGAGTTTGTTTGCTAACACAGTAACTCATATCAGGTTTTGGTGTAAGTTCGTCAATTTAACGTTTAGGGAAACACTATTTAATTTTTCCCGAACACAGACATTTCCCAAACACGTGTTAAAAATTTTTTTCAAAATGATTGGAATAATAAACAGAAAGTCCTTTGGCATTTTGGCCGGTTTGGCTAGCGCCGTCTTTGTCGGATATTGCGTATACTTTGACAGTAAGCGGCGCAACGATCCGGACTTTAAAAAGAATCTGTTTGAGAAACGTCGTCGTAGTCGCAAGTCCGAGGAGGCCGACGATGAATTTCCAAATTTAAAGGATCACAAGTCAATTGAACGGTATTTCATGCAGGAAATCCATCGTGGTGAGATGCTCATCACCGAAGGTAACTTCGAGGGCGGTGCCGATCATTTGATGAACGCAATCGTTGTCTGCAACAAGCCGGCCAAGCTGCTGAGCGTTTTGCAGACAACGCTTCCCTTGGAGGTGTTCTCGCTGCTTGTCGTTAGACTGAACAACTATAACACGGCAATGGAGCGGGCGCAGAACATGTCGGAGGCGCTTCCTCATCCGTTGGTCAGAGACGATGGCAGTGTTGAGTAAAAAGAGATTCGCGATATTGCGTCACTTTACTTCGGAGACAGCAGCAGATTCGCACAATTCAGTTAATAATTTACTAAATTTATAATGGTTTCTTTTTCAAGTTTATGAATATGTCTTTAAGATGTTTAAGTCAGCTTATCATCAAGGTCGATTTTGTAAATTCGGAAATTCGTAGCATACTTTTCGGCACAATCTACACAGCGAAGCCGGTCCTGTTGCTGTGTTTATGTCTAAGTGTATGTGTGTGTGTGTGTGACTGTATTGCCTGGCAGGCAAACAATTTTATTGGAATATACAAAATGTAAAAACTTTTCCGCGATAATTGCTGTTGTATTTGTTTGGTTGTGTTTGTCTAACGGTTGCTGCGTTGTTGCTGGCGCGAATGATAAACGTGGAAAATATGCTGCAGGCGTACTTGTTTCTATTTAAGCTCGCTTCTCCAGCCCACATAATACTGCCCATTTCTGCCACAAAGTATCAGCAAAGTTTGAAATTAATGACTTTAATTATAATGTCGGACACATCAATCGCCAGCGCCATCGCCATCGCTTCCGTTTCCCGTTTATCTTGTTGCTGGGCCCACACAGTTCACAGTTCAATGTCTGCCCTTGTAAATACGATAATTTAAGCTTTATAGCTTCTCTTAGATTTAAAATGTAATCTACGTAGTGGCAAAGATGTAACATGGAGAGCGGGTTTTGCGATTTGCCTTGGCAACGTCTAACTAATTTCTGTAGAAAGAGAAACATCTGTCTTATGCACATAATCTTGGCATTATGCAAAGGCAGATTAAGCAGCTTAAGATGCAAGTGGAAGTGCGTAGTATATATTAGTTTGATTGTCTAAAGGGCAAAGGCAAAGAGCTTTCTATCCCGTTTCCTTCCTAACGACACTCGGAAGTTGCTCGTCAAACTCCAAATGAGTTGGCACCTCAAATGTTTGCCCAGATACTTGTACAATTAAAAGACAATTTCGAGCACACACACACACGTGCAGTGTGTAGGTTCACAGCATGTCGGGGTTCACAGGTTCCATTTGCATTGTCTGCTGCCCAGTAGCCTTTCTGTATCAGTTAACTCGCTCGAGCTGAACGCGGAGGCAGGCAGATGCTTGGCCTGACACTTTCCGGTTGCCTGAGAAACGTCTCGCACTTGACAGGCAAATAGACTGGGGAGCTCCGGAAGCTGCCTGTGGCTTTAAATTGCCACTTGCCTGGCACTGGGGAGCGGGAATGCTGAATGGAATCTTTGTTCCAGCTCATACTACGTTTATGCAAACTCTGTGTCCGACTGTGGCTGTGTCTTAAACATGAACCGTTTGGCGCGCTGTCATGTTGCCCATTAGGGGCAACATGTGGCGAATATTGACCTCGTGCATTCCGCCAGTGCCATGGTCAGGGCCAGCTTGACGAAGGCCACTCGTGACGGCTGGGAATGCCGGTTCGAACTGCGCAAAGGTCGTTAATCTAAATAAAGTTCGGATAAGTATTTGTTGGCATGCCTTTTGCTCAGGGGTTTTTGGCTAGAAGATGCCGCTGCAGAGATTACTTTGATTTGTGTGCGGTTTTCCGATTGACTGCCCTCGATTTGGCTTGGCCAGATTTTTCGAGTATTTTCACGCGTTTCTGCCAGTGGATTAAAACGTATGGCGGTTATCTGGCTCTTGTCTGGTCTCGTCTCGTCTGGAATTTCATTTGTTGCACGGCTACCCGTGCACGTCCACAGTGCACGCCAGCTTAATTATATAATGCGACCTTTGTTCGCCCCATTGTCCTGCAATTACGCGAGGCGGGCGAGCTGCAGTCGACAGCCTGGCGGAAGAGGGAGAGTGTGGGTAGGTAGGCGTCAGTCTCGACGCCGCTTTGTTGTCAGACTAATTTCGAAAATAGGGTCAAGAGGGAGAGGAGCGGAGAGTGCCATTATAATGTTCGCAATCTGCAGAGTCGCCTCCGAAAAAGAACGCAGAGCAGAGCACGAAAATTATCTAATTTAATGAAAAATTATTTGATATCCTTGTTGTCCTGACAGCCAAGACTCGCTGCCATGTCGCAGCCAGCAACAGCAGCAGCAGCAGCATCGGGAGCAGCAGCTGGTTGCCAGCGTATATATAATAGAGCCGCATACTATATACTAATTAGACATCTGACAGTCGACGCCCTGCTCCCGAACGGGCAATCTAACTTAGTTAGTCCTGATAAGGTCATTAGGGAACCTGAATGCCTAATGTCCTGCGATCGGTTAGGGAACGTACTGTCAGCGGCATATGGCTTATGTAGCATTAACATTTAAATGGATTCAAACGAGCATTGTTATTGCTGTGTTGCCAACATCCCACAATGACGACATTCGTGCCTGAGTTTTTCGACTCTATCGATTTACCCTGCTTTATTTATGCAAAAAAAAATAAAATAAAAACCAAACGAAACAACGGAGTAAATTAAATTAAAACTCTGCCCAAAGCGATCAGCAAATGCGCAGGGACATATGTGTGTTTTCGGGCCACTTGCCAGCAATATCAACAACCGTTTCACCTCCCTCGCGAATTGCATGTCCAGTCGAATAAACAGAAAATGCAATAAACAATCACGAAAAAAAATGCTTGGGAAAGGCAAAAAATAGTTTGCTCTTTTGGCACTTGGCTTTACGCAACTTTTTTTGGGCCTTCGTCGCGACGGAACTCACAGGGGAAGGCACTACCCCAACTCTGACAATATATATTCCATACGCCGACATTTCTTTCTGCACGCCGGTGTCTGTGTGGGTTGGTTTGTATGTGTGCTCTGTGTGTGTGTTAAGGCAAGTTTTGGTTCATATTTTTTGCAGTTTTTCGCACGTTTCACAATTTGTACCCTCCGCTGTTTTGAATTACATTTTTTATGTTTACGTCGTGTGAAGTGAAAAGTCAGTGAAACTGCGAAAAACCGACATAGGTTTTCATATGTCCCCAGTGACCCTTTGTGAAGCGGATAAAAGTGAAAAAGAGCGCAATAACCCAAATTTAGCGCCATAGCAACCTGTGAGAATCTCTTTACGTGGACGAAACGGAAATACACAGAGAAGGAGCGTGTCTACAAGATGAAACCTTATTGCGAAAATATTCCATTCAAAAATATATAAATAGAAATATTTAATTCAGTTTTTGCTGAGCTGCTTCTCAGTTTCGTTCGCATTAGATTATAAACAGTGCCAGCTTGCTGTAAAGGCAGCATCTTGCTATGAGGAAGCAGTCCTTGGTCCTAATATCTATGTATATATTACAGCGTTGAGTTAAAGAGAAGAGAGAAAGTGGTGGATAGCAGCATGCTGGAATTAAGTTGCAGCTACTGCAGTATGACATAAAGTGAATTTAACCAATTTTAATATTCTGTTTGAGCTGATTATTATATAATATATATTATTATATTATATTATATTATATTATTAATAGATATAATCACTCGATAAACGCAGTCAATTTGTATGCGTATTTGCTGCAATTGTTCACATTCTTTCCCATTTCGAGCAGAGTTAAATCCTCAGTCTGTCGACGCCGTTTGCTTCATAAAGAACAGATTACAGCTTAGCAAGTTGTATGACTTCAATTTTCACTGAGCCCAGCCAGTTGTAAGTGCATGCGGCACACAGACACATACACACATTCAAAAGGGGTGTGTGTAGTTGAATATCAACAGCTCGAAGGAGTACAAGTAACAAAAGCTACAGTCGAGCGTACCAGTCGATAAGATACCTTACGCTCAATTCTTTAAAATCTTTTCAACTTTTGTTTGGGTGCAATATCTATATTTACTTTGTGGCATTTGCCACGCCTCCTTCTGCCTGTTACATGCATTTACACAAAGTGAATATACCCTGCTATAACGTATAAGGGAAACTGCAGCCGCTGCATACGATAGTCTGCAAAGTTTTGCAATCAACGGCACTTTTCGACTTAGTTTGTGTGTTCTGTCTGCTGCTGCTGCTTGACTGTTCCCCTCACTCTCTTCTGCGACTCTGAAATTGTGTGCATGCCAAGAACGTCCTCTGGGGAACGCATATCCTCTGTCACAAAGCCCGCAGAAGCAGCATATTGTGTGGCAAAGTTTTCATAGCTGCTGCGACAGCTGCAGCCGAGCAGTTTCCAGTTGATTTTTAAGACGATGACGAGCACATCAAGTGTAAAAAGAGAAGTGCATTGCATACGCACTGTAAACAGCGGACAATAACAAGATTTAAGGCACAAGTTTATTGCAAGCTCGAGATCGACTTTAATTGCTGCAGCCGAAAAGTATGCAACAAAATTTTACGCACTGTAGGCAACTAACTCTTACGCTATGTTAATGTTATGTTAACTCAATTTGGCCAAAAACCTTTAAATAACAGATGTTGCAGAGCCCCCTCCCTCGATTTATGGAATTTGCAGCTCGGTATAGGTTTTTCCGCTTATTCTCTTTCCTAACACGATTGTTTGGGATATTTTGATTCTTTCATATTTGCTAATCATTTCGTCTTTGCTCACATGCCTTGCTTTGCAGCGTTGCCTATTTTCAATAGCTTGCCCGTATGTCAATTTGGGCAATTCGCTTGATTTTTGATTTTGGCTGCCCTTCTCATGACTTGGCACTTGCAATTTGCTAGGCAGAATGCGCATTCAAGGCACTTTTAGTACATAAAGGTATTATAGTCGGCGAATTACTGGCCCCCTTTTGATCTTTTGCACTTCTCATGCAAGGCAATGCTGAGGCAAAGCCGAGTGAACGATCAGGAGCCCAGCAGAAAAGGGAAGTTCCTCTACGTTCTAGCGCTGAACGAAGCAGAAGTACCAAGCAAAGCAAAGCTAGGCAATTCAAGGCCAACTGAAACAGCGCGGAAGCAGAAGATCGAGTGCGTAGCAGAAAGACTCACAACAAGCAAATTGAATGAATTGCGCGAGCGGGATCGCAATAGAATATCCCATCCTGCGTCTCGCATAAGGAACAGCGCCAAAAATCGTTCTGTTATTACGATGACAGCGACGCCGCACCTGCGGCCAAGTGGCTGCCCCAACTAGTGCAAGAAAAAGAATGAGAAGAAAAAAAGCAAAGAGAATGATGATAGCTAGCGGGGCGCCAAAGATTAATGGCATGCGAGCCACAACCGAAGCCAGAGGCAGAACCAGCTCGTGGCACGTTCCTGAGGTTTTATTTTATTTTGTCTGCCCAGTTCTCAGCCACAAGCGGCTGCTGCGCGGGTAGTCCGATGTGGTCCAGGCAGCTGGCGTTGGTCAAAGGCTATAAAGAACTCGCAGTGCACAAAGGCAATCGATAGGTTGCTCTATGGAAAACAGATTTATTTTTAGACCAATAAATATGAAAGTGTTATTATATTACACTATGCTGCGTTTATTGATTCTATTCAGGATCGCTGGCAAAGTGGCTGACATGAGTTCTCATCTATCTTGCCAAGTCAATTATCGCCCGGTCTATCGCGGTCTAGTGTTCTACTTATTCACACACTTGTCACATCTATTTAACGCACATTCGAGTCAGTCAAGTATGAAAATCAGATCTATGAGAAATGCAAAACATTTATAGGGAGGGGTAAAAAAACACAATCATTTCTGTGTCAGAAGTTTAATCAAAATACAAACGCGTTTGTTTTCCAATTTGCATGTGAAAAAGTTTCAAGGCCGTCGATGGTCTTTATGTCTTTCCCTCGCTCTTTCTCTAAGTCTATTATCTGCTATGTCTGTGCCACGCCCATATTAGGCACTTTTACATATGGCAGCCGCCCTCGCTTACAGTTCATTGGGCGTGCACAAGAAAAAACACTGCAAATAGACACAGAAGTATTCGAACAATAATAATAATAATAATAATAAATACCGGCAGTGAGTGGAAGGCAGCTTGGATATCCCATGAATAAATTTAAAATGTAAATAAATAAGCAGCCAAAGACAAATTCTAAATATCATAAACAAGATAACAAACAGTAATGTAATATGATAGGCACATCTGAAGCCAGTCGGCAATATCCGTCTGTGATTTTTCACCCGCTGCCGCGACTCGTAAATATTTATGAACTGTCAATTGGCCATGTCCGTAGTAGGTATTTGCAAATGGTCTATACCGGGCGCCTGCAAGTCTTCGGCATATTAAAATTTATTCGTGAAACGCTTCACTTAAATTTTACGATCCAAATTAAAATAAACGACAGCTGTTAAAGCCACTCGAGGAACCATGGCCACACTCGATTCGCCTAGACATAAATTTCAACTAGGCTGGCGAACAAACATTTTTGTTGCTCGAAACAGGCAGCCGACAAGTCGACAGCATGTGATTTATTATTATTCTATATATTTAACTAATATTAGCTGCAATAATTAAAGTACTGATTGAATTCCATTGCTCTTGTTTGTCTCGCTTTCTTAGCTGATGAAAGTGGCAATGAAAATGAATCATTGTTAGGCGAAAATTAAATTCGATTCTGAGCGATTGTTGCCGCATCAACGCCTGCAACCTAATTTGGCCTGAACTAATTTGGCCAGCGAAACTTTTGACTTTTGGTCTTAACTCTTGACTAGAACGTTGAATGTTTACAATATGCTCGGTGAGGAAAGCTTTAAGAGAACACAGTGCAAGAGGGAACGAGTCTGAGGTATATAACAATTTTAATTAAGGACATGCAGCAGTTCGCATAGTCTGCATTGTCGTCTTTATTATTCATATATCTCTGACGGGTCTGTCTACCTGTACATGTCGAATGGACGACACCAACCCCAACCCCCGCATCCGAGAATATTATTATGAAATATTGGACAGCATGGAAGTAACACACGTGAGTGTGCGGATATTAAAACAGGCCTGACATTCGGCCATTGCGCGTTGCTAGCTGCCACATGGCGTATACGTAATGCGGCTCGAACAAGACAAGCGGGGCAAGCGAAAAAAGCCTGAAAAAAATACGAATATACACATATATTCTCTGATTCATTTGCGGTTGATTTTCCTTCAGTTCAGTCGTTTATTTTACGCTCTACCACCTCCCTCCCTCCCACTGTGCCCCTCTCGTCCAGCAGATTTATGGTCCGCACATAATGCTGATTTAATATTTATTACGACAATTGCTACAACGCAGTGCGCAATGGCAACTTTTTTAATACCTCCCCGGCAGCCGAATTTCTACATCTGCGAAATAAACTTTGCTTATTTAGTTAATTTTCTGTTTTTTTTTTTGTTTTTGGCTGCTTCTGTTGTTATTTTTATATCTTCACTGGGATTTGGCTGGAAAACTGAATTTTTATTTGCAGCTTACAAGTTTTTATGGCTCATACGATGCGATTGCCATTGCTGGAAAGTTGCTCGTAAATCTGAAAGGACATTAATTGAAAGGACACGGCTTGAGTGTGGAGTGCAGTTGGGTGGGGAGGGGGGTGGGGTAGAGGTTAGCGCTGAACTAATCCCAGTGGAAGCCACACTATCCGTAGCTATCTGCTGAATGCATCGCGCCACTCTCTCTAGTAACTCTCTGTGAGTTTGTTGTTCGTCTCGTTAAGGAAATCCTTCAGCTTGCGATGACAAAAGCAATAGACAAGCAGAGCAAATGCCGAGTAGAGTGAGTATTGCCTGATTATATCGCAACTGATTGAAATTGTTGTCTGAGCAGCTTGGAAACAGCTTCCCCTGCTCTGCGGCTAGCATGTTGACCAGCAGATTGTCGCAATGGAATTCAAATAATCAGTAGAATTAAATTGAATGTTTACAGCATATCAAAACATATTCACAACACACGCTAAACATCATAAACTCATAGACTCCTGCTCGCCCCAAAAAAGTATGCTATATTTTCATCTATCTCTATCTGCGCATCTAGAACGCTTTTCGGCCACTTTCAGCCAATAAGATATGTTTCGAGCTAGCTTTTATCAAAAATAGATTGCCAACGCTTCGACCTTGTCTGCTCTGTTATGTGTGAAAGTCGAAAAAGAAATTGCACACCAAATGCAATATGAAATATTCCGCTAAGCACTTACGAGTGCTCGACATCGTCTGCGCGTCTTTATTCGCATATTTGTGCCTCGAGGTCATACGAGCTATTTTAAATAGCAACTGCCAGGCGAGGCCTGTTTATGCTGACATGGATGTAACCCTGCGGGCTGTTGTGGTCGGATTTAGCCTGGGGAACTAGTTGTATTTATATAAATTAAGGCAGCTCAGCCCAGGCAGCTGGCCACAGACTGACCAGTCAAAAACTGTTTCCATTTTGTGTACTTTTTATCTGCAAACTTTTGGCACACACAGAGAATGCTTTGGCGGCACGCTGCACGCTAACATGGTAGCACGGCACGCGGTACGCGGTACAGAGTACAGGCTGCTACACGCCGCTGGGGAAGCTCAACTTTAGGTTCGGTCAAACTTTATTAATGGCAATGCCAGTGGGGGCAAACGACGGTCTCCGGCTGGGAGTGCTAATGTTGTAGTTTAGTGTTTACTCCGTGTAAACCATGTCGTTATGTTCAGCTCAGAGAGCAACTTATGCCATTACCCATGCTCTTTAGGCAGCCAGCCTTAACCGAGCCGCAGCTGAGGCTTACCAGCGCATAATTAGACATGAAATCTTTGCACTGCTCGTTTTAGGCAGGTGCACCTGTAGCTCAGCTCCTGTCTCCGACTACCGACTTGACCTCCAGCTCTATGCAAATTGATGCGGCAAACGTGACAGTAGCCCGATTGCGTGTGTGAATTTTCTACTGTACAAGTATATACATCTGTTTTAGTTGTCAAACGAGATTGGGTCACGTTCCATGAAATTGCGTGTGACTAACTGGCAAAGCTGTTGGCTGGAGCAGCTACTAAGCCGAGACTAATGATAGCACGGCATGGTCTTTATAAAGTGCCAACCTATTGACAACTATTTCCAGCCTATTACCCGTCGCTTGCGGTGCAACTTGTTAATGAATTAATAAGTAGCAAGTGGCAATAAGTAGCAACTTCGGCTAACTAAGAGTTTATTTAACATTGTGATTTTAATTGAAGAAACACGCGAAGGTTTATTGGGAATTCTTTCTATAAATCGTTTGCATTCACTACGCTTCGACTCACTCTCCTGGGTCACTCTTAAAAGTTCCGAAAACTTAATGAACGCTATTGTTCATCTCTCTCTCAATGCTCTGCCTAGTTATTGCATGCCGTTCCGAGCTTTCCGACCCTAATAAGAAATCTCTTACATCATGTTTGCCCAGACTACTTGGGGTTTCGCGCAAGTCTCGCTTTCCTTCGCTTCTTTTAGCACTGCGCCTATTGGGGACGCCATTTTGTTGTCGTTGACCTTGGAGAAGTATGTACTCCATACTTCACACTCGTTGTACATTTTAATAATGGTTCAAAGTTTACAACTATGCCTCAGCGAAACGGGCGGCCCTATCAATAAAGGGCACAACCTTGAAATTATTAAAAATATATATATATATATATATTTGTTCTTGGCGGTGTCGGGGCGGCTGGCTGTCAAGGAAGCCACATTGAGGCCATTAAATTGCTTGTAAAGTCGACATAATTTAATTTGCGAACATATACGCATTCGGGTTATGCATTTTATGATGCCTTTAACTCCTTACTCCACCAAAAACCACCCTTTCCCCTGTCGATTCAAACATAAATTAAATAATAAAGCATTTAAAATGCTTCACACAGTAACCCAACCGGGGCAAGTCCCTTTCAGCAAGCCGCCCTCCTTCGCTCTCCCATTCCAATGCCAACTCAACTCGCATGAGACTCTACCTCAAGTCGAACGACAAAAGGCTAAAGATGTTTGACACGCAATTTGCGCAATTCCGCTCCGCCTCTTTTGGCACTCCCCCTTCTGCTGACAGTAATTTAAATGCTCCGCCCGTGCAGTCATAAACTTTATTTGACAAATTGCGAGCTTAGCAGAGGCCGTAGCTGAAACTGGAGTCGGAGTTCCATCAGATTCATCAGAATCAAACGAGAACGAGCGATGACTGTAAGTCGTATCAAACTTAAAGTGAACTGGCAAGGTGTATCGACTTGGATATACCCGGTAGCAGTAAAAAGAAGAGTTCAAATTATTTTTAAATAAGCATTTTAATATGATAATCAAGTATAAATACCTTAAAGTGGCAGCTAGACAATTCGCAATAAAAAACATTTAAGGTAGTGGAGTGCAAGAACTCCACATGATTATTGTTAGATATGCTTAGCCATAGTATACCCCGTTTGGCCAATCACCATCTCGAGGGGTATAATCACACATTAATGCAACCAGACACGTTTCGACAGTCGCCTACCCATCCACAATATTTAGCTGAGCTGAAGGCCTTTCCTTTTATTTCTTTGCCACATAAGCGGCTTAATTGCACGCCTTTTGATGGCGGCTGCCTCGTAAAACGAACGATATGAATCGGACTCATGTCGTTCATCAAATGAAATTCATCCTGCGCAGAGTCTCACATGTCTGCTCTATCCTACGCGCCGCAGTTGGGCGTGGCTAGGCGTATCTTGGGGGTAGAAAGTAAAACGTTCTGAAATTTTATAATCGACAGTAATTGAATCGTTCTCGCAGTGCGTTGCGGTCGGTTGCGTCGCCAGCTGCAAGTTCAATTGCAGACCAAGCATTTCACTCGATTGTGGTTTGCAAGATTTCAGGGGAAATTACAAGCTGGCATATACCTCGCAAGCCCAATGCGGCATATTGTACATATTGTAAATAGAGAAGGTAGCAATTAAAACTGTCTAGAATAGTTGAGTAAAACCATAACATACTGAAGAGGTTTAGTACTGCGTATACGCAATTTTTGTACGAGAATAGTTGAAGAAAACCTTATTTGTTTTAATGCAGTTACAGATTATATAGATGTATATTACGTATACGTAATATGCAAGAAAAGTTAGAGAAACACATATTTAATGTATTCAGTTATATATAAAATAAATATATATTACGTATACGAAACTTTAATGCGCGAAAAGTTGAGGAAAATCGTCTTAACCTAAGTTACATATTAACTATACATATATTACGTATACGTATTTGCTGTAATCATTCCCTGGCACGGCACTGTACAGTACGAAAAACAAAGTTCAAGGTTCCCAAGGTGTGTAGTATTAAATCAATGTCAAACAAATCTCCAGATAGTCTGCAAACTTTGCCATAAACCTTTCAGTACAATTTCCAGGCGTACAGGGTATTCTGGAGAATATAAAGAAGGCAGACCGAGTCAGATCAAGCCAGACAGCTTTAACCGCAATTGGAACGTGCCAAGATTTGTTCTACTGATAGAAATTTGTCACGCACTCGGAATGCGTCCCCCGAGGTGTTTGCCGCAAATTGATTATCAACTCGAACAGAAATAGAAATGTATGATGTTTATAGAAATTAAATCAAGCTCGCCTGCAAGCGCATGTTTTATACAGAAAGCAAAGAAAGTGGTACAAATATTTATCAGTCTTATGGTTTAAATTAAAATTACGCTCACAATATTACTGTGCCTTAAATTCCACAAGTTTCACATTCCTTGGACCTTCCTCGCTTTGGAATTTTCCTTCTTATGCGTTTAGCTTAATCGATCAAATGGAAAATTTACAAGCAATTAAGAAAAATGGGCACAGATTGCGGGTTTTCATTAAAAAGGAGTTAAAACAAAATTGCAACCCTTCCGTGCTCTACGCACAGCAAACAGTTTTTTTCCCTTTGTTTTTTTATACGGAAAATGAGGCATGATAAACAGTCATAACAACAACAGCAAAAAAAGTTGGGAAAAGCTGTGCACACCGTGGAAGAGAGGGGGGGGTTATGGATGTAAAGAATTAAATTGCTTGAGGCTTTGTTGATTTTTCTCACTCGCCGTCGCGGCAACAGAGTGCATATTTAATACACAAGTTGATTTAAGGAGTTAACTTCATGTTTAGCTTAACCTGTTGCAATAACGAGCAAAATCAAACAAGGAAGAAGTATTGAATTACGCCAAACCAAACCTAAAAAACCCTTGAAGGAAAACTAATATCTACATAAATATTTCAATGAGTTTATATATGTATAACAATGTGCACATACTTAGACACGCTGTCACTTGTCTTATTAAAAAATTCAAGGGACTAAAATTAACAAAGGACACCTGCTATTTTTGTTAAATTGCAGGCTTTAAAACTAAAAGGATGTTCTTCCGCAACCAACTCTCTCTCCTTCTTTCTCTCTGTGTCTGCCTGCAAAAGCCTTTCAATTTTAATTAGCCAAGAGAAAGAAATGCCACAATGCAGATGGGACAAGGATGCGATGAAAGCAACAAACAGTGTAATAAAATGTCATTCGACAGAGAAAAACAATTAACTTCGTGCAAAATAAAGATTAAACCAATTACATCAATTCTTCTCAAACGAGACGAGGTGCCCCTTATCTAATGTTCTCTTTTGTGCTCTTATCTAATTGTCTCTTTAACCCAAGCTTTAAAACTGAAACATATTTTCATTTTTATTTATTTTATGAATATTAAAGCTGCTCAAAAATGAACTGAAAATCTTGTTTAACCATTTATCGACAACTTTCCAAATCAACTGTAACTTTTAAATTTTTAAATGAATTAAAGCCCTAGAATCGAGAGCACACAGCAATACATTGTTCCTCCCTCTTATCATCTATCACTCACTAACATTTTTCTGCTTATATTATTGCATTGCATATTTGGTCCACTTGCAGCCCTAGTTCGCCCCACTGTGCAAACTGCACTCTTACCGCACTTGAAAACGGACTGTTACCAGGCAACCGAAAACAACAGAAACACTGGCAGCGGCAACTTGGAAATAGAAACGAATTTATTTCGGGCCTAGACGAAACATTTGTGCACTTAACAGATCGACCTTTACTGCACAGCAGCTTCCCAAAACTCAGATCGATATCTGCGACTCAGAGATAAATTGATGAGACGAGCAAATGGACTGCCAAATGGGACAAATAACAAAGAAAGAGAGAGAGAGAGAGAGAGAGCGTCCATTTTCCTTCTTTAATTTTCACTTCAATGCGAAGCATTTATCGACGTAAGGGTAATGTGCTGCGAGAAATAAACGAAAGATAAACGACCGGCGAGTCGGAGTGCCGCACTCTCCGCAGTGTGTGGGATGCGGGCGATGTGTTTACCAGGTTTTGTTTCGTTTGGTTGACTAGAAACCGCAGTGCCAGTGTTAGGGTTCACATGGCCTAAGCCAGTTCGGGCTAATTAAGGCTTCAGTTGGTAAAGTTGTTTTCCAAAAAATTCTTGAAAAAACATCAAAAACGAAATCGAAAATGTATTGGCATGAAGTCAAGCAGTCAAAGACTTTATCAAGTGCTCAACTTAATTCAGCTCAACTCGAGTTCTCGAGTGCGTATTAAATAACTTGATAGGTTGACGAGACGAAAGCCCTTGAAAAATCGCACAAAAAGATATCTGGCCAAACAGGCGTATACGTGTTAAAGACAACTCGACAAGCAAACATCTCGTAGGCGAAAAAGTTGAGAAATTCTCAGAGTATTCTTGTGGAGCACACCTCACGACTAAGGCGTCTGCAGGGAATCAATATACCTGCGAGATGTCTCAAATATCTTGACAATTAAATTATATTTGACGCTTTTTGACGACAACAACAACACAACAGACAGGAAAAACAACACTAACTTGGCTTCGTTATCTTTTTATTAGAACTACAACAACAAGAATAGGCCAGGGAAAAGCAAGAACAACAGGAGCACAAAATCTGCGATTGACGTCAATCGCAGCATTGAAATGTAAATTATAAGCATGTTTAGTCGGCTTTGATGTATTTTTAGATCCCATTAGCGATGCTAGCGAATTGCGTGTTTGTGAAATGGAGACTTGTCTATTTAAGTTGCGAAACTCTATATCGCCTTTGCTTGTAGTATAAAATGTCGACAAAAATCAAATAGAAATACCAAAAGCAAAATTCCCAGCAAAAATGCCAAAGGCAAAACGCAATATAAAAATCTCTAAAATCTGTGTTTATATTGGGCCAATTAGTTTGTATTGCATATTTCATTTTTCTCTGGAGCTTCGACCTTTGCAAGGCTCAGGTATTTCCGTTCAAATCGGTTTCAACATTTCTAGGAACTCAACCCAAATCCTGATTTGCATAAGGAAATATGCATGGGAATAATACGCGGAAATCGAATCTTTTTGTATTAACCGCAACCGCTGCACCTCGATGAAGCAGACTTATACATATACCTAAATATATTGCACATGGTACATAAATAAATGCCATATCATTTGGCTGCAGTTTCCGCAGTTTGCGTTCGCATAAATTAGCATAAACAGTAGGGAGTAACTGGAGCAACAACTTGACGCGCAATTTGCATAAGTTCGGGCGGAAACGATGTAAAATACGACGCATATTTATGCACTTTGTATACATATTGTAGCGCAGTTTTTGGCGCTGGCCAGCAGCGTGTCGAGTATGATTTAATTAGAAGGAGAAATAGCTCTTACTCCCTCTCTCTCTCTCGCTCTTGTACGCTGCGAGCCTAGCGAGAATTCCTAATTGAGATTCTACAGGAGCTTGCAGCGTTTGCACAGTTAGTTAAACAGGCAAGCTAGGGAAGGGGCTAGAGTAATTCCTATTTGTTTAATGCCCCACGTCGATTTGACAGCATAGCACAGTCACGCCTTCCCTGTCGCTTTCGCTTTTATGGCCTGCACGTCGCAATGGCAAATAGAATAGCAAAAATTCTTCACATCGCGTTTACCGTTTGGTGTTCGCCTTCTTCGAATGTTCGCAATTGCGCAGCGGCAACGCGTCGGCAGCATGCCCACCCCGAAATCAAAGCCCCAATTTTATCAGGCAGCTGTCCCGCCTACACAACGGCGTCCGCACGCAGTGCAAATGTTTAATCTGAGGGAAAAAAAATTAACGAACTCTGCGCGCGAATGGGGCAGATGATTAAAGAAGCAGCTGACAAGAATTCCGCTTCCGTATTTACTTAAAGAGTTCAAGGCGCGCTGGCAAATGAATGCTTTTATTTTATTTTGCAGCACACGCATCATGTTTCAAGCGTGAGTCGAGGCGACAACGCTGCGTATACGTCACACGCACAGTAAATCATACACTGGCATGATAAATGGCTCCCGCGAGAGTCTTGCGCAAAAGTGCTGCTCGTTCTGATTGTCTTTCAGGCAATTGCAGTGTGTCCCCTTTGTGTGACCCACATGTGGCCCATGGAGAAGTCGGACAAGAGAAGAGAAGGATGTAAAAGCAATGAAATCGAGAAAGCCAAAACAATTAGGATACTCGAAAAGAGTCCAAAGCTGTGGTAACTGAGCATGCTCTTCACAGTGTCTGCAACTACTGCAATCGCCATTGATGTTGATTACAGCGTTTATCGTTATTGTAAATTGCAATTGATTTGCTGCAGCAGAGCTTAAGTCGCGTTTATCCTTATCGTCAGCAAGTTGTCATTTAAACGTTTTAAAACCACATTTAAAACCACGACAACTCATAAATAAATAATGTACACAGTGACGGTGCTTGAGATCAAATTGACTGGAAAAAGGTGAACGACAGTGCCAAAGTGGCTGTGCAAATGTTTGGACAGTGGTCAGGCTTGTTTATTTACTTGATTTGTGTAATATTTTATGCCCAACTCCCGGGCATACACTTGTGCAGCACCTTGTGCTTCCCTTTCCGCTGCTGTCTGGCCGCTTGAGCCCTAACCAGTGGCACGTGCTCATTAGGTATTTCGTCCTCCCTCCCGACCGCCGCGCTGCGAGTTGCGAGTTGCGTGTGGCGTGTTGCCTTCTTCGCAAGTTTACTCAGCAAGCCGGATAAGTTTGATTTTGTCATGGTAATTGCATTGTTCTATTGTTCTGTTTGTTAAGCGTTTGCTTTTTGTTTTCATTAAATGTGAATTTCGAGTGCGTAAGCTTCATTACGCCAGTCTCGCGGTGGGCGCAAACAAAAACGTAGCATACTTTTTCGGGCCTTTGAAAAATCAAATTTAATTTTGGTAAAATTGGCAGCGCAAGTCTCTAAGTGGACAGCGCGCTTGCGCTTAATTTTTGTTTATTATATATATAAATACAGTATTGCATATTTAACACATATACGAAAATATCATATATATATAATTTTGAATATAATATTTAATATTTTATACTACACTTGCCTGTTGTAATGGCCTTTGTCTACTATTAAGAACATATAATGCGCTTTACTGATTTTAAACATCTTCAGCATTTACATTTATAGCAATGCACACTCTATTTATTTAAGTCTCAATCGAACTAAAAAATAAATTAAATTAAATCTCACGAATTGATGTACATATACTTATGCAAATCATTTGCTTGCATTGCAGAAACATTATACGAGCTCAGTAAATATGCACGTATACTGTTCTTACGGAAAATAAACTGACGTTATAAATTATTCATTTATTATTATTTTGATTGTCAACTCAACTGGCACGTCACCTGGCTGCACACGCAACTGACACTGCCAGGCGAGGACGCCTTTTTTGCAGCATTTTGCACTTTCTGTGTATCTTAAATATTAGAAAACGATGCCACTTTACCAACGGTAAACAGTAGAGGCAAGCGTGGAGGGGCATGCATGCTGGTTTAACCTTCAGCAGGTGCTGTGTTCAGTTAAACAAGTTCGGGTCGAAGTTCGAACCAATTAAGGAACGGAGCAGCGGGAAACGGAAAGCAAGAGAGGCAAAAGTAATGAAGCAAATTTATGCGTTGTCCGGCTACGGCAGCGGCGCCTTTATCGGGTCGTCGCATCGGGACACAAAGGACACAGTGCAGTGGGCGGCAGCAGCAGCTGCAGCCGAGCGCGTAAAATGTTTAACAAGCGCAAAATGTTTGTGCACAAACAAAGCGATGGCAAGATAACAAATGATTTGGGCGCCGGTTCTGTGCCGCCGTCCTCCTCGCTTTCGTCGCGTTTGCCAAACTTGGGCGATTTCTTTCAGTTGCCTAGACTCGAGACTTTGCAGAATATATTTAATTAAATTTAAAAACAGCTGTGGGTTGTTTGCAGCATAGGCCGCCGTCGTTTGATTAACTCTGACATTGCCGGGCCTGAACTGAGTCTGACAACTTGATAATATTTCGCTGGAAGCCGCATGCGACATGTGGCGGTATTTGATGAAACATAAAAAAACAGGAAAAAACACAAAGTACAAAGTGCGCAGCAACAACATGAGCGAATGGCACTGACAGCTGTGAACGGAGCTGTCTCTGAGCCCCATTAAACGAGTCGCTGCACAAGGGCAAAGTACGCATTGCGCATACGTCATGTGGTGCGGCTAGTCTAGGGAAAACTCTGCGTATACGTTATTTTAATACCGCCTAATGCAAGTGCCGTGACCAGCAGCCCTGGTGGCCAAATCAAATATACATCGTATCTGCCTCTATCTGTCGCTCTTTCTCTCTGTCGAGCACTTCTTCAGTCGACGTCAACTAATCTGATCAACTGATTCAAAGACATGTCCAGCCAGCAGGAGGAGCTCCTCGCCCCGCCGGATTGTCCCCCACCCACTGGCATAACAAATATCTGACAAATTGATATGCACGAATGCCTTCGAGAGAATTCACTTCAATTTCCTAGACACAACTTGAGTGCAGCCTCCGCCACGTCGTATCGAACTGAAAGCGAAATGAATGAATGCAGCTGTGAATAATTGAATATTGTGAATCGATACCTTCATCAATGCATCGTGCGGCTTGGGCTTAGCGCTATCTTTGCATAAAGAAACGCACACTCAAGCGTTCTAAGCAGCGGCTCTCATACACTAATTTTCCCATACATTTTCCGGAAAATTCATGTGTGCGTACAAACTCGTTCATCATTGGTAATTATGAGCCTCGAATCGTAGCAATTACCAACACTTTTGGCCACAGCGAGGCTTAAATAAATGAAATATGTGTGCAGGCATGCGTGTGGCCTGCACACAATATCAACAGTCCGCTCTCCACCCCCCTCCCTCCCATCACGTAGTCACCCTTTCCCTAGACATGTACAAAAGCAGTTCATAGATTACGTTTGTTTTTTTTTTTTTTGAATGTGTTGAAAGGAGACGCCGACCTTCAGTCGACCCTTTTCCCCAGTAATCTTTGTGTGCCACTTGCTTGGCAATTCATTGGGCATCATCCAAAAAGCAAGGGACTTCAACTAAATACTGCATACTGCTGGCCGATCTGCAAATGTCAACGAGGTCATTAGCCAAAAGCGAAGCCATCGACGACGTCGACGCACGCACCACATGAAGAGGGTCGACTGGCTGTCGCTCTGCTACAATCTCAGCTCGACAACAATGCTTAATTAAATCCCACAAGTTTCCCATGCTCTCTCTCTTGCACTTTCGCTCTCTCTGCCTGTCAAATTAATGCTCCACATTGGCTTTGCGCCAGTTGCCCCAACAGAAAGAAACTAATTTCCCTGCGCATTACCAGTTCCGTTTGGGAAATCCGGTTGGGGATTCTTAATTAGATATTTGCTGCCAAATATCGTAGTTGCCCCAGCTGCCTCAACTTGTTGCACATCATGTGCGGACTTAGCAGCCTGTTCGCTTGTTAACCTCGTATTCAGTTGTTTCATCGCGTATTATGCTGCAATGCAAACTGAGTAAAGCATATTATATAGTGCGAATTAGGACAATTTCCCATATCTAGAGCATGAACAGCATGCTCGTTAGAAATTCAATATTGTTTTGTAAATATAGCATATTACTATGTAAATTTTCAGCGTTGATACCCCGACGGTTCGGCACATGGCAGACAAGGCATCTTATGACTTATAACAAGCATGTGGTTGGGCTGAGCCGCACAGGATGCGGCCGATGCGGTGTGCATAGATAAATAAAGCTTGCCAAATTCGCTGCTCGTTGTAGATACTCAGATACTCACTGAAATATTCAGATACTCGGCTACAGATACCTGCGTGTGGCCCACATGCAGTGCCGGCACCCGCTGCGTGGACTTTATCGATTCTACGTGCTGCGTAAATTTGGCACTTCTCCTCGGAGACGTCGATCCTGGCGTGCGGGATGAGTGCGAGTCAACATCATTTTCATTTCACTTTTACGCAAATTTGCCAGCTTCATTTAACTGAATTGCAGCATTTTTCATTTGGATAACGTGCTGGCAGGACTATTGAGGAGGCTGCTGCTCCTCTATGGGAACAGACATGCCATACCTGCCGGCAGAAGACAATCAAGTTGAGTTTGATAAAGTCGAGTTGGCTCTACTTTATTTTTTTCTTCTTATAAAGGCTATGCTTACTTACCTGGCAATGAGGCGGCTTGGATACCTTTTGAATTGCTTGAAACTGTTGCTTATCGCATCCGCGTCAGAGAGAGATTTGCTGCATGTCTCAGTGCTTCGTGGAGTTTTGTGATTACACCTCCTTAGTACCCTCGCTCTTGGCACATGCTACAGCCCAGCCGTTGTTCCCCGTGTCAAGAGCGAAAATGAGATACTTAGCCGGCAGCTGGGTTTTTCATTTCTCGCACTCACTTATGTTGCCTAACCACAAGCGTTGGTTTTAAGCCAACAAATTCATTTGTCAGACAAGCAACTGTCGGCTCTCTGCCTTCGATTCTTTCTCTCCCTTTCTTCTTTTTCTCTCTCTCTCTCTGAGCTCTGAGCCTTAACTACAGCTGATCAAGCTCATTAATCACAAATGACTCAGCCGGCAACCATGTCAGGCTGTCAAAGTACTTAGCGCATCCAGCTTGCACTTAGCCAGCTTACAGACTGCAAGCACAGATCAGACAGAGTTCATATTTACCTTGAGCGTGCTGGCCATAAAGCGTGACCAGGAATCTGAATAAACGCTAAACTGCTAAGCGCATCAATTTGGCAGAGCAAACATATAATCGTTAAAGTTTTAATTGCGTTGGCCAAATATTCAAATTGGGCGTAACTAGGCTAAGCACTTGTAGTACAGCATGAGTAGCCACAATCCGAGTACGTGCATCTTTTGTGACGGCAGTGGGGTGCCCTAGTTGGGGGGAGAGGGACGAGAAACGTAGCTGGTTGGTGAGTGTAGACTAGCCTAAGCCGGCTACTCAGACAGGCGACTGCAGAGATTTTATTGCCCAACACTATGCAGTGTTGTTAAAGAAAGTATTCGTACTTTCCTAGTTATAACTACAGAGTATTTCACAGTGATTTGAGTGTAAAACAAATTTCCATACTCTTTGCGAGCGTAAAGAAAAGATTTCATTGCTTTCAATTTCAAATAATTGAGGCAAAAGATTATAGAGATTTTATTGACCAACACAATGCAGTATTGTAAAATAAAAGTATTAATTTTCGCCTAGTAATAGTACAGAATATTTTCAAGCTCTATTCGAGCCTAAACAGAGAGCGAGAGATTTAATTCCCAACCCAAGTATTAGTTTTAGACCTGAAGTATAGAGTATCGCACAGTCGATTGTACTTGTAATCGCGTACCAGATTATTCAACTGTCTGCCAAACTGTCTTTACGAGCCGAATCCGGCGACATCTGTTGCAACTTGTAGCGCAAGTGGCTCGTCGACAGGACAAGCAAACTGTGAATGATTCATTCGATTCGTTTGTCGTGCAAATTGCTGATGATTTTTCTCAATCAGACTGTGAATGCGCTGTCTCTTTGTTTTTATACTAACATGTCAGCGAATACAGAGGAAATTAATTTCATGTCTCGACTCATTCAACATTCAATCATGTGTGTGTGTGAGTCTTGTGTCTGTCTGCTGCCATAATTGTGACACTTTATGGAATACATAAAATGCTTTCGCTTTCTTCGCGGCCTTGCTCTGTCTGGGCCCCTAGCTTCCCGACGTTCTCTTCCATAAGCAGGTGACAAAGTCAGATGCAAAGCAGACAGACGATGTAGCCTAATGATTAATTGGAATTCGAAAAAGGTCAAAAATCTGAAATCACGAATCGCTCGAGCTCAGTCGTGTCACGCAATCACGTTATCAACACACACAAACAGCGATTGATACTGAAAAGCTAGATAAGCACAAGCACGAAGGGTGCACGATGAGAGCCAAGAGAAAATAAATAAATGAATTACGCATTTATTGTTGTTCGGACCAGGGCTGCAAGCTAGGTGAAGCGGAATCTTTGGGAATCAGAATCAGAATCGGAATCCGAAATCAGAGGTTCAGCTATAAAAATTAAACCTAATGCGTAACATCTATAAAGTAAGCAGATAGTTATAAGATTTCAGAATAATTTGTGTGAGTCATAAATTCTATAAGCTATTAAAGCTTAATGTGAATGTTGTAATAGAAACTTTTTTAAATTTATTATTTCAAGATTAATAGCTTATTTACAATTATTTTTATATTTTATATTTTCCAGGGTTTCGAACCATGCCTTAACAATTCTTATCAGCGACTGGGGCTATGGAACATCAGCTAACGCGGATCATTGTTTTGGGAAACCCGCTCTGAGCAAGATCGAAATGCTGCGCTACGTATTGATCGGCCTGCTAATGGCATCCCATGTCTTGGGTCAGTACCAGAAGCGATAAGTATTTTTATACAGTTTCGAACTTAACTTGCATTCGATGTGATTTTGTTGCTTGGACCTCGATTCTCTATCAACGCGATGCCCCTCATTCGACACTAACAACAAACGAGTAAAGACACCCAGAACTATTCATACCTATTCATACCCGTATTCATTGCAGCTGAGTGGTTCAAATGCGACGACGGTAAATCGGAATTTAATAGATTAGCCTCGAACCATCCTGGTTGGGTGCTACGAAGTAAACTATGTGACGGAGCCAAGAACTGCGACGACGCCAGCGATGAGGCGTTACACAACTGCAAAGTGCACTACACGCTTACCCAAGAGATGGAGCATTTATTCTTTTGCGCCAGTGGATCCGTACTAAAACTTGAGCAACATTGCAATGGTATAGAAGAATGCCTGGACGGATCCGATGAGTTGGGGTGCAATCAACTGAATCTGGACGATTTTCGCGGCAATTGCAGGTAAGTGGAATGGAACTTAGACCTCATCGTATGGGTACATGATTCTTATCTCATACCTAATTATAGCGAATCGCAGGTGAAATGCAAATTCGATGGCTCGTGCATTCCCAGAAACGTGACCTGCGACAATAAGTACGACTGCCATGATGGCTGGGATGAGTCACTGAAGTTATGTTACAGAAACTGCGGCTCGGGTCAGTTTCAGTGCGGCAACGGGGCTTGCATTAACGGTAGCTTGGTGTGCGACCATAAATACGATTGTCTCGATGGTGCCGATGAATTACCAAATGTCTGTGAAAATGAAGCCAATTACATTTCAATGGAATTGCGCAACTGCAACTTGGAAGGGAAACCTCTAATGAAGTTCCACGAAGATACCAAAAATTTCGTCGCCAAGGGCGTCAAATTCGTTTTACCCAACATGCCAGCGCGTATTAATTGCGGAAGTTGGTTAAAAAGTATCGGTCAGGAATGGAACGTATGTCGAGTCAACGGAACATGGGCCTTTCCAATAACCAAGTGCCAAGGTAAAAATGGTTTTTATTGAAGATGATCTTGGGCTTGGAACCCTTTCGAAAACGTTTACTTCTAACTTCACTTTAACTAGCTGAGAATATGTACATTTTCAGACTTATATGTAAGTCAATAAACATGCAGAACACAAAACATTTTGCATTACTCTGCGTATACGTAATTATACCCGCAATTCATCAATTAATATAAATTAAATAATTTAATATTGTAAATTACACAATCTGCGGCAAATTGAATCCAGAATTTCGGTGTGAATATAGTTCTGGAATCTGGAATCGTTATGAATCCAATTGTACTCTGCATAAGCTGGAGGCAAATGCGCATGTCTCAGCGAAACGGCGCGTGTTAGGTGCGCTGATTAAAGCCTAAAGAGTTGCAGTGGAACAGGTGCCAGCTTGGACCTGGCTCAATTGCAACCTTCAACATCACTTTGCTTAATTCTTTGAATCCAATATGCCAATGCCAACGATTTCACAAGCCGAGTCCGACAGTCTGTCTAATACCGGAATGAAATGTAGCTTAATAAACTCGCGGGCAAATGAAAAACATTTTGTTTTCGGTTTGTGCCACGCCTCTTTAACGCCTTCTTTTGGGTCTGTCGCTGGACAAAAACAAACAAAGCACTTGCTGACGTAGCCGGGTTCGCAGACTACTCAACGGGTCGAATCTGCGTTTCCATTTCCTTTTCCGTGGTAAATACTTTCTGTGCCAGGATTAAGCGGCGAAAACTTGTTCGATGGGACTGGTCGAGCCGTTTCGGTCGAGTTTTTATCAACACATTTCTAGTTGAATACACAAAACGCAAATTCAAGTATAAATATAGCCGGCGGGCAGGCAGGCTGGAAGGAATATATACATATATAGTATGTTTGTGTCTGTATAAATGCTGGTTTCATCGTATCCTTTTTGTGTGCTTTGGGCCGTGTCCCTTCTTGGCAAGTTATGTTAATTTGATAAATTCCATTTGAGAGTTGTTTATAATTCGCTTAGAAAGGGACGAGCTCCATACTTCCTGCTTGTATTCCTACTATGTGAAAGTTTCATTCTTATAAATCGTTTCCGCCTTGTATGACATCGAATACAATCGAGGCGACCAATTGGATCGACGAGAAATAGAAGTACGCTATAAAATTGGCCGACAAAACGTATTCACGCGACTTGATGTTTGTGAGGCGTCGGTTACGAATGAGTGTGCCGGCAAAGAGCATCAGTAGGCAATTGTAGGTGAGCGAAATAATATCGACTACAATGAATAGATGCATACGTGATCGGACAAAGATAACAATGCTGGACAACATGTAGCTGAGGGCGTAGATGAATGTTAAGGTCATCGTGAGATGATAGCCGGGCAGCTGTTCCACTGGCAAATATAGAGATAACGTGTGTATAATGAAATTGATAATCGATGCTAGAATAACGGACAGAGCGGCATTGCGGCTAGTTAGATAATACCAGACAAATGATACCATCGTGTCCATCGTTACGCACTGAACGGCAACAAAGGCCATTGTCCAGTTAACGGGAAACTTATTATACAGCTCCGCATACACAATGAGGAACCAGCAAACCAATATAATCAAATCCCACATGAAGCCGGGTACTAGAATATTCGGGTATTCTTTACTTTTGAATGCCTGATAGGCAATCAATTGTATCAGTCCGATTACGATGAAGAGGCTGGCTGTGGCATGCACCTTTCGTATTCGTCCAGCTTCGTACCTTAAATAACGCCGGGACGGGGATGCACTCAGTTCAAAGGTTGCCATTTTCCAACTCTGGTCAACCTAAGTAGTTGGGTCTGTTGTATATGTGAGATACTGATTATGAGCTTATTATACTATTGAAACAGACATTTGAAGCAAATACACAGAGAGATGCAAAAGTCCAGTAAATTTTCGATTTATTCTCTTTAAAACAAATGACATTGGTTCCACAGTGCAGCTGTCGATTTTCGCACACTAATAAATTTTAAAACAGTTGCTCCCCTCTTAGATTTGTCCCCTTAGCCCCAAACACAAAAGCCCTCGACTCACCTTCTCTCGCCACACTAAAGTGTCTGGATGAATTTTAATTGATTTTCGCGCCGAAAAAGCGAACACATGCTGAAACGTCAACAGGCAGACAGGCAGAAGCAAGATGTCAATAAGGCAAGAAATTAGCTAACACCTGAAGTCAGAAATTAAATAAACATGAGAGAGCAAAAAGGCGCGAAATGGCCTCGAGGCATCAGCGAATGAATGACGGCGAAATTAAATGATTTGCAAGAGGCTGGCTTGAACCAATAAAACAAACAAGTCGGAAAGGCTACAGTCAAGCGTACTCGACTGTTATATACCCGCGACAACTGTTCGGAAAAACACGTGACAAATGTGAACAATGCGTTCTTGCTTTTTATTTCTTTCCGTCTCTAATTTGTTCTGCCTATGCTTTTATTACTTTGCAGTTATAGCTTAGCAGAGGGCTTTAAATTATGCATGTGTGAAAGAGATTCCTATGCATACAATACATCTCAACATATCTAATCAGATTTGTTGTTTGTTTTCTGTATTGCTGTTCAATGTCTCTTTCGATTCTAAGTGGCTTTAAATATACTAAAAATTTATTTTGTATTTTGCAATACACTGTAAAATAAAAATAAAATATAAGATACGATAAAAAAAATATAAGTCAGTCGCCGCACATAGGAGTTGAACTCCTTGCTGGAGTTAAACTCGGGTCTCGATTGAAGAACTAACATTAGAAAAAACCAGAGCAATACTATTTCTTGAATATCTTATTTATCAGCCGATCTTATTGAAACTTTCGCAAAACGCCCGCAGGGTGGTTTTTATCACAAGTATAAGAAATGATTGCTGAAGAGCTATATTTGCAGCTACAATCAACTTTTTCGATTTGTGGGGGCGGATGGAGGCGTGGCGAAAATCCAAAACTTGATCTGCGTGCAGAATTAACACATATTGTCCCCAAATTTGGTAGCTCTAGCTCTTATAATAGCTGAGATCTAGGTTTTCATACGGACGGACAGACAGAGAGACGGACAGACGGACATACGGACAGACCGACATGGATATATTCGGCTGTTCATGCTGATTCAGAATATATATACTTTGTGGGGTCGGAGATGTCTCCTTCTGCCTGTTACAAACATTTTTGGTTGGCCAAAGCTATAGTACCCTTTTACTCTGCGAGTAGCGGGTATAAAAAAGCAACGTCCTAGTAAAAGTCATATTTATTTGTATAGTAACACTTGTCCGCAATTGACATTCAATTAGAGAGACAGGTGAGACAGGCAGAAGGCTGCCTGAAGATGACGACAGCTTTACGTATACGCAGCGTGTGCAATGAATGAGCTTAGATAACATTCTCAATTTCGGGCCTGGCATTCGCAATCGTAGGCCTGGTAATCATCGCGGCTTTGTGAGTCTTGCTTACAAAACAGGCTATTACGCGCATTGGGCCGCACTGTACGCGAGTATTTTCCCGTTGTTCTTTAAAGATTATTAGCATAATCGGCTTTGCAGGCAAAGCTCTGCCCAAATACCCATCAATCATGGCTAGACAAAAGACAATAAAACGTCCTAGGGGCTTTTCGCTCCCGAACTCAACGGAAAGAGAAAGAGAGAGGGATGGAGAGAGAGAGGGATGGAGAGAGAGAGGGAGGGTCTGAATGATAATTTTCACAAACTAAGCCGTCGGGCTTATGGTGCAAAAAGTTTCCGAATGAATATCTTTCCATGGAAAAATATGAGTACAAAACAAGTTAACAAAATGTTCAAATATCCAGCCAAAGGCGACATCGAACTATCTAAGTGAATTTCATTCATTCATTCAATTTACACCTCAATTATTTGGTTAAACGAACTGGAAGCATAGAAAATTCAATTCCAATTTGTAATTAATATAAATATATACTGTATAGTACACAATTGTTGTATGTAGCAGATATTTAACAAATTGCCATTGTTGCCATGACAAAAGCCTCAGCTTTTTTGCCGACTGCTTTGGGCTGCTTTTTAATGAGGTCAATCAAAAAACAAAAAGCACTTTCCGCCAGGCTAAAACATCCCAAAAATTGATTAATGATAAGTTATCGATTTTATATTAAGACGACAATGCAGTAATTTAAATAATGACATTACGATGTTAATGACGGCTACAAATAAAATAAAGCTATGCGATGTTTAAGTTGATTTAAGAAACGAAAATGAAGTATGCAGATTCAATTGAGATGGCAGCACTCTTCTGTGCAGTAGACGATTATTTATCGATAGATTTGCATGCATGCTACCCTGCACAATTGACAATTTCGACATGTCACATAGCAATCCCACTGCGACGACTGATTACCATAAATAAAACTCTTAATGTTGATACTTGCGATCCAACGGAACGAAAGACAAATGCCTACAGTTTATTCTTATAAATTATGAAACTTTGTCGTCAAACATTTTCGATGACAAATGTGAGGCTTGCTTGGCAATTTGATTAATTCACATGATAAATTATGCATATGTGTACGTGTATAGGTGTTCAGACACATTATAAGCAAAGCGAATTTAAAGCTGACTCCGTGAAGGGTAACCGAGCAAGCGGACTTATATATCGAAGTTTATGCTTTAAAAGGGGCGACCCGAGGAGTCACGAACCCCCCCACATACACGCGTAGCCACGCCCGCATTACATGCAATTTCACAAATAAATCTAAGAGCTAATAAATTTTTAGGAGAACAGAGTGCTGGAGATTCGCATGAGCATGAATGCCAACGAACCATTAAGAAACCAAAGTGAGCAAAGTGAGCTCTTGGGTGGAATGGGGCTCGACTGAAGTATGATGCGAGGGAGAGAACTGGCACATTTCCCTGGCGCTCTAATACGTACTTACACATACATTCACACACACACACACACACATACGCACATACGCGCATTTGCCGCGCCACTTCCTGTCTTTGAATTGAATCCAGCCGCACCACGCGGCGTATACGTGTTCTTCTTTTCGGGACTGCTTCGGTTGCGCTGTCGCCGTTTAAATTGCGCGTCGCTGCCTGCGTTTTAATATATTGAATTTTATTATTAAAGGCCATTCTCAGCACCTGTTCCACTTCACTGCCGCGACTTCCCTGCCCAGCTCCAGTTCCATCCAGTTATTAATTGGCATTTAAGCTTTGCGACAGATTCGCGTGTAATTTCATTATTTATGTTTTTAGCCAAGTGCGATTGCATATCAATTATTAATGTTAACATTCAATTAAAATTAATAAATCAGTTTGAAATTGCATTTTATGAATAAAATCTACCATAGGTAATCTACATTTATTTATAATGAATTAACTACAACGTGCCAAATGAAAAGCTTAAAATTAGCTGGCTACATGCAGGGTATGCTTTAGTCGCATCTACATCCGCTACGTACCGTGGCCCGAAAGCCATTAAGAGCCTTCTTTTAAAGCAGCTTACAGTTGCCCCTATTCGACCTGAGGCATTGCAAAACTTTGGTAAAAGTTACAGGATTTGCAACTGTCTAACAAAATGTTTTTGTTTTTTTTTTTTGTTACTTAGACCTGTCTGTGTTTGTTTAATACATATGTATATGCAAATACACTCGACCATATGTTGTTCATACATATTGACAAAAGGTATTTGCCACACTTCGTTGACTCGGTATTTCGCACACACAAATGCATATTTAATTAGTACACAGACACACACATATGTGTATATGTGTACACTCACGCACTTTCACATCGGCTTTTATGCGTATGAATATTTGTTTAAAATTGTGTGATTGCCATTTTAATATGCAAATTAAATTGCAATCCGCTTTTATTTGTACTTCACCTAATTAAAGAGTTACACTGTTCAAAACATGATTACTTCGCCGGCTACGGTTTACACATGAGCAAACTAATAAAAACAAAATGTAGCATACTTTTTGGGGCGCAAATCTACATCTTGACTCCTTCGGCAACGAGGCAAATTTACAGTTTATGGGTTAAGAGTAATGACACAATAACACTGCAAATAACAAATAAATCTGAGCCCTTTCATTTAAGCACTAAACTTGCATAGCTTGGCAACTTGCTTTGCCATATAAAATATATAACAGACAGGTCAGTAATCTATTAAGGGGAATGTGCGAATTTTAGAAAATTGTTGAATCATCAATGTTGATTCATGTTGCAATTGCGCAACGCTGAGCACACCTTTAATTACTCATTCACTTTGAATCGCTCGCATTAGACGACATTGGGTCTTTACAGGTCAAACAATTAGCACAAATGAACCATAACGCAGCTTGCGAGTGACCTAAGCACAAAGGAAGAGGTTGAGTCTTTTGTGCTCTTTCCACTCCCAAATTTTAAATTAAGCTTTTTTAAATCATAATAAAAATATTATTAAAAGTAAGAACTTACATACGCACACAGAGAGTGCATAAATAGAAATAATAATTGATTATACTTGTATGAGCGAGATTTTCAAGCCTGAGAACTGAATGTGTCACTATAGAATAGACACTTACTTAGAATATCACATATGCTGAACAAATAAATATAGAATTCTCAAGGTTATTTGTATCTCAATGGTTAGGCTCGTCAGATACGCGCCTGCACTGCAATGCAATATTTATTCTGACCAACGAAAACAATAGTTGGCGCAAACTGATTATGAACATCCGCTGAGAAAGCCGGAAAGATGAATTTCACTTTTAGCCCTTGTGACATATATAGAGTGATATATATATATCTGTGGAAAATATGCTCAACAGAGCTTTGAAACTTCTACAATTCTTGTTGCTTGTTGACAACATGTCAAAGAAAGCAAAGGAACAGGCGAGTGTAGAAACACTGTTTCGCTGGCGATTGTCTCTCTTTCTCCCTCTCGCTCTTTCTTTCTTTTACTTTTTCATAACCATATTCTGTTGGCAGCTTAGTGAAGTTTTTGTGGGCGTGGAGACGCGTGGATACCCTAAGAAAACAACATTTTTATTCTAATAAAGCTAGAGTTTTCAATTGATTCAAATCAGTTGAAAGGTTCAACTTTGTTATTATGTTCACAAAGTTTCAAGTTAAAAAATTGCCAACTTTGGAAGCATACTAGGTATACTAAAGCTGTTTTAAGTTTCGTACTTGCCTCAGCTTTTGTTTACTTCTGAAGGGCAAATGTATTGGAAATTGATTTCTCTCGCTCGAGGCGCGAGTGCACTACATATAATGCACATAACTTTTTATCGATGTGAGCAATCAGTGGATAGCGCTGCTGTCCAACTTGTGAAATTAATTCGAGTCTAGTATTGTTTGCTGTAATGCGAATCAACAGAACTATCAGTAAAAATGGTTCTGCAACGACAGAGAGTAGAAAAACAACGATAATACAATCGACTAACTGCATATAATAGGTCTCAAGAAGTTGAAAAGCAAACAATACGGAAAAGCCCTACTCACTGAGCCAAATTATTTGCAGGCTTCTTCTTTGTGGTTCTTCTTTGCGAACAGAGTTAATTGGTCCACCTGTTCTGTGGATTAATCTAATATCTGTGTTCTCTTTGCGTGCCTGTACACATGTTTATCAACATGATGCTGCAACACACTTGTACTAAACATGTGTACGAAACAAAAGTTTATAGTATGTTTGCAAACCGAACTGAATTTTAAGCGGTCTTCTTTTTTTTTAAGGTTTTCTAGTTTGTAGATACGAAAACTGAAACTGGTTGTTGACTGTTTGCATACGCTACCTTGGGATATTATACTCCTGCAGCCAGAGGGTACGTGTAATTATTGTGCGTGTAGAACTGAAACAAAATGTTTATCAGATTTCGTTTGACTTTAGCTCGCTCGAGCACTCACAAATCGGTCTGTAAGTCAATAAAAAATGATGTAGACTTAACAGCCGCGAGGCAAATTAGAAGCAAGTACACAACCTAATCCGGTCGACGTTATCCCGACCGCGCAGCGACAGAGTTCGCTCAGCTGCCTCAGCTTGCATATCTCATTATGAATTTATGCCGCGGTCGCGCTAACGTTTCCCACTCACAACAGGGCAAATTTATGGGCAGCTTGCGGCAAATTTATGTGAGAGGTAAATAAGAACACGAGGAAAACAACAGCAACAACATTGGCTAAAACAGTTACAAAATATGTGAATAAAAATCGGTCTTAAAGCCCCAAGTAAACAAATGAAGCAATCGCCTGTGGCCGCAACTTTTCGCCACTTGTGAATTTTAATTTATATTCGCCACTGCGTTTGGGTGTGGGCGAGGGCGTGGGTGTGGGAGTGGGCGTGCACAAGCACAGTGGGCGGCATATAACATATGGCGGCATGATTGTTGCATGCAAATCGAGACCTTTATTTCCTGTTGCGTGTTATTGTTGTTTCAATCTTCGCCTCACCCAAACGAGTCGCGTTTTATGTTTATTATTGTTGAAGTGTTTACCGCACTGCCATACAATGCCACGGTCTGGGGTATTTTTATAGCACTCTTCATTAACACTTTTATGGCGAGCACTTCATAACCAACCCTCGCTTGAATCACGACAAAAGCAGCGGCAAATTATTCGTATAGGTAATTCAATATTGACTTTACATTTCAATTTGATTAAATGGTACGCAAGGAAGATATTTGCCATAGTTCTTAAAAAACTATCATGAGAAAAATAACAAGAAAGCAAGGCTACCTTCGGCTTGCCGAAGGTTTCATACCCTTGCAGTTATACAAAATATAAAATATATTTGGATTGCTGCTGGTTTCTGTGGTATTTATTGAACCATTATAACAGGACAGGAAGTCGAGATTTTTACCTGATTAAGGCTATGAATCAAACACCTGCTTCTAAAAAAAATAATTCTACCTTTTTAATGCTTTTGTATATACCTGGGTTTCTTATATACTTAACACAAAATGTTATGAGGAAATGTCTTTGAGTTGTAAAGGATCTGTTGGTCATAAAATCTAAATTTGGAAAGTTCTCATTCAAAAATGCGTTTGCCAGCTATATGATTTTTTGTTTAACAGCTACATGTAATAGTACTCAGGTTTCCATAAAATTGCAACATGAACCTTCATTAGACCGATCGTTGATCGTTATAAGTTATAAAAGTTCGATTTCGAACTTTATTATTTGGGACACACTTAGATTTGGATGTGGTAAGCCTGATAGCTATATCTTGAAATATAACGAAAATCGCCCGATAGGCTCCATGACAGCTATACGATATATCAGTCCGATCTGGCCCGTTCCGACTTATTTAAAGAGGGCAGAAATAAGAAGCTTGTGAGCAAAGTTTCGTGAAGATAGCTCAATAACTGGGGGACTAATTTGCGTTGCAACAGACAGACGGACTGACTGATTGTTCCTATAACAGCTATAGAATATAAACGTCTGAGATATTTAAATGGAAAAACTAAGGGCGGGTTACTGTATAACATTAAAAAGTATTGATAATGTGCGGTATTTCCAAAAACAAAACAGGTTTGCATACAAAAACCAGAATATATATACTTTATAGGGGCGGAGATATCTCCTAAGGTGCGTTGCAAACTTCTGGCAAAAATTTATATACCCTCTGCAAGGGTATAAAAATGGATTACGCGATACAAGATAACTAATCTCTAAAAAAATTCGATTTTCTACCGAGTCGATCTATTCGATATTCATCATGCCCGTTTTGAACTTTAAATTTTATTATTGATTTTTTTTTGTTACAAAATATGTCTCAATTTTGTATATTAATTTGTTCTTAGTTCTTCGTTATTCATTTAACTGCTTTGCGTTCCATTGCAAAATTGTCGGCAATCGTCGTTCGAGATTTAAACTTAGCAGCACAATGATACGCATCTACCCCTTGGGCAGCCCCAAAGTGCATAACAGTGGCATCTGGTCGTGGGACAACATAACCGATCGAATACAGTTCGAGCCGCATAAAGACCTAGTCCAGAAAAAGGAGCGTTATATCGAAACAAATGGCTATGAGTTTATACGCACCATCACTCAGGATGAGGAAAAGGTGTTTAGACAGGATTTTTCGAGAGTCGCCACACGCCCCGATATGATCTCGATAAACGACGTACGCGATTTGGTACTCTTTCTGATGCCCAAGGAGTTTCTGACCAGGAAATTTCTCGAGTTTATGCACATGCCAGCCGTGCACAGATTGCTGCATGCTCTGATTATCTACTTTGAGTACTTTCTGCGGCTTGCGGAGTTCGTGCTCATTCGGCGCGATGAACTGGCCGGGGATAAGGCACACATACAGAGCGAACAGTCGAACGATATGAAGCGCACATTCTCGACCTATTTGAGTCAATATCGCCTATTGGTGGCCAGGAACTATAGTGTTATACTGAAGGGAGAGGACGATATGGAGGAGTTTTACCACATGAAAAATAATGCCTACGTTTCGCGATCAATTAGTGATAGGCATCACCATGAGCGGTTCTTGGCCGTTGCCATTCAAATCGTCTGGATCACGATGCACAGACGAGCCTACTATGTCATCGAGATGGAGATGAATCGACTCTTTCGATCGGAGCATTTTATGTTGAGTCGTCCGGAATACCAGAAATTCACATTCGCAGAGCGCAGTCTATTGTATGGACGCAACAATCGGATTGTCAACTACCGCAAGCAACTGTCACCGTTGGTACTCGAGCTAACGGACGTGGCCGAGGAGGATTTGCCCATACTGTGGATCGGAGAACGCAAGTATCGTGGTACGGATATACGGATTGCCACAATCGAGCTGGAGTACATTGTGCCGGACACTCAGCTGCACTTTATAGACGTGGCCCATGGCATTTTGGGACATCCGAAAGGCTTCTACGATACCATGCTTCATCTGCACTGGCCTGAGGTGCGGAAAGCAAACTTTTCCATCGATAACGATCCGTATTACATTATACGACAACCGAAACTGATGATTGGCCACATCACGAACGATCAGAATGTTTCCGAAAAGGCCAAATACTATGAGAGCTTCTTCAAGATTTTCCAAATCCACAAGCCATGTCCACGGGAGATCATATCCAAGTGGCTGCAACGCGATAAACGAATCTCACTTTGTCAACGTGGGCAGATCGCTGATGATATCTATGAGCGCTGCCAGCAGGAATTGAACAGTACTTCGTTTGGCCCCAGTGTGCAGAAAATTACCGAAAAGTATCTGAAGAACATTGCCAGACTGCGCAAAGTTCGATAGTTTCAGTACGTTAAGCCCAGCAATCGCGGTGAAATCTTCTACGAAGAGTGAAATGAAAAATTTGATACTTTGTCAACTTTATCAATTCACTGTTCTGAGAATACCAGTGCGAAATAATCTATATTAAAGCTTATATCACAAATCTGACTATAATCTCATACAGTTCATGTTTCAATAATTATTATACCATGATCCCTTCAAGTCAGTTAGGGAGAGGAGGAGTAAGAGGGTGAGCAGGCATTATGATATCGAACAGTATGGCAGGGTTATCGAACCGTTTTTATCGATAGTGAACGATACTTTTTTCATGCAATTTCCGCTTGCTATCAGTGCTGACAACTTTTGGGAACAAAAAAGCTGTTTTGACGGGCACCAATGTGTAAAAGAGCAAGAAAAATTTCACAAAACAAGCAGAAAAATAAAAAATATATTATAAAATGCGTGAAACAAGCTAATATTATTATATCTCAAAAAATATAATTTGAGATAAATTGTATAGAAAATATTGGCAATTTCAAAAAAGGATAGCTAAATTAATAATAAATAATATCCAGAATTCCCGCTGCCTGAAATTCTATTATTTTTAAGAAACAGCCAGATTTGACGGGAAAAAAGCGAAACTGGCAGTACTGCTTGCTATACCCTACCATCGTCAATAAATGTGAAAAAGTATCTATTGAATACTAAATCAGGCCGAATAACGAGGTCTATTTCATATTTAAACCTTACGTGAAGAACTTAAGTATTATAATAGCTAAAATACCAAATTCCCAGGAAAATATTCCTATTAAAGGCCTTCCCTCCTTTCTTGGTTAATTTGTTTACAAAGTAGGCGCAGAGTAACTCGGCTTCAAGTACACTATGGGCTGGATTTTAGTTCACTTTACTTTTGATTTTCGACAATACGATACACAAGTTACTGAAGACTTAGTTACACTTAATTACACAATTAAACAACCCAATTTTCCATTTTAAACACTTGCAATGATTCGTATTTACACTGATTCCTACGTTCCGAAGTACGGCAGTGGAAAATGGTCGTGGGATAAGAAGAACGACTGTCTACACTTTCAGGCATACAATGATTTGGCGAATTCCAGGGAACGGTACATTGAGACCAATGGATTCCAATTCCTGCGCAACATTAATCAGGAAGAGGAGATGATATTTCGCGGTCAGTTCGTTCGCTCCGAGGCCACTTTCGACACGGACACCGTGGTAATCAACGATGTGCGTGACCTGGTGCTCTTCATGATGCCCAAAGAGTTTCTGTCGATGAAGTTTCTTGAATTCATGCATAAGCCAGCCGTACACAGATTGCTCCACGCTCTCATCATTTACTTCGAGTACTTTCTGCGGCTTGTGGAGTTCATACTGATACGAAGGGACGAGATGAACATCAAAATGGCCCAGATCCAGAGCGAGCAGACGAACGAAACGAAGCGCATCTTTTCAAATCATCTTAGTCAATATCGCATATTGGTGGCCAGAAACTACAGCGTTGTGCTCAAGGGCGAAGGCGATATGCAGAAGTTCTATCACATGAAGGAGATTGTGAATATATCGTCAACGATCAAGGACAAAATTTTCCACGAAAAGTTCCTGGCCGTCGCTATACAAATTGTGTGGATCACGATGCATAGACGGGCCTACTTCGTCATCGAAATGGAGATGAATCGACTCTTTCGATCGGAGCACTTTGTTTGGAATCGCCCGGAGTACATAAAATTCTTGCCTACGGAGCGCAGTCTACTATATGGACGCAACAACAAGATCGTCAACTATCGGTCTCAGGTGTCGCCGCTGATCCTGGAGCTGCAACATATTAACGAAGAAGATCTTCCCATTCTTTGGATAGGCGAACGCAAGTACCGTGGAACAGACACGCGAATAGTTGCGATAGAGCTGGAGTACATAGTTCCGGGACCGCAGCTGTTCATGATTGATGTGACACACGGCATTCTGGGGCATCCAAAGAAGTTGTATAACACCACCTTAAGTCTAGACTGGCCGGCAGTGCGATATGCAAACTTCTCCAAAGAAAATGATCCATTCTACATTTTGAGACAGCCGCACCTACAGATGCCGCACCTGGACGAGCTCAAGTTGCGTAAAATGTCAAAGAAGTACGATCAATTCTTCAAGGTTTATCGTATCTACGAACCGACAAGCCCGAATATGCTCATGAGATGGCTGCGTCGCGAAAAAGTCATTGAGTTCTATCACACGGGCGGCGTCATGGATGACATATATACGAAAGCCCGAAATGACATCAATAATCAAAGCTATGGCCCGTCTGTGAACGCGATTATTAACAAATACTTCAGACTGGTTGGCAGGCTGCGCAAGAATGCCAATACTGGAGCCGCAGGTTTTCTGGACAGGAATGCAAGCAGGGCGACGATTCTTTCCACTTTAAAAACGAGGAAGGAAGCTGCCGAAACTGAGCATTACTTCGAGGAATATTTTATTGAGGAATCGCAAAAATGATAAACGAACATTGCAAAACATTAATACTGTTCATACTGTTCATTTTTCGAGTCTTTTAATGGGTATAAATTGTTATAGTACGTTAACTGCTAGTACAGACTGTTGCGTAGCGGAATCAGCTGATACGGCTTATCATCTGATTATTCTCGTACAACATGTCGGCTGAACTGGCTGCTCGAAGTGCTCCGCCATACAATCACTTTACACAGATCGGGGATCCTGTGTTGCGACAACGATCTGAGTTGGTGCCATTGGAACTTATTGGCAGTCAGAAGATCAACGATGTTGTGAATCAGATGGTCGCAGTTTTGCGGCATTACGACTGTGTGGGCGTCGCAGCGCCCCAACTGGGTGTGCCATTGCGTATAATTGCTATGGAGTTTCGTGCGGGCAAGCAACAACAATTCACGCCCGAGACGTATGAGCAGCGAAAGATGTCAACTTTACCTCTGGCTGTAAGTTAACTGTACAATACTGTTGTTGATCTTGCCTATGTTTATCTTATGTACGTATATCCACAGGTTTTTATCAACCCTGAAATTGAGATTATCAATGACGAGCAGCACACACACCCTGAGGGCTGCATGAGTGTGCGTGGCTTTAGTGCACGCGTCGCGCGCTACGATCGCGTTCGCGTCGTTGGCGTTGGAATGCTCGGAACACCCGCGGAACTAGAACTAGAGGGCTGGAGCGCACGCATTGCTCAGCACGAAATGGATCATCTGAATGGCATCGTTTACGTTGATCGCATGGATGTATGCAGTTTCACTTGCGTAACTTGGAAGCAGATAAATGAAGCTGGTGGCCGCGCTGTAATACCATTTGATAAATGAATAATAAAGTATTAAATTTGAAATTCGAATTAACCGCCAGCAAACAGCTGTTTCACGAACTATCGCTTGGTTCACCGTGCCTGAGCCTCGCACTCACAATAGTCTTATACGTAGTTCAACAATCGATAAATTCTCTAATCGGCATTGAATGTGTGCAAGAGTTTTATATTCTTACAAATTTAATAAACTTAACTGAAAATGAATTTGATTCTCTTAAAATCATTCGATAAATAAATAATGAAGTATTAAATTTGAAATTCGAATTAACCGCCAGCAAACAGCTGTTTCACGAACTATCGCTTGGTTCACCGTGTCTGAGCCTCGCACTCACAATAGTCTTATACGCAGTTCAACAATCGATAAATTCCCTAATCGGCATGTGTGCAAGTGTTTTATTTTCTTACAAATTTAATAAACTTAACTGCTGAAAATGAATTTGATTCTCTTAAAATCGAGTCAAGTTAGCGCATTGCTTTACTATAATTTACAAAATACGAATCAAATTGTAAGTGAATTGGAGACAATTGCAAAGCGTTGTTATTAATATGCAGGGTATTTTAGAGTTGATACCAATCAATTTACTATTCAACTGTTACGGCAATAAGCCGGCTGCAGCTAGTCTTTGTGGATACGAATAGCCAAAATGCTACTGAAACTTCACAGATTGTGCCAGCTAAACGCGCGCCACCTGAGCAGCAGCCAAGCAGCTCAGCAATCATTCAGAAAATGGTACCAACAGCTGTGGACAACTGAGCGCACGAACCTGCCGCCCTACAGTCACTTCACCCAGATCGGTGATCCGGTGCTACGTGACCCGGCGGCCGAGGTGCCCGCAGACTGCGTGAACAGCAACGAGGTGCGAGCGATAGTGGATCAAATGGTTAAGGTGCTGCGCAAGTACGACTGTGTGGGCATTGCAGCGCCTCAAATTGGCGTCTCGCTGCGGATTATTGCCATGGAATTCAATCGTCATATTAAGAAGGAACTCACCGATGCGACGTACAAGGCGCGACAAATGTCCGAGCTACCTCTGACGGTCAGTAATCCCAGCTAACCCAATAGGCAACAACTGATTGTAGTTCTTTCACAAGAACAGGTACTCATCAATCCTCGACTGACTGTAACAGACTATATCAAACACAAACATCCCGAAGGCTGCATGAGTGTGCGCGGATATTCAGCCGAAGTGGAACGTTATGCAGCTGTCAAACTAACGGGCCTGGACAGAGAAGGTGCCGCTCTAGAGCTCGAGCTGCGCGGCTGGAACGCACGCATTGCTCAACATGAGATGGATCATTTAGATGGCAAACTGTACACCGATAAAATGGATCGCTCGACCTTCATTTGCACCTGCTGGGAAACAGTGAATACGAAATCGGGTCGTGTGGAAATTCCCTTTCACAAATAAACGCACGCCATGCTGTTATGTTACCAATTTACTAAAGAAAGGAAATGGAAACGATGAAATAGATTTCTTGGCCATTGCTCATTAATCACTTGTACATTTTCAAGTGCTGATTGGCCATGCCCAGAGCCGACTTTGCCTTGAAATACTCCAGACTGTCCCACAGATCACGCTTATCCATTATATATTCGAGCAGTTCGTCGTGTTCCCGCTTGAGAAGTTTACGCGAGTCGGCCACTTTGTCGTTTAGCTCATCAATCGATCGTTGGAGCGCGACCCTTATGGTTCCGGCAACTACAGGGTTTTCCGTCATCAACGACTCTTGCAATGTGCGCAGATGCACGAGTTGATTCTGCCACTCATCCCAATGTATCTGCAAACTTTTACCCAAGTAGTTGATGACCGCAGTGCGTATAATGAACTGCCTTATGCCAGGATGAGCTATGTTCCGTATTCGTAGGCGTAGCATGATAAAACCACTGCCAAGTAGATAATTATTTAGCGTATCCCCAAAGTAGTTTCTGCAGAATTTGTTTTTCAAAAATAATAATCCTTATCCATTGCCTATACGCAGATCGGACTTGTACGCTTTGCGTTCCTTCAGTCTGTTTTCCTGTTTCTAAAACCTTTCTCAGTTTTTCTGTGCTACAAAATGAGTATACTACGTTGCCGTTCTCTAATACTAAAACCTAATTTGAGCACAAATTCAGAACGTGCCCGATGGGTTTCTGTACAATTTAATCACTCTAAAGAAAAATGCACAATTTTATGAACAGTCCGAATACATACATTGATATAGCTTAATATGCTAAAAACTTTAGGATTTAAAGCAAAGAATGGTTAGAAGAGACCCTCAATTTGTCCAGTCTCGGTGTTTAGATCGATGTCATAGATAGCGGGACGCGTGGAGAGTCCCGGCATTTTGGTAATACCTCCGCACATGGCGACCACAAAACCAGCGCCTGCCGATACGTAGACATCCTCAACGTTCAGTGTGAATCCCTTGGGAGCACCCTTGATATTAGCATCTCCGGTAAGGGAACCCGAAGTCTTTGACATGCAGATGGGCAGGTTGCCAAAGCCCTAGATGAAATGTCAAGAAATTTGAGCTCAATACGCGCCTCTTTGCTTGACTTGTATCCCACTTACCGCATCGGTCAGACGTTTGACCTGCACTAGGGCTTCTTCGCTCAGCTTCACCTTGTCGGCTCCATACATGGTCTGAGCGATCTTGTTCATCTTATCCACCAGCGGCAGCTCCGAATCATACAGTAGCTGGAACTTGTTCTCCAGCTTGCATGCCTCGATGACAGCTTCGGCAAGCGGCACAGCACCAGCGCCACCGTCTGACCAGTGGGTAGAGATGACAGCGGCAAAAGCTCCCGCCTCGAGGGCGGCATCCTTGAGCAGTTGATGCTCGGCAGCCGTGTCGGCCACATGCGCATTGATAGAAACCACAACGGGCAGGCCAAATGCACGTCCATTGCTAATGTGCTGCAACAGATTGGGTAAACCCTTCGCCAGCAGTTCCAGATTCTCTTCCGTATACTGCTTGCTCAGAGGTGCTCCCGGCGTGACGGGATCACCGCCGCCATGCATCTTGATGGCGCGCACCGTAGTGACCAGAACAACTGCGTCCGGGTTGCGTCCCGAATTGCGGCACTTGATGTTGCAGAACTTCTCCATGCCAATGTCGGAGCCGAAGCCCGCTTCGGTGCAAACGAATCCTTCGCGGCCCACCAGCTTGAGGCCGATCTCGTCGGCAATAATCGAATTGCAGCCATGGGCGATGTTGGCAAAGGGACCGGCGTGCACCAGCACAGGCGTGCCCTCCAGCGACTGCATCAGATTCGGTTCCATGGCGTCTTTGAGCAGCACAGCCAGAGCACCTGTAACGCCCAGATCATCGGTCGTCACGGGATTGCCACATTTATCAAAAGCCACCACCATCTCGCCCAGACGCTGCTTCATGTCTGCCAGGCAGCGTGAGAGAGCCAGCACAGCCATAATCTCGCTGGCCACGGAGATGGAGAAACGTGTCTTGCGGGTCAATCCCTTCTCGGTGGGCGATTGCCCAATTGTGATCTCGCGCAGATACCGATCGTTCATATCCACTGTTCGCTCCCACATGATTGTCTCGGGATCAATGTCAAGCCTGGCGAACCTGGAGTACTCCGCCTCGGTTAGCTCGTCGGGATTGGTTTTATCAATGCCCAGACGCAGCAGGCGACGCAGCTGGATGGCACTGAATTTGCGTTCACCCTTGATCTTGGGCACCAGACGATTGTACAGTGCCTTGTCCGCCTGTGTCGCCTCGTGGAACATGCGCGTATCCAACTGAGCGGCGACCAGATTGTTGGCCGCCGAGACGGCATGTATGTCGCCGGTAAGATGCAAATTGAACTCCTCCATGGGTATAACCTGTGCATAGCCACCGCCGGCTGCGCCACCCTTGATTCCGAACGTGGGTCCCATCGATGGTTGACGCAGTGCAGCCATCACATTGCGTTCCTTGTGCGCACCCAGTGCCTGAACGAGACCCATCAACGTGGTGGTCTTACCCTCGCCCAGTGGGGTCGGTGTAATGCCGGCTACCACAACATATTTGCCCACCGGACGCTTCTTCAATCGCTGCAGCACGTTCAGCGAGATCTTTGCCTTCTTGCTGCCATACAGCGACACCTCATTGGGCTCCAGTCCGATCTCCTCGGCCAGTTGTCCGATATTTTTGGGTCGCTGGGCACGTGCAATCACAATGTCGTTGGGTACAGGACGAACAGGCTTCAGCGGCAGCGGCTGCAGTGGCCACTTCATCTTGCTGGAGCGCGCCGCTGCCCGTTTGGCCGAGACCACGGTGTTCTTCATCAGCATGGCCACAGTCATGGGTCCCACGCCGCCCGGTACCGGTGTTATGAAGCCCGCCACCATCTTAGCCTGCTCGTAGTCAACGTCGCCCACCAGGCGACTGCCACTGGCCTTGGTTGGATCTGTTGGCAAAGGAATACGAATCAGTTGGTTGAATCTATTTTTGACATGTGTTCGAGTGCGAGCAGAATTTGAAACTGAATCCGAAACTTATTCGAATCGAATGGAAAATAACCGCATAACGATTTTCCATACAGTTCTTATCTGCCGCACGCTGCAGGGGTCAGCAGAGATAAGAGCGGGTCTGTCAGCTGCGCCAAGAGCTGGAGATTGGACCAGACCTACCTGGCTTCACATTGATGCCACAGTCGATGACTACGGCGCCGGGTTTGATCCACGATCCCTTCACCATCTCTGGCACACCAATGCCTACGACCAGAATATCTGCGGCGCGTGTGATCTCTTCCAGGTTGCGTGTCTTCGAGTGACATACCGTGACTGTGGCATTGGACCACTTGAGTAGCTCGGCGGCAGGACTGCCAACGATTTTGCTGCGACCCAGAACGACAGCACGAGCGCCAGCGATCTCGACACCAGTGCGACGAATCAGTTCGAGGCAGCCCCACGGAGTGCAAGGGCAGGAAACCGCTGAGATCGCCAATGGCCAGTCGACCCTCGTTCATTGTGTGCAAACCGTCGACATCCTTCGCGGGAGAAACGGCGTCCGTGATACGATGCGAATCGATGGGCGTGTCGCAGTCCAGGGGCATCTGCACGATCACGCCGTGCACCTGAGGATCGGCATTTAGCTCGGCCAGCTGTGTCAAGGAATTGCATAACAGTTGATTGATCGGAACGAGTGTTAACAGAAAAACAGAAGAAGCAGCGACTGCTTTTTTTTTGACAATATTGCGTGACTACACTGCGAGAAATGCCCGAGTAATAAACCTTGAAGAACACCTAAAAAATCACTTGCTTTTCTCGCAGTGCAGTTAATAGATATTCGACTCACCTTATCGAGCAGCTCCACTTCGGTGATCGAGCGCGGCAATTGCACATGGATGGCATTGATGCCGATCTCCTGGGCAGCCTTCACCTTCATGCGTATATAGACATTGGAATCCTCTCGTCCACCGACCTGTACAATACGCAATCCCGGCACAAACTCGGCACCCTGTGCCCGCAACGCAACAACCTCCTGACGCAGCTCCTCTCGTATGTCCCTGCCGAAAGACAAACATGTCTACATGAGGGCGAACAGCGCCGCAATTGAATGATGAACTCACTTGGCCACCGCTGTGCCCGATATAACTTTGGCCTCCACAGTCATTGTGCTCGTCTCGTAATCGCTGCACCAATCACTGAAAAAACGTTAGAAATTTTCAAAAAAATCAAACACGGATTTTCCTCGGGACACACCGCTCGATAGCAATGCCAGCGCTTGCGTATGGCAACTGATTGCCAGGCGGTGGAGCGAGGCCTATCTATAGGTCTGAGTGCGCTCTATCGTATGCTAATCCAGCAGCGCGTTCACGCTCCGCGTCTCTTCGCCTGCGCGCGTGCCTTATCAGGCCCATCGTCGTACAGATTATCGGGTTTCGGCTTTCTCGGGGTCACTTCGCTGTTGATGTATGAAAAACAAACATCTCTTTCTCCCTGCCTCGAGCAGGGTGTAGAGAGAGTGGGCTGACCGCAAACTGACATGGTAGCTGCTCCGCTATGATCAGTGCGAAAATTGCACAACACGAGTGAAAAAAGAAATTGCGCCAAGGAATTTGATACCCATGATTCCCATATAAATCATACAATATAAATATAATCCGAAGTGAACTCGAATGTCTTGCATTGATTTCATAATCGAAATCTAACACAGAACCTGAAATAGGTGCCAAACAAACAAACACAAAAAGCAACAACAAACAAAGTAAGGTAAGCTGACTTGAATATACCCTTCGCAACATATTCTTAAAGAAAATTCCTCATCAATAATCTACAATACACAATACAGTCTTATTACTGCCTAAACTTCTTCATCGGTTTGACTATTACTACAAGCATATACAAGTATATACTTCTACCGACTTTGGCTGCAGGGTATGTGCCAATTGAAAGAAATAATATTAAAATAATACACGGGTCCAGGTAACATGCCGGCAGTCAATTAGCGAGCCTCCAAGTGGCAAAAACATGGAGTGATTTGTGAACGATTGCTTGACTTCTTTATTCCTGACTACAAATTGACAAATTGCACTGTCCAAACACATCTCCATGCTCTACTTAAGCTTAAGTGCAGCGCGCAGCTTTGCCGAGCGACTGCGACTGTTGCGTGCAATCTCCGAGGCATCGGGCACGATGACATGACGATGCAGCTGTTGCCAGTTGATTTGCACAAAGGATTCGAGTAGTGCAGGATCGTGCGTCACATCGTGGCCACAATACTTGAGTGGCAGCGGATTGGCAACGCCTTCGATGACATTGCCATTGAGATGCCGCTTTACAATTGTGTCCTCAAGCGAGTGAAACGTGATGGCCACCAGACGTCCTTCCGTACGCAGATATTCGCGTGCCAAAATCATGCCGTAGTTGATCTCGTTCAGCTCATTGTTCACAAAGATGCGTAGCGCCTGAAACGTCTTGGTTGCCGCATGTGCCGGACGTTGCAGCTTGTCGAGACGTTGTCCCTCTCCAACTACAGCGGCCACCAGATCGGCCAACTGTCGTGTGGTATCGATGCGCTGCAAGGCACCGCGTGCCTCGACAATGGCGCGTGCAATCTTCTTGGCCGCCTTCTCCTCGCCATAGACACGCAGTATGCGCGCCAGATCCATCTCCTCGGCACGTGCTAGAACATCGGCGGCACTAACTCCGCCACTGCGTCCACAATCCATGCGCATGTCGAGCGGTCCGTTGTGTGAAATCGAAAAGCCACGTGCCGCCTCATCAAACTGCATCGAGCTGCAACCAAAATCAAAGAGCATTCCATCGATGCTGTTGCGTGGCACCTGCAGCGCTTGCAGCAACTGTGGCAGCTCCGAGAATTTACCCAGCAGCGGCACCAGTCGCCCCACATAGTCGGGCTCTGCGCTCATACGCTGCGCCAGCTCGTGAGCCTGCGGATCACGATCCAGTGCATAGACGGTTGCCTGCGGACACGAGTCGAGCAGGCGACGCGTATGCCCGCCTGCTCCAAAGGTCATATCAATGTACTTGCCGCCAGCCTGTGGCTGCAAATAATCAATCGCGGTCTGGCAGAGCACAGGCACATGGCGGGCAGCGGATGTTGCTGCCGGCGCCGAAGCTGGAGGAGAAGGCGGCACAACGTTAGTGCATTGCCGCACTTGTTGCGTGGTATGGTGTGTGTATCTTAAACTAATAGTCAGGAATCGATTCATCTTGCACTCGTATTACGTCTTGTCGTTGTCGTCTACTTGGGCTTGTCGTTCAGATACTGCAGAAACTCCGAGCTGAGCACCTGACTGCACTGGGCCGCTGTCAGACCTGTGGCCGTCGAATCGTAGCGACGTGGATACTGCTTGACGTAGACGTTGTTGCTGAGGCGCTCCAAGGCGTCGATCTGCTTGTTCAATTGAGTTGTCGCCTCGCTGGATAGGCTGGCGTCGCTGGTTACTTTCGACAACTGTTTGCGGATTTGTTCGCCCAGATCCCTTGGGGGGGGGGGGGGGAGAAAAACATTTAGTTGGAGTTTGTCATGCGCTCAATGTGTTGGTAGTGTTGATGTTGTTCGTTGTTGCGGCCAAAAGCATGCGGTTATGCCTAAACAAAATGGCTAAAAGTCTCTCAAAACGAACCTCAAAGTGGCAGATGAATTTCATAAGCAAATAAAGAACTTTTTGAAAAATATATAGTAATATATAAGAACGATTAAAGCTAGTAAATAAAGCTACAGTTGAGCACACTCGACTGTTAGATACCGCACCCATTTATTGACTTATTTATATACAAACAAGCGGAAACTCTAAACTCAATCTAATACAAATCGATGAAATTATAATAACAATTATATCAAACAATTTGTTCGAGAAATATTCAAAAACTACAAAGGGAACTAGTGCGTAAATATGGCTTGTTTATAACAAGATTTTCAAGCAGAGAAATGCGAGCAGTTTGAATCGGTTAACAAGAGAAAATCTCAAAACCTGATCTGATTTCACTGCTATTTATAATCACTTGTAAACTAGCTAACAATTAAACAACATGTAAGCCAAGTGCTAACTATGAAAACGTGATACTAAAATATTTAATAAAACAAAAGCCAATGGAAAAACACTATGGTAAACATGTGTCTGTATAAATTTACATAGAATTTAGAGCTCTGAGAATTCGCAGCAACGAAATTATAAACTTGTTAAATATAAAAATAAGTAGAGACCTTTGTAGAGTTTAGGGAGTCTGCCACGCAATCATGAATCTTTCATAGTTTTAATAATTTTTTGGACCATTTTCAATGGTATAGAACTATAAAAAGCTTAAATAATACTAAAAATAAAACAAATTTAAATATTAAAACAAAATTATTGTCTCTTTCAGCTCAAGTCAATAAATAAAGCTTACTGGATAGCTCCATTTATGGATATTCTATTCGACTTTTCCTTACATTTTCTTCTCAGCCTCAGCTTCGCCCAGAAGATACACTTCTGGTATCAATTGATATGCGTACTTGGAAGACATGGCAACACACACACACACAACTTTTCAATTTGAAAACAGCAAAAAAAAGAAACACAATATGCCAATACAACAACCGGCAAGCGACTGCCGGCTTAGGCCCCTGTCCAGATGCAATGCAAGCTCTACAAGTTCCACATTGTGCACACAATGGTGTGTGGAACCTTTGTAACAAGTCAATGTCGGACAATGCACAAATCAGCAGCATGCCAGCATGAGCAACAATTACTAACTCGGCTAGGCTACATGAAACAAATTGTTGTTAGATAACCGCAACTGGACGAACATTGTGAGTTTTTGTGTGCGTAGCTTCTTTTTACTTACCTGCCGACTTTGCTTTTTTCTGCTGGCCACTTCTCGAGTACTTTCAGAAATCTTTGGTATTGCGCGGACATACTTAATATGTATGAATTGTTAGAGGAATTATTAATAATTTCTTAGCGCCAAAACCAAAACATTGCACGCGCAAAACAGCTGTGCTTAGTTGAGAAATTTACAGCACTTACTCATCGAAATGAGTGTTGGAAAATGTCAGCGTAATTAAACATTTGACATATCGATATATTTATGCAGCCCTAGCGGCGCTAAAATTTCAAAAATACTAAGAATAACGATCGCCATTTGTTTATTTCAGTATTATTATTAATATTACTTTAACAATAATTTTTAATTCATTTACATTTTATCTTAATTAAAGCTGAATGCTCATCGAAAATTAAAAGCAAACAAATTTTAAATTTATTATATTTTATTGTAAAAAATTTACATTTATAAATAGTTTAAGACTTTTTTTAATAAAGACTTAGACTTTTAAACAGCAAATTTTCCATAACAAAAACAGGGTATGCAACAATAGCAAGAAATCTCAACCAATCAGAGCTAAACCGGAATAAAAAATACGGAGTGTCCCAGAGAGCGCAATAAGAGCGGGAGCGCAATAAGAGAGCCGAACAGTGCAGGCAAAAACGCAAACATAAAAAACATAAACAAGCATTTTTTCTCAATGCGTGAGCGAGTGAGAGGGAATGAGCGGGAGAGAGAGCGCTCACACAAACATACACACACAACCACGAGGGAGCACACCCATCCACTTACGCTCGCTCACAGCTGCTTGCTGCGTTTGCGATGGCACGAAAAAAGTTGAGTGATATTTTTTTTTCAGTCGAGTTTTTGCCATCGAACCGAATGGTTCTTCTTCTTTGCGCCCGTCTGTTTTGCGTTTACGTTGTGATTTGTTGTTTGCGTTCACCGCGTACGGCATGTAAACAACGCGCGGGGCGACATAAAGCTCGTACTGTATTCGCAATCTAGACTAGCCTGTTGTAGAATAGGCGTATGCTCTCTGACTGCCAGCATAAAATCACGATTAATTGCGGCGGCGCCAAAATTAAGTCGCGCCAAAAGTTTTCGTTAAAAAAGCGTCCAGCACAAGTGCAAAACAAAAAGAAAAAACGGACACACACACACAAGTTCAAGTGTGTGTATATTTTTGGCGTGCGCGGCCATTTTTTCCTTTGCAAAGTCGAGTCGCTTTTATAAGAGTGGGTACGTGTGTGTGTGTGTGCCTAGTGTACTCGAAGTCGTAAGAGGAGAAAACGTAAAAAGCGCAAATTGACAGAATTGGTAAAAACAAAAAATAGAAAGAAGTAATGTTTGCGGGATAGGCGGAAGTGTGCGTAAAACGTTGAATGTAAACAAACGTACGATACACAGATGAAGCCATCTCTTTCTCCACCCACGCAACGCATCGTAGAAAGTGAAAAATAAAAGGCAACTAAAAAAGAGAGTTAAAAAAAGCGTAGAGAAGGACGATCCGACATTTACCTCCACCGCAGCCACCAATAGGTCACGCAGAACACGTGCTTTTGCTTTTACGAGCAAAATATCAACAGAGTCGCGCACACAAAACATACAGAAAACCAAAAAGGCAAAAAGAGAAAACAAAAGTTACCAACGCGCACAATAATAGCAACAACAAGCGCCGTTTCCAATTGGTAAGTACTTCTCAACTGTGTTTTATTTTTACATTATTGGGCAATTCGTTTTTTTTTTCTTTTTTTGCAATTGTGCACCGTGGTCGAAATATGTAGATAAATGAAGAATGTGAAAGCCATTTTGATTGCAAACCAAAAATCACTTAATTTAATCAAATCTAGTGCAGTTATCATCCGCTTATTTATAAAACAATTAAATTCAATTTCTACATTATCAGCATTTTAAGTATTAAGACTCCATTTAAATTCAAATCCATTTCAGAAGGAATTAAGATTGCTAGACTAATTACTATTTTAAAAGCAAGCAAATAAAATTTATTGCAAAGATTTTGAAGATTAGGCAGGTTTGATGTCTTATTGGTATATTAGATTACATTTATTATTTATAAAAAAAAATAAATTTCAATTGCTGCATTAAAATACTTTTTAGAAGGATCTAGAATAATTACTATTTTAAAAGAAAGCAAATAAAATGTATTACAACGATTTTATTGATTAGGTATGTTTGTTATCTTATTGCTACGTTATTCCCACTTTTTAATGGCTTCATTTAAATATATACGAATTCACTCTTCGTGAAAGGTTTTTATGACCATTCCATTATTGTAAATAAATGAAATTAAAAACCTATGAAGAATAGACATTCAAAAGTCAATAAATGATCACTACAAAAATAAACTCAATTTGTAGAATAGATCAGTTTATTTTTATAGCATAACCGAACAATCAAATGAAATTGTCATTGACACACTGTGCAGCAACGGCTGCCAATATTTGTCCATCCCCCTTCCCAATCGCTCTGGCCTTTGTTTGAGTTCTTTATGTGCCATTCATTCGGTGGCGGTTTCTGTGTGTGTCGTCTTTTTATCTCCACTGTTTTTGCTCTCGCGCGCATCATTTTTTGCACATGTCGCCCCCGCCGCCAACTGAGCGGGCAAAGCGCAGTCTTTTTCGTTTATTTGCTTTGTTTCTCTCGTTTTTTTTTTGCCACTTACCTCTGTCCAGCTCTTCATTTGTTTATGCTGCGCTCTCACTCACTCGCTCTCCCTCTCTTTATGCTTTTTTCTTGCTGCTCTGCGGTCGCTGCTCGCGCTCAATTAATTTTCGTTGATTCGTTTTTTGTACATGTTTTGTATGAGTGTGTGAGTGTGTGCGAGAATGTTTGTGTGTGTGCGACTGCGAGTATATTTTTGTGTATACCATTTTTTTTTGTAGGCCGCCGAGCAGCGGCGTTGACGTTGGCGTTGGACGTTGTGTCGTGCTTTTTGGGGCCGCCGGCCGAGTGATTTTGTCTTGTAGTTGTTGTTACATGTGTTGTACGTACTTATGTACATGTACGTATATGTATGTATGTTAGTACATCAATTTGTGTGTTGATTTAGCCCGATGCCACTTTCATTGCGTACGAATATCAGCTTTGTATATCACTGTCTTTTGAGCTTGACATTTGCATGGGCCACGGAATTTGAATGTATTTTCTTGTGGGGACACATAAAAAGCAACATGCATGAATTAACATGCTTACACATATTCCTGCACGCTCAACAAGCTCTCAGCGTGTATATCCTGGTATCTTCGTCTTCCGTCCCGCTCACTGCCCTGCGCTTTTTGGCCTACTCTGCTGTTGGGTACCAAGCCAAACGACGTCAGCAACTCCAACGGCAACAACAACAACAACCGGTTCTTTTGACCAACCAAGCAATAAAAAATATTTTAAAAGCAAAGCAAACAAAAAAGAATTTACTTCTGACGTCAACTGCGCAGCAGCAAAAAACAACAACAACCACAGCTACGCAATGCGTTAGAGTGGAATAAACGAGTGTGTGTGTGTGTGTGTCAGCACTCTCCTTTGACTCTTCGTCGTCGCTCGTGCAACGCTCTCCTTCGCTCAGCGCTCTCTCTTCCTCGCTTCTGCAGCAATGCATATAATAACTGAATTTATTTTATTCTCTTGGCGCGCGCCAATTCTGTATGTTTTTCTTTTATTTATTGATTTTTATTATGTTTTATTTTCACGGAAAGAGCTGTTCACTCTTTCCAGCATAAAAAAAAAAAAAAAATAATTCACTATGCGAACACGACAGACACCTGTGACAGGTTTTGTTTACATTGAATTCTCACTCATTTTTTTATTGCTCTTGTTTGTGGGTCAGCGGTGTGCGTGTGTGTGTGCCGTGGTTGCCCTCAAAGGATTAAATAGTTGCAATAGACGACGAAGCAGGGCGAAAAAGCGCACAATTATGAATGAACGAATACGTGTATGAATGCAGGTGTAGGTGTATGTGTTGTGTATTTATAGCATTTATAGCTTAGTTCGAGTTGCGTATCAGGTGTGTGATAATAAAGCGGAATTACAAACATTTACAAAGTAATTGATGGCAAAGATATGATTATTATGTGCGACTACCCTGTAATTTGCAGGGTTGTAAAAGTATGATCGAGTGTAATACTATGAGTTGATGACAGCTAACAGAAAATTGCCAAAAAATCAATTCAAAAAGTATAAAATCATTTAAAAATTCCTGTAGAATGCAGAAATCGCTTTCCCAATCATAATAAAATTATATCACATAACATTTCTTACTTTTTTGTGCTTTAGTATCTCAAATAAAAAAAAAGATTAACCTTTACTTACATATCGTACAAGCATACTCGTGTTCTCAACCTTGTTTCGGCATCTTTAAGTTGGGAACACATTTGTGGCAGATTAGCGAGCGACCCAATTTCATGTTGAGTTTACTTCTTCTTCGGTTCTCGAGGTGATTGACACGTTCGGTGGCGCCCCTGACTCTTCGCTGCTGCTGCTGCCCGCTTTGCCCGTTGCCTACAACCCCCCCGCCTGCATCCATTTTATTCTTGCTTTCAGTTTCGCTTTTTGAGTTGGAACTGAAAAAAGAACAGAATTTCAATTTTATTTTCTTGAACTTTTTTGTGCTGGTTGTCACATCGAGACTTTTTTGCTTGGCCCAAGCGCCTTTTTTGTTTATCTTGTATTTTTTTGGCATTGTTTTTCGTTTTTTAAGTGCAATTCTTGGGTTATTTTTTGCTGTTTCTTCGCTTTGCCTTAACGCTTAATGTGCAAAGCGTTTTGTTTTATTTGTTGCACGTTTAATTCATAAACAATTAATTAATTCATGCACATTTATGTTAAATTGCTGAAAATGATGTACAAAAACAAAAAAAAATACACTAAAAGCAGAAAAAATGAATAAGTGCATGCTTGGCCGACGCGCCAATACCCTAGCAAATACATAAGAAGGGGAGAAAGGGAATAAACTATATAAATTAAATGAATGCAATTATATTATATTAAAATTTGTATAAAAGCTTCTACTTCAATATAGACTGGTAAATACCTTGAAAAAGTTACAATTTTAGAAATTGTCTGTTCAACTTATAGATTAACTGATTTTTTTTTCTTTTTTATATTGCATTGTAATATAGCGAGTATTAAACATGCTCAACAAGATCTTTGTAATACTCCCTGCTTTTGAATCATTACCCAAATAGATAAAAGTAGTTTAACACTTCTGTCGACTGAGCAGAAATTTGCGCCCGAGGCAAAGGCAGCGGCAGCACAAGCTACTCTCTCGACGGAAGCCTAAATAACAATTACAATAATTTCTGTATTTTTCTGTACTTTCAGCATAAAACGCATAAGTGTCGAAGAAAAGCAAAAAAAAAAAAAAGAAGTTGTGTAAGCCCATTGTGCTGCGCTGTGCGGGGCCAAGTGTCGATTTCATTTTAACCGCGATCGTTGTACGATTCGGTGCCAATCGGTCCCCTCTCGGTCTTCCTCCGCTTCTTCTTCTTCTTCTTGAAATCGACGCGCTTTAAGGCCACAATCTGGACGCACGGACAATCGCCTATCGACCGCTGAACCTTGGCGGGCAACCGCTTATGGCCGAGCTGCCGACAACGCCGAACGGCGCTGCCGCTCTTGGCGCTGCCAGTGGCGATTACCTGCATCGATCTATCGATCAATTGCGCACATTGAGTCATCTCACCCAAGCGGATTTGCGTACAGCGCAACTGGTGCACGACTACAAACCGTTCAGTATCAATGAGTTTCGTCAGAACGTTGAGCGTCTGGACTACTCGCTGAAGAATGGACTTGTGCAGCATCAGCAGATACTGGTCGAGCAGCAGCAGCAGCAGCAGCATGCCGAGCAGCAGCAGCAGCAGGCGCAGCAACAGCAGCAGCAGCAACTGCATCATCAGCCGCAGCTGAAGGTCAGCTACAGTGCGCCCAGTTCGCCGCCCACACCCACGCAACTGGCCGAGCAGCAGGAGCAGAAGGTGAGTAGCTTAGAGGGAAAGAAGCATGGCTCAACTAAAATCTAAATTCTAAATTCTTTTTCCATTGCATTTGCAGTACGATCCTAGCCGCTCGCCCGCGCGACAACAGGGTAGCCAGGGTAGCAACGGCTCCTCGCCAGACGATCAGCGACAGGGCAGCGGCGGCAGCAGCAGCGAACAGACAAAGCCATACAAGTGCGGTTCGTGCAACAAGTCGTTCGCCAACTCCTCGTATCTGTCGCAGCATACACGCATCCATCTGGGCATCAAGCCGTACCGCTGCGAGATCTGTCAGCGCAAGTTCACGCAGCTGTCGCACCTGCAGCAGCACATACGCACCCATACGGGCGACAAGCCGTACAAATGCCGACATGCCGGCTGTCCGAAGGCGTTCTCGCAGCTCTCGAATCTGCAGTCGCACTCGCGGTGCCATCAAACGGACAAACCGTTCAAATGCAACTCGTGCTACAAGTGTTTCACCGACGAGGTGACGCTGCTGGAGCACATACCCAAGCACAAGGACTCGAAGCATCTGAAGACGCACATTTGCCAGCTGTGCGGCAAGTCGTACACACAGGAGACGTATCTGCAGAAGCATTTGCAGAAACATGCCGAAAAGGCGGAGAAGCAGCAGCAGCAGCAGCACCAACAACAGCAGCAACAGCAGCAGCAGCAACGTGGCCACGCGGCAGCTGTGGTCAATCTACAGCAGCATGTGCCCACTGGGGGCATCGGTTTGAACCTGCAGCGTCAGGCCATGAACGATGCGAATGCCGCGTATTGGGCCAAAATGGGCGCCGATAATGCTGCTGCTACTTTGGCCGAGGCCATACAGCAACAGTTGCCGCAGGCCAACGGCAGCAGCTACGCCAACTTTGCCACACTCCAGCAACAACATCAGCAGCAGCAACAGCAGCAGCAGCAGCAACAACAGCAGCAACAGGAGCTGCTGCAGCAACATCATCAGCGTTTGGCCAACGGTGGCGGTGATACGCCCGGACATTCGCATAGTCCGCACGAGGATGCGGGCGAGGATCTGGTGCTGCGACAAACAACGCCACAACATCATCTCCAGCAGCAACATCAGCATCAGCACGCTCACTCGCCGGGCACATCGGCTTTTACGCCATTAAGCGCCACCGTTGTTGCACCGCCGCCGCCGCCGTCGACATCGCATCTGCAACAGCATCGAGCACCGTCTTCAGCTACCACCGCCTATCTCTATCAACAGAATGCAGCTGCAGCCGCCGCTGCTGCCTTTCCCACGCAGCTCATCTCACTGCATCAGATACGCAACTATGCGCATCAGCCCGGAGCCGGACTCATTCCTGGCGATCACTTGGCGCTGGGCCTGAGCGCTGTGGCCAAGGAGAAGGCTCAATAGTATCGGGCAATTGTTGGCCCCAAGCATCTCAGGCCAAAGGAAACACGATGACAACAACAGCAACAAAAGAAGAAGCACAGCAGCAACTTGTCTTTAAGTTAGTCCCATAAGCTATGATTAAGTATAGCTAGAGGCTTAGCTGGTGGCAGCTGTTGGCAATTGGTTTGCTCCTGGTCGCGGCTCAATCGCCTTTTCTATCGTATAGACAAAGAGACTCGTGTATTAATTGTTATCGATCAGCATCGATAACATTATGACCTGCAAAATAGTTAACAATTTGATAGTATTTAAGTCAGTTTTTATAAACTATACGATAGTTCTGGCGAAAGTCGCAGTGCCTACAACTGAGCCCTATTGCCAACAGACTTACCCCATGTTTTCCCAACACAAACTCAGGTTCTCCCATTAGCTTTTCAGACAGTACGAAGCACATAAGCAATATTTACAAAGCTCCAGGCTAAAACTCTGCACAGCTCGAAGTGACCCACGATCCCTTCGAGCGGTTCACAGCTTTGGCTGAATTATATACAATATGATATAGGAATCTAGGCTATATACATACGTAAGCACGTAGGTGCCGTACAAAGTACTGCGATAGTTTTCTGTATATAGGATTACAGTCTTGAAATTATTAAGATTTTAGCTATTTTACTATTATAATCGAACTCGAAAGAGAGGGAGAAATGCCGTACAAGTCAACGTATCAACGTAGTTAATACAATCAACAACAAATTGTAACTAATTTAATGGATCTATCAATAGGCAACATTTTATATATATTTATGAGAAAGGAGAAAGTAATAAAAATTGCAAAGAACTATTTATAGAAAACCGAGAGTGTTTATTTTATATTCCTGCAAGATTTATTCAAATTGAGAACGGGACCGCAGCATCAAAGGATGCAACGATCTAGAAAAATGCAGAGTAATCCGCTTAAGTTGGTCAGGAAGAAAAGCGGGTTGCGTTGCCGTGTCCTCGAGGCGACATAAGAGATTTATGTCCTTAGCCGAGAGAGAGAGAGAGAGAGAGAGGAACGTAACGTTACGTCTACGTGGAGGCTCGAGATCAGCAGATCACGACAACAGCTGCGTTGCGTCGCAGTTGGAAGATTAATGATGGATGACTGAATTGATCGCTGAGATGAAGAATATATTCAAATGCCGAAATTGAGTTATATTTAGAGATTACAATATGCCAGAGATTTGCGTACTTGTGCATGCGGATGTGGGAAACAATTAGAAGAGTATAGCGAAGATCGAACGGCTTATAAGTCGAGTCTGCTGCAGCACGAATTTCAACTTCAGAGTGGAGTATACTGTCAACAGGTTGTCGAAGCGTAGTTTAAAGATTTCACTCTGGAGTTCAAGGCAAATATAGATGTGGGAGGAATGTGTGTAACTCATTTCTTCGCAAAGCACTCGCTATATCCAATATTATACTAGACACTTAGTTACTTCATGTGCAAGAAAAGAAACTAAAAACAACACAGAATTAATTTCATGGCAAATTAAGAAGAAATCCCAAAATGTAGGCAAAAATAAAAAAGACAAGCCAAATTTGCAGCTGAAAACAAAGCAAAAGACGCTGTCGAAAACCAGTTCCAGTTTGGGGAACCCAACCAACAGGTGTCTAGTACAGGGGCGAGGTTTGAATAGCATTATTATTAATAAAAGCGAATTGCTGAATTGCGTTAAATGTGCAGAAGAGAGGCGAATAAAAACAAATAAACATGCAATAAAACGGGCGCAACAAAAGACTTTAAAGACAACGATGAGAGAATAAAGAGTGATAAAAACCTAAGGTTCATTTATAAGCTCGTAAAAATCGCTAAACGGCGAGAATTGAATGCGAATAGGGCGAATAGGAAGCCGGTGGTAAGAGGCACCCACAAGGAGTCAATGAAAAGGATATCGAAGGGTTCTGTTTTGCGATTGTCAACAAGGCACGAGAATACAATGAAATAAAAGGATATTTGTGCCGCATTTCGGCACGAGTGATCCCAGCATCCTTTTCCCTTCTCCTTATTATTTTTGTTTTTTTTTTGCAATGGGTCTCCCCGAGCCTCGCTGGCAATAAACCAACAAATCATCGCTTAACCCGTCGCACACACAAAGCAAAATAACTGCCAGAATTGGCAACACACCGCAGAGAATAGAAAAGAGAATCGCATAGAATAGAGATCGACGGGCAGACAATGCGATAATCGATCATTTGGCAGTTTTCCTTTGTGTAGCGTGGCGAATTTTGGCAACCCTCTTGAGAGAAGCTGGAAGATCTCTTCATAACGAGGGCGCAACGCAATGTTTGCCAATAATTTAATTGATAAATGATTTGATATTCGCATCGATCATAAATGGCACTCTTTTTCTCTCTGTCTCTCTGTCTCTCGCTCTCTCTCTCTATGCTTTTCTGGTGTTATGCCAAGTCATTGATTAGCATATCAATATACAATACTATAAATGCTCTAATGATCATGGGATTGTTTGCTTGTGTCGCCGCCATACGCCAGTTATCTTCTCCGATCTCCGACAGATCGCTGAGTTCAGTTTTCGGTTTTCGGGGTGGATGTGGCTGGAGGATCGGGCCCGTCATGTTGCCCTGGGTGCTGAAATCATCACGAAGCTGTTCGTGCTGTATGCATCATCAGCCTTTGTTATGTTAACTATGAGAAAAAAAAAACAGAAATGACCGAGCATCTATCCTGGCAAAGGATTCCGTTTTTATACCCGCTACTCGAAGAGTATAAGGGTATTATAACTTTGTGCCAACCGAAAATGTTTGTAACAGGCAGAAGGAGACATCTCCGACCCCATAAAGTATATATATTCTGAATCAGCAGAACAGCCGAGTCGATAAGCCATGTCCGTCTGTCCGTCTGTCCGTGCCGTCTGTCCGTCTGTCCGTCTGTCTGTCCGTAGAAAACCTAGATCTCAGCTATTATAAGAGCTAGAGCTACCAAATTTGGAGACAATATGTGTTAATTATGCCCGCAGATCAAGTTTATTTTGGTTTTTGCCACGCCTCCATCCGCCCCCAAAAATCGATAATAAATCGATAATAGCTGCAAATATAGCTCTACAGCATTCATTTTTTATCCATGTGATAAAAACCACCATCCGAGCGTGTTGCGAAAGTTTCAATAAGATCGGCCGATAAATAAGGAAGATATTCAAGAAATAGTATTGCCTTGTGGCCATGTGCCTGTGTCGGTTTTCCTAATGTTAGTACCCGAGTTCAACACCAGCAGCAGACAACTTTTTTTAATTATGTGGCAACTTTTTTAAATTATGTGGCAACTTTTTTTTAATTATGTGCACCGAAAATATTCATGGTGCAATTTTATCGGTTATTGCGAAAGAAGTGCAGTGGTCAGTGGTGATGGTAGTTGACTGTTAAGCGAGAGGTCCGGAGTTCAACTCCTGGGTGGCCGCGGCGACTTAAATTTATTTTTTTGTATCTTATATTTTTTTATTTTATAGTGTGTTGCAAAATTCAAAATAAATTTTAGTATATTTAAAGCCACTTAAAATCGAAAGAGACATTGAGCAGCAACACAAAATACAAACGACAAATCTAATTAGATATGTTGAGATGTATTGGAGGCAGCATATATGTATGTATGTATAGGCGTCTCTATCACACATGCATAATTTATAACTGCAGAGTAATAAAAGCAAAGGGCAACATCCAATAAGAATCGAGTGGAACTTGCATAGGCAAAACAAATTAGAGACGGAAAGAAATAAAAAGCAAGAACGCATTGTTCACATTTGGCACGTGTTTTTCCGAAGAATTGTAGCGGGTATATCACAGTCGAGTCAGCTCGACTGTAGCCTTTCCGACTTGTTTCTTCATCTTCCACTGTCACTTTTCGCCGTCCCAGGGACTTGATCGATATGATAATTAGAATGCAATCGCTGAGGTTGTGGAGTTGATAAAAAAATGAGAGTGGCATCTGTCGAGCAGTTCAGGCGTAGAGATGGGAAAGAGGCATACACAAGGGATAGGTTCCTGTTTCTTGGAGATATTACTTAAGTACATAAGATAGGAATAGAATAAGGAAGACAAACTATTGCCTGAGAGAGCAGTGCGAAATTTTTATTCAGAAACCAAGTAGACAAAATATGATAATATAAAATATATATCTTTCAATATAAAATATGCTAATAAATATGATATTACATATTTTACTTAAATATTTAATAGGAATTTACTTCTTTCATAGTTTAGCTTTCTTCGTAGCCAACTCCGGAACCCATTTCCCTTGGCTTCCTGTCCCGCGAGCATTATGCAAATGATTGCTGTGCAATTTCAATGCCAGAAGATAATTTGATGCTGCAGAAAGGCGGTCTCAATGGCATCAATAGATTTATGGTTTCTAAACTGCAGACATAATCAAAACACACACACACACCCAGAGAAAGAGAGGCGCAGACTACCCTCAATGTTAGGGGTTGTGTTAACCCTCAGCTCGATTTAGCATAAGAAAGAACCCGATCGGGTGCGCCCGTCTTCTGCGTGTGAAGCCGATTCGCAAAGCATTTAGTCGGGTATTCAGCGATTCTTTGGGATAAACTATTTATGAAATTATTACACAATGCCAACAATAATATCGAGTGGGGTGCTCTGATTAGCCGGCTCTCTCGAATCGGTTTGGGAGGTGTGTATGTTTTTCCCATAACTTCTTGTTGGCCGTGTGCGCCTTTTTGTTATTCTTCGTACTTCGTTTTCCATTCTACTTTTTTGCATATTGGTTTGTCTTTCATTTGTCTGATCGCCCATTCAGCCCATTGTGCGAGTCTAATAAGGTGCGATATTGTGAAATCTGATGCCATTTTCCATTCTATTCGCAATTCCTTCGGTTTTTGCACATCTCCTGCCGAATCGTTGCCCCTCTTGCCCCTTGTACAATGGGTTCAATTGTTGAGGTTTTTTGTTGTTGTTGTTGCTGGCATTGTGTGGCATTCGATTGATATGCCTTGCATAGCTTTTCATATTTTGGCATATCGCAAATTTGTCGATATTCAATTATAGCTTCATTGTGAATTCGCCTCGATTAGCAGCTTATTGATGACGATCCGCGAAATCTTTGTGACGAACTACTGTCGGTTTGTGACGTACTATTATCGGCTTAGAATCGCAACGAGTTTTGATCAAAATTGCCACAGATTCTTCTATTAATAAATATGAATGTAAACCGACGCTCTACAAACCGAGTAGCCTTTTCGAAATCAAAAAAATTCAAGATTCAGGCCCAGAAAGTCATATAGGTTAGGAAATTTTTATAAAACGGTTCGGCTAATTTCGATAGAACAAATTTCTTTTTTTTTTTTAAATCGCTCAACATGTTAAACCTTAAACCCGATGGCCTGCCCAAGCCGTGTAGGAAATACATGCGGGAGTTGCTTAACACAATGATCGGTGTCGATCAGGAAGTGATGCGCCTGAACAGGGAGTTGCAGAACATGCAGAAGAAAACACAGCTAGCCGAGATCGAGCGGGTCAATGAGCCGAGCGCGCGGGTGGAAAGGAATCGGCGTCAGTCTAACGAGGATCTGGCGGCATATGCCAGAGCCTGGTCGATCTGGCAGATGTGAAAAGTTTGTACATTATAGCGCCCCATGTGTAGCTGTAATATACATAAACTTTAAGTCGTATTACATTGTAAAATAGTCGCAGTATAAGGCGTCGATATTTAGCCGCAAGTAAGTTTTAAGTCAAAAAGATTTAAAAGACACTAAGTTCCAAATTTGCTTCTCACAGAAATTTTAAAAGAAACTAAATTTCAAATTTGTTTTCAAGAAAATTCAAAAGCTCTTCGAAAGAACCGAATTTGGTGCTGCTCTCTTAAATCTTTATAAGCCGCAGAAAGTATACGAAAATTTGAAACTCATTTAAATATTTGTTAAAATTAAAGACTGCATTGACCCACTGCCAATACACTTTGTTCTTTTTTCTAAATATTTACAAAAGCATAAAAAAGCACTTTATTCAGTTCCCAGTATATCCTAGAGTATCTTTTCTATTTTCCGATGTTTGTATATGCTTCAAATCGCGCCCCAAATTAAATGAATCAAGCGCACGTGCAGGAGAAACTACGCAATTTGTAATCCTGCTTCGAAGGCCGCCAAAATGACGCAATAACAAAAGTTTAATTAACATTTTCACGCTAACTGCAAAAAAAACCCGATTTCAATTGTAAAAAGGCTTCGAAATTCCAAAAAAAAAAGAAAAAAAAACTTACAGTAACGAATATGGTAAACAATGCTCACAATGCTCCTATTCGGGGCGAAAAAAACGCGCAAAGCCCAAAAAAACTTGTCACACGGCAATTTAACATATTTCAGAAAAGGTGTTCAAAAAAAAAAAAGGAAACTGGAAAAAAAACGCGCGCTAAAAAAACGAAACCCAATTACAAACGACTTTTTGCTGTAGTCGAGCATAAAAAATGCAGCATTACCAACAAAAAAAAATGGGTTAAAAAACGAACGAGCCGCGCATGAACGGCGGCAAGGATGCGCTGCTGAGGAGGATAAAAAAAAACATGATCTGCGCGCCCCGCACACCGTGTCCCAAAAAAGTATGCAGCTCGCGGCCTTCGGCAAGCTCATTTGAATATTCCGCGTTGAGAATTTTCTCACGATTTTTTGCCTCGTCCAATTTTTTTCTTGGGTGTGTGTAGACTCAGCTTGCAGGGTCGTCGAGCTGAGCGACGACCCAGACAGCCCTGGGTGACGACGATCTCAAGGATAGAGCTAGCTGAAAGAAGAAGGAAGACACAGCGAGCTCAGAAAAAATCCGGATTTTTTGCCTCATTTCAATGCGGACGCGCTGCGCTCGGAAGAGAAAGGGTGTGCGCACAATGGATCCGGCATATAAAGAACGAAAGGATAAAGAACGAAGAATACTTAATTTATGCACGACACGTTCGCCAATCGGACGCGCCGTGCATGGAGTTGGAAGTGGAAAGGGTTGATGGCTCTGATCCTCGTGCAGGATATCTCTGCATCCCGAGACTCTGCGCCTCGCTCGTCAGCTCGTCCGTTTGCCTGTCCATTTGCATATTTGATCGCGTCCTTTTGTCAAGGGTGCGCCCGGGGGTCAGCATCATTTTTCATTTCTTTCCTACAGAAAAAAAAGTTCCTTCAAATTGAAAAAATACGCAAATTATTCAAATAAATTCCTAATGCGTAGTGCGTGTTCCTAATGAAGAATACTTAGTTTCATTTTATTTAGAGTAAAATTAATCTTATAGCGTGAATTAACATTTTCAGTTCCTTTTGAAATATTAAAATTTTTCTTCGGAAATGATTCCTCAAATTAAGCAATGTTTCAATTATGTTTTTATTTAAAAATATGAAATGATGTTTAATTAAAGTAAATATAAAAAAATAGGTTTTACGGTACGTGGAGATAGTGTTCTGAAAAATGTAACTTTAGTAATAATTACTGACGAATATTGAAAAACCTTTATAAAATGTTTATTCAATTTACTGAAAAATAATTTTAAAAATCAAAACACATACCCAAGATATACACATATTTATATATATATATATTTTAATAGATCTGTATGCAATATTTTAATAGAAAGTATACAAATTTTTTGCTGTACGTGAATAAATATTAAATAATTACTGACGAATTTTTAAAAACCTTTTCAAAAAGTGTTTATTCATTCACTGAGAAATAATCTAAAAAATAAATACATACATTCTATACTTATAGATAGATATATTTAAATAGATCTGCATATCATAAAACTATGTGTTTGTAAAAATTACATTCTCCTCTCTTCCTGATAGGGTTCGATGCCCGGTAAGAAGTCAGCCGCAGGCGCTAAAGTAGAACCACCCCATAGACTTTCCGATGGTACGTCAGAATGCCTCCTTAAGGTTCCGTCTCTTCTTCCAATTGTTTATCTATTTTACATATTCGTGCATTGTAATGCTTTGTGCGCATTGTGAAAGTCTTAAATCAATATTTGCTCATTAGTCATGTTCAATAATTCTAATTATAATAATTTATGTTGACCGAAGCAGCTGCAAATCGAACTGAGAGTTCTTCTTATGGGGAAATCTCTAGTATGCGTAGATATTTCAAAAAGTTTTCTTCTTTTTTTTTTGACTGAAGATAACATCTAGCGATTGTTTAGAAATTCAATTTTAACGGATTCGCAAACGATTTCGTATAATTATCACTCTGCGGCGATTGTCGACATGGCGTTAAAATCAATCAAACCCAGCGACATCGGGAGATAACAATATAAAGATCCATCAAACCCGATAAAATTAATTAGCCAGCGAAAATGGCAAAAATAAATTATGCAAAAATTATGCAGTCCCCCAATGAAATGTGGGGGAAAAAACAACTTCAGATTGGATCGTCCAAATCGATGCGAAATATTTGCAAATCGTTTGGGTCGCTTTGTTCGATTCGAAATTAATTAATTTACTTAATTACAGGCCTCGCTGGAAGCCAAAACTGGGGCTGACCTCTCGCTAGAAACTCGCTAACTTGTGCCAAAATTAAATTTTGACGATGTTTGGTTCGTTTGTGGCTAACAGCATAAAGAGGGGTATCTATAGATTGGTAACGCCTTCGAAGTCGAGTTTGTAAACGGCTTAAGCAATCGACAGTTTCGGATGCTTTGATAAGGCATGCGCGACTAAAGTATAGAACATATTAAATAAGATCTGGAAATTTTTAATAGATTTCTCTTTAAAATGGTTAATAGGAAAGGATATACTTCTTGGATACTATGGAAATATTTGGCTAACATTTTTGAACAATAAAAAGATATGTTTTTTAGAAAACATTTTAAATATTGTAAAATGAAGACCAACTTATTAGGTTAATACTTCAGAATTGTCTTGATCCAATTTAATCAATTCTCGAGAGCTGAGCAAGCAAATATATTTAGTGCGGAATCATTAAGCAGTTGAAACTGATTTACCCTGGGACTACCCCACTGATAACATCTGATGGCAACAGGGTATTAGCATATGCACAATATGATTGATTGAGTCTTAGTTAATGGAAGCTTCAAAGCAAGCACAAAGGGGTCTTCAGCCATTTAGAATTTCGGTACTCGTTTCTTATTTTAGAACCATACGTAGAGTTTCAAGTGAAGATTCGGTTGCTAGTCAAACCAGTTTCGATGTTTCGCATTACAAACCGGGCCGCTACAATGAATCCAGCTTAAAAGACAGAAAACAAAATTAATAAATTGAATAGAGATTGTAAATATTATAAAGGAAATCCGATAGGGGTAAAAGTTCTAATCTCTAGCTTTGAGTACACTGTCAGCAAGAAAGAACTGTAATCAATATTGGATTCAATTTTAAAATTGTAGATAAATTCCCAGGCTGATACAGATTAAACATAGTATAGTATTTATTATATTTTTTTAAAACTCGTGCAACATGTTGACTCACTGTCCCGACGAGTTGCCCAATCCGCACAAGAACTGTCTGCGCGAGATGCTCAGCACAATGATCTGCAACGATCAGGATGTGAAGCGTCTGAACACAGAGTTGCGGAAAATGCAGGTGGAACTGAAAGCGGAGCTGGAGAAGATCGAGCGGGCAAATCTGACATGCGCTGAGATCAAAAAGAATCTGATGTCCAAGAATAAATTGTGCCAGCCCGATGAGGATCTGGCAGCGTATACCAAGCGCTTGGTCGATATCGACGAGATCAAGCATGCGTATACGAAACGTTTCGAGGCGATGCGCAAGCGACGCGACATTATCATCGGCTATGGGCATCAGTGCCTGCAGGCCTACAACGAGGAGAAGTGCAAGTTTAAGTCGTTTCACGAGAACACGATGGACTACATCAAGCGTACGGCGGCACTGTCTCAGGATCCGGCGGTGGTCAAGCGTTGCGAACGCGACATTTGCGAGATGCACAAACGATTTGTCAAGGAGGTGGCCAACTTGAAGCAATGCGAGGTCGAACTGCAGCCGTATTTCAAACTACTCAAGGATACCGATCCGAAGGCATATTGCGAGTGCTGTTGCTTCAAGGACTACAGCTGGTTGCCGCAGGAGAAGAATATCGAGAGCGTCGCTCAATTGACCGACGATTTCAAGGCCAAGATGGGCAAGATTCTTGTCAGTGCATTGGCACAGTTGCATACCCATATGCCGCAGGACGTGTACGCTTTCTTGGCCGGCTATCTCATGAATGTCGAGCGCAACGAGCAGGAAGTCAAAGAGAAGTTGGAAATCTTCCAGGATCATGTCGAGTACGAAGACAAGGAACTGCCCGATCCGATTTTCCATTGTGAAACCGAGTGCAGTAAGTCCGAAAAGGCTTAAAGAAATAAAATTGTTATTAACTTGTTGAGTGTTATGCAAATAAAGCGATTATTATTCAATTGCGAGCACGAGCATATCGTATCCCAATTGGAACTAGACTTAGCATGCAAGCATAATTTGCGCTTTGAAGAATATCATATTTTGTTCTTTCGATTATTGAATACGAATACAGAGTATATACCATATAGTAGTTGTTGGTTCACAAAGTACATCGGCCTTAAATAATTATACATATATATTTGCTGCTTGGGCATTTTGCTTCACAAAGGTAATCACATATAGAGTTTTTTGTTTTGGGTTCAAGATTGAATTTGCTTAAACTTTGCAACCTAATTACGAATCTTATAACGCTAGCTATGTGGGGTTTAACTTTATTATAAATGAATATGTGAATCTAAGACAGATCGCTGTTCCTAATCCTTTTTCTTGCGCCGCTCACCACGCCGGGAACCGCTTGCCGGCTCCTTGTCGCTGACGCCGGTTATGGAGGCACCCGAGAGCTCCGTGTTGGCCATCTTTTGTTGTGTGTCCAGAAAGAACATAACGTCACGCAGCTGCTCCTTGAGATCGGTCACTTCCTTGTCGTGATTGTGCTTCAGCTCGTTGTATTGTTGCTCCAGCGTCTTGTACTTGAAATGCCAAGAGGACTGATTACTCTGCAGCGCCTTGGACAGCTCACGCTCCTCTGTCAGCTGCTTCTGCATCTCTTTGAGTCTGTTTGGATGAGAAGAAAATTAGAGAAATGTTGCAGCTGTTTATCTAGATTTAAAGGTATTGTGTACTTTGTTGCATGGTTTGCCAGCTTTCGCTCAAGATTCTGTTTTTCCTTCTGCAGGCTCTGCTGCAACTGCTGCAGATCGGTCATCTCCTGCTTGGCCTCATTGGCATCGGTCTTGAAGCTCTGCCACTCCTGCTCCAGGCGTTCCATACGCTCCTCGTAATACTTGCGCTGTGTGTCCAGCTGCGAAGTCAGCAAGTACGTGAACTCCATTTGCATCGAGTCGATCTTCTCCTCTCGCTCATCCTTTTCTGTTTGCGAAGCGACAAGCTTGCCATCGGATTTGTTTTGAAACAACCGATGCACGAAATTGTCTCCGGCATAATCCCAAACGCTGGAGGTGCCCAGCTGCATGGCAAAGGTATGATTGGTGGCACGATAATGCGCTGCGGCATGCCCGCCCTGGTAGCGTCCACAGCCGACGTGGCCGCAGATCAAACAGATCCACAGGGAGTCGGTGCCCTCGCACTCCATGCAAACCGAGTCCTCGACCAGCTCGGGTGTCTGCACGTGACGACACACTGGGCAGGTGGAGTCGCCCCACTTCATCAAGCAGCTGGCGTGAAAAGCGTGATTACACAGGATGGTCAAGACGCCATCAACACTCTCGTCCATGCGCTCCAGGCAGACGGGGCAAGTGGGAAGTTCTGTATGTCCCGCAGGTGGCAGACCATGCTCGCCACGCTCCACATCCGATACCCAGACTGCGTGGCACAGGGAGTCCGGCTCTAAAGAGTTATAAGCGATGCCGTTGTAAGACTTGTAGAACTCCAGGGTTGATTCATTTGAACGGAACCTGTAGTGGCACCGCGAACAATTAATAAGATGTTCAATTGGTTATACTTTCCCGCTTCAGTTTCACTTACTCCAAGAGCACCATAAATTGATTGGGACTGCCGTCGCGCACGATACGCACGTGTCTGATCTCCGCATGACATGGAGCAATGAAGTTCAGCAAGTCGTGGCAGTTTAGAGTCGCTGGAACGGCTAGCAGACATAGCTGGTTCGAGGGCGCCTCCTTGATGACCTTGCGTTCGCTGAAAGCCACGGAGGCGGATTAGCATGACGATTCTCTAGTATAAGTAACTTCTACTTACTTTTTTTTGTAGAGATGTATGATGCCCTTGGTCACTTCGACAATGGGATTGCCCGAAAAGTAGCCGATCTCTTGTGGAAAGTTCGAGGCTGCCGACGGTCCCTGTGACTCATCGCTGCTGCGGGGCGTCGTCTCGCGCGAACTGCCCGCTGTTGGACTATTTGTATGCTGCTGCAGTGCAGCGGCCCAGTTCATTTTATGCGTCTCTTTCTCCTCACCGACGCCGTCGCTGCTCAAGTCCTCCGTCCAACGTTGATTCGTATGCGTCTCGATTATAATGTCGCGTGCCTGGCGAAGTCCTCGATCCCGTTCGCGTTCCTTTTGCACGCGCGGATTGGTTGGATGTTCCGAGGAGACGGCGCCTTGTTGTTCTGCGATATGGAAAATTTGTTATTCGATTTATTTTATTTCACTTTCTGTTTGAGTTTCTTGTGTTTGTTCGTGATTTTTATACCTGCGCTGGTTTCCAAATCGATTTCGATTTTGATGACACACAAAGAAATGTTTTCTAGCATTACACAGGCATAATTTGAATCTGGGCGTGTGACCAAAATAGCATTATAAATATAGTTATTTAAAGAATTTTATATTTTTCTCAATGAAAACGCAAAAATAATTGCACTAAATAAATACACACATATGTCTGATAATTTAACGCTAAAAAATACCAAAATACTCTGGTCTACTGGCACTTATCGATATATGCTATCGAATTTCGACCGCAGAGCGTTTACCAGCACTACAAAAACGTTGCGCTTAACATACCAATCTTTGAATTCATTGCATTTAAATTCAGCCAACATCCAGTTTCAGCAATAATTTAAATATTGAGTTTTTGTTATATACTGAAAAATGTCTACTTTGTTTATTTTTTCAACTCGCATTATTGTAACATGTTTGTTTTTGTTGCCGTCTAATGTGCATATCATTCAAAACAACTGAAAACTAGTTTTTGTTTTTAGGTTTGCCCCGTTACAACTGTGTCGCTCGCTCGCGGTCTCTCTCTCACTCTCTTTCGCATTCTCTGCCACCTCCCACCATGCTAAGCTTGAGTTTCGCTTTCAGTCGGCTCGCCTCGACTCGTTTCGCCGAAACGCAGCACTTCGGCCTAACTTAGTCACAGCACGAAAGCACGCTAGTCGCTTGAGTTAGTACGTAAACGTCGCTGTTGCGTGTTGGACGTGTGCGTTGGCAAACAAGTAGAACGAGTTATGCGCGCGAGCTTGAATTGAAGCGGACAAAAACACGACAAAAATTTCGTCATCGTCTCCTGCTCTAACGCGCGCGTAAAAAGCAAAACAAACCATAGTGAGTGCAGTCTTGTTGCTGTTGTTTTTCTTGTTGTTGCATGTACACATAGTAGTATTTTATGTTCACATTACGTTTTTGTATGTGTGTGTAGCTGTTTATGGGGCGAGTAGGTCTGTCTGCCTGTGTGAGTGTGTGTGCGCGCCTGGTGTTGCCGCAACCGAGCGCATCGTGCCGTAATAAACATAACAAATTAATTGCAACAAACATAAAGCTGCAATTACCAAGATCGAACCACAAAATATATGCGATTATTGTGCATGTAATGTTTTGCGGGAATTGGCCAGAAATCATGTGTATTGATTTTCGGCCATTATATATTAATGCGCACAAAAACAAAAACAAAAAAAAAACACGAAAGTACAAAAATTGTAACTGAAATGTGTCCGTGCCCTAGTCCGTTATTCGCACATGTCGTACGCAAGCAAACACACACACACACGCACATAGACACGGACTCTGGCAAACCGGCGCGTACACTGACACACATATACAAGCACAGCATGCTAACAAGCAGGCGCCAACAGACACACACACACCAGCAGAGGAGCAGGGGGAGCGGGAGAGTAAGAGAGACGACAGATATCGTCCTCTTTGGCTGGAGCTGACAGCTGCCAAGTGCCAGAGCTTGTCGTCAACAAGTCTATCAAAAGTACGTTTGTCATTTCTGTTGCAGTCAACGGCCACGCCTCCCTCCTTTTACTGCACCTTTCTGCTCTCTCCGGCAGGCAACTGCTTGTGTGTGTGTGTACGGCACACCTCTGTCTGTTTGTCAATTTAAAAATTGCTTAAACATTACGGCATACGATTACTAACATCGTTCTACCAGTTATATCACATGCTACAGAGTAATAAATGCCCAAAACTCTGCAGCAATTTCCTACTACTTTTTATACCCTTGCGTGGGGTATATTAGTTTTGAGTACAAGTTGAGCAGCTTCGATGCTATAAAGCATATATATTCTTGATCAGGCGAATTAAACTAGCATTCCAGTCTAAGCAGGAAAATGCGGGATTGGTTAAATATCACGTAAAACTATCAGATATATTTTATTTGTTAATATATTGCACTAAAACTAATCACTAATTACTTTTATTATGTCTATTAGAAGCTCCTGAAATGTTTATTAGTCAGCGAATATATAAAACTGCAGATTTTTGCATGAATTATAGTATATATTAGAAATATAATTTATATATTGTATAAATCTGTTTTGGTACAGTACTTCAACATTATTAATATTTTAATTATATAGTGACGTATATATCTTCTGTTTTAAGTTATCCATACCAACTAGAGTTCTTTTAATCTTAAGTTTTACCAAAGTTTAATTTAGTAAGATTTGTAAGTAATTAGCATGGGAACAATCGCTGAGTTGCCATAAACTACGGGTATACTTTCTTGTTTATTTTTGCTTTCATTCCATTCCGTTTCGTCGTTTCATCTGCAGCTTTTCTTGGCTGCGCAAAGTGCTTTTTCTTTTCCATTTGCATTTTGCTGGCAAGAAAAAAAGCGCGAGTCAGAGTGAATATCCGTTTTATAAGTTAATAACTAAAGCAATAAGTAAGAGAAAGAAAGAGAAAGAAAGAGAAAGAGAGAGTGAATAAGAAAATCAAATGGATTTGGCACAGTTTCCAATGAGCCTATAGAGAATATACTCAAGTATATACCAAGCGTAGTAATCCTGCTTTCTTCTTTATCAATATTATTCTGGCGCAGACATTTTTTTACTCTTTTGTTTTCCTCACTTTGTCTTGTCCCTCAATGTGTTTTTATCATTTAAATAAAGTAATAAATAAAAATTGAAAATTAAAACTTGAACCAACCTGCTGATGTTACAACGAGTATACTCGAGTAAGAATTAGCTCAAATACGAGTATACTCGAATACGAATCATCTGAATAGGAAAGCCAAAGAAAACATTGACATATTCAGTATTTTGAATAATAAAACGTATTTTCAATGTCTGCCTCTCTGAGCATCTGCCTATTGTTCCGATTCCGAAGCGAAGCCTGGGGAAATTGCAAAAGCCAACATGTTGGAGGGGTCTAAAAATCAAAATAGTTGCAGCATTTTCTTCTGCAGCATGTATTCGCATAGATTTATAGCTTACGATTCGGGGCAGCTGGGAGGGGTTTGGACTAAGGGTTTGGCTTTTCAAATTCAGCAAATGCCTCATAAAATATCATTCCGTTGTTGTTGCTGAACTCGGCTTCTCTCGGCTCGACTCTATTCAAATCGAGTTCTTGTTTATTCATGCATTTTGTTGCACTCTGCATACTCCATTGTTGGACCAAGGCACACACACACACACATGCGCATATATGTTTGCATATGTATATGTACATTGTGTACAGTTGTAGTTATATTCATTCATTCATGCAGCTCCCCGCCTGCCTCGTTGCGCCCTGCTCTCCAAAAAGTTGGTCTGACATTTTCATGGTGTCTGTCAGAGAGCTCAAGTATCTGTTACGCTTAAATGCCGGCACACACACACGCACACACACATATGTAAATATTGTAAATGTATGGGTGTGTGTGTTAGCCCCAAGTGTGCACTTTCACTTTTTATGCCGTTGCGAATAAGCGAAAAACTGGCAAAACAACAATCGCGATCAGGTTTAGGCTAAAAGTCACGGTTTTGGGCCAGCGATGGCAGCGTGACACGGCACGCAAGCGCTGATTTAGCATTTATTATTGTATAAAATTATTCTGATTATTATCTACAGGCATAACTAGCATAATCAAAATTCAATTAAACAATTTAGCTCACTGAATATTTTAAGTTCCATATTAAATGTGAAAGAGTGAGATAAACAAAATGTGCATGAGTTTGAAGCGTCACTGCTTTCAGTTTATTTCTTTCACTGCCTGCGCATGAATGAATCACAGTGTAAGTCACGGGTAAGTCACTTTCAAACGTGGCGCACCCATGGATTCCCCAAAAAAACTATACCTAATTGCAACTCATATCAAATAAACGTTTCTAGCTGCGGTCTGTGGCGAAATGTATTTCTGATTGCTTTGTACGCCACCGTCAACGACCGCTGAAATATGTCGATCAATATTAATCATACATGCATATATCAATTGTTCAATCATTGTACGGTACGAGCAGCATGTTGCGCATACGCGGCGTATCACATTGCGATTCGTGCATGAATGAGTTGATGAATGCCAGTATGAATGTGGATATGAATGACGTGGGTATCTCTGGGAACGTGCCGGCCGTCAAATTAGAGCATTAGACAAAGAGAGTTTACAGGGAAGGGAGTTGGAAATGCTATAAGGGAAGGGAGTACAAGTAACAATAGTATTTACCCTTTTGAAAAACCAGCATAAGAATCGTATCTCTTTTACAGCATATGCTGCATACAAACTACTGCCGCCTATTGCTTTTTCGCTCAATCTCACACTTTATACTGGGCGTGGCATCCAAAATTTTGAATAAACTTCAGAAGCGTATGGCCTGAAGCAAACTGCATGCTGAATTTGCTGTCTTTAGTTCTTATAACATAGAAAACGAAGGGCTAATAACAAGAGTAGTATATTCTACTATGCCGGTTATAAAAGTCTAAAAGTTAGTATGCAGTTTATGCTCTTCAAAGAGCATAAAACTAAAAGCAGAAAATCAAAAGCAACTCAAAAGAGTTGAAGATAAACTAAGAATGATATTATGTATCATATGGGTTATATTGTAAGATTTTTATGAAATTGATAAATGTTGTAGTATAGTTTCTTAAATACAGAACAATTCGACAACAGCAGTTGTTTCTAGTTTCAGCAAACTATAGAAACATATGCGAGACAAATTAGGGCAATAATTTGCAGATTGACTGAGCTATAGACAGCCAAAGCTTCGAGTTGCTCAATTGGCTCTTAAGCTATATAAAGGCTCTCCTTTTGGCTCTACGGGTATAATCTGTAGCCGATACCCTGCTTTAATGTTAACCCAGTGCCCAATGGGTACATAATTCATCCAATTCATTTGGATACGTAATTTGAGTTAAGTGTATGAAAAGCAACTCGACTCGCCTAATCCTCACTATTAACGCCTTATTAAACCAACTACAAATTCGCATTAAGTTCGCAGCTGTAGGCGAGATGATTGATATGTTACATACTTCTTTCGGGTGCGTGTGTGATGGTAAGCAGCATCGGATTTACCGTGTACTATTTATGCAATAAATCAATGTCAATGCCAGCTGGGAGGAAGGGAGGTAAATGTATCCCATGTGGTATTATTAATAGAACTATGCTAAACTAATAGATACTGTGCGTGGATATGTTTGCAACAATTCCGAAAATCAAAAGTACTAGGGCTTGAAATTTACTTGTGGCTTTCTACAGCTTTTCCTTGATGCATGGGCTCTTGCTTATAGTTTTCCCTAAACGTTGCTATCATCATGCGGCACACACTGCCTGCCCTCTCTCTCGCTCTCTCTCTCTCGCTCTGAACTGTGTCGCCTGCTACGTACACGACATTCAACGTGTAAATGATATAAAAAATATGGCTGCACAACATGGCGACAGAGGCAGCGCCCTGGGAGGGTCGCAAGGGGTGGTGGGGTGGGGGATAGGTGTAGGCAAAGGGGTGGGTGCAACGCCTTTACCCACCGTGACAGGCAGTGGCAACAACAATAAAAAGGGGTGACAAGTGCAAATGTCTAACCTGCAGCATTGCTTGCACTCGGCTGCATTTACATGGCAGCTCAACTGGTTGGGCTGGCGTGCCTGCAAATACCCTGTAAATAGTAGAAAACAATAAGAGTGCATATGCGTGCAGCTAATGAGACTCTCTCTATAGACACTTTACTTTGCTTAAACTTTAATTGCTTTACATTGCAGGGTATTTTCATCTGCAGCAGTTGCTTGCTTTGCTATTATCTCGCGCTCTCTCGCTCTCTCACTCTGAGTGTGTGTTTTTGTGTGTGTGCTTGAGTGTTTGTGCACATCAAGTGCACGCAAAGTTTTGTTGTGCATTTGCCACGCTTCTATTTTAAGGAGCAACTTATGTGGCCTGCCAGGACTCGCTGTGCATGTGTGTGTGCTTAGCTGTGGTTTGGTGTATGTGTGTGTGTGCAGTGTCATTCTGGCTGCAGCAGGTGCACAGCACCCACCTGCTGCTGCCATGGCAATTTAGCTGTTACTTTGGCAACGTTGCGTATGCGTCATGTGAGCCGCAATAAGCAAACAAGCTTTTTTTAATTCCTTTTCGCCATGGCCGTTCGCTGTGTCTATTGGCGTGGTGCGTCTCCTTCCATCTCCCTTTCGTCGACATGATATTTGCATTTGCCTTGTGCTTTTTTCCGCATTCTGCAGTCTACGCCAACAACAAACAAATCAACTTACATATTTGCCTGCATTTTGGTTTCCCTGTTTGACTCTCTCTCTCTCTCTCTCTCTCTCTCTCTCTCTATCTCTCTCTCCCTCTTCCTCTCATTCTCTTCTGCTTTGGGCTTGTTAGCTCAGCGCTTTGAGCCCCCTCAACTTGATTGAGTGCAGTTGTGGCTCGGGTCAGTTCAAAAAACTTGATTATCCTTTACGACAAAATTCACTTTGGTTTAGAAATTCAATTTCGTTTTCCATTTTGCAAATAGCCCAAATAATCGTTAGACTGTGAAACTGTGTGAATTTTCTGTCAGCGATTATTAAATTCCATCCTCATAGCTCTTGGCGAACCTAATTTCAGGCACAAGGCACAATTTGAGCTTAATTGATATGGGCAGGCTTGGTAACATTTTCGGGCTGCGTTTCGATTCATTAAAAAGTTTAATTAAAAATGTTATCAGCCAATTAACTCACTCTCGTCATCAGCATACGCATTCTCATCGACAACCTCGACTTGCTCTGTCCTAATCAAACACCAAGAAACGTCAACGAACCAAGATAAAGGGCAAAAACAGAAGGAGATATGGGAGCCAAAGGCCTAAGAAAATATATTTTTTGTTTAACCTGAATATTCTAAAGGTCTAATAAAAAAATAAAAATTATTATCAATGATTTATGCTTTCCATATAAGCAATGAAACATGTTTTAATAGTTGAAGAAAGTAAATTAATAATGCTATGTAGGACTAATACTTTATTAGCGCAGTTTCAGCTATAGATCTCGTGACATTTTGATATATAATGATATTATTATTATTAAATATTAATAAAAAAATGATACAATAGTAAATCTAACTTTGACGGAAAGCTTTGAAAAAAACTAGCAATGTATAACAGAAACAAGAAAGCAAGGCTACCTTCGGCTTGCCGAAGGTTTCATACCCTTGCAGTTATACAAAATATAAAATATATTTGGATTGCTGCTGGTATTTATTGAACAATTATAACAGTACAGGAAGTCGAGATTTTTACCTGATTAAGGCTATGAATCAAACACCTGCTTAACAAAAAATAATTCTACCTTTTAATGCTTTTGTATATACCTGGATTTCTTATATACTTAACACAAAATGTTATGAGGAAATGTCTTTGTGTTGTAAAGGATGTGTTGGTCATAAAATCTAAATTTGGAAAGTTCTTATTCAAAAATACGTTTGACAGCTATATGATTTTTTGTTTAACAGCTACATGTAATAGTACTCAGGTTTCCATAAAATTGCAACATGAACCTTCATTAGACCGATCGTTGATCGTTATAAGTTATAAAAGTTCGATTTCGAACTTTATTATTAGGGACACACTTAGATTTGGATGTGGTAAGCCTGATAGCTATATCTTGAAATATAACGAAAATCGGCCGATAGGCTCCATGACAGCTATACGATATATCAGTCCGATCTGGCCCGTTCCGACTTATTTAAAGAGGGCAGAAATAATAAGCTTGTGTGCCAAGTTTCATGAAGAAAGCTCAATAACTGGGGGACTAATTTGTGTTGCAACAGACAGACGGACTTACTGATTGTTCCTATAACAGCTATAGAATATAAAGGTCTGAGATATTTAAATGGAAAAACTAAGGGCGGGTTACTGTATAACATTAAAAAGTATTGATAATGTGCGGTATTTCCAAAAACAAAACAGGTTTGCATACAAAAACCCTGATTTTAGCCTATTGTTCCTATGGCAGCTATATGTTATAGTGGTCCGATTTTGATACAATTTTGACAGCACATTAAGAACGTAATAAGAATAGGATTTGCAATATCTTGAAAAACAACAAAAATAGCTTCTATGACAGCTATACGATATATCGGTCCGATCTGGCTCGTTCCGACTTATTTACAGCCTACAGCAATAATAAGCTTGTGTGCCAAGTTTCATGAAGATAACTCAAAAACTGAGAGACTAGTTTGCGTTGCAACAGACGGACGGACGGACGGACGGACGGACGGACGGACAGACGGACATCCATTTTTCGACTCCTCTGGTGATGCTGATTCAGAATATATATACTTTTTAGGGTCGGAGATGTCTCCTAAGGTGCGTTGCAAACTTCTGGCTAAAATTAATATACCCTCTGCAAGGGTATAAAAAAGTAGAAAGTAAAAAACATAAAAAGCCAAATAACAATACAATAATAAAATGAATTTGAAACAATTTATTGGAAACGTCTCGTAAAAACTAAATGTTAAGTAAATTTCATAGAAAAATGTTGGAAACTCTAAAAAAAAGGTTAAAAAATGTCCTGCAAATTGAAATTTATCCCGCCGTTGACCATCAATGAAAGTCAGATTTGACGAGAAAAAAGCGAAACGAGCAACACTGATTATTCAACACCGGAATGATCGATATTTATGAATATGTGGTATTTTCTGTCGCAGTATTCTCATGTGATATTTCCTTGTGTGCAATATCGATAGTTTTTCGTTTGCCGCTTACCCATCACTAGCTGCAACTGCTCGAACTCTACTTATTGGCCTTCATTCGTTACTTGAGTTATTTATCTAAAGGTCTCCTCTGGCAGAATAGTTTTGCGACGGACATTTGCAGTTATTCACGTCTTTGCTCAGTGGCTGCGCTGCTGCTGAGATTCATCGAGAGGCAGGCAAACAATGGTCCAACCATTTGCCATAGACGCCAAGATAAGCTACTTTCATTCACATACATACAGACAGGAGCGAAGGTTGCATTGTGGAGAGAGGAAAACAAGAAACAGAAGGACAGAGAGAGAGAGAGAGAGAGAGATGAGAGATAAAGAGAGAATGAGAGCTTTGCAAATCAAATCTTTTAACTTGCGTGCTTATCGATGCCTCTGCACGCGCTGCCCGCTTACGCCTGCTTACGCTTGCTCTTCTGCTCGCTCCCGCCAGCTGTATGTCGGACACGCCCCCTAGTCTGCTCACCCGCCTTCCCTCCTTGCACGCTGTAAAGTTGTGCAATAAAATTTAACGCATTTCTTGTTTCATGCACTTTGTGCTTCGTCATCAATTTTTATTGAAATTGACACTATCTGGAAAATGGAATGGGCGGTTGGCGCGGGGCGTGGCGTGGAAATGATTCACTGTAGCCATTTGTCGGGGGACACTTTTAATGAGCAGCAGCAAAAGGAAGCAACGAGACCCCCAGCCCTTGGGGCTTATAAACTTGTTAATTGGATTAGATTTTGCGATATGAAGTAAATTCATTAAGCATCTTTCGCTTCCCTTGCTTCCTCTTTTCGCGTTTCGCTTTTGTTCGCTCATTCCTTAACATTTTTCACGCTGTGCGTTTTGAGCTGAACATAAATTATATTAAAAATTTATTGCCAACTTTTTCGCCGGCCCTGGCCTCGGTCTCTGCTCGTTCCTAGCTCTGCTCCAGCGCTGCTTGGCCTCTGCCTTTGCTTTTACATTGCAGTTGTTGCTGCCCCGCTTTCGCTCGCTCTCCCTCTGCCCATGCCTATGTCGCAGCCTCTGCCTCTGCGAACGTCCTGCGCCTTGCCATCTGTTTCATTACGACACTCGCAACTAATAAGCAGCGAAAAGTTCACACACAGAGAGGCATAAAACAAAGCAGCGCAGCAGTTAATAAGGCAACAACACAACGCAAGAGACAACATAATAGAGAGAATAACACAACAACAGCAAAAACAACACAGGCAGCAGCAACAGCATCAGCAAATGGCAAACGGTAAACAGCTGCGCCACTGGCTCTGCCTGGAGTAGGAGAGCACGTAGGAGAGCGCGCGAGTGAGCGGGAGCTATAGCGGAAGAGTGCAAAGATGAGTGAAAAGATGCTCAACTGGTTTTGTGGGGCAATAAAAGACAACAACAACTACAGCAACAGCTATGGCAACAACAGCTGCAGCCAAAGTGACAACAGACGAAACAAATCGAATGGGAGGTGAAAACAAAAGTAAATGACGCTCAACAAAAGCGACAAAAGCACGACAAAAGCAACAACGACAACATCAAGTGTAACAAACATAAGAACACGCGAACCAAAAGCAATAACTGTAAATAGTAAAGCAGCGCAATCAAAAATATAAATTGACTCAGTTAGTCAACTCGAAATTGAGTCAATACAATTTGATTGCGTTGCTTGGGGAGGGGCGAGGATAGGGACAAGTAAGAGAGGAGAGGAAGCGAAGGATGTAGAGGGAAGGCCTGGAGAGCTAATCAAATTGAAAGTGGATGCACTTATTGATATTGGCTGTGAATATTGCATAAGCGAACGCGAATGAATGGTGGAGTTGTTACACTGAGAGAAATTGCAGAAATTGCGCAGTCGTTGAAGAAATGACAAAAATGGAGTGGAAAAATAAAAAATAGTATACAAATTAAAGAAATACAATAATAAAATAAATAAAAAATACAATAATTAAATTAATTTTAAAATAAAATTAAAAATGAAATAAATAAAATAAAATTTCATTAAAATAAATTAAATTATTGGCAAATTCTTTAAGTTTTTTTTTATTTATATATATATTTATTTCTTTTATTTAAAATATTGAAATGAATGTGTGTAGAGTAATATACTACTACTGTTCTTCATTTCTAAAGACTCGCATTATTTGAATATAAAATTATATATATATATATATTTTATTTTTAACTTAATACATTTATATATTTTTAAACCAAATAATATGTAGTTATATAGGTACATATTTTAATATATTATTAATATTTATTCTTAATGAACCTTTCTCTTACTGTATTTCGGCTCGAACGTTTCGCTTTATATGTATTTGGGTCAAAAGCGGCTCTTTAGCATGCTTCATTACATACTGACACCACCTTCCCTATCTGCAGTGCGTTTTATAACTTGGCCTTAAGAATTAACAGCGCATCTCTCATCTTATCCGTTTTACGACTGATTTTTAGTACTCGCTCGTAATGTCTCTCATTATTGTGGCCCTGTTTAATGACTGTCCCTCGGCTCTTTCAGTTCGCCAAGTAGTACTTTGTATAGAAAGGAAGCAAACACAGCAAACAAGAGCGAGATTTATGTGCTTTTATAATTCTACTCGCTGGTCTTTCTCTCTCTCTCTGTTTTTCTCTGACTCTTAATGTGATGTGCGATGCGCCCTTGGGCCTTGCAATGAGCCCCCTCAACAGCGGGGACCAATTAGTGGGGTTAGGGCCGAAGAAAAGTAATTGAAAGACCCTAATGGATGGCTAAAGTTGAGTTTTCAATGAGAGTTTCTCAATAAGTTAATGAGCCGCATAATATTGGTATTGCAATGGAACATTTTGTGTAATATAGTATTGTACAAGCATACATAGAGCATTTTGAAGCATTGTACAATGGGTACAAAGTGGAAATTGTATGAAATATGGTACATAAGTTGTACATTAGGCGCGTTTGTATAAAGTTGCTGTTTTCGAAAGGTTTTTTAAAGATTAAAAATTAGTCTTATTAATCATTTTTATTTTTTTTATAATATATGATATTTTTGTTCTTAAATTTCTTATAAAATGCATGAAATTATTCGATTCTTTAAGACTTCAGATTGTTAGGCTTTGAAATTTAAGACGCACATGCTATAAATTCAAATAGATTGTCTCTGTTTCTCACATTTTCCCTCTTTATCGGTACTGGCAGGAATGTGGCGAGGAATACAGAGAGGAAACGCGTGTAACAATCATGTAAAATTGCGTTAAAATCAAATGGAAGAAGGCAATGGACCGTGCGAGGCAAGGAGAAGAACATCAAATTGGTATTAGAAGCTAACAAGCAGCTGCGAAACGAGAGTGAAGAAAGAAAGAAACAGACAAGTGAAGAGCTGGAGGAGGAAAAGGAGGTGGGAACAGAAGTCGTAACAAGCGTGTGGGCGTGGCAAATTAAAGGAAGCTAGCGGCGCTACGGGCAAAGTTGACTGCATCCGTGCGGCACTCAAACACACACTCACAAGAACACTCGCACACACACTCATAGACACACACATAAAAGTCAATTAATGTTCAATTACAACAATTACAACAATCGCCTGTGAACAGGAAGGGGGAGGAGGAGCAGCAGCAGTCTCGCTGAAGTGACAGCAGGGAGCAGGGAGCAGGGAGAAGCGGATAAGTCAACGGAAACCGACAGGCAACAAGAATTTCTACACGTTACACGCAACCTGAGTTCGCATCGCACACGGAGACGTAGCTGAAGCCCGTGCCGGCGCCACAGCCAGAGCTGGCGAACCAGCCCAAGCCGGATTGGCCGTGGTGCTACCCCATACCAACAAAAGCAACGTCCGCTGGCGACGGCGACGGCCACGAAATGACTTTCGTTAACAAGCTGAGCAAAAGCTTCCGCTGGCTGCGCTGCTCCACACTGTGCGCCATTTTGTTTTATATGTTTTTCATTGGCCTCATACTGCACAGCACCAGCCACAAGCTGCAGCTGCACCAGCAACAGCAGCAGCAGCAGCAGCAGCAGCAAAAGGAGCAGCCCGTCGAGCAGGCCACAGCCACAGACTCGGCCTCGTCCTCGGCCAAGGCGCCGCTGGAATTGGAACAGCAGCAGGAGAATTTGGGCAAAGGACAAGCGAAGGAGAGCGAGGGCAAACCAAAACTGCAGCCGATTGCTGCTAATGAGCTGCAGGGCGGCGTTGGCGGAGGCGGAGACGTGGGCGGGACAAGGCGAGGCAGCGGTAAATCCAAGTTACAGCAGCCGCAGCCCGAAACAGTTATAATAACGACCAGCAATGTGAACGAGAAGCAAATACTGGCCAAAGCTTTCAAACGGTAAGTTGTGGGCATCTGCACTGAGAGAAAAACTTGCAAGCAGGCGAAATATTAACCATAAAAGAGGTCAAAGGTGTAGTCAGAGTAGATTTGATTGTTTACTCAGCACAAACACCTTAATTAATAGAGACCAAAAATCGAAGCTTGAGATATAGAAAATTGCATGCATTTTTCTCGGTATTGGGTCACCCTACTCAAGGAAATCAATAAGCTATATATATACAGACTATAGACAGACTATACAAGAAATTATAATTAAATTTCTAGGGAATCATGTGTCTCATTATTATTGGACACCTATTTTGCGTGGTATATGGTCACTCTAATCAGGACCGTACACAATATATATATCTTTGATATAGACTATAGGCATGCGTTCGTATATAGCTATAGAAATAGTCTATAAATAGAGTATATTGGAAATTGTAGTTAATTTACAAGTGCATCAATCTATACGTACTTTTCTCGATATATGGTCAGCCTAGGCAGGGCAGACCAACAGCTAGAACTGTAGCTGCACAGTAAAAAAATAAGAAACTTTATGCTAGTTTCTTAAGGGTTTCTTGCAGCTTATGGTCACTTTAGTCTCAAAATATTAATAGCTATAGCCAACTTTGAGTTTTGAAACGTATGGTCACCTTAACCAGAGTATGGTCATACTAGCCGTTGCGAACCCAAGTAAAAATACATATGTAATCACTAAGTTTATACCAAGTTTAGCAGACATGATGCTTTAGTTTTGATAACAAAACATAAATTTCTCACGGTGTATGGTAACCCTAGCTTCCGCCAGGGTGCGCTGGGTGTTTGCTTGATAATGTGGTGCTAGTTTGGCGGCCGCTTCATTGTTGTTGCCTGCGGCGGTTGTTCACGCTGTGAAGGCGAGAGAATGCGAGGGCGAGGCGAATAGTAGAAAGGAAGACAGAGATTGAGTGCGAGAAGGAGAACGAGAGGCAAGAGTGAACGAGCGAGAGGCGAAAGATGGCTGAACACAGTGCGTACCATAATTGTGTGTACGACAAATTGTGAAATTTATGACAGTGGAAGGGCGAAGAGGAGCAGCAGGAGAAGAGCGGGAGAAGAGCAGGACGGGCTGAATACTGAAAGAGGAGCTGCCATGGCCGGGGACTGGCGCCACAGGAGCATCCATCCGTTGATGGATGTTTTGTAAAGGTGCTTGTGGGACCTCACGAATCCAATTTGTTATTTCGACTGATTTTGATTTGCCGTCGCCATTGGCCATTGGATGGGTAATCGGATTAGGAGCCAGCGTGGCGCCACGGGCGGGGCAATCATAATTATCGATCAAAAAACGTGCGAACCAAACCCGAAATTTAAAGCAAATTTAAGCTGAAATGTTACTACTCTCGCATATATCATGTTAATATGCAACTCTTTTTTTTATGGCGCTATAAAGCCCCATAAAGCGAACAAGATTTATGGCTGTGGCTCAAACCGTTTGACTAACGGCATTTACGACTTGAACTTTGACTCGTAGCCAGTTTGTAATGCAACTACTTATATGGATATTTGAATACGTGCGCTCGAATATTAATGATGTGTACGCAACTTAAGAGGATTTAATCGCAGCTAATACCTTATCAAAGAGAGAGAGAGAGAGGGAGATAGATTGCGAGAGCAGCATGCTTAGCTAATTTTTCAAATATTTAAGTCTCTGCAGCTCTTTAAACTTAACCAACAAATTTCTAAGAGCAGCGACCATTTATAAAATTCCGTTTTTTTTGCCGCCCGGTCTGACCTTTGCTCAGTGCTTTCATAGGCTGTCTAAAAAGGCCCCTTCCTTTTCTCCCCTCCCTCTCTCTCTCTCTCTCTCTCCCTCCCAGCCTGCTCTATTCACGCTTGCACAAAGCAAATGCGAACAATCTGGCGTATGTGTGTGCTCAACGTGGCGTATGCGTAACGTTTCCTAAGAGACGCACTCGCTTTGTGCACGAATTTAAGCCGGAATTTACTTTTATTCGCAAGGCACTCAGCCCGTTTCGTTCAATTAAGCCCTCAATTGCTTTCATCGATATCAATTAAATAAATATGCAAAATATGTTGAAAATTAAATACAACTGACGGCGATTTTGCATCGTATTTAATAATCGCAATTTCGTATTGCCCAAACAACAACAACAGCATCAGTATGAAAAACCTAACTGGATCGAATGGCCCGCTGGGCAGGTGGCTCCCTTGTGTGCGTGCGTTTTACATATTTAATCCTCAATCAAATATTAAAACGGGCAACAGGCAAACACACAGTGCAGCTTGCCTCGCCCACCATATCCATAGCTATTTGCTTTTGTATTTAATTTTACTAGACTATCATTAATTCTGATTAGGCAGCAGCTATGTAAATAACGATAGTTACATCCGCTCCCCAAACATTTGCACAAATCAATTTCATAGCTGCAAAACTGCACTTTAATATTTATTGAATGGAAATAAGCTAATGCCGGCACATTGGCACCGCATGCCTGCACAGCTGCATACCCTGTAAACGTACAAATTGGCAAATGTCGGATGGGGAAGAAAATATATGCTTGAAGGTTTGAAATTTCTTCATTTTAAATTTTTTTTTTTTTTTAAAAAAAAAAAAAAATTCATAAATTATTCAGTACATTTGGATAAAACTTATAAAATCTATAGAAGTTTTAATTCGTGAACTTACAAAAACAAAAAATTAAAAACAAGCTTACGCTATTGGTTTTTCTTTGTTTGTTTTCTTATGTTGCCTTTTGCTTCTTATTACTCTCAATTTTAAATTATGCATTGTGATAGAGACATACATACAACATATATCCCAATACATCTAACAATCTAATTAGATTTTCGTTTGTATTTTGTGTTGCTTCAATTCTCTTTCGATTTTAAGTGGCTTTAAATATACTAAAATTATTTTGAATTCAACACACTATAAAATAAAAAAAAATATAAATACAAAAAAATAAATTTAATCCTAAAATCAAAAGTAGTATTGTTTATTAAATAATAGATCAACTGAATCTATATTTTATTATATTTATTTATAATTATTATTAATAATTGATTTGAGGAATTTTAATCTGTATTTAAAAACTTTTACAGGGTATTTGCACGTTGCTCTGCAGCTGCTTCTGCCGCTGTCTGTGTCGCCTACAATCTGCAAAAAGTTTTTCTGCCAAAATCGAGCAAAAATGTGTAAAATTGCTCTGCATGGCAGATAATACGGCAGTTGGCAAACTTTATTTTCGATTTCGATTTGCATTTACTACTTCTATTTCTATTTATATTTCTCTTTCCTTTTTTGCCTTTTCCGATTTTGATTGCTGTCTCGTTTCGAGCAAAGTTATTGGATTAAATGGCGGCACTTTAAGTAGTATTTATGCAGCATCGCTCATACGCCCCATTGCCAATTTAGCCCACTACGATTCGAAGTTGCTCGAACGCAGCAGGCGTTGCCTTCGAGCAGCCAACTAATTACCCAGGATTGCCCGGACAACAGGGCGTATACGTATTATGCCCATGTATATGTATAGCAATCATGCGTATATACAAGTATAGGGCTAATCGCATTGTGTGGTAATTGCCGTGTCCTGCAAGTGCTTTCTCTATAACCATTACCAGTCTGCACACAGGGGCCAATTATGTGTGCTAAATCGCCCCCTCCCTGGTGTAAACTGCCGCATTATGGATTTAACATTTGTTTTGCCATTTGCCATAAGGAAATGTTTAAGGAAATATGCAATTAATTATTAAATCTCAACGAGAAATCTTCATCTATTTGCGTTGATGAAATTTATCAAGTGCACAATTTAATGGATTCTCCGGCAATCTTCAGGGGCGGCAGGCCTTATATGAAACCTAATCTGCTTTATATACGGCACTTCATTGTGTGTCGTATAACATGAGTACACTGCGAGTCTCTCAGCGGGCAGGCCTGGAACTCGAGTATGTGATTGCCGAACAGGTGTCAGCCATTAAAACTTCATGAGCAGGCAAATGGGATGGGAGGGGCTACACTGTAATCAGAGAAATAATCAACATATGGCAGCTGTGGGAATGTTCTTGTGTGTGTGTGTGGGCTGCACAGTGGTTTCATTGGCATACATAGTTGAGGCATTAGAACTTAAGTAAATAAACTGTCAACTAAAGCGATTTCAAGTTAGTTTTCTTTGGCAAACTGTTTCTGCTTCTTGTTTCTCATCTGCTTTTGCTTCTTCTTCTACTTCGTCTTCTTCTTGGCCAGCAACTTCTCTTCCATTTGTGGCTTGCGTTTTCCACGTTGCAGTTTGAGTTTCACTGACCTCAAAGCGACAGCGAGTGAGAGTGAGAGAGAAAAAGGGTGCTTCTCTTGCCTCTGCATGCTTGAGAAAAAACAAACAAGCCGAAAAAAATTATGCTCTCTCTGCTTTTCCCTCTCTCTCTCTCTCCCTTCCGCATTCGCATCTTCTACGCACAGTTGGGCCGGAAAACTTTTTCATTTGCCTTCTACGATTTGCGCAATTTTGCCATCGTCTTTGCCTTACCATTTGTGTGTGTGTATAAAGGGACAGAGCAAAACGGAACGGGACAGAGTTGCAGGATATTCTTCTACTGAGCAGAGGGTTTACTTAAGAGGCGAAAGTGCATTTTGCATAAGCTAGCGGCTCTTCCTCTTTCTACTGCCCACCAATTGCCAATTGCCTCTTGTAGACATTTCGGCTCTTTCTTTCTGAGTTAGGCAGACTGCATTTATGTCCAAGCTCTGCATGAGTCTCAGTATTTGAAATTCTACTGCATCTGCAATAAATCAAATTGCAGACTGTACCTGGAGTTTTTTGGTCTCCCAAATCAAGATGACCTCGTAGGACAGATGGTTTAAGGTATGTGTTAGGGTTAAACGTGGTCAGACTTCTTTGTAATCACTTGAGAACTTTTTTATGCCATATCTTCAAACACTGCTTTTGCTATATACACATATAGAAAGTAGTATAGCAATTAGATAGATAAATGACAGTCAGATGAAGAAAATACATGTCTGCATGTCTGTCCATCTATTTAAGCCTGTAGATCTCAAAGACTATAGAAGCAAGTGTCACCAAATTTTGTAACAATATATGCCAATACAGTGTCTTAAAGTTTGTTTTAGAAATTGGCCACGCCTGCTTCCGCCCCTGCAAATCGTTTAAATTCTAAGGGCAAGCGTAATTCAGGAGCTAGAACATTTAGTTTTGGTGAATACAATAATAACCATCAGCCCAGTAATATCTGATATTATTATCTGATATCTTACATCGAATAATAAATATATAGAAGACATAGAAATTATTTTTACATAGATAACCTCTGGTGGTTTAAAGTATTGCTAGCAAATTCTAAGGCTGAAATTCAATTTCTTCTAATATAAAGGAATGAGAGATTGAAATATATTGAGGAATACTTAACTGTTTATTTGATATTTTGTCAGCACTTATAGTATTTGGAATAAAATCATTCACTTTTCAAGGCATTGTTTTCTTTATGAAGAAATTTTAATCAGTTTCCCGTCGAACTTTGCGCACGTTTCCAGCATCGGCGTCGGCGTCGACGTCTTCGTCGTGCTCGTTGCTCAACTAATGATATAGTTTTCTTTTGCGAGTCCCCTATCGAAACTAGTTGGCGGCGGGCTGCTGTGCCCAGTGAGGAAACTTTGCGAATTCCGGGAAAGTTGCGACTGCGAATGAAGTTGGGCTGCGTGTTGCGTGCAAGTTTCACGCTAGTTTGGGGTGCGCTGCGCCCGTCCCTGCTGTGCCAAGCGGAAACGGAAGTGTGGCACTTTTGCGTAGTGCGGCAAATCAATGTATGGGGGCGCGAAAGGGTACCCTAATTGGATTGCCCCGACAAGACAATAATGTGCTGCGTGCTGCGTGCTGCGTGCCGTGTGCCGTGTGCAGCCTGCGCCGTGTGTGGTTGGAAACAGCCTTGCGACACGAAAGGGAGCGCCGAGCGTAGGGTGGCTTGTGGGCGGACAACTTGTCAGCGCCAGAGAGAAATAGCACAATTAAAATTTATAACAATGCCGCTGTTGCTGCTGCAGCCGCTGCCGCTGCCGCTACCGCTGCTGCTGCTGCCGTTGCCATGACAGTTGCAGATACTGTTTAATTACCCCCAAATGACCAAGGCGCACAGCAGGCCACAGCGAGACGATTATTAAAGGGAAATTTAAATGCGGTGGCCGCAAATGTTGGCTATTAATTTCACCTTTCGCAATTATCACAACATTTTTCGGTCAGTTTAATTGGAGTTTAATTTCTATGCGACGACAACTGCACGCATAAATCAGTTGCTCAGCGTGGGCGCCCAAGTGACTTCCCTATCAGGGCAACTAAACTGTGTGCCTTGTTCTCTACTGCATTTAAAAGACATCTCAGCTTTACTCGATTAATTGCGGTATAAGTATTTGCAATTTTGGCTTACTTTGGCGTTATAGAAACGGTTACATTGAAAACATTGCAAACAAATTTATCTAAACATCGCATTCAACGCATTTTTGCATTCCTCCAACGCAAACAACGCATTTTTGCGGTACCATCACAAAATTAAACAAGTATACCGGAATTACTCGAAATAAATAAATATTCTAATTAAAATTGCTTAAGTCTCGAGCAGCAGCGTGTCTCCTATATAGGTTTCGAACTTTCTTTATGATTGTGTAAGTGTTTAACCAAAAATACTTTGCTACAAAGTTGTAACTTTATAACAAACAAATTGAAATGCAAAAGTTGAAAAAACTCTCAAGTTTAGCTGGTCTCTTTATACTGCGTAACTTGCGCTGCTTAACAAAGTTTTTGTCAACTCTTCAAACTTTGATTTTAATTAAATTTAAATTTCTAATGAAGATTACATTTACAAAATTATTCGTAGACCAGACCAATCTTGAGATAGTTTGAACAAATAAAATACAAAATATTGCTTCGATTTAAATATAATTTAAAATCGGTATAAGAATTTTTAACTGAAAATAAATAGTTGGGCTTTGTTTGATGAAGGATTCATGAAGGTACAATATATGTAATACTAAGTAAAATGTATATTGTTACTTTAGAAGAACAGCTTGATAAAAAAAATCTATAAAACAATACAGAACATAAAATAAATAATACTTTAATCCCTTCAATTCGCTATTTGCAGCGCCGATCGCAATCATGACGGACGTCTTTCGATACAGGAGCTGGGACAGTATATTAATCGACGGATTGTCGATCATATAGACATTGCAATTATGAACAATGCGCGTGAGTTTCGTCGCGTGGACATTGCGCCCGCCGATGGGCTGATCACGTGGGACGAGTACCATCGTTTCTTTCTGCGTGAACATGGCATGACGGAGAATGACATCGACGAGCACGACGAGATCAGGCACACTTCGCTGAATCGTAAGGCACGTGAGGATATGATGCGCGACAAGGCGCGTTGGACAGAGGCGGCGCGTACCGATCTCTTTACGCTAACAATCGATGAGTATCTCAGCTTCAGACATCCCGAGTCGAGTGTTTCCAATTTGCTGGAGCTGGTCGACGATTTGTTGCGACAGTTCGATCAGGATGGCGATGATCAATTGACACTGGAGGAGTTCTCCGATCTGAATGTAGATGATGATGAGGATCTGCTGCGCAAGTCATTGATATCGAAGACGCTTGTAGAGCGTCGCGAGGAGTTCAAGCGCATAATCGATAAGAATCACGATGGCAAGGCCGATCGAGGTGAGCTGCTGAACTATGTGAATCCGAAGACCCCGCGCTATGCTCTGCAGGAGGCGGCCACGTTGTTCAGTCTCTGTGACGAGAACAAGGATGAGCAGCTGACGCTCTTAGAGGTGAGCTTCTTCTACGAGCTATTCTTCAACATTATTGTTTCTAACTAATGCCTTCTTCCCGACAGATGACTGCCAATGCGGAGATCTTTCTGCAATCGAAAATGATCGATACCGCAAACAGTTTTCACACCGAATTCTAAGTCCACTTTCTGGTTTTCTTCGCTCACTTCACTTCACTTCACCGGCAAACCGTCCCCACATAGTTGAATCTAACACGTTCCCGACTCACGTCTGTCTATAGAAAAAAAAACTATATGTATAATCCTTGTGCATTTATAGTGATATTAATTTGTAAGTCGTGGCACCTTCACACGGTAGTATAAAGATGCAAGTACATGAGATAATAAAAGATAAACCGAAGAAAAAACAATAGTTTATCAATAATCAAAATGTTTACTTTAATGGAAACTATAATAATACCAGAAAATATTTTAGCAAATAATAATAATAAAACCGCATATTGATAGTAATACCATAATATGTAAGGGAAAAGTTTTGTTAGAACTTTGTACTAAAACAACCTTAAGAGGCAATTCATTTGATGTGTGATCCTTAAAAAAATATTTTACTTAAGAATGCAAAGCAATTTGAAAACGAATACTCCAAGATTATACACAATATATACGTAATTTTATGTAACCGAAATAATTGAAACAATTGTTTTTTTTATAATGGGGTGGTAATGGGAAAGGAAAGAGTAGTGCTTTTCTAGAATTATGAGTAATAATCCCAATTACAGCATTTTCGGTAATTTGTGCTAATCCATTTTCTCCTTAGCTGTTGATGAAATCAAGCACAGGCTACTTAAGTAAAGTACTCGAAATACTCTTGCAGTGGGTATATTTCGTGAGGCCAAAAAAAACGTGAAACATAATTGGATAACTTAATCTTAACATAATTTAGTATTCCTCCAAAACGCCTGCTCTGATTTTTTTAAATATTGTGTCTGTTGAATAGATCTGAAAATCGGCCTACACATATTTTTCAAAGCCCTTCTGGAAAATGCACTAAGATTCACTTTTGTTGCACTCACTTATACAGAAATATGTCGTTAGGTCGTTTTTAGGTCGTTTTACTATGTACCCACTAATTGGAGCGATTTTAAACTTTAAAGAGGCCAACGCAAGTTACTAATATATCTATAGGACACATACAAAATTCCCGTAAGCTTCTGCAAGAGTATTAGAACTGCGACTTACCAAAGGTAAACTAACTTTCATGATTTTCCTTTGTGACTTGCCCATTTGATTTGGATTCCTGGTACAGAAATTAATTTCGCAATGTCCTTAAGCCTCTTAACTTATTCCGTTCTGTCTTTTTGCTGAGCAGACAAATCGACGTCATTAAACATAATCCTATGTTCAATTTGTTGTTGCTGTTGTTTTTTGTTGTCGTTGCTGCTATGCTGAAAGATAAATAAGAGCAGACAAATGATAAATAAGTGGCACTTGAGCGTAGCCAACCGACCAAGAGGGAGTGTGCGGCAAGCGGCAAGTGGCAGCCAGTGGAGCAGCCAAGCATAACGAGACAGGTCCTCAATATCCTTGGCAACGTGCGCCAAACCGAATGCCAAAGCTAAGTCCGAGAGTCGGAGCCGGAGCCGGAGCCAGAGCCAGAGCCAAAGCTTGATGAATATCCTTGAGAATTGAACAGGCAATTGACTTTCTGATGGATGTTAATACTTCTTTAATCGGCCCCTTGAGAGAGGGGGCCTAAAAATTGATGATTTTAAAGAACTGCCAGTTGTATTAAAAACAAAACTAGGAACGGGAAGCCTCAGCTGCTGTCTGCAGCATATTAAGTACGAGTATACAGCGAGAGGGATAGAACATACCACGTATGTTACGTATACGTACTCGCATAACAAAAGGCCGAGCAAGACGAATGGGTAATTGAATCTAATTATTCGGAAGCCCGGCATAATGAGCACGTAAAACGCAAGGAATTGCCCGGGCAGGATATGACTAGGACATGGCCAGACAGTCGCTTATTAAGACGTGTCTGTGTGTGTGTGCGTGTTTATCTTCCCGTTCCGTATAGCTAGCTGTGTGCGTGTTCATGTTGACTTGTTTATTTTAGCGGAAACGGAAACGTTAAGAGCAACATGAAAGCTATTACTGTAATGCGTGATGCTGCCATACTCGGTTGATGTCATTTACATTAATAAAGAGTCTAGTGAAGTTTAGTAAGAGTCAATACCCTGTAAAATAAATAATTATTCTACGCAGCAAGTAAGAAAGTAATGAATTAATGTGCTCGACTGTAATATACCCGCTATCCAACACAAACAAATTTCAAATATTTTGTGTTGCATACTTTTGAGAGCTGTTTTAAAACTGCGCTTAAAATTTGTCCTTTGTCGATTTATAAGGGCGTGGCTGAATTCCAGCATAAGCTTGATCTACGTGCTATAGTATGACATATTGTCAGCAAATTTGTCTGCCCTAGCTCATATTATAGCTGAGATCTGGGCGTTCATACAGACAGACAGAGGTTATTCAAAAATTTGTATATACTTTGTGGGGTCGGAGAGCTAAATTGGACTAAAATAAAACCATCTATCAACAACGTTTAACCTATTGAGTCATTTGCCTACAGGGTACAATATGCCAGCTATTATGTTAGACAATGAAAGGACTAGTTGGAAATTACTGGGCATTTGGGCTAACTTATATGATTGTGCGCCCTTTTCCCTATTGCTTTGTTCTCCGGCTCTGCTGTCATCCATCATCGAACGTTAGTTTTTGCACAACTGACCACGTCGAGTCATAAGTGGCCACAGGTGCCCCATGGCAGCAGCTGCATTGGACGAGCAAAATAGGAGGCAAAAGGAAGTCACGGCCGCAGTTGCACGGGTCACTGGGCCGGGTCCGGGTTCATATTGATTCAGCTACGTTTTTGGTATCACTTTGGCTTGTTGACGGATCGGTTCGGTCGGTTGGGCCAAGCCCTTCAGCCGGGCCAGAACACGGCGTGTGTGTGTGGAAAAACTGTGAACACGTTTGCGGCACAGCATCAATGACATATGCTAATTGGCAACAAAGAGCATATTAAACATGCAGATACTCATTACTAGGTTTGATGCGGCGTGCAGGTATCGCTAATTAACTGCCTCAAAGCTGCCAATTAAACTTGTATGCGGGCTAAACAAGACACAGGCAGGCTTATAAAGTTGGTCGGAAATTTACAGACAATGCGAGGCATAGTAGGTCGAGGCTTAACAAGCTCAATGGCTATGCTAGGGGCGTGATCAAATACTAAAATAAACCTGAAGACTCAGCAACATTTACAGAATATTGTCACCAAATTGTGTAACTCTAGCTCACGTAGTCTCTGAGATCTAGGCGTTCATACAGACAAACAAGGCGTTCTAGACTCGGCTTGTAATATGAGGTGGTTTTTTCTACATACATCTGTTCTATATCTTCCTTTCGACATATTCTTTTCATCTTTTAAAGTGTACGCACTCAACAGCCTTAGCTCCATTCGAATTCGGAACAAATAAACTCGCATAGGCAAACAGAACACTCCGCAGGGATTACTTCGAGCGACTCATGTGTTCCACATTCACTCGTCATTGTTTGATATCTCTTTGGCAATTATGAGCATATGATTCCTCGGACGGGATTTGGGGGCTTCATAAATTGAGTGGGCAACACAAAGCAAATGGCAACAGGGAACTTAACGAGCCGCAAAAAAGGAGCTGCCACATGCCGAGCGATGTAAAATGAAGTCGCTGCCTTGAACTGGGCACATCTCTGCCATACAAATGTTTTGCATTATAACAACACGAGATACAGGCTAGAGAGAGAGAGAGAGAAAGAGAGCGAGTGGCAGGTGGGACGGGACGTGAGAGGGGGAGCTGGCTGAGCCTGCAAATGTTCTACACGTAAGTTACATTAGTCAAACTGAGAAATTTGCCGAGCGTGGCAAATGGTACAAAAGAGAACTGAATAACTGAGATGCCTAGGCGAGTCTCAGGACGTACGGGCAGGAAATTATTGAAAGACTGCGAGCGGGCTAGGACAGGAGTCCTGCGAGACGGAGTAGAACTACAGCGAACCAGTTTAAATATGCTAGACACATAAGCTGAAAGTATCTATGACTCACTGGTGTGTGTGTGTGTGTGTGAGCCATAAATGCCTCAACTTCAACTCATACATATTAAAATCTCAGAAAATAAACTTCTACAGTTCACGAAATGAAAACAGAAATAAATACGAGCGTAGCATGTGCACGTATAAGACTGGAAGATACGCTGTGAATAGATTAAAGGTCAGACAATGATATGGCTAATAGCAGAAGAGTATCTTTGGTCTACAGAAGAGCTTAAGAAATGGGTGTTTCTGTGAGAATTTCGAAAAAGATAATAAATGTATTTGACATGCAATTTTCTAGTTATGGGTATTTTATGAGATCCAATATGAGCTTAGCTGAGCTTAATCTGGTGAAGAGGCAAAGTTTCCATCTCATAAGTCTTTCTGCTACCAGAGCTGCCCATTTCGCAATTTTCCCGTCAAATCTGGCTGTTTTTTGAAGGCAAACTGCAAGCGAGGCTTTTGGGTTTTAGCTTTTTTCAGCTTTTTTATCGAATTGACAATTATTTCTATACAATTTATCTAAAATTACATTTAGCAATCATTTTCAAATTTGTTGCTTAATTTTTATTTTAAGATATTATAGTTTAAGCCTTTTTTAAAGCTTTTTATTATAAATTCTTGGGCCTTTTTTCCTTTTTTTTTGGTAAAATTTTTGTTTGGCTTCTTTTATAGATTGGTGCCCGTCCAAAACAGATTTTTTGTTGCAAAAAGTTGGCAGCACTGCACAGATCAAAGCTACAGTTTACATTTATGAACACATCTATCGCTTATTGAAATTTTATTTGAAAATGTAACTAACATACTGAATATATTATCCATGTATCTCTTCATTCGAATTTCTCCCTACAGGGTAGAAAAACACAACAAAATGCAAAACAAATATAAATATACTCGCTCTCCCTCCCCCTCAATTTCTAACAACCTCAAACACACAAACACATATGCATGTTGTGTAGGGGGTGTCTCACCAGGGGGGTTGGGGGCAGGGGGTCAGGGTAGGTTACTGTGTCGTGCTGCTAGCTAGTGCTCATGCATTTTAAAATTCTGCCATTAGAGAACTCCGTTATTCGGTATGCGGAATATGATTTGAGCACGTTTTCGGCGCCTGACATTGCATTTAACATTTTGCATGCATAACTGAGAGCTCAGCGGTCGGACGGCTTGGAAGGCGGTACTTGGGGGGAGGGTGCCGCAACATAAAAAGGATAAGAGAGACCCAAAAAAAAACAAAAAAAAAAAAAAAAACGGAACGATACCAAGCACTCAGAAGCAAACCGCCAGAAGTTAATGCATGCCGGAGCTTGGAGCCAAAGGACATGCTTGAAAGCAATTAAATGCAAAGCAAAAGTCGAAGAGGAAGGGGCAGTAGAAGCAAAAGAGGGCACGGAGAGAGAGAGAGGTGGAGTGGGAGTAGCTGAAGGAGCACAAAATGAAATTTGAATTTAAATATAAATTTATACGAAATAAATCAGTTTAACTTCGGTTTGGCTACAAAACAAAGTGCAACCATAAAGGATTTCGGTTAAATTGGCTAACAACACATCATTTAGCAGGCGGCCAGGATAAAACAGCCAGCTCCGAAGGATGCCGGCAGCAGGGAGGGGAAGGGTAGCCAAAGCAAAGCTGTGTACATTCAGTACAATGGCAGAGAATGAAATACTTGTGGTTATTGCCCGACGTTGGCAGCTGCAAAAGAAAAATAGCGAACGGTTTCTGCAATGTTTAAATTTATGATGAAAATATTCTGCTTGCAAATAAAATATGTCAATAATAAAAGTAATTAGGAAAACTATGTATGGTATTTTTGGTCAGCAATAAAATACGAAATTGCAATTATCAAAGATTATTAAATCTGTATTTGTAATTTTTTTTTTAAATTAAATTGCAAACATTCCGCATAATTTATTATTGTTATTTTTTATTAGCATCATTATAAAATTTATTATGCATTTAAAGATATCAATTAAAACAAGAAAGCAAAATAATTTTATTCAAGCTTACTTTTCTGACAATAAATTGTAAAGCAAAGATTAAATGATTAAATGTAGTAAATATTTAAATTGTATTTTTTTTATTGCAAAGATTGAAGTCAAATTAAACTTATTGGAAACAAATATTATATATGTTTATATTTTTTTTTAATTGACAGTACCGCTTTATTACAAATTAAGCAAGAGAGCAAAAGAAACTTATGGAAACTTACTTTAGACAAGCAATAAAATACAAAGAATTATATTTAAAAGTTTATTAAATTTGTATTTATATTTTTTTAAGTTACAAACATTCTGTAGTTTGAAAATTTATGATAAAAATATATTTTTTTAAGTGAATTTAAATAAAATGTACTGAAAAAATAATACTTTATTTTTTTTAATAAGTAGTATCTGTTTTATTGAATGTAATAAAAGTTGTTTGAGCTTAAAGTAAATTCTTAATATTTTCACATATTATATTTCCCACTTCGTCGGCCAACGTAATAATTAAATTCTTTGCCAAAATGGACTGCAGCAACTGGTACGAGAGAGCGGGGCAAAGAGTAAATGGGAAAATGCGTTTGATATGCATAAATAATCCGCATATTTCATTTAAAAGTTCATGAATTTTCTCAGCTTTATAGATATATATTTTATATGCCTTTCATCAGGTTTCGCTGCCATTGTGTGGCTATCTGCCCGGGCCAAATGACAATAAAAGGTAATTTGGTAGCAACAACTTGAGCAAACACTTAACTAACTTTGTTCGTGTGTGTGTGTGCGTGTGTGTGTTGGGGCGACTGTCCCTGGCTGCGTACCTGTTTCACACACGCGGTGTGTGTGTGAGTGAGGGTGTGCAAACTTATTCACATACATGGAAAGTAAAAAGCAATTTTCGTAACATTTGCATGACTTAAACCAACACACGCACACACACACACATATGCAGAAGGTGGAGCAGCAGCAGCAGCAAGGACATGCGGCCTACCTCTGCCTGCAGAGTGGCAAAAACTACGATTATGTGTGGGAGCGCGTGGGAGCTGAGCTGAGCTGGCAATGTGTGTGTTCGTGTGTGCCGTGGCCAGCACATCGTATGTGTGTGTGGTGGGTGGAGGGGGGTGTAGGGTGAATGGAGTACGTGTTGTGCTGAAAATGCAATTTGCCTTCTGTGTGAAAAGTACGTAAAATTTATGCAAATTTCCCTGAACTATACCCTGACCCCTGCTGTGCTTTTCGTTCTCGTTCTCGCTCTCAGTCGCGTTGCTACTGCTGCTGCTGCTGCTGTTGTTAGCGATGGCGACTCTGCGACAAGCGGAAACAGGAAATGCGCCATCGTGTGTGTGCGACCCGTCTATATGTGCGTGTGTGTGCGCGTATTGCGAACGCGCTAAAATGAAAATGTTGTGAAATATGTGATAGATCGGACAGTGTAAGAGCGTGTTGTCGCACATGTATCAAGTATACGCAGTGTGGGGTATGCAGTACGAGCGAGAAAGAGAGATAGAGAGGAAGAGCGAGAAAGAGGGAGAGAGATAGAGAGATAAAGAGACAACTAAGACACTTCCTGTGATCTGTTAAAATGAAAAGAAAATCATGCGTAAATCACATGTATTAATAACTTCAAACGTTTGATTGATAAGTTTATTGAGTATACGCAGCGTGGCGCAAATTCAGCCAGAAGAAGTGTGGTATGAACTACGACTAACTTAGTTCATATTAAAAAGTTTGAAGTTATTTTAATAAAAATTACTTTACTTCTACTTCTACAACTACGCTTGGTCTACAAATATATCAAGTATACGCAACGTATGCAGGTTAAATTTGATGAGTGCAAAAAAGGTTGAGACGCATTAAGTTTAAACTACAATAAAAGCCATAAATCATAAGAAAATACTTTTTTTTATATTATTAATTATTTATGCTTGTTTACCCCGCATATTAAGTATACGCAGCGTGCACAAAAACGCCAACAACAATTGTGATGTTATATAGTAAAAAAAACTAAGTATACATTTAATTTCAAAACTTTTTGAGCAGAGCTGCACCTTGCAGTTTCCCGTGCTCCTACCCTATTGCGATGCCTTCGCCCTTACAGGGTATATTAGCATCCAATAAGCCTGGGTGCGAATGCAAAAACTAACGCGAGAACAACAGAAAAACAGAAACACCGAAAAGAGAAACAGCGACAACTACAGCAAGAAAGCGTCAATTTTGCGCACCATCGATAGCTTTTTTTTGGGACATTGTGTATACGCCACGTGGGCCTTTTGCGTTTTGTTACCTGCAGCGCTGTTTTTGGGCAAATTTATATGTACATGCATGTGTGTGTGCGAGTGTGTGTGTGTGTATTAGTGCTGGCCTCCGGTGCCGGCTTTGCGGGCGTCCGAAAAAAAGCAAAATATTTTGTACACTAGGGCAGGAGTATTGGGTAAAGAAATGTGTGTGTGCGGCAAATGAAATGCCGCCGGTTAGTCCAGCATCCACAATCCACACATAAAGCACATGACTTTAGCTATATGTGTGTGTGTGTGTGTTTGTGTGTGCGAGTGTGTACAAAATTGTTTATACTGCATTGCACGTGCCTTTGACATGCCGACGCTTGCCTTCATTCGAGTGCCTGTATTAGTAGATGTGTGTGCGGGTGTATGTGTTCCATGTGTGTGGGTGTGTGCATGTTCATGTGTGTGCTGTATGGGTGTGTGTGTGTTGATGCGTCTGCGTTTTGGCTTATGGGCAAAGAAGTTGAAGCGTATTAAGCAAACAGCACCGCAGGCAACTACAGGCGCCCTTTCAGCGCGCACATGCAACACACACACGCACACACACATACAACCGCGTGCCCCTTAAGTGTGTCGCTGTGTGTGTGTGTGCGCGTCTGTGTTAGTGAGTTGGCAACGAGCTGCGAGATAAACGACAGCGTTTAATGCGTTCAAATCTTTTTTTAACGCCACATCAAGCCATTTTTCAATCCCGATCCGAGCGTAAAGATTAACTTGTCCTTAAGTCGCCCCCCCCCCCTCCAAGTCCGCACTGCAGCCCCAGCCCCTGCATGCCAGACACCGATCCACCACGCACGATGCACACACAAAGGAGCTGAAGCTGTCAACGTTGCTCGCCCCCCAAACTGACGATAATAAAACACTCTACGAAATTGGGAAACGCGCTCTAAAATCAATTTCGTATTAGGTTTTATTGAGTGCGAAACTGGGGGAAATTTCTATGCAAGTCTAGGCCTGATTGGGTGGAATTTAAATGCTTGATTTAATTATTGCTAGGCAATATCTATAGCACATATTTATGAGTTATTTATTTACTGGTAAACACGTGCATGCTGCGTCGAATTAATGTTGCTTATGCTTACACATATATATATATATATATATATATATATATATATATTTAAAATCTGTATATATTTTTGAAATGTTTATTTTTACAATATCCTTAACGTTCTGCCACGCCCACTGCCACATAATGTGACCGAAATTCAAGCCCAAAACTGTAAAATGAGGCGAGAAATGTAAAGTGAATTCGAGAGAGGCCGCACTTGGCACAAAAGTTAAATTGTTGGCCAACAGAAAATTAGTTCAGTTTCTGTACAGGTCAAAACAATTATTCAAACCTTTCCAAAAAGGGAAGAGAGATCGAGAGAGACAGAGAGAACGAGAGAAGTAGGAGAGCAGCAGGAGAGCAGCCTGTTAGGGTAAAGCGGAAATGAAAACGAAAAACTTTGCTCACATAATTTACTTTTATGAATGCCCCAAAGGGGAATAGGCAACAGGATGTTGGCAATGTCTCAGGCAGCTTGTCAGCCGCCATGGCGCAGCATTTTTAATCAGGCAAATGCGCAAAGACATGTCAGAATGTTTGTAGGACAAGCAAGCAAGCAAACAAACAAACGAGTTCTACCTTGTTTCGTTATCAACGCGCTGCAATTCATTAAAAGTGATTAATATTTTCGTTAGCTTTTTTTTGGCTTCGTGTTTTGTCGTTCCGTGCAAATCTGCTGCGCAACCTTATCTCATTACGAAATATGATTAATCTTTGCCTTAAACTGAGCTGAGCACAGCTGAGCAGCACAAGCACTTATAAGGCACATATAGGGTAATCAGTCTGCAAATTTCAAGCCATAAAAGGCTGCTCAGCTGCAAATTAAGCCGAAAAAAAGTCACATCCAGCTAAATGTTTGCGCAAATTACTTGACGGCTCATAAAATGTTGTTGCACAATCTTAATTTCCTTGGCAAAATATGAAATAGCAACGTTTGTGCTCTTCTAAACGACAGCTAAATACTCTAAGCTCAAGACAGGGTATTTAAATTTCTTATAACACTTACTTAAGTCTGTCTGCGAAATTTGTTGGCTCTAGCTGGTCAAAACATACAGGCAAACTTGCTTAAATCGAGCTGTTTATTAAAGCATTTTCTTTGTGGAGACTGTAACAAGTGCTATGCTTGTTTTAGCCATTTTTACAGAGTTAAGGATTGCAGATAAAATAAAGTATGTAAAGGAATAAAGTATACAGTATATCTTGGTGATAAAAATTAATTGCGCTTTTATTTTGCAAGAATATTTTCGCAAATTGCTTCTTAACTAATATGTTTATTTGCTTTTAAAGCAAATACATTTATGGCTTGTTCTTTATATTATCCATTGCACTCGAGTGTCGTAGTAGATATTGCGGGGGCGCAGACACGTTGCTTTTACCGAAATTGGTCTGAGCAAACTGGCCAAATGAGGCACATCTATTGTAAGGCAGCATATCTACCTGTGGTTGCCCTCTTGCACACCAGAAATACACACAAGTAAACATAAGTGCACACACACACCAGAAGTACACACAAACACACACACGCCAAGTACACACACACAGACACGCGCTGACATAAGGTTATCAAACAGAAGCGAGCACAGTGTGTGCAAACATTTGTTGTCTGACTAAAGGAGCCGCACTTGCGACCATTATGCCATATTAATATAGAGCAACAACAAGAATATTTATATATTTCTCTGGGCTTGACTCTTCACGCAGTTCTGTTCCTGATTTTGCATTATCTCAAGCTTCGTTTCATACCTACGCTTTTACTTCCACTATCATGCTCGTATTACGCCATCGGAAAACAAAGAGTAAGCGTAATTAAGAGCCTGCCTTCAATCACAGTCTAATTGGCTTACGACTCCGCGCCGCGACCTGCTCGGTTGTTCTGCTGCACTCCTCGGCTGCGACCTACTTTCAGGCCTCATTGAATTACGCTCGCATGGCCAGCACAGTTGGCTGAGCCGGCTAGAAGGAGTACAGTGCCAGCTGGGCTTGCTGCCCTATGCAAATATTGTTGCGAATTAATTTACGACGGCAGTATCAATCAGACATGCAATAATATTTGCAGTTTGGAAACGAACTACGAATTAAGACGACTGACTTTTAGTGCGAGTTGTTCCACTGTGCAGCAGACCGTAGAGTCTGTTGCCGGCAGGCGCTCACACTGTGCACTCCTGCGGCGTCTGCTGCTGACAGCCACATGCCAACATAAACATAAACACCCCAACCAATCTGCTCTGCAATCGACTTAAAGCAAACAATTGCGTGTAATAAAGTATGGGCCTGCAACATTGCAATAACAATTGCTCGGGCAAGGGGATAATGGCAGGGCATAATGGCAGGGGATAATCGAGGATAATAGAGTGCATTGAGCTGCACTCCAAATACCCTAAAACAAACCACTTCATGAATTTAGCTAATTACGCTTCACTTGCCACTCGAGCTGCAACCAAACTGGAGCGCAGCTACGGCAACTCTTTGATACCCTGCCCAGGGCATATTCGTTTGGGTAAGCAGTATGAGTTATTGTTGCAGTTATATTCTATATATTATAGAGCTATGAATCAATCAATCTCTTTGTCTGTGAGCCTGCTCGGATTAACTAATCTGTCAGCAGGTCTCTCTATGTTGTGTCTGTGCGTCTGTTAGTCTGCCAGTCAGTCTGTCTGTTTGTCTGTCTATCGATCTGTCGGATGTCTGTATATGGTTCATCCGACCGTCTAGTATAGACTAATCTGTTTATCCTTTTTCTGTATGTCTATTTGTATGTTGCTTGATCTGTCTGTCTGTTTGTTTGTTCGTCAGTCTGTCTCTCTGTCTTTCTGACTACCTGTATGACTATCTGTCTGTTCTTCAATATGTCTGTCTATCTATCTATCTGTCTGTCTATTTGTCTGTCTCTCTGTCTATCGATCTGTCTTCCTGTCTGTCTACCTGTATGACTATCTGACTGTCAGTCTCTCTGTCTGTTGCTTGATCTATCTGTCTGTTCATCAGTAGGTCTGTCTATCTGTCTGTTGATCTGTCTATTTGTATGCTGTATGTTATTAGTCTGCCTATGTTTCGTCTGTGCGTCGCTTAGTCATTCAATCTGTATCTCTGTCTGCCTGCTGATCTGTCTGTCCGTTGATCTATCCTTACAAAGTCTTTTGTTAGTAGGTCTGTCTGTCTATCATTCTGTCTCTCGATCTATCTGTTTGTCTGCCTATCTGTCTGTTGGTTCATCGTTCTGTCTCTCTGCCATCGTTCGTCTGTCATTGCTGAGTCTATTTCTGCGTCTTTCTGCCTCTCCGTCTGTCTCCCTGTCTCTCTATTTCCTCTGTCTCTTTGTCTGTCTGTCTGTCTATCTGTCTATCTGTCTCTCTATCTCTCTCTCTCTCTCTCTCTCTCTCTCTCTCTCTCTCTCTGTCTCTCTCTCTCTCTCTATGCGGCCTTCTGGCAATCTTTCTATCCTAATTGAGTTCCCATGTTAATATGGGAAATTTTTATACTATATAATAATATAATATAATGGTATAAGCAGAGTATATTATTGCAGAGCTGAGCCCATGTGCCGCTAGGGTATACGTCCTGCGTCCATGGGGCAGGGGAGCTTTGTCTCTTGTTTTAATTTCAGTTGCACAACAGCAACAGAAATGATACTGTGTGTTTTTCGGGCTGCTCGAAAAAACATTGAGTGGCGAATTTTGAATGAGCTTTATCAGCTGCAGGCGGATGTGAGTGAAGCCAGCTGCAGACACGTTGTAGCACTTGCTACCACGCCCTCTCCTGCTGCTGTTTGGGGCATGCCACAGCTTCCGATTATAAACGCCGGGGCAGAATGTATGTAATGCATGCGTCGAGTGGAGCGAAGTGAAGTGGCGGGGAGAGTGCAGAGAATTGCGAATACTCGTTCGAGTGCATTGTGAGTGCGCAGGTGAATTGGCCCGATTTGCAACGAGTCAACAAGGGGAGGAGAGGCAGCTGTGTTGTTGCAACAAGCGTAAAATAATATTAAATAGTGTGATAAGCAGGGGCAGGCGGGCAGGCGGGCAGGCAGTGTGTTTGGCCAACGTTGCGTATGATTGATATACTATATAAACAATTGATTGTTTGAACTGTATTAGCAGAGTCAACACTGCCTCGAATGCCGACTCGAGTGCCGCAAAAAGCGGCAACAACAACAACAGCAACTAATTGACATTTTAAAAGAATAATAATCAAATGTGGCCTCTGCCCTGACTTGACAGAGCAAATACAAATTGAATTGTTGTGTGCACTGCGGAGTGGAAGAGAGGAGGAGAGTGAGGGGCGAGGCACCAAGGTTGCCTGCAGACAATTAACTAAAAGGATTTGCACACTTGCCACAGATTCATTTCAAACCCTGCAGGCTGTCCTCCTCTGCTTGCGCTGTAGCTGGGCAAATTGTTGTTTTGGCCTTATGACACATATGGCTATAATCGCCTTACGCTGCAGCTATTATTGAACAAATTATACCGAGCAAAATCGCTTGTGCCCACTGTGCAGCAGCTGCCTTGAAATCGAAACTGAGGCAATTTCATTGACTGTTTGAAGCCTGTGGAGAAATGTTTATATACAGAAATTTCTACCTTCTTCTATATAAAGCTGGAAATTGTAGAATTCGTTCATTAGATAAATCTTTGATTTTTCTTGTATTTTTTTAAACTCTTGCAAGCAATAACTTAGCATATCCCAGGATAAATGTATTAGGTATAAAATAAAACTGAGGTAAAATATGGTTTGCTAGCAGGCAGAGCTGTCTTGTCTTTTAAGCTAACTTAGTGAGACCATTTATTATAGGAGTATAGAACTGCCTTTTACTTACAATTTCAAGAAAATCGCTTTGGAAATAATTGGGCATAAAAGATGTCGAAACTTAATGATTTTCTTAGTTTCCGCTGTTGTATAAAGTAAAATAAGCTGATATTTAATTATATTTATCAAGCTGTTATATCAACTGTCCGGACCCTGTAGCAATTGTCTACTGAATGGTTTCCATTTCTTGGAATTGTAAACAATTTTGATTGATTGTTGGCCGAGTTGTTTTGCTCATTCTTCTCGCTTATGGGGCTCGCAAGGGGCAGCTGCGCGGGAGGTGAATTGGGTTCAAATGCCGTAGAATATATTTTATGTGGTTGCTTTTGCTGTTATCAAATGGTAAACTGCGCATAAACAATGCACAAAGAAAATGCGAAAATTTATGTAAGAATTTGGCGAACAATCTGCGCTAACAAGCTGCGCGCTTCACAGTGTGCAACGTGCCACGCAATAAGGTAAAGTAACGAGGCAGCAACACACACACACACACGCACAGACACTATATAGATATGTATGTGTGTGTGTGCTGATTGCACAAAGCAAGCAAACCCGTCAAGTCCTTGGTGACGTGTTGAGCGAAAAGAATGGAAGAGGCAACGGGGCAGGACACAACGCTAACAGGCGCAAAGCAGCCCCCGCACGGCACACAGGGGAGGGCAAGCTGCATCTGAGCTGACAGCACACACACACACACACACAAACACAAATACGTTGCACAGTGGACCAAACGAAGGTAATAAGCGAGCAGATGTAGCAGAAGCGCAGAACTTAGATCGCCTTGGCCTTTGCGCCTGGGGAACACTTACTCTTACTGGGCAGCATAGCAAAATAAGAGCGTAAGTCGGCTTGCTCTCTGCGCTAGTCAGTTGAACTGTTGCTGTGCTGCTTACACCACTGCCAGCATGCTGCGCTAGGCTTAGGCCAATGCAGTGAGAGCGACGCAAAGAGCTAGTGCAGTGAGAGCAACGCAAAAATGAGCAGCCTCAACAAGTGACGAGCATTTTGCGTAAGAAGAGAGCAGAGCATAATTTAAAGTGCAGCTTTTCATGCAGAGAGAGCATAAGTGCAACAAACACAGTGTAGTCAAGATGTTTAACACATTCTCTGCCGCTCACAAAGCAAAGCAATAATAATAAGCATAGAGAGAGAGAGAGAACGCGATTAGCATGAGAGGAATACAAATGTCACTTACAAATTCATTTTCGATTGTTATCGATTGTTAACAGATGCTAATCGAACGAAACATAGGGAATAAATGCAATGAGACACGAATCTTGTAAATTCCCGCCTGCAAATTGCACTGCGAATCACTGTTAGCATTCCAATATTTCCCCTTATACAAGTACACATATTGTGTGTACTGTGCTGCTTGTGTCATCATCATTACGTCGATCTGCACTAGGAAATTAGCTGTAGCTGCTGGAGTGGGCGAGGCGACATTTCTGTGGCGCAACAGGATGCGGCCAGCCCCCATTGTGCGTTCTCATTGCTCGTTTCTTATCTGTATCCTCTTTGCGCTCCCTCCCCCGCTCCCCTTCTGGTCTTCATCAATTTAAAATTGCCAAGTTTTGTTGCTTTCCTGCTTCCTGTTGTAGATGCTGTTACGTGTATAAGAAGAAAATACAAGTATACGTGTTTTTTTTGTTGTTGCTGTTGCGAGCAGGTGGACACGTGCGCCACGTGCGTCCCTGAGCCTTGCCCCTGGCAGTTAATGGTTGCCATAGCCATTGCCACTTCTCTTGTGTGTGTGCGTGTGTGTGTGTGTCTTAGTGTTGCCCATGCGACATGCAAAGCTGCAGCTGCAATGCATACGCACGCACACAGTGGGTGGCAGAGCCGGGGGATGGGGCTTAGTAACTAAGCTCAGCTAGGTTTCATGTTGCCATGCCGATGCCACGATTGTCCAGCAAGAGAGTATTACATAGGCTTTAAAATACGTTTAATAATTTGGCAGTACAATGGGATAAAGAACACATAACCTTAAAAAAACGAACAACCCATTACACATAAGTATGCTATATTTATGAAATTCCTAAGAGATCTCTGCAAACTCAGGTTAATTTGAAAATGTATAGGCGGGTGTTATCTTATACTAGCTGCATAAATTATATTTCAATTAAAAAAAAAAAATAAAAATATATATAATGCACTGTACAGATAAATACAAATAAATATTTAAATAATTAAAAATTGTTTAAGTTTTTCTAAGTGTAGCTTATTCACTGACCTAGTCGGCATAGCCTGTGCATCAGAGTAACAAATGCTTACGACGTAATAAGCGGCAACAGTTGTGGCTGCGAAACTGAGCGCTGGGGTTGACATAGTAGCGGGGGCGGGGGCGGGGGCAGAGACGACGCTGCGCTGCGTTGCGCTGCTTAGCTAAGCGTAGCGCTCAGTGCTCAGAATGCAACGAGCCGTGTGTTAAGTGTTTCCCGCTGCCATTGGCACTCAAACTACTCACACACACATACGCATACGTATCAACTTAAAGAGAGACGGGCACACGCGCTCTGCTTTTGCATTGACGCACTCGCCTAGCGCAAGCCAAGTGAGTTAAGCGAGCTGCAGTTGTCGTCAGTGTCACAGTCACACTGCAAGTCGCAGCCGCAGCCGCAGTCGCAGTCGCGGTCGCCGTCGTGTCGCCGTTGACGTCGCAATTGCGGTTTACGTCGCCGCAGCAGCCACATTCGCAAATTGAACGTCGGCGCGAGCGCATCGTGTGTTCGGAGCGTGAAAGAAAACAACGAAAATTCAAATCAAGTTCGATTTCGATATCGATTGATAATTATCGAACGGCAGCTCATCACGCGTCAACAATGGCTCAGCGCACTGCGAATGTGATCTGGTTCCGTCACGGACTGCGGCTGCACGACAATCCCGCTCTGCTGTCTGCGCTGTGCGATAAAGAGCGCGGCGTCGCGTTAATTCCCGTCTTCATATTCGACGGAGAGAGTGCCGGTAAGTGTGGAGCGGAGAAGAGTATTGCGTGTCGGTGTCTGCCTCTGCCTCGCCTGTGCTCGCCAAGTATGAGCTAATAGTGCGAGTCAGCGTCTTTTCGGTTACAAAATATTTCGCCGTGCTTGCACATGCAGCAGTTCAGGCAGCGGGCAAGCGGCTCGGGACACGGGGCACGGGGCACGGGCAGTCGGTACTCGCGCCTAGGTACAATCAACTCAAAACAAACAATGCTTTCTAATCCAATTTGTGTGTGCGCGACAGGGACAGGGACAGGGCGCGAGAGAACTTAGCGTATCGAAAGCAGTTTGTTGCTCTCACACACTCTGATAAGATACATGTGTGTACAAGTATATATATACAAGTATGTACACTGTACCTAAGTGGGTACAGCACTTTGTGGGCCGGCAAACACATGTTAATTGGAAATACGAAATTTAATACTCAACCAGTACAGGCTCTCTCTCTCTCTCTTTTCGATAAAGTCGCAAGCAAATGCAAAAAATTAAAGCCTCGTTTTGTCTCTTTCACTGTCATTAACTGCACTGAACTAATTTGCCAGCTTATCAAAAGTACGCGGAAAACAAGTAAACATTTAATTATTACACATATAGTTTTTTTTGCGCGGCTCTATACCTATAAAATGTACAAAATGTTTATTAAAGTTCAGTTCAGGCACATTTTAAATATTTCATTTAATTGTGCAAAAAAAATAAAATAGAAGTAAACTAAGTATAATTTTAAACTCGTAGAGATCTTTCAGCATTTGTTTTTTAAAATGCTGCATAAAATGTATTTTAAAATTTAAAACTTATAAAAACTTAAATTAAAAAAGGCAAAGCGAAAATCTTTGTACAGAAAACAAATATTCCAAGATACTTAATTAATTTTATTTTACTTGTTTTAATTATGTTAAGTTAACCTTGATCAGTCGAATCAAAGTAAGAAATTAATTAAATTAAAATTTTAAAACTAAAAAAAACTTTATGCTATTGAATAAAAATAAGTAAAATTAGCACATTAAATTTAAAAGCAAGTTTTAATATTTAAAAGTAAAATAGTATATCAATTTTAATAAATAATTTTTAATTTATATATATTAGTATATTAAATATAAATGTATCTAATGTACATATATATGATATTTACAACACGATACCAAAGCAATAAAAGTATTTAAAGTGTTGCGTAGCTTTTCAAAGCAACTTCTGTAAATATTGCGCATACGCAGCGTAAGCGCGAATTAAATTGTAAATATGCAATATCTTTCGCAGGCACTAAGAGCGTGGGCTACAATCGCCTGCGTTTCTTGCTGGACTCGCTGCAGGATATCGACAGGCAGCTGCAGGCTGCAACGGAAGGACGCGGTCGCCTGCTCATCTGCCAGGGGCAGCCGGCCAAGATTTTCCGCCGTCTCAACGAGCAGGTGCGTCTGCAAAAGATCTGTGTGGAGCAGGACTGTGAACCGATATGGAATGAGCGAGATGAGGCCACCAAAAGCCTGTGCCGTGAGCTGGGCATTGAGTATGTGGAGAAGGTATCGCACACGCTGTGGGATCCGCGCGTGGTAATCGATACGAACGGCGGCATAGCTCCACTCACCTATCAGATGTTCCTGGTGAGTATTTGATGCTGCTCAAGCACATGGTCGAGTACTCATGCAACCCTACTGCCAACCCCAGCACACTGTGCACATAATCGGACTGCCGCCACGTCCCGTAGAGGAACCCGAATTCGAGCACGTCAGGTTTGTGCAGCTCTCGGCCGAGCTACGCGCTGAACTCGGTTGCTTCGATCAGCCGCCAATGCCGGAGGATTTCAACGTCTATAGCGACAACATGGGCTATCTGGCCAAGATCAATTGGATCGGTGGCGAGACGCAGGCACTGCTGCTGCTCGGCGAACGGCTCAAGGTCGAGCAGCATGCCTTCGAGCGTGGCTTCTATCTGCCCAATCAGGCCATGCCCAATATACTGGACACGCCGAAATCGATGAGCGCGCATCTGCGCTTTGGCTGCCTGTCGGTGCGTCGGTTCTACTGGAGCGTCCACGATCTCTTCAAGAACGTGCAGCTGCGCGCGTGTGTGCGTGGCGTGCAAATGACCGGGGGCGAGCACATTACGGGGCAGCTAATATGGCGTGAATATTTCTATACCATGTCCGTCAATAATCCGCAGTACGATCGCATGGAGGACAACGAGATCTGCCTGAGCATACCGTGGGCCAAGCCGCATGCAGATCATCTGCAACGCTGGCGTATTGGCCAGACCGGTTTCCCATTGATCGATGGCGCGATGAGGCAGCTGCTCGCCGAGGGTTGGCTGCATCACACGCTGCGCAACACGGTGGCCACGTTCCTGACACGCGGCGGACTGTGGCAGAACTGGGAGTATGGCGTGCAGCATTTTCTCAAGTATCTGCTGGATGCGGACTGGTCTGTGTGCGCCGGCAACTGGATGTGGGTATCGAGCTCGGCGTTCGAGCGACTCTTGGACTCGTCGCTGGTCACGTGTCCCGTGGCGCTGGCCAAGCGACTCGATCCCAACGGCATCTACATCAAGCAGTATGTGCCGGAGCTGCAGAACGTGCCCAAGGAGTTCATGTGAGTTCGAGAATATGTACACCTGAGATTCTATTGTCTATCTCGCTTCCAGTCACGAGCCGTGGCGCATGTCAGTCGAGCAGCAGGAACGCTACGAGTGCCTGATCGGAGTGCATTATCCCGAACGCATCATAGATCTGGCCAAGGCGTCCAAGCGGAATATGCTGGCCATGAAGGCGCTGCGCAACTCTCTGATAACGCCGCCGCCCCATTGCCGGCCCTCCAACGAGGAGGAGGTGCGTCAGTTCTTCTGGCTGGCCGACGACTAGGCGGGGCCATCAAGCCCTAAGCTCCCTCATTCGAAGTGTATCTGTTTTATTATTGGCTAACGGTTGAATTAAATCTCCGCTCTTATCATTTAAATCATTAATAATGTTTTATTTCGATTTCGCTTTCGACTTTTGGTTTTTTAATTAAAATATTTTTTGCTACAATACAATTTGTATTTCAATGTCTTTAACAGCTTATAACCCATAGATATTCATATATATCTATATATATATTTATATAATTAGCTTACTGTAGTGATTTATGACGTATACATACATATATAATAAGTATATATAGTTACATATTATTATCATTTGTTTTACACATTCAAATTAACGAAACGAATTTTGTAGTATGCTTGCTTTGTTTTTTGTTTTTGTTTTTGCTTTGTTGAGTAAAATCGAACGCGAATTAATTTGAAATTGAAAATTGCAATTTAATTATGTAATTAATTAGCACGAGTACTTAAAACTCATCTTTATTATTATTTTATTCATTCGATTCATTTCATGCATGTGTATATTTCGTTTTAATGCCTAGAAATTTGCATTTTCTAGAATGTGTGCTCGATTAATGGGGATCTCTTCTATAAGGATTTATTGTTGAAACTTGAGTCCCTCGACAGTTGTTGCTACAAAGCACAGAGAGTTAATGATATAGTAGAATAGTACACTTACATAACCCTGACGGGGCCAAGGTTTGTGGATTCTTCGCAAAACCTTTGCGAGGAATTCTAGATATAGATATCGAAATTCAAATAAATTCGCATAAACATTTAGAGCATATTGAGAAAAGTGTGTGTGTGTGTGTGTGATTGAACAGTGTTTTATATATAGGTGTGTAATTTGCTATGCTTGTGTAAGTAGTACACGGTATACGGTATACGGTATAGTTGCTGAATAAACAACGAAATCGAACGGGAACTCACGGCAAGTAACAACATACTCTCTCTCTCCCCCGCCCCAAACATACATACATACATATATTTGAATATCATTTCATAACGCATTGTAACACATTTACCAGAGTATTATAATTTATTTATATAATTTTCATTTTTGTTTTCATTTTCTTTTGTTTTCCTATGTACATACACACACATGCTTGCACACACGTATCCAAACTTTGCCTATGCATTGTTTATATGTGTGTGTATAAATATACTGTGCAGGTCAATGTGCGTGCTGTGCGTGTATTGGTTTGTGTGGATCTCGTACACGGAAAACCCGTCTGTGTTGTGCCTATAAAGCGTTTGCCCCATTAAATATGCAACACTTTGCAGCGTTATGCAAATTCTACGACTTTCCTGCACTTTCCTAACGGGTTCCACGGGCTTTTCCACACGAAATCCATGCTTTAAGCTTATGAGGTTCATTTGAATTGCGTTTAGAGTATTTTGTGTTTTTTGTTTGTGTTTTAAAACACACACATACAATACAATGAAGCTTCGAGTATCTTTAAGATACATATTCCCCCAGAGTGTGCATGTGTGTTTGTAGTTCTCTTTTTTTCGTTCGGTTTAAAATGGACGTTTCATAGATTGATAGATAGATAGATTGATAAAGTTAGACTTTGAGCAGAAAGTAGCGACAAGTACTTGAAGCATTCGGTGTGGGAGTGTGGCGTCTTTCGGAGTTAGATTTACATGTGCCTGGGTATATTTATATATATGTCTCTCTCTTTATATATGTAGTATGTGCACTAATTCGAATTCTGGCAGTATATATTGCGTTCTCTCTTTGAAATCTATATAGAACTATGTTAGATTTGCAGCACACTCGGCCCAGCTGTGCGGGTTCTGTTCGTATGTCAGGGAAGGCGTTTCTCTTGGGGATTAAGTGTGGCAAACAATGATACAATAATAACAACCCGCTTTAGTCTTTCGGTGCTAAATAATTCATGAACTTAAACCGCAATCTGATCTCGATTTCGCACAAGAAACACAAGTCTTGTATATCGACAAATCTGACAACTTGCTTGCAAATTAAGCGCATTTGCATAGCCAAGTCACGGAGTTGCCCCAATTTGCTATGGGTGTGTGTGTTTGCTGTGTGTGTGGGTGTGTGTGTGCTGTGTATTAATGCCAAACTAACAGATAAGCTGCCTGCTGCCTTCTTGTGCCTTCACTTGGCTTCGATGCATTCTTGTTTTTTTCTTTCATTCATTTATTCATTTCATTTGCATTGTAACTTTCGCATGCAGCCTGCTGCTGCAATTCATGTTCAACTTTTTTACATTGTCTATAATTATTTCTTTGTTTTTTCTGTTGGTTTCATTTACAGTTGCAACATAACGAACTAACGTCATCTTCGTCTTCATCAACATCGTTAAATAATACAAATCGAATTCGAGGCAACAACTTTAATTATCCGCTTACAGATTTTTATTACTATTATAAGCTACGGTGTGACTTTTATAGAGGAGCTTTTATGGGATAATTATGCCTGTGTGTGGGGTGTGTGTTTGTTTGGTGTGTGTGTGTCTGTCCAGTTTACAATTTACGTACAAAATAAAAGTTAACTAACGGCCACAGTTGTTGTTGCTTGGTGTTTTCCTTGTTAGAGTTCAAGTTGATTTTCCTCTGCTGCATACTATGGGAGCTGCCCTAAGAACTTCTGGTTGTTGTTGCTGCTACTGATGTGGCTGTTGTTGTTGCTGTTGCTTTACACTTGGTGTTTTTGTTGTCGATCATTTGCTTTTGTTTAGATTTTATAAATTTATTTATGCATTTCGTTTTCATTTAGTTGTATCTTGTTTTCGGTATTGTGTGTTTGTGTTTAGTGTTTTGTATTATGTTTTGTTTTGTTTTGTGTTTCATTTACATATTTAAAAAATATTCTATTAGATTTAATCACCATCCGCGCGCATGCCCCGCACCACGCCCGTAGAACGCGCCTTGTCAAGCTCCTCCTTCACCTGTTCCTCGATGGCGCGTATGTCCGCCATTGTTAGACCGTACCAGCGATCAGTTGAACAGAAAACTTGGCTGCAATATGAATGGATATATACATATAATCGAATATCTCGTCTCAGATCTCTGCTCACCGATGGAAGTTTGTGAAGAGACGTCGCTCCGACTTCTGTATAAAGTTCTCGACTCTCGTTTGCAGGCCAAACCATTTGAATTCGCAACTAACCAATTTGTAGCAGGTCATCACAGGACTCACGTTGTTTTGCCAGTCGGTGCCAATCAGTGGACCACGTCCAGTTTTCTTTGACTGGAAGCTGCGAGTCGAAGAAATAGATATATATATATATATATATATCGATTAATTAATTGACTCACAAATGTGATATATTGATTTACTCACGTAGTTGGGTCCTCTTCGGCCTTGTAGTCCGCGGCCAGAACCGGATCGTTGGCAATGTCGATGTTTACCACTTCGCGCATTTTCAGCTTATCGGGCGTAAGCTCGTGCACCTGCATGAAGATTAGAAAGAATTACAGTAGCGTCGTTAAAGATATCTGCGAGCAGGACATGCAAAGCAATAAACGAGGACTAAGCACAATTAAATTCAATATAGTTAGATATTTAGGTTTAGGGTTAGTATGTTCAATCGACATGCACATGAAACTGATTTGAACAACCTAAAAGGGAGAAAACGAGAGATGACACAACTAAAGCATATTAAATCATATATATAATGACCAGATAACTCACGTTCTCAAGTTGCCCGGCATCGTTGTCGAAATGTAGTGAATTAATGAATACACTAAAATTAGTATTCATAAAGCCGGGATTCTAACGGTTAATAGTCAAAATTATAAGCGAAAACTCATACATAACCGAAACCGAAATGAATTTTTGAATTTGGAATGATGTTAAAATTATGTGAATATCAACGAATACGTTCATGTGAAATTTTTGTTAGTATTTATGCATATTATGTACATGTATATGTGTAGAAGAAAGAAAGAGAAACGGAAAACACATAAATTAGTTGAGAAGTGCCTTGAGAGCTTCACTTACATTCTCTGAGTCTCCCGCATCGCTGACGTGCAACGTGTCGATGATTATTTTGAATGCATCTTTCATGAATTTGGGATTCTAGAAGAGTGCACAGCATATTCATATGATAAGGTAATTGTTTTTTATAAATATACACAATTATATATTTTGTCTTATGTCAGCTATAAAAATCAACTTTATATGAATCATTTTAAAACAACAATTCGTATACGCTCCCGCTTGGCGAATATACAATTGATTTTCGCATTTTTCATTTCATAGTTACCGTTATAATCGTACGACAGAAGGGATAAGCATTCCAGGCCTCCTCGTGTATCTCCAACGAACCCTTGGGCGCCAATAATCTTATATACGCTGGAACTTTTGATTGCAGATGGTAGATCTTGTATGTATACTGACCGGAATTGTATTTGCCTCCTGCCAACAAAAGCGAAAGGTATTAGAAGAGAACAAATAGAGAGTGAGAGAGAGCTAGCCACTTACCCAGCAATGGATAATCTTCGAAGGGTTCATTTTTTAATACCTCGATGCCCTCGCCACCGCCCGTGTTATCCTTCGACGCCTCTGCCACAGAGTATAATTGTGCTATTTGATACTATCAAGGCAGAAGGGCAAATTAATGAAAGTCGAATTCGGTGAGGATTCAATATCGCTTACCTCTTCCACAGTTAATGGCAAAGTCACGCGACTGTAAAGCAGAAAGAAAAGAGAGATTTCGTTAACGAGCGTGTCTGTTGAGCATATATAAAAGGTATTTTAAATTAATTAATTTTAATATGTGCTACAATTTTAATTAAATGCAGAAAGGCAGCAGGGAGGCAGGAAGGCACGCAGCTGCTGTAAAAGTTTCGTTGCCCTGCAGGCAAAATTCATTTCCAAAAACAGCCTAAAAGTATGCAACACTTTAAAACTCAAATAGGCGTGAGTCAACGAGCAGGCTCGAATGGGAAACGGAATGAAGACGGGAAGGCTAGGGGCGATGGGCGAGGAGCGCGAGCGGAGTGGAGTAATGTGGTTTGTGTGTGTGTGCAGGCGCACAACATAATTGCGACGGCCTTGAAACTTACTCGTTCCGGCTTCACTTTGCTGCGGTTTCTATGTGGCATAACCTAAATTGAAACTGGTAAAGCAAGCAACAGTCGACGGGCAGATACCCTTTGGATACAGTTTTAATTAGCAAATATGGAAAACATTAACTTCAAGAACTTCTGCTTCATGAATCGATTGTTTTGAAATTTTCAAGATAGTTTCATATAGTATGTAGCTATGTCAAAGAAACTTAAGATCGTAATACTTTGCTTAGTAAGCATACATAGTATACAGAGACCTCTTAGCCATATTTGTCGCCTCTAGCTTTCATAACAGTTAGAAGACGAATATGACTACATAATTTCGATTATGGATGCTGATCAAGTATATATATACTTGTTGAGGTATGCCATGCATTCTACTGCCCGCTACAAGGTTTTCACTTTTTCCAGGGTATAAAAATTAGTGCAGCACCAACAAAGCTCTGAAGACACACTTGCATACCCTAAGAAGATGATAACTTACAGAGTTGATTAGTTTTTAATAAGCTTATTCCAGTTTTGGGTGCAATTCGAACTTTGTTTTTCACTCTAGAGTTTGTGATTAGCTAAAGGACTCTGCTTGCAGTGTAGTCTATGCCTAGAAAGTTGGGTTTTCTTTTCTTTTTTTTGGCCATGACTCAAGCTTCTGCTGCAGCCGTAAAACGTGGCCAAGGTGCAAAAGTTGGCCCGTAAAACTGACGCAGTTAAGTTTCTCATTTAGCCACGTTTTATGAGCCTTGTCGTCGTCGTCTTCGTCGTGGTCGTTGTCACATTTCCCCAAACAACGAGAGGAAGGAAGCAGCAATATGCTACTAAAGAATTAAGCACAATGAGATTTGCAGCCAGGTTTTCTAGCCAACTTTGCTGGCTGGCTGCAATTAACCCTTGGCCCATTGTTGACACGTTTAATGACGTGTTGCTAATTGCCCGCCCAACCTTGCGTGCTGGGCGTGACACTGTCTTATTGGACTCACTTAACCTGTGTCTTTGTCTATGTCGTCTCTGGCCTTTGCGACTTAATAAAGGTTAAGGTTCAGCCAACTCGACTCGGATACTCTCTAGAAAAGAAGGGAGTGAGGCAGGGGCGTGTCAGCTGTCCGAATTCATGCACAAACTGTTTTGCAAGGCCAAATTGACTTATTCACACTTAATTTGGTGTGCAAAAAGGTCAATCCCCGAGCTGTGGGATGCCCAAAGTTCTTTACTAGATTACAAGATTAAAGACAACGAATTTGGGAATGTTTCAAAGGGAACAAAGCTAAGCTAAATTAAATTTCTAGAAATTGCCTGGAAATAAGTTAAGCATATTAAAGTATTCAATTTAAACAAGTATTTACGCAATTTATCGTTTTATCTGATGCAAAACTTTTCGTTTCGTATCGTTTCGCCTGCACGAGTTTAATCATTGAATCAATTCAAATTACACAAAAGTTTTCAGCGAAAATAAATTGCTTATAGAGCAAGTTGTTGTTGTTGTTGTTCTTGGCCAAATTGGCGACAATACGAGAGATAAGTAAACAAGTTTTTGATGGCGCAGGGTTGTGCCATTAAACTGGGTCAAAAATCAAATGGGGCGACAGATCAAACGATAAAATCAGTCGGAAGCAGAAGGAGAAGAAGACGACAGATAATATGGAAAGCTATGCAAAGAGTGTGTAAAGTACAGGGAAACGTATTGAAGTGTAGCTGGCGGGAAGGTTGACTTGGAAAAGTGCCAGTTCAGAGGGGGCGAGGTGAGACAAGTCAATGGTTTGCAGAGCAGCACTTAAAGAGAGACCCCAACAGCAAAAGTACGCGCACTCATCTCGCCGATGAGTTGGCCCAAGGTTCGCCCTTTCAGACTCAAAGGGAATTGTTTTTCCCCTACCTCTTCTCCATCTCCTACTCATAGTTGTTGTTGTCTTTGTTTTCATAATTGAAAATGGAAAGTGAATATGCGGTTAAGTGTGTGTGTGTGCGAAGTATCTATTGGCCATGTGAGAGCCACTTGGATGAGGCGCTTCCTCCTCCACCTCCTCTCTTTCTCTCCCTCTATCCTCTGCTTTCCACTGCGCGGTTTGCGGTCTCTGTTTGTGGGCGTGGATTCCGCTTGAGCGGACTCTGTAGGTTGGTTTCGTTTCATAATTGAAGGCCGCAGCACAAACAATACGAAAGGGAAACAAGTGTGTGTAAGAGGGATGGAGAAAGAGTGCAAATATACACTTGAAATGTGCTTGAAAAAGAGTTATAGACAATTTACAACTGAGGGGGAGAGGTAACTACGACTTGCTTCAATTGAATGAAAGTGTTGCGTCCTAGTTGCCAAAAACCCCTACAAAAAATATCAACTTGAATTTATTTAGCATGCCATATTAACAATTAAAAGTCGAGGCAATTTTTACGAATATATTAAACGAGCTGCCCCTGCCCTACCCACGCCCCCGATGTCTGCTGTGATATCTAATCAGTTGGAGCATGTGCCAGACAAACACACCAGACCAGACCCAATGGAAAATAAACTAATAAAGTTGCGTGTCGTTCCAGTTTTGTCTTTCAGCTACGATTTAACAGTTTTCAATTAACAAGGTGTGTTTCCTTATCAGATCTCTGGGCGCAGTACAAAGTTTTAGCTAGGCTAGACATTCAAATCAGCTGAGACGGCACTCTAGGCACATGAAAACATGCAATAGTACAAAATAATTATTATAATCGAAGCAAAGCAAAGTACACTGATCGCTTGTCAATCGGAGCATTTCGGAGCATTTTCCCGCTTGAGTTAATCCTCAAATAGCCATAAAATTATGGCAACATCAATTTGCATTATTTATAGCATTATTTCGTATTAGTGCAAGGAATTTCAAAATTCCACCTGTAATTACAGTCGATTTTATGGCGAAAAAATAAATACCATAATTTTGGAAACATTCAAAACCTTGACAACGATAGAGAGAGAGAAAGAGAGAGAGAGGGCGAGCTATAGTTATGAAGTAGACATTTCAATGAGTCACAGTTCGATTGCACGCACTATTATAACATTTTTTTGTTTGAATTGAATTGAATTGAATTGAATTGAAGTATAATAACGGTGGAATATATTTTTTATTATGTTAGCTATCCATGCTTAGAACAAACGTATACCCAATCATTACACATTTGGTAATAAATCACATTCCCATTTCCAATCTAGACAAACAATTAAGCTCTATAAGCAAACAAATCGCGTAATACGACACCTTAACCGGCGCTCCATTTCATTTTCCAGCTCTGTTGGCAATGTGGAAATAAAACTTTCAACGCCAGTGATCAATGAAGATCTGAGCGCACGAGTTACCACCCCAACCCCTAAACCCCCACGCCTTTTACCAAGCACGGGACGATGAATCGGGAAGACGTCAACTGGGCCAAACGGCAGCCCAACATGTTGCACAGCAACATTGTCAAACAAGGGACCCAGCCGGCCGAATACTGATGCAACATTCAACAACTACGGTAATTTCTAAGAACCCTTCCACTTCCGTGGAAGTACATGAAATAGAGCTCGAGGAGAGCTTCTTTCGTTATTAAAGTCATTTTGATCTTGAAGAGAAGGGAAGAGAAGGGAAACATATAGCTCCCACGCTCAGGCATTGACTGATAACTCACGCCCACTGTGCAGTACCGTGGCACGGCGGAGACAAACATTTGATTGCCCTTTTGACGGCAATTGGCATTAAACAAATATTTATGCAAAAGCGAAACAGCGCACTGAAATACAACACAAATATACACATTGGGTCGAATTATTATTGTATCATTTACGGCGATGGGTCTTCAATTAATTTCTGAGTGCGTGTATGTTTAAAATGTTTGTTTTCCTCCACTTTGTTTGCCTTAACATTTTTCCTGCCGCAGTTGACACTTTTCACGCCGCACAGACGACCGCAACGCGCAAATAAACCAAAATAAAAAAATAAACAAATTGAAATGAAAATAATATAATATAATATAATGCTTACGCAGCGAACAGACCTCTTGCGTCCGCAAATTTCATTAACGATAGCTCTTTATTGGCGTCTGTTTTTAGTGTTCTGCAAATTTGTTTAGGCTCTACTTGACGTGCTATATTTATAGCACTATATATGTATGGAGAGAGTTTATGTACATTCACATTTCTGCCTTTCCATTTTTCGTAAAATATTCTGTTGACTTTGCGCGAAATGAAATAAAATGTAATTTATTTAAATTCAGCGAAGCGCTGTTTCATTTCAATTACGAATAAACTTTACTTTACGATTTTTCGATATTTTGAAAGCTTATCTAAACTCTTCTAAAGATTTGCTAATTTTGATGTTCTGATTAGGTTTAAAATTAAGAAATATAATATTATAGACATACATCAAATGTATAATACAATGTATTAAAAGTTAAAAATGCAATAAATTTATTATTTGATATTTTAGATGTGTTTTTACGTTTAATTTTGATTATTAATTCACAATCCATTTTGAACTAGTTTTATAATTGTTCTTGAGTCTACTGACATTAGTCATGACATTAGATAATCTGCGAGAGATCCTTAAACTTTTCGTTTGATTCTCAATACGCAGCAACTGCTAGTTTATCGATAATAGTACTTTAATAATAAATATACAGCTATATGAGCTACAGTTTCGCATTTATCATAATCGCATTTTCATCATGATAAGCACATATTGGATATTGTTCTGTCCTTCACTTGCCGTCACAATATCAAGTCAATTAAAATTCGAAACAGCTTTATTTTTGGCAATTTCCTCTTGTTAATGAGAAAAAATATTGGCGGGGGCAGGCGACAAAGGGAGATACGTGGAAACAAGAAAATATTAACGTAAGCAAACTGCAAATGGCAAAATGAAATCATATCTCTGATGAATGAATGGTCAGGCGAGAGACAGAGAGAGAGAGAGAGAGAGAGAGCGGATTAAAGTTGAAGCTTTACTCGTAATTAAAAACCTGTCAAGAGCAGAGATAACTTAATAGATAGGGATAATAAGTAAGTGTAAGCAAGAGCTGACCTCTTATAATCTCAGATGCAAATATTGGTCAAAAGGGTTCATAGTTAAATGCTTTTAGTATTTCGTAGCACCTTTTGAGCTAATCTAAAATCTGATTAGAAATTCCAGTCGTAAAAATAACATCCAGAATAGCCCGAGGTGAATTCACACACAGACAGCGAAAACCCACGTCTACGTCGTTATCAACATGTTTGATTAAGTTACGCTGATAGCGCAGCTGGCAAACAGCCGCGCAACATTGCATTTAAACTGACGCCGAAAAGGTAAGGAAAGAGAAGTGGTAAAGCAAAATACTCGCGCTGTAAAGAGAGCAGGAGCGCAGTTGTAAAGCTAATGACTCATTCCACACGATGGCGACAACAGCAACAACAACGAGAAGAACAGCAGCACATCGTGAACGTGGCAAAGCTGACATGTATTTTGTATTTTTTAATATGCTTATATTGCAATCGTTTTTCGGACACCGGAAATGTTTGCAATGATGATAAAAACTTAAATGGGTTTGCTTATCTCAGCTGAGAAAGCTCAGCACGCGTTGCCAATCATTACGTCATCTGTGAAGTCGCATAAATAACAACAGCAACAACAACGGCATGGGCTGAATGAGAGCGGAAAGGCAACACTGTCGCAGATAAGACAGACACTTTTGGCGCATACTGTGACGAAAAAACAAAAAGAGATAACAACAACTTTATGTAGAAAGTTAAAAATTTAAACGTAATTTTGTGCAAGCAGTTGGCAACGCGACTCGAGTAACTGTAACAAACACAACGATAACGAGAGTAACGAGGCAGATAGAGAGCGAGAGTGAGAGAGCAGCGCGAGAGCTTCAAATGAGCGCAAAATCGATTTGTCACAATCAGCGGCTTGCACACGTTTTGAATGTCAGTTAGCAACAATTTGACTAAAAGTTTCAATAATATTTAATGTTTTAAATACTTACAATTCCTTGATCTGCATTTTGTTTTCCAAATGTATTGCTCCTTTGATTTACTGCTTGTCAGGCGGTAGACACACACACGCACGCAAAACGCAGCACAACGATTTGACGAACAGAATGAGAGAAACATAGAGAGGGGGAAATTTTGATTTAGATTTCTTTAAATTTCAATGTGTTGCACTTGGATGCAACCTTCATACATGCGATTCACGATCGCGGGGAGGATGCACGCACTGATTGCGTATTTTTTCAATGACAATACAAAAAACTGTTTTTAAGATTCGCTAATACACTTTTTACATGAATATATTTTCGTGTTTTATTGGAACCTAGGCCCTTGACTACCCTGTTTTTGGTAGTTTTTCGTTTTTGTTGAATGTCGGTAAAAAGCACGAGTCATACGCACTCAGACACACACAAGCTTATACCCGCTCTCGCATGCAAACATACACACAAGCACCCGTTTGCTATTAAGTATTGGCAATTATTGTATTGTATACACGTACATATTTCTATTGCTAATTGTATTTTTTTGCCGTTTTGTTTACTTGCGAAAACGCTTGGCGTATTCAGTTTCAGCAGTAATAGTAATTGATTTTTGTACACGACGACGACACACAGTGTGACCAAGCTGTCTAAAGATAAAATTACTGCTCAATAGAATAGTGAGATAAGACTACGGCTGTTTTTTTTATCGTGAGCACTATCGATATCTATTGTGAACTAAAAATGCCTACTCATCGATATCTGTAGTCACGCAATCATTGGACTGTGCAATGTGAATATCGATAAATCGTTCCTTATTATCGAGTTTCCTGCACGTGTGCGACGCAAATCATAATAAATGTAATAAATACCCAACAATTGTTAGAAGCACAATACAGAAATGGGAAAACTAAATGTCACGGTGCTGCGCTACCTCACCAAAGAGGATTTTCGTGTGCTGACTGCAATTGAAATGGGCATGAAAAATCACGAGCTAGTGCCAGGGCCGTTGGCTGCGGCAATTGCCAACCTGAAAACTGGCGGAGTACACAAGCTGCTCAAGGAGCTCTGCAAGCACAAATTGTTGTCTTACGAGCGTGGCAAGAAGTGTGAGTCTGATTTGTGTGTTAACAATAACAATATTCCTTATACATATTGTTCTCCTTCAGACGACGGTTACAGGTTGACGAACACAGGCTATGATTATCTGGCATTGAAATCTTTAACGCTTCGCGGATCAGTCAGCTCCTTTGGTAATCAAATTGGTATTGGCAAGGAGTCTAATATTTATGTGGTGGCCGATGATGAGGGCAACCCCATTTGCCTTAAACTACATCGTCTTGGACGCACTTGCTTCCGCAATGTGAAGGCCAAGCGCGACTACCATGGACGTCGACACAAGGCCGGTTGGTTGTACTTATCACGCATCTCAGCCACTCGGGAGTTTGCTTACATGTCAGCCCTTTACGATCGAGGTTTTCCCGTACCCAGACCCATCGATTTTAACCGCCATTGTGTGCTCATGGATCTGGTCAAAGGTTGGCCAATGTATGTATAAAAAGTTGAAGGTTTCATTGGTTATTATTATTACCCTGTCTTGTAGGACACAAGTGCACGAGTTACTCGATCCTCCACAAGTCTATGACGATCTTATGAATCTAATCGTACGCCTTGGAAACTCTGGAGTCATTCATGGCGACTTTAATGAGTTCAACCTGATGGTAACTGATGCCGGCAAGCCCATCTTGATTGATTTTCCTCAAATGATGTCCACATCCCATGAGAATGCCGAATTGTACGTGACTGACTATAGCATTATCCTTGGTTTACTCATGTTTGGCTTCGTTTTAGCTACTTTGAACGCGACGTTACGTGCGTGCGTGAGATGTTCCGTCGCAAGTTTGGCTATGAGAGCGAAGATTATCCCAAATTCAGTGATTTAGTGCGTGAAGATGATCTGGATGCAGAGGTACACTGTACTGGCTACGGCTTCACTAAGGAAATGGAGCAGGATCTGTTGCAAGAATATGGCATGGTCGAAGTTGAGGACGAGGACGAGTTGGAAGAGCCGATAGCTGATGATGAGCCACCAGCCTTAGTGCCTGCTGCAACTGCTGAGATCGATGAGTGCCGCAGGCAATTGGAAAGCGAGGTGTCCTACAGTGAGACGAAGCCTACACATAAATCAGATGATGCCATAAGGCGGTACATTGAATCCTGTACACAATACTTGGGTAATCTGAGTGTTGGACCCGAGGTTTCGGACCAGGCTCTTGCAGAAGCACCGAAAGTCATTGAAGAGCCTACAACAATAAAAGCTGTTGAGAAGAAACCTGCCGAACTGATTCCTGATCCGGTGGAAGCTTCGCAACCAGCTGAAGATGCACAATCCATTAGTTCTAACGATTTGGAAACAGATGATATGCCAGAGTTGGCCGGCATGGATCCAAACTCGCGGATGTATCGCCTCAAAATGGTCGAACAGCTTCTCAACGATGCACGCAGTCAGCGTTCCTACTCCACCACGGCCAGCACAATAGCACCAACTGTGATCACTGATCGAATACGCCGTAACATGGACGTGCGAGAGAAGCGCGAGCAGCGCAAGCGTTGTGTGGTCAAGGGAGAAGCTAGTGCCGTACATCGTCATCGGAAGGATAACAAGGATGTGGTCAAGGAGTACGCAGGCTGGGACTTCTAGATATATTCCGGAATCTAGTTAGTTCAAAACAAATGTATATAACCATATAAGTAAAACGAATTAGAACTTCGTGTCTCTTTTAACCACACCAAAAGTTTTCTTTAAGCCCTTAGAAAGATTGGAAGCTGGCCCAGTGATTATGCCGGGTGTGAATTATCAAAGACTTCGTCTAGAAGCATCTGTATCCAGTCAGAGTAAAGACCTAAAGCAAAGCGATGCAACTTATATTGTTGGCACAGTAAACTATAAACAAAGAACAGATAGTGCAGATAGTATTAGTAGAACCGTCCATAGCGATCTTTGTACATAACCGGCATCTTCGCAAACAACGTGAACGTTTTTTATAAACACGCATATCCAGCTAAATTGAAGCATGACGATGACTTGGCAAAACTAAAACCATTTGTGTATAATAGATTCGTTGAACCTGATTAAAATACGTGAGTTTTATACCCTGAGCTGTAATAACCTAATACCTAACGCTTATTCTATATCTGTATAAAAGTGCTGCGAGTTCGGTTCTGGCGGCAAAAGTGATCTTGTCGCCCGCTTGGCTGTCCCATGAGTACGTCGAACACAAGCTGCGAGTATACTTAGGGACCACAATGGGTCGGGAACGCGACTCTATTATCTGTATTCTGGCATATACAGATAATAGAGTCGCGTTCGCGTCTTGAACAGTTAGACGTTGAAAAGACTAAGCTGGTGCTGAAGAGGCTCGCCGCTTTTCATGCAGTTGGAGCAGATCTTAAGCAGCGTGATGGGGAGAATGGTTATCATAAGTCGCTGATCATATTATGCACTACACCGAACGAGCAATAGAATATCAAGAAGGAGATTTTGTTACCATGTGTCATGATGATGCTTGGACCTTAAACATGATGTTCAACGACAATGAACATGGCGAGACAGCCAATGTGATCTTCATTGACTTCCAGTTCAGTGTTTTTAACTCGTCGGCAATCGATCTACATTATTTATTTGCCATCAGCACACAGGACAATGTTTGCCAGGGCGAAATGGTTCAGTTCTATCATCAGAATCTCGTCTTTTCTTGTTAGACTTTCCACTACAGTATCAGGCACGAGCATTCTATGGTAAGTTCGGATACAAAAATTATGGTAAAGAAATTTCTTTACATTTAACTTCTTTACAGCTATTTTCTCAACTTTTGCTTTCCTGCCGCGCCAACTTAAGATTGAATCAGAAGAGTTTTCCCTCAAGAAATGCTGCCGTTAGGGTTTCCCTTTTCATAACCGGCATTGTGCGCAAGAAGATCAAGAAAGCCCTGCTCATATACGATCGCAAGGGTTTGCTGGATGATATCTAACTCAACACATAGTGAATAACAATATATATTTATTTTATAAAAGTTGACTTCTCTTAAATAGTTTTTACGTTCCTTTAAGATAAACTAACACAACGGGAAAATATGTACATATATCAAAAAATTTACAAACATATTCCCATACGATCTTGCGTCTATATCTTATATTGTACTTTTATCTTATGCCGTAACAACTTTGTATAGCCGTCAATCGAGAGCAAACTTCTTAATATTAAAACTTGTAAAACTCTTCGTTTTTTCTAATGTACTTAAGGATTATTTTAATGTTTATAGAAATTATGGCAGTAACAGAATAGGATAATGAACCATGGGAAAGGGCTGCAATAAAATTATTCCAATTTGGTGTTGAAATTGAAAAGTGTTTCTAATGTTAGATTCTTATTTAACCAGCGTAAGCAGACATTTAAGTACACAGATCTAAACAAAAAGAAAAATAGATAGCGTTGATAATATAATGATGTTTAAGGGACCTCAGCGATCTTTGTAAACAAACAATGTGAGAGATTGTTTGACATCCGTAGTAAAGCGCAGATAAATCTGAATCATATACGTAAGTTTTATCTCATATTCTTCGCCTATATAAAGGTGCAGCACAAACAGTTCAGGCGGCATAAGTGAGTGAGATTTGTGGGTGTCAAGTTAAAAGCACGAGATTGAGATTCAACAATATGCCCGAGAGAACCATTCAAGAGTTCCATGCCGCGCCCGCTTGGCTGACCCATGAGTACGTCGAACACAAGCTGCGAGTATACTTAGAGGATGACAAGGTGCAATTGAAGAGACTGCACATAAAACCGGCCACAGCCAATGGGGAAAACTTTGCGAGTGTGATGACTCGCATCAATGTGGAGTATACAGACCAAAGTCAGTTGCGCCAGAAGTCTACATTTCTGGTGAAGACCACATTCGCAAGTAAGGATCCGACAGCATATATACTGGAACCCTATGGCATCTATGTGCGAGAGATAAACATGTACGAAGAAGTGTTGCCCAAGCTGACGAAAATTCTTCGCGATGAATTCAACGATCCGCTCAAGTATTTTGCGGCCACAATGAATGTGGATCGGGAACGCGACTCAATAATCTTCGAGGATATGTCCTTGGAAGAGTACTATACAGCAGATCGTCTCGAACAGTTAGACGTTGAAAAGACTAAGCTGGTGCTGAAGAGGCTCGCCGCTTTTCATGCAGCTGGAGCGGTTCTCAACGAGAGGGAACCGGGAATATTTGCTGAGAGGTACGACCGCTGCTTCTTCAATAAGCACACCCGTGGATACCAGCCCATTATGGAGAATATGGTCAGAGCTTTGGCCAGGTCTTTGGAGGAAGAAGCAGATCTTAAGCAGCGTTATGGGGAGAAGATCAAGAGAGTTGCTGATCATATTATGAACTACACCGAACGAGCAATGGAATATCAAGAGGGCGATTTTGTTACCTTGTGTCATGGTGATATCTGGACAACAAACATGATGTTCCACGACAATGAGCGTGGCGAGACAGACAATGTGATCTTCATTGACTTCCAGTTCAGTGTTTTCAACTCGCCGGCAATCGATCTGCATTATTTCTTTGCCACCAGCACACAGGACAATGTTTGCCAGGCTGAAATGGTTCAGTTCTATCATCAGAATCTCGTCGCGGCTCTTAAAAGGCTTAACTTCAAGGGTCGTATTCCTAGCTTGTTTGACTTTCAACTACAGTTTCAGGCACGAGCCTTCTATGGTAAGTTCGGGTAGTCCTATGGTAGTCAAAGTGGAAATAGAATTAATGTTGTTATTCATTTTCCAATTTTGCAGTAATTTTTGCAACATTCGCTTTTCTGCCAGCCATGCTTAAAACTTGCTCAGAGGAGTTTTCCATAAGAAGAGCCGCTTCCTCAGCGGAGGAAGATGATGCCGTAAGGGTTTTACTCTTCACAAGCGACCTTATGCGCAAAAAGATCAGGAAGGTTTTGCCAATATACGATCGCAAGGGTTTGCTGGATGAACTGTAACTGAACTCTAATATATATTAACTTTAAAGAAATTAAAAACTGTATGTTTATTATGAATTATGATAAACTAATAAAATATGATAACTTAAGGTATTTGAACCAATTTAAAAACATACGACACAATTGCGAACTTGTGTCTTATCAGTTCATTGTGTACAATTATCTATTTGTATAATATGAATGTACTAAAGATTCAAAGTATATAAGAGGACCCTTATTATTATAGTTGTACAATCAAAAACTGGTATAATTAAACTTACTTGACTAAGCGGAGGCTGCTAATAGTAGTTGCAAACCATAATAGTGTAAATAATGCAACATCTTGTAAAGTATATATATAGTATGTTGATCTATATACTTAATTGAGATATAATATGTAAGAAACGCGCATTTCGAACTTTGTACTCACAGCACATCTTTGTCAAATAACGTGAGAGATTGTTTAGAAACAGAAATAAGTCTCAGACATTCAATTGCATTACCTATTAAGTTGAACAGTTTCCTAGCGACGACTAAAGTAAGATACGACAATGTCTGGCTGTTATCAGACAGTTTAAGAGTACTATAGATGGGCTATTTAAATAAAATACAGACGTAAGTTTAATTTAACCATAGACATTGCTCCTTGTAGCTTATCAATTCGCTAGACTGTTCCAGTGTCTCGTAATTCTATTGTTTTATTCATGCTTTTAGTATAATCTTATCCCCACTTACTCACGAAATCTTCTACGGGTTGTGATGAAATTTGTTTGGGAATAGATGAAAATTGAATACGTTTAAGTGGTTTTAATTATTCTAATAATTAATTCTGACGAAATTAAGTATCTGTAAGGATGTACAGTAAATCTTATGATGTAAAGCTAAGTGTGATCTCAATTCTGCAGATCGAGCAGGCCGCAGCTGTCGTAGATAGGCAACCAATACTTTAGGTTATCCCTGAGTCTTGGATTCTTATAGGCAACATTCTTGAAGTTGCGACTGCGTTCATTGTCCAACATGAGGGCATTAAAGTCGGCGTCCGCTGTCTGATCGTTCAACATGATGGCTTGGCAGGTGAGTGAAGCAGTCACAGCTGTCGAAGAGGAGAAGAATGATTAAAAATTAATTGGAAATTTCAAATCTCGCTCTTTAGATGCCTTACACATGAATTTGCCCTTCTCCAGCTGAAGCACCAGTTGCCTCAATGTGGGAATGTAACCGCCAAAGTCCAGTGCATGCAGCGTATCCACCAGCACTGAATGATAGTACTGGATCAGTGAGTCTTGGTGCTGGATGCGTACCTGGGGCTGCAGTGATGTACTAAAGAAATAGAAGAGATCCACTGCCGGCGAAGACCAGGTGGAGAACTGAAAATCGATCAGCAACAGATCCGGCTGACTGTGATCGGTCGGCAGGCACAGCATGATGTTGTTGACCCAGAGATCACCATGCACGAGTGTGTTGAATTCCTGCTCCTGCGGCTCGTATACTCTCTCCGTGTACTCCATGACGTATTTCTGCAGACGGCGCAGCTTCTGCTCGTACACGCTGCCCAATTCGGGAGTATCGCGTGCGTATTCGGCCGCCACGATCAGAAAGTTCTCAAACATGGGCCTGAATCCACGCGTATGACGATTGAAGATACCGTGATCCAGTTTGTTCAACAGTCCTGGCTGGCGTTCATTGAACACGGCGGCGGCAGCGTGCATCTTTGCCAATTTGCGCAACGTCAGCTTGGTGTACTCCAGATCGAAGCCGGCCAGGCGATCGCCCAGCACATAGTTGAGCACAGCCAGATCCTCGAAGATAATGGCCGAGTGTTCGTAGTCGACGTGCAGTGTCTTTGCGAATAACTTCTCCGACAGTTTGGTCTTCTCGATCAGATCAGTAAGTTCGGGCAGAATGCGATCGTACATAACCATCTCGGTGTAGCTGGCCTGGTAGTCGGCAAAGATGCTCGAAATGAAGGGATCGTTCTCGTACGTTGTTTTCACAATGAAGAACTCCGTCTCGGGCGCCTTGGCCCCACTAAGCAGATAGTCCACTTTGATTCTGGTCATAATGCTAGCATAATTATCACCCTTAGCCGTGGCAGGCTTAATGACCAGATCGCTGATAGTCAGGCCCTTATCCTGCTTACAACGACGCAGTATGCTCTCCACATAGGCTACGGTAAGCCACTGAGGTGCAGGATGATAGTTATCTTCCTGGTTGCCGTTGCGTATTTCTCCCATATCTATCTTAAGCTGCCTCAGCCGAGTGAATGACAAACGACCAGAGCGGCTTTCATTATTTATACGAATCGGAGAGATCCGACGGTCCTGATACGCATACGTAATAGTCGGCTTTATTGCCCACCGTAAAGTAGGCAGATTTAGACAATTGCCTTGCTTGTATTGCGAAAAATAAGATCGTCGTTCAACGCTATACGAGAGATTTGCTATAGCTGGACCAAGCAAGGGAGGTTTTCAAAGTTTAGAAATAAGATAGTAGGCTCGAGTTTTATTGCTGGGATATTTTAAAGAGGTCAAACAGTTTAAAAAAGCATGAGAAAGCCTTTATAAAATTTAAGAAAATTCTGAGGAATTTACTTTTACCCTATTAATCAAATTTAATTTTGAATTATAGGATCGAGAATTAAGGAGCACGACCTGCAGAAGAAGATATTTTATTTATAAGAATTATAATACCATTGTAAAATGCCTAAAAACAAGTAGCAATACTAAAGCCATACTATACTATACTATGTTGTTTATTATATTTATTTATTTAATGTCAACTAAGAGCAGTCGACTCAAAGAAATTGAATTTAACAACATAAATGTAAAATTTAAATATAATTCAGATTTAAATAAATTGAGATAATATTTTTAAAAAGTTTAAAGATCATTAAATTTTTAAAATTATATAAACTACTGAGGAGAAAAATTTGGTTGAGATTGATTGATTAATTGATTGAGATTTTGAGCATTGAGATTTATAGATTGACTCTTAGATGTCATAGTTTCCATATAATGACAGTTAGCCTTAAATAATTTGAAACAACTTTTAAAAACCATCATTTATATTTTTAAATCTTTTGGAAAATGATAAAAATATTAGTGTTTTGTAGTTTTACAAAACTTTTTCAATAAAACAAGCGAAAAATGATTCCTTTGCCTCTGTCATCGATAAAGTCGTGATTATACCAATATATTGGAAGTTAGTCATCCTAATAAATATGCGTTAGTAGAGTCAAGGATATAAGAACAGATGTGAAAACTTCTTTGACTTCCCTCGGCGATGACAGGCAAAAGAAAATGATAGCGTAAGAGTGACTTTTGCTTTTGTGACTAATATTATACATACCCAAGCATATATACTTATAATACACACAAATAAATTGAGACACAATCCTCTCGGTCTGATAGAAGTAGGCATTACACTTGTATAGTCTGAATAATAAAAATAGTAGATACTACGACTAAACGCCCACACATAAACACGTGTGCTCTATATAAATCAATTACATCTGAGAGTGTTTCAACTGCTTGACAAGTCGTTAGCCCGACAGCTTGTTTGCATAATAAATATGTGTATAAAACCGTTAGATCTACAACTAAATCTATATGGTTAGACTATGTTTGCTTTAGTCTCACTTGTTTGCTTACGTATTTCCCACCTTATCGTTTATCTCCAGAGACTCTTGCACGCTTTCCATATCTGATAGAAGAGAAATAATTTAAAGAGACTACATGACGTAGCGACGAAACTTCAGGTTGGGTAAGGTTGAGTAAAGGTTGCTTCGGACTCGTAATTGTTGCTCTTTAAAGCTTAATTCAGGAAACAGAACACAAGATGGGAATTACTTACTATAACTTGAATAAATCTTGATCTTCATATTGCCATAAGTTTACTGACCATCTTAGGCGAATGAATTATGTCTATAATCATGACTTACATTTTTGGGTTTGCGTACTTTCAATAGCTCATGTTGACATTATCTTAGCCGGGAGAGACAATTACGATTTATCTGAGTGAGTATTCTCCAGCAGTCTCCACACTTCGTTAAGTTAACTAAAATACATATTGCATACTTTTTGGATTTTAATAAATACAACGGGTAAACATAGCTTAAGTTGAGTGACTCTAACTGTTAAATACCCGCAACTTTTTTGAAAAATAGTTGCTATTATAACTTCATAGTTTAACAAGGAATCGAACTAAAGGTTCATTTAATATTTTAATCTTAACTTAATCTTAATTTAATTCCAAAGAGAAGACATGTCTTTTCGAAACTGATATGCTTGTTGTAGATCGTAGACCATGCGGTTTAAATTTGCAAAAGATCGTGCTCAACTCAAATCCGAATCTGGCAGATCGTGCAAGTTTCAATTGCCAAGCAGTCGAAGCTGTGTTCTATAATCTTGTACGACACAACCTATAGTATAAGGATAATTATTACTATCTTATCTTTATTGCGCAATTTGCACTATATGTGATAATATACGTGTGCCAGAAAAGTGCTGCCGAATGTCGTCAAGAGGAGATAATTCTTTTATTAGTCCCTGTGTCATAAAGCTGGGAAAATAATTTTTAAGGCACAAGCAGACTAGACTAGTACGTTTTTACCATTTTGATTTCTTATTATGCATTTATTGTAAAACTACTTTAACTATGAATTCATGTAGACCATAAGTATCTTTCTTTTGTTACAAACAGATTTGATTAACCTCCAACAATCCTTTTCTTTCGAACATTGGCATTAACGCCTTGAGGTTCTGCTGTACTATGGGGTTATTGTAGAGGCGATTCTTGAAGCGAATGCCACGCTCATCGTCGTTCATTAGAGCATTGAAACAGGCATCGGTAGAATCCTCGTTGATCATCACGGGCTGCACAACGACAGCAGAGTGTAAGGCTGTGGCGAGAAAAGCGCAGGGTAGAGGATCAGTCAGAAGGAGGGAAATGGGGGGATCATTAAACATACCGAAGAAACGTTTCTGCTCGGCCTGCATCTGAAATTCGTGCAAGCTGGGAATGGGATGCTGCTTATAGTTCAGTTTCCTGAGAATGTCTGTGAAGTTGTGATGATAGAACTTGAACAAATCTCCTTGTTCCTCGCGACGCAGCGGTTCTCTCAGCGATGTATTGAAGAAATGATGCAGATCAATTGTGGGAGAGCCCCAGAAGGAGTACTGGAAGTCAATGAGAAGTATGTCCAATGGCTGTCCTGTAGCCGCATCGTACTTGACCATCACATTGTTAGTCCAAACATCGCCGTGTGCCAGCACATTAACCGATTCCCGCAAGGGCGCGAAACACTCGCGACCTATGTCCATGTAGTGTGGTGCCAGTTCGAAGAGTTTCGATGCATAACGAGAGCACTCCGGGTCTTGGCTCATCCAACGAGCAGCAGCCAACAGACCTCCAACAAAGTATCCACTGTAGGCATTCGTATACTGATTGAAGAAGCCACGATCGTATTTCTCCAAGCTGCCCGCATTGCGTTCGTTGAGCACAGCCGAGGTGGCATGCATTTTGGCCAGCTTGCGTAGGATGAGATGTGCATGATTCTTATCCAGGCGCTCGATGCGATCGGCCATCACATAGTTGGCCACACCGAGATCTTCGAATATGATCGCCGCACGCTCACGATCGACAAATATGGCGGTAGGAAAAAGTGGCTCATACTCGCCGATCTCTCTAAGCAGATCATTGAGTTTGGGCAGAACATCTTCGTAGAGTGTCATTTCTCGATTGAATATATCGTATGGTTCCATCAGCTCTTTCGTAAGTTCATCATCGTCGATCGAGGTTTTTACAATCAGATGCTGTGTCAGTTCCTCCTCTGGCTGAGCAGAGAGCGTAAATCGTACTCTTGCTCTGGTCAAGACACCGCCATAATTCTCACCGGGTCCTAGCGCGGGATTTAGTTCCACCTGTGCTACCCGAAGTTGTCCATCTTTATAATAGCTTCTCAGCGCCTCCTCAATATACTCGTGTGTCAGCCACTCTGGTGCTTCAGCCATTTTGCCTTGTCTGTTTTAAAATATCAACTAATCTGACGATTCCCGTGTAGGTTCAGCTACATTTATACTTCTATGACTATAGCTCTGGCTACGATGCCTTTGCCTAAAGGTGAAACAATCTCGGGGCGGCTCTACGGCTTGCAAGATCTACCGTCTACCGACTACCGACTAATTGTCTTATCCGATCTCTGATTATCGTATTTGCCTTGCGGCCTAACACCGTGTGGCAACAGGTCCAGCGCCCGTTCTCGAATGACGTGTGCCGCTCTACGCCCGATAAGCGTCGCATGTGCATAAACCTTAATGAGTCTATGATATACAGCTGGGAATTTTGCATTGCATATGGCGAGTTTATACGATATGCTTTTCTTTAAAACGTGTTTTGGTTCGTTTGCACGACTGATTTTTCATGATTAGCAATTGTTAAGCATTTCAAATATTTACAAGAAGGATTTTGAAAAAAGGATTCCTGAAAATATAGCTAGTACATATTCACTTATTTGAAACCAATTATAAGTACTCGATTTGCTGTTTTATTTAATATAATTTTAAATAAATATTTATTATGAATTTTGAATTCATGATTTAACCGAAAACAAATGTAACGCGTTTTAAAGGCAATATGAAGGTAAAGAGGATTCATAAATAAAGAACTCGAATTTATATTTTTTTTCTAAATAATAAGATATATATTTTCAGCTACATTATTATTATAGATTAGATTTTTTTCACAAAAATATTGGAAAATTAATTAGTGTTGCGAAAGTTATTTATTTTGAAAGCTATTTAGTTTAGTTGGAGCCTTTCACATCTTGGTTACTTTGCTGTCTACTGTATCACGAGTTGTACATTCGTTATAAATTAAAATAGACAGTTTGCACACAATTACGGATCAGGAATTTTGTAAAATTACGCATTTAGAATATATGTATATACATACGTAGCTCATTTAGTATATTTGCTCAGACATCTTTAAAATTCATTCTCAACTAAGCGGCTGCCTATAATACTATACTAATATTTACAAAGTAAAGAGTAGTAAAATAATTTGTAGTATGCACCGTTTTCTTAAGACTAAAACTTTCCATTAAAATTCTTTTTTAATCGTGAGTTAATCCTAACTTATGAATGAACTTGTCCTCATTTCGTTAACTAACAGATTAGCCACAGTAATTAAAGTACAGTTCAACGTAAAACATTATAAGTAACTAGAGAGAATGCTCAGTTTTGTAGTTCAGTGTAAGCCTAATGCCTCTTAACAGCCCCCAATTAGGCGGTAGCTACAGTAGAAGACGGCACCTGAACGTGTTCAGGCTCGACTAATAAAAGCAATAATCTTCAGAGACGCTCGTCTATATTTACAGCTGTGGAAACAGTTAATCTAAATTCCTACAGACATATGTTAAAATAAATTACTCTTAAGTTGAGAGTCTGAGCCAACAAGGCGTATAAAAAGCCGGGTGTACGAGATTTGCGAATACATTATTCAAGTTTCGGACGCGAGATCAAAGCCAAAAAAAAAAACCTACAACATGTCGGTTTCGGATCTTATTGGTGCTCTCGATGCTATACCAAAAATTTCGGCCGTAGTTCCCGATTCGATACCCCTTTTCTTGGATGCGCCTGCCTGGCTGACAGAAAACTATCTTTTGGATGCACTACGCAAATTCTACGGCGATCAGAAATTAAGGATCACTTCATTAGATGCTCGTCCAGCCTTAGCTCGTGGCGAAAACTATGGTGGAGTCCTGACCAGAATTACGGCTGAGCTTACGCTGCGCGATGGTAGCTCACAGATTGGTCATTATATAATTAAGACCTCGTTCGAGAGCGATGAGTTCTGTCGTAAAACTATGGAACCCTACGATATCTTCAATCGCGAAATGTCCATCTACGAACAGATCCTGCCGAAACTGAACTCTCTGCTGCGAGAAATCAACGACGATGAGCAAATCTTTGCAGAAACAATGGCCGTAGACTACGATCGTTCATCGCTGATCTTCGAAGATCTCAGTGTGCGTGGTTACGTTATGCCCGATCGTTTGGTTGGACTAGATCTGAAGCTGGCTCGCCTGGTGCTGCGAAAACTGGCAAAGATGCATGCCACATCGGCTGTGTTGAATGAGCGCGAGTGCGGCGCCCTCGAGGGCTACGATCGTGGCATGTTCAATCGTCACACCGATAACTATGCTCCGTGCTTCTTGGGTCTACTGCAGGCAGCCAGCAGACGAGTCTTGCAGATGCCCGGATACGAGAAGTACGCCGATAAGCTGAAGGCTTTGTTGCCCGTTTACATGGAGCTTGGCAAGCGCGTATTCGATGTCAGTCCGGGCATCAATGTGCTGGCTCACGGTGATCTCTGGACGAACAATGTCCTGGTACAGCACAACAAGACAACGGGCGAGCCCGAGGACGTAATCATTATAGACTTTCAATACGCGGCCTGGGGATCGCCAGCGATTGATCTGTTTTACTTTATGAATTCTTCGTTGGAATTGGATATTCATTTGCATCATCAGGAGGAATTGATTCATCATTATTTTACGATCTTTACGGATACGCTACAAAAACTGCGCTACAAGGCAGCCATTCCCAGTCTGCACAATTTTCACATCGAACTACAGAAAAAGTCATTCTACGGTTAGTTATCAAAGATATTGCTTGAATCTTGAATATTATAATATTTATCCCAATCTACAGCTATGCACACCAGCTTCAATGTCTTTGCCGTGCAGCGAAATGTGGAGACAGCCGATGCCGACTTCAATGCGCTGATGGAGACCAATCAGAGGGCGGTTAATTTCAAGAACGCCTGCTATACTAATCCCAAGATACAGGCCGTTCTGCGGGAACTGTTGCCCGTCTACGAAAGCTTGGGTTTGCTCGATGCAGATCAATAAATCAATGAAATATTTATTTTATATTTTCTGTATGTACTTTATGTTACTCAAAATTTACCAATTAAAATATTTTATATTTTTTAATATATAAACTATATTATTAAGCTTGAAAGCTTGTTCGTAAAGCTTATATTTATTGGCTTTCTGAGCTTTGAAGGCAGCGAAGCTTTTAGTTCGTAAACAAACAAGTTGCCTTTCTATCAATCTAAATTTTTCTCTCTTTCTCTTGAAGCTTTTTCTCTCAATAGATATAAGACCATATTTGGAGTTGCATTTTTGTTAGTTATTGTTGTATTTGTAAGTGTGAGTTGATTTTGTTATAAACAGTAGAGGCAAATTGGTATTCGAATCAGTATATTCGCTTGCGGTCTCTGAATATTCGTTTTTTTTTTTCACAATCGAAAAATCGCAGAATTTTTAATCAACTTGCTTAAGATAAAATAACTAGAAATTTTGTTATAAAATTCTTTTAATTGACTATACTAAATATGTCCAAGAATTACAATCCCGATGAACTGGAGGCACTCGAATGGCTCGACGAGCATTACATTTGGCAAATACTGAGCAAGTCTGAAAATACAACCGAACTGACTTTGGAAAATTTCGAGCTTTCGCCGGCAAGTGTCCAGGGTGATCATTATGCCAGTGTTATGTTCCGAATCAGAGTGGAGTACTCTACTCTTGTGGGACATTTTGCCAAGTCTTTAATACTGAAAACAATGCCCGGAGGAGGTCAAAAGAAGAAAATGGTAAATGAATCACACATATTTGAGACTGAAATTGCCATGTATGAAAACATGCTGCCCATGTTTGAGACCATACTAAGGGAGGCAGGCGACGATACCGTGCTCTCTGCCCCCTGCATTTATCACAGCTTGGAACCGCGACAAGTTATGGTCTTTGAAGACCTGGTACCTCAGGGTTATGCTGTGATACGCGACAGACCCGCCAGCTTGCAGGAAATAAAAGCTGCACTGGAAAAATTGGCCAAATGGCATTCAGTTAGCCTTAAGTTGCTGCAAAAGCAGCCGAAACTATTCGATCGATTGCGGTATGATCTCTCCACACTTCCCAATTTTTCGAAGCAGAATTTCCTGACAAACGCATTGCCAAACTTTATCTATATGCTGGCTGAAGTGGAAGGTTTGCAGAAGTACAAAAAGTATTTTGAGCCCTTGCGAGGAAACTTAATACAAAAATGGGCTGATCTACTCGGAGAGTATCGCAAAAGACCGCTGGAGAACGCCTTTTACGTGCTTTGCCATGGAGATTTTCACCTAAAGAACATTATGTACAGTCCAGAGCATTGTATGCTACTCGACTTTCAGCTGTCCCATGTAGGTCCTATGGTCAATGATTTCCTTTATGCCATGTACATGCTATTTGGCCCTGACGAGCGTGGAGAGCATCGTGATGAATTGATACGATACTATTTAGAGATCTTCGCCAATACATCAAAAAAGATTGGTTATCAGAGAGCTTTACCAACTTTCGAAGAGTTTCAGCAGCAACTGATCGATAAAAGATATTACGGTGAGTACTGAATTTCTTAGAAATAATTATTAATCCACAAATATTTAATTTTCAGAATTCATGTTGTTGACTACATTCCTGCCTATACAGATTTCATCACGGAAGAATGCAGTTGATCCATTCCGGCGCAGGACGAGTATGTACAAGGACGAAGACTACCAAAAAGAAGTGCAATATCTGCTGGATCGCATGAACAAGTTGGGCTATTTCGAAGAGCCATGACCATAATAAAATAATTTTTTCCAACGTATGTTTACGCCTCTATAAAGTAAATAAAATAATATAGAAATACAAGTATTTCTGATTGATAAGAACACGCTTCAATCAATTTAGTTACAATCAAATCATGCTCAAAAAAATTAGGAGATTCTATACCCTTCTTAAAGTTAAAGATTTATTTATATTTCAATATAAAATAATCATGATTGTAGATCTTTTTCTTTATTGTTATTTGACCAATGTTTTATAACTATCTTTCTGCCTCTTTAAAGCTTTTGCTCACAGCTCAAACACAACCATATTTGACTATGTATAGATAGATGTAGGTAAAAACTATGAAGATGTTAGTTGAAACAGAGAAATGAGGCAGTATTCGGGGTGCTCTTATCATAGAGAGTATGCAAGCTTTATCTCTTTTTCTTTCCTTGATCAATATTGTTTCCTCGCTTTCTGGTGAGCATTTTTTACTTCCAATCACCCAAACAATTTGTTTTCTTTTTTATTTTCTTTTTTCTAAACACCAACGTCGTAGATATTATTATGTTTTCCATTTGTTGCAGGATGAATTCGAATATAATCGAAATAACAGTTACGTATGCTACACTCAAGTATACATTCGTGACGTAGTTAATAAGCTGTACGATTAGAAAATCTTCAACTTGAAAGCTCAATCATTGCTATAGGCAATAATAAGCAGACGGAAGATTGGGTTCGTGTTTTAAAATGATAATCAGGCACGTCTATGTGTAAAAGCTTTTGCGGGCTTTATCAAATCAAGTAATGCTACCCTGTAGATGGGTTAACATGTTTTGTATAGGCCTATTCATTTCATGATCAACAATAATAGAAAACACATTTGAGCTCGTCATCGTTATTCACCAAAAGCTTTAGATTGGAATCTTAAGTTTGGAGAGCTTTTAAAGCCCCCGACACGCTGAACGTGTATAAATACAGTGAATGCACTAGTTGCTGCTAGTTGTCATTTAAGATTGTCGCGAGAACACGTTCAAAATGTCGTCAAATACCGAGAACTACAATGCCGATGAATTGGAAGCACCTGCTTGGATGAATGAACAATTCTTTGCAGAAGTTCTAATCAAATATCTAAAAGATCCGAATCTAAAAGTCAACGGTCTCAACATGTCACCGGCTACAGCCAAAGGAGATCATTACGCCAGTATTATGTTTCGCGCTGCGATTGAGTACTCTACACAGAAGGGAAGCTTTTCCAAGTCTCTTATCATCAAAACTATGCCTCAGGAAGAAGGTCATAAAAAAGATTTCATCAGTGACTCGCATATTTTTCCCACGGAGATTTCGATGTACACAGAAATTCTACCAAAGTTCGAGTCTATATTGAGTGAAGCTGGAGAAGAAATAACTTTTTGCGCGAAATGTGTATACTACAGTTTGGAGCCCCAACAAGTAATGATCTTCGAAGATCTGGTTCTGCAGGGCTACGAAGTGGTACGCAAAAGAGATGCCACAGTAGAAGAGCTAAAAGCGACTCTGGAGAAACTGGCTAAGTGGCATGCGGTTAGCTTCAAGCTAATAAGGGAGGACCCAAATTTGTTTGAACACTTGAAATACGATATAACGACAGTCCCAAATTTTCTGGAACAGGAGTTATTAACGTCTGGCCTACCCAATTTTATAGAAATGTTGGACAGTGTGGACAGTTTAAGAAAATACAAAGAATACTTTGTGGCGCTGAAACCTACGTTAATTCAACGATGGACTAATATAATTCGGGAATATCGTGAGAGTCGTAAAGAAGACAGTTATTATGTACTTTGTCACGGAGATTACCATCTAAAGAACATGATGTTTAAAGGCAATGACTGTTTGCTGGTGGACTTTCAGCTGTCCTACGTTGGATCCATGACAAATGATATAATTTACGCCATCTACATGCTGTTCAATCCCGAAGATCGTCGCGAAAGATATGATGAGCTTATCTATCATTATTTCGAAACCTTCAAAAAGACCCTTACCCGCATTGGGTTCAACGGAAAGCTTCCCAACTTGATAGAGTTTCGCAAGCAATTAGTCGATAGGAAATATCATGGTAGGTTGAATTTGTGTATACTATATGTAGTACATGAAACACATAAAGTCGATCTTAAGCTTTTAATAACTATTTACTAATGCATTTTATTCTATTTTTTCCATCCAAAGAGATCTTTCTGATGACCACATTTTTGCCAGCCTTTATCACAATGCGCAATGGAGCAGATCCTGGCCAGTTTATGGAGGATGCAAATGTACGCCGGCGATTGTATGATAATACGGAATATCAGAAGGAATTGGAGTATTTGCTTTCTCATATGCTGCATATTGGTTATTTCGATTAAAATTAAGTTAATATACTGCATACTAGTAGTTTCGAGTAAAATTATTACCATTAGCTCATACAATATACAAAAATAATTTTAAGCAAAAAATAAAAATAAAATAAATAATTTACGAAAGTCTGACAGTCAGACAATCTTCGCCCCATTTCCAGAAATCGCTACAAATATATTACTAGTACTTTAATTGCCAATAACTATGTAACTAGTCGAATGATATACATATGGTATATAGTATATAAAGTTGATAAACTGGAATGTAAAATCAATCAAATTGACGGGGTAGAAGTGGTATAATATAATTTATATATTTTCTGAAAGTTTATTATATGCAATACCAGTGTATTGTAGTATTACAGAGATTTATCAATTATGCCAAGCACGAATAAATAAATATTTACTTTGTACGGTTTGTCGCACCTCCACATGCTAATGACATAATAATTGACTTCAGATTCTCTAGATTCTCGCTCTATACATTACACATGCTTTATTGAATAGATGCACTAGTAACGCCGAAAGAGTTATAACACATTATTTAACCTATAACGTCAACAGGAAAATATCAAGCAACAAACTGTTCTTATCTTACTCCAAGTAAAAATAAAATAAGCGATTCGAGTGTTCAGCATGACAATCAAGTACAAATTGACAAATATAATATTAAAAAGCCCTGATAGCATTTACACTTCCATATTTTTTTATGGTATTGCCAAGATCTTACGCTTTAGTTTTGTTTGATTTTTACGAGATTACGAGAGTGATCTACTACTGATCTAAAAATTTATTTTTAACACGCTCATCTTTGATTACTGAAGGTCCACAAAGATCTGTTTTTTCGAAACATAGTATGTATATTATAGTGACTAGGCAATAACAGAGGTATATAGAATTAACATTATCCGAATGGGCAATAAAGATAAGACGTGATAAGAAATCTCTTCTACTAAAAATTCGTATCTATTTAAGTGATCTTACGTTGAGTCTCGGGAGAGTAGTCTTTTGAAAGTGAAGCAACGATGCCACCAAATATCGAAGGTTTTAATTCTGATGAGCTGGTAGCACCCATCTGGATGGATGCACAGTATTTCGCGGAGATCTTAAGTAACTTACATGATCAGCAAGTGGAGCTGATCGCTTTAAAGCTGACGCCAGCGAGTGGCAAAGGAGATCATTATGCAAGCATCATGTTCAGAGTCTTTGTCGAATACAAGACGAAGGCAGGAATCTCAAGCAAGTCGCTGATCATCAAGACAATGCCCGAGAAGGAGGGACACAAGAAGGATCTGCTCAGTCAATCGCACATATTCGAAACTGAGATCAACATGTACTCGCAAATGCTGCCCAGATTCGAGGAGATACTGCGTAAGGCTGGCGATGACACAAAGCTATTTGTGCCCTGCATTTATCACAGCCTGCAGCCACGTCAGGTAATGATCTTCGATGATCTGGTGCCGCAGGGTTACATTGTGAACCGTGCTCGAGAGCCAAACAACGAGGAGATCGAAAGCGCCTACTCCAAACTGGGCAAATGGCATGCGGTAAGCTACGCGCTGGCAAAGCAGCAGCCCGCCGTGCTGGAGAAGTACAAGTACAGCCTAATGGAATTGCCGGGCATCACTGAGGATACCTTGATGTCAACCGGCTTGGACTTTTTCATCAAGGTGCTGGACATGGAACCCGATCTGAACTGCTATAAGCCGTACTTCGAGAAGATGCGTCCTATCTATATGAATCGTCTGATAGATTCTTTTAAGGAATACCGTGAGAGTCCGCAGGAAAACGCCTATTACGTACTCTGCCACGGGGATTTCCATCTCAGGAATTTAATGTATAAATATAACAAAACAAACGCAAAACTGGAAGACTGCATGCTCCTCGACTTTCAGATGTGCAATGTGGGTCCAATGCCCTTGGACTTAATTTACTCGATCTACAACATGCTGTCCCCAGAGCAAAGGCGAAACCAACGGGATGAATTTATCTACTTTTACTTTTCCACGTTCATTGATACACTGAAGAAAATCAAATATGAGGGCGCATTGCCCTCTTTGGTAGAGTTTCGGCAGCAGTTCTATCGACACAGATATTTGGGTAAAGTCCACATAGTTATTTTTGCAAGTGCTTACCCATTTATACCTTACTTTTTCCACAGAGTTCTTCTTGCTAAGCACATTCATTCCCCTGGTTAGTGCAATGAGGAGCGGAAATTTCGAGATCGATGAAATGATTGGAAATAAAGACCTGCGATGGACATTTTATCGAAAGGAGGCTTATCTAGACGAGGTCAGACACAACCTGAAGCGTTTCTTACATTTGGGATATTTTGAAGATGTTCAATAAGAAAATAAAAAAAATACTGCACACTAGCAGAAGAAACTCGTGTAAATTTCAAATTATAGCAAGGGCGCCATAAACACTAATTTAAAACAGAGCTGCCGTACTGGCGAAAAGGTACTTAAAAATACCAAAAATACTGAATATATGAAACAGCTTTTTACGTACTTATCGATAACGACTGCGACAACAATTTATGCACTAAAAAAGCCGTATTTTGAAGATGTTCAATAAGACAAGAAAAAAAAAGACTGCACACTAGCAGAAAAAACTCGTGTAAATTTCAAATTATAGCAAGGGCGCCATAAACACTAATTTAAAAGAGAGCTGCCGTACTGGCGAAAAGGTACTTAAAAATACCAAAAATACTGAATATATGAAACAGCTGTTTACGTACTTATCGATAACGACTGCGACAACAATTTATGTACTAAAAAAGCCTTAACGCGTTTTAATACGCAAATTCCGCGTGTAGTAGAAGCAATGGATATTTGAATTCCATAATTATTGAAAGATTGGTGAAATCATGGTGCAAGAACCGGATGAGCTACTGTGTCGGGTTTGCCTCAAGCAAGATGAGCTCATGGTTGATGTATACGAGCACGTCGAGGAGCAGCAAACGGATCTCTGCACGATGCTGGAAAGTTGCGGTGGCATCAAGGTAACAATATGTAAACACGTTTCAGGAAAAGCTTAAAAGTTGTATAAAAATCTTGTCATAGGTGGACAAGTCAGATAAATTCCCAAAGTATCTGTGCCAGGAGTGCACAAAGGAGTTGCTGATCGCGGCTAAGTTTCGCACAAAGTGCGCAGCCACAGATGAATTGCTCCGGCAGAGAAACATTGCGTGTCCAGATGAAGATGCTGTGGCTGTCATGGCTTTAAGTGAGTTGGGCGGTGAGGAACTAGTAGTAGATGATACTATCGCGGAACAGGTAGTGGAGGAAGACATAATCGAGTACGATCCGACTGAACAAGATGCTGAGTTCTACGAGGAATGTGAGACGCAGTTGTGCGAGGAACAAACACTGCCCACGACGAAGAAGACTATCGGTGGGATACCGCAAGCGGTATCAAATTTCAATTGTGATGGCTGCGGTGCAGTTTTCCAACAGGCCGTTACGCTGCAGCAGCACATTGCAAAAGCCCACGCCGCCTTCGATACATACGACTGCGAGCAGTGTGGCTATTGCTTCACGCAAAGCCTAAGTCTGGAGAAGCACAGCTGTGCCGCATCCGATGTGCTGGCAGCGGAAGTGCGTGCCAAGGCAGCGCAACATCGCTGCATCCACTGCGGCAAGTGCCTGCAGTCGGCCGGCAGTCTGGTTATCCATATGCGTGTGCACAACGGGGAGCGACCATTTGCCTGTGACGCTTGTCCCAAAACCTTTAAGACAAACGGAGCGCTAGTTACGCATCAGAAGCGACATCTGAAGCTGATGGAATACAAGTGCGAACACTGCGGCAAAGACTTTGTCGAGTCGAGCAATCTACGTCGCCACATTGCCGCCTTGCACAGCACCGAACGGCCACACACCTGCACCATTTGCCAGCGCAGCTTCTCGCGTGTCTATCTGCTGGAGCTGCACAAGCGCACCCACACAGGCGAACGGCCGTACACGTGTTCGTATTGCAGCAACAGCTTTGCGCAGCTCAGCGTGCTACGCTCCCACGAGCGCATTCATACGGGCGAGCGGCGTCATCGCTGCACTGTCTGTCAGAAAACCTTCAATCGTTTGATTCAGTTGACAAATCATGCGAGGAAGCCCTGCCGTCCAGCTGACGCGGAGAGCGCTGCCCGAAAAATTGTCGATGAATTGTCCTGACCAAAATGTGGCTTAGGTTATGCTGTAAGTCCATAAGAGTGGAGTAGAACTACCTTATTAATCAACTTTTCTCTTTATTTAGGTTGTGCCTCGTTTATTACACGACTGGAAAAGGGAGATTGCGTTGTAGGAATCTCGTCTTCTCGAATAATGTGAATATGGCATGTCTACGCCGTGGAGATGCTTTGAAAATACAATAAAAGAGTCTACTTTTTATGCGAACGTTTACCTTTAAATAGGCTTAATGAATCAACACAAAGGTCTATTGAATTTTAGTTGTTTTTTATTGCATGCACATAAATGTTTAGTTACGGTTGTTGTCCATTTGTAATAGGCCTACAAGTTACAACAGATTATGTAATTACATAAATGCTCGTTATGCGTCTACATTAATGAGTTACGCGTATAATTGTAATAATTATTTAAACGGCATATACATTTATATATATATTGATTTCTTTATGATAAATGACAGACATAACATGCATAAGTTTTGCTTTGTAGGGCACAAATTCATATTCGATTTCAAAGTTCGTATTTGTACATTAATATATTTACTTTATACTTAGTTGATTTTTTTAATTTGTAATTTGATTCTCATGCATTGTGTATCTTTAGCTATCATATATATGTATATGTATTTGCATATATGTTTATGTAACTCAAAGCTTGTGACTTATAGATATTTATTCTTTTATCTAAATGCTCGAACAGTTCTGAGCTCAAGTTCTTAGGCGTAGTCGTACGTTAATGATTTCTCGATTAGTCGCGTTTATTAGTGCTGGCAAATTGCAATCCAATTATGGCTCTAGTTTCTTTGGGATACGGTTCTGTTTCTGGCGAAGCACTTAACATCTCGTTTATGGCATTGGGCGTTCGGCAGTTATTCTGCTTTCGGTTTCGGTATCGGGAAGATCGGGGGCAGTGTACAGTCTAGAGAAACGTCGCCTCTGCCAAGAATGGAAGCAATCAGAAAGTTATTACCATTCGCAAGTCTTGTGGGTCAGTAGGTGGGTGGGTGAGCAGAGTGTGGCAGGTGAGACGGGTGACATTGGAACATGGGTGCTGCTGCTCTGCTGCCTACATGGTATGCCGCTCGTTCAGCTGGCGCCTCGGGCTGCGTTACACCGCGGCGCTATGCTCGGATCGGCGAAAATACTTACGCGCCTGCACATTGAGATCGTCGAGCAGCAGTTCGTTGGAGGATCTGGAACGCTTGGGAAAGATCATGGCATTGCGCAGCGGTGTAACGTGCGCCACATTGTTGGCACGCGGCTTAGGCGGCGGTGCCGGCGGCGCTCGCTTCTGCTTGTGCGAGACACGCCGCAGTTGCCGCACAAAGGATTGGCTTAGTGTGGAGCCGCGATTGAAATCCGGCTCCGCATTGAGTTGCGGATGTGCGGCGTATTTGTGCAATGGCGCCGGAACCGGCGCCTCGGGCTGTAGCTGCTGCTCCGAACTGGTTCGTTTGCTGCTGCCTGCGGGCTTCAGACGCTCGAAGAGATTGGCCAGCGTGCTGGAGCGCTGTTGCAGCGGCGGAGCTGGCGCTGGATATTTCTGCAGCGGATGACTGTGCTTGGGCGTGCGGCCGGCTGCTGCAGTGGTGGGCGTGGTCGATGCCGTGTGCGCGCGACTGGCAAAGACGTCGTCGTCCAGCTCACTCAGGCTGACCAGCATGTGCTCGTCGTCGAACAGGTCGTCCGTGTTGGTGTTGGTGTTCGTGTAGCTGCGACTGGTGTCCAGCTGTTGCCTGCCAGCTGCCTCCTCGTCCTCCTCCCCATTGTCATCGTAACGTGCAAATATTTCATCAAAGGCGGCATTAACAATATACGTCTCGTCCTGCAGCTCCTCCTCGCTGGACACTGGACGCACCAGGGTGCCGAACAGATTCTTGCGATAGTCCTCGTACGGCAGCTGCTCCGTGGAGTGTGCAGGCCGCGGACACGTGCGTGGGCGTGGCAGACTGGCCAATTGACTGGCCAGGCTCTGTGTGCTGCAGCTGTTCGCCAGCTGGCAGCCGAGCGGGTGTGCGGGTGTTGGTGCAGCCGGTGCGGTTAGTATGCCAGTGGGATGTGCCTTTGCCTGTGCCTGTGCCTGGGCCAAGGCCTGTGCCTGCAGCTTCAGTCGCTGGCGCTGCATCTGCTGCAGTCGCTGATGCAATTCCTGCGACCTGCGCTTCACCTGGCTGTATTTGCTTTGGCTGTTGCCGCTGCCATTGCCATTGCTGTTGCTGGTTGGCGTGCGCAGCTCATACTTACTCTGCTGACGGTCCCGCTCCTGCTCGGCCTCGGCCAGGCGTCGCTGCAACGCCAGCGTCTCGAACGTATGCACCACGCTGCCCACGTGCGTGCTGATCTCCGGTATGCCCAGGTCGCCGCTGAACAGGTCGCGCTGGTGTCTCTGCTGTGTGGACAGCAGCTCGCCGCCGCCGCCAACGCCCACGCCCAGGCCCAGGCCCACGCCCACGGCCACACCAGTGCCGCCGCCGACATGTGCATGGCCATGGCCAAGGGCGTGGCAGTGGCGCAGCGGCGGCAGGGGAGCGCCGCAGGGGAATTGATCAATGAACTCGGTCGCCTCCTGCTGCCAGAGCAGATTGCCCAGCTCATCATGGGCGCTGGCGCTGGCGAGCGTTGACGACTGTGTGGCGTGACGTGTGTGTTGGAGTTTGGAAATGTTGTTGTTGTTGTATGACGTGTTGTTGATGTTGTTGTTGTTGTTGTGTACGAGTTGTTGGCAGAGTTATATCAAGCAAATCGTTAATGAAACAAACAAATAAAATCAGATTAGCTTGGGTCTTTCGAATAGTAATGCGACTGTTTGGTGAGCTGTTTGGTGGTGGTGGGGTGGGGCGAACGGGGCTAAACGGGGCAAGGGGGTCAGGTGAATGAATATACTTAATGCTAGACATACATATGTAGATAGATAGATAGATACTTAGCTTAGATACGTAACTCGATACTTATGTTATATACACAACGAACAATCCAAGAAGTTATCATTTTTGTATATTATAATAATATGAATCGCTGCTATGGCCGAGCTCATTATCGTATTTATGTTCAGTATTATAATAATAAACTAACTAATCGTAATGTAAGTCGCTCTATAAACCCACGTATTTTCAGGTTTGCCTTTCTTAAATTTGTTGCCACACTTCACAGACAGCAGCGCGTGCGGCGTTGTTTTTTTAATACATAAGGAGTTGTTTGTTTGTGTCTGTCTGGCTGCGTGTGTGTGTGTGGGGGCGTGTTGTGTGTGTGTGTTTGCAAGCTGCGCCATTTTTAGCTTTGCGATTGCTGCGTTTTTTGCCTGGCGCTTGAAAGTATGCTACGATTTTTGGCTGCGCGTCGCTCAACGCAAATAAAATCAAATCGAAATTAAGTTGCTGTATGCACATGTGTGTGTGTGTGTGTGTGTGTGTGTGTGTGTGTGTGTGGTGCTGCCAGTGGGCTTGCTGGTGTGCAGTGACACATCGTGTTGTTGTTGTTGTTGTTCTTGTTGTAGCTGTGCAAGCAACAACAGAAAAACCGCTGATACGACAAGTGCGTGAGTGTGTGACTCCGGTGTGCCTGTATGTGTACATGCGGTTGTGTGTGTGTGTTGTTTGCGTGCTTTAATAATAGTTATTATCATAAGGCAAACTATCGCTGGAGCTGGAGTAATGCTGCTGCTGTTGCTGCTGCTTTTGCAGCTGCGGTTGCTGCGGCAACACTTGATTGTTGCCGACGCGCTTATTTGGCTGCTGCAGCTTGTTGTTGCCGCCGCTGCTGCTGCTGCACTTTTGCTGCTGCTGCTGCTGCTGCTGCTTGTGCATAGCCTTAAAGTCATCCTGTGACTTGCTGCTGCTCTTCGAGCTGTGCTTGCTCTTGTGGCCCTTGCCGTGTTTCGTGTGCTTGAGACTGTGATGCTGATGTTGCTGGTGTTGGTGGTGTGTCTGGTGGTTGTTGCCGTGTTGCTGTTGCTGCTGCTGCTGCTGCTGTTGTTGCTGATAGTGATGTTCAATGTGTGCTATGTTGCTGCTGCTGTGATAGTGTGGATGCTGCAGCTGCTGCTGCTGCTGACCGTGCTGCTGCGAGGTGTCGCTGGCGGTGCCGCTGCTGCCATAGCTGTAGATCTGCGACTTCGAGAGGCTGCGATGCGGATGCGCATGCAAATTGGCCACACTATAGTGATCATGGTGATCCAAACTGTCGAAGGTCTGCAGATAGTGCGGATTAATCTGGGTGCAGTAGTCGCCGCCCAAGTCCGGCGTCTGCTTGCGATCGAGCGTGTTGTTGGCGCGACCCGATTGGAATTGCTGTTGCTGCTGCTGCTGCTGCAGATGCGTCATGTTGTAGCTCAGGTGTTGGTAATGCGAGTCGGCGTTGTGCTGCTGCTGCTGCTGCTGCTTCGATCCGTTTTTCATGGGCAACGGCGGCGGTTGCTGCTGTTGGGCAATGGGCGATCGTCGGTTTGTGTTGCCGTTGGATTTGAAACTGTTGTTGCCGCTGTGCAGCGTTAGACTGTTGCTGCCGCTGTGGCTGTTACTGTTGCTGTTGCTGATGCTGTCGTTCGTCTTCGTCTTGATGGCAATAAAAGTGTTGGGCAGCGGCGGCAGCGGTGGGGTGCCTGTTGGGGTCGTTATGGTGGTTGCCGACGACGAGCAGGTCGTGGTGTTGTTGGCAACTGTTGCTGTGTTGTTGCTGTTGTTGTTGTTGGTGAGGGTGGTGTTGTTGGTGGTGATGGTGGTGGTGGTGCTGTTGGTGGTGCTGCCCACGTTAAGTTCCCGCTACGCGATGTGGTGCCCGCCAAATGTGCGCAGCACGGGCACGCTCTGATTGCGGTGGTGGTTGTTGGTGTTGGTGAGATTGTGGTAAACACATAACAATTGGTGTGGTGTCGTGTGGTTGTTGTTGTTGTTGTTGTTGTGTGGGCAAGGTTTGCAGTTTTCGGTGGGTTGTGTTAGGCGCATTTGGTAGTTGTTGTTGTTGTGGTGGTGGTTGTTGTTGTTGTTTTGATTGTTGTTATCGGAAAATGAAATTTCAGAGCGTAAAAGAGACGAAAAAAGGAAAAGAGTAGATACTTATCATATAAGTCGTGTATGAGATATATAATTATTGATTGCTTATTTGTATATGTATCTGTACCAGCTGGCTGCGTGTGTGTGTGTGTCTGTGTGTGTGTGTTTGTGTGAGTTGCTGCTGCTTTTTTTTAGTGGTGCGTCAGTTTGTTGGAGCAGGACGAGTCTTGGCATGTCTCTGGACGTGTCTTTGGCTGGTGTCGTATCGAATATATGTACATATATGCTAGATATATTCAAATTTTACTCTCTAGATTAATCGATAAATCGATAACGAGTGCAATATAAGGTAAGTGCAAAATAATTGACTACGCTGTGAGTTGTTGCACTTGCGGGTGCACTTAAACGTATTCGATAAACATGGCAAAGTCAAGAAGAAAACAGAACATAATAAAAAGCAAGTAAATTGTTTTTAGGAGCAAAAGTGTTAAAGAGTAAAGAAAAGTATTAAGAAATATGTGAATTAATTTTGAGAGCTTCAAGAAAAAATCTATTTACAGGCTTGATAAACACACACACATCATTTTTAAATGCATAAAAAACATGATTAGTTAATTGGCGAATTCAAGTGCGGGGACATTTTTGTTGCTTGTGGGCTGCAGATAAGATAATTTCGAAGGCGAAAATTTCATGCATCGTTGCTGCGGCTGTGGCAGCTTCAAGTGGCGTGTAAAACTTGCTTAATTCGGCTGCGAGCGAGTTGCAGCCAGAACGTTGCAAATTAAGACGCAGACGTGCAACGGGCAGGTCGGGGTGTGCACGACTAACAGTTGCCCAGCAACACACACACATAGATGTATTCACACTCAGATGGGCAACATAAGCCTGACATTCCTTACGCAGTGTGTGTTGTGACATTGTGCAGAACGCAAAGATGACATGCAGAAAACAACGTGCTCAGGCAAAACGAGAAGCAGAACAACTGGCTGAGGGGCAAGCTGCGCTTGGGCGTGGGAGGGGCGGGTAGAGGCTTGGGGGTAGGGGAAGGGGTCGTGCTGTAGCGAGTGTAAATTGTTGCCGCATGCCAAACCAAAAAAAAAAAAAAAAAAAAAAAGAACATGAAATGCAGTCAATACCGAAGCGTAGCCACCCCTTGGCTGCTGCCTCTACAGGGTACTTTGCATGCAGACAGAAGAGAAGCAAACCAAAAATAAAAAAGAACTAGTGCAGCGCGAGGAAAGCTAATTAGCCGGCAGAATTGGGAAAAAGTGAGCATAAGTTTTAATAAGAAAGCGTTTCTGTGTGGCAGACTAATGCGCCGCAAAACGAAGTGGGCGCGACTCGGTGCAAGTTGCCACATTAAAGTTTTTCGGTGGCGCTGTGGCGGGCGTGTCTACGCCAGAGGAGGGGCTGGGGGAGGCGGCAGCGGGGGAACCGAGTGTGTTTGCTGCGCTGGTTCGGTAAATTTCACATTTAAATTTAAAAAGTTTTGCACGGCCTTTGTGGCAGGCACTTTGTCTTAGCAACTGCAACTGCCACAGTCAATGGCAGACACACGCACACCCTCACACACACACACACAGCGAGTGTGTGTGCGACAAGAAAGTTTCATTCCTGCACTCAATGCGCACTCGGCGTGCGAGCACTCCACATGCGGCACTCGGGGCATAAAAAGTTGACAAGCGTTGACATAATTTTACACGCAATGACAAGTTGCAGCAGCCGCAGGGGAGGGGGAGCAGGGGTGCAGGATGTGCGCGACGTCTTCGTGCTGCACTTGCGGTAAGTGAGTGCCGGCTCCCCTCTTCGCCGCTGCAGACTTGCTGGCAAAGTGCTGCATTTTCTGCATCATTTAGCGCAACATGCGCGCTTAATAGACTTGCCACGTAATTGCGGCATGCTTCGATGCTAATGATGGATTGGCAATGCGGCAAGTAGTGTTGCAGCAACAATAGCAGCGCCAAATGGCAGCGACAATTTGGCAGCAGACAAGGTGCAAGGCAGCAGCTGCAAGCCGCGTTGGGTTATCAGTGGGGCGCTGGCAACATCATCAACAGCCGGAAGTCAGTGTCGCTTAACGTGCCACGCGGCAAGCATCTCAGCGTTACGGAAGTTCAACTCGGTGCCACAAAAATTTGAAAACTTTGTAAACAAAACTTTGCGCTGTGCACTTTGCAGCTGGCGCAAGGCGGGGGCGGGCCGGGCCGGGGCGAGGCGAGGCGAGATTGTGCAGGACCTTTGGCAATTTCTAAAAAAGGAAGACAGCAGAGCATCAGCTACAGTGCGCACCCCTAGACGCGCTGAGTCTGCAGGCAAAAGCACTACGGGGAATGCGCCGCGGCAGGCTGCACTGTACAGCGCAAGCGATGCTGAGCTGCGGCACGAAGTTTGCCACACGGCAAATGCTGCCGCTGCTGCTTGCGCTAAACTTGCCTGCTCAGTAGCTCAGCGGGGCGAGCAGGCACGGACAGGCAGCAGCAGCAGAAACAGCAACAAAAGCGGGTTCGTCAATTGTCCAGCGGATGTTTGCCTCAGCAGTCGTTGGCAGCGCCGCGCGCCGTGCTCCACGTCGACGTCAGTCACTTCCGGCGTGCTCGTCGACTTCCGTTTGCCGTGCTCATGCGCTGATCAACGTTAACTGCACTTCACAAAATGGCTGGCACAGCGGCAGCGGCAGCTAAAGAAAACTGCTTGGTAAATATTGCCAGCAAGCGGCATTACACTTCGCCCCGCAGCACAAAACCAGCCAAAAGGCGCATTTTGCATTTCATTCGAAGAAACTGCTGCAAGTTTAACTGCCCTCGACCCCATCGCCCCCCTCCCCACTGCCAGCCTGCCTGCCACGCCCCGTGCTGTGTACAATTGTAATAACTATCTCAGCGAGTGTTTGAAATGCGTTTACCGAAAACTTTTGCAGCTGCCACAGCAAGAATGTTTATACTTTTGCATTTTTGTGTGTGCGACTTCTGGCGCATAAAGTACCGAGCGGGAGGGGGAAGGAACGGGGCAAGTAAATGGAGTGGAGTGGGGTGGGGCGCGGGCCTGCAGCTAGCACGTACTTCAGTTAGTTGTAAATAAAATGTAAATTGTTGTTGTATTTGTATTTGCACAGTAGTTTCGCAGGAATATTTACTCGCGAGCGCGCAAAAGTATGCAACAATAATTTACCTGCGCTGCTGGCATTGCGCATACGCCCCGTCATGCAGCTCGAGCGGGGTTTCGCTTCCCTTTCGCGTAGCTTATAGAGGGAATATGCAGTTTTCGTTTTTGGATTATTTGCCTGCATACCGTGTCAGTAAATGCCTGGCATAGTCTGTCCTGCTGAGATGCGAAACTTTCGGGCACATCAACGGCAGTTTTAATTAAACGTCGCAACTCTCTGCCTCGCCAAAAGCAGCCCCATTGGCAGTTTGGCATACGCAATTAACGTGTATCGAAGCGATGTGTGCGGCATTAAAATGCGCTGTCCCGCAGCACGCAGCGCATAGCGCACAGCACGCCGGCAGCAATTGGCAGAAAGCAAATCACAATAAATTACGAAAGCCAAAGCCAATACGAAAGCCTTTTGGCTTGCTTCCTGCTGGCGGCAAGTCGCGCGTGAGCGATGCTTCGCCTGCAATAGAGCAAGGCTGGCTGGGTCAGTATCAAGCGCTCGTGCTTAAATTAAATGATTAACAAGGTTATTTACTGCACGCTCTGTAAGCCAAATGTGTTGGCCGTCTGCCGAACTGACAGTCAGGTACAAGCTCGCCACGGGGGGTGTGGTAGCCCGCAGCCCACAGCTGCGTAAGTTTTTGCTTTTTTTATGCATACGTGTGTGGCACAAATAACGCGGTCGAAACGGGGCCACAACTAGCGCTGGTTCAAGGACAACCGGAAACGGATGCGGAAGTACAGTTTGCGGCCATGTTGTTGCTCGTGTTGCCGTTTTCAGCACGTAAATTGCCGTGTACGCAGCAACGAGTAACGGTCAATTGCTTTGCACAAACAGACGCGCCGACGACGGCAACGGCAACGGCGACGGCTACGCTTGTTTTGTTTGCTGATTGCGCAAATATTTGCGCAGGCATTAAACGGAGAATTGATGGCGCACACAGGAGGCGGGGGTGCTGCCCGACCACAGTATAAATTTAAATATTAACGCCAACTTAACGGCAATGAGTTGCGCGGTTTTTTTGTTTCAACCTTCGCCGACTTCTTGACCGACGCAACGCTGCGTTTGCCTTAACAGGCTAACAGCCTCGTTTCGTTTTATTGCACGCACAGCCAAAGCATCCGCTTCCAGCTCCCAGCGATTTCTGTGTAGTCATTACCCACACACACACACACATACACACACACACACACTCATACACACCCAGCGAAAGGTACCCGAATTGTGATTATGAACACAAATTTACGCTTAAATTGCGAGGCATTAGTCGGGGCGTTCTCGCTCTTTGGGTGATTTTTTATTAAAAAGCGCAAACTCATTAAATTTTATTACAAGTTGAATTTTTCAATAAGGCAAAACCGCAAAAGTGGCCAGTTTAAAGGCCAATTAGCTGGGCTGCCAGCCGCAATGGCAGTCATTTTGGCCGTTTACCCAAGAAGCTGGTGCCGCGCAAGGGATAAGACGATTATTTATCGGCATAATGGCAATGTTGATGACTGGCTCGATAGGCAGCCGCAGACTCTGTCTAACTGCTGCAGTTATACAGCAAATATAATGCAAATAAATCAGGCTAAGCGAGAGGCAGTTGAAGCAAGCTAACAGAAATTGCTGGAAAACGGCTGGAAGTCTCGCAATTTGTTTGCTATTTCGTGTAATCGCGAAACAACTGTTAGTTACCTGCTCGAAAAACTATGTAGTTGGTTTCGCATTCCCCCCTCTCCCACCCCATCGTCTTACCCCCTCCCTGTTCTACCCGTCTGCAATAAAATGCAAATTTGTTGTGTTCCGTTCAGCTCGAGTAGATTAAAAAATAAAAGACACCTGCAGTCGCTGCACAAATATGCGAAAATAAATTACATTTACGGCATCTTCTGCTGAAAACTTAAGCGAGCGAGCACACACACACGCACACAAACACTCGCACACACTCAAGTACACACTCACACTAACAGCAGGGCACATACTTAAGCCCCTTTCTTACGAAGCATGCCATTTATGACATCCGTGCAGCGAAAAGAAACAGGACGAAAAGTCTTTGGGGCTGCGAGGCAAATCGCAAGCGAAGCGTGTGATGCACTGCGAGTTACCCTGTAGCATGTGGCTATGACAATATGCCCTTGCTAGCAAACTCGCTGCCTGCTTTACAGGGTATGCGCTGGCAAAGAAGCTTGGCTTGAAAAAAGAAAGGCAACGCATAAAAACCGTATTAAATGCCGCTGCCACTCTCGCTCGCCCCCTCTCTCTATCTCAGCGCCATTGTTTTCGCCTACTTTGCAAGCGTCTCAGGGGAGGGGGGCGGGGCAGCGACTTTCGCTGCGACTGCGGCTACTGCTGACTACGGCTTTCGTTTGTCATCTTTTAATGGCGCAATTAGAGCACACAAAATGCGTTTGCTGAAAGCTGAGCTGTGGTTGCTGCTGCTGCTGCTGTTGTTGCCGGTATCATAAAGGATTTTTAATAATAGCGCCAAATTACAATAGGCAGTCGCTCGCACACACACGCACGCGCATAGCGGCACATGCGTGCGACTGTGTGTGCAGACACAAATTGCGTATACGCCGTGGCACTTTGAAACAAAAGCCACGACAATGCGAAGCTGTGTGTGAGTGTGTGTGGCAAGGATTTCGGCTGGCTGCAGCTCATAGTGCCAGCATATACGCCCCCTCTACCGCCCTCACCCCGACCCCCCGCGCCCGTTCACGCCCACCGCTGCCACTGACTTTGGCTTTGCCTTTTGCTTCGTCGCTTCTATTCCAGCTTGTTGTTTGTTTTCTGCTGTTTGCCGCTGTTGTTTGTTGTAATTTGATGCGCCATTGTTTGCCGCATGCGTTTTTCATTGTCTCCGACGACACTTTCAGCTGAGTGTCAGCTGAGATTTCGGCTCTGCCCCGGCTCCTCCCCAGCTTCTTCTACTTCTGCTTCTGTTTCTGCCTCTGCTGCCTTAGCCATTGCTGTGCAATTTTGCTGTAATTTATGCGCTTATTGTTTCTTCATTTTGCCAGCGAAGTAAACACTGCGTAGGGGCAGGAACAGGGGAGTGGCATGCGGGCAGAGCTGTCATTAGTTGGGTCCTGCCACAAGCGGCAGCTGCATGAATTTATGTGCGCAACTTGCAGCGGACAGTGGAAAAACTTTCTCGACCCTGACTCGACTCGGCCCTAATTTGGTTTAAATAGCCAGCGGGAAATGGCCGGACAAGTCGAGTGAATGGCGAGAAAATTAAAGAAAATCGCAATGCGAAAATGATTAAAGACATTCAGACATTCGCCTGAGTGGCGTTGAGACGCGTCGCCAGCTCAATGAACTCGATGCGGAAATGCGAATGCAATAAATTATGGGAATGCCGAATGAGGCGACACACGACCAGGCGCAGTAGAGGTGGGTGAGGGGAGTGCAGGGGAAGAGGCAGTGGAAAACATAAATCCTTGCGGAAATTTATGGTGCGTTGAACTTAAAATGAAATACAATAAAATGTTGTATATGCAGCCGCAATGCACCGAAGATGCTACAATGCCATAAGAGCGAGAGGCACGCAAGCAGTGCGACAAAGAGAGAGAAAGGAGAGTGAGGGGAGAGAGAGAGAGAGAGAGAGAAAGAGGGGGAGGCTAGCACAGCTGCCGAGGGGGTGAGCAAAAACAAAGGACACACACACGTATAACAATAATAAAATTTATTAACGTTGGAACAATTTTGCATTTCCTGCCCAGGGGCCAAGCAAGTGATGTAAGAAAGCAGAGTCCCATAGACGTAGCAGCGGAGAGGAGGAAGAAGCCGAAGAAGAAGTAATAAAATGAATGCCGTGCCATTGTACTATATATACACATATTTCAATATGTGGAAATTGGAGTATACAAGATGCGTTGAAAGGTGCACAAAGCCGATCGGCGGGCACGGCAAGACAAGAGACGAAGCGGGGCGGAATCAATTCGAAAGGGGGAATTTAAAGAAAGACGGGATCAAGAAACAATATAGTGCATTATAGATACGTGAGTATACTTACTTTGTCGGCTGAAAGACCCTGAACGGGCTGCTAAGTTAGTGTAAACCAAACGACATTTTGAAGTATCAAAAAGACTATTTCCAATTGCTGCAAACTTGAACTTTGTTGGGATTTTATATACCAAGCTCATTGCTTTTTACAGGGTATCATTCATGCGTTTCAAACAAATACATTCGCAAGTTCAGCGGGTACTTATACAGTTATATAGTTGGATTGTAGGGCTTAAATACGATCAGTGCGAACATTACAGACATTTGCGACGGGTGCTTAGTGCGTTTTTTAAACGGGAACGAGTGTGTGCAAGGTCGTGGGGGCGGGGTCTGCAGGTGGGGGCGTGGTAGTTGGCATTGTGCAACATTTAATTGGAAACTGGAAACTCATAATTAGTGCATATAAAACTAAGGCCAAAATTAACCATAGGGTGCGCAACACGGCAAAGCGAGCACCAAATGAATTATAAATTTGAATACATTTAAAAAAAATGTCGAATATGTGCGACTGCTGTGTGTGTGTGTGTGCTAGGTGTGCGAGTTGTGCTGCTGCAGGTGAAATGCTTAATTAATTTTGCCCTGTTTTATTTCCATTTTTTTTTGGCTATTTAAAAACTGAAATTGTGTTATAAAATAGTTGGTGGATCGAGCGAGCGTGGAAAACCTCAACGGAAAATCGAGGGAAAAAAATGAAGGACAAACTTCGTAGTATGCAAATTACTTTGGGGTGCACATTAGAAACGCTAAGGGTGTTAAATTTCACGGGCTGTTGTGTTGTTGTTCTACGATGCAGAGTGCGGTGTGTGTGGGTGTGTGTGCAGTGTCTGTTGTATTGTAGGCTGGGTGGGTGTGTGTGGCGTGTTTTTGCAGTCACTGTGTGAGCGTATTAATTCATTAACAAACTTAAATGGAACGTGAAATTATTAATTGCGGGCTTAATTAATTTATAATGGGTTTGCGTGTGTCGGATCGTCGCATTAAGCATACGCCATGTGTTGCAAATGATCGTGACAAACGTGCTAATGAGTGTGAGTGCGTGTGCGAGTGTGCGAGTTGTCTATTGTGTGTGTTCGTGTGTGTGCAGTGCGCTCAAAGTCAGTGTGCGTGTGTGTTAATAAGAGACAAAATATAAATAGTTAGAGAGAGAGAGAGAGAGAGAGAGAAAGAGACTTGTGTGCGTGTGTGTGATTGTAGCGGGTAAGGGTGTTTACAGGTGTGTGTGTGTGTGTGTGTGTTTGTTTGTGTGTGTGTCGAGGAGTTTGTCTCCTCGGTTTCTTTGTGGGATCTCACTTAGCGCTTCGCTTCAATTATCACAGAACATTCAGTTAAAAATTACAATATGCATTGGATGATGCGTACACTAGATGACTAAGTCGTATATATTGGTTCGTATAGGTAATAGGCATAGATATATAAATATATATATATGTATATATATGGTGTGGTATACAAGTATATAAGTATCAAAACGATCAGGTATCACGTATTTCGATCAAAGTAAATATCAAAGTAAGTCCAAAAAACGTTCGCATGTAATTGCAATGGCATTGGTTGATAATAATTGTAGTAATGGTAGTTATGTTATAATATATATGGTATGTATGTATATATATATATAATCGTATACACTCCGCTTGCACCACAAAAACAAATCATGATCATATCAGGTTAGCTCAAATCAGCTCGCACAAGTACAAGTACATTAGGTAGTTATGCTTAAATAAGATGTAAATGTTTATATTTGGTTTTGTTAATGGTTTCTGTGTATTTTTTGGTATTGGTATTGGTTTGGTTTTTGTATTATCAAACTTGATGCGCAAATCACGATCATCAGCAGAACGAACGAACGAACGAAGGAACGAAGGAACGAACGAAGGAACGAGCACAGGAACGCACGAAGCAACATTGAGAGCAGCTGCAGCCGCTTTCGGCGTTCCTGGCGCGGTGTATGATATATCTATATACATATATGGTAAATATATGTGTATAAATATATATATTAGTATGGGTATATTTAGATGTAAATGTCAATTCAATGTACATATCAAAGAAAAATTCAATCAATTCAGTTCATTCGCTTATTATTACATCATCAAAGTTCATCAAAAGTAAGAAAAATAATCATGTACATAAATATATATTCATTATTATTTAGATATCGGTATATATATAGATATATAGTTCATGTGTTTAAGTATTTGTATATATATATGTATGAATATAGTTAGTCAATTCATCAATCCATATCAATTCAACAGTTTACATATATGCGTATATATATTGACAGAGAGAGAGAGAGAGAGAGAGAGAGAGAGAGAGAGAGAGAGAGCAAGAGACAAGAGAGGAAGTACACGAGTGAGAGAGAGGGGGACGGGGGCGCTCACCAAGTCCATATAAAGCAAAACTGCAAACTGACAACTGAAAATTATTCATAACGCAACTGAATTTGCAGTGTATATTTTTAATAACGAAGTGAAAACAAAAATGTAAATTCAAATTTGGAAACGTATCTCTAGGCTCTTTAAGTTGTACAGTGTAATTAACTTTAATGTGTATGCGTGTGTGTGTGGTATACACCTGCGGCTACATGGAAGAAATGATAGCATACTTTTTGGGGCACTCGGAAATCATACAAAGTAATTGAAGTCTCGAGTTGAATAAAATAAGTTCGTTTATGCGAGTTAAGACTTTTGCCTGCGTGTAAGGTGTGTGTGAGAGATATGTGTATTTGTGTGTTAGTGTGTGTGTGTGTGTGTGTGTGAGAGAGCGTATATGTATACGAATACGAGTGGAATCCGTTTAGCCAATGCATTTGTTGATTGCCAAGCCGATCTCTGACTACAAGTACCCCAGGTTCTTGCCCTTGCAGGCTTGCGGATGCAGATGCAGATGCAGATGCAAATGGAAATGTTTTCGTGGTTGTTTTTCGGTTTCGTTGTTTGTTTGAATTTATAGAAAAAAACATTTTGCAATCAACTAACGGTGGGCGTACGCAGAGCTTTAAAAATTCATAACAAATGCTGGGCCGCGGCTCGGCCCATGAATAAATCAGAATCAGAATCGGAATCGGAATCAGAGTCAGAATCGAAATCAGAACTGAAAAAAGGTTTTTTATTGTTGCATCCATACAATGAGAAAATTATCCAAATATTTGCACAAGGCGCACACACATCGTCAAGGTGGAAAAACGAATGCGAAAACGGATGCGAATGCGATTGCGAATGCGAATACGAACGAACAGAATCGATAATTAACAATAATAATATTAATAATAATAATAATGCGAAATGCAATATTAATGGGCGCAACTCAACAGAAAAGTATTAAAAACACACATACACACATACTGCGCATTGTTGTATTTGCTTTGTATATGTTTCTTCTCATTTATTTGTTATAAATTTGTCATGATTCACTTCAGTTTTTTTTTTCGTCTTGCACTTTGTTATAAATTAGTTGCTCTGCATTATCAATAATTATGGTATATAAATAATTGCGTAACATATTTGTTTAAAATCTGCTACATCAAACACAAATGGTTATAGAGGGGACAGCTAACTATGGTATGGTATGGTATGGTATGGTATGGTAGGGTGATTCGACTGGGCGCAGCTCTCTCTAGTCGAGCTGCCTAGGCGCGGGCTGGGGCTACTGCTAAGCGGCTCGTTAAATTTATATATATACGTTACGTAATCGGTGCACTTGCTGGTTTCTGGTTGTATTTCTGCTTGACTTAATCCTTGCAATTCCTTGGAAACTCATAACCAAAATAATCAAACATAAATCGTACAAAATGAATAGTTTTATTGAAATGATTATCAGAAATTCGGTTGCTTGGGCAATTCGGTTGCATAAATAAATAAAGACATATCAGTAAATTTTATTATACACTTAACAATACAAATTAAATACAGGGTGCACACATTTACATTGCATTTACTTGAGATTCAAACGTCTTCATCATCATCATCATCATCATCCCAAATTCAACTTCATAATCATCATTCATTCTCTTCACTCCCCTGCGGTCTGCAGAGTCCGCCGGGGCGCTTAATTTCAATTTTAATGGGTGTCTGCAAGCTCGCGGTCTCATATATCTTAACTTTAAACTAAAAGGCATATAAACAATCATTAAATCAAGAATACATCGAGTAGGTAATCGGAAAAGTGAAGGAATAGATAGGCGATTATGTATGATAGGGATAGATAAAATCGGCAACTACTTGTGACGAATCACACACACTCAAATCAAATCAAAACAGAACAGAACCAAGCAGGGAACAGACATGGAACAAAACCTTGGATCGTAGGGAAACATTTATGCAAAATCATGACGTTTACTTTTGTTGTTGTTGTTGCAGTTTGCGAGCTCAAGCAGAAAGAGTTGACAAAAAAATAAAATGAAGCAAATAAATGTGTTCTGGAAAAAACTTGGAACGTGCCTTGCATAAATTTGGATTTCTTTAACCGCGCAACAGGGCGTATTTATTTATAGCAGCTGCTATAAAAGTCTTGGCAAATTGGCAAACTTACTCAGAGTTGCTGCTGATTTTACAGGGTACTTAATTTGGGTTTTTAGATTCAGTGTATGCTATTTGACTTTAATTACTTTTGTTTTTCCAGTTATTACTGTGAATCAATAGATATGGAAAATACAGCAAGCACTTATATAGAGAGTGCGCTACGCTGCTGCTATAAAGTATTTGCTACAAATTATATGTGATACTCAATTCGGATTCTTAGACGCTGACTATGAAATTTGATATTAAAATATTTTGTTTTTAAATTTTGAAATTTACTGTAAATCAATTAAGAAAAGAAAGACGAAAAAAATTGACCGAAAGAGAGTTATCTACGCATCTGCTATAAAAGAGTTGCTACTAATTTTCGTTTGTATTTCAATTTGATAATTGAATTATTAAATTTGACATTAAAATGTTTGAATGTTCCAGTTAATATTTAAATGTAAATATTGATTTAGTTGTTAGCTTAAACACGTCAAAAGCTTTAATGCGCGCGAATTATCTACACATCTTTATAGCAATTGCCAGAAAAGTGTGACCAAATGACAAAAACTATCTTAGAGTTACTAAATAACTAGCCTCATAATCGAAGTACTCGCTGTAGATTTATTAATCAATTAATTTATTAATTCTGCATTTTCTAGTTAATTATTTCTGAATTATTTACACAACTTTATAGCAATTGCCATAAAAGTGTTACCAAGCAACAAAAACAATCGAAGAACTGTCAAATAGCAAACCTCACTCGCTCTTAGTATGTGCTGCACATTCCACAGGGTATTTTTGATGACATATAACTGGAATTCCTGTCTCGCGCGATGCACATATCTAAATTTTCTTCATTCTCCAGTTAATTATTTATTTATGATCAATTGACCGGGCTAACACCGCAGTCACTTGACCGGGCGGCAGGCTTCCTCGCTTTTATTTTTTTCCCTCCATTTCTTTTTATTAATTTTAATCAATTTCATCAACATTTTTAAATGGGTTTTTTGTTCGCATTTCTGCAGCTCTGAGTGCCATGAAATATGCATCACTTTCCATACACATGCACACATACATATGCAGTATATATGTGGTTGTATTTTCCTGTTGCAGCGGAAAGGAAACCAATTTTTATGGCTGACAGCAAAATGAAATTATAATAATTGCGCTTTATATGCATAAGTATGTTTGCAGTGTTTGTTGTTGTTGCTTTTCATTGTTTGCATTGCGTTTGATTTGTTTGCACTTCTCGTTTGTGGTCGAAGCCATCGCCGGACGGCCCCGAAGTGGGGTTTACGCTGTGGCTGTCAGCGTGGGCGAAGGCTTTTACTTCTGCCTTTAAATTGCGTAACTGAACTCAGCTTTAATTGGTTGTAATTAAGAACTATAATTGCTGCTGCTGCCGCTGCGCTTAATGCACTCTGCCGTAGCGCGTTGACAGCGCAGGCAAGCGGAAAATGAGTAACGTGGGCGGACGATTAATTATTGCGCAAACTGTGTCAGATTTTTCGTCATCCAAATCGGCTCAAGAGAAAGTGCAGAGAGAGCGAGAGCGAGAGCCATGTGGAGTGCACTCTAGAGCCGCTAATGTGCCTGCGCGCGTGTGTGTGTGTTGGTGTGCGTGTGCCTGCTTGTGGTTGTGGGCATGCGTACGTGTGTGTGTGTGAGTGAGTGTAGGTGCGCATATGTGCTGGCCATAATATGTATGAAATACCTGACGATGCTGCTGCTGCGGCTGCTACGGCTGCAACTGTTGTTGAAGCTGTCGAGTTGGCGCTGCCTGCACACACACACACACCCACTCGCACACACACTGCCACACCCATTTGACTAAAGTTGAGTTAGCCAAAGTTTGCAGCTCGAACAATTAATTGGCTTATGCGATTAGCCGCCAACTGATGCCGGAGTGACTTGGCTGCATCTCGTGCATTTTTCTGGGCATTTTCAGTTTTCAGTTTTCGCCCGAAATTGCGTAATGATGCAATAAAATGCTATCGCTTCCGAATGCTGCGTTCAACAAATTGGCCACAAGGCGAGGCCGTCGAAGAGAAAGCAACAAGGGGCAACTTGCCAAAACTTTTATTTGATTTATGCAGCGGGCCAAGAAGTTGGTTTTATTTGCCTGTGGCCTGTGGCAAATCCGCGTCGGATTAATAACAACTCGTTGCCGGGGTTAATTGAATGCACAGCGATGCGATTGGGCCGCCGCAGCAGCAGCAGGCGAATTAAAAGTAATGAAAACACACACACACACGCCAGGCAGACAAACATAATGACAGACATGCTGCATGAGCAAAACACAACAGAATAAATTGCGGATAAAAAAGGTTATAAATAAACAAACAAGAGACAGGAATAATGGAGATTTGGACACGACAATACATGACACAAATATATATATACAGGATTAACTGATGTATCTGCTGTCAGTTAACAATTGTGTGTGGGTGTGTGTGTGCGTGTGTGTGGAATGCAAACATAATCAGAGTCGCACGCAACATTTAGGCAGAGTTATCGTTAAATGCTTATCGGGCGCAGCTTGCTCGGGTAAAACATGCCTCATGACACAGACATGATAAAAAAATGTTCCATTTAATTAAAGTAACCGAAAAAAACAGTTGCAAACACTTGGGTTGCATGTTGCAGCAAGCTGAAGACAGGCGCGGCTAAAAACGCGCACAAAACGCGCGAGAGTCGCGTGCGAAGCAGGCTTAAAATGTAGAAAAGGGCGGGTAGTGGGAGTAGGCGTGGGCGTGGGCGTGGGCGTGGTGTGAGCTTATTAAAGATACAGAATGTTATTGAAAAAACTGAAGGCAACACAACAAACAAAAGTAAATAATCAACTTGCGAGAACGAGACAAACAAACAGACAGACAGACAGAGAGAGTGAGAGAGGGCGGGAGTGTGAGTGAGTGAGAGAGAGAGAAAGAGAGTGGCAGATGGTTACCAAAAAGAGAAATGCACAAAATGCACGAAGCACATACATGATACGAATTAAGGTTACGTTCAGGGAGGGGCGGGGTATGTTATCATACTCTTTGGTTAAGGACTTTCAAATTGTTTTCAGTGTATTGTGGTTTGGGGGATTACTTGCTTTGGTTCATGTCTTATAGAGCAGCGCTATCGCTTCGCTTTTTACTCTCGCGATTACACGAATCGTGTTTCGAGTGTGAGTGTGTGTGTGTGAGCGAAAGAAAAACTAATGAAACATGTTGGACGTAAATGTTAATGTAAATGCCGAGCGTACGAGCGTACAGGTAGAGTTATATGAGTAAACATTAACATAAACTATGTAAAATTAACATTAGCACGTAAAATTAACAGAGACGAATGCATCAAGATCAATATATCCTAAGAGTAAGAATGCTAATTTCAGATACGAGTATGTTACTTATGGTAAATCAATAATCGATTGTGCAGCTGAGGCTGCGTTTTTTGGTTGCCTGTTTTTGTTTCGGTTTCGTTTTCGGTTTCGTTTTCGGTTTCGGTTTGTTGTTGTTGTAGCAGTTCGTGTTGTTGTTGCAGTGTACTTAAAACGAAAACGAGCGGCTTATGCATATCGATTTTGAGGGGTGCTATGTGGGTCGGGGCGCGGGGCTGGGTTAACTCATGGTATCTCGTTGAATAAGTTCATTACGTTTAAGTCTCCAGTTGCGTTGTGGTACGCTGTATTAGCAGTTGTGTGTGAGTGTGTGTGTGTGTGTATTTGTGTGTGTTGTGTTTAACAGTCTTCTACACCCCTTGAAACTGTGCAGTTTGCTTAAGTTCCCTCTCTCAATGCCATAAATCACATATTTATCTTTTGTCGTTTGCCTCAATTGCAGCTGAGATAAAACCAAAGGATTAATGAGGATAAACTCCGGTCCGTGTCTCTGCGTGTGTGTGTGTGTGTGTGTGTCTGTGTGTGAGTCGAGCCAAGGCAACCCCATCAAGGAAATTTTAATTTGACTTTCATTAATTTATGCCCTGCTGATGCGAGGCGCTTCATCTGCCGATAACTTCATGGTCAGCCATAAAGCAAGCCATGAATTATTGTTGTCGTTGCCGTTGCCTTTGCCGTTGCCTTTGCCGTTGCCTTTGCCGTTGCCGCTGACAGACAGGCGAAGCGCACGCCCTATGCGTCGCAGGCATATGCATTATGCAGCCATTGCTGTTGTCGCTCCTTGGCAGCTGCCACACAGTAAATTAAGCGGAAAAGTGTGTTGGCTGGCCAACAATAACGGCAACATGCGGCTGCATGAGGAAAACCCGAGCAGGGGCTGGCGCAGGGCAACAGCATACCCTAGCTGGTCGCAGCTTGCTGCCAACTGCGCCACAGTCACCCCACCCTACAACTACAGGGTATTTGGAGGGGGCAACCTTGTGCAGAAGATGGCACAAGCTGCCAGTGTTATTTGCTGCAGTTGGAAATAACTCAGCCGCAAATGAGATAAATTGCGCGCATACAGATAATTGCATGGGCGCAGCAGCGGGAGGGGGTGTCCCACAGTGACTGCAGTCGGGCATACGCTATGATATTCAACGAAACAAAAAAAAAACAACATTTATGCGGCCGCAGCAAATGCATTTTGAGTTGATGATTGAAAATATTACGCATACGCAGCGTGCAACGAGGCAATGTTTGTGTGTGCGTGTGTGTGTTGCCTCGCTTGTCTCGTCTGTCTGATGTGTCGCACTTGTCGCCTGTCAGCCAAGTTTGTTTGCTACAATTAGTTGTAGTTGTATTTACAGTTGCTCTTAAAATTAAACAAACACATCCACGCCTTTGCGTCACGAATAAGCAAAAACAACAGCACGAACAACAGCCTCGTTCTGTAATTCGCTTGTGCGGCATAAATAAATAAATTGTACATATTGTTGCTGCTTTAGTTGTTGCTGTTGTTGCTGCTTCGCCCTTTTTTCTGCCTTTCTCTTTTTTATTTGCTTTCAGCGTAATTACAGATTTTCATATTTTATGCGCTTTGTCATTACCATTTGCCGCACATTGTTGTAAATTTAGTTGTTGTTGCTGTTGCCGTTGCTGCTGTTCTTAATGCAGCGCGCAGTTTAATTTCCTTTGTGTGAACTGGAAGCTCAAATTGTCCTTGTTTTAATGATGGTTTTCAATTAAACTTAATTGCATCGCATTACGCAGTTCTACGGGAGTTTTCAAAACATTTCAATATCGTGGATAGTGCGCAAGAGTCTCGCATATCTTTCATAATTCGCATTCAACAATCTTAGCACACTTTGCTTAGTTGAGGAAACTTAACATATATGTTAAACAATCGCATATCCTAAGTATATTTGTATATATATGGTATATCGTTTAGTGAATTTCAAGACGTTCGATAACGATAAGCTGGAGAGTTTAAGTACTACAAAATTCGATAATTCGATAATAGTAATGTATGTAGGATTAACTTGAGACTAATACCATATACACATATGTGGGTAGTGTGATATCTTACAGTACGAGTATTTTGGGGGGAGTAACTATCGTATAAATTTGATTTATTTATATGCACATCGCTTCTTTCATTTCGCTATTAACTTGGCTAACGTTAATCAATGCTAATTGAAGTATTTATTGTCAGTAGTTTACGATTAAGTATACCTAACTATATGCCCGATTAACGGTTAAGTACAATGATGAATAGTATATCGATAGTATCGATAGCGTAACGATGGTACAACAAGCACGAGTTCCTAAGCTAAGTTAACATTTACAGCGATTGAATAGATACATAGATAGTTGATTAGGGACATAGAGCTAAGCAGTGCTGCAAACAAGTCTAAATATCGATGGTTTAATCATTTTTATCGATACATAAATGTTTTCTTTTTGTCTTACTATCGTTTGTTCTTGAAGTGGTTTCAGTACTGTTAAGCATTCATTAGTTGTGCTTCTAAATGCAATTTAATTGATAGTATCGATTGTTGTTCAGAATAATCGATTTATTTGCAGCACTTGAGTTAAGTAAAGTTAAGATAGTTGGAGCGTGCTTGCCCGACAGGCTTCACAATGAAATTAAATCGATAAGTTTCGCAGCCAAAACATTGACCGGGAGGCCGATAGGGGCACTCATTTCGGGGCTCGATTGGCAATGGCTTTAACTGAAGCTGGGACTGGGGCTGAAGGTGATAATCCAATCAGCTGCGCTTACAATTTGTAATTGTAATTTGGACAAACGAAACCAGAACGATGCATGGACAAACAGACAATGACAGACAGAGAGGGGCGGGAGGAGGCGAGGAAATGGTTCGCAATTTGCTCTCGATAGGTGAGGCAGCTGCTGGGAAAAAGCCAGAAATGGAAGCTGCAGAAATCGATAGTAATTTAATCGGGCGCTAACACTCATATTCCAGTATGAAGGACTCGTGCTCGCTGCTGCCATAGGATGCCGCAACGCTGGCCGAGGCGGGTGAGGCAACGGATGCGGATGCGGATGCGGATGCGGATACAGATGCTGTTGGTGTCGCAGCAGCACGGCCCAAATTGACTTGTGACAACATTGCGGTTGCCGATAATTTGCCATTGTAGGTGAGAATGCTGCTGCTGCCGGCCGAATTGCTCGAGTTGCTGTTGCTGTTGTTGCTGTGGCTGCTGCTGATGTTGCTGCCGTTGCTGGTGTTGCTAATGCTGCTGCTGTTGCCACTGGGCAAGCCATGGCCGTAATAGTTGAGCGCTGAGATTAGCGTGCCACCACTCGGTGTGGCATGTTGCTGCTGACTACGTCGCTTGCCCATGTAGTCAGCAGCAGCAGCTGCTGCTGCTGCTGAGGGCGTGCTGGCTGCAGCTACTCCGCCTGATACAGTTGCATTTCGCAGCGCTATAAAGTTGTCAAAATTGTCGGCAGTGGAGGAGGCATTCGAGGTGCTCGAGTTGCGACGTGGCCCCAAATGTTGCAGCTGCTGTTTGTGTGCCATGTGCGACGGATGATGGTGCTGCTGGTGCTGGTGCAGCTGCTGCTGCTGCTGTGGTACGGTGGGTTGTAGCTGCAGCTGCTTCTGCTGCTGCGACATGGACGAGTTCGAGGAGGACGAATTGGACAGCGAGGATGAGTTGACCGAGTGCGCGGGCGGATGCTGCTGCTGATTTGCGTAGTATTTGCGCAAATTCTCGAGCATGTAGCGATTATTTGCACTCGCATTTCCGGCTGACAAGTTGCCTGCCGCAGGCGTCGCTGCCACTGTCCCAGTTGCCATTGCCGCCGCAGTTGCTGCCGTTGCAGCTGCAATTGTTGTTGCCAACTGCTGCTGCTGCTGCGGCTGCCGCTGCTGCTGCTGCTGCTGTTTACTGCTGGTGGCATACAACGCATCGGTTGCGGTTGCTGCTGCTGTCGTGCGCAGCGACTGATTGCCGCCGGGCAGCAAGCAGCGCTGCTGTTGCTGTTGCATTGATGTTGTTGCTGCTGCTGCTGTTGTTGCTGCTGTGGCTGCTCTGCTGCGCACGTAATGCGTCTGCTTTGTGGCATACGCAGGCGGCTCCGCAGCATCGCAACCGAAGCCATAGTACTCGCCGCGGGCGTACAAATCCCGCTGCTGCTGCTGCCGCTCGAAACTGCGCTGATAGTGCGCCAAGTAGCTCTCGCCCCCGCCCAGCAAAGGCGGCGTCAACTCCTGCTGCTGCTGCTGTTGCTCCTCCCGCTGCTGCTGCTGCTGCTGCTGTTGCTGGGGTGCGTCAGCTTCAATCGCCTGTCGCTGCAAGTGCTGATTGAGCGATTGATAGAAAGTGCTCTCGGCCAGGTTCTCATTATAGCGGCTGCTGCGCGCTGCAGCTGGCTCCTTGTGCCTGCCCTGCCGGACGTCCTGGCTGCGTCCGTGCTGCCAATCAGCCTGCTCGAACTCGTTTACATTGACGCGTATGCGTATGTCGCGGCTCAAGTAATCCGGCTCGTTAGTGGAGCGCCTAAGCCCGCCACGACATATGTCCTCCATCTCCTCATGCTCTTCCTCCTCCTCCTCATCCTGCTCCTCCTCATCGTCGTAACAGAAACGCGCTGACCTGGCGCTTTCGGCCAGCAGCAGATCCTCGCTCTGCTCCAGGCCCAGGGCATAGCTGGACAGATTGTCAAAGTAGTATTCGCACATCTTGTCCGGATGCTCATAGCGCAGCTTCAGCATGGCATCCTGCTCCTGCTGCTGCTCCCGTTCCAGCTCCGTCTCCCGCTCTCGCTCCGGCTGCGCCTGCTCCGCCCTGCCCTCCGGTCCGCTAAACACCGAGGCATAGTCGGAGCTGCTCAGCGAGTCGGACTGCGTCTGGCGGCGTCGCGAGGCCGAAATTGGCAGTGTGCCCAGATTCTCATAGTTATTGTTGCCCGCTGCCGCCGCCTGCGACTGACTGCGTCGATGCCGCTGCCCCGCCGCTCGGCCCACAGACTGCGAAGACTGCGCCACACGCTGCCGCTGCTGCTCGTGCTGCTCGTGCTGCTGCTGCTGCTGCTCGAAGTTCTGCTCCAGATAATGCTCCAGATAGTGCAGATTCTTGCTCAGATCTATCTCGGACTTGTAGCTCTTGTAGATGGTCGCCTGCTTGCCGGCCGCATGTGCCGCGGCACAGCGCGACTCGTAGCTGGAGATGTGCGCGCGATCGCTGATGAAGCGGAAACTCTCGTCCTTGGCGAGCGTGTGGAAGCCGGAGAACTCACTGCCGCCGCAGCTGCCCATGTCACTGCTCTGCGCCGCCTTGAAGTTGCGACACTTGTCGCGTATCTTCTGTATGCCCTGGCGCGTCTTGGCCTGCAGTCGCTCGAAGTAGTTGGACTTGGGCGTGGTCGAGACCAGGCGCGGCCGGTAGGCAATGTGCTGTATATCGTAGCCACCGCTGCCCGCGGCACGCATGCTCTGTATGCTCTGCGTGCGATTCGGATAGCGATAGCTGAGCTTCAGCTTGGGCTGCTGCTGCTGCTGCTGCTGCCCGTGCTGCTCGTCCGCCTTGGAGTGCAGCTTGCGCAGCGAGAGCTGCTTGAAGATGGCGCGAGAGCTGCGCTTGGGTTTGCTGCTGCTGCTGCTGCTGCTGGCCGCCGTCTCCGGGCTGAAGTCTTGACGCTCGAAGCGATGCGGATAGTGCGGATTGGCGACGGGCGGATTGTTGCTGCTGCTGCTGCCGGCGTTGTTGTTGCTGCTGCTGCTGTTGCCGGTCGTGCCCGTCTCGAAGAGACGTCGCAATCCTCGGCCAGTCGGGTGGCCAGTGCGTTGTTGCGGACGTGTCGCTGCGCTGCGCAGGCGCGGATTCACGCCCAACGTGAGTATCTCATCGTCGTGGAATATGGAGAAGGGATTCGTGATTACGGTCGAGTTGTCTGGCGGCGTCAGACTGCGACTGCTTACGGATCTAGTCTTAATGCTAATGCTGGCGTGCCTCTCGAGAGGATGCACCGGCGGAGTATTACTTAGGGCTATGTGCTGCTTACTGTCTAATACAACTACAACTTTGGCTTCACTGTGCTGGTTTGCGGCTGTTCGGTTTGGGTGGGCGTGCTGCAAGGACGCGGCGGCGTGCCTGGCCAGATCCGTTTCGGATCGGTAGCGACGCCGTCGACGACGCAGGCGACGCAGCTCCTTCAAGGAGTTGCTCTGCTTGCGGAATCTATAGAAGGGATTGTTGATGCTCAGCTTCTGCAGCAGCAGCTGCGATTCTTCTGCCGTCAGAGGATGCACTGCTGCATTCTCTACTCCCCCCTCTAACTGCTGCCCTTCCCTCTGCTGCTGCTGCTGCTGTTCCTCCTCCTCGCTGGTCACGTTCAGCTGCAGCAGCTTGGCTGCTGCTGGCGGCGGTTTCAGCTCGCAATTCATGTTGTTCTCGAGCTGCTGCTTGTTGCAGTTGCTGCTGTTGCCGCTGCTGTTCCCCATACCGTGCTCCCCACTACTGTTCCCACTACTGTTCCCCATACTGTGCTCGCTACTCTTCCCACTACTGTTCCCGCTACTGTTCTTGCTGCTGTTCAGCGTGCTGGCCAGACTGAGGCAGCTGTTGCTGTTGTTGCCCGTCCCGCTCGGCAATATGTTGTTGTCGCTGCCGTGCGGGTCAACTCTGTCTGATGTGTTGTTGTTGTTGTTGTTGTTGCTGCTTTTGTTGTTGTTGTTACTACTATTGGTCAGTGTGGTCGTTGTAATGTTCGAGTTATTGTTGTTGCTGTTGTTGTGATTGTTGCTATTATTATCGTGTTGCTGTTGTTCTTGTTGTTGTTGTTGTTGTTGCAGTTGCAGTTGCTGCTGAAGCTCGTCGCTTTCATTACCAACTGCCTGCTAGACCCGAGTGGGCGGTTGTAATATCATTGCAGCCATGCGTACCTTCATTGCCTCCGGCGAGCCATGTCCAGGATATTGTTGCTGCTGCGGATGCTGCGGATGCTGCGAGGCGGCATGCAGCGCTGCCGCTGCCGCAGCTGCTGCCTGCTGCTGCTGCTGATGTTGCTGTTGCTGCTGCTGTTGCTGCTGCTGATGATGGTGGAAGCCCGCGGGCGTTGTGTAAATTGAATCACCTTGGGGGCCACTTGTGCTATCCGAGCGTGATTTCAAATCAGCCTTTTCGCTGCGGGCGAGAAGAGAGAGAGAGAGAGAAGGCGTGAGAGGGAGCGTGAAATTGTTATCAGCATTGTGAGATGATAAGGCGGCGACTTGGTGACAATTGCGCCTCCTTTGTCTGTGTGTGTGTGTGGTGATTGTGGGCGTATTTTCCGCTGCCTGTTTCGTTTCGCCTAATTTTCTCCGCCTCTGCCTCTGATTGGCAAATTTGATGCCAGATCCCATTGGAATATTCCATCTATTTGGGAGTGGCCCGCAGGCCAAACGTTTTGCCAGTAGCCCGCTCGATATTAAATACAGCACAGAAATTGCTGCAGTGTTGGGCGATACACTGAGAGAAAGGAAAAGTGAATTTCTACGGTTTTTGGATTTATTTAGCATTGGTTTGGGATTTCTTAAGCATATTATTCTTTTATTTTTTATAAGTGTAATTCATTCCAAGTGTTTTAGGAGCAAATCTTTTAAAACATTATATATTCTTGATCAGGAGCTGGCTGAGTCGATATAGACCAGGCTTTCTGTTCTTCCCTCTACCTGCCTGTCTGTATTCCTTTCCTTGTCTATCTGTCTGTCAGTCTGTCTGTAAGTCAGTATGTTTGTCTGCCTATATAATCAGCTAGAACTCAGAAACTTTGAATGCTAGAGACACCAAAGTTTATGTCTGAATTCAAAATATTGCAGTATCTCAATGATGATCACCCTAATGCTAGCTGATTTGTTTTTGATTTCATTATAAACATAGAATATAAAAGTAGACTAAAAGTCCACGAGCTTATCTAGTTAATACTTGATTATAGCCTTTCTTACTTATTTTCACAGCCTTAAATAAATAATAAAATAAATAAATAATATAAAATATAATAATAAATAATTATTCCTTTAAAATTTGAGTTTATTTTGGTATTATCCATTCTATAGAAGAATTTCTACTCTACACTCTGTTAAATTGTTTAATCAAATTAAAATGTGTAATTATTTTTCTTATGCTTCACTTGAGCTTTGTGTTAGATATAAACTGTCACTTATTTCTTTGCGTGTACGCATTGATTGATTCGAAATTTCAATATTTTTTGGGATTAGTTTTGCGTTTAGTTCTCGGGGCCAGTTAGCATTGTCGGGAGAGGGGAGAGGCCGGGGCAGAGTTAGCGCAGAGAGAACGTGGAGGCCGCATAAATAATGAACGCTTTGGGGCACGTCGGCAAATGCGGCTGCCGCGTTGCCAAATATACTTATAGCGGAAATTCAAAATCCATTTCCGCTACAGCACACTCATACTCGCGCACACCCACTCACGCACACACACGCACACACACACACAGCAGACACAGATAGAACTGCGAGGAAGAGTGTGTTATGCAATTGCATTTCTGGTCGGCTATGCCTGCTCGTGCGGCAGTTGCTCTGCCTGCCTCGCCCTCTCTCTGCCTTTCTCTCTCTCTGTGTGTGTATGTGTGTGTGTGTATAAACGAAATATGGTAATTTTTAAATGGGAAACAAGACAACGCAGTCGAGCGCGGAGGAGCAACCCAGCAACCGCCACGGCCTCTCATAACTCATGTCAGCCAAAAACGGAGGCGGCAACACTGAGCGATGAAGGGGAAATGGGGGCGTGCTGCGTTTGCCGCTCGCGTGTGTGTGTATGTGCGTGCATGCATGTATGCACTTCCTTCATGCTGCACGCGTGTGCGTGTGTGTGTGTTGCAAAACATTGAAATATTTTGCAAACAAAGCCGACTGAATGCAATATTGAATATATGAAAAACGTAGAATATTCCCTTGCGGCGCATACACTGGCGCATTACTCATTGTGTGTGTGAGTCTGTTTGTAGGTGTATGTGTGTGTGTGTGGGTGGACGTGTGTGGCCAGTCGGGACGCATAAATTGGCTCAGCAGCGCCACCTGTTGGCTGTTCGATGCCATAAACATGCATCATAGCCGGCCATTTGTTGCGGCTGTGTGTGTGCGCGTGTGTGTGTCGCCGTGTGTGTGTGTGTGCATGTGCGTGTTTACGTGTATGTTACGCTTCAACTTACCTGTCCTTATCCGATGATTTATAGCCAGTGGAACCTGCAAAACGAGCAGAAAATAATGCATGAGAACTCGTTCGTCTTTTCTCTTCTCCTCTCGTCTCGTCTTGTCTCGTCTCGTATTCATTTTTATGGAGTGGATTCACGCGCTATTTTAACTAAACAACACTGGTATAGAGGGGGTGGGTGTGTCAGTTTCCTGAGCCAATGAGGAAAGCAGTCAAAGCAGCTTTCCTGCAGTATTTCACAGCACTTTACAAGCTTCCCAGCGGGCACACAAATACCACGCAATATATAAAAATTAGTGCTCTCCACACTTATAGACAGACAGTCGGACAGACAGACCGAACGACGCAGATAGATGGCCCGGCAGGGCTGCAGATATAGATACATTGGCCGGGGAGCTGCGCTTTTTACATTTAGCTGCTGCTACATTTGACAAATGAGCCGTGCAGCAATTGATGCCACAAGGTGTAAGGTTTCCTGCAAGCGGGCGTAATTTTGATGGATGTGTACTAGATGAAATGTTTTACCTCCCTCCCCCCCCATCGCGCACTCAACCCCTTTTTTGATAACTGTCAAATAGCGTTTGATCACGTGGCAGCTGCGTCTCGAATTTTCACATTTTTCCTTTGGCGAAAATTGGCATTTTGATTGACAGCCGAGAAATTGCTCGAGAGGCACAAGCGATTTCCCCAAACGGGAACGCGTGCGGCCAGTTGCGAGGGAAAATCTTTGTGGAAACTTGAGCGAAAGAAAGCGCAAAGTTTTTCTGTATTTTTTTTGCTTCTGTTTTCCTTCTGCCTCTGCCTTTGCCATTGCTGTTTGTAAATTGTTTTCGCCAAATGTGCATTTTAATTGCGCGTTGGCCAAAAGTTTTTCCGTCTTTGCGTTTGGATTTTGATTTCTAATTAGCCACGCCCACGCCCCACTTGCCCGCCCTGCTGCTTTGCCCGAATTTAATGGCTTAAAGCAATTTGAATTCAAATGCTGCACCCGATGAGTCCTTTGCAGCGGCGGACCTTAACCCCATTGTCTCGGCCAGGCCCGAGCCGGACTGCGCCGGACTGACCGCAGGCGTTCGCAGAACGCGCTAATGAATATTTTATGAGATTTATTCGAGTTTCCAGTTGCCAGCGGAAATAAAAAGAATAAAGGTTTCGCCATTTTCTGCACTGCCTCTGCCCCTTGCCTACGCGCCCCCCTTTCCGCTTTGTATTTTTTTTTCTTTTTCTTTTGTTTTTATTTGTGTTTTCTTTGCGCGTTTTTTGCTCTGTGTGTTTGCGCGTTGCAAGTTTTTGTGTTTCTGCAATTAGTGTGACAGCGGCAACGTGGCAAGTGGCAACGGGTTGGGGGACGGGGTAGGGGAATGAGTAGGGGCAGGGGCACAAACTGCTCAAAGTTGTCGTCAGTTGACAGCATAATGAAGAAATGCCGTAATTGTTGCGGCTGACTTTGAGGCGCCTGTAATTAATATGCGGCTCGCCTGGACTTGCCAATTGTTGCTGCTGCCCCACCTACTGCACCCCTCACCCCTCACCGCTTTCCGCATTTTGTTTTTGGCATTGTGGGCGACTTTAATGAGCGTTGCAACTGCTGAAGGTCGCGACCAGCAACGCGAGACGGAACGAGGGAAAATAAATAACTCAAGTTGGTATAGAGACGAGATTAAACAGATATATATATATGTACTTTATAGTACCCTCCCCGCACTTACCCTTGAAGCAGCATTTCTTGCTCTTGATGGCGTAGATGCACAGGCAGATGAGCAGCAAAATGGCGGCCATGCAGCCGCCGGCCACGCCCAGCAGGTAGCTCATCTCCAGAGGTTCTGCGCACATGTACAGTTATTGTTGTGAGGTAGTAAGCGAGATTGTTGTGGCATAAAGAGGAATTCGATCAGTTTTATATATAGGTTTGATTTTAATTGAAATCATTAATGTCGCGCAATATTTAATGAGTTTCTCTTATTCATCTTTCTTTGTTCATTTTATTTTTTGCGCATTGTGCAAATATGAAATTTAATTAATGAGAGTCATGTGTGCATTGCCAGTCGGGTAGCATGAACTAGCCGATACGCTGCAAACATGTGAAGTGCAGCAAAAAATAAAAAACACAATTTATCTGTCTATAGGTTAATCGCATTTATGGTCTAAAATAGGGTTTTAATCTTAATGATTGTTGCCCAAGTCAAGTACTGAAGGCGCAATAAATTTAAAAAATGTTGATAAATTTAAAAGAAATATCGTTAGTCAAATAGAAAACCATAATGCATCGAAAACAGTGTTCAAAATTATTTACCAAATATTTTCAATTGTGTTTTGATTTTTTGCTGCAACGCAGGAGCAGGCAAAGAGAATGCGATTTTTCTTGTCTGTTTGCCCTCTGCTTCGTGTGTGTTTGTGTGCGTGAACTTAAGTTATTTGGTAGGAAAATAAAGAAAACACTAGGCACCTGCAAACGTACCCTCCACAATCAAATGAATGGCATGGCGATCGGTGCCGCGCTCGTTCTCCACGACCAGGTAGTAGGGGCGCGAGTCGTGCTCGTCGGTGTGGTGAATGTGCAGCGTGGACAGGTAGCAATCCTCACGTGCATCCTGCAGCAGGTCGTCGGCACGGAAGCGATCTAAAACACGCGGGCACAGAGAGACAGATTTGGTGGCAATAAATAAATGTTTTATGGGCATTTCCGGCGAACGATGCGCGAGTTAATTGCGCATGTCATGCGACAAATAATTGCACTAAGAATTACGCACAATTTGTCGTTTCATAAATCAGAAAAACAAAAAAGGCAGAGCGAGAGAACAGAGTGCGAGTCGTGCACACGCGGCGTATGCGCAACAGGAAGAAGTCTGCGCTTCGTTTGATTGCTGTCAGTGGCAAGCATGCCGGATTACACGCACGGAGAGACAGCGACAGGACAGCTCGACTGCTGATGGACAGGCGGCAGGAGGAGCGAGAGACCGTCTGCCCCGGGCAGACAAGCCGAAAATGAAGAGTAATGCGCGAGATTTGCTGCAGCTTGGCGCAGTTGCTGGTAGAAGCAGCTCGAGCCATTGCCACAATGCAGTTTAAAGTGAAAAACGAGCTGGCTCTCTCTCCCTCTCTCTGTGTCCAGGATTACTGCCAGAACTGACAGACGTGGCACGAGAGCGAGCAGCGTGTTGCAACTGCCAAGGCTAATGCCAAGCTAGACCAAATATGCTGCTGCTGGCCATGTAATTTATCTTGTGATTTGTGTTACCATCTCGACGCGAATCTCGATTGAAAACGCCAGTTGGATTAGCTACACATTATCAAGTATACGCACCTATGCCCGAGCCAGCCTCCAGTCGCAACGAGCCCCACTCCCAGGCGACACGCTGCGGTCGCGGATCCGCACACACAACCATGGTAAGGCTGGCGGGCTCGCCGCGCTTCACGGACACCGTGTGCATGGAGGGATGCAGACGCAGCACCTGAGGAGCACCTGCAAGTAAGAGAGACAGAACGAGAATAGATTAGCTGAAATCAATCATACGCAGTTTAGCACGCCCAATTCCCACGCCAATTGCACTCTAATTACACGCAACAATTATGTAGTTTGTTACTTGCAACAAGCAACAACCCTGCAACAACTCCCCAGCTGGCACTTTGTGCGGCGTACAGGGTATTCCCTGCGTTGGGCATGCATTATGCGCTCGCTTTTAATATTTATATTTTATTTCGTCGCTGTTGTTGATGTTGTTGATGTTGATGTTGTTGCCGTTGTTAGTTAACTAGTTCGTTAGTTACTTTGCACACTCGCACACAAATACATGCATGTTCATTTGTCCATGTGTCCACGTGTGTGTGTGTGTGCAGCCGCAGCCTGTGTGCATTTTTTGCCCATGTGCAGACGTCGCTGTATCTCTCTCTCTGCCTTTTTTTCTCGCTCGCTCCTGCTAAATTGCTCGTGTCCTTGGTCGGTCATAAATTATGTACGTGCTGTGGTATTCAGCACTAAATTTAAATATATTTATTCTGCTGCCGCTCCCCCTTGCCAGCCCTTCGCGCCATTGCCGCAGGCATTCGGTTCTATTACGCCATTTTTACTATTTTTTTTGCTGCGTTGTCGTTTTCGTTTTTTGCTCTGCGCTGCGGTCATAAGTTCATTTTGATTTTGTGTTACATTTTGGTTTAGTCCGTTGGCGCCTGCAGCAGGCACAGGCGAGCGGGCGCGGGTGCGGGCAGGAAGCGTAGGGGAATGCGGTGCAATCGCCAGCGCCAGCGCTTAAAATGTTTTCGACGCGTTTTCCCATTTTCCGCTTGCAGCTTTTAATGGAGTTTTGTGTTATTTTAAGTGAGCATTAGAGAGCGCTGCGCAGTTAGAGAGCGCAGGGAAAGACAGAATTGCGGGGAGCGTGAGCGAGAGAGAGAGAGGGAGAGGGCGCGGCGCAAGGGCTGCCCAAGTAACTGGGCTCACATGGGACACACGCTTCGTAGTTCTTCCTTAAACATGGCTGTAAATTTGCAAGTGGCCATCACTTTGCTGTTATTATTGTGCTTGCATTTGTTGCTGTTATGCTGCTGCTGCTGCTGCTGTTGCTGCTGCTGTTGCTGCGGTCATCAGCTTGCCTAACAGTTGCTTACATTGTTTGTCGGCTCGCTTGGCATGTCGTAACTCACTTTGCACTGAATTTTATATTTTTACACCCTTTTTTGCCAGTGTATACCCTGCAGCGCAAGTGCTGGGCGCGTAGGGTATGCCAGGCATGTGCGGAGCACAGTAGCTATGCTCCAGTTTCCAGATTCAGTTCGAAAGACAAGCAACATGTGCGACTCTGCCACTACAGGGTATTCGCAGGTCTAGCCAGGGTATTCGGCAGTCGTGCAGTTGCCACGTTCAATATCTCTTCACTGACTTTTTTAACTGCCGTTGCTCTGCTGGCTTTGACGACAGTTGCGGTTGCAGTCATATTTTGTGGTGTTGCGACTTTGTGGTAGACTTCTCCCTCCCCACTCCCCCACTCGCCACCCGACCGTGCCACGGTCAGCTTAACCGCAGCAACATGTACATAAAACATAACTGCACACAGCACACTTACCCACAACTTGCAGCGAAACCGGATCGGATATGGCGACACGCTCCTGGCCATTGATGTAGCTGGTGGCGCGACACTCGTACTCGCCCTGATACTCGTAGGTGACGTTGTCGATAACCAGACGCGGCTCGTTGCCCCGCTCCACGTACTTGGAGCCGTGCGAGATTCTGAAAGCAAAGAAACGGGAATGCATAAGCACATAGAGCAGAAAGAAAAAAAAAGAAAAATACACAAAGAGAAAAAAACGAGTTAAGTCGATATAAATCGAGGTTTGATCCAGCGACTGCAAAGAGTAGCGCAAGTTGAAGCTGCAACTGGTTGCCCGGATCCCCTTTCCAATCTCCAATCTCCACCTCGCCCGCGTTGCGTCAGCTTTTTGGGATTGGGCAAAAATGCAACTGCCACATTGCAACTTTGGGTGGCAGGCAACGAGCTGTTGCAATATTGAAAATTGCGTATGTGGACGAGGATATTTTTGCAGCTTCTCCCGTTGCAAGCACAAAAAATATTTGATACATTTTTTAATATGAGAAATGCCTTTTATGCTGCGAAATGCTTTCAGCTTTCAAGCCAAACCAAACCAAACGCCCCCGCCCCGCTGCCCAGCCTCTGGATACCATGCTTGTGTGCGCCCAGACAAATTCCTTTGATATAGTCGTGCATAGTTGCGCGCCGGCCAGACCTGTGTGTCGATACTTTTGCTGCCGACTGTCGCCAGCTTAAAGCAGCAATTAAATTAAAGGCGACTGCAGGCAGTCAGGACGCGGCCAGAAAGCGGCACAATTAAAAGCAATAAATTAAAAAGCCATTTAAATGCAAATCCTGCATGCGATCCCTTGTCGCGCAAATGAACTCGCCAAACTTCGACAACGGCGACGACGACGTCGGGTACGACAAAAAGTGCTCACAAAACGTTTCAACATTTTCTCGCGCTTTTCCACTTGCTGTTCGCCACTTTTGCGACTCCTTTTCGCGGTGCTTTGTGTAAGCAACACCAAAATATTTCGCCACATACTACGCTCGCCAGCGAAATCACGTAAATCAAAGTGACATTCCTTTCCTTTGGCCTCTTGATACGCTGTAAACAGGCAGTGTGTGGGGTATGTTGGACTAGAACAAGAGTCAAGGTAATTTTATAGCAGTTAGCTGATATTAAGTATACGCAGCAAGGGTTTTTGCCTGCCTATATTAAGTTTACGCAGCAAGGGAACATGTCTGCTGATATTAAGTATACGCAGCAAGGGAACATATCTGCTGAAATTAAGTATACGCAGCAGAGTAGCTTGCAGCTTAAATAAAATATACGCGTCAATAGAATTTGCAGGAAAATATAAAGTATACGCAGCAGCAAGGCAGCTTGCTTGCAGGGTATCTGCCTGTCGCGCATTGTTCTCCTGCTGCCCGCTTTGGTCGCGCAACAATGTGTTGAATTCATTGGCAAACCAAGTGCTGGCCACTTGTGTGGCTGCATTTGCATGTGTGGCTCAGCAGGCGTCGCCATCGGAGTCGGATCGGAGTCGGAATCGGAGCCGTAGCTGGGCAGCTGTTTAGCTGCCGGCGGGCGCGACGTAAGCTCCTTTGGCATGCAAGCCTCCTGAGCATAGGCTGCCTGTCAGCGGCGCATACCATTGATTTATGGCTCTCCACACATACACGTGCCTTGGACTTGCACGCGCTGCTTTGCATGGCACGCGCCATTTGGTGTGTGGCTTGGCGAAGCGTGGGAAATGGAAAATGCGAAGTGGCATGAGGAGTGAGTGTGGAAATTAGTTTTCAACAATTGACATTTAATTTCTGATAAACACGCGCGGACACGCTTCATTAAGTCAACACGACACTATGTTGCATGTGGCATTTGTTATTAGAACTTGACGCGCCACTGAATCAATCTGCTCAAGGAGGCAACACACATACACACACACACGCAAACACACTGAGCAAGTGCAAACAAATGAAATCACAAATCACGTAACCGGAACGCAGGCTGATCTGCCGATGAAGCCAGACTTTGTGGCATGCAACGCGAGCTGGCGAGATGGCACGTGCATGATGAGTGTTTCGATTTTTCCAACTGTCGACGGATGCCTGTTGAATGGACAAGCGAACGGATGGATGGATGAGCGTGCCGCTGTTCTGCATACTAATTTGCACAGACTTGCAAGCCGGAGAAGTCAAAGCGCTGCCTCAAAGCGGGGCCTCTTCCCGTCACCCGGGGCCCAGGGCACACAGTGCTCCACCGCTCCGCGCTGTGTCGTCTCTTTTAGTGCGCAATTTCCGCTGTGCAGCTAATTAAAATGACGCAAACATTCAGAGTTCGAGTTGGAGGGCTGCCCTGCTCCAGCAGGAGGAAAAAGCGCGACAGGATGTGCAGCCATATAGAGAACGAACTGGCATATCAAAGCAGCAGCGACGGAAAGAGTAGTCGGAGGCAGCTGCAATGGCAAAGCTTATAAACTTAGCAATAACTCATTAGACGCAAACATCTCCTAAGCAATCAGTAGTTGCAGCTGCAGCGACTTACTTGTTTGCTTGTCCGCGACTTCTAAGCACTTCTTTTTGCCGCTCAAAGCAATATTACGTATACGTCGTGGCAATAACGATGGCGTATCGCAGACGCGGCACATAATTTATATTTGCGAAGTAAGCAGAACTCGTTATAGCAATTTGAAACGACTTAGCATATAATTCGTGCCGCGCGAAAGTATGCAACACTTGTTATGCAAGCGAATTTAATTCGCCCGCCGCAAAGTATGCAGCGCAAAGTGCTCACATAACTGGGCGAGCCGCACTTGAGGCCAAGTCGCTTCGGTACCCCTGCGCCTTGTCATCCATTTCATTCACTACTCACCTCTGCACCCATTTGTAGGACGGCATGGGATTGCCATCGGCGACGCACTCGAAGGCGGCGGGACTGAACAGCGGCGCCGTGGTGAGGCGGTCCGGCCCAGCTGAAATAATTTTGGGTGGATCTATGGCAGAATAAATAATGAACGAAGGAGAGAGCGTTAGAGAGAGAGAGAGAGAGAGAAGATGGCGGATGTCAATAGAAAATTAAGGTAAAGTTGGCCAAGCAAATGCAGAAACAACATCAGCATTGCGGACCAAGATAAATACAACGGAGCGCACTCACATTTAACGTCCAGCTGCACCGACAGCTGCTCCGAGGTGCCCACCGAGTTCTGCGCCTGGCAGGTGTACAATCCGGCGTCTCTTCGTCCAACGGGGCGCAACTGCAGTGTTTCCTAGAAGAAGCAGGCGCGTAGAAGGGGGATGGGCGGGGTTGGCAATTTAATACAATTACAAATTTCTGCTACACTTAAGATAAATACGCAGAGCGACGGGGCAATTTCGGGCCAGACTGCACTCCGGGTGCCGCAGGCGGAGCTGGAGCCGGAGACGGAGCCGGAGCTTGCCGCATGGCTGACTCGGATGCTGACTTACCTGCAAGCTAGCTATCTCGGAGCGTCCGGCACGTCGCCAAACGATGCTGGCCGGCGGATTGGCATCGGCCACGCAGCGCAGCACAAGCGCATCCTTATCCTCTTCCAAGTCGATTTCCGGTGAGCCAATTAGACGAATGGTTGGCGCGTCTGCAACGGCAGAAAGACGAACAAGTTGACTAAGCAAAACAAGCACAAGAAACATGAAACACAAGATACAAGTCAACAAGCGAGTTATCCCTATCGTCCTCGTGGTCCTTTATTCTACTCCCCTACTTCCCTACTCCCCTACTTCCCTACTCCCCGTCGTCTTCGTCCTCTTGAATTGCTTAACAAAACAGGAAATTGCAGCAAATTGTAGCTAATTGAATTGTTACAGCTGTTTGCCATGTCTGTTTATTTTTTGACTTTAAGCCAAATGAAATGTCCAGCCCTCCTGCCCGGCCTTTGTAATTATGTTAGGAAATGTGCAATGCAAAAAATAATGAAGATATATGAGCCCATAAATCCTGCACTGATCTCCGCTTTCAAATCAATTTAACAAACATAATTGCAGCAGACCCTGCCGTGGCAGACTCTGCTAACTGCCTGCGATTAGCACAGCTTGCACTTGCACTTACATTTGACATCCATGCGCGCCTCGACGGGCACAGACTTGGCCTCGTAGTTCTCGTGGAAGGCCACGCAGCGCAGCATGTCGCCATGTCGCTCTCGCATGGCGGACACCTGCACCACGGAGGTGGCCGACCAGGTCCGCGTGCTATCCGGTTCGGTGGCATTTACTTGCGGATGAATGGGCGAGATTTCCTGGTCACCTGTCGGGGAGAGAGAGTGCAAATTGCAGAAATTAATTAACGCGCCGCGTGTGGGTCGGGTGTGGATCGGGTGTGGGTCGTGTGTGGCAAGTGGAACGCGGTCTGCGTGGGATAACAAGTGCAATCAAAGGATAACAACTGCAGCAAAACTGAAGCACTTACCCAAATACCATCTGAGCGTTGCCGGTGGATTACCATAATGTGAGGCGCACTTGACTGTCGCCACGGAGCCGGCGTCCACAGTAATGTTGTGTCCGGGCGGCAGCGGTGCGCCCTCGTACTCGAGCCGAGGTCGTTGTGGCGCCACTGCGAACGACAGAACGACAAACCGACAGATTAGTTTGGTTTTTGTGAACGACTATAAATGTCAGGCGAGTGAGGAGCTGCTCTGCTCTGCTCACAAGCAAAACTTAATTAAATGCAAATGGCAATAGCAACGACAACTGCAACGGCTCGGCTTGCAGTAGAAACTGCTACGCTCTTGTGTTTTGTGTGTCGCTGCCATTGGCCAAAAATAAATCAAAGCTAACGCAACCAGTTGCTGGGGCCCGCCGGCTGCCAAAAAATTAATCATACGCAACGTTGGCAAATTTGCAATGCGCCAGCCAGGCGACTAAGCCAACACACTTACCACGTACAACCAATCGCACCGGTTGACTGGTCAACGCGTCCTGTGCGGTAAAATCACTGGCCGTCACTTGGCACTCCCACAGGCCGTCGTCGAAGTCCAGTGTGGCCGAGCGTATCCACAGGGAGCAATCGCCGCCGATTTGCATGGGCGGCGGCGGCGGCGGGTGTAGATCCTGATGCAAGATGCCGTTGCTGCTGCCGCTGAGTGGACGTGCGGCCCACTCGTACTTCTTGGGATAGATGCCGACGGGCTGGAAAAATTTGAGAGAGGAGTGGCATGAGTACACTGGAAAAAATTTCGGGACATATGCGAAAAACTGCATTGATTCGGCTCATTTAAGGATAAACTGCGGGCTCCAGTCATTAAAAAGCCATTAAAAAGTAAAATCCAAAGAATTTATAATAAAAATCTTAAAAAAAAAATTAAAATTACAGTATGTTCCCATGAAAATAAAAAACCAATTTTGAAAATGATCGTTAATAAATAAAATTTGAAATAAATTTTGTAGAAAATATTGGCAATTCGAGAAAAAGCGGAAAAACTCCAACTTTACAAAAAAATACAGATTTCCCGCTTCCCGAAATTCGTAAATTTTTCTCTGAGCTGGTCTTTAAAAACAGCCAAATTTTACGGGAAAAAAGGAGTTGGCAGCACTGGCTACGATTACCTTAATATCGACACATTAACTACTATCGATAAATTGAATCAAACAATAGGTGTTGCATAAGTTCAAATAATAATTGTGTGAAGACTTTCTTTACAGTGTTAAAAATGTGTAAACATTTATTTTGATTTTGAATATTAATAATTTTTAGTTTTTTGTTTGTTGATATGAATTACATTCATATTAATAAATATTTATGCATTCAAAATTCGTTTTAAATAAAACAGAAGTCTATGATTTTCTCACTCAAATTCAAAAGCTTAAGTTTTTTTTCAGTGTCTAAATTGTTGCTTGACCTACTGTATATTGGTTTTAAACATTAAAATGCTCTATTAAATGCCAAAGTTAGTAAGTAAATCGTGGCTTATATTATAGGTATCTTATAAATGCACAGCTGCTGCGCTTAGCCAACTTTGTCTGCCAGCTGGGCGACCTTTTCGAGTCCTTTTGAGCCCTTTCGCGCACTGAGCCTGCTCGCATTATAGCAGCTCAATTTTTTCGCACCGTGCACAGCTGCTGCTGAGACAATGGAGCAAGAAGTAGATAGAGAGAGTGAGAGAAAGGGAAAAAGAGAACCAGACAGGTTCAGCAATGGAAATGGAAATGGTGTGGGCGGCAGAAGTGGCAGACGACACGTTTAGCATGTTTAACTTTTCGATTTAGTCAGGCGAATAATTTCGTCTACGCATACACACACTGAGAGAGAGAAAGAGAGGGATTAAGATAGAGAGAGAGAGAGAGAGACAGCAATCAGCTCGCCTATTGAATGACCACCCGTGTATCGACTCCCCTGCCCCTGCGCATTTTCAACTACGTGTCGTTTAGCTGCGCTCACAGAGCTCGTCGGGATATGCGGATGATGTTGTTGTTGCTGTTGTTGCTCTCTAAATTGGCATTAGTTTGTTTGCTAATTGGAAATTAAATTACAATTAGTGATCTTTGAGCGTGGCATCGTTCGCATTTAAGTATTTATGTGCCGCCCCCCGACCGCCGCATTTTCCCTGCAGCAGCCATCGCCAGTGACGGAACTACTTAATTGCGTTTCCTTGTTTGCCTTGTCCGTCCGTCATGAGCCCAGAGAGGCAGAGAGAGAGAGAGGGGAAAAGAGCGAGTGGGCGATGGAATGATTGTCTGGCAGTTAGTTTTGGTCATTTAACCCTTAAATCGTTTGCCCCTTTATGGGGTTAAATTAATTGTAACGCTACACTCGCTTCGAATAACACATCCGTCTCTGTGCCGGCCCGCTCGATGTCAGGTATGGCGAAACGAACAGTTAATTCGGCCATTAATAAAAAAATACCCTACAAAAATGGGTAAGATTTGCATGAGATATGCGTGAGTTGAGCCGATGCTACCACACTGCAGAGTATCTGCTAGTCAAGCACGCCCTTATCTCGTTTTCTTTGGAATTCGGTTACCTTTTGTCTACAGAATTTACAACATAATTTGACACATGAAATATTAAGGAAAATTGGGAGGGGAATGCGAAATGTTCTGCGAGGTTGTAGGGCTAAGAGAGAGTGGGAGAAGGAGAGAGAGTGACGGCATTTGGCAGATATTTAAAATATTATTTCAATCGTTTCGAGTTTCGGCATTTCTGTGTGTGCTATCTTGGCCAGCCATCGTCTGGCCAGCTGCAGTTGCTGTGGCAACCAGGCCGGCATCCGCTCACTATCAAACTATATGCGCGCGTGTGTGTGTGTGTGGCAATACATGGATAACATTTTGGAATCGTGCAACTGTCAGAATAACAATTGTGAAAGCCAACAAATATGTTGTTGTTTCTGAAAAGATGTGTGTGTATTGCCAGTCTACTAAGACATTACTGTGTGTGTATGTGAGTGTGTATGTGTGTGGGTTAGGTCGGTAGCCGCCTGCAAAATGAAGCAAATCGCTTGCAATCAACATAATTTTCTGTATGCGATGCTCTGCTTAACCGCACGTTCGATTAGACCGAAATTGGCAGGGCGGTCCGCTTGATATTAATGCTACATTAAGCTCTATAAACAACAAGTGGGGAATGAGTATAAAAGACCTCAAAACGGTTGCAACTTGAGCGGGCTTCATCCACATTTTACAGGGTATGCCTGGCTCTTCCTCTCTCTATATAAACTAATTTATATTTATGATTGCCACAAAATTGCTGTGCCCGAATTATGTTCATTTAAATAGTTTCTCAGACAATTGAGAGTTCTTCCCTTTCTCCAGCTCCATCTCTGTTTCTTTCTCGGGACTGCAAGTTTGAAATGTATTTGCTAATTTGCATGCAGCATAAGTATGCTGGGACTGTGACCGGACATGGGCAACGGAATCGAGCCGCAATTGGCATGCAGGCAGAGTGCTCCTTCCACGACACTTGGCCGGCGGGACACACACACGACAATCGTCTACTTACGATAACTATGCGAAATATATACACGAACTATATACATATATTTGACAGGGGAAAAGTTTGGGGAAGGGGATGGGGGATGGGGGTTATATGGAAAACTTATTCAAATGGCAGGCTACACAATGCGAAAGTTCGTTGCGAAAGGCAAACACAAACAACAGCAGGAACAACAACAACTGAAATCGGCATAAATATGCAAAAATAAGTAGAATTTTAAATGAAAGCCAAACAGAGGCAACTCTGTAGCAGCAGCAAAGCAACTGTGTGCATGCTGCGAGGGCTGCTCAAGTAGTAGTCGAATATGTTATATAGATGGGCTGAGAGAGGAACAACTCAAGGTAGAGTAAAAATACTATGAAATATTTCAAGAATATAACGATTAACAATAGCTTTAAGTACTTTCAAGAAACTAAAATAAAATAAAATAAAAAACGAAGAAACTAAGAAACTTTGAAGAGACCATGACTATGTTTAGACTGTCTCGATCTGCATAGTATTTATCGAATATATATCGAGCAGTGTTAATCACGATTCAAATACGTTTTCTTCTGGTTCCACCTTCGCCTGCGGGTTGCCTTTTGCTCACACGAAAAGGACACTCGATGCATGCAAATGTGCCTCTTGGGCAGCGACGTGCACATCTGTGTCTTTCTCTCTCTCTGCCTCTGTCTCTGTCTCTGACTTACCCGATGCGGATCGCAGTTGCTCAGACACAACGATGTAAACATTTAAGTAGATGCTGAAAATCGACGCATCGCAGCGCCTGCGAGGATGTGCAGCATATGAAAAGGGACATTTCGAATGCTTTGTGATTTTTGTCATGCGAGATGACGCCACTTGGCGTGCATTTGATTCTGCATAGCCAAAACAGAGAGAGGAGCGTACCAAAAGCCCTCCTCTTTAGGGTGGCTCAGTAAATAAAAGTTATGCAACAAACGCATACAAAAATGCTATGAATAGCAAGCAGGAAAATCATCTTGTTGGGGGGTCCATGAAGGAAAGGAATGACGTTCTGCCCAGTGCTGCATCGGATCGATGCCCTGCCTTGACTGCCGCACATAATGAGTGCAGTCTTTCATGACATGTAAATTAATACTATAACACTAGAAAGCAGCACACAGGGCACATAAAAGCAACAGCTCAGTAGATTGCTGGAGGATCTGTTCTGTTGGTCAATGCAGCCTGGTCAGGTAGAACAAAGCGAGTTAATTGAGCCTCCTCTGCCTTGTGCAACGGAATTAAATGCAATTTCAAGGCTCGTTCGTATGTAGCTGGTATATGGGCGAAGTGTAGGGAAAATAATGCAAATCTCTGGTTCAATTTTCGCACAACCTTTGTTCGAACTATAATGGGATTCTCGTGTACTCGCATACTTCGCTTTCAGCTGCATCTGCGTGTCTAATTAAGTTGGGAATATGCTAATAAATGTTCTAGAGCATGTGCTTGTTGTCTATCGAAGTGGCGACAGTTAGATACTCTATCTAACCACAGTAATTATTTCTAATCACACAAAAAATCTTAAATTGATTCGTAGCAGACTAAAGAGAAACTTAGACCAAAATAAGTTCGATTGAAATTAATAGAATAGTTATAAATTTAAAACAGCTAACGGAATATCAAAAAAGATTGTTATATCAGCATTACGTCCCCTACAAAGTCAGTTTAGTAATTACAAAATAATTTACAAATGCGTTGAGCATGGCAGAAAATAATAAATATTATATTCCTCTATATATGCTATACATAAACCTGCATGCCAAATTTGGTGCCTCTATTTCTTTTAATAGCTGAGATGTGGATATTCATACGGACATGGCTAGCTTGCATTGACTGAACAAGAATATAGACGCCTCGTAGCAGAAGCCATGCATTCTTTTGCTCTTAGTCTTCCTTTTTTAGCCTTTTCAATGCTCCAAGGGTATAAAAATGAACAAACTTAATTAAGAGCAGCGAAAGATCATGTAACGAAGCCTATCTGGAAAATGAGTATTGCTGCCAGGTGAAACTTATTTCCGATTGGCGAACTATTTCAACTACATCAAAGATGGCATCAAGCAGATGCCTCATATATTACGTATTGTGTGTATAAGGTATGTATGAGTGTGTGTGTGTGTGTGTGTGCCACGCACTTTCTATCAAAAGTTTCGAACAGCGCAGGCAGAACGAGTCTTTGTGGCCGAGAAACATTGTCCACGGTGTCGGATGAAAGGCAGGCCAAAGTCAAAGGTCGCATTATTGGCTCTGCTGCTAAATTACTTTTTGTAGGCAGTATAAGTATGAGTGTGCGTGTGCGTGTGCGTTGTGTTGCCTGGCAGCCAAAACAACACTTAATTGAACCGCAGGACGCGCCTCGCATCTCGAATGACTTTTGCCGCCGTGCACGAAAGTTTCCTCAAGATATTTATAAGCTGCAGGCAGCAACTGGCACACACTCAACGGTAGTGTGTGTGTATGAGCATCGATAGGGAATGCTGCTGCTATTACCTTGTTATCCTTTTGCCACGAACACGAGCCTCGTTTATCGATTACTTTGCATGTGAGCAGCGCATCCTGGCGGGGATTCACCTCGGTGTACACGGGCTGCTCCGAGAAACGTTGCAGGCACTCGATTCCTGCAAGAGAGAAAGAAAGATAAATACGAATTGAGTATATAAAAACAAGCCAGAGGACCATAAAGCATGTGCTCGAATGGACGAGCAGCTTATTGCAATTTCAGGACTGGGCTGGGAGCGAGGACACGCCACGCACTTAACACTTATCTGCGCTACAATTCGAGCGCATTGTTAATCAGCAGCAGCGCGTTGACATTGCTGCACAGCATCATAAACAATCCACGGCACCCCAACGTACATGACATTTTCCAGCTGCGCATGTAAGTATGCTATATTTTTTAATGCCGCGCGCTGCGTTCTGCATTTGTCACGCACGCGGGCAATTATCAAGCAAGGCGCTGTGGCAACCATTGCTTATCTGCTCCGCATTTGCCACGCCCCTTACATGGAAGCTTCATTATCATTTGACTGTGATACACTACTACAGTCCGCGACAGTGGGTATATTAGTTGGTATGTACAGAACTCAAGATATAAGGAATGTCGACTCCCCGAATTCATAAGGGAACAGAACTACTTGTATATATTTATGGGCATATTCAGTATGCTGTATAGAAAGCTATTAAAACTCTTAAGCTTTCTTCAGGGTATTCTATATTATATATTCATATATTGCTATATATAAATATATCTTGGCACTCTTAAGCTGCCTTGAGAGTATTGTATATTCAAAGATACACTGCCAATTCTCACGCCGCCAACGAAGTGGAATAGGATAAAATTCGCAGGCAGTTCTCTTTTCTCCAGGGTATGAGCACTTCGTAGATATGGCACAGCTACAAGCCGAGAATTTATGTTAATTGCTGGCATGTTGAATATTTTCTTTGCGCTTGCACTCAATTACACCAATTACAGGTGGAAATTACACGCGCTGCTTGCGCGCGATAAAGGCGGGTGTCGTCTCGACGTTTCGTTCTTAATGATGCGGAAAGTGGAGATGCCAAGCGGTGCCTCTTGCGAGAGGCAGAGAGAGAGAGCGGAAGAGCAAGAGAAACAGAGAGCGAGCGCGAGTGGGAGTTGCGCGCACGTGCAACTATCACAAGTTAATCAAGGCACTTGGCGTTTTAATGTGCGATCTGCATAATGCAGCACCCACATATCGCGAGCGGCAACTCTGCTTGGCCAAGTCGGCCGTGACGCGGCCAGCTTCAGCGGGCCAATAAACATGTTTGAACAAGTATTCGCATGTGTGTGTGCGTGTCGAATAAGCCGACGTCGTTGCGTGTTTGCTGACAACACGTGACCGCCGTTAGTTGCTGAGCTGCCATCATTTTTTGACATGCCTGCACGCACACACACGCATACACACACACACACGCATACACTCACGCAATGATTTATTACGCGTGATTGGCGTGATTGCCACTTTGATGCTTTATTTCATCTTCCCGTTGTTGTAACCGTTTTTGTTCCACACAGACACACTGTCACAATCCCAATACCATACCCAAGCCCGCCCGGTTTGCCCTTTATCGCTCAGCTCGTGTTGAAATTGGCTTTGTATTTCAATTACGCTGCGGCATGCAGACCTCTCAGCTCAAATGCCGCTGAATTGTGTTGACCCGCTGATTTGATACGTTGCCAATGTTCGCATTTGATTTATGTCTGCTGCAGGTCAGAATTGGCAGCTGCGCTTCAGCGCATAATCAGATGTTGTCTGCAAACCTTTGCACAATATTCACTGCATACTTTCAGGCGGCAGCTAATAAATGCAAAGACGGAATGTTGTATATATAAAGCGACTGCTCTCAGGCATTCGTTTATTATAAGTCGGTGTATATTCCACTTAATTTGAGTGCAAAATCATCAGCATTCTTGGCTCGCCCCCCGCTAACCGCCGCCCTTACCTATACGTGCAGAACTTAATTGAAAGACATTGTAATGCAAAGATTTGCCCAGCGAAAGCCACAGACAAATAAACAAGGGGAGCCGGGGAATGGCAGCAACAAAGGCGGGCAACAACGCGCCTATTTGAGGAAGGCAAATAAAAATATTAAAAATAAATAAAGTCCCAACGAAATGCAAACTCACAAAAATGTTCGCTGAGCCAAAAAGAAGAAAAGCGGCAGCTGTGGCCGCAAGCTCAGAGCAAACACAACATAGAAGAGCGGGTCGAGCGAGTGAAACGGATGGAAGCAGGGGCAAAAAGGGACGTGAAGAGATACAGGAATACTGAGAAGCAACGCTGGCAGCCGCAACTCCAGCTGCGATTGCAGTTTTAGCTGCTTGCCGCCGCCTGCCTCGTTTCAAGTGCGTGCCGCTGAGTGCTGCTTACAGCTTTCTCTTGCTGTAGTTGTTATTGTTGTTGTTGCAGCTGCCACGGCGCGCATGCCACGCTCAAGTGGCGTTTGTGTTTTGTGTAGTGCGCGCTCCTCGGTCCTCGCTCCGCGCGACGTGCCTGTGCACAGCCAACAAGGATAACAATTACTCTAGTAGCTTGTCCGTCGATGAGTCTCTCTCTCTGTCCCTCTTCGCGTTGCCTTTGCTCGCTCCACACTTTTTTTTATTTACTTTCAATTGCTTAGAGCTTAAATACTGCGCTACCGCTCGCTCGGTCGCCCTTTTTAATGCCGCTCCTCGCAATGCCTGCTGCTCCAGCTGCCACAGCAACATGTCAGATACAGTCAGTAGGAGTCTGCTTCGGCCGCTGTTTACTTGGCATGATGCATTGCAGCGCAATAATTTCACGTAGACGTCCGTGGCATGCGGTTAACAGGAGACAAATGGCATTGCGTCAAGTGCTGCAAAAAGCGGGTCAGAAACAGGGGGCCGAAACGAGGCTCGAGGCTGTCGATGAACCTGCACACGTTACTCATACGCAGTGTGTGTGTGCGCAGCATTTAAGGCAATTCCCAGTTCGACACGCCCCATCTTCTGCTGCATGATGACTTGCTATCTGCCTATATGTCTCCCCCCTTGGCTGTTCCCTTTTGGGCTCCACCTTTGCGACTTGCTTTGTCGGCAATCAATGAAAGCAATTTACGAATCTCTTGTGCAATTCTGCGAAATACAAACGAGTTCACATAGCTGCAAATCCGCAGGCGCCAGGAACACACACACACACACACGTATACTCGCATATGGCTACAGTCGAGAGTCGAGAGGTATTGGCAGATAAGAAAAAAATCGTATGCAAATTCAATATCGCCGATGATTTGTAAATTTTCAAATTTATAACTTGCTCGACGGGCGCAACAGCAGCAGCTGCTACACTCAGACCCCCCTCCCCTGTTCCACAGCCTCTGGGCTAGTCGCTCACTTTCTCTCCCTCTCTCTCTCTCTCTCTCTCTCTCTCTTCCTCTCCGTCTCTTTCTTTGTCTTCCCTCCCACTCTCAGTAGGTGCTAAGCAAACATGCAAGCCATGGGGATTATAACATGGGAATACTCTCGTTTGTTGTACACAAAAAAGGCTCGCCAGTCACGCCCAAACAACAAAAGGACTACAGCAACAATAGCAACAACAACAACAACAACAGCAGCAGCTAGAAGTGCGACAACAATGCGGCACATCAGCAAAGCAAACGCGCCAAGAGTTTAGGAGCCCAAGCCTGACACCGTCACGGCGTGCTCTATGTGTGTGTGTGTGTATGTGTGGGTGTTTGTGCGTGTGCGTGTGAGTGTACGTGTGTGTGCGGCAGGCTAAAATGGGTTTTCTTGCGTTATCCTGTGCGGCTTTCAGCCAGTTATTCCGCCACCTACTTAAGCATAATGATATATTTAGCTTGCCAAGTGATTGTTATTTGATATTCAACAGATTTCTTCGTGTTGTGAGGGGCGTAAGTCGATGTGTGTGTGTGTGTGTATGTCTTGTTATTATTTCATAAGCTCGGCTTCTTATGCTTGCTTACGCTTGCTTACACTGCGCAACATTAAACTGTGCTTGCGTCAATAGTGCGTATACGTAATGTGACCCAAGCGGATTTATTGGCCGCTGTGTCTCTAGTTGCTTGCAACATCTGTACACGTGTAAGCTGCCTACACCTGCCAGCAGAATTGTCACAGTTTTCAAAATCAAAATTGGAATTCTCCTCTTATTTGCCACACTTAATTTCACTTTCTTTGCCAAGCTGTTTGCCAAGTTTTTCTCTCTCTCTCTCTCACACTCTCTCTCTGTGGGTGTGTCTCTTTCATAACTTATTTTTCATATTTTCATAGCTCATTGAGTGTTGCATGCAATGGTCTGTAACGGCCCCTCGAAACTTCTGAATTTATTTGCATCACGGCTCGTTGATTTATTGTATTCTGCTCTCTGCCATTGTAATAATTCTGCACGAGTGTCGCACTCGAAAAAAGGCACTTGGTGAGTGTGTGTGCGGGTGGGTGTGTGTGGGGCGTGTTTGTATTTAACACGCATGTCTGTCAAGTGGCCACTTGGGTTTAATTCACTCTGGCCACTCTTCGCTGCATTCTTCTCAGCCGCATATTTAATTTCCTTACGTATTATGAATATTTCGTATTTTTTTCATGCACCTTGGTTGGATGCTTTCGATTAGCCAGTGCATTCGGCAGTGGGCGGTGACCCAGAAACGCCAGAATCAGCCGCAATAATATGAAATATGAAAGCATATTTAATCAGTGGCAGCGACAACGTAAACGAAGCGAAATTCGATGGCGACAGTCGCGTGGCGTGGCATAAGCCGAGTGTCAAAAACACGCAAAGCGCGGCAAATAGCTAAAAGTACACAAACACACGCACGCACACGCACACACACGTACACACACATGCACGTATATGTGCGTACTCCAACATTCATTAAAATGCAAAGGGGGCTTTAGCACACGCGTCGACACACACAGGGTTGGCTCACCTGGCGTATGCGTAACAATTAAAAAGGCCAACAGCGCGCGGCATAGCTAAAGTGGCAAAGCCGGGGTGCGGGGAGGTTAGAGGGCAGAGTCATGTGACAGATAAGCGTAATAACAATTAATTAAAATATATGTGTATCAGATATGCTCCCCATAAGCGTCTGTGATATCTGATGTAACAATTAAGCGCGTGTGGCAGGCCGAGATTGTGCATACAAATAAAGCAATTACAGAGGCGCAAGGGAGGGAGAGAGAGCGAGGAAGACAAGCTTCTTGTGTCTGTGTGCGTGGCAATCAGTTGCCATTCACAATATGCAACAAATAATCACAAGGCAGTCCGAAGAGTCCGCACAAGTTTCTTGCCTACAAATTAAACTAATTAAAGTGTACTTCAATCATAGTAGGGCTGGGGAGGGCGCTCGGAGTGGAATTTCCATGTCCACACTCGAAGGGAATTAATACATTTAGCCCCAAATTCTGATGGCGATAATCAAAATAATACCAAAGGCAAACACAAATCGAATTATGTCGTTAGCTGCGTGTCAGGAGGAACGCAAGTTTCTTGGGGTTTCCTGGGCTTCTGCTGTGACTTTTCATTCGGGGGCGTGTGCTTGATTGATTGGACGACTCAGTGTGTCGGCATGTGTGACTATATGTGTGTGTGCGTGAGTGTGAGAGAGTGTGTGTAAGCACATAATTGAGAGACTTAACAGGCAGACGAAGTGACGAGCTGCGCTCAAAAGGCTTTGTCATTCATATTGTATTGCACGGTGTTAAAGTGCATCTAATCAGTGCCAGCAAAGGAATGTTCTAATGGTTGCCTGCACAGCAAATATCCTGTAATTTGGCAAACGACTGAGAGGGCAAGTTTGAGTGCAATTTGAGCTATAGTTTACGTATACGTAATGTGTGCATAGTTGGCTTTTTGACGCGCTCTCTCTCTTTCTCTCTCTCTCTCTCTCAGCAGTCTCTCAGGGACTGCTGCTGCTAGGGTATGTGTCCGTCGAGCAGCCGCTCTTAGCGTGTCCCTGCCGCCAGCACAATTACAGTTGCAGACACATCACTCCCGCACCCGCACTGACACCAAAGCTTCTCTAGCGCTTTCCCCACTTGAGCACGTTGACTCGCTCGCACTTCTCCGCCCCAGCTCGATGCCCCTTCCCTCGTCCAGCCTCTGCACTCGTTTGCTCACTTTGTTTCGCGTCTTTTGCAGGCACTTAATGTGTCGCGACAACTCTCTGGCCCGCCCCCTCCATCAACTGTCCCTGCTGTCCTCTTCTATGGAGCCGCTGCAACCCTTGCAGCACGCGGCAGCAGCTGAGTTTATTGTTGCACGGGCGCTGCCTAAAAACAATGCGGATGCAGGCACCGCACATGCACACCAACACCCGCGCAAAAAGCACAAGCGCAGGACACGTTAGGACAGGCGCAGGCAGAGGCAGAGGCAGTGGCAGAGACAAGCAAATTTCAGCGCGGAAGCGGAAGTCATTGTTGTCGCACAATGGCGAACGCGTCGCAATTATAATAATTTTGATTGCATGCCGCACACCACTGCCCCCCTACTTCCCCTACGCCTCTACCCCAGCCCCTTCCCCTGGGCAGCAGCTTGTTATTGTTGGCCGTGGTTGCATGAATCATGCAGCTTCCTTGCCCCGGGCAGCTGCCGCACACAGCGCGCACCCACATGGCTGCATTTCTATTTGTTTTTAGTGGACTTTTTATTTTAATTACGAGCAAGTAGGCAGTGTAGTCGGAAGGGGGGAGAGAGAGGCAGAAGAACTAATTATCCATAAAAAAAATGAGAGAGAGGCTGCCTTTGCTTGCAAACCAAATTGAAAACAGGCTCGTCAAATGACTCAGCAATGTCGCTCATTAGAGACGCTTTACTCTCTCAATCCCGCTCTCTCTCTGTCTGTCTGTCTCTCTCTATCTACCTCTTCCCCTCTCTCTTTCCTCTACACACTTCTCCCTTTGCTTCTTCGCTCACTTTGCCACTTGCACGTACAACATGCTCGAGAAAGTTTTCTTTTGCGCAACTGATTTGCCAAACATTGCACAAAGTGCTTAAAAATAATTTTCTTGAGAGTTTCTTTGATTTGGCTAAGTAAACTGTGTGAAAACGGCGCTGGTAAAATGGCTGTGGAAAAGCTGGAAAACCCAGCAAAGCCGCAACTGTTAAAAATACTCGTCGAGCTGTTGATTGTGCGGCTATCCGAGCCAGCCCCAGCCTCCCAGCCCGGCTATCATTTGCTTTTAATTTGACTCAAGGGCGTAATTAAAGAAAAATCTTAAGCCCTTTGATTGTCAGCGTCAGTCGGGAAGCAGGGGGAAAATGTAAATCTCAGCAATGCAAACTAAAAGCAAAGACGCAAATGAAACTCGTGCAGCGCAGACAAAGGCAGAGGTAGAGTTGCAGCTGCTGATGTGGTAATTGTTTCAAGAAGCCATGGAACAATCAGGGACGGCTGCTGCAAACGAACATCGACTTAAGGAACATAAATTCCATTTAACCTGACGCTGCAGGCCGTACGGCAGAGAGATTGCTCGGTCCGACGTGGTCTGTCTGTCTGACTGGGCTGGCAGGCGCTGAAAGTCAGTGGACTAACACATAAATTTGCCTTTGTTTCACTTGCATAACACATGCAGACACACACTCTCACACACACGCAGGCAGAACAGCGACAGCATGCAGAGGAGAGCGAGGAGACCGAGACGAGCGAAGCGTGTGCAACTTTTACTGCTGACTCACTGCATAAAAAACTAGCAGCGAAAAAATGGGCGCACTTATTGGCAGATACCCTGTAAGACTCTGCTGCCCTGCACTGCATACTGTTGCCTACTTTGCAGGGCAGCAGCTGTGCGTGGCAACTCGCAAAGTTACAGACAAAGTTATGCGCAGTCAGCAGCAGCGGACATTGACATGCGGCCCAGCGATGTGTGTGTGAGTCTCTCTGCGTGTGTGTGTATGTGTGTGTGTGTAAAAAGTGTGATTCAATTTGCAGTTTTGACACGGCAAAGAGCAAAGCCCGAGAGGGAAGCAAACTAACTCACACGCTCGCGCGCAAAGTAAAGTCAAATCTCCATATTTCATCTATGACTTTTATGACTTTCTCTTTCGCTCGCCAGCTCCTTCGCTATTTATTTCGCTGTCTATCTCTTTCTTCTACTATTTTCCTGCTTTTTGATTTTGCGCCTTTGCCTTGAAAAACTTCTCTATACGTTGCAGCAGCTCGCGCTCTTTGCTTGCGATCACCGCATTCTCCTGCAAATCCTCCACGCAGCTGCTGAAGAATTTGCGCGCCGCTTGGCACTCGCTGCTGTTGCTGTAGAACGTAACGGGACACTTCTGCATTGCATGCATACGCACACATACAGTTATCTCGATGGCAAAGGGGTTGCAAGTTTCCTCGATGAATTCAAGGTCCGGTGCGTTTACCTGCAGCTTCTGTGGATGCTGTTCGCCTGGCAAGAAGTTGGAGGAAATGGATTAGCAGTGCTTTCATGCTCTCTCTCTCTCTCTCGCACTCACGATATGCGCCGCACACGGCGTAGGCACGCAGCATGAACGGCAGCGAAATGTGCTGCGGCTGCGGCATTATCTGCTTCAGATTGTACGTGATGACGGGCAAGTCCAGCACAAAGGGCGGATCGATTTCTATGTAGCCGGAGGCAATAAAGCTGCACTCCTCAATGCACTGCAAGGCACTGCCAGATTAAGCATGGCAACTCGAAAAGCATAGCTGCAGCTTCTTACCATATTAATGGCGTACCGCTCCAGCGTGCTGTATTTGTGGTACGCGCGAGGCAGCTGCATGCCCTGGCGACACTCCGCATTGCTCTGATCGAGACTGGGCCGCGTTAGCTGGCAACAGGTGGCGGCTAGACGCTGTCGGGGCAACATCAGACAAGGTAGCGGGAAGCGGAAGATGGCAACTTACCGAGGCGCTGGCTTTATGCGTATTGCAGTACGACTTGCCGTGAACGGCGGCGGCTGCAACGAGCAGCAGCTGCAACAAGTTGTGAATACGCACTCACATGAATACTCTGAACAGCGGCTGCAATTGGCTTTACTCACGAGCAGTGCGAACAGTGTGTCCGGCATTGTTGGTTCCAAAAACTGTGTGCGAATGTCGCAGCTTAATTCAATTAATCGAACATGTCAGCAGCGACTGCGGCAGCGCATTACTTGGGCCAATTAAAATAAATGAAATCATCAAAGTGGCCAATTAGCGTATGCCGCATTTCCAGGCCATTGCCTGTCAGTCAGTCAGTCGCATTTTGGCAACATTTTAATTGGCAGCAGCAAGCGGCCTCGGGCCGATCCCGCGATCGAACTACTCGCAGTGGACGTTGGGTAATTTATGGCTGGGAAACATTCGAGCAGCGTCGAGGCGATGCGCCTTGATTAATAAGGGCGACACGCAAACAACACGTATACGCGGCGTTCGCCCAAGTTAATAAATTGTTTCGTTGTTGTTAACTAAATTTTGATTGCCAAGCACGCTGCGGGGGGTGGCCAGAAAGAGAGGGAGAAGGAGAAGAAGACAGAGAGAGGGAGAGACGCAGCTGGTTGACTGCCGACTCCGCAGGCAGCAACACTTTTTCTTGATTTATTGATATGCTAATTGAGTGTTTGCACGTTGCCCTTTTTTAATGGCGACTTTGACTTCTGCGCGCTGTCTGTATGAGTGTGTGTGTGTGTGTGTGGGTTGGCGTGTGTGTAGTTGTGTGTGTTGCTGTGACCGGTCGAAATTATGAGCCATGGCACGCAATTTGCCCGCCAAGTGTTGTTCAAATTAATTGTAAATGGTTGTAATTTGCCCTCAGCTCCACTGCCACTCCCGCACCCCCCTCCCGCTCCCACGCCCCCTCTACATCGTTCGCTTTTCGCGTTTACAGTTTAATTGCAGCTTACACGAGCCTCGCCGCTTGCCGAGCTGAGCCTTGGACTCAGCCTTGTACACCGGCTATGGCCTCGCTACGGCGTGGCTTAATTAATTTATGGCCATGTCTGGGGCAGCCACATGCGGTGGAGGGGGAGGGGAGAGCAGTCATTTCGGACTTGGAGCGTGTTTAACGCGACGTATGAGTGATTTATGCTGATGGAGTGCTGCACACTGCAGCCTTAACAGTTTAACTGTCGATTGCCAATTGTCGCATTACGTTTATGCGATGCATATCTCGCGTTAGCTTGTCAAGCACCCCCCCTACGCTGACATTTAAGCTGAGGGGAATAGAGAAGCAGGACGACACTTGACTCGCAGCTTAGCACGCTGCCTTTTACTGCTTACGGACATCGATAATTCGGTAATTTCAGCTCGCGCTCAGCCATCAATTGAGTCAACTGTCAGCTGTACCCTCACCTGACGCCCCCTCCCCTGACTCCAACTACCCCTTGCCATGGCAACAGACAACAAAACCCCGCCCCATGTGATTTATACGCTCGTTGTGCAAAGCGGCTTAGAAAACGACGCGGCACGCGGCTTCCTGTGGGAATCACAGCCAAGCAACAGTCTATAGAAAATAACGTATACGCAATGTATTGCATATGTATTCCCCTCATCGGGCAAATGCGGCGTAAATAGAAATCACAATTTTTCCATTTCACACACAGCTGGAGACAGCACACACACACACGCTTAGGCACATAAATCTGTTGTGACTGTGCCTGCTTTTTTCTTGCTTGCGCTGTGTTCTGCTTGGGGATTTGACTGCATAATTACTTAAATACAAGTGGGAATTATTCGGCTTCAGTTGAATTTTTATGCCTGTTTTGGCAGCTTTATTGCTGGCGTTGCAGTGCCGTGTCTGGGCGCATTTTTAATGAAATTATTTGTGATTACGTAGACGTCGTCGGCGACTGGCCAAGGCAGCCGCCGCAGGAGGCAGGCGGCTGCTGCGTTAGTTTTGCACGCAATTTAATTATATTTCCTTGCTCGCACATGTGTGTGCGCGCGTGTGTGTGTGTGTGTGTAGGGGGATAAAGGGATGTGCTGGCTGCCAAAATTAGTAGGAAATTGTTAATGCGATAACAGATTTTCGCTGTGTGAGTGTGGAAAGCAGCTTTAGCTAGCTTGGCAGGCAAACGGATAAAGTTACGGCAAGTGTAGAGAGGGAGGTGCAGACTAGCGGATACGCTGTAAAGGCCGAGCAAGTCCTAGCTATGCAAGCTAAACTCTCCGTTGCTCATGCTTCACTCTACAGGGTATACGATTGTATACGAAATTTTATTGCGCCCAACAGATTTAAGAGCTCTGCAGTCTGAGCTGCGCTGCGAATGCAGGCTTAAGCAGTTCATGCTGCTGCTGGGAAATTCATTAAGCTTTAAAGGGAGCTGCAGCAGCAAGTGGAAGAGCGAGAGAGCGAGAGAGAGAGAAAGAGGGGCGAGGCCATTGCAGTTGGAAGAAATTCATTTGCCACATGCCACATTAATCGTGCCTCGACCAGCTGATGCGTTGCTGCTGCTGCGCTGCTGCTGCTGTTGCTGTGCCACGCGCTCTCGAGCAACGAGAACAAGTGAGAAATTCATTGAAGACGCATTTGCGGTAAACGCAGAGGCGTGTGCCGGCAGCAAGTGGGCGTGTCGAGGCAAAGTGTGCGGCGCAGGCAACTAAATTAAAGATGCAGCTCACGCGGCTGCTAACACGGGCAGCGCGGGACGGAAGCGGGCAGGGCACGCTGAGTGCACAGAGCTGTCGCTCCCTACCACACATAAATCAGTTTTAAATGCGTATAAATAAATTGAGCTGCTTGCCGCAGGTGGGCATACAGGATACAGGGTGCCGGCAGTGCGTAAGCTACTCCATTTAGAGTTGCCAGCAGTGGGTCAAACGGGCAGTAAAAAGCATCGATAAGCAGCGATAACGTAGACCATTGTAGCGATGCTCAACTAGAACCTTTTTGGGCGATTTCAACACTATGACCCGACAGTTGGGAGTGTGTGTGCTTGCCTGCTAAGCCGTTGTCTTCGTTTTGACAATTTATGCCGTTCTGGCTGAGGCGCACCTTGGGGAACGCATACAGGGATACGCTGGCGGGGTGGCTGAAGAGAGGGAGGGCTGGTTTAAGCTTGTGTCGCCATGTTTGTCTTGTGTTTGTTCTGCTGGCAGCGAGAGTGGCGCGTGGGACCTTGTTATTTATTTAAGCGCGTCGCTCCAGAGCGCTTTTTGCACCAGCAACACACGCTCACCTCACTCACCCTCTCCCCCCACCACACCCCCCCCCCCCACCCACTCCTGTTGTCTGCAGCTACTACACATACTTGACTGCGTTTAATCAAAGGATTTTCACATTAAATTGAACTAATTTACTTAGCTTTTATTTGATTTCTCGCGCCTCCACCCCTCGCTCTAACCCTCAGCCTCGGATTCTGCGTCTGCTCTCGCTTTATTGGAATTTCATAGTCGAATTTTCTGGCGCAAATTAAATTTTAATTACGCTACTTTTGCCTCAGTGTGCCTAAATGAGAATATACCGTTAGCCTTTGCCCTAATTGGCGCGTGCTGTGCTTCGTTTGCACGCGCGCGTTTGAGTGTGTGTGTGTGTGTGTGAGGCCTATGACAACATTTATGGAGGATCGCGATATTAATTTTCATCTATTCACGCCCAACACCTCTGCACACACACACAGGCAGAGACACACCGCCACACCACATAGGCATAGCCGAGTGGGGAATTTGGGGTCAGAGCGTAGCAAATGAAAGCCGTAGCATACTTTTCGGCGCCACATAAAATACATTTATTAAAGCCGCACGGAAAAGTTTTACTTTCATTTTTGGCCAAAAAACCGTTGCCGGAAATTGTTGTGCCAGGCCAACTTGCTTGCCACATACACAACACACAGATAAAGAGAGAGAGAGAGAGAGAGAGGAAGAGGCAGCTAGGCACATGCATAGATACACTCTGGCTGCATTTTTGACTTTCTTTGTGGTTTTGTGCGATATGTCTGTATCTCGGTTCGTGTCGCGCCACAAAGATAAGCTTGACACAGAAAGACACGCCACATGCACAGTGCAAGCAAACACACAAGCACACACACACATACCATGCACTTATGTATATACTGCTGCACAGGCACAAAAAAAAATACAAAACAGCCAAAAAACAACAGCCATAACAAGCAGAGAGGCAGCAGTTAGATACTTGTGCTTAACCGACTAGAAAATACTCTGACAGCAGTTGCTCAACTACTAGATTATTTGGCATACATGCTATAATATATATCTAATCTTGTTGCTTGCTAAGTCGTACTCGTTCTTGAGAGTTTCTTAGACTGCAACTGCTTGTGGCACAGCATTTGCGCTGCGCTTGCTACCCACTCTAGGGTGAGTGTATCAAGAGCAACAATAATATAAAAGTTTCAGCATTTGTTTTGGTTGCATTTCATGATGTTTTGCTTTGCTCCAAAAACAGGCGTCGACTGTCTAAGCGAACAGCATGTGCAGATTGCCAAGTGCAGCATAGAGAGGCCCGGGAGGCGGCACTGCGGGCAGGCAGTTTAGCAGCGCTTCAAGAACTTTGAAATTAATATAATTTCGGGGGAAATGCATGCAATTTCACGTAATTAATTTTGCATAAGAGCAGAGCAGAGCAGAGTCGAGCAGAGTGAAGAAGCGAAGCCATGGCACAAATAGCCCAGGCATAGACATGCACCAATTGCTGTCGGTTTGCAGCGAGAGCTGAGCAAATATTTCATTTCATTTTACTTCACCTCTGCATACTTCCCCTCCCACCCCGCGCTCACTCACTCTTCCCCGTTTTTGGTTGTTTTCTCATTAGCCTGGCTCTGCATTTAATCAACGTTTTATTGAATTAAACAAATTTGTTTCTAATTTGCAGCTCAGCCCACGTCCAGGCTGCAATGTAGGCCACATGTCACCAGGTACACCCTGTCCCCTGTCTGATCCCCAGTGCAACCAGCAGCTATTTGGACAGCAGCAACTGCTGGTGCTGTTGACAGACGTCATGTGCAAATTGAATCCTTAAAGCGTCGCCAATTGGCCACGTTGCCTGCTCGAAAGTTTGTTCATTCTAATGGGCACAACATGTCGAAGTCAAATACAGCTGCGAAGGCAAGTCCAAAATAGATGGGCAAATATCGAGAGAGTGCTCAGTAAATACAGCAAACTTTTTACTTAATTCACCGCCCCCCTCCCTGCCTGGCTGCCCGTAACTGCCCTGCCTTCCTGCCACGCATTCGCAGCTAACTGGGAGCGTTTTCATAATTTATTTTAATTTCATTTTTATGACAGTTGCACATTTTGCATATTCCATTTCACACGCTGCCACTCATAATTACAACTATCACACACACATACACACACACAGACAGAAGTTCTCCTCGAACTGATACGCGTATTCTCAGGTGTCAGCATCACTTCATCACGCGTAATAAAATACTGCGGGAGATGTGTGTGCGAGCAGCGGCAGGGTATGCACAGCGGAGTGATACGCTAGTTCCTCTATATGCAAATGATGAGCAAAGATTGGCAACGCTTTATGGCCCTCGCAGTTACCCCATGGCGTTTGCCCTGCGCAGTATGCAATAAAAATAAGTGCGAAAAATGTGCTACATATGCATATGCGCGCGCTCTTTTAACGCGCGACTAATGAATTTTCGATGAAAATGACACTTGTTACATATGGCGAAAAGCCATTTGCTGTGCCAGCAGAAAGAAGGGGGGGGGGGGGTGAGGGCTGCGCTTCTAAAGTGCCACGCCATTGCAGTCGACATTGACAAGCTTCTGACTGCATGTGAAATGTAATCAATATGCAACTTTTATGTGTTGCTGCAGGGCGAGGGCAACGCGCGCAACCTGCCGAGTCGTTTGTCATGCTGCTGCTGCTGCTGCGCAAGGGACATGTCAATTTCGTTGAATTGGCAACAACTAACCCGCTGGCAAAGTAAATGCCAGACTGCAGCTTGCCTTGCAGCGCCTTAAATTACACATGCCACAGATAATGCGCTCTAGGTACAAAAACTAAGAGCCGGCTTCATTTCAACAATGTTGGCTTGCAACTCAATTGAAGCGGCACTCAGACGCCCCTGCCTGTTGCCCCTGCCTGTTGCCCCTGCCTCTTGCTACCTCGCTGCAGCAGCAACAACAGCAACAACATGTGTTGCAAAAAGAGAACAGCGGCAATATAAAATTTTACGAGTCGTTTACACAAATAGCAACACTGTTGCCAATAAACGCCAGCCCGGCCCGGTCAAAGGTCGAGCAACGAGTGCGGCCCCAACTCCACCTACCACACTGCTCCCTCCACCCTTCGCTGTAGCCTGCCCCCCTCTTGCTCTGCCTTGTTGTCCCTGCAACTTGTTTTTTTTTTTGCTCCGTTTCGTTTGCAATTTTTATATTGTAGCAAAATGTTTTCGTTTCAACGCTCTTATATTTATTTTGCGCACAAAAAAAGTTGTTTGTAGCCCTTTTAACAATACCACCCAACCCTCCCCCATCTATCCGACTCTGCCCTCCCCCCCCCCTTTCGACAGCCTGTTGCAACCCTTCTCAAATGCTGCCCGGCACAGCCGCGCCATTGTTCGTTGCGGCTCTGTCGCCTTTATTGAGTATTCACTTCTGTTTGTATTTTCTGTGCGAATGTGTGAGTGTGTGTGTGCAACTACATTTGTATGTCTGTATCTGCGTGTGTGTGTGTGCGGCCTGCGCTGCGTGTTTTGTTTGCCAAAATAATGGATTTTTATGCACATTTTATTTGGCTGGCAACGGCTGCAAGCGCAAAGTGATTGGGAAAATCAGGAAAAATGCAGGAAAAGCTGGCGCAAAAAATTGGAAAACAACACCGAACAATTCGGAAATAAGAACTTTCCCACATAGTTTGCGATTGGCCCAAATTAAAATGGAATTAAGCCTTGTTTGAGTACAGCGTTGCGTATACGTCCCACGTTGCGTATACGCAGTGTGTAGCCGCGCGCCATATACCGTTCGAAGACTACGCTCGTTAGCAAGGGGTCGCTTGCTTTAAGCTAGCCACAGTGTATAGAAAACGGCGAAGCCCTGTCAAGGCACAGATATTAAATGCATGACTTTAGTTCAGGCCAATATTTACTCGGGCCATGGCAAGGGAGTGGGATTGGGAATAGGAAAGGGGCTGGGCCTGAGAACGGCTAAGGGAATGGGAATGGCAAAGGAGAAGTGTAAAATGGCAAATGGCACATGCAATTGCACTTGCCTGCCTTCCACTGCGGGAGCTGTGAAATGAGGGAACACTGCACTCTTGAGCTTCACCTGAACTGGGTCGGAATTGAGTTGAAATTGACTTGCCTCAAAGAAATATATGTATTTGAATTGTACATGCTCAGTTTATGTACTAAATATATTTGCAGTAAATTGCAAATTTAGCGAGCAACATAGAGATGCAGAAGGAGTAGGAGAAGCCTGCCCTGGCAGGTTGTTAAATATAACTTCATAGACACATGCCATATTCGGGTAGCAGCAGTAGCAGCAGCAGCAGACTCAACTATCAACTACAAATGGCCGCAGCGCACATAAAAGTCTGCCCGTAAATAGACACACACACTCACACACACACACATGGCGTAGAACAGGCAAGGACACGTCTATACTTTTTGGCTTACAGCACGTTGTTATGTGGCGCTTTCATCTAGTTTATAAGCGTTTCCCTTCCCTTCCCCTTACACTCGCCACACCTTACCCCAGCGCGCTTTATCTACTCTCGCAGTCTGCGCTTGAAGTTTCTGCGTAGAGAGAAGGGAAGTGACCGGGGGGAGAAAACTACTCAACTCCTTGACGGCTTTTCGTGTTTTCATTTGCACGACGCGGCCGTTGCCTTTGGCTCGTTTAGCACAATTTTTATATGCATCTTTGTGTGTCACATTTAGTTGTTGTCGTTAGTTTTATGATTTTTATTCTACTGACATTTTTACTGCGGCACCTCCCTACCACCCCGCTCTCCTCTTCTGCTCAATGTGTGTGTGTGTGTGTCGCCGTTTTGTCACATAGTTTTTATGTTTTATTTAGCGCGACTCTGGCGGGCACTTCGCAGCAGCTTAGCTCAGCTCTCCAGTCCTTTCCACTTGCCGCTGTGGCGCTGTTCCCGTTCATATTTTATGTGCTTTCATTGGCTGCGTATGTCTTAGTCTGCCCCCCTCCCCCCCCTTTCCATTCTTCACACGCCCGCGCAACGTGCTTTAATTACTTATCGCTTGGCCAGGCATTGTCAATTTTAAAGCGTTGGCAGTTTTGTTTTCCTCTTCACTCGCTGTTATTGCTGCTGCTGCTGCTGGGCGGCTTTTTATTAGCCTTGTCATTAATCACGGCTCCGTGCGGCATCCGACTGTGCCTGCTTAGCCCGCTCGGGCTGTCATAAAAGTTATTTATCTGTGTAGAATGTTTTAATGACGCTTTCGTATATTTATTCTGCTAATTAAATGTTCATTTCAATTGATTGCTGCGACGCGGCGACAGGCGCCACTCGCCAGACTAAGTCGACGGTCCACACACACACACACACACACACACACAACTAAGCCGGACACGATGTTGTGCTCTATTTAAAGGGATTATGCACTCTTGCTTCCACTCCTGTTCCATGCTGTGATAAATTGCTCTCGACTTGAAAACAATTGAACACACACGCACACGCACACACACACTTGGAGAGGCTCTTGAACCAGCTAGGGGACACACACACACACACGCATGCTGCATTGTCTTAGCCAGCACACACACACACACGCAGAGGGCGCACAGCTGCCGTTAGCGAAAAACAATTGCAGTAGCAAAAACTTTTATTGAAAAACATTTTAAATGTATTTGCAGTTGTTGCTGTTGCTGCAGTTGTTGCTGTTGCTGCTGTTGTCGCGACATCTTGTTACAGCAGCTACCGTTGCTAAGCTGGCCCCAGCCTGGCCCAGCCCGAGTCCGCACTGTCAGCCAGAAAGTTGCCACATTATTCATCAGGCTGCACGCCTGGCACGTCCCTGCCTCTACTCCCCTGCTGCGCTGCAACATAATGTGGCATGTATGCTACATAAAATCGCATTTGCAGGCATTTTCCTATTTCTCGTTTTCTCAATTTTCCATTTTCCATTTCCAATGCAAATTGTGTTTTGTTTCTGCCACATGCCACTTGCCACACACGCATTCAGCTTGATGCTGCGTTTTCATAACTTATTATTTGATTTGGCATTTTTGTGCTGACCTTTGCCCCCCCACCCCCGCTAGGCAAGTGCATTTGAATTAAATTAAATTTCACATTTGCAGCACTTTGTAGCACGTGGCACGCAGCACGTCACACACTGCACGTTGCCAACTTGCTGAGTTATTTATGCCTTCGATTTTATTTGTAAATTATTATTTCATGCCCCAAGTTGGCCGTAAATCTGCATTATTTATGTCTCAGCACTTAGCACACACACACACACACACATATAGAAATTGGGAACCCAATCAAACACTAATCAACATGCAACTCAGGCTCAACAAGTTCAACCTGCAGCTACCTGCACTTGCCACACTGCCCCATGTGCTGACATTTTTGCAAACTTTGCCAGTTTTCAGCCAACTGTCTCTGTGTGTGCCGACGCTGTGGCTGTGGCTCTGCTTGTGGCTACTGGTTACACTCTGGCTGGTCGACAGAGCTTTTCTAGGGACGAAGGGTCATGCCTTGGGCCTGGCACAAGCCACTTGGTCAACTGTTTGCGTGGCTTTGCCTCGTCGCAAAAGCCAAACGAACTTGCTCCGGGGCATGTGGCGAGCGTCGCAGTTGCAGCTGCATTTATTGTTTTGATTTCTGTCTGCTACACTCTCTCTGTCTCTCTCTACACTCTGCCTGCTCCACACTCCCTGCCACTGCCTCTGCCTGCTGCAGCTCTTAGCCTAATGGTCAATTGAAATCACAACAATGCAGCTGGGGCAAACTCCTGAAGCGCTCAGCTCGTCTCGTCTCGTCTCGCTTTGCCACTTTTGCTTTTACTGAAATGAAGGCACACAGCACAGGGGCGTCAGCTGGGGAATTCCTTGTGCAAGATGCCACTGCAAGCAGATGAGTCAAATGATTCGACCAAGCCCACAGAGCCATAACTAATGATCGGTGACTATTGAGGCAGCCGCAGTGCCGCATAGCACAGCTGGAGTTAGCAAGAAATGTAGAAGGAGCTCGTTTGCTGTGGCCCTCCCTTTCTTTTACCCACTCCTACTTCTTCCTTTTCCCTGCCCGTCCCCTCCTTTCGAAATATAATCCTGCACTTGACTCCACTCACTCGCTTTAATGAGTTCGTCTGCAGTCGAGCGAAAAAATTACGAAATTTACTTACTAAAACGAAGCAAGACAACAACAAGCACCGCAACAGCAACCCGCAGCACTGCACGAACGGACTGACAGTCCAACACAGAGAGAGAGAGAGAGAGACAGACAGACAGACTGGCACTAAGATCCGGTACTCAGATATGGCACATGGTTTACGGTTTCCATTTGCGCAGAGCGGAACCCGGTGCCAACAATTGCATTCGCACTGAAGTGAGAGAAGGTCGAAGGGAGATTGAAGTGGGGTAGGGAGGAAATGGCATGCTAAATAAACGAACTAAAGGTGCAAAAAGCTAGTCGAGCTTTGGCGTACATGGAAATCCTTTTTTAAACAGCCCCAACGCAAATGAGCTTATGCACATCACACATACGCAGCGTGTGCCAGCCACAGGAATTGCACTGCGAGGGCGGACAGCAAGTCCATTTGGCCAGTTGACCCCGGCTCGATAAATAAGCTAAGAGCGAGTAAAAACCGGACACAGCTCCTGCCACACACACAGAGTGGGAGAGAGAGAGAGCGAGGGAGAGAGAGAGCGAGGGAGAGAGTCATTGCTTAAGTCAGGCAGTCAATGAATGAAGTGAAATTACTTAATGGCACCAAATTGTACTTTGCTTAATTACTTGGCCACTGACACAGCACCGCGCAGCACCCCGCACCCACACACACACAGTCGGCCACACACCACATGTCATTTATATACCGCTGGGAATGGTGGTTGGGGCGGGGGGGGGAACGTGGCAGCGGGTAGAGGCAAGAATGGAAACGGCAACGAGTCGTGGGTGCCGTAAAAACAACGTTACGTATACGCCGCTCTTGGCGCTCGTAAACATAACTGTATGTGCGTGTGCGCGCGAGTATGTGTGTGTGTGTGTGTGTGTGTGTGTGTGTGTGCGCTGCCTTCTTTATGGCTTGTTTCTTTTGAGCTTTGCGTTTTGTGTGCGCCTTAACTTCCGTTCCACATTCACGTTTGCTGCTTCCTCTTCTGCGTGTTGTTGTTGTTGTTGCTGCTGCTGCTGCTGTCATAGTTGTTGTTGTTGTTGTTATTGCCGTTTTGCCTGTTATGCTTGGTTTGCTTTCTGGCTTTTGAGGTTTGTGGGGTTGCTGATGCTGCTGCTCCGCGCGCGCTTAAATAATATCCCGCTCGGCTTTTAATTTACATCGCGTATACGCATTGTATGACATTTTAAATTGTTTATGACTTTCGCAAGGGCGCCAAAGGGCAGCGCAGCTGCAGATAAAGACAACAATGGCTTAGCTTGGGCTTAACTAGTCTACATCTATCTGCCTCCCGTTCTACCGTCCCATCACGCTCCTTTCCCGCTGCCAGCGACCCTTCGAGTGGCTGCGACACTTACCGCAACCCCCACTTGGCTAATAGAATAAAGCGGACGAGTGAGTGTGAGTGTGTGTGCGTGTGTGTGTGCTGGTGTGCGTGCTAGTGTGTGGTTTTTAGTTAATTGTTGAGAGAGTTGCCGGATTGCTGATTGATGCGCTCCACGCTGATTTGCTTGGGGCTTTGGGGACAGGCACAGGCCATGGCAGCTAAGTCGTTGCGGTCAACTGATCGAGCTGCCCTCGCCGAGCTTATGTGCAAACATTTGTGTGAGACACGAGCGTGGAAGGAGGCGTGGCTCCTGTGTCCGCCCTGCTGCCTGTCTTACTCGAGTTTAGGTATTGTTTGCACATGATTTGTTATACGCAGTGCAAACAGCAACGGCAGGCAACATGAGCCTGGTGGGGGGGGGGTGTGCCCACCCCCCCCCCCTATCTGACTAAGCTGTATGCAAAATATTTCAATAATCATGCAGTGCATTAACTTTTGCCCGCCACTGTGGGCTGCACATGTAATTGCATACTAACCATTCGTGTTTCAGTTGTCCGACGGGCGCTCGCATCGTGTGCGTTGTACAAACAACGCACGAACACGCACACATACGCACACACACGCGCACACACATGCACAACAAGTACACGCTGTTGCTGGTAAATTATGCAGGCTACGGCTTATTGTTTGCTGTTGTTGTGGTTGCTGCTACCGCTGTGCATTGTGCCATTTTATTAGTTTCGAAATTTAGGTTAATTAAAAACTTATTTGGGGGTTTGCTGCAAGTGGACCGAGTTGGCTGTGCTCTCTCATTACAAATGCCTAGTGGCAGCATCCCCCAGCCTCTCTTCCGCTCCCGCTCTCTCTCTCTCTCTCTCTCTCACTGTCTTTATCTCCCTCTGCTGTTTGTTGTCTCGCAAGCCAAAATGCGCCAGGCAATTGTTGCAATTGCAATCGATTTTGCAGTTGCATCAAAATTTATAACTGTGTATTGAAATAACTGTGATGCCAGCATGTCTGCGCACGTCTGTGCATGTCTGTGCATGTGTATATTATGTATCATTGGCCCTCATCGATTGTAATTAATATGAATTCATTGCAAATGTGTTGCCTGCTTAAGGGCGCCGGACATGCGATCTATTTGCTCGGGAAGCAGAAATATTGTACGAATGAGTGGGCGAATGTTGTGTATGCACACGTCTCACACACACACACAAATCCCACTTGGAATCAGCCGTCCCTTGCAGCAGGATAAATGGTATCTGTCTCACTTCATTGCCCACCCCCCGACTGTGTCCATGCATCCCGGGCCATGCATGGCTCTGTTTATGTATAATGCATTGACAAATGCAAATTCGCCCTGTACTATGATAATATTTTCCAGCAAATATCACAAATCGGCTACGGCAACGGCAAAGTAAACGGCCAACAAATATTTATAGCATTTCAGGCGAAAGAAGCGAGGAGCGTGAAGGAACGTGAAGGAGCGAGACGCGAAGTGCGCCTGCAATATTTATTACAACTTGCATGCAGCAGGCGGGGCAGCATGCGGCAAGGAGGACAAGAAAATAATAGAACAACAGCAGCAGCAGAGGCAGCAGAGGCTACAGCAGCTGGCAGTCTATTGCCATTGCCATTGAAGCCGACTACACTCAGCCGGAGCCGGCAGCTGTCGCTTCGTCGACGGTATAAGGCAGTCGCAATAGAAATCATTTAAATAAAAGTCAATGTTATGCCATGTAGAAAAGACAGCGAATAAATAGTTGAGAGTCGCAGGCAGACAGACAGTCGCAGTTGCAGTCGGCCAAGGAGTTGGAACTGGGTTGCACGGAGCGTGGCTTGGGCTATGGGGCGTATGTGTAATATGCTAGACTAGGCGAATATTGTGTTGGAAAAGCGATGAGACGAGCACAAGAAGCGCAAACTTGGTGCGCTTAATAAATGCCACAAGCGCTAAGCTTGCCACAACAGCAACAACAATGGGCCGCATAGCGACAGCTACAGGCAAATCTCAGCAGCTTGAAACACATTTAATTTAGCATCAAAACGAGCTGCGCTGACAGATGGCAGCGTGCCGAGCTGCCTGGCTGAGCGAATGGGAGGCCGACTGGCAGGTGGGTAGGCTTCATGGCCGCTTAATGTGTTTTCGTTTTATGGGCTCATTAAATTACGCTTTATTGCCGTTGAAATAAAATATTATGTGATAAAAATGCCGAAACGACGCCCAAGTCAGCCAGGGCGCAGTCTCAGTCGCAGTCGCAGTCTCTTTCTCTTTCTCTTTCTCTCGTGAATTACACTTTAAATGCGCTCATAAAAGACTGCGTCATCGTAGACTGAAGCAAGCAGACTGCCACAGCGTGCATGTGGCACGAAACCGCAAGCGCAGCAAGCTGAAAATGTTGATAGGCTTTGAAGCCTGCCCAAATCGGTCTAATATAAAGCTCAAGTGGCACAAAGTAACTGCAAATTAAGAAGTATCCACAAAAAAACTACTTGAAAGTGTTCTAGGGGTAAGAAATCTTTAGGTATTTACCCGATTTTTCAATCTGCAGATACAGCTTAAAAAGTACTTAGTGTGTTCTTAATATTATCCTTTTTTAAATCCTTAAATTTTTTATAGGGATGAGACCAGCTAAAGCTAGCCTGTTTATAGTTACTCTTTTTTTTTGTTTTTTTTTTTTTTTTTTTTTTTTTTTTTTTTTTTTTTTTTTAAATAAAAAAAAATTTTTTTTTTTAAATAAAAAAAAATTATAAAAAAAAAATTTTCCTTTTTTCTTCCCCCTTTTTTTTTTTTTTTTTCTTTTTTTTCCTCCTTACTTTTTTTCAAAAAAAGATTAAGAATGTTAAAAATACTTGTGTAATTTGTCTTAAATCTTAAAAATTTTTGAATATATTAATATAAGCCAGTAAACCCTTGTTAAAATATATCTGCATTTAAGTATCTATTAAAACAGATCTCAAACTGAACGAAATAGTTAGTATTTTGATTATCTTTTTATCTTATTTTTTTATATTTTAGCCAGCATACGCACTGCAATTCACGCTCAATTGAATGGATTGCGAAAGAGTATTCTAGTATTTAGAGTATTTTGCATGTGCCTCAACCCTAGGCAACCCAGACAAGACCCTTACTTCGTCAAGTCGACTAATTCAGCGTTTCGTCGGACAAATTGCTTGCTTCTTCAGTTCAGCCCGTTGAATTTATTTCGTTTGCCTTAATTCTATTTTTTTAATTATTGCATTTTTCGCTGTGCCGTCGTCGGCTGCCGTGGGGGGCCGTTCTCGGGCTTGTCACATTTGAATAAAATGAATGGAGACAGGCTGGAAGGGGGCTGGGGAGGGCGGGCAAAGGGGCAGGCAACATGGCACGTGAAACAGGAGCAGCTCTAACAAGGCTGGTGGAGCCTTTTTGGCGCTGCTGCACTTTGCCGGCAGCACAAAATGTCAGCCCAACTAATCGGATTAGTGTGTCAGTAGTTTTTACAGAAATGTCCGAGTGTGTGTGCGAGTGTGTGTGTGTGTGTGTGTGACGGATGCCTCTGTGGCATACGCCGACTGAGTGCGCCGTTCGTTAGCCCAAGTGACCTCTATATGGGACTCGGATTGCGAGACGAGGCGAGCGTCGTGTCTGGGCTCAGTGGGCAGCGGCACGTTTTAGTGTAATTAAAAAGATATGCATGCATGTTGTGCACATACACACACACACACACATATATACACACGAGGCTGGCTTGGCGGAACATCTCTGTGCATGCAAATGCGACACATGCCCTGCCTAGCTGCCTCTCGTACTGTGTCAGATCTAAATCCCTGCGACCTGCCTTAAATTTGAATATCAATTCAAGATTTAAGGCATTTCACGCAGGTGTCCTTCCCGTCCCCCCACCCTCGACTACCTGGCTCCCCCGTGCAGGACATGCTATGTCAGCGTGACACGAACACATCCTGTGGCTTGTCGTTTCATTGTGAAAGAGCATAATTTTGACATATGCGATTACAACGGGAAGCACAACAAATACGACAACAAACTGCGCAACAACAGCAACAACAATAAACAAACATAAAACAAAGAGTAAAGTGTGGGGGAAAGGGAGCTTAGACCAGCGCATACCCCACACGAAACTCATTCAGTCAGGCAGAAATTAAAGAGAAATCATTGTGAGTTGCTCGCAACATTGTTGCGTGTTGCACCCGTCGTAGCGCACAATTGCAGGGTATGCAAAACGAAACAAAAAACCAACAACAACAAGAAGAGCGGGAACAAGCAAACAACAAGCGAGAGCAATAAAACTGGTAACCGCGTCAAGGCAAAAGCACATCAATCAACGCCGGCAATCGCAAAGGATACGGCATGGCACGGGGGCTACGCCACGTTGCCAGGATAAGCGTATTGTGTGAAGAAAGTGCACTCTCTCTCCCTCCCACTCTCTCTTTCTCACTCTCTTTCTGTGTGTGCTTAGCTGCGCCAGCTCCCAGTTCCAGTTATAGTTATAGTTCTTCTTGTTCTTGTTGCCGTTGCCATTGTAGTTGTTTGTCGTAGCTGGCGACCACAAAATACCTTTCAGTCACGAACAGAGTGAGCTGGGGATAAGGCATAGGGCAGGAAAGGGGCGGGGGAGGGAGCAGTGGAGAGAGCGGGGGGAGTGTAGTAGTGTCAGTCAGTCAGTTAAAGTCGACGGACAACGTACATGGTAGAACAACTACATGAACATAAATATAAAATATCTAAGCGACACTTGTGTGTGCTGTCTGCCTGTCTACGTGTGTGTGTGTGTGTGTGAGACCTCTCTCTGTGTGTGCGTGTGTGTTTGTGTGTGTGTGACCCAGCAAGATTAAAAGTGCTGCTGGCAGCAAGTGCACAAAAAAGTCAAACAACTTTCTGTGAGTCGACCAGAAAACAGCTAAAAGTGCCTCCCCTTCCCCCACAAAGTTGGCCCAAACCAATTAAAGGTGGCAATTTCATTTAGACGCTTCGCTGCGCTACTGCGGGCAGAGCAGAACTATTACTGCCTGTGTTGCTTAATGTGATGAATATTACTAAAATATATATATATCTACTGCGTGTAGTAATAATTGTATATATGTGAGTGTAACTAAGGGGAAAAATGGAAGCGTCAGTCGGAAAATTCTAATTGGATTTTTATAATTTATTCAAGCCAAAACTGCCTAGGACTACACTCGTATTTCATATGGCTGCTATATAATATTTAATTTATCTTTATTTATTTTTTATTTATTCTCTATTTAATTAAACAAAAATTATAAAATTAATATCGGAGTATATTTATATATATTCAAAATATTCTTTAATAGTATCTTACTTTCTCACTCAATTATAAAGAATTGGGCGTGCATATCATCTACCCGTATATACTTATATATATTCTTTTTATGACCCTAAACATTCTAGTATAGCTGTAAGCACAAACAGAAATAGGTCGGAAATAGGTCGTTTGCTTGCAATCTTTATGTAGAATTGTTACAACTTGTAAATACATATGCCTTATGATATTATAAATTTAAAAACTATTCCGGTTTATTTATAGTTAATATAGAAACAATCGCTGAAGACTAAAGCCATCAAAACTGTACAAAAGTCTAAATGCTACGCCACGTCCGGGGCAACCTTTCTATGTTATTTATATCAGTATCGCTTAGATCTTTTGTCATTTTTCTCTGTCTCTTTACCCTCTGCTACCCCACTCTCTCTCTATACTCTCTTAATATGCGACTGATTAAGTGGGACAAGGTGCGACAAAACTGTCCAAATCTCTTTCACAGTGTCACAAAGAGCGAGGGCAAGTAGCAGAAACAACGACATCAACTATAATGTACCCTGTGCATGCATGCAAGGAGCGTATAAATAGGTAAGCATGTGTGCCGGCACATTATATACACCTGCCTCGCCTGCACGTGTGTGTGTGTGTGTGTGTTGTAGTGTGTATTATTGTACGGCTCATGGTAATTACAGGTGTCGCTATAATAAATTACCTTTGAATTTACTGTTTGTCGGCCTGGTCTTTGTTGTTGTTGCTGTTGTGCTTGTTGTCATCGTGCTTGTCGTAGTAGTTGTAGTTGTCGCCGTGTGTGTGTGTGTGTACTGGGTCATGTGGTGCTAGGATAACGGGATAACGAACTGGCTGGCGCGATAGCCGCATAACGGGATGCCCAGGAGCAGCAGCTGCTCCAGCTGCCACTGGCACTGGCAATGGCAGCTCGCATGTTCTGTCATTGATAAGCTTTATTAAAAAGGATAATGAGCCTGTGGCTATGTATGTGTGTCCCTGTCTCGCTCACACATGCGCGCGTGTGTGTGTGTAATGCGGTTTGTGTTTGTGTGTGTCTTGTTCATGTGTCCATTATAAGTTTCGTTGTTGTTTACGAGTTGCCGTCGCTTTTGTTGCTGCTGCTGTCGTTGTTGCTGTTGGTGCTGTAGTTGTTAATAGTTATGAGTTAATGGTTTTCTGTTTGCTTTCGCGTTGTGTGTCGCCCCTTTCGCTTCTTTGTGCTCATTATTATTTTCGGATTATTGTGATTACTTTTGTTCCTTCGTGTAATCAAATTAACTCTATGCGTGGTTTACGCCTGACAACGACAGCAGCAACAGTAGCAACAACAACTGTTTGGGCCTTGCCTTGTTTTTTATGCGTAGCCAAGAGCACTTGACCCCTGATGAGGCTGCCCTGGCGTCGCAGGTGCCAAGAACTTTGTGCCAAATGACTTTTTGATAGTGTTGATTAAGTTTTGATTAGCAGCTGCTGCCGCGCAGTCGATACAGCAAAAGCGTGCAATACAAGCGCAAAATACAAATACAAGTGGGAAAACTTCTGCAAATCATTGCAGCAGCTGTTACATGAACCTGAAGCCTGCGCTGCCTCTGCGACTCTGCTGGGAGTCGCGAAACGATTTATCGACTTTGCTGAAATGCAGAAATTATATTCCTGTACGTATTTGCTTGCTAGTCCAGGCAGCTCTAGCTTTTTTCAAGCCAAGGCGAAGTGCAGTTACAGCATAGCCTTAAACGGCAGCCTGCCTTAGCCAGAATCAAGCTGCCTGCGCAGCACTGCTGCTGCTGCTGGCTTTAAGCTCGGCTGCATTTTGCCAATTTGATGCGCTGCACGAGAGCTTTGCCGGAAAGGGAAGCGCATAAAAATAATTCGTTATGTGAGTCGCACCATTTCCCAGCGGGATAGCTCGATGGCAAGCGAGTAAGATAGAGAGAGAGAGAGTCTGTGTCGAACTATTTGGCCAGCGCAAGTATTTGGCTACGACTTGGCCTGCGCCTGGCCGGGGCCACGCCCTGCACTCGACTCCCGCAAGTGCGGCATAGTTATGTGTGAATTTTTCGCATTTCGACTGCAATTTAAGTGCTTCGGCTGGCAGCTCAACTGCAGCTGGCAGAGGGGGGAGAGAAGAGGCAAGTCAATTGCAGCAGCAGCGCATTGTTGAAAACATCGACACGTGCAGCTTGGCTGCTTCTTGTCACTTTGGCGCGTCAAGTTCAGCTGTCCATTGTCACATTGCGTATACGTCCCGTTGCCGGTCGACGAATGTTTTGCTTTGCCTTTGCATGTCATAGCTTTGGCCAACTAATGAGCGCAGCAGGGTGTCCTACTCCCACTCCACGCGCATATCCGCAGCCTCTGCCTGCTGAAGTTGCCACGGCTGCCACTCGAAGCTAAACAGGAAACGGAAATTACTTTGCAAACAGTTTGTAGCACCTTCTCGTGCACGCTGGCGTATACGTAATGCGAAAGTCAAGTTGGAGTTGGTTTAGCTGCTTCTGCTGCTGCTGCTCGCTTTCTTTTCCTGCCATCCTTTTGCGTAATTTTCTTACGCTATTTCTGGCCATTTAGTTACCCCGGCCGCCGCCCTTTATGGCCTTAAGCAAAGTGAAATATGAATTGCGGTTGCTCGGAAATCTGCGCAGCAAGCGGCCGACCGCAGGCTTGGCCTCTTGCCTGCTGGCTACTTCAAAACACACACACATGCAGAGAGAGAGAGAGAGAGAGAGAGAGAGAAAGGTAACAAGTAAAGCATCAACTGCATTTAAGTTTGTTGTTATTTTGCCGTGTGCTTTCCTCGTTGTGGCACATTGCCATTTTATGGCTAAATCCACTTTGGCTGCGAGCAAGAAATGATGTGTGTTAGTGAGTGTTCACCCGTTTGTGTATGTGTGTGTGTGTGTAATGTCTACTCCGGTCTCCGACCGCGACGTCGCCTTATTGAAAGTTGTTGTAAGTTAAATTATGGCCTAAAAGGCTGCTCGCTCCTGGCGCACACGATCCTGGCTGCTGCTGCTCGTGTCCTGCGAGTGTACATGCGATATCCACATGTGAAGAGGGCCGCACTCCTTCTCCCACTCTCTTTCCATCTCTCTCTTTCTCTGAGCGGGGTTCAAATTACCTTTAAATTGAAAATTATTGTATGTGCGCGCACTCAGTAGCGTCTACCGCCGCTCCCTTGCTCTGTCAGCGCACTAAAAACATAAATTTCTGTGGTTGCTGCTCAAAATTGCGGTTGCTGCTGCTGCTGCTGCTCCTGCTCCTGCTGCTCCGCCGACCGGTCGCGTTTGCTTGTGGCTTAAAGCGACGTCGAGCTTTGAATTACATTTTCAATTTGAGGCCCTCGAGACCGCAACGCGGCAGCCTGGTAGCTTGGCAGGTAAATGAATTAATGCGCGGCAAGTGGCGTGAGAAGTTGAGCAACTTCTCAATTTGTATTCATATAAACGGGGGCCAAGGCATTTCCTACGCTCTATTCATTAATTTGCCTTGGCCTACATAATTGTTTTAGCCGAAAAATCAACACGAAACGTATACAAAACCAACTGCCGGCAGGCCACTTAGCTGGGCTATCGAAAACGTGGTATGCCCTCAGAAAATATTCAGCTGGGCAAACAAAAGTATTGAAAACGTAGCATACTTTTAAGCGCTGCCTTAAATCGAACGCAGTCCGAGGCAGGCAAATGCAGGAATTTATTTGTAGCATGCTTTAAAGAGTTGCTTGCAGTCGAATGTAGAATGTGAAAATATAAATTACATTTGTCATATCGGGCGTATACGTAACGACACGTTGCAGCTACAGCCAGACATGGCAATCGAGCAACGACTCAATAAATCGAGATCCGTAAAATGCCAGAAGTCAGGTCCGCACATGGACAGCGCTGCGTGTGTGTAGGTGTGTCTGTGCATATGTGTGTTCCACTTTCGCAACGAGCAACAATTGTTTGTTTTGTGTCAATTTTGAATGGGCTTTTAAAATGATTAAATTTCTTTTCATAAATATTTTACAACTGCCCTGAGAAGGATATCAATTTTGGTTCGATTTCATTGCCGAGCATGGCCAATTTTAAAGCTGTCACAACTGTACGTCCAGACACGCCCAGCTACGCCCCTTGGCCATAATTCTTGCTACTTGTCACTGTCGTCGTCGTCGTCGACGTCGTAGTCGTCGCAGTCGTCGCAGTCGCTGGCCGCTTGTGCAAATGTGTCTCGTGCGGAGACCTTCGCCTCGAGAGGTTTGCGAGTTCAACAATTTTGAACTTGTCTCTGTGTGAGTGTGTTTATTTGCCACGTATGTGTGCGTGTGTGTCTCTGTGTGTGTTCCCGCTAGTTACTATTTGGCACGCGTCGCTGTCGCTCGCTGCAAATTGTCGTGGCCCGTGCTGAACTGTCGGCATTGTGGCTTGTTTGTTTGCCTGGCGGGCTCGTAAATAAATCATTTGATAACTTGACGCTGCCTTCGATTTGGCAACAGCACACACCCCGCTACACACACGCCCTGCACAACCTCTACACGGCGAGCGAGAGAGAGAGAGATACGCAGACTGAACCAATACATTACTGCCGTTGGTCAAGGACTCACCTAAGCTGCCCCAGCAGCTGTCCACTGTTACAAGATTTTGTGATTTATATGCTTTTACTTTGACATGCCCCCACCTTTCACCCACCCCCTCCACTACGCCCCTTATCGATTCGGGCAGCCAGTGAGGCACTTTGTTGTCCTTGTCGCTGTCTCGCTGCTTTTGGCCTTATCTGCCGCACTGCCAACCGCTACGCAAACTTTGGCCAAAACGGCGAAATGGCGTCGTTAATTTTTACTGTCTGCCCGCCGCGCTAGCCCAACTGCCGCGTCAAACAAGGCAAAGTTACACAGCTCGACTGCAGGATTCAATTATCTAGTTGGGTCAGCGGCATAGCCCAACACTTTCATGTGGCCAAGCTGCCCTTGCCACTCCCCTCTCCCCCAGCAGCAAATAGTTGAAATACTCACCGAGTCGAAATTGATTTTACGCCAATGCAAATCCAGTCATTTGGGGAGAGGAGAGCGACAACAGAGTGGGAGGAGGGAGGGCGACAAGTGAAGCCTTTTCAATTACAAGACTGTGGCCAAAAGCGGCCAAAAACTTTTGGCCGTTAAACTTAGCCATGCTGCCAGTGTGTGTGTGTGCCTCATAAAAACTCAAAACTTTCGAGCAGCACAGCAACATAACAACATGGAAGCTCACTCAACTGCAAGGGCGAGGAGAGCAGCAACAGCAGCGAGGGATAGAGAGGGAGAGAAAGGGAGAGGGGTAAGGCAGCCATTGAAAAACCACGCAGCCAATATGGCTAGTTGCCGGCTGAGCTGCAGACATAACTGCTGCGCCATGAGCTGCGCCTTAAGGATTTACTGTCAAACTCAATTTGTGACTGCTAAGCGAGTGTGTAGGAGTGTGTGTGTGTGCGAGTGTGTGTTGCGACAATCTGCTATTAATAGAATTTTCGCCAGTGCTTCAGCTCAACTTAAACGCTTCACATGACGCTGCGAAACCCATTGACACAAACCGTACAAATTCAACAGCTTAAGCCGAGCTCGGCAACAACAACAGCCCAGAGAGAGAGAGAGGGAGAGAGAGAGAGAGAGAGAGAGAGAGAGAGAGAGAGAGAGAGAGAGCCGACTCCACTTGGCTAGAACCGAAGCTGCAATGCTCTGCTGCAGTTTGAGCCTGCTGCTCTTGCTCCCCTTCTCACGCATCGGTTGACAATGCGAGCGGGCTTTAGTTCGCTCTGCCGTTCAAGCAGGTGCTCGACTATATATCTGCTGCTCGGCATCGCGTATATAATGCGCAACCTTCTTTTTGGCAGGGTATCAAAAAGATTATTTATAATCATGCTCGGCACGGTGTGGAGGCAGTGGAGCGAAGGCAGGCACAGTCGCTGCAAATTCATAAGCCTGTTCGGAAAATAGAGCTCCCTTAGCCGACACAACTCTTCCTGCTGCCCCCTCCTGCTGGCCCTTCCTGCAGCCCCTCCTGCTGCTGCTGCTCCTCTCCCGCTCCCGGCGGCGTATCGCCAACGTAACTGTGCGCTTAAAGCGGCTCAGATGCTGCTCTGCCTCACATGTATGCGGATTAGATATTTCAAAAGTTTCTGACCCAAAAGGATTTGCTGGCAGTGTGGGTGGTAGCAAGGGGTGCAAAGGAAGGGGCAAACAAACGAGCATGGTTTTTGTTTGCTTGACTTTGTTGCCACTTGGCAACAATAGCAGCATGGCATGTGGCAGAAGGCAGCAGGAGACGCAGAGTCGAGTAGATTCAGCCTATTTGCCTGAATAGCCATTATCTCTATCATCATCAGTAACAGGCCCGTTGAGGGATTTGGGTTTGGGTAGCCCTTAGCGTATATGAGCTGTGCCACACACACACACACACGCACACACGTTAGTGTTACGCAGTTGCGAGCTGAAAGCAGCTGCCCCAAGGCTGATAGCAAAACTAATTTGATCGACCTATGCGTGCAGCTCGTGCCGACTGCAACAATTGCCATTCTATTTCATCTAATTAATACTTGCCACATTCCGCTCCAAGCCTTGGCTCAGCCGCGGATTATAGCGCGAAAATGTTGACAGATGACCTTAGGGCGGGGAACGGGCGTCGCCTGAGTGCATCAAAATGCAAACAATATGGCAAAGCTCATCAGAGGCGCATCAGCAGGTCTTAGTGCTGCATCAAATCCGGGCTAAAAGGGGCCTTGCCTTGCACTGAAATTTACAATTTAAAATGCATGCATAATAAATGTGCTTGTGGGCAGGCCACGCCCCGCAGCAACGTTGGCAAGAGAAACCAAAAAAAAGAAGGCCAAGCCAAATGAAAGAGGAAGCGGCACGAAAAGAGGACACAAAACCATCAACAAGGCCACTCAGCCAAGCTCAGCTCAACTCGACTCGACTCGACTCGGTTGGAAATCCTTAATCTGTGCGAATGCCGCTTAAAGGACACTGTGCACTGCCATGGCAACTCTGGGCTTACGGTTCTTTGTTTTGTTTCGTATTAAGCAAAGAACTACTGGCAACATGCAACATGCCGCACACACACACACTGCAAATCAGTGGAAGAGGAAGAAGTGGGAGGTGCGGGGCACTTGTGCACATATTTGCTGTACTTTGTTTGCTGACATGGTGCAACAACTCGGGGGCAGCAACTCGGGGCAGCATCTCTTTCACAGATTTTTGCATAATTTCGTTAGGAAAAAGTATCCTTTGTCTATTTAAAGCAGCAGCGCAGGCAAAACAAATTCAATGCGAAATCCAATACGCATACGACCCGTTGCGCTCTCTTGACTTCACACACAGACACATACACGCATATACAGACAGCCCGCTTTGACTCTCAAGTTTCGTGCCCAAATTTCCGTTTTCTAATTTCTAATTTAATTAGGCGCGTGCCAGACGACGCAGCTCGTAAAGCCCAACGCAATCAGAGGCAGTGTGTGTGAGCTGCAAACACACACACACACACATCGACACAAACAATGTGTCCCTGCTGATCCAAACACAAATATGCAAACACACACACACAGGCAAACAAGCACGTACACACAGAGAGAGAGGAAGTCCGCCTGCCTACCCTGCTCTATTTACATATGAGCAACATTTTCATTACGTGCTGCAGCAGCATATCACAGCCCACTGAAAAAAGGCAGGAGCAGAGAGGAGGATGGAGAAAGGGTGAAGGCAGGAGGCAGGCATCAATTTGCCAAGCGACCATTTTGCGCATTTTTCATATTTTCAACGGTTTTTATTGCGGGAGTTTTTCTTTAATTGCTGCACGCGTGGCAGCACGACTTTTCCCCTCTGTATGTATGTGTGTGTGAATGTGTGTGTGATTGTGTGTGTGATTGTGTGTATTTGTGTGTGTGTATTGGTTTGCTGGCAACATTGATTGGTCGCGCTGCGAATTGATTAAGTTGCTGGCTTATAATTATTTTAGTGTAATTAAAAGTTGCCTTTTCGAAAAAGAAAAAGCAATGACAAACGGCGCGGGAAAACGTGGAATTTTATTACCAGTCAGGGGGGGAGAGGAGGTGTTGGTGAGGTGTAGAAGGGGCAGAAGTGTTGCATGCAGCGTATGCGGGCTGTTGGCTGGAAGTGCAGTCAGCTGTTCAATGGGTTCACACTTGGTAAATGCCATACCAGGCGTCTGCTGCTGCTGTCGGACCAGTCCATGAAAGTCCATTAAACACATTTCAAATTGAAAAGTCATGCTTTGGGCTAGCTTAATCCCCTCCATGCCCTCCCGCCTCGGCTCCCACACTTTCCCTGCCCACACAGTTTACATAATGTTTTACATAAATTTGACTTTGAATACCCAAGTTTGCCAAACATTCGTCCCTCTGCTTGTACGTCCATTAGCCCAAAAGCTTTTATCAACTGCAGCCCGAGCCGGCTGCTTCTTCCCTCCCGGTCTCTGCCCCGAACTTCTGTTAGCCAACTTTTAACTTCGATTACTTGAAATATCCGACTGAAAGGTTTAATCCACGTACAGATGTGCCAAAAAGACAAGCAGAGCAAGCTGAAAAGCAATTAAATGCTTTGCAATTGGAGCGTATTTGAGCAGCGTATACCCTGCAGTGGCGGCAGGGATTAGGCCACAAGTTTTGACAAATTCATAAGCCTACATATGGGCGGGGCATGGGCGAGAGGTGCAGCTTTTAAGACGCCACTGAGTACCATCGACACACCGAGCCGCCACTTGAGTTAAGGCGACCCTTGAGCTCGCACACGCACCTCATAAATTTTGTTTCGGCCAGCAAATGCGTCTACTATTACGAACTTACTAACACATACAGCACGCCCCCAACTCCCTCGCACACACACTCAACGATACGAGGCTTAATAATGTCTTGACCATTATCCTGCATATAAAGTTGTTCATTTCCTTGTTTTCTCTGCTCTTCTCTCTGCGACTTTGATTTCGCCATTTCGTATGCTGTGCAAGCTTTGGCGCTTTTCCAGCATCGATTGTTGTTGTTGCTGCTGCTATTGTCGATGTTGTTGCCATTGTGTTGCATACATAATAAATTTTATGAAACGTAAATTTTTATTGAAACCAATTTTTGGCACAGCCATAAAACGAGAAACGAGCGTGGAGCGAGAGAGAGTGTGGGAAAAACTTTCTCCTCTTATCGTCGTCGATGAGTTGGCGTTTATAATAAAAATCCGAATGTTTTATTTATGTCTGCCCTACGATTTGTAAAGCATGCCCGATTGTCTTGCTGTCACATGCACTACGATTCGCATCGAATGAATCCACTAGGAAAAACAGCTCAAGGTCTTAAAAATTGATTTCACTACAGTATTTCGTATATTTCTTTCGCACACATAAATCTCAAATTCCGGCTGATAATTAAGAAGCGTATTCAAAGTTCTCGACAAGTTTGCCCAGTGTCGAATTCGGATGCCAAACATGGCATGGATACTCGCCCCTTTTATTATATTTACATTAAAACATTCTTTACATTGACATCGGCATCGACATTTGCAATTCATATGCCAAAAGATAAATCATTTCAATCATTTCCATGCGAAAACTATTGGCATGACGAGGGCAAAGAGACAGAGATAGTGAGTTAGTGGGAGAAAGGGAGGTAGCAGCAGAGAAAACAATCTAGAAAACGAGCATCAAAATCAACAAAATACCGCAAATATTTCAACAAAACATAAATGGAAACTACGCATGAAGTACAACACACACAAAAAGCAACAATGTCTACACTCTTTGTAAATTAAACAAGCAAAAAGTGCCGCAAATAAAACAAAACGAAATCTGAAACTGAAACTCAATCCGATTCCGAAAAAAAACAAAAAAAAAGCGTGCGACCAACTGACACACAAAGCGCCAGACGCTTTTTTATTCGCTCATTTAACTATTTATTTTCTTTTGCTTACCAGGGAAGGGGGGCTTAAAACGGGCAGCGGGCGAGGGCACAGGAAATGCGAAAATGTTTGCAAATCATTCAAGCGCAACAATGACAGCGCCAGCTGCTCGTATAGGTGTGTTCGCTGGCGTATACGTATTACGTACTACGTATTACGTATACGCATAGTTGTACGTATAATTGAACATTATTTGAACTTGACAGCGCCACAATTGATTGTTCGGCTTGTTTATTTTTACTTTTTATTACCTGCCCAGCCCCATTGTAAAATGGGCGTGGCCAGCCCCTACCAAGCCACTGCAAGTTAACCGCAACGGATTAAAGCGAGCTGAGCCGAGCACTCTTTGTTCAGGTTATGATATTATTGCAAAGGCGGAGCTTATGACACGCTACGCCCGCACCCCGCGCAGCCATTAAAAATGCATCAGCTTAAATCGATTAATGAATTTATGGGAGGGGGGACAGGAAAACTTCCTCGATTCAACGCAAATATATGTTGATTAAATTACGCTTGTTTGAGTAATTATTTTTCAATTACACAATGCACTCTGCACACTCACACCCACACACCGAGTGCAGGAGCGCAGCTGCCTGACCAGCTCGAGCCACAGGGCTGCACTGCTCCAGGACTCCGAAGAGCAGTCATCAGGGCATGGCTCATTAACGAGCACCCAGACAACTCGATTGAACATCAATTCAACGTAGAGAGGCAAGGCAGGAGTCGGATAGGTTGGCTTAGAGTGGGCCGGCAGGCAGCAACCCGTGTCGAGATTAATGCTAATGTGACAACTTAATCGAAAGCCATTTATAAGTCATGTCAAGTGGAGCAGCCTGTCTCCGACCTGCCTGCCTGCCTGCCTGCCGTCAGCCGCGTTATGACGACAGCGCGCTGTCAACGATGACGACGCCTAAAAGTAGGCAACGTGGCAGCATGACAACGACAAATCCATAAAAAAAACGCACGTTAAATATTTGCATTAATTTTGGCGTGTCGCGGGGCCAAAAGGGAGTTAGATAGCATAGAGAGGAAATGAGCACACTTACCCGGCAAGCGCGATGTGATGCTGATAACCAGCAATAGTTGCGCTATCAGCGCTTTGAAGCCGCTGCCGCTGTTTCTCCTGCTGCTTCTGCTGCTGCTGCTCATTTTGTCGTTTTTATCTTGTTGCTGCTGCTTCTTGCCTCTTATCGCGCAGTGCGTTACTTTGTCAACGACTTACTCTCGCGTTCTCGCTCTCTCTCTCCTTCTCTCGCTCTCTCTGTCTCACTCCAAGTGAATGTTAAGTGCGCCGCACTTGACTTTTATTGCGACGTCACACAATGTTTACCGTTGGGAGAACACACTTTTTCGCTGCAAATAGACGCGTTGCCTGCCCCCGAGTGCTTCCTGCAGCTGCGTGTGGCTGCAACAAGCACGAGTCGTATTTCGAATGCAGTAAAAAATAAATAGAAGACAACGCACACTCGCGCACACACAAACGTTCATCACATTTAATAATATTGGAAAAGCTCGCGCGCAACAATTAGAAACAAAAGCATTTCAACAGTTTCGAATGTTACTTGGGTTTTTCTCGATTTTCTCGATTTTCAATTGATTTTTGACACGCTGCACCCCACGAAAAATTGGGCCAATAATTTGCTTCGAAATCAATATGCAAGTGCGTTCTTTTGTTAGGACTCTCAGCTCGTTATTGTTATGCGGCTCAGTTGGTCGCCCTCGTTGGTTGCATGCCACAATTGCAGTCTGCCTGCTGCCTGTTGTTGTTGTTGCTGTTTTTAATCAAAAATTTACACAGTCACCGCATCGACGTATTGTTGTTGTTGTTGTTGTTGCTATTGCTGCATGCACAATGCAAATTTTCAATCAAAACTTTTTATTCGCTCTGCGCGTCGCCTTTTTTTCGTAATTTTCTTTTACTTTTATTTTCTGCTTTACTTTTTAGCGCTCGTTAGCCTCGACTATTTTTTATTTTTCTGTTTTGTTGACTGTTCTTTTTGCACTTTTCTTTCGCAGTTTCTTGTCGTCGAGCGTTGCTTTTTTTCTCAATTTTTAATGCAATTTCCACGCTTAACTGCACTTTTTGCCGTCCCGTCTGTGTTGTTATTGTTTCTTTTGCCGATGTTTCTGTTGCCGTTTTATATCGCATTTATTTGCACGGACCCAACACGCTCACACACACACACACACAGAGAGAGATATGCACACAATTTGCATTGCCTCTCTCTCCCTCTCGCTGTCTCTCTCGGCGTTCTTTTATGTATCTCTGTTTGCGTCTCTTTGGCTTGTTTTGTTTCCTGTTGCGCGCACAAATTCAAATTACTTTTGTCGTTATTGTTTCTATTGTTATTGTTGTCGTTTGTTGTCGGGATTGTTGATGCTGCTGCTGCTGCTGCTGTGTCTGTTGTTGCTGCTTGTCATGTTCATTTCCTCAAATCAGTTGACAACTCTGCTGCCACAAGATGTTGCACTTACAATACGACGCTGGCTGCAGCTGCTTTTGCCTCCGTCTCTGTCACGCTGATTGTGGGCCACGCCTTGAGCATTTTTTACATGCCTCGTCTGCAACGAAAACGGAGGAAAAAGAGAAAACAAAATGTTGAATAAACTGTGCAAACTGTGCTGCCTTTAACAGCGCGAAATTAACTTTAATCGTATCATATGCGAATCGAAATTAAGAATGCGTCACGTTCAAAGAAAAAAAAACTTGCTTGGTTTTTTGGTTTTTGGTTTTTAATAAGTGTAGACACACACACAGACCCGCTTACACACACACACACTTGTCTGAGCTCTTCAAGTTGTTTTTGCTGTCTTATTTAGTATTTTCTTTGAAGCATCTTCTCGCATTTTCATAATTTATGTGGCAGCTTTGCCTTTCTTCTTGCGTCTACACGACGAATTCATTTCAGAACTTTTCTTTTTGATATTTCAACTTTCAACACAACTGAGTGAGGTAGGGTGGAAGGGGGCAGGCCGCCACACCCACACATACAGTGGGCAGAAATGGATAGATGGGGTGGAGTGTGTCGGGCCGGAAAATGCGTCAGGTATTTACGCACAGACCATGCCAGCTCCAGCTGCCTGCCTCTGCCTGCCTGACTGACTGATGCCTGTCTAGGCCTGCCGCATTGTTGCAGTGGCAGGCAGAGGCCGGCTTTGTGCCGCACACACACAGCTAAAGTGCATAGCAGCGCCAAGCATTATGCTTTATTTTCCGCTTGACACCTTTGGGCTGCGTTGCGCATTTCCTTTCCACACACACGCGCACACAGACTGCCCTAGCTCTTTGTGTTGCATGAACATAAAGCCATTTTTTCCCTTGACTTTTTAGCCCAAGTGCAGTGCTGCAAGAGAGAGTGGGATGGGGGGGAGGGGCTGGGCAGGAGGGCAGCGGCACAGCTTCTTATCAAGCTGGAAGTCGCCGTCAACGCGGTGCACAAACGTCATGTCGTCGACGTCTGAATTGAAATTTATTATTCTGCTTTGTCGTGCGTGTGTGTGTGTGTGTGTGGGGCACTTTGGTGCCACACGCAGCAGGGGTAGCAGCCAGGTGTGTGTGTGTGGGTGTGTGTGGGGTGACAGGGTATTTAATATTTTAATGCATGCGCACCTCCCTCCCCCGACCGAGCTGCCCGCAGACAGGCAGCTGGCAGCGATTGTGCTTGACTTTTAATTGCTTTGCAGTCGCGCGACCTTTGATGCTGCTGCTGCTGCGATCGCACTTAAGGATATTGTTTACATGTCTCAATTATGCCTTGAATTACACCTGCTTCCCCTCACGCAGCAGCTACACGAAATTTGCGCATTTGCTGCTCCAATTTCAAAGAAAACTGTTGGCCAAGCTTGAAAAGACAGAGGAAGAGTGGGAGCGTGGCAGAGGGGTGTAATGACTGAACAGAGATAGAGCTGGGAGGGGTAGAGCCTGCAGATATAGCAAAAGATGGAGCAAACCTTTCTCCACTCGAATTGAGCATAAAATCTCGGCTTCTGTCGAAGCTTTCGCCGCCACGCCTACTGCATGTGCTAATACCTTATCTATAGTGCCAACCCCCTCCATAACCCACCTCCCCCCCTCCCCACAGGCTCCGGCACCCGCTTAGTTATTTCAGATAGCCATCATGTAGCCGTAGGCAATTTGTAGCCTCAGCGTCCTAAGTGGCGCCACGTTGCGGTCGTTTTTTGTTGCGTTAACTTAACTTTTGCTTTTCGCCGAGGAAAACAGAAAAATTCTTGTAGCTGGTTTTGGTTTTTGCCTGTTTTTTTCTGCTGACATTTGCCGCCTCGCCCGCTTAGCACTTGCCCAAGGCAGGCGGGGCCGGAGGAGGGTTGCACGGGAAATTATGCAAAGATTGTGTGAGCACAACTTGAGACAGTCAGAGAGACGCTCTTGACAGACCCTGCTCGAGAGGGAGCGAGAGGCAGCGAGACGCGACTGAGGTCAGTTTTGCGCTGCAAAGTTTTGTCGAGTGACATGTAAATTTCGCTACAGGCAGTGCGCCATTTTGTTTTCAGCCACACGAAAGAGTTGGCTGCGCCTGCACAGTGGCGCACTGACTGCCAGTTTTGGGCACTATTTGGAGACTTGCGTGCCACTGTGCCAGCATCGTCGACACGATGATAATTTGGCATACTCCACAGCCATCAAGCGTTGCCCAGGAGCCACATTTTCTTTCATGAAAATCAGTTAAATGAGTTTGTTTACATGTCTTGCTGCGGGGCGAGAGCGAGATAGAGAGAGAGAGAGAGAAACCAAATAAAAAACCTGCTTTAAATGTACGCAAAGGGGGGTGAGGGAAGAGCGAGCGGAGCGAGGGGAAGCAGTGGCACATTGTCTGGACTGTGGTTGTGCCTGTGGGCTTGCCCGTTTTTCTGCGGAAATAACTGTAAGAAAAAAACTCCGCATACAATTTACTTTTGCAGCCTAAAAGTATGCAGCGTATAATTTGCGTTTTGTTTGGAGTCGGCGTCGAGCCGCTGCCGCTGCCGTCGCTGTCGCTGCTGTTGTTGTTATGTAATTTGCATGTAAACATGTGCTTATTTCATGCCTCCTGGCAACCGCACACACACACACTCGCAAACACACGCGAATTCACGCCAAACACCAAATGATTTTGTTTAACATATTTTGTTATTAAGTGTGGAAATGTGCATATTTCGTTGAAGCCGTCTCTTCCGACGAATTGCGGGGTGTGCGTGTCATGAGTGTGTGTGTGTGTGTGTGTGTGTGTGTGTGTGTGTGTGTGTGTGTGTGTGTGTGTGTGTGTGTGTGTGTGTGTGTGTGTGTGCACACCCCTTCTGGCTGTTCGTGCCTGCAGTAAATTTCCGTTCGCCATCATTCAGGCTGTCACGGAGGCAGGCATACTTCAGCTACGGCTTCAGCTTCAGCCTGAACTTTTGTGTGTTGCATGAACTTCTTAAATTATTGGCTAAGGCCGCATAAACTGTTTGCCCCGCCACCCTACGCCCCGGTATGTGCCCTGTCTAACTGACTGAACTGAACTTTGGCAGTTTTCGGGGCAGGGCTAAGCGAATTATGTTTTGTGGCAAGTTCAAACACATTGCTGCTGCCTTCTGGCCTCCAGGCGAACCTGGAACCTCGAACCTCGAACTGAACCATTTGACAATTGACAGTCGACACAAACTTTTTGCCAATTAGTGCTGTCATGCCACGCCTACAATGATTGCCACTTGCCCTGCGTCTCGCCTACACTGACAGAAACAAGTTGATTTCAAGTTTTAAATAGATTTCCCTTCAGGCCTCACTCTCTTTTCTCTCACTGCACACGGTTTTTTCTTCGCCTGCAACTCACGTCAGCAATTTGTTTGCTCTGAGCAAAACTATGAGCAGCCTCACACACACACACAGGCACGCACAACCCCGACATGGCCATAACCAGCTCAGTTGGCCATCTGACCGTGTTGCATATAAAGCGACATCACGACTGAACGTGGCCGCACTTGCTAATGTCGAGCTGCGCTTGCAGGCAGCCCAATCAGCGATACGCTGTCCCTTTCTCCCCCTAGATTGTCTACTGCTTTTATTGTCGTAAGTCGAAGACATTGCCCCTGTGCCTTCTCCCCCTTGCCAGACACACACATACTGATCCGCAGCGTTTAATGCCTGCATTACTTTACTCAGGGCTCATGGCTCGTGGCGCGTGGCTTATAGCTTGTAATGGTAAATGTATTTAAGCCTTTGTTGCTATAGCCACAGCTACTGCTGTTCAGGGGGATAGGGGTGGTGGTGGTGCTAGGGGGTTAGCTCAGCGTGTACAAAGTGTTAAATGCTTGGGGCTTAGGGCATGGCAGTGGGCGCAGTCTAAGCCAAAGCAAATATGGTAGCGTGCGGGGGGGTGGCCGCATTTAAGCCCAACAAAGGCGTTGTATTCATTTCTTATTTAAAACTACTCTTCAGTTACAAGTGCTATATATATGTTTATATATAGATGCAGATACAGTGTAGTCGGTATGCATGTACCCGCTCTGCCTCGCCCGGCACAGTGTGTTTATTTATCGAACTGTGAATAAATATTTTGCCGGGCAACAACTACAGCCACAGCAGTCGAGTGCCTCAGACGCAAAGGTAAGCGGTTACGATAGTCATATCCCTCTCTACCCTGCCCCTGGCACTGCCTTACCCCTCGTCCAGCCCGGCTGAAGACGAATCGATAGACACTTGAGGCACGACTGTGTCGAGTCTGCAGTTTGCAGTTACAAGTGCGCACTGTAATTATATGAGTGTTGCTACGTGTGTGTGTGTATATGTGTGTGTGCGAGTGTAACCTAATTCTGGGCAGGGCTTAAATGGACTTTCAGTCTATTGACTCACTGAGTTTTATATTCCTGCGGCAGCTTAGCTTGGCCCCAAAGCCGGCACGAGCCATAAAAATTGGACTTCATCTACCTACGGCGTGACGCAGCTGCCGCTCATTAAAGCCAAGTGCCGGCTGCCTCTCTGAGCTAGTAGGAGCAAACACAGCAAGAAGATAGGCAGAGAGAGAGAGAGAGAGAGAGAGAGAGAGAGAGGAAGATTGGGGCAGCTAAAAAGGCTCTTCAGCTTTATCGCTGTAATCAATTGTCTGCATTTGAATAGTTGACAACCGATTTATGGACCATTGACTGAGCAGCAGCAACAACAGCAACAACAGCAACAGCAGCAACAACAGCAATAGCAACAGCCATTGCGACAACAACAACAGCGCTGCCAAAGGCAACTGCGCCCCGCCCCAAGCTCATTCCTTTTGTGCTTGCGGTTCCTGCACCCTGCGCCGCCTCCCTTTTTTCAGACAGTTCGTCTTCGATCTGCTTTGCCGTTTTCCAGCACACTGCTTTGCTTTTTTGCTCTGTGTGTGTGTGTGTGTGTGTGCGCCCAGTATCCTTTTCGGAAATCAAGTGGAATGACCCACAGGCTGCCTCAGCCTGCTTCATCTCTCTCTCTCCCCCTTTCTCTGTGTGTTTTTCACTACGTAACTTCTGTTTTTCTATGTTTTACGTAATTTCACAGAGCAGCCGGAAATGGCTAGGAAATTGAGCCAACAATAACAGCAGCAGCAGCAGCCTTGGCCACGACTACAGCAACAGCAACAGCAACAGCAACAACAACCGACATCATGCACGAATAAGAATAATAACGAAAATGTCAGACCAAGCGGCAATTCGGCCAATGTCCTTCGCTCTTGGTTCCTCATCCTCATCCGTCGCCACGTCAGTCGTCAGCAGGCAAGTCTGTCAGCCAGTGGCCCAGATAATGTACTGCCAAGTGTTTCTGACCTTTTTCTCTGCCTCTACACCCCCAACACCCCCTACTCTACGTCTCTCTCCCTCTCGGCCTGTGCCTTTTGCGTTGTCCATTTCATATTTGGTTTGGTCTGTCATAAAGTCCGAGTACGCATCCCCTGCTGGCTCTGCTCCAAGGCTAACCGACTGTCCCTGCCTCTACCTTGCCCCCCCCCCACTCTGCCCTCCCCACGCTTTCCCACCCTGCTGCAGAGCCTTTGTCAGCCGCAGCAGCTGCTGCTGTTGTCGCGCTTGTCGCATTGCTTAAGGCTCAATGCAAATGAAATGCGGTCTGGACACGCCAAGCGTTTCAAGTTCATGCCGAGAGAAAAAGAAAATCTCAATTAGCTTGGTCAAGCAGAAATCGATGGAGCCAACGATGCCAACCCGACTCACCACATCCGTCTCCAGCTCGAGCTGCACTTGATTATCCTAACTAGCAGCGGTGTCATCGTCTCAGCTCGCCTTAAGCCTCGTTGCAGCTGCTGACTGCCTGCGCTTGCTCGGCTTCAATTCGGCTTGTGGCAGATGCAGTGTGGCGCCACCAGCACCGAGTGGCGCACGTCTCCTGGGCTACGGTTGTGGCTGCAACTGCGACTGCGACTCGCTTGGCAGCCTCCTGGCATGGCTTTGCATTTGGGTTAATGTAGTATTTGTGTTCACCAGCAGCACTGCCAGTCGGATTGATGTCAACATGACACACACACACACACACGTACACACTGACTCACACATGTGTGGCCCATGATGGAGCATCATTGGATTGCCACAAGGGGCGCATTTTGTCAGCGGTTGCAAGGCAAGATACGAAGTACGAGGCACGTTGCCAGCGAGAAAAATGTGTCAACGTCTTTCTCGCTTAGATTGGCATTGTCATAAAATGCCACCCGCACACACTCACACACACACGTACACAAAAAATGCACATGGCTGTGATTCCTGCCCCCTCCCCCATCCCACTTCCCCTCTCACTGCTTTAAAGAATGAATTGCACTTTATTGTCGGCATTTTGTCATGTGCTGCCTGCACGTCTTGTGCTTTAAATTGTTAAGTAGCCGTCGGCCGCACTTGCGAAACCGCAGACGTATTTCCACATCTCGAACGTGTTACCACTCGCCCGTGCCATGCCACGCCCTCTCCACACCCCCCTCCCTCACTCGAGGCACGTTCGCCGCATGTTTCCGGTCGGCGCAAGTAGCCGCAACTTGCAACCTCAACGAGAAGATCAACCACAAGAGCGCAATTTGTATACCCTCGAAATGAAAAGAAAACAAGGCCTGATTGATGCTGGAGAGGTAGTAAATGCTGAAGTACAAAGATAGAGAGAGAGAGAGAGAGCTAGCCTGAGATAGTGTGAGAGAGTGAGGCAAGAGGAGAGAGCTGCCAAAATAAAATAAAACCACAATATTTTATCGATAGTATCGAAAGTTTTGTTATAAAAATATGTATTAAACGCTACTCCACTTATACAATGCATGGCTGTAGGGTATGTTGCCAGTCGTGCATACCCCTGGCCATTGCATTTCGCTCGAACTTTTGTCAACCGAATCTTATACAAAAAAATTCAATCAAAATTGTTGCCATTTAGTTTGACATTTCATTTTGATGGCTCGCAAAATGATGATGAAGTGCACTAGTTGGGCGTGGCATATCACGCCTCCCTCCCCCCACAACCAAAAACCCACACGCCCCTGCCCCTGCAAGACCAGAAGATGTGACCAGCAAATTCAGTTGGCCATTGGCTTTTCATAGAGTGCCAAAGTGACGCAAGAAAAATTTTCTAGCTGCAGCAGGCAATATAAAAAGCGAAAACAGCGAAAAAAGCGACTAAAAAAGCAACGAAAAAAATGTCAAAGTGACCGCAAGTCAACTGCGACTGCAGCTCGATGCGTAGCTCGTGGAAAATTGATTTTGTTTTTCCTGCAGCGCTGCGATAAGCATGATTGCGTCGCGCCGCCCCAGCTCGCAATGCTGCATCTAATCAGCAACTTTTCATAATTTGCCAGTCGACTACTAAGTCTGCTTATGGCTGGCTTTAGCTACCAGCTAAAAAAAACAGCTAATTGGCAAAAGCTTTAGCAGTCTCAATGGAAATCGCCGGGGTAATTCAACTGTAATTGAAAAATACTTTGATTTAATTAGGCAAATATCGATTTACATACTTCTATCGACTTACAGCACATTACCGACTAAGTGAAATTCGATAAATTAAGTAAATAAAATCACAACGCGTAGAAAACCTAATCGGAAAATGTTTATTAACACGCTTTCTTTGAGCTTACAACAAATCAGTGTCACAAATGTGTTTTAAATTCTTTATAATAAAGTGATTCGAGCATGAAACACAATTCCAGAAAAACATTCACACCGCAGACACATGCACACACCAGACAGACACACACACTCACACACTCAAACACTCACACACTCACACTCGGTTGCGTATTCAAGGAATTATCGGTGTGCGTTTGTTCGCTGATTCGCATTCGGTTTGCTTTGCACTACGCCCGAGAGCACACCAGAATTCATAAAAGTCTGTCTGCCTACGAGCACACGCACTCCGACGCACCCACACACACTCCCGCACACACACACTACAGTTAAACACAGCAGCCATAAGCAGCTATCAAGAAATCACAACAAATTTACAAGTGCCGCACAAATGTTTGACAAAAAGTTTGTGAAAAGCTTTCACTGATTTCGCAACATCTCAACGATTTCTATGCCACGACAGGGGAGCGGGAGCGGGAGCGGGCTGCGGGGTGTCTTAGCCATAGACATTTATGGGCCAAGATGCTATCGGGTTGACATAAGTTAAGCTGCTTTGCTTTGCTCCTCTTCGACAACAACAGCAGCAGAAGCCGGAGATTTTTAGGAGGGCGCAAGAAAATAAACTCATGTGCGTGACTGCGTGTGTGTGTCTGTGTGTGTGTGCGCGTGGCACAAACAGTTGAAAAGGGTGTTGCTGTTGTTCGAAATGTGGCAACAACGCGTAAATTTATACTCGCTACATTTTTGAGCGACCAAAAACCGCAAAGCAACAACAACAACAACAGCAAAAACAACTTCACGTATTCTGAAACTTTTGAATTGTGACACCCTAACCCAGCTGCTTCCCCCCTCTAGCCACATCGTCTTATGCTGTTTCAACTTGTTTAGACTTGTCTGCTATTTAGTGTTGACACGCAAGGCAATTTGGCAAATGCAAACAGCAGCAGCAGAGCCAAATATTACGCATACGACGCGTGCGCCTCCCCCGTTTTGCAGATATTAAATAAACTTGCGCCATTTCAGTTTCGCGCCTCGACTAACCGCAGCAAACCACCCGTTCTCTCTCTCTCTCTCTCTCTCATCTCGCTGGTAACGGTTATTGCTTATTAGATGCGGGCGTAGGGCATGACCTTCTGCCTCCCATACGCCTGCCTTGCCCTGGCGCCAGCTCATAAGTAGTTTGCCGTGTGGCACACACAGACTTGACTTTGAAAATCACAAGAGAAAATCTTCTTATATTGTTGTATGTGGTTGCAAGAGGGTGTGTGTGTGCGTGTGTGTGCGGGTGTGTGTGAGGGTGTGCACAAAGGGAATTTAAATAAATAGCATAAACATTTTGCATGGCAAAGCTGTTTAAGCAAGGGCAGCTCCAGCATGGCTCAGTTCATGTGTATAATCAACTCTCCAGAGCTCACTCACTCAGCTTCTCGCTCTCGCTCCCTCAGTTGCTCTGTCTCGCTCCGTTGTAAGCTGGCTTTTCACAGCTCAGCTCTGAGGCAGCTGCACGCTGATGAAGTGCGTGAAATTGATAAATGAAGTACGAGTGCAGCCGGCACGGGGCGTATGCGTTATAAGCCGAAATCGAGACCGAAACTTGCCATTTCGCAGTTCGCAGCTCAAAGTGGCAAACCAGAAACTACTTGAGTGTCTCGCGGAAATCCCGCTGATACAAGCCGATAAACCTCACGCTACGAGCCGAAAAACCTCACGTAGATTGCCAGCTCGTTGCGCGGTCGCATAAATTAGCCTGCGCCTGGGGGGAGAGGGCGGTGCACCCGCTGTGCGGCAGAGAGCAAAAGCTAACGCTAAAAAAAGGCTAAACGCATAAGCGCTTCAAGCATTTAAATGCTAAATAGCCAAAAAGCTGGTAAAAGGATAACGCATATCCTTATTGCCACCTAACGTCGCTCCTGCTGGGCGTGCCCTGCCAGTCGCTGCCAGCCCGCCGGCAGAAATTAAAGTGTTACCAAAATAATAACAACAAATTGCCCTTGTACAACAACAGCAGTTCGCGATATTGTTGTGACGCGCGCAACGGGTTACAGCAAGGACATTTTCCAGCTTAGCGGGCGGTCTGGCAACGCTTTGTGCCTCTCTGTGTTTGTGTGTGTGTGGCACGAGGTCACGCGTTGCGCCGCCTGCCACAGCCAAGCGACATTTATTCAAATTGCCAAGTCAGTCTCGGCATTATATCAGCTTGACATGCGAAAGTCGACATACCGAGTTTGTATATATATATATTGCCTCGATTATATCTAGGCCGATACTCTGGTATTTGGAAACTTGAGAACTATTCAGCATAGCAATAAAGCACAGAAAGAGAAGCAAGTGCAATAAAACATTCCCTACTCTCTTCCAGTTGCTGATTTAATTTGCTTTTTGCTATACCAAATTAATTCGAGCTCAATCGAACGTTAACCCCACTTGTATATACATCTGTTTTATTACTATACAAAGTATATATATCTGAAGCTAATCTACATATATATCTATGTCTTCTAGGAAAAGTATCAAGCTAACAGCGAAGTTGAATCAAATATCATGCAAATACATTTAAGTATACAATATTCTCGTGTCACGATGTTGGTTATAAAACTTTTTCTAAACGCGTGTATCGTTTTTCTTTTTATTTTTTCTCTGCATTAAGTGTTGTTCCACGAATCGGCTAACATATATTTTTCCTATCCTATTCATTTTTAACCAGAAATATTTCGTTTTGAGCGACCTAAATAAGTCATATAACCATCTGCTTGACAAATAAAAAAAGTTGAATTAAGTAATATTCATTTCTTAGAGTCTTAAATGCCTTCTTCAAATCGCAATATCGAAATTGTAATAGCCTTTAAATAAAAATCATCTTTAAAGTGATCTGAAGCCACATCAATTGCGAATTTCCTTACTTTTCGCATTCGCCAACTTGAATTAGACACTACGCTTGTTATATGAACTAGTTCTTTCTACTGCCCAAGAAGTAACTCTAACTCTGTACATCTACATGGATTTTCTCTGTTTCGCAACAGGATTTTGAGTTTTTCTTTAGCAACTTTTCTCGGAGTTTTGCTTTAACTCGAGCGAGTGCGAAAGGAAGTCGACTTGGGCTGTGCCTCGCCTTCTTCTTTCTCTGTTTCAACATGACTCTTTGCCGCTGCAAGTGTTGAAATCGTGTTGCAGATGCCAGCCCAATGCCAGCCCGACGCCCATTAAGATCATTTTGTTTCGCATTTTTCTCAGGCGCCGAAAATAAATTAAAGAGCGAAAACGTTTCCTTCTTTATTTTTTTTTTGCTTCACTCTTGTGCGCACTCCTCCATCTCTTACGGCCTTTGTTGCTGGCATTTTCTATTCGAACCCAAGCCCGGGTACGTTTCTCATTTCAGCGCAGGAGTCGTTGCCGTTCGCCACGTCCTCCTCGGTGTCCTTGTTGTCGCTGGTTTTGTTTCACACAGGCGCGTGCGACGCTTACAATGTCTGAGGACGAAAAATCTGCAATCTACAAACGCTGCAGCTGGACTCGAGCCGAAGAAAAATGCCGCTGGAACGTGCCACTACGTTTGCCGGATATCCGTTCCAAGGGGGTTGGGGCACGAGCCGCACTTGGCGACCGGAAGGTGAAGCCTTGCCGCGCACTGTGCCGGGATGAACGGGAGTTGCGTTACTTAAATGCAACCTAAATGCCCGGCAAGCGGATATGTCGCGTAAAATTGCAAATGGTTGGTGCGCTAAGTGGTGCAGCGGTGCAGTGTCGTTGCAGTGGGGGCGTGGCATGAGGCGTCGAGGCAATGGATCGCCGAAGCGTTGCAACAGTCGCGCACGTGACGCATATTTATCAGGCTCGACGCGGCAGAGACTTTAAGACCAAGCCACATTTGGCATGACACTGCAAGGCCATGATTATGCAGAAATATGTATTCACAAAGTAACTGTATACAATGGGGTAGATAAGTGCTTTATTTGGTAGAAATATCTGTGAGTATTTTGTCAGTTTAATTTAAAAAGAAAGCTGAGAATTAGTTCACCAAAACTTGTGATTGAATTTCTAGTTGAGGCAATTCTAAATGCCGTACAGGGTATCTGTTTGTTTTGTTACTACTGCTAGCAAGCTTTGCTAATTACGGGGTATAAAAAAAGTATATATAAGTTGAAAGAAAGCAGTATATTTGACATTTATTGAAGGAATATGAATATATCTATACCTATCACTATTTCCTGATTAGTATAAAGGGAAACCATGCTGCGAATTGCCAGGTATTTGCTTGCTTAGTAATTACAGGGTATGCTTCTACATGCTTGCTAACTACAGTGAGCATTCCCTACTAAAAAAAAAAAAGAAAATAAGCAACAGATATGGCAAATTTGTCGATGGAAATATTTACAACGAAACCTCTAAATACTTTCACTCAAACTTGTCCTTATTTCAGTCTCATACAGGGTATCTGTACGCTGGGCTTCAACTACCTGCCAGCCCCTGCTAGTTATGCCATAAATTCAGTTGAATGTCTTGACCGAAACAAAGCCGAGGAGTTAATTGCGTGTTATCGCAGTGCAGATGTTGCAGCTGCTGCACAAGCGAATGCAGCGAGTTGATGGGAATTTATGGCACACACCCGCAGACTACAGTGCACCCCTCCCCTGAACCGCCTACCGCCCACCCGCCTCCAGCCTGTGTGTGCGGAGAGCATGCACAATTAGTTGAGCCGCAGTAAAGCTAACACCAATATATAATGCCTGACAAATGCAACCGATGCACGCCAGACATGACAACTAAATAAATACGCAGGCAGTACATGTCACAGCGGTGAAAGAGGGGTGTATGTGTGTGTGGGTGGGGGGAAGGGTTACAGGTTGAGCCCATCGTTGTTAATTTGGTTGTTGCTGTTGCTGTTTCCTGCGTTGTGTTGTGAGTTTTGGCGCTGTGACATTTGCTCAACCTGCCGAGCGGCAAACACGGCGTATGCGTTTGTTTAATATTGCATAACCTCACTCGCTGTGCATGCCAGCGGGCACATTAACTGCACAGCGCAACACACACACACCAGTACACAGCACTAACACACGCAGTGCAATTCACGCAGAGGGAGCCGCACTTTAGTCGAGGGCACGGCAATTGTGCGCTGCGCCGTGTTGGCGTGAAATTGTCATGCGCCATCTATCGTTAGAAAATTGAATTATGAATAATTGCGTCTGCCTGCTGCCCTACATGTGTATGTGCATGTGTGTGAGTGCGAGTGCGAGTGTGTGGCTGCGTGTGCGTTTGCCGTGCGTTTTTGTTGCCTACTTTTGTGCGCTTGCTTCCGGCATCGCTTGCTGCTGCACTGCATACGCTTTGCCTGCTGCGACTGCGGCTACTTGCACTGACAGCGCACACTGAGAGAAATTACAGGTAAGAATTAACAAATGCTATGTAATTTATTTATTTACTTACTTAGCTTTACTAAGAGCAGTCGACTCAAAGAAATGAAAGCTAACAAAATATATTTAAAATTTATATATAATTTAGATTAAGGTAAGTATAGAATAATTTAAATTCTTATTTAACTTTAAGATCATTTAATTTTTAAGATTTTAAAATTATTTAGACTATTTAAACTATTTAAATTGTTTTTTAAATATTTATAAATCTATGAATTTATATTTATAAAGGAAAAAGAGACTGCAAGTGCAAGCTTCCTTTCATTTAGCCTAACTGTTTCTCTCAGTGCATGCCACACCTATTGCTAACTTCACTTTATGCACACACAAGTATACGTGAGTGTGTGTGCGTGTGTTTGACTTGGTTTTCATATTACAGCAACCCGCAGAGCACGTTCTTCGTGCTGCGGTTAACGATTGCATCTCATTGCAGCTACATTACCCACGTGTAAGTGAGTGTCTGTGGGTGTTTGTGTGTGTGTCTGTATGTGTGTGAGTGTACGTGGGTGTGTGCTGCGTGTATTTACTTATGCAGTCAAACCAATTTGCCTTTTTGGCACCATAAGAAGCAGCTGCTCCGACGACAGAGTCATAAATGAGAACGAAATCCATACAATTAAATACTTGCGGCTGCTCCCAAAGAAGCAGTCGTAGAGGGGGAGTAGCAATAGTGGGAGGCGGACTGTGAGTAGGGGTATGGGGCAAACACATAGCTGCTGCTTTTGGACACACAATGTGCTGCCATTGGCCCTAATCTACTTAGCGAACGCCATTCAGCGGCTGTCACAATGCCAACAGGATACAGGACACAGGAAACAGGACAAGGGACACAAGCAGCGACACAATGAATCTTTGCTCCGAGAGGCGAGAGAATTGAGAATTGAGACTCAAGCCGGAGCCAGTGCCGCAAGCCTCGCGGCGTTCGCCTAGAACGCCCATTGTGCTGCCATCGCTTTGGTCATTTGCTCGTCGCGTAGCTTCAACGCGCTAACAAGAAGCAGCAGACTCCGCCCCCCCTCCTGCTGCTGAGAGGGCGTCGGGAAGGGGAGAGGAGGCTGACGAAATGAAGCGACAATCCTGATGAGAGACGAAGTAGAAGGAAAATCTAATTTAGCGCAAGTAAAGACAGCTTCTGCCTTGACTCCAGCTCCAGCAACGGCTCGCCCATTGACGAAGCCATCATGTGGCAGGCAGCACGCCATACAGTGGGAGGGGTAGGGGGGCAGCAGGTAGTCAACTTTGCTGCCTCATGAAGCACGTGGCGTTTGACAGTAATTTGGTAAAAAAAAGTAAGGAAAAAATTGTATATTTGCCGCTTAATTTTTATAAACTTGCGAGGCAATTTCGCAGGTTTTCGTGCTGCCCGAGCAGAGTTAACTACTGCGCAAGCGGGAGGGCAGGAGTACGGGGAGGAGCACGTGTCACGAACCCGGTCTGATAATGTACCAAAGTAACGTTTTTTCACGTAAGCAAATTTAGGCTCAGTCAACTTGAGAGTTACTAAAGAAAAGACATGATTTTGGGATGTTTTTCGGGTTGACTTCCGTGTTTTTCTCAGTTTTAACAATTTCTGTATATAATTTTTGCTATATATCCAATGCTTCTACAGATATGGCTCAAAAAGAGACTGGGTAGTAATATACTATTCGAGAGGTATATTATGAAACTGACTCTAACAAAAAGTAAAAGTAATAAGAAATAAATATGGAGTATTCTTATATAAGCTATCGATAAAACGATAAGTTTAATTGATTTAATATTAAATTAACTATTTGAAGCAACCCTGCAGTTAGCAGGAGCAAGATTGTAACACTGTTACGTAAAGCTTAAGAATCGAAGAGTTTTAATTAAGATGATGCGAGCAAAGCACAAAAATCGTTCATTCAAATATAAATTTAAAATTCTATAATGTCAAGCTAACCACCTTTTATTACTTTTTCAAATGCTGATATACTAAAGATATATAAGGAAAATTTAACGTATGTATGGGCAATATTATAGATTATTATATTTTTCAAAAATAGACTGTAATCTTTAGATTTAATTCACTTTCTTTGGCCTCCCTTTGCGCTTGCTTGTGCCTGTTCAAGTCGTGTCATTTCGTGCCTCAGCACGTGTCACGCATACACGCGCATCTCTAGCTGAGAACTCGCATGGAACGCTGCCGTCTATATTCTTCTCTCTCTGCCAGCCGCTCTCTACACGTTTATTTTTGCTCTTTCTGTCCCTCTCTTGTCGCCCTCAACAACATTTGCCATATGTGCTACGTTATTATTAAATCGCAGACTCATTGTTGTTGCTATTTTGGTGCTTTGCTTGTTGTTTCTGCCACTGTTGTTGTTGTTGTTTCATACAGTTGTTGTTGCTCTCGACTTGCCTGGGTGTTAAACATTGTTATAAACGCGCATCAACATCGAGCAGCTGCTTGTGTGCTTGTCATCATAATGGAGCATGAGAATCGCGTTGGTTTGGTGGCCTACCCCACAGCCCCCCACCCCCTCTGCCATGCAGGGGAAGGGGCAGCCAAATGGGATTTGGAATGGGAAACAGGGGAATGTGTGCGTGTGCGTGGGTGTATCTCCATGCGTATCCCGATGCCTGCCTGCCTTGACATTTAAGTCGTGTCCTCGTCCGCCCGCTCGCTAAAAAAAGCAATTGTTGCGCCTAATAGACCTTCATGGGCAGCTGCCACGCCCACATGTAACATATTTTATTAAGAATGTTTTGTCGCCGACATTCAATAAATTCATTGGGGCATGTGATTACGCACACACGCACACGCATGTGATGCTGCTCACATGCCGCGTCATGTTGCCTCGTTCTAATCAATTGTTATGCGGCGACTCGGTTAATGCAACAAGCTCGAGAGCGCCGTGCCCCGACCTGCCACGCCCTGCTCTGCAGCCTCTGCCACGTTTCGGTTTTCATTTTCATCTTCGTCTGGCGCTGAGCTGCTTCACATGCCCCACGTTCACCCTGCTCCTGCTCCTGCTCCTGCTCCTGCTCCAGCTTGCCCTGAGCCTCGTCATTGTCGACGACGATTGATGCGGGCATAAAAGACAGCTCATTATGCTTGAGTGCCATATAATTATGGATTTTCTATGAAAATTGTGTAAAGTCCACGCACGCAGTGTGCGGAAGGGAAAAGGCAGGGGGAGAAGGGAGAGCAGGGAGGGCTTAAAAGGTACTTAGCATTACAATCTGCCCGTTTGCTTGATAAAGCGACGGTGGCGTTTTTAATTTGTAAACAAACTGCGTAGCGATACATTATTCCCAACGTAAGAAATACATATTTTCGAGAGGATTTTCCAGCATTTTCTCGAACTTGCTGCGACTGCAGACGCTGCTTGTGTTATTTAGTCAGTTGGCAACAAGATTTTGCAGGAGGGGAAGCGCGAGTTGACACCTCGTTCGCCTCTAATTAATTAGCTCAGCCAAAGTCCTAAAATAGTCGAGCGAAATAGATGCGCTGTGAGCACGCAAGGCGAAAGGAGCAGGGGAGAAGGAAGCAGGGAGCAGCAGCAGCAGTGGGAGCTAAGGAGGAAGCAGGAGTCCTGCTACTCCTGCTTCCTACAGCAGCGAGAGCAACAACACGAGCAGGAACAGGAACAATCGCAGCACGAGACGAGACGTCGGCAGTAGCCCGAGCAGGAACAGAAGCTGTAGCTGAAGCTGACGCTGAAGGTGACGTTGACAGTGACCAAGAGCGACTGTTGCAGCAATGAACTTTGACACAAAGTGTCAACTGTAGCATGTCCTGATGCTGCTGCTTTGTTGGCCCAACGCTCCGCGCAGCTCCTGTTCCTGTTCCTGTTTTCGTTTCATGCTGCGCCCTGCTGCCAGTCTCAGTTAAAATGTCTTACAAGAAAATCTACTTAACGAATTTTTGGAGACAGTGCAGCAGGAGAACAGGCAGGCAGGCAGGGAGCTGGGAGCTACAATTAAGCCGCGGCCCACCTGCCTGGCCCGGCGGCAACTGCAGCGCCAGATAGGCATATGCCAGGCAAGCAGCGCGGCCAATGGGGCGTATGAAGTGCAGATTTTTATAAACTGTCAGTAAGTTTGTCGCGTCGCAATGATGTGACACTTGCTGTGCCTGCCTGGCTGGGCTTGCCTGCCTGCCTGCCCGCCTACCCATCTTTGTGTTGCCTGTTGATAAAGCCGAAACTTCTGTTGCTGTGTCTTAAAGTGTTGCCTACTTATCGGCGCAAGCTGCTGCGGCGCCTGCTTCATCTTTGACGCGGCCTAATTGAAATTTCTCGGGGTGTCTGTCAGCCGGAAGCAGTTGTCGTTTGTTTGCTGCCGTTTGTCGCGCTTCCGGTTGTCTGCTCTCAGTTGCTGCCTGATTTGGGCACTCGCAAACGCGACACATGCACGAGAGCGCCAGGAAAGTACACGCCATTGATATAGATTACGTGCAGCCGCGGCGTGCGTGCCTCGACAAGGCAGGGGGAGCGGCAGGCGGAGGGGCAACTGCGTGCGCAAAAGTTTCACAGAAAAGAAAAGAGCAGCAGCAGCAGCAGCAGAAAAAAAGAAACCGAAAGGAAATATAAAGCATAACACTTGACATTGACAAATTAGTTTCAGAAGACAACAGCGCAATGTCGTGTCTTCTTGTTGTCTCCACCGCAACCGCAGCCGCAGTCGCAGCCGCACACACAGCCGAAGCTGAGTAGGGGAGCTGTGAGTGCTGCACGTCAGTTGGTTAAAGCAACTTTGCAGCAGCTGGCGCAGGCGAACCAGGAGCAGATAGAAGGGCAGAGTAGAGCCACGAGCCACGAGCCACGAGCCGAGTGTAGGTTAAAAATAATAAAATACCTACTGACATGATAGACACGAAGGACTTTTCTTTTTATTTAACGTAGATTGGAAAAGTTTCGACAGTCCAGCCGGGACAGCGCAGGCTCCGCGCCTGCTCGCCTGCCCCTGGCCGCACTTGCACTTAAGTAACTGGCAACTGGCAACTGGCAACAAAGGCAGCTGTGATTTGGCTTGCGCGAATCAGCCACGCCCCACCCGCACCCCCCCCTACTTCCCATGCATGTGTAGCTAATGTAGCTTATTACGTAACCTGCAGCCAGCCCTGTGTGTGTGTGTGCGAGTGTATTTGGGTCATGGCTGTGTGCCGCGACGCGTGGGACACAAATTTCGGAAAAATTTATTGCATAGTTGCAGGCGCAAAGGCAATTCAAGTAAATCTCAACTTTACCTAATGAGTTATGTGGGCGTCAGAGAGTGCGGGGAGTGGCTGCAAAGAAAAAACAATTATAAGCACACCGAAAAGTATGCAAGCAATTTTTCTTCTCCGCTTACGCCCGCCTCCTCCCCCCTCTCTACTCGGTACATTACTTAGGGCAACTAAGCGAAACTTTGAACGCGCCTGACAAACTTTATGCTTTTCAATTTATTCGCCCGTCGAGTGGCCCCCGCTGCTAGACATTTGTGGCTGTGGGTGAAACGGGTGGGGGGCAGCATTATTGCGTCTCAAATTATGCAACAAATAAATCAGGCAGATCAACGAAATAAGTGGCTCGCTCTTAAGGCCCGTCAATCAGGACTAACATACTTTCTCGTACGCCCCGCAGCGTAATATGACAACAGAAATGAAATGAATGGAAAACAAAGAGGCGTGGCCGGCAATACGAATAGCACATACACTTTAGCAAAAGCTGGAGTGAGTTAGCTGGAAAAGAAACCCGACTCTACTTGACAGAAGTTTGCTTTTATTCAGGCTTGATTTGACAAGTTTTTGTGAGGAAATAAATTAAAGAAAGTCTTGTCATTTGCAATGAATTAAAGTATTAATTATTGCTCTTTCTAGTTATATTTTACTATCTCGTTATCCAACTCAACTAGCACCTATTTCCAGGGGAACATCAAGCTGATCCCAGCTTTATGGCCGCTGTTGCACTCAGTGTACTCGAGCGCGCTGTGAGTGTACTCACTCACTGACTCCTGATTATTATTTACGAGTACTTTTTCCAATTTTCAGTTCGGCCGCCACTCGCGAAGTTCGCAAGCAGAACTTTCTACAGCCGAGGGGACACTCACTTAGGAATTGTTTTTGAATTTATCATAAAAAACACTTTGAGCTGCGCCGCATTCAGCAACTTTGGCATTTTTTTGCCAGCTCCGCGCCAGCTCATCCCGAAACCAATAGGAAGAGAAAAAGGAAACTGTAGCAGCTTTTTAGGCGGCTGAAGTTTATTAAAACATAGCTCAGTGGGTGCAGTATGCTGCAGTCTTTCTCTCGCTCTCTCTCTCTTCCTCTCCCCCTCTCTTTGTTCACTAATTTATCAGCGGATCTTCAGCCTGTGGAGCCGCACTTGTTCGCACATCGCTGGCCACCTAAGTGCGGCACTTCATTTGCATTTAAAATGTTTTCGCCTGCTCAGTTTCAGCCTCAACTTTGGCCATTCATTTGGCACATTTCTCTTTGTTTGCCCGCGCACTAAGTGGGTCAAGCGGGTCGCTCCATGTTTTTTTGTTTTTACCAAGTTGGTTATTCTATTCTCTCTATCGCTCTCTCTCTCTCTCTACCCCTCCAGCGAATCGATCCACTTCGATGATGGGTTAGGTAGGAAAACAAGGAGATGCAGTCTCACCTTTGCCGGCTTTATGTGTCTGCTGTAGGCAATAAAATTGTATTTAAGATATCTAATGAAGTGGGCGCGTCTGAAATTATTGCGCCATACATCAGGCATAAAGCAGGAAAACACATTAAGATAAAAGCCAAAAAGGACCGGGCCTCCTAATTTATGACGGACAACACGTGGGTGTAGCCCCTCCCCCTTATCCCACTCCCCTCTAAAATGTGAGCATTACATTCACCCGAGTTTATTCAGCGAACAAATTAAACGTTAATTGTGTGCGGCGCTGCCTTTGAAGATGATGAATTACAGACAGAACACACACACACACACAGTGCAATGGGGCATTAAAAATTAATTTAAATTTTTAATTCATACGCGAATGTCCACAAGCGGAAGCTGAGAGCCGTAGGACCCGAGGAAAAGCCGTCTTGAAGCATTGGGAAAATATATTTAAATGCGGCAAATTAAATTCGCCTACACGTACTGCCATTATTTCGATGCGCCTTAAAGCCATCGAAGTTGTGTGGCCCGAACCGGGGTCATCTGACCCCTCGCTCGTCGCAACGCTTTGTATGGCAACTTTGACACTTCCTGAAATTAATTACTTTAAAGTTAGCCGACCACGCGGTGCCCCTCTTCCTCTCGTTCGCTCTCTCTCTCTCTCTCTCTCTCTCTCTCTCTCTCTCTCCTCTCGCTCTCTCTCGCTCTCCTCACTGCCACCGCCAAATTAAATAATAAATTATTATTTCTGTGCGAGCCAATGAAGTGTGCCAAATTTAATGGTTCCCAGTCCGCGCACACTTCACATAGTTGGCTAAGTAGTGTGCGCCACTTCAAAGTAATTGCATAATATACACAGACCTCCCCGGAAGGGTGAGGGAGGATGTTAAGCAGGGGTGTGGCTGGCAGAGGGTGTCAGTTGAGGGAGTATGGCTTTGATTCACACGAACAACAACGGGGAATAAATTAAAATAAATGACTTTAATCTTTCAGCATAATTTCATTTAGATAATTATAGATGCTTCGCTCTAGCAGCTGCAGCACTCTAGCTCTCGCTCTCGATCTTTCGCTCTGCCTCTGTCGCTCTATCTATCTCCTACTATATATTTTTCTCGCTCTCTTTATCTCTTCAAATTTACCTCTATGTTTTTCTCCAAGTTTTTTTATTTGCAATTTATCAGAGCGCAGGAAATTCAACTGTTTTTCTGCTAAATATTCGAGCCTATTTTCTACATTACTCAACAAATTGCCAATCTCTCCCCTCCCCCACTTCCGCTAGCTAGCTGGCTTGTCGCAAGCAGAGCAACTGCTCTGCTTGGCAAACAATTTATGTGACAGACACATTCGCATTTTTCCGTTGATGCTTTCAGCCATTAGTTGGCGTTGTCATGCCACAATTTGTATACCCTGTAGATGGCACACAGACGTAGAGCGGGTGTAATAGACTCGGAGAGAGATCAGCTCACTTCAATTGAAAATTAAGTATATAAAAATGAGCTAAATTGTTTGTTCTAATTGCCAAATAAGTGAATAAAACACGCAACTTAATTTCTAAATATTCCCTTACATAATGCGAAATAAATTCCCCAGTATTATGTGATACATGAAAAAGAACATAAATTATAAGTCTCAACAGGGTATTTGACAGTTTATTTAATTTATTTCGACCCCGTCAACTTGCCATACATACTCATATTTTTTTCCACTTCAACCAGCTGCAACTCGCAGCCGTCAGGCTGACTGAATTCACGTTACACTGCACGGAATATTGTCAAAGTCAACGACTTCTACAGTCGATCGCCAAGCGAAACGTACCTGCAAATGAGAAGAGAAAAAAAAACATTAGAAACAGTTAAGATATGTCGAATGGAATTAAGATAAGCCCAAGACCCAACAGAGTAAAAAGAAGCACAACGAGTGAAAGAATGGGAGAGGGGAAAAGAGAAAGAGGGAGAAAAAAGAGAGTGCTTTTCAAATTGGAATTGATTGCCTTTCTTCAAGGACAACTCACGGTCTCCACCGGGAGACACACCGGAGACACACGAGCAACGGCGTCAGAGTGTGAGAAAAGGGCATAAAAATCAGCTTAACGACAATAATACCCATACATATGTGCCTTATGCGTGTTTATATACATGAAATGTGTCAACACCTTTTTACGACAGGATGGCAGAGAGTGGCAGAGTGCGGGGGGAGGCACAGTAGGGCCACGCCTACTAATCTTCCACTCCACTAAAATTGTTTATATGTTGCATACGCAAAAATTTGCATATGTATGTGATGTGATTTGTAACTGGGCGCGTGTCTGTGCGGCATATGGAGCGTGTTATACCCTGTAAACACGCATGCCAGAGGGGTGTGATATGGCATGTGTATGCACACATGTAGCTGACACTTGAAATACAGCCTAACACCCTAAAAGACTGAGAGATACAAATTGGTTGAGGGATATTTTTCAAGTAGTAACTTCAAGTCGAGCAAGCCCGGCTGGATCAGCTTCTTCTTGTGCCTGCTTGGGGATTTCAGGTATGACTAAATGGCGTCGAAACGCTGTGAAAAATCTATATTCATAAGCAGCGCCCGCACAGGCTGAAAGCTTAGCTGTCGTATACCTCTTCAAATTATGAGTCCGTGCGCTCCAATTTCACCAAAAATATAGCAATATTTTTGACAAACGCACACACACGCACGCAAAACCGTAGCAAGTCGTCTGTGTAAACGCTGGCGATGGCGGCAAACCCTTTTGCGCTTTTGCCAAGGCAGCCGCAATTTGTGCGCCTAAAAGCAGGCAACAGAAAGGTCGATAAGATGGCAGCAACAGCAATGGCTGCCCTGGGGCGTTTGGACGCCGAACACACACACACACACACAGGTGTGTGTAGCAAGCCGAAAATCTAGCGACTGTCATAATTTGACACACGCCAAGCACACACGCACACACCACACACCCCACCCCACACACACGCACACACACACACTCACTGTGATTTTGATTCAGATTCGGTTTCAGATTTAGCTGCAGATTCAATCGCTCGCTCAATGCGTCAACCAGTCAAAGCCATTCAACCCGAGTGCGTGCCCCCTCCATACCCCTGCCCGCCCCTCACACTGTCAATGTCAACTTCGCAGCTTAGCCCCCCCACCTGCCTGCTTCTCCCTTCTCATTCTCTGCCCCTCAGACTGCCTAAAAAGGTGTTGGCGCGCTTTATGGCTGCTCAGTTTTCCATTCATTTTTTTGCCTCCACTCTCTGCCCTTTTTTTCTGTGGCCCCTGCGATTTGCGTTATTTTCAGGTTCATTTAGCGTTTAATGCTTGTAAAGAAATTTTAATTTTATGGCCAGGTGCCAAAGCGCCCAAAGCCGAGCAGAGAGGGAAAGCTACCCCGCGACCAGAAGGCCGCAAACAAAAACAAATTTCACAAAGGATTAGGCGCGCTTCACTGGCGCAGCGACTGGGTATCCGTGGGGGAAGGCGGGGTAGCGCACACACACACGCACACAGAAACAGTTGCTATGCTCAGTGAAAATTGGATTGAGTTAAGATGAAATTTAAGTAGGTTAGACTAAGTGATAAGGGAGTTGAGCTATGCCCCAAACTGGAAACAGCTCGGAAAACATGCGGTGTGTTTATAATGCAGGCAAATGTAAGATATAATAAAATATGTATGCTTCGACAGTATGAGAATGCTTGATAAAAATTATATATGTGTTTTTGTAGCATCTATTCAAGCTACACAAAAAAGAGACTCAACGAAGTAATGAACATATTCGTTTTGGTATTTGAATTGCTGCGGCACGACCTCAGCCTGTCATCTTCATAATTAGCCTCACTTGTTGGGCTTGTAATGAGCTTATACACATTTTTGTTTGAAGAAACCAATAAAGAATGCCCTGACTTATACAAAATTCTTTGATGATTCAAGATTTCCAGATTCCAGAAATTTCCGAAAACAGGTTTGAGCCGCTTTTTGAAATTCGACAATATTATGTGATGATTTGCATTGTTTAAATGAAAAGAATAACAGCAACAGAGCACACACTCACATACAGACACGCACACACTCTCTCACACACATACACACACTCATCTCATAGTCAAATTGCATGCTCAATCAATCTGCAAGCAAATAACGCAGCTTGCGGGCATTGGGGGGAGGTCCGGGCAAATGGGCCGAGCGTATGAGGCGTGGGGTGTGGCATTTGTGGCAGCAGCGGCTTTTGGTTGAGCTGCGCGTTAAGTTGACAAATTATTTAGGTAAATATTTGCGTGATTTCGATAATAATAATGTTGCTACGCAACGAACCGACGCCGCCGATAAGTTTCGGCTTCAGTTTCGGTTTCAGTTTGATTTGGTTTTGCAGGCTGCGGCGCTTGCGGCTTTGCTCGCGTGTGGCCACAAACTGTGCGAGTGTGAGTGTGTGTTGCATGTGTGTGTGTGCGTCTCAGCCAAAACAATGTGACTTGAAAGTGGGCCGACTGCCTGGCAGCACAGCAATTAATTAGCAGCTTGTCAGATGCGCACATATTGAATATTAATTACACCACGCGTAACGTGCTCCGCCTCCGGCCACAGCCACACCCACTTAGGCAGCCCCCCCCCCCCCCCAAACGTAATTAAGGACCATCATTGACAATAGCGTGGCCAAAACAAACACACTCCCAATACAAAAACACTTTGGGGGCAACGCTTGAGACCCTTTCGCAGCTGCGTCACCCACTCGACGGGCCCCGCACAAGCACACACTCTACTCTGTGGTGTAATTAACACCTGCAGCAGGTGAGTGTGTGCGGGTGTGTGTTTACCGCGCAATTAGCTGGGCAGCCGCCAGCTGTCGGCTTCATTAGCATTAGCGCACAGCTCCAATGACAATCAATCGGAATCGGAATCGCAAACGAGAAAATCGCAAACTTTCCACAGAAAGAAACTACGGATTGGGCTTTGGGCCATGACCGAGACACAGGCTGCACGCTGGTGCTGCTGCTGCTGCTGCGGGGCATTGTCTGTGCAGCACCCGTATCAACAGCAACAGCAGCAACAGCAACAGCAGCAACAACAAGCAGCAACACTTTCTAATGAACTTTTTCGACAAGAGCAGCAAGCATTCTGGCACAGATCTGAAAACAAATACATAAACGTAGACAAAAGCAGGTGAATTACGTGACCATAGACCATAAACACAGCCACAGACAGGCAGACAGGGAGTTGGAGAGAGAGGGAGAGAACAATGGCGAAAACTGTTAGCCAGGCATGACGACTATGCCGCAAAGCTCAAAAAACTTAACTCTCGTCGAGCTGCGGCCTGCAGGCACAACTTTATCCAAGTGGAAGGGGTACAACTTCATTTGTGCCTCAGAATGTTGTGCAACATATGTGGGGTGCATAGCCGACAGCTAAATAAGGCCAAAGAGATCCAAAGAGCACTCGAGAATATGTCAGCATGCACTACAAATTAAGAGATTAGTTATAAACAAAGAGTTCATAAAGCTAACTTCCGGGCAGATTCTTGACACATAGATGGTATACTCTAGATAAGCCTAGAACAGCAAGAAAAATATTTTAGATATGGTTAAAAATATATAAAAATGCGTTAACCATTTATCAAGCTGCTGATATTTGCGATACGCATAGCTGATAGCTAAAGAAACCTATAGAAATGCAGAGTAGACAAGAGTGAGAGATTTAAAGAATCAGTTCAGAAAGTTCACTTCCGGCTTCATGACTCGATTATAGTTTTCTAATAATATGGTAAAAGCAGTAGAAGTTCGGTATATTTTTAATACAAAACTAAATTAAACTGAAGACATATAATATTATAGAAATAAAATATGAAAATGCTTTTGAAAAGTATATTCTACCGTAGTTTTCGGTAATAAACACAGTTTTAATGTTCAAGGATGTTGTCAAAAACATGAATTTAGAATTTTAGATTTTGTAAATTTAAAACATTAAGATATGTAAAAAAAACATAGATAAACATAGTCTCTCAAAGCCGTAACTGTACGTCTGCTGGTCTGTCTGTTTATCTGATTGTCTGTCTGTCTGTTCGTCAGTTTGTCTGCCTGTCTGTCTGTCCGTCTCTCTATAAAAATGCTTATATCCCAGAAATTATAAAAGCTAAAGCAACCAAATTTTATAACAATATTCGATGGTATAGCAGTGCCTGAAAATTGCTTTTAAAAATTAACCACGCCCATTTTTGCTTACCTATATCAATTAACTCAAATTTTAGGTGCTAATTTGGCTGCGATTGTATGCGAAAACAATGAAGTTGGTTATACAATGAAATCTATGAGCTTATATAGCCAAAACATTACTATAGTTGTTCTCAATTGTAATTCTTTACAGACAATTGTTTCCTTTCAGTTGGGTTTAATTGCGAGTTGTGTTCTATGAAATATAAAGAGCATATACACTCAGTATAGTTGTATTATACTGTAAGATTTAACAGATATCGGGTTATAAACTTAAATCTTCTGGCTTATGCACGTAAGAAATATTAAAAATTTAGAAAAGGGCTTTATTAGAATGTAAATAGAACATAAATTCAAAAATCTAACGACCATCTCTATAGGATATGTAAAAATATAGAATATAACAATGCAAGAGATTTACCATAGCAAAGTTGAAATGAAAACTTGAAACATTTTACTCAAAACTGTGTTGGACAGCATTGGGACAGTGTTGAACAGTGTTGCAAAGGCGCACTGTACCCTTTGCCTGTCTGCACTGTAAATTATAATTGGAAATTATTCGAAACAAGCAGAGAACATGGAAAAAACCTGACCCACACATGGCAGGTGTAGCTGGGAAAGAAGTCGGAGTAAATCACTGCAATCGGAATGCTGCATCATTTTCTCATTATGTTCGAGTCGAAAAAAGCAACAAGGCAAAGAGGAACAAGCAAAGAGGCAACAGAAAGCGTGTGGGGCAGAGGCAGAAGCAGGAACAGAAGGAACCGAGCACAAGGTGTGCGGGTGCAGGGCAAGGTCAGTGTGAAATTGGCATGGGGCATGTCATCGATATTCATGCATGGCCTGGACAAGCGAGACCGGGCAGTCAGTGAGGGAGTGGGTTATGGAACGGGGAGGCGTGGCAGGCAGTTGATTGAGTTGCCACCTTGTTTTTACAGGCTTCTGCTGTCAACCAGATGGCCCCACTCCTCCCGGCCCAAGCTTAATTATTTATACAGCGCGACGCACAATATTGCCCTATGAATTTATAAACGTGGCTGGCGTTGGTTGTCGTTGTTGTTGCCGTGACTGTTATTCCTCGTTGTTGTTGTTGTTGTTTGCACAGTTGTTTTCCTTCTGCTTTATTAGCCAGCTAATTAGGGGTTGCTTTTGTTGTCGCTTAAGGACGCAACGGGCGCGCTTGCGCTCGCATTGAGTCACAGTTCAGCTCCGCTCTGACCGCCTGCCTGGCTACCTGTTCGGCTTGCCGCAGCATGTTGCAGGTACATTAAATGTGCATTAGCTGGCTGCGCCGTCGCGACCAGCGGCACGGCCAGCCACTCATATTGTTATCAAGCAATTTTCATGGCTTATCAGACGAGGTATTTCCTCATTTCCGCTGCAGGTGTAGCGGCAGGGAGAGGAGGAGAGAGGGGAGGGAGCAGTGAGCAGAGGGAAGAGAGCAGAGGGAGAGAGAGAGAGCTGCAGCTCATACAAAATCTGAATAAGACAAATGAATTGCTGACACACTCCCTCGCGCACTTCGTGCCTCTCACTTGTACACTTCATGCTAGCTCTCTCTCCCTTGCTGCCTCTCACGCTCCTACACACTCCCTCTCCCACTACATACATATGTATTGCTGCCTCACTCTCTCTCCGTCTCGATTTCTGCACCGGCACTGCCTCTGCCCATGCCTCGAGCTGCAAACAATTAAAGGCATTCTCTCTTTGACAGTAGAAACAAAACAAAACTAATAAAGCACATGGTCAGCTTGTTCCCGTCCCCGCATCTCCCTTCCCCATCTCCCTCTACCCCCCTCAGCACATCTTACAACGCGCTCCGACTGTGCCATTGTTTGCCTCATGACGGAGCAGGAAATGACTCAAACTTGAAGCCGACGATGGGCCAAAAAGTATTTCTGTTTTGTTTATACAAATAGAGTGTGGGCTGCAAGAGCGAGGGCAGAGTGGGCAGCGGGGTGTCTTTTAGTAATTTCGCACTTCATTTAGCGTTAAATTAACAACACACCGAAGACGATGCTGCTCGAAGAATGCGACGCATTGGAGTTCTCGCGCTGCTCGTGGCATTTGCTTCATAAAGCACGAAATGTCCATAAAACTGAAGTAGTCTGTGGGCAGGGGAAGAGGGAGGGGGTAGGATTAGGAGTGAGTAGGAGAGGGGTGGGGGTAGAGCGGCTGTCTTGGCTGTGCTGAGGCACGAATGTGCATTTAATCGCAGCTAAGCTGAGCGAGATTGCAACCAGATCGCGCTTGCGTGCCATGGCATAAATAAGAATGCGCACGCGGCAGCAACAGCAGCAGCAACAACTACGGCAACAACAGCAACAACTACGGCAACAACAGCAACCACTACGGCAACTACAGCTGCAACACAGCGCTGCAATCGCTGCTGCGGTGATGCGCTTCACTGCAGCAGAACGAACAACCAGTTCTTTGTGACAGTGCAATAAGCCGAAAAGCTGCCAAAGCTGGCCCCTTCGCCTCTCCCCCCTTGCAGCTCATAAATGCGCAGTCGCAGCAGCAAACAACAAACAAAATGCGAAGGCCAAAAAGTCAAAGCGGCAGCTGTGGCAGCAACAATTGCTGCTGCCTCTAACGACGCGACGGCAGCGCATTTAATGCACAGATTTCTTGGCTATCCCCGCATCAAATTGAATTGAATGAAGAGTTGCCCATTGTTGCAGCTCGTCTGCCGCGTGCCCCCGCTGCCCCCTGCACCCACTGGCTATGCTGCTGCTCTGTCCGGCGGCAGCTTAAAATGTTGCTGCCGTTGCGGCTGCTGCTGTTGCTGCTGGCCAGGCAGCCTTTCATAATCGCAAATTGATGCGCCAGCAACATCTTCGTCTTCTGCTGCTCCTCCCCCTCCCTAATCCAGCAGCTTCGTCTCGCTGTGCAGTGGAGCGTGGGAGCGCAGTAAGCAACGACGTCGCATGTGTTGGCTGAGTGAGGCAGGGGCTGGAGCAGCGGCGGGCGAGGCGGGCGCGGCGAGCGGGGGCAGGCAAGCGGCTACAACCAGTATCCAGTTATTGGCTAATGCCGCAGCCATGCGTTCGGGCCAGCTGTGCGCGTTCGTCTGTATTGATAACCGCGAAATGACAAAGCCAATATTGTTAAATTGCCTACAATCAATTCGACTGCAAGTACCCTGTAAAAAACTGGCAGCAAGCATGCTGATTTAAAGCATGAGTATGCGCGAATGTTTCTCCTACTCAATTTCCGGCAGTTTCAGCTCTTTATCTGCGACAGCTGCGCGTCAGCAAATTACGCTGAGAATACCGAGCATAATCAGCTTACTTTGCATATCTCAACAGTCGATTAAAACTGAATGAAGACGAGTTGAGACCTTGACGAGAGCCGAGACATATAGCATGTTGTTCTCATGGCATAATTAACATTACAAAGTCATCAATGGAATTGTCTATGCGGCTTTATTTCTTGCATTTATTACTTATCTTTAACCAATTCCATTGCCTTTTCTACTGTCATTACTACTACTATTGGCAATAAAATACCCATTAAAAATGCTACTTTTAATATATTTATACTGCTTATATTCTTACATGTATTACTTTGCATACGTTAACTCTGGACTGCCTCTATGTATAGCTACTCTCTCTAGTAAAATACCTTTTGTTAGGTATATACTATCCATACAAAACGTTCTACATCAATAGGAAGAGCACCAACACAGTCTATAAGAGATAATGTAAACCCGTCAAAGAATAATTATGGATTTCTCCTTAAGCATTTGTTTGAAAAGAAAACCTCTAGGCTCAGAAGAAGATACTATAATATATAAAGAATAAAGTTGTATGAGTTTCCTGTACGTACAAACAATTATAAAATGATAATATCAACTTGAAGTATTATATTATATACTATTGTTACGTTTTTATAAAGCCTTGTTGACTCTATCAATACTATTACTTTTTCGTTTTGTTTAAACGATACGCGTTCTACTAAATTTTCTATTTCGAGTACTTTTATAGTACTTAATTCCATTATTTCTGCTACTTTTACCTATAAACAATCTACTATTTTTTCGTTCTACACTATTATATCTTAAACTGAAGTTAATAATATTTTTACTGTTTTAACTTAAGTTTAAATTAAATTTATATTAAAATTTTAAATTTTAATTTAATTTAACCCTATTACAACTTGTATTCCCTGTACAGTTTTTACTATTTACTACTTATAATTCTAATACTTTATATTCTCCTACTTGTAATTGTACTAACACTTCTACTTATACTTCTACTACTACTTGTAATTCTACTAATACTTCCATTAATAATGCTCTAGCTGCTATTTATATTTATATTTTTCTTTTCTACTACTACTTTCTAATATTACTTATTCTCATACTTCTACTAGTTTTCATTGTGATATTCTTATATTTGTAATCCAACTACTACTTGTAGTTCTACCAATAATTCTACTTCTACTGATACTGCTGCTTTCGTTTCTACAACTATTTCTACTACTATTTCTACGCTCCCTACTATTACTTATAAGTCCAGTAATTTTTCTTCCACTTATACTACTAATTGCACTACTACAACCACTAATGTCCTCTCTCCTTCCATTACTCTCTTGCTGGCTCAACTCTAATAGCTCCCCTAGGGTATGCAGCTAGTCGCATAGCTTAGCCCACACTTAGCTGCTTACTTATGAGCTCTTTCGCTTTCATTTTGACCGCATACGCTCGCTCGCTCCATCTCTCTCTCTGTCTGTTTCCCTTTCTATCTGTCTGTGCTGTCTCTTTCGGTCGTGCTTTCTTAATATTTCTCGAATTGATTTCTTGTTAATTTTACATTTGCAGTTCGTTTGGCTGGTGACCTTCCCTTTTCATTTCCCTTGAGCCCCGACTCCTGGCCAGTCCTAGCCAGAAAAACCGTCTGTCTCTCTCTTTCTCTCTCCCTCTCGCACTGCCACAACTGGCGCCAGTGTGCGGCCTTTTGTTTTGGCCTTTGTTGTTGCTGGTTTTTTTCTGTTTACGAGCTCTGCTCGCCCTCAGCCTCTGCCCCGGTGCCTGCGCTCCCTTTGGTGCCATTGTTTTAGTTAAGTTGACCATTTGTATACAATTGCGCTACGCTTTGTGTCCTGCCGCAGACGCCGCACGCTTATCTACCAAAAATATGCCCAGGACGCACACTCTGACTCATGCCCCATCTCCCCTCCCTCTCCACCCCGCCGTCTGCTGACGCCTCTGCATTTGTGGGCTCATTTATTTTCATTTGCTTTGTCATAACAATCTTTATTCTTGTTCTTCTTCTCGATTATTTTTTTTTTTTGGCCAAACGCATTCGCAATATTTGTGCCGTTAAATTCGAATTTGTTGTTGCTGTTCCTGTTGGCTACTTAATGCAATTGCCGCAACAAATTTGATTTGGCCATAAAACGGCTGAATTCGGCAAATAAAAGCGGGAACAAAAGCGAAATCAAATTAACATAATTGTCGCAGATTTGTGATCCCCCAGCAGGGTGCAGAGGGCGACATCCTGAATATGGGATGAGCCCGGAGAACATGCCATAACATGCCGCAAGACTGACAAATCGGCGAGCACACTACTGTGCACAGTGGGCAAGATTTCCATATTCAAAAAAGAAAATTAAATTCAAATTCACATTTAAAAAAAAAAAAAGGAGATTGAAAGATTTACAAATTAAAAACACAAAATGAATTAAAACTCCTGCTATTTTCTACACGATTTTGATTGGTTTTTTATTTTCCCATTTATGACAGCTTTTTATGCCATTTCGTCCACTATGACACTGTGTTTTAGCTGCTTTTAGCAGCTTCCAGCAACACCTTCGTGTCGCACCCTTTGCGTGGCACTTGACGCTGACCACAGCTCGTTAAGAGCTTCGATCCGTTGCAGAAAGCGAAAACATCGACTATACTTCTATATAGTATATGTAGAGTACACGCATCTAAATAGTGTGTGTGTGTGTGTAGGTCGCGCGTGTTAAGGGAGATTGCTGCGGATGCCACGGGCCAACGAATTGTTAAATCTCGCGTTTTGTTTTTCACTCGGCGCGAATCGGAAGGCAATCGTAAGCGGCTTATGGGCAATGCCTGGACAAACAGTGGGGCGAGGGCTAGAGGGGGGCAGCACAGTGGACGACAAGGCATGCAGTAATAATAATAACGTTGAATAACGGACAACAAGTAATGGCAATTGAAGATTTACGGCCACAAAAGCGAACAACAAACGAATGTCCAGAGAGAAGCTTTAAGGGAGCCTGACTAGCTGCATGCCCTGTAATCAAGTTAAATGTGAACATTGCACAAAATTTAAGTTAACTTTAGTTGTTCGATAAATATATTGTTGATTTATATTTCGATCACATCAAAACATAAATTTGTACAAATATGCTATATAGTCACAAATATTTATGTTTTTTTTTCGATTTATATACTTCAATGCAATTTCTTCATACGAATTATAAAATCGAGGCAATCCTTGGGTTTCTTTTACAGGACCTGAATTTATATAAATATGACCCATTTATTTCCATTTTATCTCAAATATATATTCATATATTTATCAATATATAAGCATCAGAGACAAACTATTCAGCAACTCTGTTTAAATTGTCGTTATAACACACAAAATTAATAAAAATGCAGATTTAATTTTTATTCTAAATAAGTTGATGAGATCTTGAAGTTTTATAAATAAATCCCCTATATATTCTCATAATATCTCAAATATAATCAAATATATAAGCTTTACTGTCAATTTCTTCATAAACTCTGGTTAAATTTTAAAAATATACACGAAATTAATAAAATCGTTGAGAAATTTATTTTTTTGATAAATGTATTGACATTTCTACAATTTCAGAGCACGAAGACTAATAGTTACGTATTATACATACTATTCTATATATATTATAAGATATAAAATATGAATAAAACTTATTCCTTATTCCTTATTAAAACTTATATTTATACACTTCAGATAAAACTTCTTCATTAAATTTTCTCAAATTCAGCCTGTCAGCAGCCTCTCACTTTGCCAGCGCACGCAACTACCCTGCTCACTCTCTCGCACACTTTACAGGGTATAACAATTTTGGAGAGGAGACTGCAGAAGACGGTTTATTGCAACAGCAACAGCAACGAGGCAAAGAGTCTGTAAACGCAGCGAAGCCAACGAGCTGCACGAAGTTGTGTGTCGGACTCATTACAAGTTGCACGTTGATCGTTGCACGCTGCAAGCTGCCGCTGCACGTTGCACGAACCAAGAGCGCGAAGATGTCGAAGACGAAAAAAAGAAGAAGCACAAAAACAAAAAAAATTACTAATTAGATTGCAAGCTGCGATGCTGCGCTGCTGCTGCTGACTTACTTACAAGCTCCACATCGTGCCACCGCGGCTCCCACACATGAAGCGTGCAGCGTGCAACGTGCAAAGTGCAACGTGCAGCAGCAAAGATGAGTTGCCTTCAGTTGTGGGCAGGCAGAAGGCGCAACTGCTGAGATAATTCGCCAAACTGTGTCAATGTCTGTGAACTGGAACTAGAGCGTTGCGCCTGCCCCCTGCCCCCTGCCGCCTGCCTCCAGCCCAACGTCTCACATGCCCCACTGCTGTGGCGATTATTGTATTTGGCCCGCTTCTGCTGCTCCTCCACCTCCTCCGCTTGCAGCTACAGTCGAGAGCATAATTTACCCATTGCCAGGCCAATTTGCAGTCGGAGAAGTAGAAGAAGCAGAAGCTGCCACTGCTGCAGTTGCAAGGGCCATGAAATCGTGCCGCATCGCTATTTTGTACTCCATGCACGCCTCTCGCTTTGCAGGTGGGCGTGAGCAGCTAAATTGCCCCCATCTCTCTCTCTCTCTCTGTGTGTGTGTGTGTGTGTGGGTGGCTGCACCTGTGCGCGGTTGTAGAGACGCAGCTGCCCGCAAACTGATGAGTCTTAACTGCTCGAGCGACACTCGGGCAGGCAGCACATCTGAGTAGGCTTTCGATTTCGTACAACTCTCGCTTCGTCTGCCTCTCTGATATGGCTATGAAACTTTGTCAGCTTTCTGTAATCATTTTCAGCTACCCTACCCCATCTGCATTACGCCCAGCCAGAGAAAGTGTTTGTCATTGCAGCCGATCATTTGGTTAATGGCCAGAGACGACACCGTTTGCCGCATGCCACAAACAAGACACGAGACTCGCGACTCGCAACCTTCGGCTCGCATTAAAACCCAATCAGAGTCGCAGCGAGGCAGGGGCAGTGGGAAGGGGGCGTGTCGAGGTGATATCTGAGCCATCAGCTAATGAGACTTTGACTGCGCACTCGGCCCAGGCTGATGGCTCTTTAGTTTTCGATTTGGCAACAAAAGCAGCAGTAAAAAGCAGTAAAACTATGCCTTGTCTCGCCCTTCTCCCCCTTTTAGCTGACAAACTGTCAACGCATGTCAAATGAAAGATACATTTGACAGCCGAAGCCGGAGCAGTCGTACGAGCTCAATTAAAGCTTGCGAATGGGCTTAGGCCTAGCCAAAAGTAATGGGGCAGGCAGCACGCACGCAGCACCGAAAATAAATCAATTAGTGCAAATTAGTGAGGCGGCCCAGTCGGGCAGGCAAGCTGCAAGGTGCCTGCTGATACCCTGTACGCCAAGACAGTTAAAAGGTTGTGCTTGTGATTGAAAGATTGCGCGATTGAGGCATGGGAAACACTTGAGCAATGAAGCCGTAGGCGTGAAAGAGATAAGAGTATCGATTAAGCTATAAAAGTTCAGATACAGAAGAGTATATTGAAACTGGTACTGAAAAAATGTGCGTAAAATTATGCAGTATTTAAAGGATTGCGCTAAATTTCTTATTTCTTATTTATAATTTTACACTGTTTTATGTAATCTTCACAAATCTCCTATGAAATTATTTATGAAACTTTGTCTGCATATTGGAAAGATCTGAAAATGGGCCAACATCTATTTATCATGCAGTTAAGCTATCTGAAATGTTCCCCAGAGCTGCTCTTCACTCTTAGCCAGAAATAGGTCGTCTTCCTTTACAACCTAAGCATCGCTTTTTTCAATTAATACTAAGTTTAGCTTAGTTCTAAAACTTCTAGTAAAAATATCTTTAAAAAAAATAAAATAAGATTTAGTTCTGTAATAAAAAAAAATATATATATATAATTCAAATTGAATATAATTTAAAAAAAATTGAATAAAAATAAATGTATAAGTTTTTAAAAAGTCTAACAGGCATTAATTTTCTTTTGTATGCAAAAAATGTTGCAAAATAAATCCCAATTAAAATGTTTGTAAATACAAAATTAAACTCTGTCTGATTAGTTGTTCAATAAAGCCAAGCCATTTATAACTGAGATGGAACACCTTCTAGCAAATAGCCATAAGTCGCAAGATAACTATAGATGCCTGAGACCAAAGCAAACCCATTTATAAGGGGCCACAGTCAGTGCCGTCTACTACAAAGCACAAGTGCAGGTTATAAGTCACGCCAAGTCGATCTATGCAGTTGCTTATCCATTGCCAATGCCATTGTTAGTATTCTATTTAGCTTTTAAGCCTGTGGTTTTTTATATCGGTATGGATATTCAATTTGTTTCTAATGAATTTTCGACTCGAAATTAATTAGAGATTTCGACTGGAGATGCTGCCACCGATTCTGACTCGAATTTGATTGTCACTGCGAGACTAGCACATAAGTCGCAAGTTATACCACAGATGCCTGAGACAAAAGCAAACCCATTTATGAGGGGCCACAGTCAGTGCCGTCTACTGCAAAGCACAAGTGCAGGTTATAAGTCACGCCAAGTCGATCCATGCAGTTGCTTATCCATTGCCAATGCCATTGTTAGTATTTTATTGGGCTTTTATGCATGGCCTGTGACTTTTGATATGGGTATGGATATTCAATTTGTTTCTAATGAATTTTCGAGTCGAAATTCATTAGAGATTTCGACTGGAGATGCTGCTGACTCGAATTTGATTGCCACTGCGAGACGGCACCCAGCCAGGCGAGCTGCTTTGTTTGGGAATGCGGAATGTATGAAATTATGACTTAATCTTAAGTGGATTTGGCTCTCATGACGAGGCAGCAAGACTCGGTAAGGCAAGGGGTCGGGGTGCGCTGGGTTCGTTGTACGCCCCGCCCCGCTTCAAGTGATTAACAAAACTGAAATTCCATTAGTGCAACTCCAAACTGAAGTGAGCCGCGGCCCTCGCTAATGTCTCCTAATTGCGGCCGCACTAAGCACACACATTTGCGGCACTTGCAGCAACACAGTGGCAGCAGCAGCAGTGGCAGTGGCAGTGGCAGCAGCAGCGGCAGCTAATGTTGCCACTCGTAAAATTATGCGCTTATCTGCGTGACCCGACATGGAACACATATCCACAGTGAGAGCATTCGACCGAACTCACAAATAAAAAAGGGGATGCAAATGCAAAATTCGAATTGAAAACAAATCGAAACGAGCTGAAAACAAAAGCAACAATTCAAATTGAAATTGAAACAGACGATGCCATCAAATTCGAGTTTATAAAAATAAATCCAGCACAGTGTTTCGAGGAAAGGTGTAGTCGTCGCTGTGATACCTGTGATTTCAAATAGCAAACTACTACTAGCCAACTTAATCTAGCCCAAACTAACCTAAGCTTACCTAAACTAATCCAACCTAATCTAAACTAAACAACCCAAAGGAGCTGCTGAAATGAAATCAAAGTAAAAACTATGCAGATGCCATAATATAAAAGATATAGATAAAGTATAAAATATGATATATGCAAAGAAACCTAATATCATATGGTAAATATGCGTAAAATACAATACATCTAAAATTCACAAATTGCATAGTGGAATTGAAGTTCTTCGGATTTCCAGCGCATCCTTTGGGTTCATCATGCACCTGCGAACATCTGCTTTCAAATATTACAACCTATCGACTGTCTGCTCTTTTAGCGGAAACTGAGCTTAGAATTTTCCAATTATTCGATATCGCAGCCAGCACATTGTGAATTCATTAGGCGAAATGGAGGCAGCAGACCGAAAAGTCAAATAGGGAGATGGAAAAAGAAAGAGATGCAGAGACGCAGCAGCCCCGCGAGTTTAATAATGAAAAATATTTTCGAGTTTCTATTTTTCTCACTTGTTTATGCAATCAGAGTGCTTTCCCCTTCTCCTACTGCTTGATGTATTGATTGACTGACATGCGAGTTGGCCGGGGAAGGGGGCGGACGAAAGTGGGGAAAAGGGGAACACCTTAATGACATCTAATTGCAGCATTTACCACGAAAAAGAGACGAAGCCAAAGCAAAGTTGTTGCCATTTGCAGTGTGTGAGGTTGTCTGTGTGTACCACTGTCTGTCTGTCTGTGTGTGTGTCTGTTGTGAATGAATGAATAGGTGAAATTCGCGGAAAAGTGCTTGTGAATGCATTCGATGGAAAGTAAACTAAGCCAATTGATTGAATTGATTTCGTGGAAAGCAACTAAAAACAGGTGGCATGGGTTGGGGAGGACGCGAGGGACAGGAGAATGCACTATGATGTAGTCAGGCAATTGGCTACGCGTTTCAAGGACTTTGCTGAAAAAGGCCACACCCCCTCAGCCCGCGACAGCCCATGAATAATTCGAGTTAATTGAGAACGATAGCGCCTCCTCTCGTCGCATTGCGTGGGCGTGGGAGTGCGCTCCCGCTGCATTTCCGTTTCCGGCTTTGACAAAAGGGGACAAGAGACACGGGACACGAAATACGGGACACAATTGCTGTACAGAGTGCTGCAGCGGTGGGAAAAAAAGGGGGGGGGGGAGTTGCTTACTTCACGAACACGGTGCATTATGCCTCACCTGACTTAATTCTCGTTTAAAATTTAAATTATTTTACATTCTCACATGCCGACAGTGTAGGGTGACCTGTACCACACCGCACTCCCCTGACTCTTCCCCTACCCTCTCCCTATGCACCCTCGCTTCGCTGCACCCCTCGAGCGCTCGCTGCTCTCTCTTATTATTCTTGTGGCATGCAACGCGCGCTGGGCTGTTGCAACAACACAACCATCAAACAACTTGAGTTTGTTGATTTCCTGCGGGGCGGGGCAGTATGAGAGGGGGTGGGACACACACACACACTTATTTTGTTTTCTAAACCAAAAACGAAGCGAAACGCAACGCTGCTATCGCTGCCGGCGTCGCAGTCGCTGCCTACGTTCTGCTTGGCTTGCTTCGAGGTTGGTAACAATGACTACAAATGGAGTAAGGATTGTGCCAGCTGCAACAGCTCGACTAGCAGATACTCAGTAATTATTATGCTCGTAACAAAAAAATGCTTGGTGAACTTAGTTTGGGAATTTCTCAGAGGGAACTGCACGAATTCCCACTAAATTTGGAGATTACTTAGGGCATATTTAGTATTATAAATATACCTAATAGAAAAGTTCTAGCTGTTTAAATACTTAAGATAAATGAAGTAATGAAAAATTACATTGTGTAAAATACAAGAATTTCTCACAATGCGAATTCCGTAAATATTCTTGGATTATTTAAAGCATATTTAATATTATGACTATACTGAATGTGATTTGTTCTAGCTGCTTAAATACCTAGAAAACCCCGAGAATCTATGTAGTATTATAAGTGGGAAAAATATGAGAAGTTCCCTAATTAAGCTAGATAATTCAGAAATTGAGGTATGGTAATCAGTTTATAGTCAAGAAATTTTTGGAGAGTAATTGGAGAGCGAATTTCGGATATCGTATATCACTTTTCTGGCTACTGCGAATGCGCCAAAATCTATTGTCAATTACAGGGTATAGCAACAACGTTTTTACATCGACAGTAACATCCACACTAAGAACAACAACAGCAACAACAACAACAGCAGTAGGCAATGTGTTGTATAAATTCATAAACGGCCGAGTTTAACGAACTGAGTATTGCTTTTTGTTTAGTTTTTCTGTTTTCTGATATTTTTTGTTTTTTTTTTTCTGTGATTCGCCTCGCAACCAAATTGGCGATCTACGTTCGCTTTTGCCATGCTTCTCTGCACAATTTTTGCATTTGGCAACACAACAACACACCTACAACAAGAGCTGAAAGCAGCCGCAAACAACAACACAAAACAATAAGAACAATACGAAATATTGAAATAAATATTTTGGCTGAGGCAACCGAAGCAGAGAAGAAATACCTCAAAAAACTGGAGAGCTTTTAATTGAATTATGAACTTCATCTGCGGCCTGCCTATTTCCCTCTCTCTCGTTCTCTCTCTCTCCCTCTCTTAGAACACCTGGCAGGAATTTCTCTCTCTCTCTCACTCTCCATGTAAAATTCGCTTGCAAACGTTGTCAATCTCTCGAGAACATTGCGTTGTTTCCCAAGAATTCTGGCCAAATTAACTTGAACATAATTCATAAGTAATTAGTAAATACTTGCAAATCGATAATCGATAGTTTGCACATCGATAAATGTGCGAAATGTGTGCGAAATATCAAACTGATTGAGTTCGCCAAATCGCATTGAATTGCAAAGTTTATGCACACTCAAAAGGTAAATGTAATTTAAATACTTTACTATTTTCCAGAAACGGTAATTTAAATATTTTACGATTTCTATTAGAAAGAGAGAGATGAGGAAAGATAGAGACGATTAGGGAGAGAGAGGGAGAGAGAGAGAGAGAGCGCACTCTGTGCAACTTTATAAACTGCGGAACAATTTCGCATGCCGAGCATCAAATGCAAAGTGGCTTTAGCTACCTTTTCAGCTACCCTTTAGCCTTAACCCTTGGCAGCCACCCCCTTCACTCATACCCCTCTCCTGCCAACCCTCCCTCACATGTGCATGAGATAAATCCGATTTTCTAACGGCGCTGCAACATTTTTCTTATTTACGAGCCACGTAGCCATAAAACGCATACATAAATTTCCTCGCAGCCAAAACCAAAATAGCAAAGAGACTTTCGGAAGCGGCAGGGTGGTGGTGGAGAGTTGGGGAGTGGTAGAAAGGGGGCTTCCAAAAGGATAATACTCGTATGTAGCTGAATGCAAGTCTTCGCCGAAAGGAATAAAGAAATTGATATAAATGTTTGTGCAAACAGGCACAGGCCGGGCAGGGGTTTAGGCAGGCGGGGTGGGGGGAAGATGTTAGCCAACTCCCTCAAATAGATAGAATTATGTGAAATGTGCGCAAATTTGTAGAAATGGCGCGAGAAAAGTGTCGTCAGATGGATGACTCTTTTATGATATCGGAATGCGAGTCGACTCAGCGCGTATACGTAATATGCAAAATGGCGGCAAGAGAGAGCTTTATGTCGGGATTCTGCTGGAGCTTTAAACAAAATCTCAAACTCAGCACGCGTGGCAGACGCCGGAAAGTGTGCAAAGCTAAGTTTAGCCGGGGGCGTAGTGTGGGCGGGGGGAGGGAAACACTTCATTTCAGCTGCAACCTATAAAATTCGCTTTAATAATTTTTTTTTTGGTGAAAATTCTTGTCGTTTTGCCGTTTATGCCTTCACTCCACTCTTTGCCCGCTCTCTGCCCTAGCTTATACTCTCTCTTTTACACTCTATTTCCCTCTATAGCTATCTCTCTCTCTCTCTCTCTTTCTCTCGTGCTCTGCTGCTTTGCTTCTCGCTTGGCAAAACAATTTCCGATTATTACGAGGGCCTGGCACTTTTCACTCACGGCAATAACCATTAATAAAAATGGCAGGCATTTAAAATTAAATGACTCCCACGCAGCTCGCCCCCACCTCTTCTGCAGCCCCTCAGCCTACCCTGCCTCTCCTGGCAAGTTTGCTAAACAAAAACTTTTAGGCAATTTCATTTCAAGTGAAGCGCGGAATTTAAGGACCATTTGCATATCAAAACAAAATGAAATCCTGCTGCCTGCGTGGCGGAGGTGGCGCCTCCTTCAGAAATTGGCGCACAGCTGGCAACGCGAATGGAAATAAAATGCCAACGCACCCCCTCCCCCATCCGCCCGTTTCCAGCGTCCTTTCCCAGTGTCGGCAGCAAAACAATTAGCGGAAAATTCGGCAAAACAATTTCCACGCCTCGATTCGACTTAATTGCAGATATTTGGGTCGCCCCACGTCGTACCCCGTCAAAATATCATTAAGATGAATTTATAAACAATAAAACGTCAGCTTAATTAAATTTGATTGTGTGACCGTGGGGCGCGGGCGGGGTGTCCGGGCAGGGCAGGAGGTACTCGTCGATAGGCAAAGATATTCGAAACTGGATGCGAAACTTAAAGCGGCAGACGAAAATGAACTCATAAAACATTCACAGCCCATAAATATGCATGTGACTGAGTGGCTGTCGGTGTGTGTGTGAGTGAGTGAGGGTGTCGGTGGGTGTGTGTGAGTCGCTCTGTGCTCGGGGCGCCTAAAGGACTCAAGGACTCGCGCTCTTTAAATAATTGTCCATAAATATCATGCTCATAAAGAGCGGCGCAGTCGAGCGCTTAATCCTTTGTCGCATTCAGCCCATATCTGTCCACACACACACACACCACACACACATGTTGGACAGTGGATACATTTATATAGATCCTTGGCTCGTAAAGAAAAGCAGCAGAGATTGTGCATTTTATTGATGAGACCGCGCCTCGGGGCCACCTTCGATTTCTTTTTACAGCTTAACTTTCTTGTCGCTTTTGTTGTTGTTGTTACTGTTTGTTGTTGTTCTTGTTGTTGCTGTTGTTGCTGTGGCACAGGCAATTGTAACTTTTTGCTTTTTCGAGGACACTTTGGGCCTTTGCAAAGTTCAGAATTTAGCACGAAGTCGAAAGTGGAAACTGTGCCAAACTATTTTCCGCGACAACACGGACTAATACACTTGTCTCTGGTCACACACACTCGCACAGACATAAACACATACACACACACAGCTGCACTTGCACACACAGTTAGAGGTCGTCGCACAGTGCAAACACTTTTTGCCGTCTCCCAGCAACCTTTGCGAAACTAAAACTAACTTCAAATTTGTCCAAATTGACCCTAAGCGATATTTCGTTTCCAGTTTAATTCTGCTGTATTTTATACATGTTTACACTTTCCGGATTTTTAAAGTATGGCTGAAATCGCATTGCTTTATGATTTCTAGTTATCTTGAAGATCTACAACATTCTTTCTATTTTCATCAAATAAAAAAAAATATTTTTCATTTTATTTTGCATTTTTATAGGCTTACTCTTTGAGCTTGCTTGAGTTTGTCTGCGGAATTCTCGATTTTCATCTCCTTAAACCAAAAAAATAATTATTTTCTATTTGTATAGTTTTTTTCTAGCATTTGTTTGAGTTATCTTTTAAATGGTCGAGTTTTTTTTTGCTTTTAAGCCAAGAAACAATGTTTCCTATTTTTATTTTGCATTTTTATAGCTTCTGCATTAAATTTGCAATTTATTTTTAAATTTCGAGCTAAATATATGAATATATATTGGCATTTACTTGAGATAACTTGGCATTTCTTGCTTTGCAGATGGAAATAATGTATGCAACAGCAGCTCCCTCAAAACTTTTCCAAATTTTTGCATATTTATTAATTGTTTTAAGCTATTTTGTTATTTATTTTTAATTTTGTTCTTAGTTCTTTAACATTTATTTATTCATTTATTTTATTTTTTATTTTCTATGTATTTTGTAAGCTTATTTATTTCGCTCCGTTTAAAAATTTAATCAAGTTAATTTTCTTATTTATTTCTTAAGCTGTTTTTAGTGTTTACATTTATTTATTTATTGTTTTTGTATTTTTTGATATTATTTTTTTTATTTGTTTACTTTTAATTTATGCAAAACTTTCTCCCTGCGCTTATTTCGACAACAAAGAATCCTAGTCCCAGTTCAGAATACTCAGGTGCCTCAAGGGGGTGGAGGGGGTCATAGTTCACTGTGCAACGTGTGTGCCGCAAGTGTAGGAGTCAGTTAGCGTGCCACGTTTCGCAGTTTTTGGCAAGCCAAAAAAAAATCACGTAATATCAGTTTTATTTTTTGTTTTGTTTTTTTTTGCTCGTTTCCTTCTTTCTGCTGTAGTTTATTTTTTATTTACGTGTATTTTTGCTGTGATTTACGAGCTTGCCATACCTTTTTTTTAATATTTGATACCGCACGGCATAGCGCGAGTTACGTTGGGGTAGGTTGTTTGCTCGTAGTGTAGGGTAGTGTTTTTCTCACTGGGTTAACTGTTAACACTTTGTGCGTGCCTCGGCTCGCGTAGTACGCTCCGAACTATCCCGCACGAACTCCCGAAGTGAACTGAACCACAGCGTGCCGTGGCCAGTGGAACATCGCGTCGCCGTTGTCGCCGTATGCGAGCCACACTCTCAGCTTACACGCGCTCGCTCGCTCTCTCGCTCTCTTTGTCTCTCTCGCGGGCGGAACGTGTGGAATTGACACTTCGTGCGCTGTGTGGGTGGCTGAGACACGACGACGACCTAGCGCAATGCGCTCAAACAAGTTGCAAGCGGCGTTGTGTGCGCAACATGTTGTGTTTACGTTTTGCACGCGGCGTGCAACAAACCGTAACCGGTTTGAGCGTGTTGCTAAGCGCGGCGCAACATGCGCTTGGCAACATTAATTTTGGACGTTGTTTGAGGCAGTCTAGAAGAAAAGCGCTCTATCAGATGGTTTTCCAATGTTCTAGGTTCTGAAACACCAATTGACAATTTGCAAAATATTTAAAAATATTACTCGAGACAGTTTACAAAACAATTCCGCAAAATTTGTGTATTTTTTGCAGTATATTCTATCTGGTGTAGAGTTTTTCAAAGATTTCCTTCGAAAATGTATTTTTTGATTCGCCATTTGCAGGGAAATGTTGGAAAACCTTAAGAAAACTTTTGATGAGCCGCAGACGGGCGCAGTTTGCCGCTTCAACACACACGCACTCACAAACACACATGGGGAGGGGCAGCTAGTCGGGGTAGGTGGTGGCATGCCCCCGTTTGTGTCGCACAAATAACGAGCCTCAAGCAACGCATCGCTGACTCTGCCGACTCCATTTGGGGCTGCGTGTCTCGATTCGTTTCTTTTTGCTTGCCACGCTCAAATGAAGACGCTGCCACGCCTCCCTCCGCGACTCCCACTCCCCCTGCAAGCACATATCATGTTTATAGACATTTAATTATGTATTTGTATTTGTATTGTAGCGACAAAAGGCATGCGGCATGTGGCATGCAACGTGCAGCGGGGAGGCTTATCGCGCGTCTTCCAGCCGAACGACGTGTTGCAACTGCTGCACGTCGCATTAAAATCAAAAAGGATGCGACGCGGCGCTTATGATGCCGCTGCCACGGAAGCTGCCACCAGGAGGGGCGAGGTGTGTGGCAAGAGGCAGGTGGCAAGTGGCAGGCGGCGGGTGTTGACAGCGTGCAGCTAATGACTAATGGACTCTTAATGATCTAACAAGGTGCACAGAGAGAGAGAGAGAGAGAGAGAGAGAGAGAGAGAAGAGTGAGAGGCAGAGGGACACACACAGAGAGAGAGAGAGAGACAGCGCTGTTGCCGCCACTGCCACAGCCACTCCCCCTCTTCCATCAACCACTTGGCGACAAAGTTCACAAACTTAATAATGCCACATTAGTTTTGGGGCACGACGACGAGGAAGCTGCAACGTGGCAGCACGATGATGTTGCAGGTAACGGCACTTTATTTTCCCTGCTGCGCGCCACGTGCAACTGACGCAGCTGACGCGTCGCGCATGCAAAGCGCGCTGCCTTTAAACGCGGCAACAACAGCACACTGTGCCACACCGTGTGGCAGCAACAGCAGCAGCGCCAACAACAAGTTTGCGTCGCTTGGGCAAAAATTAAATTAGCAAATTTCGCAACAAACTTGCGGCTGCGTTGCAAGCTTGACCAGGCGTGGCTGCAGCAGCCTGGCCGAATGGGGAGGGTCAGGTAGGCAGGGTGGGTGGCGGAGGGAGTGCGAGGGGCTGACAAAGCTGTGGACAGGCCGAGAGCAAGCGCAGTCAAAGGTCGCCACATTTTGTGCCATTCATGCGCTTCATTTATCACACGACTGTCAGAGCGCCGCGCCGCGTCTCTGCCCGCCCACCTGCCCCTCAACCCTGCCTCTGCACACACTCTGTCACTCTGCCTGCTCCTTTCCCCCCTTTCACTGCTGCTCTGCCTGAAAAATTTCCGCTCTGCTTTCGGTTTACGCTCGTGAAAATCGCGGAAAATCGCGCAACCGTTTTACACGCCGCCGCACAAAGCAAACGCCTTGCAACATATGTCAAGTAATCAGCTGGCAACTTTGCCGCAGACCAGAGATCTATAGCTGCCACGCCCCGCTTTCCGCTCTCTGCCCTCTGCCCCCTGCCCCTGCCCTGCTAGCAATAACTTTGCGGCAACCTTCGCGGCACATGCCAAGCATAAAATTGAATACGCATCCAAGACATGTTCTCCCGTTCTCGTAGCCTGCCTCTGCCCCTACCCCGCCCTACCCTGCTCTGTCCGCAAAATGAGCCGCGCCAAAGGTAAGCGAGATGAGCTGGCTGCAGGGGGTGGGGGAGGGGCAGGCCGGCTGAGACTGTGCGTTAAGCAAACCTCGCAAACAAATCCCGCACAGCGCGAACGCGTCACTGCGCTGCCGACGCCAACAGCGACAGCGACTGCGACGCCATTTACGCCTGGCTGCGCGTTTCACGCAGGAGCGGACTCTGTGCTTGGGCGCACAGCGATTGAGGGCCGCAAGAAATCTTTTTTAATTAATTTTAAATTTTTAAATAGATTAAAGCTATAGGTTCTTTAATATCAAGCTAATACACTGCTAAAAAATAGAGATTGCATATTTGAATAATTTCTAAATTTATATATATTATATATAATATTTATTTCAATATTAAGCAAACATTTTTAAGACCATAAAACAGTTAAAAATGCACTTAATGCACAATTTTTTTAGGCTATCTATTCTACTCTTATTTCTACTAATATTAATTTTAGGGATAAAACTTATTTTTCTTTTTTACGACGATTTCCTTATGAATTTCGCCACACATGCTTCTTATTGCAACAATAACCTACATTTGCATCCTTCTTTTACATTTACCAAATTAAAGATTATTTTTATGTTTCTAATTCTAAAGTAATATTATACTATAAACTATAATTTAGCGCTTTATGTGACTTTACAGATACATATATATTTTTTTCTTGTTCATTATGGGCGAAGTTAAACTAGTCGGATCAAAAAATAAACATGGTAGAAGTGCAAAAAATATACGGAGCAACGTTATATATGAGTGTAAGCAGAAAAAATAAGATACGATTGAAATATGTAAGTAAAGACTTATATATCAACTCTATGGCGCGTTCAATAAAATGTCATGTCTCAAATTGAGTCCAAAGAATGTTCGCTTATTATATATGTTTAGTTTGAAGAAACTGCCACGCCTACTACCCCCGACCTGCATTAACAAAATAATCGAAAGTTGTAATACTTTAATACTTTGAATAATTCGAATAACTTCGAATTGCATTCCAAATTTTTCCCGCTTCATACCCTCATCTAGGCCAGCTCCGCTCCTGTGCTGCAACGTTGCCGCACGAACGGTATACGCCATACGGTAAGCTATGGCGCGGGGCAGTCGTCAGAGTGGGGTGGGGGGTGCGGGTTGAGTCGGGTGTAGGAAGTAGCTGGACAGAACGACGCCGACAATTTTTGACTTGCCGTTCCGCCCGACTGCATCGCCCGACTGTAGCGACGCGACGAGGGCGGTATAGAGATAGATCGGCTGAGCGGGAAGTGAGTGGGGAAGAGGTGCGGAGGAAGAGGAAGGTAGCGACGCTTGTTATTTACTTTTGAACAACAACTGCGAGCGGAATGAGACGGTAGAGAAGGAGGAACCCATAAAGCACACGGCAGAACCGCAGAACTTTGACTGCGTGAGAAGGAGAAGGGTGAAGGGTGAAGGGCGGAGCTGGTCGGGGAAGGGGGAGAGGTGTGGCAGGGGGGGGCAGCTTGTTTTGGTAGTTGGTTTTTTATGCATGGGAATGTTTTTGTTGTTTATAGCTTGTCGGCCGATTTGATAAACCAATTGACGAGTTTAGTTTGCGCAACTGTTTAAGGGGCGAAGAGGGAAGCGGAGGGGCGGTAGAAGGGGCAGGAAAAGAGAAGAAGTGGAGGCAGAGAGGCATGAGGCAAGCAAAGGCAACCGAGTGGCATTTCGCTGCTATTTATGCCTCATAATCAGCAACAAAAACGGAGGCTGAGGTTGTTGCGCTTGCAGCTTGCCACATGCAGCAAGCTGGGGCATGTGTGTGCGGCGCGTCACTATGGCTTGTTGCCTTTTTGCAGCCCCTTTGTGGCAGCTAAGTGCTTTCCACCTGGCGTGGCAGGCAGCTGCAGCAGCAGACACTTGCCACATTCGCCGCGTCGCTCATTTGGCTAAGTGCGCGCGCGGATGTCGTTGCCCCGGCCGGGGAATTAGGCTGACCCCCCTGACCCCCTTCGCCTTGCCATGTGATAAATGAAATCAACTTTTAACTGCAACTGCCGTCCTCCTGCACCCTGCCACACTGACATTAGACGTGCAACAAGCGGAGCAGAGAAGTCGACGCACTCGAGACTATTCAAATGATGCCACACAGCGCCGTCGCTGACAAGTGTCCACGTGTGGCAGCAACAATTTAAATGGCAACCGGCAACCCGCAGCAGCTGGCGCTGCCACAGCCGCTTAGCTGCGCGCACAAGTGCCCCCAGGAGGGGCAAGAGGAGCAGGCAGGCAGCGCAGTCAGCGTCGCGACGCACGCGCTTCAATACTTTAATATAAAAATATGCAAATTATGCGCTGTTGCATGCCCCAGGCAGCGCGCAGTAGTGCGACGACAAGGACGACGTGGCCGTCAGAGGCAGGGGGAGCAGAGCAGCGAGCAGGGGGCAGCAGCAGGAGGAGGCGACGTCGCTTTAATTAAAATTAAATATTTTTGTGCTCGCCGAATTGTGTGGCAGACGCAGAGACAAGGGCTCAGTGGGGGAGGGGGGGAGGCACCCGGCAGCAAAGAAGGCAGCCAGGAGGGCAGGGGGAGAGGCAAGGAGTACAATGGGCTTTTATAGGCGTGGCGTGCAGATAAACCCTGCAGCGCGTTATCAGCGAATTGATTAAAAAATCTCACTGGCGGCTCGACAAATGCGACTCAAAGTAAATATTTATCTTGGCATATCTTGCCTGGTTTTATTGTGCGAAAATATTTACACACACACACACTCATACACACGTGTATTGGCAAAGTGTGTGCGTGTGTGTGTTAAAAGATTCAGCTCGATGCGGGTCACTTCTTTGTTCAAGTCGCATCGGGGAAGGTAAAGGCAGCGCGAGTAAAATAATTGAGGCTGCAAAAGCTGCACGACGCAGTAAATACCCAGTAAAAGCGTCATACTCTATGCAAATAAATCAAATAAGATATGTATTATATATTACTTAAATCTATTTAATCCTTCCTTTGTCAACTAAATCTAAACTGAATTATTTCGGCTTTAATAGAGACAACTCTAAACTGCTTGCAAAGTCTGCGTTCTTTCTTGGCTTTACGCATAGTTGAAAATCCTTTTAGTTTAAGCCACACTCTACTCTACTACACTTGCTCTCCCCCCCCCCCTTCGGGGACTCGCACTTTCCCTTGTTTTCACTCATTTTCCAACTCTTTTCACATTGTGCGCTGATTTGCTTGTTAAGCTGCAGCTACTTGTCCCGCTCACACGCTTTGTGTTGCTTGCTCTCTCGCTCTCTCTATATATGTCTCTTGCTCTCTACTTATCTTCATCTCACATTCTCCTTGATATTGCACTCTTTCCTACACACTACTCTGCCTGGGCGTGGAGTTCGCTTGGTTTGTGTCTAAAAAGGCAACAGTTTTCATATTCTTTAATATCCCGCACAGTTGGCAACTCTACAGCACAGCTGAAGTAGTATTTGTATCTACAGGGTTATCAATTCAAGATCTGCACATAATTTGGGTTTCTTTTGAGGAGGGGTGACAACTCTACAAACATAAGATTACAGAAAAACGTTTGCTTTCAAAACGTAGTTCTCCATAGCGCTGTTAGAAACAGAAAGACACCAGCTGCCGACAGAGTTGCCACCTGCACTTAAAAAAAGGAGAGTATCTATCAATTCTAAAATAATTTTCTTTATATAACCCATAGGTCTGCTTTCAAATTTTAAGCATATTTGAACTTGCTGGCAACTCTATGTCTTTAAATCGAAAAAGAAGGCCGAAAAACATCCTAGAAAGATCATTTTCTAAGGCTTGCCCCATAGAGCTGAAGACTTTTACCCAGCAACAGGCTTGTAGAGCTGCTCTTCAAGCATATTTCAGCGTGCTGGCAACTCTTGCACATAGAAAACTGAGGAAAAAGAGGTAAGACAGGGACTGATAAGTTTCAGAGGGTTAGCAAAGTGCCAAGTTTATCGAGCGCGAGTAATTTAGCATATTTCGCAGATGCAACTCTAGACAGGGTTGCCACCTGTGTGCCAAAGGGTATACAGTTTTCGTGGCTGCTGCAGCTGGCGCTGCGGTCAGCGGGAGTTCGACGATGCTTGCCAGCTGGCGAAACGGTTGGCAGCTGCTGCGGAGCTGAGGAGCAAAGCTGAAGAGGAGCGGGACTGAGGCGGAGCGTTCATTAAGTTGGCACTGTTTGCAAATTTATCATAACTTGGCCAAGTCGGATTGCAGCCAGCATCCCGGCCGGAGACACACAGTCAGAGGCAGCGTCCTGGTCTCCGTGCGGGAGCAGGAGACGCCCTTTTCGCACGCAGCGCGCTCTTTAATAACAGCTTAAAAGACGCAGCGCTCTCTCCCCCTCCCCCACTCTATCTCTCTCACTCTCTCCCTCTCTTTTCCGCACTCCGTCTCCCTTGCTCTCTCTCTCTTACACACTCACGAAAAGTCAACGCTGTATGAAATCGATTTAATTTCGTCACTGAAGCGAAAGTAAACAATGAGAAAGTAGCAGCAAGGCGGGGAGTAGGAGAGGGGGTGGGAGTGTTACTAGTAGCTGGAGGAGCAGCAGGATGAGTAGAATGCGGGGCAGAGAGTAGGAGCAGGAGGGAGGGGGGCACAAAGCAATGTCCAAGAACAACAACAACGTTGCAGGGAAAAGTTGTTGACAGCTCACGTTCGCGTTGTCCAATAGATGAAGCTGATGACGTTCTGGCTGTGTGCGTGGGAGAGAGAGAGAGTGAGTGGGGGAGTGAGAGAGGGGGAAAGAGTGTGTGTCTGTACATGAGAGTGTGTGTGTGTGTTGTGGTGCGTGTTGCTGCAGCGTGTTCGCGTTGTCCAACCGACCGAAATAGGAAACCGAATTAATCACAAATATTACTTTTTGTTGCGCCCCTCTCTCTCAGTCTCTCCCTCTCGCTCTGAATGTACACACACGTTGCGTATGTGTGTGTGTGTGTATTGCCAGCAAGTCTATTTATGTGTCAATATGAGGTCTCTCTGCCAGTTGGCCAGGACATTCCATTGCCATCAGCATTGTTAGGGACGTGTTTTCCTTTTCTTGACACTCGCTCGATTATGTTTTCAGTTCATGTTTTTGGAATTATATCATTTCATTTTTTTGAAGTCGCCGCGTTGCCACGCCGCACGTGTAGTCTGTCCATCTGTCCATCTGTCTCTCCATCAGTCTGTCCGTCTGTCTGTCCGTCTGTCTCTCCATCAGTCTGTCCGTCTGTCTGTCCGTCTCTTCGTCTGCCTGTTTTGCCTCACTCGCAGCACAACTCTCGCTCCCTCTTCCTCCTGCTTTGGCACTTCATCATTGTTTGCGAATAGCAGAAACAACAAAAACAGAAACAGATATCAAACCGTGTCTGGCTGCAGCTCTCTAGATATTTCTGTGCTCCGGTACTGCTGCTTCTCACTGATAAATCAACCTACTCTCTCTTGCTTTTAAAGCTTCCTTAAATTACTGATCAGCTAACTGAGCTGAGTGTAAATCAAAGCTGGTAAAAGTCTTAGAAGATTCGAGCAGTTTCTTGTTTGTATTGCTTTTCTACATAGTTGAGTATGTCTAAAGGGTACCAGGCTCTCTTTCGACCTTCTATAATGTTTTTCGCTCTATAAACTTACACTTCTCTAGCTTGCAGAGCTGTAATATTATTACATTATTTACTGTCGCTTGTTAACTGCATGTGGTGTTTAAACACCGCATTTTTAAATCAATAAATAAGTTGGTATAGTTGGCAAAAGTGAATACTGACTTAGTAAATTGAGTGGGTAAATAAGTGAGTTAGCGAACTACTGAGTTCGCTCTATAAAAAAGGCAGCAAGGCACTTTAAAAAAGACAACTTATTTTTCGAGTCATAAATGCGGTGTATGCGGTGGGAACACAGGGTTTCAAATTATAGCGAGCCCGAAACATATTAACAGGGTAACTGTTGGCTTTAATTATAGCTGTTTCTATACCTCTCTCTAGTCCCTAAAGTTCCTATTACTGCTGCAGTTCTTAGACAGAGTGCAACGCTTGCAGCCTTCATTTAATTTAATTTTGGCGCAATTTGGCTCAATGTGAATCTGGTATCTCCCAGTTTAAACTAACCCCTTTCTCCTATGCTTACTATACTGTTATTAAATCGAAACTGGGAAGAGATCATTCTAGGAGTTCAAGCTGCACACTCACGAGGCTGGTTCCCACGTAGCTCAGCTTCCAGCGTACTGATTCCTCTTTCCTTTGCAACTTCAGTTTTATAGTTTATGTGCTGCCTTAGTTGCTTATATAAATCACTCAAAGGCTGAGCGGGCTGAATACCCTCAATGCACATCTCTTCCAACTGCCCCTCCCCACTCCACTTCTGTCTTCTTTTTCCTCTGCTTTGCTGCTTTCTTTCTATTTCACTGGCAGCGCACAAAGAAAAAATTTTAATTTTTCGCAAAATTAACTTTGCTGAAATAATTCTGCGATGGCCATGCAAATGCCAAGCGCAACAACTAGTGCAGCTGCACACACACACACAGCACACACTCTCGCACACTCAGACACACATTGGCAAGTCACTTAAGTGGGCGTGGCTGGACTGGGCTTAGCTATTGCTCAGAGCAAACCATAAAACAATAATTGCAACATCAACAACAAACAGCTGCGTCGTGCAAGGCGAGAAAGAGGGGCGTGTGCCAGTGAGGGGCCACACATACAGGGTGCTCTGTCAAAGGGTTTGGCAAGTTTTCCACGCCGAAGCTCGTGCAATGCGCCTGATTAATACAAATGAGCGGCGATTTGTCATGTCACTGCGTTTGAATTTATCATTCGAGGCGACAGGCGCGAGCAACCCGCAACCCGCCTGCAACAGTTGCTGTTATTGCTGGGGTAGTAGTAGTTGTTGTTGTCGGGGCAATTGTTGTTGTTGTTGTTGCCACGACTATTGTTGCCGTAACGCCATTTTATTCTCTGTCGCTGCTTCCACTTTTTTGGGCATTTCTCTTTCGTTTTTTTCTTTGTTTTTGTTGTTCTGTTTGCTTTTCCTGCTTCCGGTCGCGTTTCCCTTACCCCGCACACACACTCGCCCACTCGCAAGTCGCAGGGACTCGACGGCGCCAAGATCACACAGCCAATGCACATTTTGGCTCTGATTCGCAGCCCGACGCCGACTCGACCCGCTACAGTTGCTGCCCGCGCCGAGCACATTTTATGTAGCATACGGCAAGGCGCAACATTTTTGTTAATGGCTTGTAAAATTTTCTGCCATACACAAATCCAACATGGCGCACAACAACAACTTCTAGCAGGAAGAGTGGCTACACTGCAAGAAACGAGCGGGTGAATTAGAGTTGCGAAGGAGTGTAGGGAAATGCATGTAGAAAGAAGCCTTTGCATTCTCAACTTCAGTTTGGAGAGAGTAAGAGCTGATTATAAGATGGAAATTTGATTATCCTAATCTGAATTAGAATGTAGAAAAAGACAAGAAAAGAGTTGCTTGAAGAGAGAGAGTGAGACAGAAAGTAGACTGGCAAAGAAGGCTTGGTATATGCACAAGAAATACTAAGTTTCTACACATAAGTTGTGTGGAATGTTTATACTCATCAGATTCTGTATTAAAAAAGTATATTTCTTGAAGAGACAAAGATAAATCGACAAGACTACAGGCACGGCAAATTCACTAGGAGCACAAGCATGTTGCGATTAATTTGCTATTAAATACTTCAAAAACTCCCGATACTATCGGTATTAAAATAATTAAAACGTTATATTGCTTATTCGAATTTTTAAGCACTAACTGAAAAGTTTACGCTCAAAACACTTGTCTCGAGCAGCAATTCTACTAATTAAAGTATCTCTTTATTTGGAAATATGCTTTAATCGATAGTATCGATAGTATTTGTGGCAGCTCTAGCTGCTATCGATGAGGAAAAGATCTCGCAAGATCTCACTCCTCGCACTTGCCTCCCGCTCAGCTCTTCTGCCACTTGTAGGAACTCGAGTAGATAAAGTTGTTCTGCTCGCACATACGATCCGCCTCCGGGGGCCCACGTGTCCCGAACACATATGGAATGGGCTTCGTGCGCTCCTGTTCGATCTGCAGCAGAACGGGCGAGAAGATGCGCCACGCTTCGTGCAGCTCGTCGGAGCGCACGAAATGTATCTGCGAACCCTGGAAGACATCCTGCAGCAGTCGCTCGTAGGCATCGGGCAAATGGGTATCCGTGTAGCGGCTTGCATACGTAAGATCCAGCTCGGTCTCTTGCAGCTCGAACGAGGCACCCGGCTGCTTGCACATGAGCTTCAGATAGACCGCTTCGTTCGGCTGCACGCGTATGACCAGCTCGTTGCGCTTGGAGCGACCGTCGAAGATGTCGCCCGGCACATTCTGATACTGCAGACGCACCTCGGCCTTGCGTTCGTCGAGGGCTTTGCCGCAGCGCAGTATAAAGGGCACGCCCTGCCAGCGCTCGTTGTTGATGTGCAGGACCGCGAGCGCGTAGGTGGGCGTAATGGATTGGGCCGCCACACCCGGATCATCCAGGTAGCCCGTTTGCTGCTCCTTTGTTTCGCCCTTGGGATCACCGACATACTGGCCCAGCACCAGATCCTGCAGCTGCAGGGCGGGTATGCTCTTCAGCAGCTTCACCTTCTCGTCCCGCAGATCATTGGGGCTGCAGCTCACCGGCCTCTCCATGGCCAGCAGCGAGAGTATCTGCAGCAAGTGATTCTGCATTACATCGCGTATCATGCCATACTCGTCGAAGTAGCCACCCCTGCCCTGCGTGCCGATCGGCTCCTTGAACGTGATCAGCACGCAGGCAACGTTATCGCGATTCCACGTTGCGCCGAGCGTCTTGTTGGCAAAGCGCAGCGTGATCAGATTCTGCACCATCTCCTTGCCCAGATAGTGATCGATGCGATAGATTTGCTGCTCCGTGAACAGGCTGGCCAGATGATCGCTCAGTCGCTGCGCACTGACATCGTCGCGTCCGAAGGGTTTCTCGATGATCACACGATTCCAGCCTCGCTCGGACATGCAGTACTGCTTGATGCCCAGCGTGATCATTTCGTAGACGCTGGGCGGCAGTGCCAGGTAGAAGATACGATTGGCCTGTGCCGCATGCTGTTCCTGCTGCTCCAGCTGCCGCCCGAGCTGCTGCAGGCTGACCGCGTTATCGTATTCCCCGCTCACGTAACTGTTGTGCTTGTCCCAGAACTGCTCGAACTGTGCCTGCTCCTTGGGCTCAACCTTCACGTGCGGCTCGCAGCGCTCGCGCACCTCCTGCACTGTCAGCGTGGAGCGTGCATAGCCGCAGATGTGCGTCGGCTGTGGCAGCAACTCGTCGCGATAGAGCAGCCACAGCGTCGGGTAGATCTTCTTCTTGGCCAGATCGCCCGAGGCGCCCAGTATAATAAAACTGTGAGCCGTGCCCTGCGATCCATCGGCACTGCAACTGAATTGGGTGCTTGTTGCCTGCTCCTTGACCAACGGCATGCCGCACACATCGCACTTGCATAAGGATTTATTCTGCATTTTCTCTGGATTACTCTCGATTCTACTTTGATTTTCTTTCGATTTTCCGTTGTGTTTCTCTCGGCAAAGTTTGTGCACGATTTATGTTTGTTTTATTTTTTGATTTGACAGCCTCCTTTTCTTTATACACTCTCTCTCTCTCTCTCTCTCTCTGTCTCTGTCGATCTCACTTTAATTGCATTGTTCTGCTCAGGCTATCAAATATTACGCATACGCAACGTCTGCTCTGCGACTATCAATGTTGAATTACTTTCTCTCTGTCTTGCTCTTTCCCTTTTGCCTACTCTCTCTTACTCTCTGTTTCCTTTCTTTATCATGCCTTCTCTGTCGCTTTTTTTGCCTCTCTCTCTAATTGTCCTGCTCAGGCTCTCAAATATTACGCATACGCAACTTTGCCGTAGCGAATGTCCAAGTCGCTTTACTATAGTTCTCTTGCTCTCTCTACTACTCTCTGTCTCTCTCTCTCTCCTACTCCTTGTGTTCTACCCCTTCTCCATCCCCCGGCTACCCCTTCTCTTTCCCTCTTGCCCCTACTAACTGTCATCCCACTTACTTGCGCTGCCCGGCTCTTTCAACTTTATTCAAGCTCAACTCTTTTTGCCAGTGTACTAGTCTGGCCTGTATTCCCTAGCTGCTCTGCTGGTTGACAGTCTAACTGCCCCCCCCCCCTCCATCTTTCAACACAATAATTGTTTGTTAGTTTGTGCCTCGTGCCTTGTGGCCGAAAGCATAATTCGATTAGCTTTTATCGCAGCGTGTTGAACTGCAATCGTTGCGGAAAAATGCCAATTAGAGAAGTTATCTCGCTGATCCGACGGCCTACCCTGCACAGCCTACACCTGGCTACCCTGCTTTTGCGCCTGTGGGCGTGTCGAGTTGCAAATGTGCCTGCCATTTGATTTGCAAGTTTCGTCAGGCTCAACTTGGGCTAATGAGCAGCAGCGAGCCAAAGTCAATGAAACTTTTGCAACACAAAACATGCCGCAACACAACAAGCGTGGCGGGGAGAGGGGAAAGGCCAGAGGGATGGGGATATACAACATTTCAGCAAAAAGCTACGAAATTTGAGTACAATAAACTTTGTGTTGCCGGCAACAGCAACAGCAACAACAGAAGCAGCAGCAGCAGCAATTGACAGCAACAGCAGAGGCAGAGGAACAGGCTGAGGCAAGAGCGGAGGCAGCACAGGTTACTAAAACTATTTTACACAGCACCTGTGATAACATGAGCTCACGCACACGTCCATACGCACAGAGATGATGAGGGGTTGGTGGGGGGAGTGTAGGGGGGAATATAGAGAAGGGAAACTTAACTTGGCAGTTTCGTTTTCACTTTAATCAAAAACTTTTGGCAACGCCACCAAAAATTTGCATTCATTTTAATTTTACGCTAAATAAATTATTATCTAAGCTGCTAAGGTATGCGAGTGTGTGTGTGTGTGTGGCAAGGCAAAGTTTGCCAGTGCAATGCAGCGGCTGCTGATGTGGCAAGAAGTGGCAGCTTGCACGCAGTAGTTAAGATTGATTAATGCCAACAAATTTTGGCCAGCTCATTGCTGCAACAGAAGCGTGCCACATGCGGCAAGCGCGTAATTAATGCCAAGCAACAGCAAACTGCTTCAAATACAACTGTGTTGCACTGTCATTTTAGGTGCCGCATGCCGCATGTGCCAGACAGACAGACGTACCACACTGCTGCCCTCCCCCCAGCCTGCCTGCCTGCCAGCCTGCCTTTTTTCGCTGATAACATTTTAATGAAAACTGTCAGTTGCACGCTGCCTGTTTGTCTGTTTGTTTGTCTGCGTGTGTGTGTGTGTGTGTGTGCGGCACTCCGACGTGCAGCTCGAGCTGCTTTGTCAAGTGTGAATTCAACACTTGTGACTTGACATTTTTAGGCGAAGCTGCAGCTACAGCTGCGTCGCAATCTTCATAAGTTGCGCATACGCCCCATTGTCGTCGCTGTTGCCTCGCCTGCCACATCCGGCTGCCACATTGCCACATTGCTCATTGCCATTCGCCGCATTTTTGGTAGCAGCAGCTGCTGCACTCGGGCGAGCATTAGGCGAACGTCTCAGCGATACAATGCGACGATGCTTTGTTTGCCTACGCGAGCGACCCAGCGCCCTTTGCCCTGCCACCGTACCTGCTGCCCCTCTGCCGCTCTGCCGCCCTGCGCCCTGTGCCATTTGCTCATTTTGTTGGCTAAATTAAAATTGCATCCGTCAAGTGCGTCGAGTGCAGCCGAGCAACTGCGACTGCGGGCGCCCACAACTGCTCAGCGGCTCAGTGGCTCAGCCGCAGCTCGCTCGATTGCCATTTACATTTGCCGTTGCTTTTAATTGTGTTTTTCGCGCTTGGCCTGCAATTCCCAACACAATATCAAGTTGCCCAGGCTGAGCTGCACCGGTTTGTGTCTCAATTTGTTTAACACACAGCGCAGGCAACACGCTACGTGCTGCCAAATAACGCATACGCCGCGTCTTCGCATTGTAATTGTGTCTGCGGATATGAACTTTTGGCCACGTCAAACGAGACGAGCTAGGCACACGAGCACACACACACACACACACACACACAAGCTGAGCGGCCATTAACTTGCCCACTCCACTCCTCTGCGCCCCTCTACAGCGCATTTAAAAATGGCTCACGGGCGCCATTTTGCGAGTTGGGCTCGCCAACTGCAACTCAATTTGAGTGCAAACGACCAAGGCATAAATAGAGGGCAACAGAGCAGTCAACACACTCTCGCACACACACATGCACGCTTGCTCACACACACACACGCACACACACTGGCAGGCACGCATGTATGCGAATCGGATTGGCCGTCTAGTTGGATTTGTTTGTGCATCAAATTGCAATTGCCTCAGCATTTGTATGCATGCATGTGCCTATGCGTGTGTGTTTGCATATCTTTGTATGTGTGTGTGTCGAGCGGAAATAAAACCAAAACGGATATGCTTACTAAGTGCCTGTACACACAGCCGCCACATCCGCCGGCGTGCTAGGTTGTTGTAGACTTCAACGCCAGCAGCAACTCCAACGCCCAGTTTTATTTTCAGACATTGCCCTATGTCCTCTCTCTCTCTCTCTCTGTCTGTCTCTATCGTTGTTCTATCTCTTACCTTTCCCCTTTCCCTAGCCACAATGTACCATGCTTCAAGCCTATTGCCTGCCTGCAGCTGCTGTTGCTGCTGCTGCTGCCCATTGCCCTGTGTCAGTCTATTTGCATTTATCGCTGATAGGTGCATCCATTTTCGTTATTTTCATACTCTAACCGAGAGCTTATGCGCGGGGAAAGCAACTTAACGGACTCTAGGTGTTATCGAAAGCCAATATACAGTATACAGTATATTATTTAAATATCTTTTCATTTTATGTGTTTTTCTCTTTGAAAACTTTATTTATATTTAGTTATAAAGTTAATTATATTAAAAATTAATACAGTGTACAATTAGTTTTATTTACCCTTCTCCCCTACCCGGTCGAAAGCGCATTTCGGTATCGTTCAAGCGGTTTTTGGTTTTGTTTCGCTTAAGCGAAAGTTTGTTGCGAAATTTGTTGCCTACTTTTGCGCGCAAATTGTAGCGTCGATAATAGACAGACAGGTGCAATTTGGCCGCGATTTTCATGGAGATTTATGGAACAGTCGAGCCGATACAGAGAGCCAGCAAGCTATTGACCCATTGAGGCAGCAGCTGGTATTGAATTTACTTTGCTTTCCACCTGGTTGCCCCTATGGTGAAACTGTAGTCCGTAGGGCCGGGCAGGGCAGTGCTGCTTGCAACAAAGTTGAATGTACTTCAATAAACTGCGACAAGTTCTTATGTCACACAAACCCGGAGGCGGGCGAGCGAGTAGGCGGGGTGGCTCAGGCGAGAATGTGAGACTGCAGAGACTGTGGCACACAGTGGGAGCAAGCAGCTGTGCGCCGGCTTTGGTCAATAAAGTCAATTTCAAGCACAGATTGAATGTCATGGAGGATATCATATGCGCGCGCGCTGCCAGAGGATGACAAGGCAATGCAAAGAAGGAGGCGAAGGAGCAGCGCCAGCAATCGATGCAAAAGTTTTTGGCCAGAAGACCGCAGAAACCGTTAGACGTTGTCTGCGTTGGCAAAACTTGCGGCACAAAACTTTGCGAACAAAGCAAAAACTTTGGCAGCTCCTGCTTTGTTCATTCATTGTGCTGCTTCACTCCTCGCAATGCTTCGCAGCATACGATTTTGGCTTTTGCGATTATTTGCATATATAATTCACACCTCGCAAATGGGCCAAAGACCTCGCTGCATGCCCGCGCTGCGACCCGCCCACGACAGGCCGATTGCAGCTGTCTAATTATTCGACCCCCTCAACACTTTGGCCCCGCGCACAGGCAAATCGCCTTAGACGCGGCCGGTTGCGCTTCTCAGTCAAATTAAGCTGCTAAGTGAGCACTGAGCTGCGAGTGACTGCGCCTCTGCCCCAGCCTTATCTCTTGCGCGACAGCTGGCCAAAAATAATCGGGTCAAAGGGCGTGCAAATATTTCGGACGCGGGAAAGTGCGAAAACAATGATACGAATAACATATACTCGTAAATACAATAAATTGAATATCATTTGTTTATGCGCTCCGCTGCGCTCACCAACTGACAGCGTCGGGCAACAACAACACAAACACACAGAGGCACACTCGGGTGCGCGCACTCACACACACGAGCGCACATAAAATGTAATAAAATGCGAGCATTGCAGGTGTCAGGCGGAGCGAGGAAGAGGAGAGAGACAGAGAAGAGAGAGAGAGGGGAAGAGAGGCAAGCTCGATGAGCAACTGTCAACGCGATGACACTGGCAAAGGCCACAGTTTTGTGGCTAAAATAAACAACAGCTCGCACACACACGCACACAGCCGCACACTCATATTTATGCAATTTAAAGTAAAACACAAAACTCTGCTTCTGCCGTCCAACGTGACGTATGCGCAATGCGCACACACAGACACCACGAATGCCGTCAAACATGTGATGGGCGGGCAACAGCTACGCATTCCCAGGTGAACTGCTGCGTGGTGGCATCTCTGTTAGACGAGCCAACGGTTTTTCTTTTCAATTTTTTTTTTCTCTTTTCAATTCTGACCATAAATGTCGAACGCGCTTAGCCTGAGTCCGGCGCCGCTGGCAGCGCTTTGACATGAAACAAATTTAACTTTTCCATCTCGAGCGCACAAACAGCTAAACAACAAACAAGCGCACACATGCACGTGCACGCACGAACTTGCTGACTCACTTACGGATTCACTGAGCGATTGAGTGTGTGAGCGAGTGAGTGGGAGACTGAGAGCGGGAAGGAGAGAGCCGGAGAGGGTAGAGTGAGAGAAGGCATTGCATTTGCTGTGATGCGTGCGTGCCTCACGAACGTGAGTGCGTTTTTTTGTGTTATCGGTAAGAGGTTAAAAGTTATCGATAAATTGGTAACGCTTATTGCAAGTTAAGAGTTGGTGGAATAGTTATCGAATAATTTGCTTTCAATTATTTGCCGTTTTCAATGCTTTTGCAGATATATGCATAAAATTGATTTTAAGTTACATTTGTATTAAATGTAAAACTGTTCACATTTTATAATTTATCTATATCCATAACAGGGATATTATCGATTGCTTGACTGTGATTATTTTAAGTTAAGAGCTCGTTAAATATTTATTATACTCAAATTAAATAAAATTATTTAAATATAATTAAATATTTTGCCGTTTTCAATGCTTTTGCAGCTATTGATAACTTGGCAAAGCTTCAGTTGTAAAATGAGATGATGAATTTATATATATTTAGTTGATTTTAAGATAGTACTTTATTTAATTTAAGATGTTTTACTCTTTATAATTCATCGGTATGAATGTAAGATATAAGTTATCGATAACTTGGCTGTATTATATGCAAATTCAGTTTATTAAGACTGAGCTGCGTCGCCATCAATTGATTTCCTTTTAATATATTAAGTTTCGCCAGCTTATCGATAGCTTATCGATACTTTTGCGCGTTGTCGCTACTCTTGCGGTTTCGTTGTGGCATGCCACGGCGCCAGGCCAACTCGAAATGCCACTGGCCGGATGTGACACGGAAAATGCACGGATCGTGGCCAACTCTAGCCGTGCACAGACAGAGAGAGAGTGAGAGACGGGGAGAGCCAGTATGCTGGTATGCCTCCTACTGCCCTCTCCTGCCATGCTTCATGCTCTGCTGCATACTTTCAGGCGGCAAAGCGATTTTGCGTTTTTGGCATAGGAGAAAAGCGTCGCCGTAACAGTGCAGAACGCGAGAAAAAAGAGAACATGCGAGTGTGCATGTCGTGCGCAGCGGGCATGCACGACTGACAGATGCTGCGCTAATCACATGGGCACTTGCCAGCCTGTGCATCTCTTCATGAGGCATGCCCCTACTCCGGCACACTCAAAATCGCAGGGTATTCAAAAAAGAAAAGTGAGCAACAGCGCAAAATGCATAAAATATGCGCATATTTAATTTCGACTAGGCGTGTGGCCAGCAGCTGCAGGTGCAAGTGCGAGTGCAGGCTTCTACTCTATGCCAGGCAGCGCCCCATTGTTGTTGTTGTTGTTGTTGCAACGCCCGTTGCATTACTTTCATAAATATGCATGCGGCAGTTTGTGCTTTTAATTAAAATGCAGCAGAGCAGCCAAAAAGTGAGAAAGGAAAAAAACGAATATCGTGTGGCAAGCGTGCGGGGCGAAAACGCAAAGACGGCACGCAACGCGCCAAAAATTTGAGTAGCCCGAAGATTGATTGAATTTTCCTTATGACAGCAATAACAAAAGCAACAACAACTATTTCAATTAGACAAAGTATTCGCATCCCATTTGCAGTATGTCGATTTTAGACGAGGGATCGGGATCGGGAACGGGGACGCGGACGTGAACGTGGACTTGCCGCAACTTGGCTAATTAACTCATGCAAATGTCCCGCCGAAACTGCCTTGTGAAGAGCTAATTATGCGGCGCCTCCTCGCTCGCATTCTCTTCCCCACTTCGCCTCTTCATTTCTCTCCCTTTCTCCTGCTGCGTCCGCACGCTTCTTTGCTTTGAGCAGTGACATTTTGTCAATGTTGTCAACATGAAATCCCGCGCAGAAGTGTCATAAACTTTGACAACAGCGCCAAACTCTGCGACTCTCTGTCCGTCCCATCCGGTGTCTGTTCCGCTTTGCCGTCCATCTGTCCAGTCGCCTGCTGCTGCCGCCGCTACTGCCTTCTCCTTATCCAGTGCCGTCGTACTACAAGGGCGTCATTTGCGCAGTCGTTTTGTAAAATTAATTAAACAAAAATGTAAGCAGAGTACAAATAATTTTCCGGCGCGTGCTCCAAAGTCCAACTTAAATGAATTTCTCAACAGTTTTTGATTCCAGCGAGGACACAGCGCGGCCTGCACTGTGGAAAATTAGAGTGTATCATGTAAATGCTGTAAATTTATTCGAAACTGTGTTGGATTTAATATAATAATACCTGTGATTTAATTTTAGCACAGGCTTAAGTGCCAGCCTAACTTTCAGTGGTACAGCTTTTGTTGTGCGATTTGTTACAATTTTCTAATCAGTAAGACATTTTGTTGATATACTAGGGTAATGATGTAGAAAATTAACAAAAAAAGGGCTGCCTTTGCTTGATCAGCAATTTCAGTGTCAGCCTAAGTGTATGCTACACTTTTCTGTTGAGCGAAATAAAACTTTTGAAATATTAAGACATTTAGTTGATATATACTAAGGTAATTATGGATTCATCTCATCCTGCACTTAGAAATATATATACATATTATTTTAACTTAAATTTATGTGGTTGAACTGACGTCTGTTTTAATAGGAAAACTCACATTCAAATACTTTATTATATTTCATAATTTTTTGGTTTTATCTTTGCAACCTAAACGATTGACACTATTTTTAATTTACAGGGTAAAAGCACCTCGAGCCGGCAATAAGGCATCTTCTGTTGATTGATTTTAATATATATTTTATTTTATATTCCTTCTAGATATCATGGCAGCTGCTCTTGGGAAAACGAGTATGAGCAGAGTATACTTTAACTTGCAGCTAATTCAATTTTTTTAGATTTAAATTCAGACTTCTTCCTGCTGCCTATTAACTAGTTTTTTTTTCGATTCCCAATTTCTTGCAGTGCAGCAGCGCGTGGCCATGACACACTGCATGGCCGGGCCGGGCGACATTCCCTGGGGCGGCTCTTAAATTTTTAACCACGCAGTGAGCAGCGAACAGGGCACAGTTAACAGTTTCAGCTACAGTCGCAGTTACACAGTTACAGTTAACAGTTAAAGTTGCAATTGTCACCTTTTGGGCGCGAACTTATGCGCAGATTTGTGGAGGATTGCAATGAATATTTCATTCGTGCTGTGTGGGTGTGTGTGTAAGTGCCACGCCCAGCATAACCGTGTAATTTGCGACAATGGGTACTACAAGAGTCGCAGAAGCGTAGCCAGGGCAAGTGGTGGGGGAGGGTGTAGTGCGCTGCTGTGGCAGCAAAAGGCAATGAGGCAGTGAGGCAGCGAGGCAGACAGCCGAAACTGCAGCGCGCGGAGGAAATCAACTGCGGGCAAAACAATGAAAATTGCACTTAAGAAAATGAATTGCATGCAAATGAGCAAATGGTGGCCGTGGTGGCAGCAGCAGCAGCAGCAGTAGCTGTGGCACGCGGCACGCGGCACGGGGCTGCGGCAATGCAAAACAAAACCACAAGTCAACCGGAGAACAAGCAGCTAAGCAGCAGCAGCAGCGTGGTGGCAAGTTGCAAGGTGGCGCGCTGAAAAACCACAAACAGGCGATAAAATGCCGCTGCAAAATGTTGTTGTTGTTTTTGTTGTTGCTGTTGCAGTTGTTGCTGCAACTGGCACTGCCGCTGCCGTTGTCGTTGCTGCTGTTGGCAACGCGCAATAAATTTTGCCATGGAAAAATTTCGTACATTTGATTTTCAGCAACTTTAACGACATTTTAATGCGCTTTGAAAACAAGCCACACTCCCACACACTGAGGGAAACACTGCACACACTCACACACACACACACACACACACATACAGCTAACTGCAGTCAGTTGCAGCAGCCGCAGTTAAGTTGGCCGCATGTGTTGGTGGCAAATAAAAATGGGGGCACTTTTAATCAAATTAATAGTTTCGTGTGCGCCAGGGCCAAGCGGCCGAGCCACACTGAGGTCAAGCAGTCAACTGCCCCGCCTCCATGCTCTACCCCCCCTCCATCCCAGCTGTCTGACCCCTCTCTCTCTCTCTCTCTCTCTCCCTGGCTGTGCTCAGCCAGCCCGGCGCTTTTGCTACTTCACTCAGATGCGTTCATTGCCAGCGCCATTCGCCTTCTTCTCATTTAACAAATAGCTGCGCATAAAAGCAGTCATATGCGACTAGTGAATGCCCTGTAGAGCAGTAAGCAAGTGATACAGAAAACAGCAGAAAAAAGAGAGAAAGGAAGAGAAGGGAGATAATAACGTATTGTAAACACAATTGAATGAGAAAAGTTGCAATCAAAAGGGAAGCCATGCTTTGACTAGCACACGCTGACCTCTTTCTCTCTTCTACACTGTCTCCTGTCCGTAGCTCTACCCTCTCCCTCTGTTTGCACAATGTGTTAAGCTGCGTATGATATGTGGCATTAAGTCGTTCGACCTCTCCAGCCAAAAGGCCAAAGGGTCGCCCCTTGCAGTCTGCTTGGCTTTATGATACCCCTGCCCAGCACTCTATGAGTACAGCATATAAAAGTGCAGTCGAGTGATAGAGTACTCACGTGTGTGTGTGCGTGTGCCTGTGCGTGTGTGCTTGTGTGTGTGTGTGTGTGCCTGTGTGTGTGTGTATGTGCGTGATGCATGGCAAAAACAATAAAATCGCTTTGGCAATCAAATGCGAAATCAAAATCCGAAATTGAAAAACGCAAACAAAATTGTAAAGTGGACTTTACGAGTCTATCGAAAATCCAGCCCAGACCAAATGGGGGAGGGGAGAGGAGAGGGAGGCGTGAGGGCATGCGGGGGCGGGGGCGTGGCCATTGAGTCGCAGCAATGCATTAAGTGCTAACTGTAACTGGCGGCGCGTTTAACTATGACGGAGCAAGTTCTGAACTGCCAAACAGCACTCGCAGCTGTGGGCAGCGGGTCCAAAAGGACACACACACATACACAGCGACACGCACATGTGCCGCAGCCGAGCTGCCTCTAATCAATCAGCCCACAACTGTTTCCACAAATAAGTATTAGGCCCGACCGCACTTGCGAAATTCACTAATTACTTTAAAAGCCGCCAGCCGATTGCCAGTCGGGGCGACTGGCCCTGATGCACTTCCTCTTTCTCCCCCCACCCGCCACTGGTCAACCACAGCTGTCAGAAAGCAGGGCTGGGGATGGGGGGGGGGGTGGCAGGGCCTAGCTTAAATGATTTTTCACGCCGTACTCCGAAATTTGCCAGCAATGCGATTTTTATTGAACATCTGCAAGGAAAACAAATGAACGTCGATAAATAAATAATAAAAAAAATAATTAAATGCGATATTTCAATGCAATTTTTACTCTCAATTTTTCGACATACCCTGTAAGCAGTGCAGGCTACCAAAGGGTGCATTCATTGTTCATTACAGCAAGAGAGAAAGGAAAAGAAAAGTGAAACTTGCTTTTTTATAGCATACTTATTAGCGCCAGAGTTGGTCACTTAGTGCGTCTCATTTGCAGGGTAAGTACGCGTCTGGCAAACTGTTTTTACTGCTCGTAGCTTTGCGTATATTTTCCATTGATTTGCCACTGCGGCCTGACCGATAAATCAGTCATTAAAGCGCCTCAAACTAATGCGACAAATGTGCGCAGCGGCCACATAAATTAAAATTTACATTTGCCTGTGCATATGGCTGTGTGTGAGTGTGTGAGTGTGTTCGTGTGCGTGTGTGTGTGCGTGCAAATTAGTGAAATGAAAGCCCAACACGCTGACCACAAGCTGTCGCAGCGGCAGGCGCTGCAGTTTAATGAGTTCGCCGTGTTCCATCTCTGCCTCTCTCGAGTTTCCTCTGCACAGTGCGCAGCTCGGCCAATTTGATGGCAAATTAAATAACAACAAAATGAATTGTCTGCGAATTTCTAACATTATTATAAATTATTTATGGCAAACGTTTCGTTTAGGGCAGCACTTCAATTGACGCGCCTCCCTCTGGCAGCCAGAAGGAGCAGCAAAACAAGCCCAGCTAAACGGAATCAGCAAAGCCCCGAGAATGCCCCAGGCGGGGCTAACCCTTTGTGCACCTGGCAACTAAACAAATTTGGCCGCCACAAGGCGACATCAATTTTTCTTATGAATAAATTATTGAGCGCACGACAAGCCGCCGCTGGGCATTTCGAGAAGTCTCGGCCAGGAGCCGCACTCGTCTCCGACAGGCTTTTAGTTTTCACCTTTTTTCTTTTTTGGCAAAGTCAAAGTCTGTGGGGCTACTTAAGACGTTTTGGTTGGGTTCAAGCACTTGACTCCGGCTCCAGCTACGGTGCCTGCTCCGGGGGCTAGCTGTAAATGTCGTGTTGGTCGCAAGCCACAGCGAGATTGCATGTACACATGTTTCGCTGCTTGGCAGTTATGACCAGGACCAGCGCAACACTTAACACTTGCTCCTGTGCCTGCTCCAGCTGCTGCTGCTACTGCTCGGAACGAGTGAGCATAAAATGCTTTCATTTTTATGTGTTTGTCTCGACGTTGTTGTCGCCAGCGCCTTGAGGGGCTCTGCCATCGTTTATCATCATTTGCCTGGTCAGGCGAGCGCTGAGAAGTAGGCAATAGTTTTTCCTTGGCTACGCTTGCTTGAAGAAGCACATGAAAAAAGCGCATACTTTACATATATATCACTAAGTTTAATGTGTATATAGCACATTGGCCAGGCCAGCTCATCAATTTCAGCTTTTATGGGGACAAGGCTGCTTGTGGAGCGGAATGTGCACATGGAGTTTGATTGACATCTAGAGGAAAACATGCAGCAGATATTATGCATATACTTATTTGCTTGATAAACAATTTCCGACTATTTCCTATGGCATAGGATATGCACCGACTTCATCCCCTCCCCCTGCCGGCTGTATGAGCTGCTGCTTAATTAAATTGCAGCAAAACTCATTTAGTTGTTGTTGCTGGTTTCGGCGAATTCACAAATGTTTTACAAATAAATAAAAATTGTTTTTGTCATATCGGGCGTCGCAATTTGCTCCAATTCGCGGCTCATTATGCAGCTCACATCTGCGAGTGTGTGTGTGTGTACGTATGCGGACAGGATGTTCCTGTCAATATTCATTGCAATCAGACCTCAAACAAATGTCAGATATAGATACATATCTCTCGCCGTCTCCCTGTCCATATCAATTTTTTGCTCTTCGATTTTAATTTAAAATTCATTTGCACGTTTAATGCAATTTTCTAAATTGCATTGATTGTGCTTGTGCGTGTGTGCAGCGACAACAAAACAAATATGCAAATATGCAAAATGATTTCTGGTGCCAGAAATGATTGCATTCGGTCGAACACTGCGCTCTTTTAATGCTAATTTAAGGGAATTTAATTGAAATCGATTTGCACAAGCAATTCAATCGGTTTCATTAGGTCGGAAGAGTCTCTCTCTGCCTCTTGCTGCCTCTCACTTGGCAGTTATTAAATTGTTATAAATAAATATGAAATAAGTTTGGCAAACAGCCGGCGGCAGCAGCGCGGACGGACAAGCCATGGAAATGAAGAAAACTTGCGGAAAACATATTGCAACTTTCTTTGGTTGATCCTTTTTCCTTGCGCCCCATTTGCAGGCGAATCGAACTGCCTTCAGCCCAAACATCAATCAATCAAGCTGTGCTGCCACTCGATTCCTTCTCCCCCCTCCCTCCTCACCCATGCCCGGCTGACCCTTTCAGGTCTATCCGCAGCTTGGAGCAAGTTTCCAGCTGTGGCCGTACTTGGTTCCAAAGTATTTACAACATATGCAACTTGTACAACGTGGCGTATGATGAATACTTAAGGGCGAGCATTTCATTATTATTATGCAGGCTTTTCTTAGACTCCAGCATAAGCAGAGAGGGAGAAGGAGACAGAACGAAAGCGGAGAGACATAGAGAGGAGAAGAGAAGGAAAATAGAGAGCGGGAGACTTAGAGACAGACGAGCGCTTTGTGCGAACGTATAGATAAATCCATAGAGAAAACTTTTTTGGACTGTTTGGAAAAACTTTCGCCTCGAGTTCGCTCGGTTTGCATTCTCCCCCCAAGCCTCCCCCCTGCACTCGGGCCAACTATTTATGCAGCCGCCGCCCATTCATGAATAATTAACGGCATTGTTGTTGTTCAATAGCCCCGGCGGTCTGTCAAAGAGTCCGAATTCCGCATGGGGCAACTTTAAGTTTTAACTGCGCCCAGGGGTATGCAACGGTTGTGCTTGAACTTGTCAAGTTCTCGCCAAGTGAGCAAGCTACGCCAGTTCGCCAGTTCACGCGGAAGCAGTTGCATGGCTTATAAAATTTAATTGGATTCTGATGCCAGCCAAGCCAAGAATTGCGGGGGGTCTGCGCATAAATTGATTTGGGGTAGCAAGCATACAACCCAGCATATCTGTTGCTGCTCAGCTTTCTCAGCTTTTTGCACTCATTTCATAACCCAAGCGAATTTCATTTTGGCCAACGTTTTTATTGCCTTTCACGCTGACCAAGCAACAAACTAGTCGAACTCTTGCCGCGTGCCAATGACCCACTCGCTGAGTGTTGCAACATGCACATGCAACACTCCATTTAAATGCGCGCACGTGACTCTCGTTGCAGCTGCGAGATTTGCCTCAGCCAAATGCAGAGCTCTGCGACTTGCAGCTTACCCGAATAATTTCTGCGATTTAAGCATCCATCAAAGTAAATAAGAAAAGCCTCAAACAGCAAAAACTCAACGTACTTCTGCACTTACTATCAATGTTTCTCATTTTCTACTGAATATTCTCTGGAAATCTGTGGGATTTGTTGATCTGTTGGTGAAATTCAATCGAACAAATTTCTTAATAGACAGACAGACATTCGGAGAGACAGACTGATTGACTGAAAGATAGACAGGCAGATAGACAGGCCGACTGGCAAACAGACAGACAGAGAGACAGAGAGACAAACAAACAGACAGACACAAAAAAATGATGACGATCAAGAATACATATTATTTATTTAATTGGAGATTCCTTCAGCTAACAAAATATATACTCATTTAATATGGGTCTACCGAGCTAATCTTATAGGGTATGCCATCAAATGAACAAGCCATTTATTTCGTATTATTTTCGCTGGTTTATCACCAAGTTTGAGTGCGTCCAATCAAGCTGATAATTACATAAGGCAAACTAAGTTTCTTCCTTGACTTAACTTGAATTGCGCCATCTCGGGGGAATTTGGCAAGTGCGAATTTTGTCGGCCAGGCTGAGCTGCTCTGCTAATTAAACAAATGCGCACAGTGGCCAAGTGAGGCGGACAACAACAAGGTCAACAAACATCAAAGTTTCATATCCTTTTCCGTCGCAGTCGCAATTACAATTACTCTTGCGCGGCATTAAACAATTCAATTATGCGCGAGACGAGCTCTCAACAATGGCGGCCATCAAGCCGATGCCGATGATTCGATGGTTCGATGCGACTTTTAATTGCAGCGCCCAAGTGTAGTGAAGCTTACGCTCGAGAGTGTCGACGGACACGCCCACGCGACGCCGACAAAATGAAGTCTTAAATCACAGCATGTTATTTACGCTGCACGCGCTCTATGCTGCTTCTTCGTAAGGAATACGAAATCCCGGCTGAAGCTGCTGGAGCGGCACATTAAACGTTCCGTTTCCGGTAGCGGTGGGACGACACGCTAAGGACGATTATGTTGCCCCCTCTCACCACCACCCTCCTCCCACCCCATCAACCATCCCGCAGCACGAGCACAAGCGGGCTGCTTTTTTTGCGCGTTTGTTTTTGCCTGCCTTGTTTTGCCTTCTCCCGTGCCCGTTGCCTTTATCAGCAGCGCCTTTTATGTCATCATAACCGCAGCGCAATGGAGTCCATAACAAGCAGAGCAGGTCCAGTTCAGGCCAGCTCAGTCCAGCACAGCAGCAGCATAGCAGGAGCAGCAGGAGCAGCGTCGCGTCGCCGGCCATCCTGCGGAATGTCCGTTTACATAAATTTCGTGGCGCAGCGAGGAAAACTGTCGAGCGTGCAGAAAAATGAGATGACAAATGAAGTTTGTCGGCTAATGGCAGCGGAAATGCGAGCGGGACAGGCGGGGCAGGGGGTCGGGCGGACTGACCAACCAGTGGCATCAGTAGGTACCAACACAGCACACAGCTTACACTTTTTGCGGCGTGGCAATGAACGGAAGTTGAAACAAACAAGTAAATAAATGGCGCCAATTGGGCGACGCAGCCAGACCGAGTTGCTCCTCCCCTACCCGCTCCCCCTCTGCCTGTCAGTCTGGTGTCGTTTGTTGTTTTAAAATCGCGCAGGCAGCGGCAAAGGGTGGCAGTGGGTAGGGGTAGGGGGGAATTTGCTCGGTAATCCAAGGCGAGTCAACCAAAGCGATTATTACGAGTAAACACAATCCATTTTCGCGTATGATTGGTGGCTCTGGCGGCGTAGCACATAATTAACGACGCACTCTGCTTGGGACGGATCTGAACGCTTAGCAGCCCAGCAAAACACTGGCAGCATCGTCAGATTACGTGGTGCTTGAGTTCCTCTGCCTCCTTTCGGGTGCCGCTTGGCTGCTGCTCTCTCGTAACTCAATATTAAAAACCAATAAGTTCCCGCACCCCCTTCACCGGGCTGCGCACTACATTGCTTTCCCTATCTGCCAAGCTGCATGACTGTAGATAACACACACTCACAGACACTCACACACACTCGCACACAGCCGCTCGCACGCACGCAACGGTACAAGCCGTCGCCATCGAACTCGTTGAGGCGCCCCTGCCAGTACGTCGTCGCATAAACAAGCTGAAAATCTAATCGCCAGCAACAATCAAAGTGTCCAGTTTTGATATTAAGTTCAGCATTAACTGTAAGCTAGACAAGTGTCTGGACGCGCGCCACACGCATACGCAGCGTATACGTAATGCGTATACGTAATTTGAGGGGCGTCATGTGGTATAATGTGCCATCAGCTGGATGTGCGCCACGCAGGCCAACGCATTCACCAATACACACATGCCAACACACACACACACAAACCCAGGCAAGTATACACGTGTGTGTGCGTGTGTGTCACCCTTGGGCGTTGTAAATATTATTCTTATCGTACACTATAAATCTACATATGACAATTTTCGCACAGCAGGCGGGCTAGCGGCCACTTGCCACATGCCGCTTGACACTTGCCACACTATGCCACCAATAGCAGCAGCAGCAACAACAACAACATGTTGTCCGTCCCTGCGTTTTGAGTTCTTAAAGTTGACGCCATTTGCCTTAGCCCTTTATCGTTTTACTGCATTTCAATTAGCCACGTTTTGCCAACTTAAATAGCTAAAAAGTTCTGCGAATTTAAAACGAGCAGAGCGCAGCTCTTTAAAGTGCTTGAACCTAACTATGCAACGGGTCAATGCAGCCAGCGAAAGGTCAACAGGGTATGCTTTGGGATTACCCTTGCCAAGGGTAAATAAATTTAATGAGGATTAACTAAATGTTAAATTAATTAATTAACGTGTTTTCAGTTTTCATATCCCAAAATTTCACTAGTGCCTTTACAAATGAATATACAATATAAATAATAAATATGAATAATATATGAATACGCTTGTTATAATTGCGTCGATTATTTAGCGCAGCTTTGTATTTCTCGAAGTTGGTAAATACAAAATATAATACTTCCGCATAATTTTATTTGCCTATTTGCGCTTATTTACATAAATTAAATTTGTACAATATTTTATCAGTTAAATATTACTCCTTTGTATATTATATTCCTATTCCCAGTCTATATAAAGTCTCTAATGTATTAGTATTATATTTGAACAATCGGAAAAGTTAAATTAAATAATTAAAAAGTTATACAAAGTATTTTCAATGTTCCTTTATTTATTTATTGCTCTTTAAATTGATTTCATATTCCTAAACTTTCCTGCAAAAATTCGCTTGCTCATCTGCAGTTTAATATAATTATATATATTCCCATTCCCAGTCCATCTTAAGTCCTTGCTTATATACAAGGTATCTCTTGGTCGCTCCGTTCGAATGCTTTTGAGCAGCAGCCTGGAGAATCTTGGCCTCCGCCTTGTTGCCGGTACAAGCTTAATTGGCAACTGCCCGACGCCTGTCTGCCCCCGGCCACCCGACCTTGCCGCGTGCTTTGTCCGCCACGCCAGGCACTCCGTGCCGCCGCCTTTTGCACCTTTTGCTGTCCGCTAATTAACAATTTGATGCTTTATTTTGCATAAAGGCTTTTGACGCGCCACAAAGCAAGCAAGCTCGTTGCGCGAGAGCTGCCACTTCTTTGGCTGTGTAGCAAGTGGCAAGTGGCAAGTGGCAAGAGAAAGCAGCCTTGCAGCTAAAGCATATTGCTTGAAATTCAATGCAACTTGCCGTACAGTTCGTGCCACACATGTTTCACGTGGCGCGTTTGTGGCACTTTTTGTGGTATTTTTGTTGCAGCCGTGTGGCAGAGCCACATGCGGCATGTGCGGCATGTTTTGCAGCAGAAATGTGGCACATGCATGGAATTGCATAAATCAGGAAACGGGACACGGCATATGGCATACGGAATACGGGAAAACGGGATACGGAAGGACATACGATTGCTGATAGCAAAGGCCAGAGCGAAGACAGCGGCAGAAGCAGAAGCAGAAACAGAAACAAAAATAAGTGCAACATCCGGCTGCATGGCAACAGCTGACCCCCTACCCCAGTATGGCACAAAAGCGCAGCGCAACGGCCATGTTTAGTTTTATGAACTGGACACGCTGTGGCATGCCCCGCAGCCAGGTGCCATCGCGATAGACTGAAGCAGGCGTCGTGGCAAGTGAATCGCCGGCTGATAAGACTCGGCAGTGGGCGTGGCACATTGATGGCCCTGCTGTGGCGCCTCGCCGTGGCATCAAAACAAAGCAACGGCAACTCCACGACACGATGAATGCCACTTAACTTTGACCCTAACGAACGCACAGCTAGTTAGCCTCTTTTTCTCGCCTGGTATGTGTGTATGTATGCGCGTGTGTGTGTGCGTGTGCGTGAGTCGGCCATTTTGCGTTATCAGCGGTCAGTGCAGCCTCCGCAGCGCCAGCCCTTGCGTCCCCGGCTTGGCCAACGGCAAGTTGTTGACACTTTTATGAACTCCGCAGATTGGCCATGTTGTGTGTGGCTTCTGCTGCGGTTTGTTGGCCTTTACAGCAGACCGCGTACGCTGCGCTCGGCAGCTGCCTGATTTTTCCAGCCACACACACACGCACACCGAGAGAGAGAGAGAGAAAGACAGAAAGAGGCAGTACTAGCAGAGCAAAACCAAAGTCAATGATAACAGCAGCAGTAAAAGACGCACTTGTTAGGGCAGCGCAGGAGAAGAAGTGGAGGAGGCGGAGGTAGAGAAAGAAATTTCTGCAGCAAAACAAGATTGCAGTAAACATTATGGTCTTATCACAGCAGCACTGAGAGCGCCATCGACGCAGTTTGTTGTGTATAAAGTTCTGTCAGATCCTTGACGGAACTTCAGCTTCAATTAGTTATCGAAAGAAGACAAATCGTTGCTATAATCGAACAAATTGTATTTTTTAAATTTACAATATTTATGTGTTTATTATTAAGCTAACTATCTTAAACCTTTTGGTGCTTAAAGTGTTTTAACTTATTTCGGCAAATTTTATTTAAATGTAGAATAAAATATGGTCGACGAATTGTATCTATCGCTTTAAGAAGCCGCTTTATAGCTGCTTTGCAAAAATGAAATCTGCGCTTTATTTATATTAAAATATTGTATATATATTTGCAGTTTTAGTTTATTAAATTTCACAAGAATTACAAAACAAAATATAAAATTAATTAGTTAAAAAGTAATGCAAAATATTTTAATTTTTATTTTTCTTCAATTTCATACTATATGTTATTTGGATTTCTAATAAAAATTAATAGTATAGGAAAATGGCTGTGTATGTTTTTTTTTTTTACCATATCTACCATATCAGTTCCGAATTGCTAAGCGAGACAACGTTTCATACTGGCAACTTGTTCGATACCCTACATAATGTGAGAGCTGCAGGTAGCATAAGGTATCAGCTAAAAAGCTGCTGTCACTCAGCACTCGTTATGGCCTAATTTCCTCCTTCCCTCTCTCACACACCGACAACAATTCTCTCTGCCACTTGCCACTTGGCACTCAGAAAAATAAAGCCGCGTAAGCCCGGCCGGGCCGAGGAGCCCGTCTCAAGTCTCGAGCACATAATTGCAAACGTGATGGCTCGTAAAAATGTCAATTTTAATAGATTGGCATAAAGCAGCGTAGAAGGAGGAACGTGGAAATGAGTAAAATGGGAAAATCTTTTGCTGCTCATTTGCATTGGACTCGCTGTCTTGACGTTTTCATTACTGCATTTGGCCCACAGGCCAGGCTTCATCAAGTCTTCATTGTTGTAGAAACAGTCCTCGCCGCCTCCCCTGTCCCTTTGTAGTCCCTTCTATTTTCCGCTCGCTTAATGCACTTTGCAATATTTTAATTAAAAAATTTCTGCAGTCGCTGCCGCCTTCTGCTGTGGGCTCATTATGCGGTCGCATTGTGCTCGACTCAAGTCAACTCGACTCGACTCGTTTCGGTTCGGTTCGATGGCGCATTAAGCAGCAAGGACGAGTGACAGGCTGACAATTGTCACAACAACAGCAAGAGCAGCACAAGACAAACAGCACTCTTTCTGCCAATGCCACAATCTATAATGCCCTGCCTACTGCCCCCTGCCTCTGCACTTGCCGCTTCGTGCAGTTGGGCAGATGCAACCGATTTGTCAGGCTTGAGAAATGACCACACAAAAAGGCGCAATAACTTGGCCAACTGGCTGCTCAGTTTTAAATTAATTGTTTGTGCGCAAATTGTATACACACAAGCAGTGTCAGTGCACTGTGCGAAAAAGGGGGGAGGAGTAGATGCAGCAAGTCAAAGAAAATTAAGAAAGGTTTGCAATGAGAATTTTACTCTACTGCGAAGTGATTTCGAGCAGTGTAGACAAGTATAAATGAAATGGAAACTCAGCTGGCTGTGAGTGTGTGTGTACTTGAGTGTCTGTGTATGTACTTAAATGTATCTGTGTGTGTTTGTGCCATACAACGCCCTTACACGACAGCCCAAGTGACGGGCCACATGGCGTATGCGTGCTGCCAACTGTCAGCAGCTAATGGGAAACAAAACAACTGCAGCCGCATTGAGATACGCTCTCCCTACCCTCCCCCGTCTCCCTCTCCGTCTCTCTCGCTCTCTGTCTCTCTCTGCGTTTTAGGCAAACATAAATAATGAAACATACCGCACTTGATTATAGCTCCAAAGCGGCGCTATGCTAAAAAAGTAATTAAAATTTTGTCAACATTTTTTGCCTGTCTCTCTCGCTTGCTCGCCCGCTCGACTTAGGCGAAGAAGCCTATGCAAGCCACGTGCTGTGTGTGTGCACAGCTGGAACAGCTCAATACCTCAACAAATACACCGACACACAGCAGAAAGGAAAAACCATTAAAATTCAAAACTGTTGTAAGCGCGGCTGTTGGCGTCCGGGGAGCGGCACGTGCCCACAACACGCTTAATAATAATGTTTTTCGCGTATTGCAAACATTTATTTAGCCAGCAAATATTCAGCATAATTGCAGCATTAACAGCTGTTCACGCGCACGTTTTAATTTTGATTCGCATTTTTTACTAAATACTTTAATACCCTGTAGACGAAAAGCGACGGCAAATGGGGAATTTTGTTAAATAAACATTACAGTAAATTCTTTCAGTTTCACAGCTGCTGTAAATTGCACGCGCTGAAAGACTGTCTAAGCTGCCCTACGCCAAGTACTTTTACAGGGTATCTGCTGGCTTCATACATCCCCCCGCGGGGAAGTGCATCAATAAATGTCTATGTGGCCCTCTGTGAAAAACAAATAAATGCGACAAATCGAAATGAAAAACTCGTTAGCATTATCGACATCCATTATTCACTGGTGTGTGTGTGTGTGTGTGTGAGTCTGTATGTATTTGTGGGGCTGTGCAAGGGCTGTGTGGGCGTGGCAATCAATTGTTGTCATCATATGTGCACGATTGTCGGCTTATCGTTATTTACATGTGCTCAGCTCGCTCAGAGCGCTAATAGCTAAACTATTCTAATCCATTGTAAATATTTGCCCAAATCCCAGACATAATGGACGTCGTATTTGTGTCTGCGTGGGTGTGCGACTGTGTGTGTGTGTTTAAGGGACTGTATCTTGATATGTGGCAAATACAGCTTCATTAATATTGTATAGACATTTTGGGCTGCGGCAAATGTAAATACTGCCATCATTTTTCGCCAAGCAGCACGAATGGGTCGTCGTCCTTAAATGTTGTGGCAGTGCGATGGACCGCAAATAATTAATTCTATTCAATTTGGGCAACAACAACAACAACAATGAGAAGAACAAAAACAGTAATACAAGACTCAAAACTCATTAGACATTTAATGCAAACAATTGTGGAGCCAAGCAGCAGCAAGCACCCTGCCAAAAATCGTAATAAATTTGAATTTAGAAATCGTAAAAACATATTTGAAATACATCACTATATGCACTAGTCTTTATATTAAATTTATATTTATTATATTTATTATTCCTGCTTACAGAGTATTCGCAAGTCGTGCATGCATCTTTGTCGCACTTATAGCTCTTTGCCACTCTGCCTTTGTTTTGCTTTGCGAGTCGTAAATTTGCGTTGAATTATTCAACTAAATTGCATTTAAAAGCGACAACAATCGCTTATGCATGACAAGTGTTTATAGATAGATCTATGCGATTTATACATATTTATAGCTCATTTCGGGCAAAAATGATTGTCAATTGCAATGTGGGTCAAGGCGCAGGCAGCTCTAGCCTCCAGCAGACTCTTCAGACCTTTAAGTCAGCAACTCAGCAACATAAACAATGCCATAAATAGTACAGATGCCGAAATAGAGGGCTGTAGTATTACAATTGATTTGCCGCACGCACCATTGCACAATGATTTTCTATCCAAAGCCTGATTTCGGTTTACCGTTTTGAATTGTGTTTTGGCAAATCGAATGGCAAATTGTAATTAAAAAGCGTCCCCGTTTTACTTCATTTTTTTTGCGGTGTGGCTGCCTGCTTGTTTGCATATGCATGAGCTGGGCCGAGCGTGTTGCAGGCCTAATTTAATTACAAATGCCATAAAATAGACCAAACGCAAACGCATCAACAGAGCAAAAAAAAACAACGCTCGATACTTTCGACAATAACTGCGAGTTTTAATTAAATGCAAATAACTGCTGCCAGTGTGTGTGTGAGTGACGGCTGTATGTGAGTTTTTGTGTCTGTGTGTGCGTGTTTTGCTGCATATTAAATTTGTAGTATTTGGGTTCGTTTGATGTCGTGTGACGCCTGGGCAGCAGCATTTCGACCGCTTTTCGTAATAAATTTGAATTTAGAAATCGTAAGAACATATTTGAAATACATCAATATATGCACTAGTCTTTATATTAAATTTATATTTATTATATTTATTATTCCTGCTTATAGAGTATTCGCAAGTCGTGCATGCTCTTTGTCGCACTTAAAGCTCTTTGCCACTCTGCCTTTGTTTTGCTTTGCGAGTCGTAAATTTGCGTTGAATTATTCAACTAAATTGCATTTAAAAGCGACAACAATCGCTTATGCATGACAAGTGTTTATAGATAGATCTATGCGATTTATACATATTTATAGCTCATTTCGGGCAAAAATGATTGTCAATTGCAATGTGGGTCAAGGCGCAGGCAGCTCTAGCCTCCAGCAGACTCTTCAGACCTTTAAGTCAGCAACTCAGCAACATAAACAATGCCATAAATAGTACAGATGACGAAATAGAGGGCTGTAGTATTACAATTGAATTGCCGCACGCACAGTTGCACAATGATTTTCTATCCAATGCCTGATTTCGGTTTACCGTTTTGAATTGTGTTTTGGCAAATCGAATGGCAAATTGTAATTAAAAAGCGTCCCCGTTTTACTTCATTTTTTTTGCGGTGTGGCTGCCTGCTTGTTTGCATATGCATGAGCTGGGCCGAGCGTGTTGCAGGCCTAATTTAATTACAAATGCCATAAAATAGACCAAACGCAAACGCATCAACAGAGCAAAAAAAAAACAACGCTCGATACTTTCGACAATAACTGCGAGTTTTAATTAAATGCAAATAACTGCTGCCAGTGTGTGTGTGAGTGACGGCTGTATGTGAGTTTTTGTGTCTGTGTGTGCGTGTTTTGCTGCATATTAAATTTGTAGTATTTGGGTTCGTTTGATGTCGTGTGACGCCTGGGCAGCAGCATTTCGACCGCTGCCTAAAAGTATGCAACATTTCCAAATCAAATTTCGGGGCATTTTATGCAATTATGCATGCGATTGCGGTGGAATGTGGTGATTGTTTGTGCGGGTTGCCTGAGTGAGTGGGCAGAGGAGTGGGAAGAGGAGAGTGGGAAAGGGAAGTGCAGGTGCGGGTGCCCGCGTTTGTATATTGCATTTTCATTTGATTTCATTTGCGGCCATTCAAATTTGCAGCTGCTTTCCGTTGCATTTTTTTCTCGGTTTTCTCCTTTTTACTGGACGACCATTAATGCCACTTCAACTAAATTATGACACAACAGGGTGCGAACACACACACACTCGCACACACACTCACACACACAGAGACGCTGCGGCAGCTGTAAAACTTGCGCATAACATGGAAAAGTCCTTCGCATCCTTTACACATCAACATCAACGCGCCTGTTGGGCGCATGTTAAACACTCGAATGCAATTTGTTAGACAAGATATGTGTGGCAAACTCCACGCTCCGCACTCCACACTCCACACGCAGCGCCCCCTCTCGCTGCCTGCCAACACCCTATACCCTATGCGACTGTCATGCTGTCGGCCATGTTGGCAGCTGCAAAATTTATGCAAACGCATGCGCCAGCCGAACGCATAATTCACATAATTTGTAGCCGTTGCATTTTTCGCCAAAATGCTGCGTCCTTCTCGTCCATTTCCATTCGTCGTCGTCGCTGTTGTTGCTGTGCCAGCTTGCTGCCGCATTTCATATGTTGTGTTGCCCACAGTGGCAAGTGGCAAGTGGCACAAGGCAAAGACAGCAGCAGCAGCTCCAGCAGCCGCTGCCGCTGATGCATCACGCTGATGGCCGAACAATTTGCCAAGCGTTTTGCATAATATCAAATTGCATTGCAAATGATCAGCGCGAAAACATCAGCAACAACTATTATCGCCATGTCCTCAAGTGTGGCAACTTTAAGCGGGCTTAAATTGTGTTGGAAACTACAGACACTGTGGGCAAACGCAGATAGATTTATTGGGAAAACAAGGGATCGTTTTTGCGGCTCAAGAATTTCGCAGTAACACCTGTCACCCGGCACGGCAGCTCATAAATTAAGTATACGGCCTGTTGACACATGCACACGCTTTAAAGGCATAAAAGGTTGCTGAACAAACAGTTCAGTTTAATTCAATTTAAACAAGCAGCTTTATATTATTTTTTTGAAATTAAGATGCTTGTTGAACAATAAAAAAAATTCCAAATCTAATTATAATCTCAACCATGTAATTTTCGTAACTCAATTTATAATGATTTCGTATATTTATCTCTGCTTTATTTGAGTATCAAATTTTATATTTCAAAGCAGGCCAAAATGTTTGCAATGAAAATATTAAAATGCAGATAAGTGCAATTGTATTCAGCCAGTATTATCGAAAATGAAAATTAATTAACTTTGAAATTAATATATAAGCAGCAAATGCAGTACTGCCAACTTTTGGGAACAAAAAAAGCTGTTTTTGACGGGCACCAATGTTTAAAAAGTCAAAGAAAAAGCTAAAATTATAATATTTTAAAAATTAAAATAAACCAACAAATTTGAAAATGATTGGCAATTTTAGATGAATTGTATAGAAAATATTCGCAATACTAAAAAAAACCGCCATAAGCAATTCTTCAATTTTTCTCGAAGTTGGCCTTCAAAAACAGCCAGATTTGACGGGAAACAAGCTAAATTGGCAGCACTAATTAAATGTCAAGTATTCATTTTCATGCGAATAACAGACATAAAAGCTGTCTACCACAGCTTATGCTGGCTTCTATGTCAGCTAGTTCTCCTACTACGTGCAAGTGCAAATACATGGCCAAATATTTACTCTGAGGCTGAGGTACAAATTGATGGCCACAATATCGAGTTTTGTATTCAGCGAAGATGCCAAAGTGCGTGGGCTGGGCAGGAGTAAGGTAAAAGTTTTTAATTAAAAATCTGCCAATAAATTATTTGTCACGCAAACAAAGACAATGCGATGGGCGTTGGGCAACAATAATCATAATAATAATAATAATAAGGGGAGAAGAAACCGCAGCTCAAAAGGAGAAAATTCATTACAACAAATATTTCTCATTAACTGATTATGCAAGGCATTAGCATAGACAACAGAAGCCAAGTTGTTGGCCTGTCCAAGCCCCTCTGTGTGCAGTCACGCTGCCAAGTCTCTCTCTCTCTCTTTCTCTCTCTCTCTCTCTCTAGCGAACGCTGCTCGTACTTGTCAGGCATTTGCGCTGTAAAGTTTTTCTAATTGAAAATGCAAACGCGCCCGAAAGGATGCGGCAGCAGGATCAGAAGGGCCAAAAGCTTCAGCTGCACACTCGACCAGCGTCGACCACGTCTTCTTCGCTGGCCAGTTGCTTATGGGCTGCAGCAGCAGAACAGACAACAACAGCAGCAGCAGCTGCGCTGCTAGTCCTAGCACAAAATACAAATAATAAATTTAAAATAGCCGCGAAATGGCGTCGGGGCAGCGCACACAAAAGCGTAAAAGCGCGAAAATACAAAACAACAAGCGACGTGGAGCAGGCGCAGGAGGAGGAGTAAGCGGGAATCGACGAAGCGAAGGAAGGCCACAAAATGGGCGTGCGGGCGACGAGAGAGGTGCGGCGGGGGCGGAGTGCGGCGTTGCGTGTTGCATTTGCTGTGTGGCAGGCGAGTGGCAAGTCAAAGTCTTAAATTGAAAATGAAACTTAAATTAAAATGCCAACTGGAGTGGAACGAAAATGATATTAAAACCGAAGCAGCAGCAGCAGCAGCAACAGCAACAACAACGATAGCAGCAGCGCCAACAATGCAACAGCAACAATAAAAATGCAGCGGCAGCATCAGCAGCAACAATGGGCAAAACAAGGCAGAATTCTACGCAATGCGTCTGTCCCGGCGCCTGCATTGGCATTGATAGTTGACAGTTTTGCAGCAGCAACGGCAGCTGCCGAGCGACCAATAAACTCTGCCACTACTGGCATTTTGTGGCATGCCACAACAACCTCAAGTTTGTCAACAATAATGAAATTGTCGCATTCACAGTGCATCGAGACTTTTACATATGAACACTTTTCTAATTAAGTAGCAAAAAGGTAATTTATACACACGCACGCGCACACACACACACATCCATGTCATGTGTGGGTGCACATACATATGTGCCACACATGTTGCACGAAAGTTTCGATCGTTAAATGCATAAATAACCGTCGAACGAAGTCGCTTGCCGGAACACACTCGACGTATACGCAATGTTTACCTCTGGCTGCTGCTGCGACTTTGCCTGCTCGCCCTTCTCCGCCTCCTCCTTCAGCTGCAACTGCAGTCGACTCCATCCTCGACGCCGACTGCGACTCTGAATTATGTATTTTACTGTTGCTGCACTTCGACACAAATGTGCACATTTCTCATATGGAGAAAACAGATAGTGAAGCCATTCCTCACATAATATAATGATACCGAACGGAATTACTCGCGAAACAAGGAAGAGAAAGAGGCAGAGGTAGAGAGAGAGAGAGAAAATGGAAGAGAAAAACTGCGCTGACAAGGCGTAAGGCGTGTGCAGAGACGCAGAATCTAACTTATTAAGTACACAGACATTTATAGTCTGGCAAGCCCAAGCTATATGAAGGCGTGGCAGTTGCTACAAGGCGTAGTCAGAAACATGTAGCATACCTAAATGTTTCGCTTTTCTATTGTAAATTGCCGATTATTGCCAGACCTATTTGTCGCTTCCAAAATTTAAAGTTACCATCTACACATGGTTCACAGAAAACATCATGCCAAATTTACTCTACCTTGTTTCAAAAATAACTGAGATATGCGTGTTCGCACAGACAGGCCGAGACAAAGCTGAAATTTGAAGACTTATAACAACGATATTCATTGTCATCGCCATCGGCAACGAAACTCGACCACGTTCAGGACTTTCACTGTTGACACAATTGTGCAATGGGGAAAACTGACGGACGGAATGAGCAGAGCGGACAGTGTACGCATTATATAATGACTACAGTAAGCGCCGGGCACATTTGCCTGAGCAAAGCGAAGGAAAAGCACTGAGAAAACACGACTGCACCAAAGCGACTTTAAATCTTTTGCAAGCAGCTTACCAGCAGGCTGCTGGCACGGAACGCAGGCCGAAGAAAGAGCACAAACAGTTTAGTTTAGAGTTGAGTTTGAAAGCACATTTCATGGTTGCCTCGTTGCAGTGTTCTCGCTCTCTCTCTCTCGCTGTGTACCTCCCTCTTGCTCATTTTCCTTGCACAGTTCTGTGTCTTTGGCTCTCCGTTGTGCAGTCAATACAAATAAATGTCATAAAGAGCAGCTTAAGCGGCAAAAATGCGTAAGCGGACAAATACTTCAGCACAAACGGGACGAGGGCAGCGGTGGGTAGAGGTGAGATGAAAGGGAATTATCGCTTGGTTTGTGTGTGTGTGTGTGTGTGTGTGTGTGTGTGTATATGTGTGCGATTGACTGAAAATGGCCAGAAGCCAGTTCAATTTGCCATGCAGCAACTAATCAAGCCGTAGCCACTTTGGTGCAAACTCAATTTGCAGGATTAATAATGAAACTGTTGCATACTTATGCGGGCAGGCAGGAGAGAAGACGCTCAGGCAAACGTTGCCGCAGTCGCCTCTTTACATACTAATGATGTGCACTGCACATGAAGCTGATTTAATTTCCGCTACACCTGCAGCACACACACACACACCTGCAACGGACACCACCACAAGTCGCAACACGCACACACACACATACAGGCACAAAAGTCAATGGCAGCAAATGCTCTGGGAACGAAACTTTGCCAGCAAATACAGCTACTTAGTTGCGCATCTCCTGCTCCCTGCCATGCTATATCTGTGTAAGTGTTTGTGTGTGTGTCATGCATCAAACTTTAACATAAACTCGGTTGCCGCATCCGTTTCCGCTGCCGCTGACGACGTCGAGCGTCGTAGTCTGTTTCAACTTAATTTTCTTCTAAGAACTTTTTGCAAGTGTGCGTCGGTATATGTGCGTGTGTGTGTAGGTGCGTCATGTAGCTACTTAACCGCCATGTCTTTGCCACAGCAACTGCCACTGCGCTGCCTGCTGCTGCTGCTGTCGCCGTCGTTTTGTTGTAATCTAACGTAAAAAATGAATTATGTGCACATGCATTTCTTATACGCCACAGAGAGAGAGAGAGAGAGAGATAGGAAGCGGACTGGAGTATAGTGAGTGAGTGAGGGCGAGGGCGAAAGCAAGTCAGTGTAGTCTCCTGCGCTTCTTCAACCGACCACCCCCCCCCCAGACAACCCTTTTAAGCCGTTGAGTAATGAGCAAATGAAATCCGGCTGCTTATCTTTGTGCATACAAGCAGCGCGCCTCTTTGTGGCCGCTTTGTGTGGCTCAGTGGCATATTAACTCTCAACCCCCTTCCCCCCTCTTCCCTACGCTACTCACTGGCCCTACCCCCCGCTCCCATGAATCCTCTTACATTTTTGACCCAGTTTAGCCGGCAGTAAAGTTCTTCCGGTAATTGCTCAGCTAAAGTTAATTGCATTTGCATTTTGAGAAAATTATTATACTCCGCTCGCTCCTCCACTCGCTCCGCGTTTCTTGGCCAGCCTTAATGACACATTAGTCACATATATCGGAACGTATCAATCAGTTAGCACATATACATAGCTGCGTACACACATTAATGCCACCTATCAAAATCAATCAGAATGCCTTTGTGCGACTTTATCCAGACCATAAATCGCTCGATGTAGCTCAGCAAATGGCTGACAGCGAATCAGCCGAAATCATCTACGGTCCGCCGTGCGAGTTCGATGATATATGAGGCCTACACAATCGCAGGCCTTGGCTAATTATTATTTCATAACTTTTGTTCGACCGACTAATTGCCGAAAAATATCATAGTTAGCCTGAACTCACCTGCGGCATCCGGCTAACACTGCGTATTATATATATATTTACATGTTCCAACAGGTTGAGGGGCTTGAAAACAGTTGTTGGCTAAAATTAATAAAAAAAAAATTTTAAAACAAGAAGTCATATTAAATGCTAGATTATTTATACAAATTTATATATATATATATGTTTAGAGACTGTTTTAAAAGCTGCTAAGATATTTGACGATTGTAAGTACTTTGAGTACTAAAATGATACATTACTTTTTTACCAATATTAGTTAATTCAAAAACCTTTTAAGCTTCTAGTTCAGCGTAATAAATGTTCAATTAACTTCTGGCTTTATCATGGCGCTGCGCATTAAAGTGTTTAGGGACGTGCAAAAAGCAAAAAGCCAGGGCTGAGAGGGAGGTGGCAGCAGCTGCAGGGGGAGGCAGGCAGCAGATGACAGTTGGAAACATTTTACTGATTTCCAAAGCTATTTTTATAAACATTTTCAACGGACACCACGCAGCGAAAAAAACCTGACAACGCATGGCTCGTGCTCACATAGCCATGCGAATGGATTCACACACACTCACTGCCACTCATATTCGTACTCAACTTTTGACAAGAAAAACTGCACTCGAAATCAATAAATCATTCGAGGGGCTGAGCGGGATTAAGCTCGAACTGTGCCACGCCCCGCTATGCTACTCGCTTCACACACACACACAAACACTGCATGGGGTTAGGGGGCGCTGCACATATTGTTTCAATATTTGAATTCAATTTAATGGCAGCTAATTGAAAAAATAGCGATCTGAGCCCAAAATGCGGCAACAATAATATGTCAGTGTTTGCTGGCTTTGGCATACCCTGTAGGCAGCCGAAAACTGCAGATTGATGGACTTAGCTTAGAAAGAGACACTTTTTAAGATAGAAACTTCTTTCGGGTTTATTTAGCTGGAATTGTCGCGAACATACGCTTATATTATAAGCAAAATATGCGCAACTTATTGCAGGGTATTTTCTAGTCTTTCGCCCAAATGCTCACAGCATTTTTCATTGAAAAAAGCTAAGCTTTTTCTATTTTTTGTTCACGCTGCACACGCTTCACTGGGTCATGTGTGTTTGGTGTCTGTGTATGAGCCATGTATGTGTGTGTGTATGTGTTGGAGTGAGCATACCTATCCAGAGTGTTGAGTTATTTGCACGTTTTGATAAGTGGATTTAACAATCAGTAGGAAGGCTGCAAACCCAAAGCGAGAAAATAAAATATTCACTACGGAAAATGGATCAAGAAATCTGTCAATGTTTTCGAAAAATAAAATATGAACAGCGATCGAAAGCCTGCTACTTTAAATGTTTAGAACATTTTAAATATTTTATTTTAAAAATCTTCCATTTATTTCAATAATTGCTCAGAAATTTCTAAGCTGCTGCATTTTCTCAAGTCTTAATAGAGTCAATTTTCATTTGCTAAACATATTTACGAGTGAGTTTATTATAAAATACGAGCGAGTATTATGACAAACAAATTGCCACACAAACAATGCCCCGCGCAGATATTGAAAACTTCCCCCGCCCACGCCATCCAGCTGCGCGCTTACTACTGTTGGCATTTGGTAAATCACACAAGACGTGACCAGAAATCAAATGTTTCTGCCCCGGATGAAGCTTTAGAAAAGTCCAATAAAAATGAAAAATAAATCCAACGAAAAGACCCCGAGCCAAAACGACACACGACACCATAAGTCGGGTGTGTGAATGTGGAAAATTTAAAAAATATATATATATATATATGAAAAAATACATATATATTTTTTAATATGTTTTATGAGCGCAGTTTGAAAGGCAATGGCAGGCGGGCAGGCAGGCAGCAGGTGATTTATAAATTCGTCAAAAAGCGCACTGCATTTTGGCTTTATTGTTGCCAGGCAACTCGCTTCTCTCTCCCTTGCCCACTCCCACTCCCACTCCCTCTCCCGCCCCGTGTCACTGTCATCAATCTAACCGAGTTGCAACCGCTTGGCTATTTCGAGCCATTTCCGCCACAGCCAATGGAATGGGAACTGCAGCTGGCTGGTATTGTCGCATTCGCAGTTGTTTGCACACTTCAGCGCATAAATTGCTAATATTGCTGAGTGCGTAGTCAACACACACTCGAACACACACACACTGGCACATACACATCTTCTAGATACTTGTCATGTGCATTACATTCAATCACACAGTTCCAACGCAAGGTAAAACCAAACCAGGTAAAACTGAATAAAAACCTATATCAAACATATCGGGTTTCTAGTTAACGGTATTTTTCAACAATTTTAAACAATTTCGAACTGGTGCAGTGACACAAAATCACATTTTTCTACGTGTTTTTCAGCCCGGCCGTGTAATATGCGAGTAAGCCCAGTGCGTAAAAGTAGGCAACGTTTTTTTCTGCTTCAGTTTTTAGTTTCCATTTTCATGGCATCTTTCGTTTTTGTTTTCCAGTTGTCCGAACCGAACAAAGTGCTCGGACTAATGAACTGGACATGCGCTTGCATAATAAGTAACAGGAATATAGCCGCAATTGAGCCCTTGAAAGGAAGCTACGATATGTACATACAGTATAAATATGCTGATATGTGTAGGGGATTTGCAGCAGAGCACATCTATATTTGTGGAGCAGAGATTTTTTTTTTCTATTTGGAATACATAGTGCGCAGCAGAGCAAAGAACTTGTAGGACAGTTGCAGCAGCTGAAAAAGGAAAAAACAGCGTTGAAAACATGATGAACTAATGGCGGGATCACGTATTGCACAAGGGATTAGTTCAAAGTGCTTACGTCCGTCATGGAGCCGCGTGTTATCTGTATGAAAACAGTACCCTGTAGATAAGCTGGCTTCTGCGAGCGCTGAATAATTAGGGCCAGAAATTTACGATAACGCACATCCGTATTGCTCCAGTCCTGATTGAAGGCAGCCGTCGCGATGCCAAGAGTCTGCGAAGAAAGCAGTAAGTACGAAAGATCTAAGTACGATATCTAAGCTATAGGGAGCACCCACCGCATCGGCCATCAGTTGTCCATGATGACAGATCAGATACACCTGGCACAACGACGAGAAGAGAAACAAAAACAATTTGATCATCACATCCGGCTCCACGCCCACGGTCATCTGAAATCCCACAAAGCAGATGACAAACGAAGAGATCAGAAAGTTCATGAGCAGCGGCACACCAAACACATCGTTCAAGTGATCCGACAGGCTCAGCAGGTGCTCGTGATAGCGCACAATGTCCGCAATGAAACGTGAATCCTGTGCCCAATCGCCGCTAAGCTGCTTGGTTTCTATTGTTCGAGCAATATAGTCGTAGTGCATGATGATCAGAGTGGCCACTGCGCAGAGCATCAGATCGGTCGATACCTGCCCGGCTGCCGAGGTGTAACCAGCAAAATTCTGTGAGAACAGTAGCAAATAAAACGACCAGTTGTCCTCCCAGTTCCACGGCCAGTACATGATGTAGGGCAGCGTGAGATCCACATGTCGTGTGCCGAACACAACCTCGTAGAAAAGATACTGCATCACGTTGAACAGATTGAAGGTCCAGATGAGCACGGAATAGAGCATCGCAAAGGTGAAACTGATTCTCGAACACGAGGTCAAGTATTGATCCAATCGATAGGCAATCTGATCGTCTTTGCCACGCGGAAACACCTCCTCCAGCTGCTGCATAACCAGACTCAACTGCGGTCTCTTCCACCACACAAACAACATCTTGTTGCCACAAACGAGCACGAAACCAATGTACGACATCGTCGTGATGGCCTCAAGAATATGCTCGCCAGTCGCTAAGGCAATCAGCACATATACAGCCTCCAGAATGAACACATAGCTTAGGTTAAACACGTTGACCAGAAACAGCAAGTGTACCCAAATGCTTTCCGTTTGCGGTTCGGAGGCCTTCTTGTAGGGACGCAGGCCGATGGCCTTGAAGAAGAAGTTGGCGTACTTCAGAAAGCCATCCATCTTGGCCAGCGTCATGTTGTACGGTTTACACTGACAAACCTGCGCTTGTGACGCTCTCAGCGCACTCTGCGTCCTTTTATAGCCACGTTTCGTTGCCCTCATCGATTATGAATTTAAATTATAGTTTTCAGTTTTTTCAGTTACGCAGCAAAGTCATCGAATCCTGTCTAATTATGACCTACGCACACGCACAATTCCCACCGATAATTATTGTTTACATTGACTCGCTGATACCGAAACTCAGACACAAAACGTAGTAGCAGCCACGCCCACAAGTCAATCGATAGGAAATGCAGACAAAGCCAAGCCCTCCCCGCTCCCCACCCCCTCCTACGCCCTAGCCAAGCTGAATACCAAACAAAACAGAAATCGAGCAATTGAAATGTTTAAATAAATGCAATGGAAAACGAATCAGAGCATCAATTTCAGCCAAAACGAACTCATTTTTCACTCAATCGATTGATAGATACCATAGATAGATAGCTATAGAGATGGGGGGAGCAGGGCCAGCACGCCGAGTTGCTATGAGCTGAAGCGCACTTGAAATAAATTAAATCTCCAAGTTCTACGATATCGCAGCAGCGCATCCGACAACCGAACAGCTCGTACCAGCTAGTACTCGCAATTACAAGTAAACGAATACACTGCGCGAATGCTTTGGGTTAGTCGAAGATGGAATTTCAATTCCATAAAATAACAAGATGGGCTGTATATTCATGGAATTTTAAATAAAATATACAGCAAACTTTTAAAGTCTAATAAACTCTGGATTTATTTCTATAGCCAAAAAATGTTATACATATAGGATAGTTAATAAATAAATAGATAAATACTCTTTATACTAATATTCAAAATTTTAAAACATTTGGTTTATAAACAGAGCAGTAATTACAGTTTTTGTGTTCCATAATTTCGAGCAGCAAAAAGAAAATAAAAGAATTTATGCCGAATTTTCTTTAGACAGTTTAGGGTTTTTTTTCGAAATTGGATTAGGGGGAACATTTTGTCATGTTTTAGCTAAAAATATCAGTTTAAAATATCTAAAAAGGTAAAACATAGTAAAAGTATTTTTCTGTTAAAACGATTGCTTCGCTTTCTTGACATATCTTCATGCTTAAAACTAATATAAATTAAAAATTATGCAAATGGGATGGTTAATCAGCTATGATCGGATGTATTGTTGAAGTCTAACCTCTCTACTCCGTCATACATATAAATTAATACTCTTTACACCAATATTCAAGATTTCAGAGCATTTGGCTTATAAGCAGAAAAGTCATTACAGTTAACGTGTTCGTAAAAACTGTCCACAAACAAAAATTAAGGCATTTATTATTGAACATTAAGAATATTTCTGAAATTCCTGCATTAAATGAGCTCAGTTCGAAACACTGTCTTCTATTTTTTCCTGGGAAAGTGCTGCAAAATAAGATTTTAATATTGTCTCGAAATTGAAAACTTTGCATGCGCACAGCAGACACACCTGCCTGCCCGCCTGTCACATATGTGCGTACCATCATGCACTTACGTGGGGTAGGGAAAATGCAGGATGGCGATTGGGGAAATCGCTGCTCAAAGGACTTGCAAATCGAGTTGCACCTACAAGTACTCGGCAAGTTAAAAGGCAGAGATTAAATTGATAAACAAAAGCGAAACGCTAAACGCAAACATAAAGCAAAGGCGCGAGATTGATACGGATAAATGCAGGCAAATGGCAAAAGGGTAAAAGAAAATAAAAGCCACCGCATTTGCACGCACCAGAATTCAATGCAGTTTTCCGCAACGTGCAGTTTCAAGCTGGAAAATACAATTAAACCTTTGGGAAGAAAGTTCTTCAAGCGATGGTCCCCCAACACGAAATTGTTTATACGCACGTGTGTGAGTGAGTCGTATGTGTGTGTACAGTGGGGCCAGAGCCAAGTCGTTGCGCGGAAGGCGACTGAAAAGTTCCTGGCAAACTTTTATGAGCAGCGAACGAATTTTCGTGTTAGTTTTCCATGTTTTGCTTTGCGCCGGAGACTGCGGGAATTGATTTCAAATTTTATAGCGCGAATATGCACACACACATACAATTACTTAGGTGTGTATGTGCGAATGTGTGTGTGTGTGCAATTTACATAAGCTTGGCCAGGGAAAACAGCGCAAAGTTCAATGAGCAAGCGATGAGTCCTACAGCTGCACATTGCCTGTCACCTGATGGGGGGCAGGTGGAAACTCTCATCGAATCGGGCAGCGAGCTGCAGGTATCAAGCATCAGGCATGCATACAGAGCGCTTAGCATCCCGTTACACTTCACTATGGTAATTTGAGTTAGACAGTCCCTCAGAGCAGTAAGCGAACGCATAGATAGAGAAGGGCGGGAGCAACTTTAGCTAGCTAAAGATATGGAATAGGGGGCAAAATGTGTGCTTCTGTTTAGCATTCTACTTTGTATCGTTGTGTCTCTATCTCTCTATCTCTCTATCTCTCTATCTCTCTATCTCTCTATCTCTCTATCTCTCTATCTCTCTATCTCTCTATCTCTCTATCTCTCTATCTCTCTATCTCTCTATCTCTCTATCTCTCTATCTCTCTATCTCTCTATCTCTCTATCTCTCTATCTCTCTATCTCTCTATCTCTCTATCTCTCTATCTCTCTATCTCTCTATCTCTCTATCTCTCTATCTCTCTATCTCTCTATCTCTCTATCTCTCTATCTCTCTATCTCTCTATCTCTCTATCTCTCTATCTCTCTATCTCTCTATCTCTCTATCTCTCTATCTCTCTATCTCTCTATCTCTCTATCTCTCTATCTCTCTATCTCTCTATCTCTCTATCTCTCTATCTCTCTATCTCTCTATCTCTCTCTCTCTCTCTCTCTCTCTCTCTCTCTCTCTCTCTCTCTCTCTCTCTCTCTCTCTCTCTCTTCTTAAGAAACTCTAAGAAATCTAAGAAACACTAGTTGCGTCGATTTACAGATTTTTGTCAGTCTGTCTGTTTGAACAGACGAATCTCAGTTGCCATAATAGTTAGGCTTCTCTATACCCTGCACACATTTCTCTCTATCACTCAAATCAAAGGTTTTTTTTATACAATAAATGTAAAAGATTTGTGTAGGAGATTATTATTGCTAAACAGTGAGTGTCAAAAGTTTAAATACAAACCAATAAATTCACAATAATTTTTTTGGGTATACTTGAACTATATGTAGTTTAGGTTTTTGCCAGACAACGTATTTTGACTTTTGGCGCCCACTGTAATTGACTGAGAGCGTTGAATCACCTCACGCCACTTCATGGACAAGTTAAGCTAATTTTTTGTTGTTGCTGGAACCCTTCCAGCTAGGTCGTCTGCTTGGGGGTCTACAAAAGAGACACAGCTGGCAGATAATCCATCGTTAGGTTCGCATGAGGCAAGTACCTCGACAGGCAAGCAAAAAAGCAGAGTGGGGTTTTCGGAAGCATGTCGAAAACAAGTTGTAATGCAGTTGGAAATATTCGTGTGTAGATGCGGGTGCGCGCGTGAGTGTTTGTGTGACATTTGACACATTCGAATGCGACTGTGTGCGGGTCTGCAGATCTCTGTGTGTGTGTGTGTGTGTGTGCGTTTGTGATGATTCTCGTTTGTTAGCACTAACCACAAATTTCTATTTGATGTGAAGTCTCTGTGGTCTTGGCCACAATTTTTGGTTATAGCCAAGCAACATACAGATACGTCTTTAGCACTGACGCTGGCTCTGTCTACGGTTTGGCTTTCTAAAGCCTTTCTCTCTCTCTCTCTCTGTATTGACTTTCTGGCTGTGAGCAGAGGCAGCAGCCTCAGGCTATTGATGACTTTGGGCTTTTGTTTTGGCAGCCAACATTTCGGTTATCCCTAAGGCATTCTCCTCATCCTCATCCTCATCCTGAACCTGCTGCTGTTGTTGTTGTTGTTATTGTTGCGTGTATTTCAGCCCGCAACGTATTGATAGCTCGAATTGCTGTTGCCTGAGAAAAATGAAAGCCGAGAATAAAATGCAGCAATTAATAAAATAACAACTTTGCGTTTAATTAATTGTGTATTATGGCCGGGCTTGTTAATGGCAGGATATGCATCAATGGCACATTGTCGACGCACATATTGTGTGCTTATCGAGGCAGCTCGAGGTTGCCCTGGCTGGTTGAGCCCGGCCAAAAGCCTACAGTAAAATATTACAACAAGGACAATGTCGCCTAACCGACCGACTGCCTGCTGTGCTAATGTTGCACCGGATGTTGTTGTTGTTGTTGGTTCTATTTGTTGCCGCTGCTGTTGTTGTTGTTGTATCCATGCGCACCACTGGGCAAATGAACAATTTATAACCGCTTAATTGAACACATTTAGACGCAAGCAGGAACCGCCGTTAACACACACACATAAACCCTCTCCCTCACCCACACACGCACGGGGCCCACCACCGGCATCCTGCTAGAGATCCAAGCCCGTACATCGCTACGATATACGAGTCTTCGTCGTTGGGGCACCAAGATGTGTCTATAAAATCAATGACAACATGAGCAATTGCCGCTGCAGCATGTTGTGGGCGGCCAGCTCAACCCTCGCCCATATTCTAATGGCCAGTGCCTTAAGCATGCAAGGCTACACGAGACCAATACATTGGTCACCAAGCAAACTATTTAATGAGCACCCGCTTAGTCCGACCTGGAATGGACGTGGCACATACCCACACACCCACACACATATACATATAAATTAAATGCACGCCCGAATGAGCAAATTAATTTCAAAATGCAGTTGGAGCGGAGCAACTGTCGACATTTTGTAACTGCAATCGAATACCTGTAGTGCTGTGTGTGGCCGAATCCAACTGTGCGCTCATCACTGACAAGTAGGCAAATCGCAATCTCTTGGCAAATTCAACAAGCTTGAGATCCGCTGATACCACTGGCACATAGCTACATATCTGCTTCGACCCGCAGCCGGAAGTCGCTTTGGGCCCGGGCATAGTTTGCACACACACACACGTACAATCCGCACTCATACCAACAAACACGCGCCTCATGAACACGAGCCTCCACTCGCTATTAACTTGAAGTGACTATTTAGCGCCAAGTGGCATGTCAAAAGCAAAGATTTCGAGCCGCAGTGCCTGCAGAGCATCAGCTCAGGTAAATTAAGTGGGTGCCCCATTCAATGAAGGTATCCATGAGATTCATTTGCAAGAGGTGCGTTGGCCATGACAACATCCGCCCGCCTAAGCCCCAAAAACAACCGCAATTTTGCTAAGCAGCTAAACAAAAATAACAAAAGCGCGAACGCAGCAACTTGTCAGTCATATTCTGAATGGAACTACTTAAGCGCGTACGCATTACCATACATACATGCATAAGACAGGGCAGCAGAATCAGCCTGCCGCCTGTCACCACCTACGCAAGTGCATAAGGTATCAAGGAAAGTTTTTGATTTTAACCTTTCATAATTGCCTTTATTAAATGCACACTAATACCTACAAACCACCACCTTCGTCGAGTGAATAAGATTACATCAGTTGAGTAAAACTCACTTCATTAAATCATATACGCGCCAATGTAGAGCAGCACACGTTAATAGCTAGTTCACAACTCAAAGCTATCTGCTATGTAACGCAAGCACTGCATTTCGATAAATGCGCAGCAGTAAACTTATAAATGTGTATATTTTATATTTACATTTACTTTTTATTATTAAATTCAATATAAAACTTTATTTTTTCGCATACATATTATTTAATATATATGCCGTTTATTTCTTATTTATTTATTTATTTATTATTATTTTTATATTATTTAACGCTTCATCGCAGTGAGAAAATGTCGTTAACACATTGTGGTGGATGTCGATAACAGCGATTATCGGCATGTTGAATAGTTTTAATTATCTACATATATGTTGTATAACAATTTAATTTGCAAAAACAGGTAGATAATATATTTTTCAACCGAATGCTATTAGATATAGAATGTTTCACTGACAGAATATTGATTTACTAAACAATCCCAATTTCTTGCTAAATTTCCAAGAACATGTGTGGTCACACTGCGGACAGCTGTTTTAATTGTTTTGTTTACATTTTTTTGCTAGAACGCAGTAGCTGTATTAGTATCAGCAACTAGCAGCAATACGGACATACTTCACGTACTAGCACTATAAATCTGTCGTTAGGTGAAATTTGCTCGCACTCGCAGAAACAAGTTGCACTTAAACAACAATTAGACGACAACTGGTTTAGTAATTAAGCGTAAGTAGAACGAATGCTCTAAAAACGCGCAGTCTCCGAGTACTTGCCTTCTGACCCGTCACAGGGCAATGTTTTACACTTCCGCATCGTTTCAAGCAACTGTATCTCCAGAAATGTATATCACACTCTTGTTAATGTCGGCTGTTGTTAATTGTTGTGAAGCGAACCAAACCTTGATGCTATAAAAAGCGAAAGTGCAAAATCCGATAAGGTGAAGTGCAACATCGAATGAGCGTCCATTTGATAAGATTAAAGGCTTTATCGCGACCCTGGCCTTTCGGCTTTATATTAAAATAAATGTTATCTGACACGTAGATTTCTCTGTCTTATCTTGCCCTACAGATTATGGGTATTCAAAGCAAGCTAGTTGACCCGCTGTGCGTGACCTGTCAAGACTTCCAGCATCCTTGGACAGATAAGTGTGTAAATGCCACAGCTGGTATCTTGCTGTCAGCCACGCCCTACTGCCTACGCGTCTACACTATCGTCTACGCCTTTTCACTGCTCATGCGTCACCGTATACCAACGCTGGCGGACTTGAAGCGAACCCTGCTTGGCATAATGCAGTCCACAGCATTCCTGGTCACCAATGCCTACACCTTCATTCTGTTCAATTGCCTGCTGCGTAACATGCTAGGGCGCTACTACTTTGGCACGGTCGCATTTCTGCCCTCGTTTCTGTCCTCCCTCACGGCAATTCTGGTGGAGCGGCCAGCGCGTCGCCCGCTACTAACTCTCTACGTGGCCAATGTAGCCACCGAAGCACTGTGGAAGATGGCCGAATCCCGCAACATTGTGCACTCATTTCCACAAGGCCAAACGTTGATTTTTGCAAGCGGCATGACGACACTCCTGTACCTGTATCGGCTGGGCGCCTCGTCGGATTCCATATTCAACATACTGCGGATCTTTGTGGGCAAAGACGAGGCAGGACCGGTAGCACCACCGTTGCTTCCTGCTGGCGAACAACCTGATCCTTCGCGGCATCGACCATGTGTCAGATTCTCCTGCGTTGCCGATTGGGTACGACTCTACAGCAATCTAATGCGTGCCAAGCACGAAAGCTGCCACCATAAGACGAGCTGCTTCAAATACTCGTTGCTCGGCGGACTGCGACCTTTCTTTGGCGGTGTGGCTTTGCAGGTGGCCCTCAAAACGGTAATGAATATCAAGACAATCGCTCGCGGCGATCCACAGTGGCGCAAGCAAGTTCTCAGCCGCAACACATTGCAGCTGGGCATCTTCATGGGCAGCTTCTCGTTTCTGTACAAGGTAAGAAATAACTTGGCTTAATGTTACAACTGAATATTGTCTTATTATCCATTCGATTTCCAGGCCGTGTCGTGTTTCCTACGGCACTGCTTCAACCGTGATGATGCGCTCTTTGCCTTGCCCGCTGGTCTCATTGCCTCAACAGCGTTCACACAGTACCCGGACAACACGGTCGCGCTCTATGTCATGTGGAAGGCCATACAAGTGAGTTGGCTTGTCATACCACGTTATTCAGGCAACTAATACGTTAATTCCTTTGCAGATACTCTGTGGCATAGGACAGGAACGAGGTATACTACCACGCATACCAAATTTCATGCTCTATCTCTACGCCTTCTTCACGGCGGTGCTCTTCCACGCTGGCATCATGGAGGCGCAGTCACTGCGACCCAACTATTACAAATTTCTGCAGGCCATATCGGGCGAGAGGCAAGTGCCTGACACCAGCGGACGCAAACTATTCTAATCTCAATTATTTGATACCTTTGCAGACTAAACAAATTCAACCTGAGCGCCTTCGACGTCTTCGGCCTGAACACGCAGCAGCAGACATCGACAATGTTGAGTAACCTGAAGATCATTGATAAGGCGGCGTTGCCGACATTCTCATTTGCCTCCTGAGGCAAGCAGCTCTTGTTGGACTAGAACTGAAACGTGCCTACAATAAGTCTCAGCACTCCAAGTGCGCATTATCATATCCAGCGTGTCGATACGCCTTTCATAATCCAATTTGTATTGTGTAAATAACTGTGTAGAATATATATGATAGGTTTATGTAAGTATGTACCTAAGTCGACCAACTGCACCTGCGCCAGGCCAGTGAGGGTCGCATCGGATTTATTGACAACAAATTGACTGTTAAACTACCTTTTAGGTACTAGCTTACAATAAAAACAAAAAGCCAGCTAAAGCATTTAACGAATGGACAAAAAGGTAGCTCTTTAATCAAGCAGAGGCGTGCACGATTATGGGGGGAGAGAGGAACAGGTAACATCAATATTATAAGTGTCGACATACACAGATAAGGTATACTATCGCCAATGTCCCGCGCTGCTATTCCCCTGCTTTTGCTGTGCCCCTGTACGGTACTCAATAAAGAGCAGAAGTTAAGAGTCGAACTACCCGATAAATAAATAACCGAATGTAACTCCCGCCCCGATAAGCACGACGCTCTATGCCCCGGCTTGCGTGCCAGAGATAAGAATGAGTTTCACTCGGAATACAATCTAAATATTGTAAATATTTCATTTCAACGATTTTCAGTCGAGTGTGGAGCGTGCAAGCTAATGGTTATACTATTCCATGAAGTGTGCTAAAGGTTAATAAACAAGCTCGAGCGTGAAAGTTGACAATTACTGCAATTTCGGATTACTTCGCGAGACTCGCGATCTGGGAACGTGAACATTTTCATTTCCATTTTGCACTTTGCACAACGCACTCGTCGCGACAGAACGCGTTTCCCTCGATAATCTTATCACCCCCCCGGCGGCGGTGGCGGCGACGGCGGTTACGCCGCCAATGGTGGCACTGGCGCGTTCGACTCGATAATCTCACTTGAACAGCTGAACTTAAGTCTTAATCGGACCACCGCAGTACATTGAATAATAACTTCGACAACAGCAGCAGCAACAAGGAACAGCAACAACATAATTGGAATTACCATGTCCGCACAGAGCAAACTAATTGACACGGCCATCAAGTGCAGCTGCCATGAATACGTGCATCCATGGACCACGAGCTGTGTCTGCGCTGCAGCCGGCCTGATGCTCTCCTCCATACCGTTCTCCCTACGCACCTACTCCGTGGTCTATCTGGCAAGTACACTCAGTCTCAGGCGTTTTCTTCAAGTGCAAAGGGGTTTCCCATAAGTACGATATATAGATTAGATTGCCGCTCCCTGAAGAGAGTTAATTTAGAAACGGTATCCCATAATATATATTTATATATATATCGGGCATTTGTTGACAAATCGTATCACTTTTTGGTGGCATACATAACACATATGCACATATATCTATTGATAAACAAGGTGCACTGCCTTATTGTCTAGGAAAGCCACAGGGAATTTTCTGAAAGAACAGAATGATGCCTATAGTTGAAGACTGTTAACTAACAGACTTCTCACAAAGCAAAATGAAATGTTATTAACAGAGAGATTTATTGTGGCTGGGAGCTGCGAAGACTGTTAAATAACAGTCTTCGGGAGCTGGGAGTTAACAGTCTTCGGCTTCACTCACTCTCTCTCAGTTTGCTCACTTACGATCTCCGCATTCGAACTCTGCGCTCCTTCCAGTGTTACCCTATGTCTGCTGCGAACTTCAGGGCTGCCTCTTATCGATAATTTAGCGCTTAATCGATATCATATTTAATGCATATTCCTGTTCATAACTTTGTACCTCTCCCCCGCTCACTCATTACTCACCCGCTCATAGTTTGCACTGGCCATAAAAATGCGCTTACCAACACTTAAGGACATCCGGCTTACGATTATCGGCATCCTCAAGTCGACGGCGTTTCTCACCACGAACGCGTATCTCTTCAGCGTGTGCGTCTGCCTGCTGCGCTATATACTCGGCCGATTCTACTTCAGCACAGTCGCCTTCATTCCAACAATGATGGCCAGCCTGATTGCCCTGTGCATCGAGCGACCCGCACGTCGCACGCCCCTCGCACTGTACGTGGCCAATGTGGGCTCGGAGGCGCTGTGGCGCATGCTGGAGGCGCGTGGCTGGGTACGTTCTCTACCAGGTGGACAGGTGCTCATTCTGGGCTGCAGTGTGACGGCCCTGCTATACATGTATCGCAAGGGTGTGCACCAGGGCAAGCTCAAGGATGTCAGTTTCAAGGCACTGCAAGTGCTAATTGGCAAGGAGGAGCAGGGTCCGCTCAAGGCGCCTACAGTGCTGACACAAAGTACTTCCCAGCCCGCCCTCAACTTCTCCAGCATCGCCGGTTACCTGCAGCTCTACGATCGCATACGCAGTGCGAGGCATCACAGCTGTCCACATGGAGAGGGTTGCGGTCGGTATGCTCTGGTCGGAGGACTGAAGCCCTTCCTCGGGGGCGTGGGCGTGCAGGTGGGCCTCAAGCTGCTGCTGAACATACCGAAACTGGTCAAGCTGAAAATGGATCTGCTCAAGCAGATTCTCAACAAGCAATCACTGCAACTGGGCCTGGCCCTGGGCAGCTTCTCGCTGCTGTATCGGGTAAGTTCGTGATATCCAAAGTAACTGCCTAGAGTATTGGACTAACCACAAATCAATCCATTCCCTGCAGGCCATCTCGTGTACGCTGCGACATTCGTGTGGCTACGATAGCGTCAATTTCGCCATACCCGCCGGCCTGCTCGCCTCCCTGGGGCTGCTGCAGTATCCCAACACAACAATCTCCATGTATGTGATGTGGAAGACGCTGCAGCTGCTCTACAACTGGGGCATCGGAGAGGGCGTGTTGCCCGAGGTGCCGCACTTCAATATGCTGCTCTACGCATGCTTTACTGCGTTACTCTTCCACACCGCCATCCTGGAGGCGAACACCATACGCGGCAGCTACTACAAATTTCTGGTAGACATATCGGGCAACAGGTACGTCAGCGGCAGCAGTACTCCCTTAGACGAGCACCCAATACTAATCTAACTTTTCCCGCAGGGTCAATCGCTTCGATGTGCGTCCCTTCGAGGCATTCGGTCTGGCCAGCCACAAGCAGACACAGGAAGTGATCAAGCGGCTCAAGCTAGACATGTCCTCGGCGTGGCCCAAGATTTCGCTGGCAGTCTGAACGGGGGGGGTGGGATATTATGCTAAGCACCAGTTAAGGATAATAGTTACAGTTATAATTTGAGAAGAGCGCGAGAAAATAAAGTTAAAGCAAAAAGTTGAAATGAAACTGGCGCGTGCCGGCCCAGAGCGGCCATAAAGCCACGTTTTATGCGCGCCGCCGCCGCGAACATTCATCACGGCGCCAACGCGACGGAAGACCATTTCTTAAATGCAAATGGCGCACGGCATAAGAGACGGGGAGGCGGCTGTGGCGCGGTGGTAGACAAGAGACGAGCTCGGCTCGATTATTTACATTTATATGTCATAGAAATTTATGGACCGGCATAATTCAGTTGGATTTCGGCTGGCCGAAAGTGCAGCGTTTAAAGCATTTACTAAAAATAACAGTGGGCAAATAAAAATAAGAAGGCACCACGTGCCCAGAACGATGCCTCGACCCCCCTAGAGGGTATGCAGAGCTGGAGGAGTTTAGGCGTAACAAATAAATTATTGGGGGGTTCACATTTAATGCGGCACTTCGTTATGCCTGCGCATGGGGCCGCTTCCGGCTTTAAGCGGTCTCTTCTGCAGCTAACCAGAGAGAGGGAGACAGAAAGAGCTAGATAAAAGCCAGAGAGAGAGAGAGAGAGAGAGAGAGAGAGAGAGAGAGGGAGAGAGGTAGCTACTTGTTTGCCCATTTCAAATTGAGCTGAAAATAATGAAAATGCAAATTGGTCGACGCGCTGACAGCGAAAAGCGTAGCATACTTTTCAGCGTGGCTGCAGCTGCAGTGCAAATTCCTCGCTAACCTATCCCCATAGCTCGATCTATCTCTCTTTATCATTCTATCTCTTTCGCTCTCCCTCATATTTATGAAGTGTATATGCAGGCTGGCCCTAGGCCAAGTCAACAGCATGGAAAATACAGAAAATACAAATGAAACAAGTGACAAATCTCATTAATCACAACCAGCATTTTATTCACAACGTAAGGGTGCTTCACCACTCTCTCTCTCTCTCTCTCTCTCTGTCCCACGCTGTTTCTCTGTCTCTCTTTCCCACTACTCATAGAATTAACAGTAGCTGCAGTTGCTGTTGCTGTTGTGCTTGGCAGAAAAAGAAACTGCATATAAATTGAATATTATACATTTTCTCACGCCAGCTTCTGTTGCTGCTTGCCACTTACTTAGCGCTGCGTTTAGCTGTCTGACACGCCCGCTCTTACCCCCCCCCCTCTGCATACTTTGCTCTGCAAGTCGTAACTTCATTTAAGTCAATCACAATTCGCCTTTTTCTGGTAAACAAGAAAATTATGCAAATAAATAAAGTCGCCCTAGTTGCACACTTAGTGCAACATGCAGCTGCCTCGACGAGTGGGTGGCGGTGTAGCAGGGCTGCAAACCGTTGAAAAACTGCGGCCGAGTGTCGCATAAATTGCCGCTTCGATGAAGTAAACAATTAAGAATAACAAGCTGCACTGTTGCAGGCAGGGAACGACTTCAAGCTATCCAGTGTTTAGCCATGAAAAAACTGAACAAAATGCTTGTACCTAGAGCCGAGTCTGCTCATCCCATCCCGCAAACCCTTCCACTACAGGGTGTACGCTTTGTGCTGTTTTCAATGACAATCTTAAAATGATAAAATGAACTACATAGCCTGCATAGGAAACAAAAACAGAAGCACGTGAAAAATAAATGACAACATGCATGCCAAGCAGCCTGAAGATCCTTCCCCTGAACCCTCCACACCCTCCGCCCGCCTGCCTCTGCTGCCTTGTGCCGTACGAACTTTCCTGTTGCAGTAAATTACATTTGATATTTTTACGAAGACAGGCCAAATGACAAGGTATGTCAACGCAAGATAAGCACCCGGAGAAGCCAAGACTTACTAAGGCAGCTGCCTGGCGTCGGGGTCAGGCTGGGCGTGTCGTCTCCTTGTGCCACTAACAAACTTGATATAAATGACAGTTTTTTTTTTGTCCTTCTCCTTTGCTCCTCTGCTTGCGTAGAGTATTTTTTAATTAAAATTTCTTGGTCAGTCTTTTTCGGCCATTGCGATTTCGTAATACGATATGAAAATTGAATTGGAATACAGGAAAGCAGGCAACTGCAGCCCAACCCTATCTACTGGTAACAAATATGGCAAAATAAATGTGACAGTTAAATACGAAAACATTACAAATAAATATGGTAAGATGGTTGTGCAATGGGCGCCCAACGTGGGACAGGTTGGTCCTGAAGACTAGCAATATAAATTAATAAAAACAATACAAATAAATACTGGGCGCCCAACGTGGGACAATTTGGTTTCCCAAAGAGCAGCAATATTTTCGCATAATTATTGTTAGGGGTAATTCAGTTCCTTAGCCAACTAGGCTACTGTTTACCCAAACCTGTGCTTAACTACCTAAAGAACAATTTTCCTCCAGTTACGGAAATCATTGCCTGAACAATTCAAGCATAACAAGCTAATAATCTGGCTAATTCCCGCGTGTTGTACTCACACATGTTTGGTTAATCCGTGGCCCGATAAGAGCTCCAAGTGCAGAGAAACAGCAGCGGCGGCTTATCAATTTACAGAGCAGCGTTGATAAGGGGGCAGCCTTTGCCCAAAGGCAGCAACGTGTAGCTCAACTTGTTCTATAAAATGTTGCACAACATGCAGCAAACACGCTCAAACACACTCAAACATGCTCAAACCGCACTCGCAGCACACTCGAACCGGCACGGCGCGTTCGGCCAGGAATTCGTCGGCTCTGCCGGACGTGCCTGGTGGCACAGACTCGTGTGCTGCACTCGGAACTGCAGCGAGGCGACGCGTAGCTGCCGCACGGCAGCGCATTGTGGTGTCCTGTGTGGAACCAGGCAGCCGGTACTCTAACTGGGTTAGTGGTACAAGTTCAGTTTCGGCCTGGCGCAGCGCAAACCATGTTCCATTCCCACGCGTTCCCCGCGTGCCATCGAAACGGGATTAAGCACGACGACGACGACGTTGTCCTTCACTGTGGCATAGTATACCGAGGGGAATACTCGTGCTACGCCAGTTTGACAGCTTACGTATAAACAAAGTATATTTAATACGAAACTATTAAACTTAAATGACAAAATGGAGATACTTAAACTTTGACGATCTCATATCGATGAACGGATGGATCTGTGGAAATTGTGAAACTATATTGAAAATAATGTTTGAGAATATCTACAAAGATTAGATTATTTAGATTATGCTGTCAAGCTAATAAACCATTTCATACTTCTGGATTAACACTTGGAAATTACAAATAATGATTTCGAATTTATAGATTATTACGGTAAAGTACTAAACAGCTAGAAATGTTTCGAAATTATCAGATTGCGCTATGAACTTTCAGGATAAGCGCATTGAAATTATCAATAATGTTTATGAGCATTTAGATTAGATGTAGACTAAGCAAGCTAAAATTTCTGTATTTCGTTTTAAAATGCTGGGTGCTTATGTAATTATTATAGATAAGGTATAGATTACAATAGAAAGCTACTAAAAAATTAAATTTGTAATCTTCGTTGATTTAATCAAAATATATAAACTACATAAGACATCGTACTTTAACTCATACGGATTACGAAATTGAGCTTTTTTATAATACGTAGGGATAGTTTATTCTTGCATTTTGTATTTATTTATAATTTAATAGTACGTAGAGATACTATAATCTGGAATTTAAAAATGAAGATTGTGGTTTTTATTTTTTAATTTTTCTACTAAAGTTGTATTTTTAACTCTTCAACAGATCTGAAAAGAAAAGCATGACTTATAATAAAAAAATCTAGCTGCATTTTTAGCATATTCCAGTAAAGACTTTATACATCATATATCACATATATAAGGTATTTTATGCCACTCTTCATACAGCTGCAGATCTTTTGCATCTGCCACAGCTTGCTCCGTCTGAGCTCAATGATTCGCATCGCATACAGCGAACATGGGCAAGAAAGACAAGCCACAATTATTCGAGCCGCCTTCTCCACCTATCCCGTATCTGCTTTGAGCAGTACCACGACCCCTCCCCACGGTTCCTAATTGCAGCTACAAGGTTTACCAATTTGTAAAGCTGCCTATGCTACATCTGGTTCGTTTGCCGGCTTCGGTTCGGTTTGCTTCCTTTGTCTTTTCAGCGCTTTTTCGAAATACTTTTGTTTGTTCTGCTGCAGCAGGCTGACTGTCAGCCAGGAAACCTACTGGTTGCCGGCACTGCAAGTTATCTTTTGCCTTTGCTTCCTGCTCGAATGCATCATCTGCCGCAGCTGCCCAGTTATTGGCAATGGTTAAACGTTGCTCGTCTCAGCGTCGCATCGCATCGCGTCTTCTTTGTTCGCTGCGCGACTGTGTTTACCTTCCCTTTATCTTCTGCATCCTGTCGGCGCCACCCACATCCACTCCCACTCCCATGTGGTATGGTGCTACCACATCTGGTTTCGGGCGGCGGCATGTCAGGAGCGTCTTCCTTCTTTGTTATGCTTGCCGCTCGACAATTGCGCCGCTGATTGCCCTCATTTCAGACTTGAAATAATATTAAAAACTTTTACTCAACTAGCGTTCTATATGTGTCCTGTCTGTCTGTCTGTCTGTCCGGCTGTCTGCCTGTCTGTCCGTCTGTCTGTCGCATTCCTCCTCCTACTCTGTAGCTTGCTGTGTGCCGCTGTCTGTTGCACCGAGTTGCATGTTCTGCCGCTTGCTTTTGTCTGGCAGCACGGCCCCGCCCCCATTTGCCTTGTGGCAGCGCGCTTTGTCTTCGCTGCCTCTCGCTGTGCAGCCTAAATGCATGCTTCGACCGCACTGTGCTGCAACTACACTGCGAGAAATCAGTGGCCAGCTTTTTTCGTATGTATTTTTTTATAAATACGTAATTAAAACTTTATGCTAACGCCAATTATCTGTGCGATTTTGAGCTTTTCCAGTACTTTGCAATTATAAGTAATTAGTTTTTAAGTCTATTGACTTGAAAAACGCTTAAAAACACTGCAAATATTTAAATAAAAGTGCTTATAATTTTTTTATCAATTTAACTGTCTTTTTAGGCTTTTCTTAATACTTTACAACACTGTAAATAAATGCAAGCAAAATGTTTTGAGTTCTTCGACTCTGCGCAATGACTTACAGCACTGTAAATATTTTTAAAACGTTTTAAAGTCTATTTAAAATACTGGTAAAAACTCATATTTTACTTAATATTTATGCTGTACTACTTATTTATAAAATACTATTTATTTTCAAGCTGGCTGTAATTGCAGTGTTGTGCAATGTTTTCAAATACAAAATAAACACAGTAATTAATCTGTGAGCTTGCATTTCAAATACTGGAAAACTCATTTTTAAGCATAGTTCTTTTATTTTAAAATTTGCTGTAAGAAAAAACGTTCTTGCAGTGTTGTGCAATGTTTTTAAATACAACAAAATATTATTCAACACTGCAGGTATTAATATGTGAGCTTGCATTTAGCTCAGCTATCTCGTCGATTGTTTCGCTCAGTGTAGCTGCTGCTGCAAGAGTTGCAAGTGTAACAGTTGTTGTTGCTGATGTTGCTGCCTGCTGCTGCTGCTGCTGCCTGCTGGCGCTGGTACTGCAAGTGCCGCCCGTATCTGAGCGCGCTTTGATTCTCATTTGTGTCGGCTTTTATTTACCACATAAATCACGTGCTGCGCCCGTCTCGAAAGCCAAAAGCAAGGACATTTCTATCTATCTATCTACTTAGCCTCGCAGGCACTTCCTTTGCTTTGCCTTATCTGCCAGCCACGGCCAGTTGTTGTTGCTGCTGCTGCTGCTGTTGCTGTTGCTCTTGCTGCAGTAGTTGTACTTCACGACATTGTGCCCCGCTCCACCTCTACCCCCTTATCCAGCAGCAGCATCGAGAGCGTGAGCGAGGCGGGAGTAGTTTCTGGCTGTTAGTTGCCATTTTTACGATTGCCCATTTTCTTTTCATTTCATAGAATTTTCATTGTCTACTACTTGGCAAGCAGGCATTGCCACCCCCCTTGCCGGCTAATCCCCTTGCCGCACACTCTCTCTCTCTCTCTCTCTCTCGCTCTTGCTGTCTCCCTCACTGTGTGTGTTTTTTCAGATATTTCTCTTTTTCCATAGCCTGCTTTTCGGCGCGATAGAACACGTATCCGCTTTGGCGATTTTTCAGCAATTGCAGTTGTTATTTTTTCGCCACTCTTGTTGTTGTTGCTATTTTTTGTCGTTCTTTTTGTTGTCTCGTTGCTAGCCTTGTTGCTGTGTGCGTGTGTGTGTGTTTTTCCGTGTAGGTGTGCGCTTTTTGGGTAATTGATGATTTACAACTTATTTACGCTTCAATTGTGCAATAATTGAAAATTGCTCCAAATTCATTTGGGCATTCCTCGATTCCCAAAAGTCCCCCCATTCAACAGTATCGCCATGCCGCACCTCCCCCTCCTCGCCCACTGCATCCTGTTGCCATTGGAAACGGACTGGCAGCGCCAGAACTTTACAGGTCAGCGCAGCCATCGATTGGCCATGTTTGCCATGCGGCCAATGGCATTTTTTATTGTCCAGCTTCTTAGTTGCCTTGAACGGCATGCCATTCTGGCAAATACCCTATAAAACATTTCCATACTAGACTCAACTTATGCAGACTGCAAATTTATCTGGCAAGCTTAGGGTACGAGCGAACTCTACGATGGACACAAAAGCTACGTAATCTCTAAGTTACTCAGCATAGTCGCTGTTTTGCTCGCTCTCTATCTCTTTCTCCCCCTCTCTCTCTCTCTCTCTCCCACTGCTCGCACAGGGTATGGTTAATCAGCTTTACGATCGCGCACTAAAAGTGCCATAACACATGGCAGCAAAGCCGCATGCCACGTCTTGATATGCAGCATAAATGGAGCATGGCAAATGAAAATGGCACAAGGATTGAACAGAAAACGCCGAGTAGAAGAAGCTACCACAACAGAAGCGCGCAAAATTTTGAGGCAAAACACAGTAGAAATCTCTGGCAAAAGTAGACAAAGTGGAATTTTGATCCAGCAGGCAAACGCTGCAATCGTCAAGCTGGGCAGAAGGGGCTGGCGAAATTACACAAGTTGGCAGTGGGCCACGTTAAATTGAAATAGATGCAGGCAACGTGGCCGAAACGTTGGCCAAGACGCGACCGCGCCAGCTTGGCCGCAGCCTTTCAATGCAATTCGCAAGTAAATGAAGCAGCTCAAGCGAGTTGCCACGGTGCGGCAAATTTAATAGGTTTCAGCTCGACTGCCCCCACCCTAAAAAAAAAACCATATGGCTTCGCGTTGCTTGCTGCAGCTGCCAGTTTTGCAGCTTGCAATCAGCCAAGTTTCTGTAGCTCAAGTGGCCTGGTCGACGGCTGCGGGCCAACGCGGCGCATACGTAACGCCAGCTGTGTTGTCCGTGGATTTGCTTTCGATTTCGGTTTGAAAAAGGCTGGCAACTCCAGCAGATTTTCTACTGCCATTCAGTCGGCACTTGAGGCCAGGGCAATTGATGTAGCTCGACTTGACTTTAGTCAATGCAGTTAATGAGTGAGTAGGGCAAGTCCCAAGCCCTGCTCGGCAGACTTGACCAGGCTTGAAGCAGCGGAAACATGCTTATAGCAGTAGAAATTGAATATATTCTGTCTAAAACCGAATCCAAATCGTTTGGGTATGCACTGCGCAGACCTTTTCCCACATCGCCTTCGGTTCGCCTGCACCCTTCAATTCTAGTGCAATTAACAGCTGAGTGCCATAAATTGTGCAACCTGTACAGTAAACACATGCCTGGCTAACGACAAATGACAGGACGACAACAAAATGTTGCCTAATTTTTTGGGCAGCGTTGCCGCCGTGCGACATTGATAAAGCTGCAGTCAGCGCTAAGCGGGCACATAAATTGCTGCTGCTGTTGCTGTTGCCGAGGCGGCTAATTCGTGGCCAGTGGGCGTGGCCATAAATAAGAGTGGAGCAGCAGCAAAAGAAGAAGCAGCAGCAGCAGAAATGCACAAATTATGCCTGCTTTGGCCTGCTGGCGAAAACAAATGCGACGCTGCATTAGCAGGACTCACAGGCTTGGCCGGCAGGGTTGCTCAGGGATGGGGGGGTGCTTAGGGCAGGGGGCAGGTGAACAGTGGCCTACAAATGGGCATTAGATTAGCCAATGGCCATTAAACAAGGCGCACGCTCAGCTGCAGCTGCAGCTCGAAAAGCTGCTGCCATTTGGCATTCACGCTGTCACGAGCGCATGATAAGTGCTCTGTGTGTGCGAGTGTGTGTGGGTGTGTGTGGGTGTGTGTGGGTGTGTGTGGGTGTGTGAATGCCTGCGCTGATTATATTGTCAGTTGGCAGTTACAGTTTGATTTATCAATTGAATGCACGAAACGCAGCCCTTAGTCGGCTCAACGCGGCGTATACGTAATATTGCTTGGCTAATTGCTTGTCGTCTTAAATGTAATTAAAAACGTTGCGCTTCACTTTTGTCAGTTGACGAAGTGCGGAAGCGTTGCAGACGAGTTAGCTGCGAAAGGGTTGGGCGCCCTACGTGAGCGGAACGTAGCCTTGTCTTTAGGTGTTGTCTCGGCATTTTTTTATTTTTCTTTCGTGCTTGCCAACAACTTTGGCAGCCTGCGTGAGGCATATTCGAGGGACAGATGCTCTAGAGAAGCAGTTAAATTACAAAATTAAAGGGCTTTGCTTTTAATTAACTTTTAATTATGTATAAAAGCTGTAAATCTAGAAATATACAAAATGAAATAGTAATAAATTGAGATATATACATTTTATAGCTGTACTGCAGTGAGTTTTAAAGAAACTAAAGCTCTCACAGTCTGCGCAGTTCGTATATTCACTGCTTTTTTTACAGGGTATTCCACAGCAAATTAAAATCGTCGCATACTTGACCAAACATTTGTACAACTCTTATCACTTAAACGAGCCAGCAGAAGGCAACGACTGAGTCGAGTCGAGCCGAGTCGAGTTGTTGCTGCCGCTGCTGTCACTTGATGGAGCGCATCGATTTGCCTGGAATACTCGGCAGCTACAAACCTGCATGCATGTATATTGCGTGTGTGTGTGCGTGCCGAGTCTTGCCTTGCCCGCACTGCTTGCTCCGTTGCTCCGAGCACTTAAAACGGAAACGGAAGCGGTGAGCACTCATTGTCAGGCTCAGGCGCAACTTTGTTTGCCCAGCGCCATTTGCCATTTACAACAAACCCCCGCTTCACCCCGCTCTCTCTCTCTCTCTCTCTCGCCCATTCCCAATTGCCCACTATGCACTCTGCTTCTGGGCATTTTCCAGTCATTTTCCCGTCTCTTTCTGCTGCCTTTCGCAAAGCTGTTTCGCTTTTTTTGTAGCCATCGGTTAAATACTCAGCTCGAGCGTGTTAAAGTACATTTGATTTGATTTGTTGTCCACCTCTTCTACTCTATCATGCCATGTTGTTGCTTCCACTTCTCCTCCTGCTCCTTACCCGCATCCTCACCCACGTTGTCGCCTCGTTGTCAACTTCTGGTTAATGGACACTCCGGCCGAAGCGGTATTGGTCTGACACTAATCGCTCAGTTAGTCGACAGCACAACCCGCTCAGCCGCGCCCCTCCCCGCAACCCTTCTTGCTTCTTGCTTCCTGCCACCCTGTCTCCCTACGCTCCCTGCCAGCCAGCTGAAACTGTCCGTCAACAGAGACATTCGAGTGCCACAGCATTTTTAATGCAATTTGTCTGATTTGTTGTTGACATATCTGACTGCTGTTGTTGTTGTCGCCATTGTTGCTGTTGCTGTCGTTGTTGCTGCTGTTGCTGGCCTGTTGGTTGTCGTGATTTGTTGCTGATTTTGTCATTTAGTGATTATAACGTTTTACCCAGCACGCTGATAAATTGCTCTGCGACTGCAATCATGCTTAATTGTCATCGAAATTAAGTGGGTTTTGGCGTTTTAATTGAAATCCTCGCTATACCTCGCTGCGCCTCCGCTTTCGCCCAACTTTTATCCGCAATGCGTGTTTGCTTTAAAGCCAAATCAGTGCGTATAAGTGGCCGAACAATTATCAAATCAAGCGACACCGCAAGGCACAGCAACAGCAACGACGACAACAACAACAACAACAGCAATCAATGTTGTCTAATTGTTTCCGAAAAGATTGACTGCGCCCACGTTGGGCGCCCGGCAGCAGGAAACTTGGCCAGAAGGTCGTGACGAGACAACTGAACAGATTTAGCAGCTGCAGCTAGACTCGCCTCACTGTCTGCGCCCTCTGCCCACTGCCTGTGTCGCTCTGCTCCGTGTCCTTGTCTCAATGATGTCCTGCACCAGCATCCGGTGCATGTCCAGCTGCATGTGCGTGATTGTGTGTGTGTGTGCGTGTCTGACTGGCAGACAATTACATGAACTTAGCCGCTCTCTCTCTGTCTGATGTGGCAGCTTCTGTGGTTTGCCCAGCCTGACATTATAACACGATGATGAGCCTCATTCAGCCCGAGCACGCAGAACTTTAAAACTTTTCAAACTCAATTGTTCTAGGCCAGAGAGAGCGAGAGAGAGTAAAAGGAGGGGAATTTGTTGACAGGATGCACTGCGGATGCGCCTTTAATTTGTTTACTATTCACTGCCAGACTGTGTGTGTAGGCTCGCAAAGTTTTGGCCCAAGTGTCCTTGCCCTAGAGCAGCGCTGGCAAGCGGAAATTCTTTAATTGCGCAGGCATAGCCTGGAGAAGAACTGCAAAAGAAAAGCACAACAGACCTGCCTCAGCCCGATTAAAGACTTAAAACAGCACCTGTTGCCGGCAGGCTTAAATATCAGTTCCTTCCTGTCACGTTCAAGCTTGAACTTTGCGCACGTCATTAATCAACAAACCCATCGAACGACTGTCTAAAAATACGCAACCATACTGCGGGAAAATTCCAAAAATGGCTGAAATGCCCAAAATGGCCACTTAAGCGTCGCTCGATGCGCGTCAGAAATAGCCTGCGGGTCGCAGCAGTAAACAAACTGCGATTGAGCCGGGCACGCGGCGTTCCACGCTGGCCGAGTCCTTGTCCCGTGCAAGGCCAATAAATAAAATGTCATCGAGTGGCGAATGAGCACAAACGTACACGTATTTGCACAGGATACTCAAACAGTTTAACGGCTTGACTCGCACACCAACAACAACAACAACAAGTCGGGATGTTGGCTACAGGTGTGTGTGTGTGTATGTGAGTAATATGACCAATATAGTTTACTTAGACTTAAGCTTTAAGAACCCTGACAATGTGCCGGTAACTGTTAAAGATAATATGCAACTATTTCAGGGGAAATCAACTTCAGAGCATTTAAGTTTTGTATATATCTACATAAATATTTGAGTATATCATATATCATATATATATGTATCATATATAATATGTTTTAATATATAATTTTATCACAATTATATTTTTTTAAATTTTTTAATTTATTTCAATTAAGTCTATAGGTTAAAATAGTCATTTATTTTGTAATCTTTCTAAATTCTTTCTAAGAATTCCATTTTGTATAATCTGAAAAATTGACAAAAGCTATAAATTAAAAAATGTATATTAGAAAAAATATTAATTATACTAAATTTAAATTTTAATATTAAAATATAAATGACAATAATCCTTTATTTTGTGTTTAATTCTTCTTATCTAAAAATTCAATTTTACAATATACGAAAAAAAGAGTATAATTAAGTTTAAGATGTTATATAACAGATTAATATAGAAATACGTATTTATTTTTTGTTGAGTTGATACTAAACTCATTAAAAAAATTCCCGATTTCATAATCTGGCAAATTTCCCAAAAAAATGTCGTTTTTCTCAAACTAAAAAACGCCTAAAGCAGTTATATACATGTATAAGGAGCTCGCAGCTGCAATTTAATATTACAACTTACAAATAATCATTTAGTAAGGGTATAATTGTTTCGGAACTGTTCCTAAAAATAATATTTTTCATAATCTGCAAAATTGACGAAAATAAATTGATATGTGCATAAATAAAATAAAACAAAAATATAATTAATTATAAAATATAATATTACAACTTACAAGTCACAATAATCATTTAGTTTTTCTTTAATTGTTTCTAAACTCTTCCGATAAATTCTCTATCTCCATAATCTGGCAAATTACACCGAAATAGGTCGGTTTCCACAATCTACAGAACGCCTAAAACAATTCAGTTTAATTAAGGAGCCCGCAGTTCATATCTATTACTTATAGCTAGAGCTTGTGTAGGTTTTTTAATGTAAGTTCTCAAAGATATAGCTTGCTGGCTTTGGCAACACAATCAGTTGTAAATGCAGTTCAGCCGCGCTATTTCAATTTGTTTTGCAGGCCATCAAATTTATTGAGACGCGTTAAGCGAAAACGTTGACGCAACTTAAAAACTTACGAGCGCGCACTTGTGCGACTTACGGCTTAACACGCAATTTAATTCTAATGTGGAATTTATTATACAGATGACAGCAGGTAGCAGGCTGGGGACGGGAAAGCTGAAGCTGAGCGCAGATCATTGACAAAGTTGGGCATTAAAGGCGTTTATTGTGTGCATAAAGTGAGGCATTTGCGATTTTATTAACGCGCGCTTAGGTGGCAAGTGGCATGAGGCATGCGGCAAGTGGCGGGCGTCGGCAGTTGGTAAAGATTGATTGATTGATGGACTAAATTGCAGCAGCATTGCTGCGCTGCCGCTGTGACAAATTGTGCTGTCATAATTTGTGCCGACAACGCGTCGTATGGGTAATCCCACGTTGCGCATACGACGCGTATGACGCGCAAGACAAGACAATCGACGGCATTAAAAGCAAATAATGCCGTACGACAAACAACGGCTTTAATTTCCACCACACAGCGAGTTGACTTAACGTGCCTCCCACTCACATCCCCCCTGCCCCTCTGGCCCGGACACACACACACACACATACGGAGACAGACATTAAACGGGCGAGCACACGTCGCTGGCTGCGCGTGTTGGCGCAGTTGATGAGCTAAATTAAATATTGCAACACAAATAGCAATAAAAACGGACACACACACGCACAGCCTGCAGGCGACGCATATTAAGACAGCCCCAGGCGACAGGTTGCACCGCCTGCGGCCCCGACTTGCCTCACATTTAATTAAGCATCGCGTCATGCATGCCACAACCGAAGCCGGCGTCCAGTTGAAGTCCAGTTGAAGCCAGCGCTGATTGCGTGCTGTTGCAGCTCTGCCCCCCAAACGTCCCGCACCGTCAGATTAGCGCGCATTATCTGCGCATAGTGCCAGTGCTGCATGCAACAGTGTGGCATGCCCCCGTTGTTGCCAGGGCTGGTAAAAAAAAAACAATAACTAAGCCCACCATTTGCAAGTGCCACAAAAACTGCTTTTTGGCCGCTGTGTGTCGTCTTGCCTTGTTGCCTTCTGCTGTTGCTTTTAACTATCATAAGATTATTTCCACACACCTATCCTAGCAAGAGCTGCGTGGGGCATGATAAGCTTGAGGATAAGCTTAAAAATATAAACTAAAATAAAATAATATTACGTTTTCAAATATCTGAGCCAATACTTAAAAGATAAATTTATAATAATTAATGCTTTACTATCGATATCGATTATAATCTTAAAAAAAACAGAAATATTTTATTATTGCATTAACAAGAGTAAAAACCATTAAAATATTGTTTCCTTGAACTATTGATATCAGTTACTATAGAAGGACAAATTCAGCCATCGATTCTGCAGACTATCGACTATCACTTACTATCGATATAGATAATTTACATATTTTAATTGGTATCGTACTGTTGATACTCAAAATCAGCCTAACAATGCTAAGAGAAGCAGGCAGATTCTTAAATAAATGAAATAAATAACAAATATTATGGACTGTATATAGAAAAATAATCTGCTTAGTGAGATTATAGACTATCGTTACTATGTACTATCGATAACAATTACAATCCTAGCGCGAGTGCAGTCGATTACGGAGCCCGCTTTATTGGAATCTCATTGTCTGCAATCAAATTCTAGCTCAGCTTTATGTCTATCGCAGCCTTTTAGCTCAGCTCTTTACAGGGTAGCTTCTAGAGCAGCTTTAAACTTAAGGTTTCAGTTGAGGCGTTTGCAAACAAAAGCTGCTTTCCGTCGGCTCTCGGCACTTGGCAGACCGAACGCACTTTGCTTATATTAATGCCAAAGTGCAAAAGGTAGAAAACTTGTTTGCCGAAATGGACGTAAGCCCCGACAGTTGTCTCAAAGTTGACCCCTAGCCACACACACACGAAAACGAGTGTGTTTTGAATAAATATCTGCATACTCACACACACATAGAAAGATACACAGTCATACACAGACACATATCGTGTATATGCTGCATATAAAATAACTTTTCTTGCATTTAAGCTTTATGCTCTGCCTTCGGGCTCGACCTCTACGAAAAGTTCGCAAGCCACAGCAAGCAGCTGAGTCTGTGTGTGTGTGTGTGTGTGTGTGTGTGTGTGTGTGTGTGTGTGTGTGTGTGTGTGTGTGTGTGTGTGTGTGTGTGTGTGTGTGTGTGTGTGTGTGTGTGTGTGTGTGTGTGTTGCTTAAGCAAATTTGCACCTGTTTGCATCAAATTGCAAGCTGAGTCCGGCTAAAATGGACGCTGCAGTCGCATGTTGCATGCACCACGTTTGTTTCTCTTTCGTAAGGGTATTAAGTATTAAGTCACCACACACACTCAAGATGTGCACACATAAATATTAATATTTCACATATCATTTCGAATAGTTGAAGCTTGCTTTTACGCTTTCTCTCTGTCTCTCGGTTCGCGCTGCTTTTTGGTTTCTGTGCGTTTGCATAAGCATTTGGGCAACTTTACTTGCCAAGTTTTAATAATACACACACTTTCGCTCGCTCTTTCGCTCTATCTTGCTCTCTCGCACACACACACACACACACGCATAGCGAGGCAGGCAGACAACACAACAAATAGATAATCAAATTGTGCAAATATCTGGCAAGTTGCACAAACACAAACTTTGCAATATTCTGCATCAAGTGGCAAGTTCTGCGAAGATCTCACCAAAGAGCTGACCACGAAAAGCTAACTTGGCACACACATACACGCGCACACTGCAAAACGAAAGCAGCAGCTGCGGCATGCCGCAGGTGACAAACTAAAGTGCCGCACGCCTTGCCGAATAAAAAGTGTAGCATACTATCGGGCTGCGGCAGAAATATTTAATGTGCGTAAGCGAGCCGAGCGATTTAAACATTTAAGCGTAATTCGCTGGCAGCAATTGACAGTGCCATAAAATTTAATAAACACGCACAAGAATATTATGCTTTTTACTAAAAAACTGAAATATAAAAATAGAAAAGCGATTTTTGAGCTAAATAAATATGGGCAAACAAAAATATACTTTTCGTTATTTGGTTGAAATACAGCTCGTCATACGATATCACGGACATTGCTATGTAAACAGACAGCTGACAAAACCGTAGTCCACATTTGCGTGCCTACATTATCTCTTGCAACGTTTTGTGGCATGCCTCCGACATGCAAATGCTAACATTTATGAGCGCGGCAAATTGTTTATGTTGTGCCCTTTGAACCGGTTGGTTATTTTTTTCGCTTAATTTTCGCTTTTATTTTATTTTCGGCTGACCTCTATCCAAAAAGTTCGCACAACCGCAATATGCTAAATATTTGATGTTGCGGCATGCTGCCGCTTTGAGTGAGCAATGCGAAATAGTTGAGCTTAGCAGCAGGCTAATAGTCAGCTAGATACCCTGCAATTTTTGCCAGCTAACAGCTCTCTTTCTCGCCCACTCTCTCTCCCTCTCTCTTTGCCACTGCGTTTATCTTTAATTACACAAAGTGCTTGTGCGTCGTGTCGCGTAATTAATGTGCTGCGTGCAGCTGCAACAGTTGTCGCTGTCGCTCTAATCCCGGCAACATTTAGCTGCGGCACGCACACCATGCTGAACTGAGCTTAGTGTGGTTGCTTCATTTTTATGACACACCAGCATAAGCCTTGAAGAGCCAGTGTCAGCTGCCATCAGCTGCCACGTGATCATCGATCGCCGCTGGCTTGAATAACCGGGCCAATTGTCAGGCATCCGGCTGTGCTGCTGCTGTCGCCTTGGCAATTGAGAGCACAGGAACTGCATGGCTTGAGGGACATGCTGTTGTCCCTGTGCCGGATTACCTGCAGCAGCAGCAGCTGTTGCAGCTGAGCCGTTGCAACAGCAGCAGCAAATGTTGCAATTACTATGCAACTGCCACATGACCAGGCCAGGCAACCGTGGCTGCAATATGTATGCGAACGTTCAATATGTAAATGTGCATTGTGTGCGTGAACTGTCAACACATACGCACACACGCACACGCACACGCATACGAAACTGAAACAGTCAACGAGGGAGTCATCAACGGGCACAATGAACAATGCACTCTCTCTCACACACACAAACACACACACACACATGTGCAGTTGCTGCATGTAGGGCATCGGAAAATTATTGACCACAAATACGGCAACAATTGTGACACACATTTTGTGGGTCATTGGCAGCATGAGCGGAGCAGGGAAGTGCGAGGGAAAATCATAAGAATTTTGCCAGCCTCAAACCGGATTTGCCCCGCCCCCGCACGAGTTGCAGGCGAAAAACGCTTGCCACATGCCTCACACATTAGACATGCCGTTAAATTGCACTCGAGCAGCAGCAAAAACGTTGAAATCGCGCGCGCGCTGACACTCAGGAAAATAGTTTTTCCGCAAGTGGCGAAAATGCAGCAAATGATTTGCAAATGTTTGGCACTTCGGTTTGCATCGAGTGTTTTCAAGTTTAGCAAGCGGCGTTTTCCACAGTTGACGTGTTGCCATTTACACGCACGTTGCCAAGTGCACTGCGTGCATGTGTGTGTGTGTGTGTGTGTGTGTGTGTGTGTGTGTGCGTATGCGTGTGTCACTTGTTCTGTGTAAGTGTGCAGTTGTTTTTCAGACTGTGTTAATAATTAAGCATAGATGCCACAGACATTCGCAGCAAGTTGCAATAAGCATCATGTTGCATACCCTGTAATTGAAGCAAACCAGCCAAAGTGGGCTGTGCACGACTTTGAAACGTATTTACTTGGAATGTGCAGCAAATCGTTTTCTCTCGAGTTACGACCTTAGAAGGCAAAAGTAAGGAAATTAAATGAAATTGCCACGATGTTGCTCCAAGTAGGACTTGAATTCGTCTGTAATACACTGTAACCTCGGAGTACAGCATACCGCGCCGACATTTGGCTTAAAACACTGGACGATTAATGAATAGTTAGTTATTGCATATTTTAAGAATTAAATTAATTAATTATTATCCCACAGCATACCTTTAATCTGTCATGTAGAATTAGACGCAGAATGAATATTTTGTTGAATACTTTTACTCGGGCATTGAAATAATATTAGACAGTTTCATTTTTTATTTATTAAGGCATACGGGGTAGCCTTAACCCGCGCAGGTTAACTGACATAACAATAACAATAACAATAAGTAAAGTACAATCACAATTACAGTATCACAAAATTTTGAATTCTGAAAGTTCGTCTCCAGGGCGAACGTAGAATTAGATCCCTCGGTTGTCGCCCGTTGCGGTGGATGAGATCTGGTTATCTGTGTGGTGTTACGTATGAATCACTCGCATCTAGTGATCATTCTCGCAATCTTTTTTAGGCGGCTTGGATCCTACGGATTTAGCTGTCGCAAGCGAGATCCCAAATTTAGCACCCACACATGAATTGCATGAATTGTTGATACCCTAAATTCTTCTAAAATTGTATATTATCTCTCCCGAAATGCCATTGATTTTTTATTGCTTGAAAGTATGCTAAACAATATCTGCCCCAGAAAGTATACAATATTTGCTATATGCAAACTAATATTTGTAGCTGACCAAAAGTATGCAATAAATATTGCATGACTTCAGAGGTTGCATACTTTCACGCGGGCGCAGCAAATGTGCCAGAGCGCTAGCTTAAATAAAACGTAGCATGCTTTTGCGCGTAAATTTATTAACTTTGACAGATTGTTGGCAATTGCAGACGCAATAATCTGCCCAGATCTGCCTAAACTAATCAGGCATAATTTGATTACAGCGCAACTTCCAGCACAGCCGAGCGAAACGAGTCTCGCTTCGCCCGTTGTCACGTTTCTAGTTGTATTTGTTGCATGCAGCTGCTGCATGTTGCTGCAACACGGCCACCAAGCCGCCGCTGACATACGCTCAACGAGTGCTGCCGGCTGCGTCGTCGCGGTTACTCACATGTCGACTTAATTAAAGAAAACTTAATTAAATGATAACACAGCAGCAGCAGCAGCAACGGCAACGGCAACGGCAGCCAACAAAGTTATGCGAAATATTTCAAGTATGTGAAATGTGAGTGTGTGTCTGTGAATCGCTGCATGAACATGTTGCAGCTAGCAATGGCAATATACTTCATGTCTTCCCTGAGCTGCCCGGGCTGCTGCATTTAAAGCGCAGCTCAGCGAGCAAAGTGCATTTTTATGGCAGTGCAGCTTAGCCAGCAGAGACAGACGGTCAGCTGGACTAATTGCCTCCAACAGGTATGCCCTCGAAACGTGCCAGGTTGCCATTCAAAGCTACATCAATTATGGGCAGCTTATCAATGCACTAAAAGTGGCAGAGAGCGAGACGAAAGGCGTGTAAAAACTTCCATACACTGTCAGCTAAAAGGTATGCCAGCTACATCAGGAATCTAGTATATATATATGGTATATATAGTATAGATATGGTATATTTATCGATATATGTGTTCATACCTTAAAAAACTGCAACTGATTTGGTAAAATATACACTCTCACTCTCTGTAACTGTCTCTCTCTCTCACTCCTGTCCCCTTGGCACAAAATACACTACAAAAGGCCTACGCGTTTTATTCAAGTCCTGGCACACTGTCGCACTCGACTCGTAGCAGTTGCTCGTCCTACACACAAAACAGATACATTAGCGGCCATAACGTATGAGCGGGCGGCACTCGACGAGTGTGACTGCATGCCTGTGTGTGTGAGTGTGTTTGTGTTTGTGTGTGGAAGAGTGGAAAATAGTCCTGCTTTTAGATGACTATGCTGAAATGGCTGCATAAGTGCTGGTGCTGTGCCTGCCGCCCAGAAGACACACTGACACTTTTCCGCATGTTATGCCTGTTGTTTCAATTGTTTGCAACAGACACACACACACAAACGCACACATGTACACTCCCGCTGCCTCGGTGCATTGCATTATGGCATTGTCTCTGTCAATATTGTTGTTACATTGCACTGTTTCGTTTCGAGTGTGCACAGCAGACCGAAAAGCAAAACAGCAAGCAAAAAAAAAAAACAAACGAAAACGACAACATTTGCTGCAGACTTTTGGGCGAGTGCGTTGTGCGTGTGCGCCACTTTAATGGGCTCAACTGCAGCACGCATTCTAATGGACTTGCATGCAAATTAGCAGCTGGGAAAGTGTTGCCCAAGCGTTACGCAAAAGTGTTGCCTACTTGCGGGCTGGCCCTGCAAATGGCCAAAAAGTAAAGCATACTTTTATGCGAGTTTTAAATATTAACTTGCAGGCTGACCCCAAAATAATCAAAGTGCCAGCTGGTAGGCCTAATTCGACCTACTCTACTAAAAAATATTATTTATATTTAAAGTGTAGCATACTTTTGTGCTGCACGATATTGCTTTTTATGCACGCCGAATTTGGCTGCATCTTCTTGAACAGCTTAAACGTCAGTTGCGCGCAGCAGACACACACACGTAGCTGTAAACCGGGTTGTTATGTGCATGTGTCAGCGCACCGACGCTTCATAGCAGTTGCATGTCCACTCAATTTGCCATTGTCGCACACACGCACACACACAACATCCGGCGGAATCCCTCTCTCTCTCTCTCTCTCTCGGTGCAGCTTCACATCCTGTGCCCCAAGGAGTTGCCAGCAGCGTTTGCTGCATTTCGTTGTTTACGCGCATTGATGCTAATGCCAACTTCGGCTCAGGCTGCTGCAATGGCAATTTTAGGGTCATCGATTTACCGAAATTCTACTGCTGCCGGTTTTTATGGGCGTTGTCAAGTCCGCTTTTATTATGATCGCAAACACGTGACTGCAGAGCGGCAGCGAGAGCCGCGGAATCGAACATAAAAGGGGGAGTGGGGGCAGGCCATGCCATGTGTAGTTTACACAAGCAGGACAAAGAAAATGGCAAGCGAAAAAAAAATAAAAATCTGTGCATTCACTTTCGACACAGCGTGTATGAATATCACTGTAAGTGTGTGTGTGCGCCGAGTCACTTGGGGACCGTTTCGCTATTTTTGTAGCATACTTTTGCGCGCCAAAAATAACTGCCAGCGCTTTTGCTTTTTTCTGCTCCTGCTTGAAATGGGTGTGTGTGTGTGTGTGCGAGTGTGTGCTTGTCTGTTTGCTTGTAAATTACAACTGATGATTTTCATTTTGCTCTCAACTCGCTTCCGTCTTCCCCGCGCCAATCGCTTTCGCATTTTTCGCCTCCATTTTCGCTCTACCCCTCTCTCTCTCCGTCTCTCTGCCTGCCCGCGCTATCTGTTTGATTGTTGTCATGTCAGATTGTTTCGCTGCCGCTGCTGCTGCTGCAGTTCCGCTTTTTAAATCCTGCAGTGGGCCATGAAGCCAAAAGGGTATCATAAAGTTGCAGCTCGATAATATACGAGATTGTCGATATATAACAGCGCGCACATAAATATTTGCAATATTTTATTGTATACTAAGATAATAGTTGAGCCAACAGCGAGAGAGAGAGTTATAGGGTATCTGCTGTGTCACTATGGCAATCACTTGGCTAGTGGAAATTAGAAAATCATTTTTGTCTGCCTTTGATGCAGTCGCTTTCGTTTCGTTTGTGCATCACATATGCGTCTGTCTGTCTGTGTGTGTGTTTTGCATTTTTTACAGCTACTGTTTGCGTAAAAAGCATTTGTAAATCGAATTCCAGCACGTACTCGCAAATTAAACTTCCTGTCGCACAATTAGCGCTGCATCCGTTACGCAAATGAAATACACACCCAAAGTGTAGCATAAAAAAAAAACAAACGAAAAACAGCAAAAAAATCATTTGATTCCATGCATAAATTTGGCAAATAAATTCTCCTAGCATACATGTGCAAATATATATCTCATAAAACTCGCTTTACGCCATGCAAATTGATATTTTATTGCCACAGTCGAGCAAAGCATTCGAATGAATGTCGCGGCACATGGCAAGGCACAGTGCAGACGAGCAGACCACAAAACAAATATACTTGCACAGTAGCTCAAAAAAGCGTAGCTATCGCAGTTGCTTGCATATTTAAATACTCTTTTGCCTTGATATCTAAATTTGGTTGCAACTACGCAAAATGCTGCCTACTTTTGCGCGCTGCGTAAAAGTGTTGCCTGCTTTTGAACGCACAGCTACGGCTAAACGCTGCTCAATACGCTCAGCTAAGCAAAGCGTCATTTAACGAGCTACCCACAATCCACATTGTCTGCGGGTCGAAGCGCTGCCCGTGACGCACACAAGCTCATAATGAAAATGAGTTTTCCTGGGCGGGCGGAGCTGGAGGAGTTGCCGAGCATTTTCCGTTGATGTTGATTGATTTCGCGCCTGGCACAGCTGACAGTAGCAGCGAGAATGAGCGGGACAGAGCGGACAAGAGAGCCGTCTATAACTGTGACTTATGTTAGGCGATTGCTTAATTAAAAACGCAGCAAATCGAGGCGCAAAGTGCCGCGACTGCTGGCAAAAGGCAAATCAAAATAGTTTAAAAACGGAAACTTTTTAATGAGTTGTGGCCGTGCTGCTGGCAATAATGTTGCCAGCTGTTGTTGTCAATAATTAAACACACGTTGCGTATACGCGGCGTGTGCTGCTGCTACGCATACCCTTGCGCACACACGTGCGTACACACACACACACTCACACTTGCGCTGCACAATCCAATCAAAAGTTTACAATTTACGCTCAAAATGTCGCGCCGCAACGTTGTCTCCGGCCTACGGAAATGTCTTTATGGCAACAACTACGTCCCTTACCCCCGCTCTCTCTCTCTCCCCCGCTCTCTCTCTCTCCCCCTCTCTCTCTCTCTCCCCCCTGTCTGCCTCTTCCTAGGTGTCGCTGGGGCCACGCCTAAGCTGCTTAGCACACAGCGCCTTAGCGCCTTTAAGTGCCTGCGCCCATAAGTATGCCATAAAAGATAGCTACTCGTAACGCGTGCAACGGTAAACCGCACTGTAAAAAATTAAGTACTTGCGGCAGCTGTTCGCACTGCTCACCAACAAAAATATTTTGCCGATTTATGCTACGTTTGCGTAAATCTTTATTTTGCCCAAAAAAAAAACTCCGCGCTTCGCAACGTTCCGGCTTCATTGCACGATTTAGACCGGAAATTCCTTGGGGTCTACTTGTCGTATACGTAACCGACATCTCTCCGTACGCGCTACTCAATCTTCATTTGCTAAGCACACACACGTTATTGAGTTGATTTTAATTTTCATAATTAATTGCAAAATTCAAGCTGTTTGCCTTTCACTTTGTGTTTGATTCAAGGGAATTTGTTTCAACGATTTTGACATTAAATTAAATTAAATTTTCCTAATATGTTGGGCCTCAAATATATTATTTATAATAAGAAGTATAATATGATACACTTTACATATTTTGAAAATGTTACACAAGTTTGTGTGATTATCAAACATGAGTATTAAAAAAGCAGGGATTTTAAAGGATTTTAAACATAAGCGTACAAGCCTTAGTCGAGCTTTTCTACTTAGAAATATGATTTAAATAGAAAACAATTGGCATTGAACTATGATAATGATAATGAAAAAATATATGCTATTATTGAAATTTCTATATTTTATTTTTTTAATTTTATTAAAGCATTTAAATAGACGCTCTAAGCTGCAAAAATAAATAGAAAATGCTCTGGGTTGAGTATAGTTGCCTGAACTGCAGATTGATTTATATAGAAAATAAATTGGTATTAAACTATGATATTAATAAAGGAAAAAATATATGTTTTTATTTATATTTCTATAATTTATTTTTTAATTTTATTAAAGCATTTAAATAGCCGCTCTAAGCTGCAAAAATAAATAGAAAATGCTCTGGGTTGAGTATAGTTGCCTGAACTGCAGATTGATTTATATAGAAAATAAATGGGTATTAAACTATGATATTAATAAAGGAAAAAATATATATATTTATATTCCTATAATTTATTTTTTAATTTTATTAAAGCATTTAAATAGCCGCTCTAAGCTGCGAAAATAAATAGAAAATGCTCTGGGTTGAGTATAGTTGCCAGAACTGCTCAGCATAATATCTGACTTGCGACAATACACACACACACACACAGACTTAACATGCATGAATGTGTTTATACACATAACTATATATACAACTACACCTATATATGTGTGTGTACATGGCTGCCTTTGGCGCGTCACGTGCTCGAAATTCATGAGTTGCTTACGAATTCATTGCACATTACAGCTGCAACAACAATCGAGACACGGCCAGGCGCACAGACGAGCAGACGTGTGGCAGACGCTGCCGGCTTCCCGGTAGCGGGAAGCGGGGAGCCGTGAGTGGGTGTGGGGTAGAGGATCCTTGAATGGAACGCGCACTAACAGGCAACAGCGACTCTATTAGGATCCATCAATGTCAGCCAGTTTATGCGCATATTAAAATGCGGTCTGCCAATGACAAACACAGCGGCTACGACGCGTTCCACACACACGCACACACATGCACACATCACACACATACTCACACTGAAGCATGACGCACATATGACGTCGGCTTTCGTTGCGAATGCGCAAAATTGAGGCACAAGTCAAGAACGTGACAAAACCAGACGAGACACAGATCGAAAACGCATGCTGCGTGAAGACAGCGGGGGGGAGGGAATTGTTAACCTAATACACACAAGCTGAGGCAAGAGTTGGCTAAAGCCGTGTGTGTGTGTGTGTGTTACAATTGCACCTGCTGACAAACCAGTTGGAAGAAGAGGAAAGGCAGAGGGGCAGGGCACGGCAGGGGTGTGGGCACACAATTATGACAAATGCATTCCAATTGAGTTGAAATGCATAACCTTATCAGCTCATTGGACATGCAGCTTGCGAAAAGAGGTTGACGAAGGGAGAGCGGGGCGCGGGAGAGTAAGCAATGCGACGTGCAGCGTATCGATGTGTGCGGCAGCTGCAGCTGTGCGCTAAAGAAAGAAAAGCAATGATTAGAGTAGGGGAGAGAAAGCGTGTAGGAAAGGGAGTGGGCGAGAGAGAGAGTAGGAGAGCAGGGAGTGTGACAAAGTGAAAAAGTAAAAAAGTAGTCAAGTCCAGTCAGCAAGTGCAAAAAGTGTTGCATACTTTCAAGCGGCGTGAAAAATACTCACAACACGCAGAACACATGCTGCAAAGAGCAGAAAGACTAGTTAAATAGAGAGAGAGAGAGAGAGGGAGAGAGAGAGAGAGAAAATGAATTGCAAGCAATAATTTCTCGTTGTAGCTTCAAATTAGCTCAGCATAGGATTATAGGATATGTTTATATTGTATTTATCTATGTGTATGCCGCAGTAAGAAGTTGAATCTTTTATATTTGGCTTAATAATCGCATAGGAAATTTAAAAACCCATTTATGGGGGCGGTGTGCGTGGTAAACAAAATTTTAAATTAACATTTAATTGCTTAAGATATACAGGAATCTTCATACCAAATTTGGAGTCTCTTGTTATTCTTATAGCTGAGAATCAGGCACTCATACAGACCAACAGACAAACAAACGCATAAATGATACTGATTTATATTGAACATTCAACTTATGTTTGAGTGGAAAGCTCTGTGCACTGCTCTAATAATAATTTCTATCATTTCTTGTTCATCAGACACCTTAACAGAAAGTTTACGCATTGCGAAATTAATTTAATGAGTTAATAAAGTCTTTTACAATGCCTTACATAAATGACCAGCATGCTGACTATAACTGGAATTAATTAAACTAATTATACATACTTAATGAACACCATCATATCTTCTGCAGCATATCTTTTCCTGCTCACTTACAATATATCCTTTTCAATATGTATCACAAACAAGTCAATTTACAAGCTTTCAAACTTGAACTGGCAATGACAAACAACATGCTCTACTTACGACAAGGTTAAGTCCCTCGGGCCCACAACAACCCGTGCTCAACTCAACGATGACAAAAGGACTGTCGTTCGGTTCGGTTTCTCGACTGCATTTCAATATCCTGAACCGCCTGCGGGCTGACAAGTCCCGCGTCGTAAGCTGCCATTTGCCTTTTGCCCTACATCGTTTATCTGCCCTTGTGGTGTCTGCTTTGAGATTATTGTACGACCAATTTCTGGCAAGAGCTCAACGTCTCGCGATAAGAATTAGATTAGAAAAAATAACTACCCATTCTAGAGGGGTGATTTCCCTTTTAACTGCGCACGAAATGGGTCCTAAGCAGAAACTAGTATTTTTCGACCGATCAAAGTGAAGTTGTTAAACCACTGAGCACGCGAACATATTGCAAATATTAGAAAAACTAAGTAAAATAATAGAAAAATGCATTAGAAATTTGTTGAAAAATGCGAGCGTATGTTTTAATACCCTAAGCAAGAGTTGAGTGCTGGGAATATTATTATATGCGTTGATATATAGTAAAGAAACATTTCTGGTAAAACTGGAAAATATTAAAAAGTAATATTAAATAAAAACGCAGTTAAACAGTACAAATCGAAAGGATTCTAGAAATTTATAATTAAAAAATTATCGATGAATCTGCCACACACTTATAGAAAATTCATTAAAATCTAAAGCCTTAGCATTTAGCAAAAAATGTGGTATTTAAAAAAACAAAAGCCAAAACAATTTTTTAAAATCCAAGCTAAGGAATTTTTAACAAAAAAAAACGTAAAAAAAAGAGCTAAAATCACTAATTTTGAAGTTATTGTAGAAAATGGGCAATTTAAGATATATTTTCAAATCCAGAAATCCTGCTTCACGCAATTTAAAAATGTTTTCCGCAATTGGCATTCAAAAACCGCCAGAACTGATGGGAAAAAGCGAAATTGGCAACACTGGTCATTCTATTAAAAATATCGGAAACAGAAATTATCGATAACGAATTTTAAAAATTGATAGTGGAAAATAAATCGTTTAATAATTTCGATATTCATATGTACAGTATCTTCGAGCCGAGCATGCCCCAATGCGCACCAACCATGTTCTGCTGGAAGCCACGTAAAATACCAATAAACTGCGAATGCAAAACTTTCTTTTCGAGCTGCTGCTCTTTTTACAGCTGCCACGAAAAAAGTTTCTCAACTGCGCGTTCGTTCCCGTTCATATTTGTGTTTAAATTGTTAAGAACAGACGCCATGCAGGTGTTTGCCCGACGCTTATGCAAAACGACTGCGGTAATAATAGAACTCGGCGCTGTAAAAGTTGTTTAACGCACGCAACGCAACGCAACGCGGCCAAACTGTGTAATCAATTGTAATTAAGCGGGCTGCAATCGGCGAGTAACTTGTCAACGCCCCAAAGTATGCAACAGCTTGGACTTCTTCCTCTGCCCTTCTTCGTTTGCCAAGCTGCAGTTCATATTTTTTGGGCAATTTCAGTTAATTGAAGTTCACAGAGGCAGCTTAAAGCGCTGCAGAAATGGCCCATTGCCAGCTCGCTAGATATGTATGAGGCTGCAATACAAATGCAGACCGAAATGTGGGCCAACGCACACACACATGCACATGCTCATGCACATGCACAAGGACAGCAAGACAGACAGTGCAGCGTTATCATTGCACATTTCACTGTTTGGTGTAACAATTACAGCAAAACCAACAACAACAACAACAACAAGAACAAACAGCATTTGGCACACATTCAAAATTGCCAGCAGCCAAAACAAGCATATTCCCCAAACCCCATCGCCACTCTCTCTCTCTCTCTCGCTCTCCCTCTAGCCACCGCCCTTCCATTGTTCTGCCCCTTCCTGGCTTCTGCTGTCATAAGTTTGTTTTTGATAATATGAAACAACTCACATACATTTCCAGCTCTGCCTGTTTTTGTGGTTTTCCGGCCAACAAGAAGCCGAAAAAGAGAGAGGCAAAAAATAAAGTACAAATACAAATGAAGGTTTATAGGTAATTGCTTTGTTTTTTTTTTCTTACCAGAGAAATATGTGCTGGCCTGAGATAAATTAAAGTGGGCCTAAAACACAATTTAAATTCGCAGAAAATACTAAGACTTTAAGTAAAGCTCCGGCCGCAGCACAGTTTAAGATTTATCGGCCTATCGATATGTGATTGTGGAAAAGCATATCGAAAATACTGCAGTATTTAAAAATGAACACAATTTGTAGGTATTAAACGGTTACTTACTGCGTTTCAATTATCGATTTATCGATAGGCAAGGAAAGTGAGTATCGAAAGCGCATAATATGGCAAGATGCAATGCAGAGTTCATTTATATGTAATAATAAAAACAGTTTAAAGTTCCTTTAAATTAATTTCGAACTGCAATTTAACTGAACTAAGCCTCTTATTGCCCAAGTTATTATTTATGCGTGCTCAACGGGGGAACTTCATTTGGCTTAAAAGGCAGAAGCTTGTTTGTAGCGAACATATGTACAAATGTTAGTATATTAATAAATAATCGGTGCGCGCGAGGTATGCCCGAGCAGTTGATTGCTTGCATTATGTATGAATATAGTTAATTAGTGCGCTCTCAATACTCCGCTACTCTCGGGGAGCCCCTCGCTCGCATACATTCAACTAAAATGGAAACTTTAAAGCGACAAACAAGCACAGAGTCAACATTTGGCTAGCATGTCGCCAACATTTTGATTAATTAATACAGTTTTGATATAACAAATGCATTAAATATACGCCTGCATGCACACGAACAACCACGAACTTGCACACGCACTTATGTGCGTGGAGAGCCAATGAATTGAAAATGCTAATTGCATATGAGAATAAATCTCGCATGACAATATGCTCGCATGCGGCAATATAGACGCACACACACATATGTACTAGATACATACATATGTTATATAGTTCATATAGTTCTCATTAACGAAGTTTGAAAACATATCTGAACATTAAGCACATCAAATAAAACAATCATAACTAAAGCGATGTCAGGGATGGACATTATCTGCTTGTGATGCAGCTCCCAAAAAGATGAATTGGAATATGCGCGACTGGAATATCCTTTTATATAAATAACCATTGTTTATTTACAATCAGTTTGATATCTGTTTAAAAAGCTATTCCAAAATTCAATTAATTACCATCACTATAATCGCTTTGCCATTTTGCTTATCGATAATTGCATTTCTGTTCGACACAAAGTCAAACATTTAATACATATTTAAACATCTATATATACAATCACTCTAATATATTTTTTAAGAAATGACGCTGCGTTACAACTTAAGTAATTCCCATCACTATTAATCGCTTTGCCTTCTTGTTCATCGATAATAGTTCACTTAGAACTAATCGACACTAAGTCAAACATTTAATAAATTATCAAAAGGCAAAATCATGGCTTAATATTTGCATATTTGCAACTTCGACACCCGCTCTGGCCACTCTTCAATTACAGGGTATGCGAAGCGACAATGCAAGTGACTTTTATATGCAGCAATCTGAGACGGAAACAAATATGGCCACTCGCATCGACAAAAACACGCCTGCAACTGCCAACAGGCTTTGGCTACGGCATCAGGCAAGTTGTGTCGAGGAGTGCGAGGAGGAGGAAAGGCTGCAGGACGCAAGCGACTGCCAAGGCAAAGCCAACTTTAATGCTGTCACATGGCGAGTGCACAAACAGATAGCCGGATAACTGACAGGACAATGCTGTTGTCCTAAGTATTTCTTGCTGTTCACTCGACAAAAAGAATTCGAAGCTGCAAAAACCTGAAAATCAAAGAGATCAACTAGGGTCAGGACCAATAATATAAATAGTCAAGTGTTTAGCTTGACCAACTAGTGACACAAATTTGGTCAATGTACGATTAATTTGCATGGGATACCCTCTCGCTGTCCCTCTCTTTCTCTTTTAAACAATTACCAATTCATTTATCGTAGCTTTGCTGTGCGAGTACTTCTAGTCGATTAATCGTCGGGCACTTAACTAATTGGGCATGTCATCGATTTGCTGAGTGTAATTTATTTCGACTTAGGCGCAATTAGCCACGCCCATTTGGGCCACTTGTGCCAACTGTTACCGTTCACAGGAGCAATGCTAATTAAGAGATTTCACAGGCGTGCCGAGTGGGTGTGACCGACGACTGTACCCGTCAATTATCGAATTGTCGTCGATAGCTATAAAAGTGCCCCGAACTACGCACAGACCGGGAAGAAGACCAAGTGTGTATGAAGAGAGAACATGGTGTGGAAACAGAGAAAACCAACCGGCAGTCGACAACAATCAATAATACACATGAAGGAGTTTTTCCGCTACGTCAACGCTTTTTACCTATCCATTGGCATGGTAGTCTACGAGCAGCGGCCAGTTAGCAGAAGCAATTGGTCCAGTATGCTGATCCGCGCTTACTTCATCTGTCAAATGCTTAATATGATGGCGGTGTTGCTATCCGAGCTCATCTACGTGCTTATCGCTTTCGTCAGCGGCAGCAACTTCCTGCAAGCCACAATGAATCTCTCCTTCATTGGGTTCGTTGTGCTGGGCGGCATTAAGATTAGACTCGTCTGGCATCAGCGGGATCATATCTGGCGGGTTGTTACACAGCTGGATCAACTGCATCCGCATGAAGCCGAGCAGCAGCGGCAGTACGGAGTGAAGCAGCATCTGCAAGACTACAAACGCGTCAGTATCTTCTTTTTTGGACTACATCTTGTGCTCATCTGGAGTTACAATCTCTATTGGGCCGTCTACTATGTGATCTACGATTTCTGGCTGGGAATACGACAGTTTGAGCGCACACTGCCCTATTACTGCTGGACACCGTGGAATTGGCAGACCAATTGGAGCTATTACATCATGTACATCTCACAGAATCTGGCCGGGCAGGCCTGTCTATCCGGTCAACTTGCGGCAGATATGTTCATGTGTGCTCTGGTCACACTGTTGGTCATGCACCTGCGCCACCTGGCCACACAACTGGGCCAGCATGTAGCAGGTCTCCGGACACCCCAACAGGATCTGGCCTTTCTACACGCAAACATTGTCAACCATCAGCGTCTGCTTCTCCTCGTTGAGGATGTCAATCAGATCTTCGGCATTTCACTACTATGCAATTTTGCCAGCTCCGCGTGCATTATCTGTTTTGTGATATTTCAAATAACAATTGGCGGCAACATGGACAATCTTATCATGCTGGCGTTCTTTCTATTCTGTGCCCTGGTTCAGGTTTTTATGATCGGCAGCTACGCTCAGCGACTGATCGAAGCGGTGAGTAGCAAACGGGGGGAATAAAATGAAGAACTAAAACCACAAACTCACACACAGAGCGAGCAAGTGGGTCAGGCTTGTTACGATCACGACTGGTTCCGAGGTGGCCTTAGCTATCGGAAGCTGCTGCTGCTGATTATCATGCGAGCCCAACGTCCGAGCTGCCTGAAGGCCACGCACTTGCTGAACGTGTCCCTAATAACTATAACAGCTGTAAGTTAGATTGGTTTATGTTTTGAATTGTAATTATAAATATTTGTTTTTGTAGCTCCTACAAGTATCCTACAAGTTCTTCGCTGTCCTACGTACCATGTACGTGCATTAATATTAATATCAACAGGTTGTCATTGCGATTCAATAGGAATATTAAAACCTTGCAAGGATAATACAAATTTTAAAGTTTGCTAAATTTATATTCATAATACTTTCACGCAAAATCAGTCTAGTGGAAAAACCATTTAGTCAATGTTATCGATTTTCAATGTGCCATCTTTAGTTGTGCTTTTTGAATTATTTCCAGTATGTCCATAAATTATGTGCATAAATTATAGCTGTCTGCTTTTGTCATAATGCCAAATTGAATATCAGTCGGGAAGTGACTGTGAGCATTGCCACAATTTGATAAGTTTCGTAGCGAGCAGCTATCTGCAAGTGCAGATGACTAAATGATTAGCGAATCTGGCAACGCGATTCAACCAAATCATGCCACGGCAATCATTCACGCCAAATCCACAACAACTGCGACTTCTAATTAAATTAAACAACCAAATGGCGCGCTGCCCGCAGTCCAGCGCTGCAAGAGTATTCCGCGAAAGCAAAGCACAAACAATCACTAATGAACTTATGCGAAATACCCTGCCACTTGCTAAAATTGAAAGACAAATAGTTATGTTACGGAATAGCAGTTTTAATGCAATACAGCAGCTCTTCGGGATGTAATACACCCCTTGCCATGTCTGTGCTTGTACAGGATATGAACTACGAACGTTGGTCATAATGAGAAAGAAGAAAATGCGCTTTCATTCAGCGTTCGCTAGTATAGCGTGTAGGAAAGGACACTACAGAAGGGAACGCGAAAATTAAAGAATACTGGAGGAAAGGGATGCTGAAAAGGGAAAGAGAAGTCGCTGTGTGCTACCACAAAGGGTATGATTAATTATCGCCATTTCGTTAGCACAAAACGCGCGTGAAACGCAAGACAAATCTTTGACGCTGCGCTAAAATTAGCGAAAGCGGGAAAACGGGAAATGGGTAATGGAGAAAACGCTGCCTGTCAAGGCAATTTCAATTAAAGTTGTCTCAGCGCGCACATTCGCACACACACACGCACATACATACGGAGAGCAATGATTGGTATTCGACAGAAGTTATGCAACACTTGAGAAAAAAACGATTGGCATTTAGGCGCGGCGCCAGAACTTATGCAACACTTAAAATTAATTGCGAAATTGCCTGGCAAATTGCATTTTTATGATTGTTAAATTGAAAACTGGACATACACAAACGCACACACACACACACACACACCCGCCCGCACAGAGGGAAGCGTCGGCTGACGTGCCTAATTACATTTCTGAGCCTGTCTGGCCTCAGCTCCAGATAGCCAGATAGATGGCAAAATTGAAGAATTTTTTCAATTAAAATTTGTTAAAAAAAAAACGAAGAAAGACACAGATGGAATGGCGAGGCCAAAGCGAGCCAAATGGCAATCACAACAGCGAACAAGTCCGACAATTGGGCGTGACCGTGGCCGGTAGGCTGCTCCCTAATCTAATTAGAAATACGCGCGTCACGAACTTGACTTCAACGAGCTACTCCCCGCTGAAAAGCCGACCCACGTTGTAGTATGGTAAAATAGTTTCGACTAATTTCATTTGCGTTTGCAGTTTTCATTTACGAAAGTTGGAAAAAGTTCTACCAGCCCAGAACGACCCGCACCCCATCCGCCACTCCAATGGCCACTGCAACCACAGGCACATTGCCATCGGACGCCGAAGCGCTATTAATCAAAGTAATTGCGGGCGACAAATGGCAACGGGAGCGGGATCGAGAGCAGGGGCCGTTGCAGCAGTTGGACAGGTACTGCGCTCTCTAGGTGGTTGGCGCAGGAGGGGACAATGTCTTGCCAGCAGAGACGAGCTTGAGGCGCACACCAATCAGCAGTTTGACCCAATTCACTTTGCCATTAGCCTTTTCGCCTAAGCCATCGTTTAATATTGTAATATTAAAGTATGTTTAAGTAGAGTTAGTTTATTAATAATTGAGCAAAATGTGTATATTTCAAAAATGTTCTATGGATAATATCATATTGTATAGAAAATAATGGCAAAAAAAGCTTAATTAATATAAAGAAAATCCATTCCGCTCCCCGCAATTCTCACATATTTCCCGCAGTTTGGCCTTTAGAAACAGCCTGAGTTGACGGGAAAAACGAATTGGAGGCATTGATTATATGACAGAAGAAAATAACGATATCGACAGCAATAAAATATTATATCGATAAGTTTTTAATCGTTTAAGACACCATTTGTATAATAAAAAAATAAATAAAAATAAAACGATAAGTCTTTTTGGGTTAAATTCCGAACGCCCCAGTCAGCAAGCAGGGATAGGTAGCAGAGGGCTTCTTCCATGGTCGTCTTCAATGTACATCAAGGGAAACTTTGTTCGCGATATTTATTCATTTACTTTGTATGGATGAATAAATTAATTTCCGGATGCAACAAACAACAAAGTTTAAATATGTATTGAAAAGTTTACACTCGCTTGTGGATAGCTGCCGGCAACGTGCGATGCGGTCCGGTACGGTCCGGGCTTTTATAGTCTCGCTGCAATCGGAGTTTATACATATATATTGACTTATAAAAATGTCAATATCTCTGGCAGCGCCAAGAAATTGCAATTGCAATGAAGTTCTTGCAGCGCAGCGACGCAGCGCGTTGAGAAATTGTATTTCATTTCATCAAATGAAGAGAAATCGTACATTTTTATAAGGTCAGCGAAGTGAACGGGGCAACGGGACAAGCGGCAAATCGACAAGAAAGATGGGAAGATGGAAAATGGAGAAACGAAGCCCGGCTGGCTGAGCCCCATTGTTGTCGTCTCGAAACTCTGGCGCCATAGTTGCTGCACGTCACTTTGTCACACTCACATTGAATTTGACACACGACTCGCAGACATGTCACACACACACACACACACACACACACTACACATGCATGCATAGGAATGCGTATTTCTGCGCCGGCGAAAGGATTAGAGCAAGCTCGAATTTTTGAGCATTTCTTTGGTGTGTTGAGCCTGCGACTGGCTTGACCCGCAGACCCACGACTTCACAGTGGGAATGACTTCTCCCACTCTCACTCCGCCGCCGCCAGCTGCATTTGTCAATTTTCACTTACTTCATTTGAGTAAACACATTTGCTGCATTTCATATTTCCAGTCACGTTCGCAGCATAAATAACTCACTCGCACAGACACACACGTACATATGCACACACCCCCCACTTTCCCGCGCACACATGCACATTTGTGTTGAATGGGTCAGCTTATATTGTAAATACATTTATTAAAAGTATGAACTAATATTTGTCTCAAGTAAACAAAATTTAATCCTAATCCATATGCTGAGTATTTCTTTTATTTATTCTAGGCTGAAATTCATCAACGTTCAACTTTTAAGTTTTTGCCAGGTTTTTCATCAGCGTTTTATTAAACTTTTCGATAATATTTACATAAATCCGCCCACAATCTTTGCCATATTTCACAACGAAAAAAAATGAACAATTTTAGGCTGGTCTGCAGGGCAAGACCAAAAATTCAAATTAAAAGAAAATTTCAGCAACTGTGTACAACAAGAGATGACAACTAAAGTTTTCAATATTGAAAATATGTAAATATTGAAAAGTAATTTAGAAGCAGCAGAATAATGAATATTTGTAGGGTTTAAATTTCATTTTTATACCCGCTACTCGAAGAGTATAAGGGTATTATAGCTTTGTGCCAACCGAAAATGTTTGAAAGAGGCAGAAGGAGACATCTCCGACCCCATAAAGTATATATATTCTGAATCAGCATGAACAGCCGATTATATGCAAATTATTATATGCAAATTTAGCTCTACAGCAATCATTTTAATTTAAATATAATTCAATAAGATCGGCTGATAAATAAGGAAGATATTCAAGAAATAGTATTGCCTTGTGACCATGTGCTTATGTCGGTTTTTTCTAATGTTAGTTCCCGAGTTCAACTCCAGCAGCAGGCAACTCTTTTTTTCATTATGTGCACCGAAAATATTCATAATGCAATTTTAGCGGTTATTGCGTAATAAATGCAATGGCCGAGTGGTGTGGGTAGCTGACTGTCAAGCGAGAGGTCCGGAGTTCAACTCCTGGGTGCGGCGACCGACTTAGACTTACTTTGTTTTCGTATCTTATATTTTTTTTATTTTACAGTGTGTTGCAATATTCAAAATAAGTTGTTAGTATATTTAAAGTCACTTAGAATCGAAAGAGACATTGAGCAGCAATGCAAAAAACAAACGACAAATCTGAGATGTATAGTGAGGCTCCATATATGTATGTATGTACAACTTTCACACATGCATAATTTTAAGCCCTCTGTTGAGTTATAACTGCAGAGTAATAAAAGCAAAGGGCAACAGCCAAAAAGAATCGAGTGGAACTTGCATAGACAAAACAAATTAAAGGCGGAAGCACGTGTTTTTCCGAAGAGTTGTAGTGGGTATATCACAGTCGAGTACGTTCGACTGTAGCCTTTCCGACTTTTTTTTTTAAACACGAAGTGCTTATGCGTTGGATATAGTTAAATTTGTATACCTTTTAAACTGCTTTTAATTATTGTTATTGCCGGCTGCGGCAAGGTGCTCTGCATTAAGTTGTTCACTTTAAAGAATATCAATAATTGCATAGCTATTGCTCCGAGTTGAATTTCATAGCTATTTAATTGTTTAACGTTTGTAAGCAACTTTTAGATTTACCTTCATATTCGCCTAGAATATTCGTGTTAATTAGACAAAACTATGAGTTTCGCATTACCAAGATAGTTTGTCTTGTACAAATTCCTTAGTCAAAAAAAAAAATTGTAAAAATTGCCTTGTTTTCATATTCTCTTACATTCACACGTTCCAAATTTCTACCTGCCGCCCTCGAAATCGTTTTGCATTTATTCGTAATAAACCTAAGCAATCTTTGCCATCTATATCGCTTTCGAAATGTTTTTATGCTCGTTTTTACACAAAATAAATGCATGTTAAACTGCCTGGACCTTGTACGGACTGGTAAACATGGCAAATCCGAACAATAAATATGAAACAATTGTAAAACGCACACACACACACAAATAAATATGAGTATGCACACAGCGAATGCAACGAGAATAACAATGCGATTGCGAGTTTGAAAGGACCAAACGCAGCTTGTAAGCTAGACACACGCACACACACACACACACCCATTTATGGCACATAAACATCAATAGTCGTTCGATTCTAACCTATTTTGCATCGGCCAGAACTGCAATAGAACCAAGCAACTTCGCCGGACGTAAAAGCCATAAAATAGTTTACAAAGCGAAATTCACGCAGTCATCATAAACAATCGCATAAATAATACAAGCCGAGTTTTAAAAAGCAGCTCGAGCCTCTAAGCGCTAATTGAAAAATGCAAAAAAAATAAAAATAAAATAATTTAGTTTTATATAGTTTTAGACTCTATTTTGGAAAACATATACATGGGTATATATTACATTTTTTTTAATGAAGTTACACAAGGCATATGTTCCAATTAAAGGCATAAATAGTATTGATCGCCGATATACTCTTTCGTTTTTCATCTTAGTAGGCCTCTACAGCAACAAACTCATATAGAAACCATTTCCATTAAATAGTAAAATTATATAGTAAATCAAAAAAAATAAACAAAAAACATTTTGATAGATCTTGCACTGTAAAACGAAGCAACAATAACCATGTTAAGTGCATCAAGCTGCGATAGCGATGGCGATGGCGACCAAGAACAAACCTACTTGGAAAACTCGACTATACTCACGGTTAGGCAGTTCATGCGGGAGGAGCTGATAGCCCTCATTAGATCACCCAGTTTTCTAAGTGAGTTGGCTGCGAAGCTGTTGGATTGGCAAAGACCGGTCAACGAGGAACCTATGCCCGAGTACATAAAGTCATACAATCTGTGTGTAATAGGTGAATCTATTGCAAAGCTGGCGAAAAAGAACAAAGAGTTATCCGAGGAAATAGAACAGACCGATAAGCGGATCGGACAGCTCAAAGTTCGGATTGAAGAGTTATCATTAGAGGTGCAAAACATGGTTGAACGCGGACCACTCGTGCAGTTGCCGGCGAATATTCCATCCTGCCAAGTTGTTGGAAGTCAAGACACATTCATTGAACGCGGACCACTCTTGCAGTTGCCGACGAATATTCCATCCTGCCAAGTTGTTGAAAGTCAAGACACATTCACCCGCATCAACGAGGCAGAGTGCGAGTGTGATGTTAAGAAGTCACAGCTATATAACAATCTACTTTACAAATTTCAGCGAAATTTATTAAACACTTCCCCAAGCAAGAGGCCCTCCCAGCTGCTAATATCGGAGACCGTTACGAAACTCCTGCCAAATTCCGTGCCTATAGTTCCTCTAAATATGACATGCGTGTGGGACGTACCGTCGTCTTTCAACTCGCTAACGGAAACTATAGCGGAATAAATTTAAAATGCAGGTGAAGAAATATCGCCATCCCACTTTGATCATTAATCAAAGATTGTTTAGTTCTATGTTCAATGACAGCAAGATTCGGCACTGTTTTATCATGTTATTTTAAATATACCTTCATTCTTTTGTACTTTATATGGTTGAAACTATTTTCTCCGACTTAGTTATTTTCTTCACTAGATGCAGCGTTATCTCCTTGTCTCCTTGTCTGCGTGTGTGTATGTCTTGTTTGTTGATTGCAAGCAAATGAAACTTCACGCTTGTTTTCTAATCAAAGAACAGAATAAATGAAAAATCCTAGCAAAGTGGGAAAATGAAAAAGGAGACGAAAACAACTGACTGTCAACATGAGCTTGACTCATGTTGAATAGTTTCTTTATTTATGTCTTTCTTTTACATCAATTAAAAATGGAACAAAGAAAGAAAAAAAAAGTTAAAGAGGTTTTACCCATTACATTTGCAGAGTGTCCTGCTTAAGTTGCTGCTGGTCGGCCTTGTGCTGCTCCAGAGCCAACAGCATTGCATCCAGGAAATCCCATAAGCATATTTTTTCGTTCAGTTCAAACGAGTCCTGGCTTGTGTGATAAGCATGGGCCAGAAGCGGCAATTTGCGCAGCGTGCGTCCACTAAGACCCGAACTGCGCTCGACTAACGTCGCCAACAAGCCCTCGGAATCCGACTGGTTATCATTTAAATTCTCCGACTGCAGTATTCCCTTTTGCATCAACTCGGTTAGCATACTCTTGTAGATAGATGTTATGGCCGGTGCGGCCGGCAAGCCAATAAACTGACGTATGTCGGCACGATCCAAGAAGGCCAGATCGATGCTTTGCGCCAAATTTGATGTCGCCAGTATGATTACATTTGGACAATTTTTGATCTCATCCAACTGCGTTAGCACCGCATTAACCACACGCATTGCATCGCGCGGCTCATTGCTGCTCATTGCATTGCGAGCATACGCCAGTGATTCTACCTCGTCGATGAGCACACAGACGAGAATATTTCTGTCCGCGACAAGCTCTCCGATTTTTCCAAAGAGACGTGCAACTAGTTTACCGCTCTCCGAAAACCACTTGGAGAACAAACTGTGGCTGTTGATCTCAATCAGATGAGTGAAAGCATAGTTGCTTTGCGTCCTGATCGCCAATTTCTGAGCCAGAGCCTTACACAGACTCGTCTTGCCTGTGCCCGGTGGACCATGAAGCAGCAATAGGCGGTTGCATGCAATCATATTGGAATCCACACTGTGTTGCGAGAAACTCAGTGCGGACAGCGCGAATTTCAAAAGCTGAAAGTAAGTTATGTTTTATATTGGAAAATTAACTATTATAAATATTAGGATCACCTTCTCCTTTAATCCTGGCTCGAAAATTAAATTTTCCCACAAGCCGATAAATTCATTGGCAGGCAATAGTACATGATTAGCAGCTATTGCGCTGTCGATATCGTCACCATCTCCTCTAGCGTATTCCCCTACAAACAGATCTCCTCTAGAGCGCATCTCGGGACGCTGCATCATGTAGAAATGATAGAGAAACTTGAACTTATGTCCACTGGTCATAGTTCCGTCCTCCCCATTATTGTTTTCCAACAGGATATTCTCGACCAGATCGATGCTTTCTTCCGGAACAAAGGCAACATTCCAACGTAATGATTTTGCCGAGAGCAAGTACGCGTTCAGCTTCGGCTCGATGGATGCTCGAAGTATTTGTAGCCGTCTGAAAGAATGAAAAACAATTTGTATTAACTTTGACGCACCTGATTATGTTGCACTTACTGCTCGCTACGTTGCAAACGCACTTCAACGTGTACCGTATTTTCACCACTTAAAAAGCTCATTTCTTAAAATTATTAAAACGCGCCGAATAAATAAAATTTTAAAGTAATGACAACGACAGTGTAACCAAATCTAGAGTGTTACAAAATACACTAGTAAGTTTGTAAGGAATATACGATATATGTCAATTTTGTAGCACTGACACCTGCATAATACGATATATATTTTTCCGATAACTTTTTTTCGATATTACCATTAACAGAATGTTATCTAACAGAATGCTCTAACATATTGTTATCATATTAATTTTTACAGAAAATCACAACAAATTAAATATATTAAAGAGTCAAAGCAAAAATATAACGAGATTTACACTTATTGGTCGAATTAACAACACCAAGCCGTTTATTATACATATTCACATTAATAGACTTAGTATCTAATAGTTGACTCCAGGAAGTACTTGTTGAATTTGCGCCAGCCAAAACGTTTCTTTGGATCCTTTTTACTCCACGCCGGGGCTAGGTTAGGCATGAGACCAGCTTTCTGAGCCATGGTAACAAGCGTACCTATTTTCTTCTGCTGGCGATGGCACAAGTTTGTAACCCGTCTGGGAAGCATGCATCCGTCAGATCGTACGTATTGCGAAAGAATAAGCACATCTGTGTGTTTAATGTCCAGTCCTAATGTGCATTCTGGACAGAATGTGCTACTACAGGCAGATTGCAGCATTTTTTCTGAACGTGGCGACGTCACATTAACTCCTTCGTAAACAAGAGCATCTTTCTCAAGCTTCTCGTGTACTGTGAAATCGTAGATTTTGTATCAAAACAAACGTACAAGGTTATGAAACATTCAATTCAATTCATTCAATTTGATGAATGAATTATACTCACTTTCTTTAATTCGCAAAGCTGGAGATGTTGTTACGGTGCGCATTTGCCAAATACATGTACGCAATGTGTTGCTAGCAGATTTTAAGAGCGCAGACATGTTTTCATGTATATTTAAGAAGAAATACAAATCCTGCTATTTCACAAAATGTATTATCTACTAATGTATCGATACGTATGGTTATCGATAGTGTTATTTGATGATGGTGTATGTATCGATAGTTCGGCATTTTTAGTATTGCAAATTGCAATTATAGTCCTAGCTTAAAAATGTGTAAGCCACTTTGACCTGCCAAATAATGTCAAATGATTATCATTTACAATTACAGCGTCATCGATTTCTACAAAGAGTACGCTGATCTCTTCAGTTATCTCCGGTATATTGAGTTTAGTTATTTTTGCAACACTGCGCTTCTACGCCCAATGGTTCAATGACTCTCAACTAAATATTTTGTTTGCCGGCTATCTGTTCTCCTGGCTCTTTATACTAAGCCTCACCAGCCTGTCAAATGCCGAAATGTTGATTTTCGGTAATGATTTCCAGGCCAAACTCGTACCGGAGATTCTATTGTGCTTGACGCTCACTTCCGTTGCAGCGGGGGCAGTTCATCGCGTTTGTGCAACGACCTGGTAAAAAAATACAATGGAAGCCTCTACACGTTTACAAATTTTAATTGTTGGAATTATTTCAGCATCATTTTCTCTTTGATCGGATTGTACTTTATCAATCGAATCTCATCGAAGTATTATAACAGTTCGGTTACTACTGTGGATGCACCATTGCGAAAGACTGGCAAAAAATTTAAATAAATGTCTGTATATTTCTGTCTGTAAATTTTCAACTTAAAATATATTTTACAACTTTAAACCTAATTAAAAATAGTTTATTGCCTAACTACGCAACGGCAGCCTCGTTTCTGCTATCTGAAGTTAATGTTTCAGTTTTAATATCACAAGCTACTGCATCGGTTCCACCTTCTGAAGTTGCTGCATCGGTTCCAGCTTCCGAAGCTATTGCATCGGTTCCAGCCTCTGAAGCTATTGCATCGGCACCAGTTTCCGATCCTATTTCATTCGGTACTTCAGTCAAAAAGCTTAGTATATTAAAATCAATATAGCGCACCAGCTGGAATATTGATAAACTTACAAGGGAATTCATTTAATCTACGGAACATTTTTCTTACCAACAAGCCTGTTTTACACTTGTCAATATTGTGCTTCTCAGAAAGTTTATTTCGAAGCGTTTTGAACCATTCAGCAATTGCCAATTCTACATCCGATTGAGGTAGCTCAAAACCCCTGTAGCCGGCTTGTTTAAGGGCGGTATTATTGGTACTCAAAACAGCAGTCGATAAAATAAGAGCAAAACTCTTTACAAATGTGTATAGCTTGAGTGAAGACCATTCATCCACAATTGTCGTTATGTTAACTGTTTTCACCATGTGCCATATTTCTGAAATCTTTTTACAAAAGTATAAACAAATAACCGATCAAATTGTACTTACATTTCGGTAAATATGCATCACAATTGGAGACGCCTTATCCGAACCAGTCAACTCAGTTAAAAAAGCCCTAAGTAGCCCAAGCGATATCATTTTTCCTGTTTCACTAGCAGTAACTATATGCGGTATTGCTGATAATAAATAAAGCATGTAATCAAAATGCTCATGCTTAATGTTAAGACTTGCAGCAAACTTAAAATTGTTAAGCAGTTTCCGAGTAGCATAATCTAGCATTGTCGGTTTCAACGTGTCTGAGTAATTAAAACAGTCATTCAAAAGATCTAGATGTTCACTTAAAAGTACTGGATCGGCTAATAAAAACAATATTATTGAACCAGAATACAAGGATGAGATCTGTTCCAAATTCAAGTCTTCTTTTAGTGCATTACGAAAGTTTTCACAGAGCTAGAAAATATTTCAATTGGTTTTGAAAGAGAAATGTTGAATAAATACATAAATTATATTCACCTTCTTCTGCGCTTTTAATTCATCATTAAGCTCCACATCCCTATACAACACCTCAAGAGGACCTACTCTTGCCAGGAACTCACATAATTGTAAAGATTTAAAATTGTTAATATTTAAATCCATGATTAAATGTCTACGGGCACAGCCAAATGTATCAGCAGGGAATGAAATTTATCGATAATTTAAATAGTTTACAGCTATCGATGAGTATCGGTTTTTGACTGCTGATAACATTTGCAATCAGCACTGCATTAGTGAGTTTCGCACGCTTGAGAACGGACGAACAGCTACATTTTCCAGCAAAACAGCTTTTTTTGTTTTAATCGTAAGTACAATTACTTATTGTATTAAAACTGGAACAGGAATTACTTCATTTATTTAGTGCATTCCAATGTCAGTAAAGTAAAGTTTATGTGGGTAGCTTATTTTACTTTTCTAAACGTCTGCGTATGCTCTTGTGTGTATGCATAGCTGTACAATAAAATTTTAAGTAAGGTTACACATTTGTATGTACATAAATTGTGTGTATGTACTAAAGCTACAAATGTGTATTTGGAAAGTGATTCATAATCAATAAAATTTAATCAATTATCAGTGCTTAAAAAGTCCAGAGCGACTGTACTCATATTTAAAAAAAAAGACGAGAAAGTCTTTGTGTATATGTATGTGTGTACTTGTGTGCATATGTCGCTTATACGGCCAACTGGCAAACGTATTATATGCGAGAATATCAATGTGCAAATTATATTTTTGCAATTATATTTTAAATACGGTCTTGGAGGGAAATGCCACCTTCATTGGGTTTGTATTGTGTAGAAAAATAAAACCTTAAACTCATGGACGCACACATGCTTTGCAACACATACAAGTAAAACGTCTAGGTGTTTGTGTGCGCTTTAAACGGCAATGTATTGACTACAAAATGGCGCCGACCACATGTCGTCGTGTCGTTATCGTCATCGTCGGCATCCGACGGATTTCGTGTGTCATTTGCTTTCTGAATTTCGTTTAACAAAGTGGTGTGCGCAGAAGAAGAGCCGCTCGGACGAACGTCAAAACACTTTTAAGAGCAAAGAATACATATGTATGTATAAATACATAGTAACCGATTGTGATATATTTAATAAAAATAGAATTTCTTGACACACTCAAATTGTACAGCAACAAAATTGTTGGTTCATACTATACAACAAAACACATTCAGTAGAAAATTCTGCGGTTTTCTCTCCAACTGTTGAGTGTCTGTGTGTGCGTGCGTGTCAATTTTACAGTAAATTTATAAGAAAGCAGACGAATAGCGTATTTGATAAAGGAAGAAAGTCAAAAACATAACGGCGTTGAGAGATTAACATTAAGTTTTTGTGCAAGAAAAATACTGCAAGTTCTGTATAAACACACACACACTCACATTCAATAGATTTAACCTCTTAAATACACGCGCTCACAGATAAGGTGAAGTCCACGCGGAAGCAAGATCTTGCCAAATTTATTTTGCGTTGCGGGTGAAAGTGTGAGTTTTTGGATACGTTGTATTCAAAATTACAGTAATTTGTCATCACCTCTGGTGACAAGGCTTTTGTGAATGTATTTTGTACATGTATGTACATTGACCTCGTTTCCGTCGCGCGCCGCCGTCAGTAACAAAGTCAACGCGCTTATGTACATGCATACATATTTTTCGAGAATTTTACTTTATTCGTATGCTTCTCCGTTCGTTGTTTCTTTTACATTCATACATATGTAGATATGTACGTGAGCGAGTTCTCGCAATTTGCCTTTCATTCGCTCTTCTACATTATCAAACTGTAAAGATTATTCATATGTATGTATGTTGGCCGTGTGTGTGTTTGCGTATTGGTGTGCGAACACATACAAACGTACTCCGATCAAGCAAAAAAAAAAAAAATTTTAGGTTAGATAGCATTGGTAGACGATTTGCTTCAACGTGTAACGCGTCACCTATATATTTTCTTAACATTAAACAAAGTAACCGTTGTCATAAGCAATATACACATATGTACATACTTAAAAGACAGACGTACAAAAAATATTTTGTGGAAACCGAAATTCAATAAAAAAAATTTGTTTCTCTTTTACTCCATAACTGTAGCAATTTATTGTATGAGTCAAAAAACTGAAAGACCAGTGCTATCGGGTCAACGCATCAAGACCAGAAAGAGAGGTAAGTTCTTGATAATTATACTTTATATTCGTAATTTTTAATAAAATATTCAATCTTAGATGAAAGAGAAAAATATGACCCAACGGGATTCCGTGATGCGGTCATTGCTGGTCTCGAAAAAACTGAAGGCGACCTGGAACAAATCTCTAAATTTCTAGACAGCGCGGGCAACAAGCTCGACTATCGTCGTTACGGTGAAGTGCTCTTTGATATATTAATTGCGGGTGGTTTATTAGGTAGGTTTCCTGCAACGAATCTTGAATCTTGAGATCTAAATTATATATATGCTTTTGATTATTATCGATACAGTGCCTGGCGGTTCTATATCTCAGGATGGCGAAAAGCCCCGCACAAATTACTGCATCTTCGATGCACCCGAGGATATGGAGTCAATGCGCAACCATGAGCAGGTTTGTAACATATACCCTTGATCCCTATTAGTCGGTGTAGTTATGGCCTGCATATGATTAGAACCGGTTATTATTTGCCTTAGCCAATAATCGGTGTCAAGTTATGCAAAATAAATCGCCACATTTTACTTGTCTTTATTTTGTGTAAAAAACAATCCCAACAATCTAAAGATTTCTAATGTCGCGACAAACCAATCTATTTGTCAAGTATAAGTTGTTATTCCCCAGCTGCATATTATTAGAACCGGTTACCTGTAACAGTAATTTAATCGGTGTCAAAATATGCAAAATGAAACGCCACATTTTACTTGTCTTTAATTATTCGCAAAACACGATTTTTAAAGATTTCTAATGTTGCGACAATTGAAATACTAATCGTGGAAAATTACCTTTCGAACATTTCAAGACATTTGATCATAACATGAATCATTATTGTTTTATTTTGCTTGATTACAGGTCTTTGTTAAACTCATTAGACGGTACAAGTACCTTGAGAAAATGTTCGAGGAAGAGATGGGTAAAGTCTTGTTGTTCGTAAAGGGCTTTACGCCAAGTGAACGCATTAAGCTAGCGCGCATGACTGCGCTTTGGTTAGGTAAGCAAATTAATCAATTATAATTGTTGTACAAAAAAAGCTCAGTCAACAATATAGAGAGAGTTTTGCAAAATTTACAGAAACTCGTACTTACTGTTGGCTTAAATAAAACTTACTTTTGGTATACTGACTCTTGCATGCAAAAATCTAAACCACATGCAAAAGCCACGAGTCCAAAGACAAAAATTAACAATTAAATATAAAAAAACATGCTCTTTTTAAAAGCTGTACATTTGCTAATCGTTTTCTTTGTCATTATCTTGTAACAATTTTACAGTTAATGGCTCTGTACCGCCAAACGTTTTGCTGGTACTGAATAACGAGCATCTGATTAAAGATGGCATTGCACTCGAGTTTTTATTGGAGTTATTTTTGACGTTTAAGCAAGAGAAGGGCATTGCATATCTGATTCAGGCGCTGAAGAAGGGTGGACTGGAAAGCAAGTAAGTAATCATAATACTTCATATTGTCACACTTCCGGAACGTTATCAGGAAGTTGTTCAATTATTATTTTGAGCATCTTTAATTGGCATTCCCAGATTAATATAATTTAATCGGAATTTTATGCATTTCGCAAATAAACATTGGCTTTATTTGGGTGCCCATTTCATTTCGTACAGCCGCAACAGTTTAAAATAAAATATAGTTTTTCGTAGAGCCCGAAGCAATCGAGATGTTCATTAACTAACACCCGTATTTTATTTTTTGCAGACTTATGGACTTTTTCCCACCAAACAAACGTACTGAGGAATATTTTAAACAAGTTTTTCTTGACAAAGAACTCAATGAAATCATTAAATTGCATAAGGCACAGGCCAGCCAAGAGGCCAAACGTGAATTACAGCAAACCCTTATCGATGATATTAACGACGAGAAGGCACATAATGAAATAACTGCAGATATCAAAGAGTTTGCACAACGTACCAACATTCCTGATCATGAGATAATTGTTATTGTAAGTCATGATCGATATCTCGCTACTAGATTCGATCTTAAGTAATATTAATGATCTCTTAATAGATTTGGTCAACTATTATGTCGTTGGGAGAATGGAACAAAAAGGAGGAGCTCGTCACCGATCAAGCGGTCCGCCATTTGAAGGCATACTGCACACTATTGCAATCCTTTGCATCAACGGATCGCTCGGAGCTTGCATTGATTTTGAAAGTGCAGGAATTCTGCTATGAGAACATGAACTTTATGAAGGCGTTCCAAAAGATCATCTTGTTATTCTACAAGACCGAAGTACTATCCGAGGAAATAATCTTGCGCTGGTACAAGGAAGGACACTCCAATAAGGGCAAAATGCATTTCCTCGAACAAATGCGCAAATTCGTCGAATGGCTTCAATCAGCCGAAGAGGGTTAGTACCATACCACTTTGCGCATTGATAATAAGATTGTTAACTCGGCAATTTTTGAGAATGGTCTTGTCTCGTGAAAAAAATCACCTGTGGCACTTTCATTGTACAAAATTGCAAGAGCATTTGGGTTTTTTGCTTGCCTCGCTGTCTTCCTTATCAATGAACTTCGCAGGCCAATGAAAACCTGGACAAATGTATCATATAAGATTACATTGTGTGCATTTTTCTTATCAATTGTTTAAGTATAATTCAATGTCTTAAAACTTCATGTGAAATATGCTAGAGCAAAAGAGTGATTGGGTGTCCATATAACTAAACATAGTTACATTTGGCCAATAATTGTTCAGACAACAGAACACTGTCTAAAGAGAACTTACTTTTGCATATATGAATCATTTGAAATTGTTTACTTCTTTCCAATAAGTACAATCCTTATATATATTATGCTAAAGCATTTGACTGATTGGGTGTCCATATAACTGAATCATAGTTACATTTGGCCAATAATCATTCGGACAAATGAATTTTTCAATTTACAAAACTCATTTATTTACAATTTGGATATTGAATTATTTTTAATGAAAATAATATGTTTGTTTTTACGTGCAGAATCCGAGTCAGAGGATGAGCAAAAACTCGGCGACTAACAGCTCCAACAACATCGCCGTCGCTCCATTATCATACATTTCTCATTAACAACAACAGCCAACCGAACTGCACTCCCATTTTGAAAATTTTCCTAGATGTGTTAATAAGACCCCATGGACACTGCAACGTGAGGGAGAGATATTAAAACAAAGAGAGTGGGAGAGCCAAGCCGCAAAATTCGAAATTTCATGTACACAGTTGAATTTAAATTCCCAAAACTGGTTTTAAATTTTAAAATGTGCACTTAACATTGTTAGATTTAATCAACTTTCAGAAATAATTAAGTGAATTCCACCAAAAAAAAAAAAAAAAAAAAAAAAAAAAAACGGAAGTAACTAAACACAGGAACAAACAAATAATTAATTCATTGCTTATTATATTTGTGTACATTTCTTTTCGAATGCAATCTCTGTATACACGATTCATCAATTGCATCTGGACTACATTAAAGGAAAACAACATTTAATGTAACTCTTAATTTAATATCTACTTGAAATGATTTTAAGTAAAATTACAACACTGGTCAGGACTTTTAGGAAAAATAGTAAATGCAATTTATGCAGTTAGACATCGATACACAATTTATACATAAAAATATTTATGTATGTAAATGTACTTGGATATGAATGAAAAGCAAAGATCTTTGACGGACCATCTTTAAATAGATGAAAAACAAACTTACATGTCTTGGGAAACCAATTAAAATGGGTCAAAAATTATAATGCATGGGTTGCATGGAGACATACAAATTAAAAATATACATATATTAAAATATAAAATAAAATAAACAAGAAAAAAAGTAATTAATTTGTTTCATTCGCTGGCTTTTTGGTTCACCCGTACAGACATCTTTATGTGGAAATTTAAGGGTATATCATTTGTAGAAATGAAAAATCAATTTTTCGTTTGGAAATACTGTTTTATTCAACATAAATTTTTGTTTAAGTTTAAAAGTAATTTTGTTGCATTTTTATTTCATTTTACTCGATGTTTTATATACGGATGTATTAATGCATATGCTTTCGGTTGTTTGTATTGTATTTATAGTATTCTAAATTTGTAGCTTTTTCTTCGTGAACACGCAAACATTGAAATACAATTAATTATGTTTGTTTTTAAATTCAGATATGAACGTGCGTTTTTAACTAGCGAAAAGTGCAGCGCGTACGGCGGCCAAATAAATTGATACTGCTAATTTCCATTTTGTTTTTTCTTTTAATTATAAGTTATACATATATACGTTTCATATGATTTGGAATTGGAAGCAGGTAAAATATTAGGTATATATATTATTATTATTATCTTCAAACAAATTTAGCTAATTGGCCTCTTGGCAATACTTCAATAACTGCGCGCGTGCATTTCGTAACTGTGTATTATAATAAAGATATATTACTTCGATCAACAACAGACATTGATTTGATATCTTAACGTGCAAATTTCCAGTACACAGGCGCACAATTACCTCCGAATCAGCGAAATGGGAACAACAATCATTTCGGTGGATCGCAGATAATAATGCTGAGTGCGCCCGTGCAACTGACAAGTGGCACGATCAATTCCGCCGCACTGCGCACTGCACTTCCCTTCTATTTAGATACTTTTTATATATATTTGAATAACATGTCTAACGAAAAGGATAACAAAAATAGAAAAACAGTAATTGAAAGAGTAAAAAATCAAAATGTACAACAAAAGTTACCGACATAAGGCAAAACAAAAATGATTTTACAAATATTTCAAGGGCTAAAACGTAAAACGGTTTGAAAATGTGTTGAGGAATGTTATTATGATTAGCTTATATATTGTTGTTTACGCGCCGGGTTAGTTCATAAAAACAAACTTTAACAAACTTTTACGGATTTTGAATCTTTTCTTTATGCTTTGAAATATTCTCTAAAATATATATGTATATTGTAAGTATTTGGCAAATATGTAAGTACAGTAGTAACTCATAATAGTTGTAGCCTACATATCTGACCAAAAGTTTTCAGTTTTTTGCTTTGTTTTGTTTTTCACTATAAAAAGACAACGGCAATAATAATAATAATTAATAGACACAATTTTGTTTCAAATGAGTTCAAGTGAATGAGTTTTGTTCCCATTCATTGTTTAGTGGATGTTTTCTTTGTTTTTGTTGTTGTTTAAGCTTGAACTTTCGTGTTGGTATTGTATTTTTGCACTTAAAGAAAAATTTAATCGGTGAATTTACGATTAACGTTACGTCCGAACAGAGCGTTACGTATTTCTGGCACAAGTTGCTGTGAAATCAACTCTAATCTGGACTCCAGAGTGTTGGGCACCTGTTTGCAGTGGATATTAACAAAAAGATATAATAATAAAAAAAGGGATTGATTATATATTCTCTACATACCTTGATGCGTCCATTCAAAGCCAAAAGCTCAATACCTCCGCAAGTGTCAGCGGCCAGGAATTCGTGGTCGTCAATGAACAGCTCAACATCCTGATTCATTTTAGATTTGTACTCATCAATGGATGTTTGAAGGATTGCCTGAACTAGAGGTACATCTACTTGACGGCAGCGAAGAGTTACTTTAGGTTCCATCACTTGATAGAGGCCCTGTACAATGAGTTTGCTTAAAACATTCTTGTATTCCGTCTCATTCTTGGTGACTTCACCGAGACGTTTGCGAGCATCATCCAGTACACTGCTCACATGATCTTCACGTACTTTGAGCACCTGTTGAATGAAAACGAGTTAAGTTCCCAAAACAAAATCAAATTTATAAGAGTCTAGTATTTTCTTCAGTAAATCGCCCATACTGACCTTCAAACGAGCCTGATTGAGCATGTTCGAAGATTGGATCTTCTTTTGCAGCTCAACTTGCTTCTCCTTCTTTTCGTAGTATTCCATAATCTTGAGACGTTGTTGCTGGACGAGACGTCCCTTCTCAATATTGAATTCTTCCTCGGCTTTGGCATCGATCTCCTCGGCTTTTTCATTGGCCTCCTGCTCAATGAATGCCATCATATGTTTGATCTATGAATATGGAGACACATAATATTTATAAATTGGGTGCCACATGGATAATAGTATAAATTATGTTTTGAGATGTAAATATTAATATTATCAAAACCTAAGTATTCTAAAGAATAAGATATAGTGGTTCACTATATCGAATATATACTGTTCTGTTTAGTTGAAGCTAAGAGAAACCCACCTAACGAACATGTTTGCTCTGATCACATGATTAGACACCAGTTAAAGTTATATTTATCGTAGGGCTGAACTATTACAGCCTTTGGTGCCCGGCATATTATTACGATTCCAAAATGATATATTAATTATTTTAAATGTGTTTTTTTAGTTAAATTGATGTAGTTGGTATTGATAAGGCAGCGGCAAGTGTATTTACACCCCAGTCGTAAGACAGTAATGGCAATACGGTATTCGCGGCACTGGTCGTCTCGCTTTAGCACATTGCACAAGTGTCGTGCATGTCACATGACCAATAAGCATTTTAGCTTTTTCTGTAAAATTTCAATCAACTTTGCTTCTTTGCCAGCCGTAATAGAAAAATCATTTCAAGATGCAATTTTGAATTTTACGTTAGGTACTGCTAAACTAAATTCCACTTGCGTTTCGTAAAACGGCAGATTAGATAAATTCATATTTTGGGAGTGAAAAAGTTGTGTGCGTAAAATTCACATGACTCTCGACTAGAGTCCCATGACTTGGATTCTCGCTTTGGCATTGAAACTACGCTCGTTTGCAGAAATTTTGCTTGATTTACTCATGAAAACTCTTTTCTGGTATCTCTGTTACTAATTAACCCATGTTATTTACCTGTTTTTGTACATCAGCATCGCTCAAAGCCATCTTGACTGATTTTTCTCACTAAGCACAAAACCGAAATAATATTCAAAAATTTCGAAGGATTTCACGTACTACCGTTCCTGAAAAGGTTTGCAAATTTACAATTAAAATTTTTTATTTAAACAATTTTGAAGAAAAGCATTAGTAAATTCTCCATTTATTACAAGACAAATTGGAACTAAAAATATACTTGCAGTATGAGTGCCTTCTGCCCGACGTCTGAAATTTTCACTACCACTAATCGATCATATGATTTCTACTTCGTGATGCACAGTGCTGTAAAAAACCAAATAGTACTACGATAGGAACAATGAATCATCGATAAAATGTTACGATGAATGAATAGAAAATAAAATTCAATATATCGCACACTGGTTTTTTTCTATCGATATGGTAATAATTTGCATCGTGCATTAGTACAGCTCTAATATATATGTATGTACAACACATTTAGCGAAAAAGTGTACGTTTTAAAATAATATATTTTCCTATAGTTTATAGAAGGCAATATGGAGACGCTACTGGAGCAGCAGCGTCGATACCATGAGGAACGTGAGCGTTTGGTTAAACTCATGGTTGACGAGCATGCGGGAAAAAATGCCGGCGAAAAGGAGCGCATCCACAGTGAACATCGACTAAAGTACCTAATGGAACTGCATCATCAGGCCACAACACAGCTCCGTGATTTGTACGAGGACAAAGACAATGAACGTAAAGCTGAGATTGCTGCACTATCTGGACCAAACGAATTCAATGAATTCTATGCCCGTTTAAAACAGATTAAACAGTTCTACAAATCCCATCCGGCTGAGGTCAGTGTTCCGCTTTCGGTGGAGTTTGATGAAATGATCAAAGTATACAATAATCCCGATGATATGAGCGCTCTTGTGGAGTTTACTGATGAAGAGGGCGGCGGTCGGTATTTGGACTTAAACGAATGCTATGAATTATACCTAAATCTTAGAGGCGTTGAAAAACTGGACTATATCACGTATCTTATGTCTTTTGACCACGTCTTTGATATAGCTCGTGAGCGCAAGAACCGAGATTACCGTAAGTATGTGGAGACACTTAACAATTATCTGCACGGCTTTATTCTACGCATCCAGCCGCTGTTGGATCTGGATAGTGAGCTGGTCAAGGTGGAACTAGATTTCCAGCGTCAATGGCTGCAAGGCACATTCCCTGGCTGGTCATTAAAGGAGACTGAATCAGCACTAGCAAACACAGGCGCCCATCTAGATCTCTCTGCATTTTCCAGCTGGGAAGAGTTAGCCTCCTTGGGATTGGATCGTCTGAAGTCGGGTCTAGTTGCCTTGGGCCTTAAATGTGGCGGTACTCTAGAGGAACGTGCACAGCGACTGTTCACCACCAAGGGAAAAAGTACATTGGACCCAGCACTAATGGCCAAGAAACCGAGTGCAAAAAATGCAAATGCTCAGACGCGCGAGAACGAGCGAAACAAGGAGATCGCCCAGCTTGAGGCACTGCTTTATAAATATGCGGAGCTACTATCGGAACAACGCGCGGCCACCAAGGAAAATGTTCAACGAAAGCAGGCTCGTACAGGAGGAGAAAGAGATGACAGTGATGTGGAGGCCAGCGAGTCGGATAACGACGATGATCCCGATGCTGATGATGTCCCATTCAATCCTAAAAACTTGCCACTTGGCTGGGACGGAAAGCCCATACCGTATTGGCTGTACAAACTACATGGACTCAATATCAGTTATAACTGCGAAATTTGTGGCAACTTTACGTACAAAGGGCCTAAGGCATTTCAACGTCACTTTGCCGAGTGGCGACACGCGCATGGAATGCGTTGTCTGGGCATTCCAAATACGGCACATTTTGCAAACGTGACGCAGATAGAGGATGCCATCACGCTGTGGGAGAAACTCAAATCGCAGAAGCAGAGCGAACGTTGGGTAGCTGACCAAGAGGAAGAGTTTGAGGATTCGCTGGGGAATGTGGTCAACCGAAAGACTTTCGAAGATTTAAAGCGGCAGGGATTGCTATAGAAAGTAGTTATACTCTGTTTATATACACAACTGAACACTTCATGCTTAATAATTACAATTTATAAACTTATACCTATATGTGCTTCCATTTTTAATCCTAATTTGTCGATAGCAGCCAGCGGCAATAGGGACAATGTCTGCGATTCCGTCTTCGGCAGTTCGGTGTTGCCAGCATCTACCTGCAGCCATGGAAAGTTCTGATACTGCGCCTCATGACAGAACTTTGTGAAGAACGATTGTGATGTATGTACGTGAACCTTAAACTTGGCAGTTTGTGATAATTTTGGCAACTTTTTAACACGTTCCCCCAACTTGTATAGGGCAAATCTCAGTTGTTCTTCGTATTCCAATAAATATTGATCCTGTTTCAGCTGCTGATGCTGCTGGGTGGAAACTGGCTGTAGCTCTAACATGTAGCTCTCCATGAACTCCTTTTCTTCGGCATAAATAATAACTTCTAGCCGCAACTGTTGTTGATCTGCCATCAGATGTTGCACTGTCCGTAGAATATTGCTGAGGTAGCAGTTTAGGGCGGGAAATGCAGCTATATATACGGGTGTGTTATATACTCGACGTTTTTTGAAAATTTGTTCTGGATATACGCCGCGAATATACAGCAAATGATTCAATATTACCTCAATCGCCTCCACATAAATGGCGGTCACATCTTCCGAATCCATTTTTATTCAAAAATAATTTAATTTCATCATGTCTATTGCGAATGATAAAATATGTATTAAAATACCCCATAAATGACCATCCCCTATCGGTCACACTTAACCAAGTAATACCGAATATAAGTTTCTTGTAATCGATATTCATCATTAAATAATTATCGAATTCTAAACAGGGCTTGCAGTTTGAAATCAATCCTATGCAAATATCAATGAAAACGCACTTATATTGATTTAAGTTTTAGTTCTTTATGTAGTGTTTACGTAAAAAAATGCATGACCAAATTAAGCAACCAAAGCTGACGCTGTGCTGGACTCGTATTTCCAATTTGGAGCAAGAACACTCTTTGTCTTGTAGTATCGTGCCAGACGATGGATTCTGGACTCGACCAGAATTAATCGGAATTTGCCGTCCTTATCCTTGCGGTTGCGCTCCAGATGCTTGCGGATAGCCACAGCCTTCTTGATCATGTGGTACAAATCCTCGGGAATGTCTGGCTTCAGACCAACCGATTTCATGATACGCAGGATTTTATTGCCATTCACAAAACGAACTTGGGCCACGCCATGAGAATCACGCAGAATGATACCTTAAAAAGATACAAAAGTTAGAACATAACCTCAAAGTGTAAACAAACAATAGTACCGATTTTAGAAGGCGTCAGACCCTTCTTGCCCAGTTTCTTGATCTGATCCTTCACATCCTCAGCATTAAGTTTCAGCCACGATGGCACTGTGCGTCTGTATGGTAGAGCTGATTGGGATATACCCTTTCTATATAAAAAAAAAGAAACTCAGTTACAATTTCTGGTGTAGCCACTACAAGGCACGTCCAGTATTTTCGTTGCCAACATGTGCTTGCCTTCATGAATCATTTGGGCATAAGGCGAGTTCAAATACAATTTTCGAAGACATTGCACAATTGACAACATGTTTTGAATTTTTGCTATTTATCAATCAAAATGTATTTTTTACCCTGGAGCGTGCATACGACCCATGCTGAGTGCTTAGTTTTTGATACCAAAAAGAAATTGGAGAGTTGCAGCGATACGTCAAATTGAGTAAAGTCTACACACACGTAATTTTTCCAAGACAGGGTTGCATTTCCTCTATCGCGCTTTTATCGATAATTATAAAATTAGAATTAAAACCGCCATGTTTGGATTCTAATCAACAAGTATTTGAAAATATATATAACAGTTTCTGTTTCTATATATAAATAAACTTAGAAAATAGCATATTAACTTAAATATGTTATATCAAATCTATTATTATTTTATTTCACATACTTTAAATGAATCTCTTTAAAATAAAAAAGTTATATAGAAATAAGTGTGACCAACCTCATAAAAATACTGTTTGGATCCGTGCATCGTCCACTAGTTCATCACCTTTCTATGCGGTTTGAGATACATACCATTTCAGCCCTGTGAGAAATTTCTGCGTCAAAAATTGAGAGAGCAAAACAAAATCGTAAGTACATAGATGCATATAGAACCTAATTGGTAAGAAAACAAGGTTCGCGCCATTTCTAAAATTCTTAAAGAAAATATAGCAATATACATAATTTCCTAATGTTAATATTACTTGTGTTCGTTACAGCAGTGAAGACGTTATTGTCCACCAGTGTTCGACGCCCAGAAACACGCTTGGCGTGCTTCACTTGAAAGTATTTTTGTGTGTGTTTGTGTAACATGTCCACAATTCCGGAATAAGTATTCACCACTGCAAATGTTTGTGTGCTATGTATATGAATTATCAACGTTAAATCTTCGATAAAATGGATGCAGATTCAGACGATGGTAAGGCTTCAATTTTCAATATATGAAAATAGCGCCCGTTTGATATTACATACTCTGCACATAAATATTGATGTAGGCCTCTCAGATTTTTGTGTCTCCCAATGAACTAACATGCATACATAAGTGTACATGTGTATGTATGTATGGAAGGTGTTTATTTATACATATTGTGTATACATATCTATGTGTGTGTAGTAAAGTGCGTAACACGTGTTTTGTTGTTGCGCTATGTTCGAAGATCATTTGCCCACTTGCTTCTCTACTCTCCGTGTGACATGAGCTCGCATTGCCGGCGGCCAAGCGGAGAAGAAGACAAATTTGACGGTGATTAAGTCAGCGCTATTTAAATTTAAGCAAAGCTCGCAAAAGAAACAACAAAAACCAGTAAACAGAACCCAACAATAAACAAATATATTTCCTATATTTTCAGATTATGCTATCGGCCACAGAGCCGCTTTCGGCATTTCCATTGATTCCAGCGTGGTGCCAGAAAGTGTGATGGAAGTTGCCATAAGCAAGCCAGGCACCAATGCTGCAAAAGCTATCGTAGCCTACCATGAGAGACCCAGCTTGTCCACATTGCTTACGCTGCTTGAAGAGATTTCGAAGAACACGGATTTCTCAACTGATATGCGTCTATCACTTGACTATGTAAGTAATTTAATCAAGAAAATTGCTTTTGTTTTTATAATTATTTTCCTTCACTTTAGTATATGGAAGAGTTTTTGAGGCAATCAGAGAATTTGAGGGTACCGCGTCGTTCGGTTATCGCTGCCGCCGGGAATGTGCTGCAATATTGCAGTAAAATCTATGGCGATCGGGTGGAGCTCATGTATCAGGCAGTGGAAAATCAAATAGAAGCGCTACTCATTGCCGATTCAAAGAAGGATGACAAGAGCAATACATCAAATAACGGGTAAGTCCAAAGAACAGTTGCATTTGACATGTGCTTATCTACGTCAAGCGTCGCCATGCTGTCTGGCTAAAATTCGTATCACTCGGCTGCATATCGGCGCTTCGTTCACTCTCCTCACATTCGCCAACTTCATTTGCATTAAAGGAAATACGCTAGATAAGATATTTACTGTTTTTTTATTAATATATTTACTATAATATTTTTATTTAACTCGATTTTAGCGCCAAGGATGTCACAAAACCCGAGGAACCACGCAAACGTCGCACCAAAAAGCTGACCCAAAAGGATTTTGATCCGTTTTCGTACAATATGGATGTGAAAAGGTTTAAAACAATGTCAGATGAAAAGCGCTTCAGTCGCGCTGGTTATGAAGCAAATAAGAATAGGAATCGTACAATTGAGCACATGTATCAGGATCATACGCCGGCAGAACTGTGGAAGCATGCAGCCATCATAGACCCCGCTAACCCATTTGAAAAGGACGAAAAGAAGAACTATAAACTGTTCACATACCATCCAGAGCCCAGATATAATACTCTTCTTCCGGATATTGCCTTCGAGCGTCTTAATTTAATTAAGGAATATGTAAATACGAATCAAATGGACTTATCAGATACCCTGAATGGGAATGTGTCTAACAAAGAGTATCTGGACGAGTATATAGCATTGGAGAATCAAATGCTTGCCTCACGCTATGGCGAAGTATCACAAACAAGCAATCCAACGAAAGACTGTCGAGTTCAACTGGAGAATCTGCAGAAACGATTGCTAGAGCCCTGTGAAGAGAGTGCGAAGAGAATCAAATTGACTGCGAATAATAGTGAAGATGCGGAAATGGTAGAATCGACAGCATTACAAGTGCAAGTATCAGTAGACTCGGCTTTGGGTGATACGTTTAAAACCTTGAACCTGGAAGATTCACTTGAAGATCAGCTAGATGAAAGCAGAATTAAGGCAGCCGCTCTTAGCAGCACACTCCATGACTCCAACTGCCTGGACGGCACACGCTGTCCAGATCGAACTGTAAACGGCAAGACTAACCAAGAAGGACTGCAGATTGATTCCGGTATTGATTTGGAGGACATGAGCGATTTTCTTCATACAGGTAAACTACAATGCGCACAGTTCTATTGTGAACGACTGGTCGCACATTTGCAGCAACTATCAGGCTAAGTTTTTTGTTAATCTATTGTTTTTAGTTGAACAGAAATTCATATATTTTCTTTATTTTTTATTTTGTTTTGTTTTACGTATGTAATTGGTGGTCTGCTGCATTCCCAACACCTACAACTTGTTGTTGTTGCTGTGCAGGTCAATCTTTTGATGACGAAGGTGTTGTTCTTGCAGATAATATAGACGAACAGCGGATGAAATCGCTGTCGCCCAAGGTAATAGTAAGGGACATACTGCCAGGTGTGCCCGATAAAGCCAACCTGAGCGTACTTCTTGATGCTGAAATGCTTGCCCTCAGCGGAATTAATGAAAACTTCGAGGAAATTGTGAATGTGCCACGAGATACGCGCTTTCCGATTGTGCTAAATATATTAAACCTGCCAACAAAGCGACTGCGTAAGGAATGCCTGTTCAAGCTAAGCAAGGATTTCGAATTATTCAAATTGAAGGTAAGCAGGCTAAAGAGTACTACGGATGCATGTTTTGTTATTATTCATACATACATTTTTTTAATTGCAGCGCTTGCCCGCAAAGCGTCAGAATGAACAGAAGTCGACAGCGATTCCCCGAGCGTTGGCAAACGCATCGCCAGCGCATTCTGTGTGTTCACTTGATAATATTCCTGAACTGCCGCTGGATCAGAGGGAATTCGACTCAGAGATGAGTAAGTAGTAAACTTTATTTTCAATTATTGTTTATTCACTTAATCAATTCATTTTTCACAGATTTTCGTGGCTTCAGGCGCACTACATACGATTCAGGCATTGAATGGGAGGAGCAAACACAGGAATCAACACTTCTGCCAACGGAGACAAATTGCATTGTTGATGTTGGAGCTGAAGAGTTACAAGATATAAGTGAAATCAATGTCGATATTCCCCAAGTCAGAGATGGCCAAGTAGAGGCGGAGCATTCTATGCATGAACTTCCAATGGACACATTAAATAAAACAGCAGAGCTCGAAACCGAACGGAACACATCAGCGTTAAATGAGACACCGTTGGGCGAAGCACTCACGCAGGACACAAACGCATTTGGGGATACGCAATGCGACAGAACTGCACCTAATTTAGAAGCATGTGAAATCGAATTGGACACAGATATGGCAGACGACTCTTTGAGTGAGGATGCCCTGAACAACAGCAAGAACTCGTATAGCATTGATGAAGAAACTGACGCCAAGGTTAGAAATTCATATATGTAAATTTAAAAATATATATTGATGTCGATTAAGAATATCATTACATTCTTATACCCTTTGTCTGTTGCTAATGTTGCAGTGTAGGTAGATCGAATTTTATTTTAACTTTTGGTGCAACACTAGAGCTCGACTATAGTTTAAATTAGTAGTTTAATATATAATAATAAATACCTTCTTATTCCAGATTATTGACTGGCATCGACGTCTGGGACCTACGTTGGAAGCGGCACACGCGCGCCAAAACTTCAGCATTCAGCACCTTAATGATGAGATTATAAAGAAATGCCAAGAGAAGAATGGGCAGGCGACTCTCGCTGACGTGGTAGAGGACAAAGACCCAACCAAACTGTGTTGCTATATGCTCTCGTCACTGCTGCTTGTAAATAAACGTTAAATTATAATTAATGTACAGATTATAGTATAACTTGTTCCTTGCAGACAAACCAGGGAAATGTTGCACTTAAGATCGACAAACATGATAAGAGTAAGCCACTTGAGATGCACCAAGTGACTATGAACCTGTTAAGCACGGAAAGAAAGCAACTTAACCCAGAGGATGAAATCGGAAATATCAAAAGTTCAATAAACGAAAAAGTTAAACAACCTCCAATAACAACAAAGGCTATTCGACGCAAGGCACCATTCCCAGATGATGATATATTACAAGCTGATGCAAAAACAGTGCGTCTCATAGCGCCTATGCCCAAGGCAAGCGCACGTCAAGATGATGTTGACTCTGGGATATCGTCCCTGACGGCATCCGTCATTTATTGAACGTTGCGTGGGCAGTAGGTCTAGCTCCAGTGTCCTGTGTTAATTGATATGTGTGTGCCTAAATGTCGTAGTTTTATGTATACTTATAGTGTGGGGGTAGACGTATATAGACTTCTGAATCGTCCAGTAACAATTGCAATCTTATTACCCGCATGAGTTTGGGGAATCACCTAATTTACGAATTGTATTCCTTACAGCTGAAGACAAAGCACCACGGCCTGCACTTTTCGCAGAAATTCGTCAAAATTAAGAGGCTGCGCGAGCCGCGAAAGACGCCCAACTAAGAATACGTGCATACATACGATCTTTTGTTCGTTTTTATGACTTTGTACAAAATAATTTTAAGTTTACAGATAATTTTAGTAATTGCAATTTATGATGCAATGTTTATTTGAGTTCTAGTTTTACTTTATGTTGTGTAGTGCAAACAAAATTTGCAGTATTATTTAAGCTCGATTTCCTGATACTCGAAATAACGCATTTTTTTTTTATTTTTCTATTAGTTTTGTATAGCTTTTTCGGTTTTCTTATCTTCATTCATTATATTGTTTTTTTTCTAATCTTTTCCATTGCAATTTTTTATTTCACTTTGATTTATTTGAGTTCATTTATATTGGTTTTAATTTTTATTATATTCTTCATTTTCTAATTCATTTTTTTAGTTTCTTAATTTGAATATTCATTTCGTTTTCCTTCCTCGAACTCTTTCTGAAACTTTAGTTTTTCGATCAATCAACTAAAACACTTTTACACGCATATATTTTGGAAATCATATTGAGCTGATAGTACTAAAATCAAGTACCTGATCTCCTAGTGTGTAGTGAAATTTTTTTTTTTCAAAATCTACATATAAAATATCATATACCTACTTATATATATTTATGTATATACCTGCTACAGAATAATGTCTATTTACATATATATGAATGTGCAAAATAAAAGCAACTTTTTTTTGTTAGTTTTAAGGTATGGTAAAATAAAAAGCTCAATGACATCTATAACTTTATTCTTATCTCAAATTGTTGTTAATAGCTCGATCATTTTAAAAATTGGCGGTTGGATTTACTTTTTCGTCAACTTAATATATAATTACATTTGCAGGTTTCGTACAAAAGGTAAAATTGATTGTTTTCGAGATACTATTCAGAATCGCTGCTACCATCTGATTTTGTCTTCTCTTCATCTTTTTGCTCTTCAGTCTTGTAATGGCGGTATTCCTTCTTAAGTTCCCACATATTTTTGTGCGGGTTCTTCATATTGTAGTCGCAGACATCTTTAAGTATTTCCTTCAGGTAGCTTATGGGTTGGTTTGTTATCTTGACCAAATCCTTAATGTTATAGTACTGATGCTTTTCGAAGGCATGGAAGAGCATATCCATTACGGCATTCTTATCGTCACGTGCCTTCTTGCCTTCCGCTTTTTTACGCTCCCGATACTCGATCTAAAACATGCAATATTATAGGCTTATATTTGATGTATACCAGAATGCTTAAACTTACATTGTGTGCATGATCCTTGACTGGTTTGTAATTCTGCACGATTTTGTCGATAGGCTGCACTCGTCGCTGAGGCTCTGAAGCCTTCCGTATCGACTCTAGCTTTAGTTTCATATAACAAGTGTCAGCAATCGGGCGGCATTCAAGCTTCTGAACAATTCGACCCTCCATGTACAATTTTTCGCTGTCCGGCGTCCCTGTGGCAGCGCTAGAGCCATTCTCCTTTCCATTGCCCGCAGTAGTTGTCGATCCTTCATTTGGCGCCATGTGAGAAAATACGCCGAGCGTTTGCTTAGTTACCTGTGAGACGTCAAGCACATGCTCTGTGGGTATTTTCTCGTCTGGATCCAGGGCTAGCACAGCGGGTGTCAGTGAGAGTGAAACTTGTGCTTTCTGTCCAGGCGTTTTGCTAATACGCAGCTTTCCCACATCCATATTTGAGGGCGCTTTCTCCCATTTCTGTGCAATGTATTTGGGTACTTTAACAAGCCAAACGCCTCGACCGGCATTCGAAAGATCTAGGTCCTTGTCAATGATTTGCACCTTGTCCTTGTCATCCTTAGACATATTTTGCTCTTTTGAATTTGGAAAGTGCAGCCGCAAGTATTAAATGCAATCGCGTAGTGGCGTATTATACAGCTGAAATGACAGTGTTGCCACCGTGCCATAAAACTGAAGCGCATGTTTACAGCAACGACAAGGTAGACCAAGAAGTTTGCGTTATGACATCATATGCTAACGTACATCACAGTTTTATTTGAGCTGGTGCTGCCAACTTGTTTTATCTTTAAAACTGCATCAGCTGCTAACAATATTCACACGCTGGCTTGTTTTACTGTGCAGACGAATTGTGTGGACAATCTAAAAGGAATTATTGCTAAAATTGGAAATGGCACCGCCTGCGGCTCGGGCGCGTTACAACGCCAACAAGGCTGACAACCAAATACTCACGAAAAAACCACCGAAACGTATATCAAATGGCAAAAAGGAGACGACCGGCGATTTGCCAGCTAGCAATAAAAAGGAAAAGCGGTATGTGCTTGTATTTAAAACTTATTAAACTCAATTAAGAAAAACGATTTGCAGAAAGCATTCAGCGTCGACTGTGAAAGCGTCAGAAAAGACTTCGACGTCGGGTCCCAATCCAATAATGCCAAGTGTTCACACTGCCTTCAAGACGTTTGTGAGTGCGCGCCTGTGCAGCGCCATTTGGGCGTATATAGCCGACTGTGATGAGACGTTCAATTACTGGGAGCCTCTGCATTACATCATCAATGGCCACGGCTTGCAGACCTGGGAGTATAGCCCTGAGTTTGGCCTGCGTTCCTATACATATCTGCTGTTGCAAGGTGTACCCGGCTGGATCTATCAGAAGATATTTAACCCAAGCCCCATACTTATTTTTTATATGGTACGCTGCATGCTGGGATTCGGTTGTGCTGTGATGGAACGCTTCATGTACAAGTAAGTTTATTGGGTAGCTGGATATAACAACTGACTGACTGAAATCCCACTATCTTGCAGATCCATTTGCCAGGAGTTTGGCATACATGTAGGACGTCTTTGGCTGATATTCCAGCTATTTAGCGTAGGCATGTTTGTGTCCAGCACCGCACTGTTGCCCTCCTCATTCTCCATGTACTTTGGTTGCTCTGCATTGGCAGCATGGTGGCAGAAACGTTATAGCCTGGCCATTTTTTTCACAGCCATTTCGGCGCTGCTTGGTTGGCCATTTGCGGCTCTGATAGGTGTGCCGCTAGTGCTGGAGCTGCTCATACGCGAACGTGACTGGCGCACTTTTGTACAGTGGACATTGATCTCGGGTGCAACAATTGCACTGCCCATGATTGCCATCGATACAAATTACTTTGGTAAACTGACCTTTGCGCCGTTGAATATTGTCTGGTACAATGTCTTCACCAGCCATGGCCCCAACATCTTTGGCACAGAACCGCTGAGCTATTATATTATCAATGGATTCCTTAATTTCAACATTATTTGGGTGAGTTTTGCTATACTTTGACATCATCCCAAGCAAGAAAACTAACATTTCTGATTCTCCTTTAGTTGCTGGCGCTGCAACTGCCCGCGATGTTGGTCATGGACTACTTGCTTGTGCCGGCTAAGTTTAAATCGACACTTAACTTCCCACGCTACATATCGTTGGCGCCATTATATCTCTGGCTGCTGGTCTTCTTTGCACAGCCGCACAAGGAAGAACGTTTCCTGTTTCCCATTTATCCAATGATCTCACTATGTGGCGCCATCACTGTGGACGTTTACCAGCGCATCTTCTTTCGCTTCAAGTCGTTGGTCTTTAAGATCAAGTCGGCTGTGCACTACTTGGACCATAGCATGTTCATTGCCATCATTGTTATGGTGGCCAGCACGTTGCTAGGTCTTTCACGAGTATTTGCACTATATCGTAACTATCATGCTCCAATGGATCTGATGCTGGAGCTGAATCAATTTAAGACATCGCCACAATATCGTGCCGATGAAATTTATAATGTATGCATTGGCAAGGATTGGCATCGTTATCCGGGCAGCTTCTTCTTTCCTGCACGCAATTTCCGCTTACGATTCCTTAAGTCCGAGTTTCGTGGCATGTTACCGGCATACTATGCTGACGGAGACAATGCTACACAAATAGTGCATCCGTATTTCAATGATCAAAATAAGGAGAATGAGCACATGTACTTTGATTATGAACAATGCGATTTCCTCATGGACTTCGATGAGGGCAAATACACGGCTTTAGAGCCTGGCTACTCGCGACGCACCAAAGAGTGGTCGATCATGAAAACATTGCCATTTCTCATACAGGAGAAATCGCACAAGGTGCTGCGCGCCTTTTATGTACCATTCCTGACTGACAATCACATAAAATACGGCGATTTTAATCTTCTTAAGCGCAAGAAGACACGTAACGGCAGCTAAAATATGCTACGACATGACTTATCCTATGCAATCCAAAGCGCATTTTTATGTAACTCCCAAAATCAATCCACATTTCGTTTTGTATTTTTATTTATTACTTTCCCTGTGAGTTTTGTTTCGTTTTTCAAAAACTTTATATTTTTAGATAGCAAGCTCAAGATCGGTTGTTTCCTTGTTCATTTTGCCCATAGAGAGTGATTGCTTTATATCATGCCAAAGCTGTAAAGATTATGCTGAATCGAATTAGAGTTTAAGCACAAAAAAACAATAAAAGAGATTTTTAAATGAGATTCTGGAAACATTTAAAAGACTCGTCTGACTTGTATCGATTAGTTTAATAAGAACGTTCTTAAGCTTGTCTCTTTAAAGTTACAAATATCATAGAAAGTGGGAAGCAAAATTTTACAATGGAATTCGCTTGTTTAGAACTACGAGTGCTGGATGTTTACAATGCTATTTTTGGTCTACTACATGTACAGTGTGTGGATGTCTACCATAACTTAAACATGATGACGCTGACTTAGAGCTAACATACTACGCGGAGAATTCCTTATGCATCCAGAAATATTTACATGATTAAGGCAAGGCCTGGCTTTGGCTCTAACGTTGCCCTAGAAGTAGACTGTCAGATTGTTTTCGGACGAGCCCATCGTATCGGAGGCGGTCAAGAGATTTGTAGCTGGACCTGCGACTGCCACGCCGGGCACACTTCCGTTGGCTGTTGTTGTTATGGTTGTGACACCTCCGGTGCCGGTTGTTGCTATCGTCTTGCGATTGTTGTTCTCCGGCGTTGTCTGTAGCTGCTGATCCTGCTGCGATAACGAATCATGTTCGATTTCATCCTCCTCATAGAGTTGGCCATTGGCCGAGGCGCGAGATACGATGCCTGGTAAGAAGACTATTTATAGTGAATGCTCTGGGCTGCTGGGGAAGATCGGGGATATCGGCTTAACTTACTGCGCACCGTTGCCGCATAGCTCTCGCGCTGTCGCTCACGTTCCCGTTCTCGCTCACGCTCCAGCAGGTTGGCCGCATTGCTGAGGGCCATGCTGCTACTGGCGCCACTGCCCACATGATGCAGACCATTATTGATGGGATTCGCCAGACTGATATTGCCCGCGGCATGCTTCATGTGCAGCACGGAAACGCCACCGCTTGTGACACCGGCCCCATTGCCATTGCCATTTCCCGCCAGCTTTTCGTGCGTCACCAGATTGGCCGAGGAGACACTGCTATGGGCCTGGCTGTGCACACGATTGCGCCCCAAGCTTAGGCCGCCTGGACTATTCTTGCGCTGCTTCTTGGAGCGCACAATGTAGCAGCTGAGCGCCATGATAATTAGCAGGAACAGGCCCACAATCATGCCGAACATGCCCATCATGCTGTGATTCCACGTCGACTGGGCCAGCGTAAGCCCCTCCATGGTGACACTGACGGGCACCGAGGTACTGCGCGGCGGCACACCCGAGTCTGTGGCAATAGCAATCAGGTGGACCGTCGACTCGTTTAGGCTCTGCAGCTGCTCGGGCCGCATATAAATATTGCCCGTGGTATCGATCTCGAAGAGACCGGCATGCTGGCCGCGCAGCGATAACTCCAGTTTATCATTGCGATCACCGTCCGCCGCCTCCACCTTGCCGATCAACACGCCCTCGAAGGAGTCGGTGCGCGACTGCAGTGACTGCTGAAAACGAAAATGGAAACAGTGAATCAATTTCAAGCAGATCTCATGTTCGTGCTGAACCTACGCTCTTGGGCACCATAAACTCGTAGTGTGTCTCACGGAATCGTGGCTCCCAGTCATTAACGTCGATCACCTCCAGCGTAACCTCTGCGCTGGTGCTGTTGGTCAGGCCATCGCTGGCCACCACCTGAAATTCGTGCTTGGTCATCTTCTCGTAGTCCAGCGGCTTGGCCAGTACCAGTTCACCCAGCGAGCCGACGCTGAAGAACTGCGAGTTGATCGGATCCACAATGGTGTACTTGAGATGCTTGCCCGGCTTGTTGGTGGGCAGCGCCAGAATGCGATTTCCCACGGCCGTGTCCTCGCGAATGCGCATCACAAAGCGCTTCTGGACAAAGGCGAGCGTGCTGAGATCGCTGTGTGTGCCCGGCCGCGTCAGCTGCACCGTGGTCAGTGCATACCGGTCCGGGTTATCTATCTGCGTGGCTTTGACCACCAGTGTGGCACCGTGTGTCAGATCCGCATAGCCGATCGGCGTCAGCAACGTAATGACACCATTGTGCGGATGAATGCGAAAGTATTTGGCATCCTGTGACTGCACTATGGTGTACTGGATGGGTGCACAGATGCCCTCGTCCTGGTCGACAGCCTTGAGCGGCTCCGGACGCATGCGTAACTCACCGGCACGTCCGTCTGTCGGCAATTCCGCACTGTAGGATTCACGCAAAAATTTCGGATTCTGATCATCTGCATCGGTGATGACGACGCGCAACAGCGTGTCCGAGTGGCGCGGCGGAGTGCCCTGATCCTGTGCTCGCAGCTTAACGGTAAAGTTCTGCAGCTGCTCATAGTCCAGGGCCTTCTTTAGCACCAGCGTGCCCTCCAGCGGATTTAGGAATTGCACCAGCTCCGCATACGGTCCAGGCAGCACCTGATACTCCACCGTCGAGAACGGTCCCGGTTGATCGGCATCCTCGGCACGGGCACCCTGCAGTATGCGCGTGCCCGGCACCGTCACCTCCGACAGGGTCAGCGTGTATGGTGTGCCAATCCACTGCGGTGCATTGTCGTTGACGTCCGTGACGCGCACATTGACGGGCACAACAAAGCTCTGCAAAGGCAATGGGAGAGCTTGAGTTGAAGATAAACACCTTCTCGCCCAGCTCGGCAAACAATTGACTGGTCAATGAACCCGGCACTTTAGACTGGACTGGAGTTCAACAGCGCCAACACCGCCCCGTGCCACACTTTCTGCTCCCTTCCTGGTCATAAAACACTGCATGTATTTGCATGTTTCGAACTACCCGAAGCAACCCCCGGCGGCCTCGAACCCGGAAGTACTAATGCCTAATTTATGGGCCCAGACGTCTAAGCGGGCTAACCGCAGGACGACTCTCTCTCTCTCTCTTTCTCCTCCTCGTCATGTGGTTAAGTTCGTTAGTGTTTTGTTGATTCTAAAATTGAAAAAGGCGTCGTCGAAAAAGTTGCCTGAAAACTTTTCTATTGTTTATAGAGTGTGCAAGAAGCCTCTCGAAGGGAGTGTGAACATTTCGAATCGTGTTTACCCAATTTCAGTTAGCAATCCAACTCATACTCCGCTCCCCATTCGAGATTACGCTGGCGTAGCACGCACATCGAATGTCCACGGAAAGTTGGATCGGGTAAGGCTCCAGCCAGGATATAGGTTAATTGGTTGGCCATTACAAATCGAGTCGAGTGCAGCGCACGAAAGAAAGTTCTGCAGCTCGAGAATGCGGCTAAGGCGTCCAGTTACAAGAACTTTGAACCAACCCCCAAGGCAAGTGGCAACCCCCAGTTACGGGGTCTACTAAAATGGTCACTAGGTTTGATTGATTGGCGAGGTGAAGTGGGTAGTCGTGGGCCAATTTGATTCTTACCGGATCCGTGGAACGCCTGCGCACACAGATGACATTCACATAGATGGAGGATGGTCCGCGCAGCCCCTCCTTGTCCAGCTCCACGGCCAGTGCCAGGTCTTTGGTGCCCGCCACAATTTCGACGGGAGCGTGTTTCTCGCGCAGCGTCAAATTTATGTCTCCCGTATCCGCCGTCGGATCGCCATTGATGCGCAGTCGGCCAATGATGGAGCCCACTGCAAGATCCTCTGTGGCCAGAAAACTCTCCGCCGAACCGCCGCCCTCCAGATAGCACCGGGAGTCGAGTATCGCTCCATTTGTGGCTGAAAAGAAAACCAAAATTACAATCAAAGTGAAAACGAACACGCTCTTTCTCCCTCTCTTCCATTCTCTCTCTCTCTCTCCCTCTCTTTCACACGTCCTACCCCGCTGGCTTTTGTTGCCATAGTTGCAGCTGCAGTGGCTGCACTGTCCATCGTCGGGCAGGTTTACGATCGACGCGCTTTCGTTGCGCTCTACTAAGCTTCCGTTTGCTCCCGTCCGTCTGCCCCATGTCCATTCCGACCACACGCTGCACCGCAATCGGTCTGTCTAAGCCAAGTGCCGCCGCCTTTGGTTTATTTTCGCAGACCACCAGCTGTCCCGCCCCCTGGCTACACTTGCACTTGCATGAATCATGGCCTGCAGATTCGCTTGCCGAGGCGCGTTTCCCGGACAAGCTCCAATATCTAATTGTGTTAATATGTCTTGGGTTCAGCCAGCGAGCAGGCGCGCATGCAAATTCAAAGAAATTAAAAAATGCAGAACTGGGACAGGAGGATCTGCCGTTATACTAAGCAGAAATCTTAAGGCACACTAATTAACTATTTATAGACTGAAAATCATTTTATTAAGCGAATAATTAGTGAAGTTTGAGAACATGTGCTGCCAACTTTTGGGAACAAAACAAGCTGTTTTTGACGGTACCAAGGTATAAAAAAGCCATGCTAAGTTTGCAGAAAAACAGCGGAAAAAAGCTAAAGAATTTTTTATAAAAAGCGTAAGAATAAAATAATATTTAAAAATAAAAATTAAGCAACATTTAATCTTGAAATGTAATTCGAGATAAATTGTAAAGAAATTATTGACAATTTAAAAAAAAACAAACGGAAAGAAGCTATATTAATATAAATAAACTCCAGAATTCCCGCTGCCCGCAATTCTTCACTTTTTGCCACAGTTGGCCTTAAAAAAAAACAGCCAGATTTGACGGAAAAAGTGGATTTGGCAGCACTGTGTATATGTAATAATATGGTATTTTTTACGTATTCGATAAGTTACGCTCAACTTTTGCGCAACAATCGGCATATCGATTAAGTAGCGCCTCTAATAAAACGTCCTTCTCGATCAGACCGTTAAGTAATGTAGAAGAGAAACGAAAAATGAAAATAAAAATCGCAAGCAACAGTCATTTTACAGAAAACTATAAACCATGTAGGAGATAAGGGAAATGGAAATGCTTTTGAATTTAGAAAGGGATAAAACAAGAATTTGGGCCCAACTTATGCTGAGTTAAAACCTAAACGTTCGCACCTTACGAAACCAAGATGACATAACACCTTTTTCAGTAATAACAAAAAAACAAATTAAAGGTAAAATAACTGCGCTCTCCAGTTGTTTCCCATAAACCGTTCCGCTAGTATATCATCGCTGGACGAGCCCCTCTCCCACACGCCTCCGCGATGAAACTAGTTCTTGTGTCTAAGTAAACATACTAGTTATGTTCTTTGTCTGTGGGGGGAGGGGTGACGGGAACGGAGAACGGACGTTCTGCTAGGCAGTTTCAAGAGCAAAATGCCGAGGTTCACTCGACAACGACCCTGACGAGAATTTCTCTTTGCGTGCGGATGAGATGAGGCGAGTCGAGAAGCCACGAGCAGCTGTGGTGAAATCTTCTTCTATGTAGACTCCACTCAAGATCTTCATTGTAGGTTAATTGTTATGACATTGAGCAATGCATGGGGACGATAACATCGCGCAACGAGACTTTCTTTTTGGAAATCAGATTAATTGCTAGTTTGCAGAATTTCCCGAAAGGGATTAAACGCTTTTCGGATATGACAGATAAGGCACGTAGCGTAAAGGAAAGTGAGAAGAAATCTCTTAGAGTAGTTTATGCGAAATACGTGATATTATTACTAGATTTATTTTCATATGTTTATCATATTTAGTTAATGACTGAGAAATCTCGAGATTTACATAACTCTCGGTCATACTAATTAGTTGAGGATTTTATGCAAACCCCAACTAATTGCAGTCACCATAAACAAGGCCGCCTATAAAGTTCAGATATCCCAAGCGTAAATCCGCGAAAGCATTACGATGATCGAGTCGGGTAAAAAAACTATTACATAAATTTGTTTTCGCAAAGAGATGACGCGACGTCGCAAGTGTGAGGTCTGCAACTGAATGAAAGTGAGTTTTCGGGTCTTGCTGACTAACCAAGCAGATTTTTGGACGCCCACAACAAATGGGTGTGCTGCACTTGAAAAAATACCATCTAATCCTATCAAATTTACTTTTATATGAAGACCAAGTTAAAATGAAGAAGCAAAAAATCTTGCGGTAGCTTTTCTTTGAATTTGGGAAAATGTTTTGAAGAAAGCCCTTTCGCTGAGTGTAGAGAAAGAGCTGCACGCCTGGTTAGATGGGCAGAGAAAAGTCTCTTGAATAAAGTTTCAGAAAAAACAAATTTTTACGCTGTTCAGTCGTATGCAATCGGGTTTGTTTTGGTTTTTCTTTGATAAGTTTTCGTTCAGCTTGATGATTTTCATGAAAATGAAATGTTGCGCTCATCAGCGCGGTCGGTGCGGTAGTATGCAAGCTCCATACATACACTTTGACTTTGGATTCGACTGTGGTTTACTGAAATTGCCGTAATCGCAACATGAAGTCGTCGCAGAGACTGTTCCCAGAGTTTGTTCTGTCTGGTTAAACATCGTAAGCACGGGCACATTTCGCAATCAATTTGAGGCACAGGTCAACCCGAAGACGACGTCGAACCGGTAGAGAACTGTGACAAACCCATTAACATTACGACTTGCCCGAGATCTACTGAAGTTCGTTCGTCATGATCGCAATCGCTGATGTATGACGATGTAATGGAGCGAGATTAGTGCACTAAATGGAAACAAAAACTGGAGCACTTCGTAAATAACTTGGCACTACGCACCGATTGTCTAAACCGATTCCAGAAAAGCAAAACGCCATATTTGCATATCGGACACACCTCCCCCCACTGCCTAAGGAAAAGCTCTGGTTACGACTCGCTTGGCCGTAAGTCACGTAAATACTTTTATTCGTCATAAATCGTTCGACCAGAACGCCGAACGCAACGTTGACGTGTTTTGGACTCTTTCTTCGTATCGCCAGGCATCGCGGGGTTCGAGCGTCGCTTTCCTCTTGTTTATTTTATCGAGCCTACTACACGACGTCGCTTAGTTCGGGAATTTCACTATTTTAAAGTTTGTCAGTTTTTCACGACGAGGGTTATTTGCGGTTACATGCAGCTAATTGCTTTGTTTGTTTCGCTGATCAGACAAATGTCAGCTCAAAATTCCAATTGAAAGTATTTTTGTATAAGTATTCTATCAACAAGTTTGCAGGATTGTTAAAGAATTCTCAATACTCGAAACCTTCAGATAATTGTACTACTCAATCACGGAATATTTAATGTAGTTTTCCAAACTTTTCCCCTTATTTCACTTATATCAAGGGTTATTTAAAATTTCAAACTTACCGCTTGTTATCCAGGTAATTCCAAGCAGTGTGTAGTATAGAAAAAACGGTTTAATCCACATTTTGTGCCAAACTTTCTAGTTATATTTTCAAAAATGATTTGTTTGGTTTGCAACCATAACAGTTCAGCTTGGATCAAAGTCGTCTCTTCATCAATTCGAGCATAATTCGGAACCTTATGTTCCTTCTGCTTTACACTTTCGTTATGCGCGATTTAATTGTTTCTTAGTTGTGTTATGGTATTTTCTTGCCTTGTCGTTGTTGTTTATCACTTTATTCTTTATTCTTTACTCTTTTATCGCATGCAATATTTCACTTATTCACACGAAACGTTTTTCCTTTCTGCCTTTTCAGTCAAGGAATTGTGTTTTCATATCGCTGATGTGCTATAAACGTTTTTTTTTTGTGTACAATTTTTTATTGCCTTTTTCCAGCAACTGCTAAGGGTCGCGAGAATAGTAGCATAAATACACTGTAAGAAATGCACGGCTTAATTTATAAAAACAAAAATAATTAATGGTGTTGGTAATTATGTTTGAGATCTGCATGAGATATTATACTATGAATATATTAATATACATAGCGAAATTGCTGTATTAATCATTAAATCGCTTGAGGTGCAACTAAGTATATAAATTGAGTATGAAGTGTGAGGCGACCTATAAAGTGAGGTTGCCACCTTGCTAGGCGTTTGTCGGAAGAGGAAAGACAGAGAGAAGGGGAAGAGGGCGAAAGAACGAGACGCTTTGCCCTGTCTAGATTACAGCAAGATTATTAGCTAGACAAAACATTTTAGCACAGAAACCAAAGCAACTGGAACATTAGCCGACCTCCCACCTCCCAGCCTCGCCTACAATTGTTATTGTTGCTGTTGCTGCTTCTCCTTGCGCCACAAATGTCGCACACATGTCAACCGTGATATTCTCTTCTTCGCATTGCTGTCGTTTTTGCTTCGTCTTGGCGCTTCTTTCGCTCGGCTGGCAGTTCACAATTGGAACTGGAATTGGCGGCATTTTTCCTCAACAATCAGTCAGTTGTTGTTGTTGTTTCCTTGGTTCCGGATTATTCGCATATTTCCACAAACACATTTTACCGCTATTTGACACCCCAAAGGAGTCGCTGTCTCGGACAGCAGCGATGTGCTTCCTTATGCCAACCCGTTGTCGGCCTCTTGGCCGTATCTCAGTCAGATTTATGGCATGCCAGGAGACGCGACACGACTCACACACACACGCTGATTCACAAAGGCAATGGCCGCTGGCCATTGGGCGAAAATGAAAACGCTTTTGACCGGAAGTCAGCGGAAGCGCACTGAAAAAGTCATTCACCCGGCAAAAAGCCACTTTGAAATTTCCAATATTTGCATAGTGTGTTTTCAAATTTGGCAGCTATCGCTCTCGATTGGCTGAAGAAAGTTTAAATCGTTTAATTTGTCGGAATTACTGCAACAAACCTTCGCAAACATACATATAATTTAAATTCCTCTAAATGGTTCTGTCATTTTATTTGTTGTATTTAATTATAGTAATGAACGGTTAAAAAAACTTTGTTGTGAAACGCTTAAGAGCTTTTCATACTGTTTCTTTAAATCGGTTTTAAAAAAAAACTACTGTTTCTACTTGTTAATTTTTTGGTGTTAAAAAAAAAATAAATTTTAAAATATTATTTTTTAATTTTCACACTTTCTGTTTTGATCGTTGTTTTAAGCACTTTGATTCACTTGGGGTTAAAATCTGTTAGACTCTATGTACACGGTACGATCCGCTACACGTTGCATGCAACTCAAACTAGACATGCGGCCAGGCGACGCTCCAAACACAAACTGATTTTCCATAATGTTGCCAAAGCAGGGAATGCCCCCTAACAACGGGCAGAGGCAACAACACACATCAGCAACAGCCTGTAATGCCGGTGCGTTTGCCTTAACTGTTGTTGTTGTTGTTGTTGTTGCTGTAGTTGGTCATATGCTTTCGTACACATGGATATGTAGCATTTTCATACACATACACCGCATGTGCATATGTGTGCTTGGCTGTGTATGTGAGCAGTGAGTGGCAGTCTCGTCTGAAGACTCTCTGGGTCTGGGTTGTGGTAGTTGTTGTTATTGTTGCGTTGAAAATGTTTCCACATCACTCGTCAAGCGTTTCCATTTAAGCTCTTCATAAAAAGAAACAACGACGAAACAAACGAAATAAAGCCGAAAGCAGATACTCCGACTACCATAGCGACTACGCGCACGCGCCCATGCTCAAATTGCGACGCTCAGCTCGACGGTACGACGAGGATTGGACGCTTCCATTTCTGCTTGCTCCTCTCTTTGCGTATTATTATTATTATTATGAGGCTATTTACTCGTATCGTGCCTGGCATATTGTCAGTTCTCGAGCTAACCCTTTTGCTTTTCCATTCACCTGTATTCCGTTATGCTTCACTGAGCCGGCACCCCAATTCAAAGAGAGCGAGCACGGCATGAGAGAGAGAGCGAGCGTTGCCACTGTTTGCTCTCTGTTTACATTGTCATTTCTTGTCTTAGCAACCGTGGCGTCCTGTCAGAGCGCAAGCCGGTTTGTTATTCCTTGTATTGCTTCTTCACACCCCATCGCATTCCCCACCAGAACTCTGCCCCCCTCTGCCATGTCATGACTCAGTGACATTGCATTTGCATTTGCATGCCGTTAATTGCTGTAATTTGAACTGGACGCGACGTCCGCTTGTATATGTATTGGATATACACATAAACGAGCATATAACTCCATTGCATTCACATAATTGAGCTGCCGACGTTGTTTTTGCCGAGCTCTCCCTCGGTTCCCGTACAGTTTCGTGCTTCCTTTTGCATACTTTTAAGTAGTTTTTGGGCCACGCTTTTTGCTTTCGTTGCGTTGTGACAGGCAACACTTTTGGCTTACTTTACGACCCTCTTCTGCGCTGCTGCTTTTATTAAGCATAAATAATATGCTTGGAGAAAGGACGGACATCCAGGACTGTTGCATGTATTGATTGCAATCGATGAAAAGGCCGTAAAGGTAAAAACTTTAAGTCCCAAGAAGATAAAGAAGTTTTAACTGCTTATGTTATTGCACTTAAAAGTATAATGAGTCTATTAAATCAAAAAATCGTAATCTAGACTATCATAATATATTATTATACGATCACAAATATAGTATAGATTACAATTGAATTATATATATTATTACAAGTGCTTGGCACGTGTTCATAAAAGGAGTTGTGCCTGAATTGGATTTCAATTCAACTTAGGCATATAATCAGTTCTCATCAAAAAAGATTTTAAATCTAATTTAATTTATAAAACATCTTTAAAGTTCGGTATGAATATTGAAAAACCGTGCGCAAAGCCTTGTGAGTTGTTGCGCCACCTCCAACTCATACTCATCACGGCTGTGTGAGAACCTGTTGCGCACCGTGAGCAGGCCATATCTCAAGGCAGCGCTTCCGTACCAAACAGGATGGCACAGATCTTCTGTGCTCTCCAGAGCAATTGAGAACAACTCCATGATCTCGGGCTGATCCAACAGATGAACATAAGCTTTGCTAAGCACTGTCTCCAGGGTGGCGCAGTATTCGTTTGTCTGCAGCCATGACTCAAAGTCGAGCAGCATATATTGTGACATAGATGAAGCGATATTCTGGGATTCCTTATTAGATTCAATTACGGATTTTTTTTCCAGCACCAAGTCGCTTATCAATGTGACAACCTTGGCCTTGCTGCTTAGCTCCACGTCAGGGCTACGCAAAACACTGACCAGTGCCTGTATGCCCAAAGTAGAAAGCACACGTTGCTGCGCCAAGGGAAATTCGCGCAAAAGTGCACCGAATGCATGCAATGCCGATGAGATCTCCGCCCTATTCGTTGATGTCATTAGAATCTGGGCAAGAAATGAACCGAAATTGCGTTCAAAAACTTTAATTTGTGCTTTGGGATTGTTTGACGTCAGAGCACTCAGCACACGCATGGCGGACACCCGCAGATCTGTGTTAGTTTCATTAACTACAATGGGCAGCAGGATATTATCCAGACCACCGCCGTTAATGAACGCCATTGTATTGTCAATCTGATGTAGCATATACTCAAGATTCTCCAAGGAATGCAACTTGGGTTTCAGCTCGGATTCCAATGGAGATTTGCTAAAATTGCGGTATTTCTCTAAGATCTGATGAATCATTTCACCATCCGTGCGAAAGTTCTTTTGAAAATCCTTGTAAGCTTTGTGTAACTCCGCATAGTCTCTGTGCTGTTTCACTTTGCGCACCGATTCCTCAACGATATTCGCCTTGTGCTCCAACGAAAGTTGCTCTTTTTGCTCTTGTCCATCGGGCTTACCTTGCAGCGCCGTGCCACGTTCGCTTTCATCCAGTAACTTTGCTTCTTTGACGCCGGTTTGTAAATTTATACGCACATGCAAATTCTTTGGAATGGCTTGGCCTAAAAGATGATGAATTTTGTCAGAAATTTATCCATAGCTTATTGGGACACGTAATACACAAACCTTCGGCCACCACCTCCCATTCCTTTGTGGCCACGAATTCCTCCGTTTTATTAACAGACTCCGTTGCCGTTACCAGCAGCCAACCGAGCGTTAAGTGCACGATTAGTAGTGTGAATATCTTGGTTAGGCGCATTCTTGCAGCTATTGATAACTCGTGCTTTCAATGTTTTGTTTTAAATCCAGACTGTGCGGTAAAACTATTCCGGCTTTTATTAAACGTTGGCATACCTTAAGTGACAGCTGTTCACCTATCGATAGCTATCGATGCGCCCGCAACACTTATCCCGGACAGTCTGGCCTTACTCTTGAGTTTTTACGACTATCTGGCAGCGCTGAAATTAATTATACGTTATTTTTTTGTTTATTTAATTTGGATACAAATTGAAAACACACTGACTCCTTTAATTTTAAAATTTATTTCCACAAAATGTCAATAACCTTAATGGATTATTTCAAAATAATAAAAATTACATATTCATTGTTGACTGTTACCAAATTCTTCCACAACGTGTGAAAACTGGTTTTTGCTACTACAACGTCATATTACCTCGTCACGTTTTACGTCACAAGCATAATTTATTTTATGTTACGAATTTATGGTAATTTATACATTCGTCAGGCAGTGATTTTAATGTGACCCGTGCGATTGCCTATACATCGATCGATGAGTTGGCAAATTCTCAGGTTGTTGTTTTATGTCTGCGCGCTGTTAAGGCAATAAAATAAAATCTATTTGACGAAAGCGTTGCGGAATTTACTGGACAAACTAAGCGAAACCAAAACAAAACAAATGCGCAAACTGATTAATATTCTAGAGTGTATGAAATTAGCATGAAGTCATATGTATAGTATTCTATGGAATGGCGCCAATTGAACGTACAAATAAACAAATTGTAGGCTACTATTTTCGAGCTTGATTCTATTTATCGGCTTTTTGACTATGTACCCCGTGCTAATTGCCGATGACGAATGGTTGAAGACTTTGTCCAAAGTGCTCATATTTGTTAAGAGCATTCCTTTCGAGTGGTTTAATGTTGGCACCTCGAATACCAGCTGTTTGAAAGTGAGACCATAAAAAATTCGCAGGCTGTGCGACAACTTTTCATATTTTGTCTACCTTTTTGCCAAGTATTTGCCGAAAACCAGTCCGGCACCCGCTATCGCATATGATTCTTAGGTATTTCTAATTGTTAAACGCGGTGTGCGGGGGAATTGGACTGACAACTAAATAGATTTTGATCGCGGATGACGCGAAACGGAAATTCTTCAGCTTGCATGCCGGCATGTTGGCCACGGTTCGATTTGTTATTCACCTTGAGCTGTTACCTCTTTTTGCAGATGATTAGCTACTTAATTATTTATCGACTCTTTAGCTCTTCGTTGGCCAAACTAATGCTAGTCCAGACTAGTTCCAAATCGAGCGTGATCTCAGCGCAATTATCTCTCGTCTCTCTGTACTGCATGTCCAATCATTTAACACTTACAAACCACTCCACATGGAAGCCCCCTCACCCAAACTGCATGGCTGATGTCAACGCAAATATTGATCGAATAAACAAAGACAAATGTCGATTTCTCATTATCATATGTGTATTTATCTATTGCGCACAAAGCAAAACAAGCCACCCAATAAAATGCAACTTTTGAATCTTTAAATCGCCCAATAAATCGAAATAGTTTTACTCGTATTTCTATTGTTTGTTGTCAAAGAGAAAGGAAACACATTTGAATGCATATACAGAGATCGACCTAAGAACATTCTATAGTCTGAACATGCGTGTGCATAGCTTATGCTATGCTAGTCTACATATGCAAAAGATGAAAACCGTCTCGATTATGAAATTCAATCATTAGGCAGGGTATTACGCGATCGGAGTTCAGCATAGCCTTTGAGCACCTCTTGAAGACGCGTTCTCGAAAACTGGCTAACGAAACGAGCATTAAATTTAAACAAAAAAAAATCACTTTTGATTTTGTCGCTGTCGTTTGTTGTTCTTGTGAAACTGCGCGGGACCTGTTAATAATATTAATTAATAATATTCTTGTCATCGTTCTTTGTTGTTGTTGTTTTTGTTGTTGGCGCCGCAAGCGCGTCGAACTGCGAATTCTCTATGTGGACAACTGACGATGATGAGAAGTCGAAAAGAAGGCGAAAACAAAAACAAAACAGAAGCACAAAAAAAAACGAACAGACAGACAAATAGACAGGCAGCCAGACAACAAGAGAATCAACAACAACAACAATACGATCGAGACAAGTTGAGAATGAATAAACTATGAAGTGTATTCAGCCGCCTCTGGCTGGGCTCGTTTCAGAGCGAGCACTGCGAAGAGAATCTATAAATGGCTGCGTTGGTCCCGAGCCAATTTACAGTTTAGCATTGAACTTGGTCGGGAGTTCGCCAAAAAGATCGCGCGTCGCTATAGTGCGTAAAGTGTTGTTCGAACTGTTTCCATCTAGACAGATATATCCAAACAGCCTAACATGCTGCTTCAGCTGTGTTCCGCTTGGTTGCTAAGCTTGGTGCTGGGTGCCAATGGCGCCACCAGGTTCGGTAAGTCAAACATACCATATCCTGCGGCAGCTCAAGCTCAGCTTATCATATGTCGTATTATTTTCGTACAGCGCCCGATTTACCACGTTGCCACTACGGCGACACCGACTGCATCATCAACGTGTCGCATACGCTGGTGCGCCAGTATGCACGCACGGGATATTCCCCGGCAGCCTTCCCACAGGTCGAGCCGTTTGTGGTCAAGCGCTTTGACATCTCCGACGGACGCACCGGTTCATTGAATCTGAAGCTTAATTTCCGCGACGTTAATGTGGAGGGATTGTCCGGCGTCAAGTTTGACAGAGCTGTGTAAGTAGTACATATTAAAAATGAAAAGCATAACAGCAGCACGATTAATGACAATTATCTTAATTCTATTTTCCAAATCTTTCCAGTGGCTTTGGTGCTAATCCCACCACCAGCAAGTTCGAAATGTACGGCTCGTTCCCCAAAATTTCGCTGCGCGGCAAGTACAGCGCAGACGGACGCATTCTGATTCTACCGATCCGCGGCGATGGTGATGCCGATATTACTCTGCATAATCCCAAGTTCTCTGTTAAATTCAAGCCGGGCACAACTGTGAACAATGGACGCACGCATCTTAGCGTGGATAAGCTCAAGGTTCTTGTGGAGCCACAAAAGTAAGCAAACCGATAGGGCGATAGCACTTGTTTTTCTATCGATATATATAATCGTTTTGTTTCGTGTCCTTGCAGAATGAACATTAAGTTGACGAACCTGTTCAATGGCGACCAAGCGCTGGGCACAAATTTGAATCAGTTCCTGAACGAGAACTGGTCGGATGTTTGGAGCGAACTGCAGCCTTCGGTTCATGTGGCCATTTCTGAAATCATGAAGAGCATCCTGTCGCAGCTCTTCAAGCGTTTCGCCTACGAGGATCTCTTCCTGGAGGACTAGAGAGCGTGTCCACTCATATCCACACAATTACATACATCAATACAAATACAATTAGACAGTAATTAGATTTAAGTAACCTAAGTACGTGTACGTGTACGAGTATTTTTCACATTTATCACTGGACTGTTTGCTCTTTAAGTAACTTACTAAGTTTGAAATGTATTAATAAACAAAGCTGACATGGAACTCGAGTTATGCGTGTGCCTATCGATAATGGCTATTAAATGGCTATTATATGGTATAATTTATTTACACATTGATATAATATTATGCTGAATGCAGTTGCCGCAAGCCACTTGAATTTACATCCCATTAGCATAGACTTTTAGAGCTAAATGTTAAATTAAGCCACGTTTTCACAGCATTATTTTGATGGGCCAAAACGTTTCCGCAATGCTGGCGAATTAACTTGTTCATAAATCGAGAGTCAATTCACGTGAGTAGCTTGATTTGCATAACGGCAACAAGCTAAAATGAAATTCAACCCGCTTGACATTTAACGTAACCCGGTTTTTTTCAGTGCATGTCAGTGCAGGAAGGAGGAGCTACAGCTATAAATAAGTTAAAATAATACGGGTGCATGTATATGTATTATGGCGGCTCCTAAAACCGTTGCCAAGTTCAAGTGTAGACAACGGTAAACGATTAACTGGAGCTGGGGCAACCAATAGGCCCGTTAACCTTGAAAGCGGGAATACACCCCGCTCCACGCAAAATCTTCCACGCGATAAACTATGTAATTGTGTTCAGCGATCAAGTTGAGCAGCTTTTTTTCAGCTGGCTGCGCTGGACAGGAGGCTGGTGCCCAGCGCTGTTCTTTGAGGCTAACTGAATAACTGGCTCGGATGGAGTACACGCATATGATCTGTCGGTTTGTTGTTTTATATTTAGCACTGCCTGGGGCTAGAAATCTTTGTTTTTATCCGTTTGCACTTCAATCCCAAGAGGTCTCGAAAATAAAAGTTGTTCCATCATGCTGATGGTTTAATTGTGGCAAAACTCGTTTCAGTTCTATATCTAGCAGAACAATATTCGGATATAACTATCTGGAGGGAGGGTGTGCGTCTATAAGCAAAGCGAAAGCACTCTCGAATATTTCTTGATTTCTACAAAAGCAGCTCACAAAGGTATGGAATACTTAAGTAGATGTGAGCTCGTCTCTGTCTTTATTTATTAACAATAAATCTTAGAACGTTGACCTATTGGCCTTTTCCACTAATTATACGAATTTTTCAATATATGATTTGAACGCCAATTATCACTTATCCACACAAGCTTAGAAAAACGATTGCAAATTTGGCACACACGATAAGTGACTTGCAGAGCCGGAAACTTGATAAAATATATAAAAAAAAATTTTTATACATATGTTCAAATAATATATAAATAGCTAAAGTTCATATTAAGCATTATGGAAATTAAATCGCACATTTTAATTCTTATACCTATTTTTAATGACGATTTGTATTTATTTATTATCGGGATTCGATTAGCTCAATAATAGTGGAGGCTGTAAATAATCCGTGATTAGCTGTTAATTTAAATTCATAATACGTACACTTGAAAAAAATAAAGACTTACCCAAATGAAATTATCCAACCACAAATAATTTGAAAATGTATATGCAAAGCTCCCGCACTTATACGATTAAAACGAATTCTAAGTATTCTCAATAATAAAATTGGAATATAACTCACTATGATTTTCTGAGAATGTACGGCAAGAACGCCTGTTAGATATTCAGATGTTTCAAGTCTGTCAGTAAAAGTGAATAGTTGATCCGCAGATCACTTTTACCTGGTGCAAACTCTAGTTACATTGAAAACAGGTTTGATTTGAAGGCGAGTCCGGAATTGCTCCGAGATCCGAGACTGGCGAGATGCCCTCATCAGATCACAAATATATGATATAAAAATTAAACTAAGTTCAGAGAGATATTTTTGTTGATCTATAGCAAATGCAATTGCTGTGATCTATCTCTCTATAAAAGCGGAGTATCAGCTCGAGCTCATAGTCAGTTGATAAATGCACTTTAAACATTAAGTTACCCTGAATTAGTTAAAAAATGAAAATGTCGCGAATTGCTCTTGTATTTGTGCTCTGTGCCGTTCTCTCCGTGAATGGAGGTTTTCGTAAGCTAGGGCTGAGACTTCACTGGATGCCAACTAATGTCTATTATTATTTCAAACAGCCGACGATCCAAAGCCCTGCAAGTATGGCGATTCGGAGTGCATTCTGAAAGTAATCAACTATTATATAAAGGAAAAGTCTAGCGGGGGTGATAAGGATTTGAACTTAGATAAGATCGATCCATTGAAGATTGACAATATGAATATCAAGCAGGGCGAGGAAAGTCCGGTCAACATTGATTTGACATTTAAGGACTGCTTGGCCCATGGCATAAGCAAAATGATTTTCAAGAAAATCAGGTTAGTTGTATTCAAATTGAAATAGGGCGGGGCATAAACAATATATTCCCACTGCAGAGGTTTCGGCAAGGATATTGCCAAGAAGCACGAACTGCTATTGTCGGCCGAGCGACTGTCTCTGGAGGGATCGTACGAGATCAAGGGAAAGGTTCTTATTCTGCCCATAAGCGGCAGTGGTAGCAGCAACATGACGCTTGGTATGCGAATATCAAAGAAATACAATCATGTGCATTAGAAATCGATCATTTCCTTTCTTCTGTTGTAGTTAATCTAAGCTTGCGTATTTCATTTACGGGTAAGCCTTACGAGAAGAACGGTGAAACTTATATGGAGGCCACAGATCTGAAACTTGCGGCCAAGCCTGGACGTATCTATTACCACTTCGACAATCTGTTCAATGGTGACAAGGCTCTGGGCGATAACATGAATACGTTCCTCAACGACAACTGGGAGGCCATCTTTGTCGAAGTACAGAAATCTTTTGAGAACGAATTTGCGGCTATTTTCCAGAAAATTATCTCGAAAGTCTTCTCCAAATATCCCTACGAAAAGTTCTTCGCCGCGTGAACATTATCCACTTATTAGCTACGATTAGATTTAAGATCGACTTAACAATTTAGTAGGCAATAAAAAACTAATAGTTTCAATTATGACATTGTACTTAATTACGGGAATCGTAATAATCGAAATGCATATTCATCGCGGGAAATGAGACGTACATCTTAATGCAAATACGTAATTAGAATTTTTGTAGTTAGCCTATTAGTAGATCTTGTCTGGTTAACCCACTTTCTGGAATACATTAATGAGCTGTTCGCGGCATTGGTTCTATAAAAGACTCAGGCCAACGCAAGCGATCATTAGTAATAAAGAACAGACCGTAGGTTGCAGGTTGAGTGTGATAATTATGTGGAGAGCCATTTCGTTTCTAGTATTCTGCCTGATCGGCGTAGTGCAAGGAGACTTCCGTAAGCAAAAGTTTATTTATAAGTGATATTCAATAGAATTGAACCTTGTAAACCTTCGCAATACCATAGCCGAGGATCCTAAGCGTTGTAAATACGGCGAAACCAAGTGCATTTTGAATGCAGTGAATCTTATTCTGAAGGAGAGGTGGCAGGGAGACAGCGGCTTGGATTTGGGCAGGCTGGATCCGTTTCCAGTTGATAAGTTAATTATAGGCAAGGGCGGTGATGGACCCATTGCCATTGATTTAACCTTTACAAACAACAAGATCTATGGTCTTAAGACAATGCAGGCTACGAGTATAAAGTATGTTGCGGTAAGTTCGGTATTATCTGAATATTTGCATAATGGATTTTCATCACAGGGGCTTCGGCAAGGATCTTTCTCAGCAGCACGAGCTTAAATTTCATATGGACTCCGTTACCTTTGCTGGTCCCTATACCGTAAATGGTAAGATTCTCATACTGCCAGTTACCGGTAAAGGCGTTTCAAATATAACCCTAGGTACGAAGTACTCCTCTCGCTTATATGTACTTACTTTCATCAACGTACTTTCTACTTCCAGTCAATCCTGTTTTATCGATAAGTTTTAAAGGCAAACCTATCGAACGGAATGGGGAGTCCTATATGCAACCGGTAGACTTTAAAGTGGACGCCCAGATTACGCGTGTCTTATTCAATTTCGAATATCTCTTCAATGGGGACAAAGCTTTGGGCGACAATATGAATTTATTTGTCAACGAGAACTGGAAAGTCCTTTACGATGAATTAAAACCAGATTTTCAGCGGGGACTTGGCAATACATTTAAGGAGGTTATGACAAAGATATTTGCAAAGTATCCATATGAAAAGTTCTTTGAACAATAACTTACACTAATCTCGAATTAGCATCTCGTTAAATTTATATTCAAGTGATTTGATAGGCCTCCTATTACAATTTTCTGTACAAATTTTTATTTTTTGCTCATTAAAGTACAAAAACCTGTAATCGATCGTTTTGCAGCGGGACAAACAAATTACTAGATTCTACGCTTTCTATGCTTGGGATGATTAATAAGTTTTCTGAGCTCGAGACGAGATCAGACGGCAATGTGCTCTCGGTACATGATTATCATATGGAAACCTTGCACTGACTAGTTTAACTCCTTAGGGTATATTAGAGAAAATCAACTTGAGCCAATTACCCCAGGCTGGAAAATAATATCTGTATAAAAAAAATGCTTGAAAAATCGAATAGCCGTGAGTTTTTTCCAATTACTGTAATACGATGATCGAGAATATGATAACTTTAATAGGTGCAATAAAAAGTGCAGTCTACTATGGTATTTGAGCTGACAAATTATAATAAATTATAGTGGTTTATTCGCCTGCATGCTGTGAATAGCGTAGCCTGACTTAAACGATCTCAGCCATCTCTTAATTATAAAGTGTTCAGATGTTTATTTAAATCTGACAAAATTGTATACATTAGACTTCAGATCGCAGATTTATTAGCTGTGAGAATAAATAAACTAACTCTTGCAAGTAGTGTTGCCAGGTAAGCTTTTTTTTTAAAAGCCAACTACTGATAGACTATAAAATGAATGTTTTTCAAATGAAGTTTACTTGTGTGTGTAGTAGGCTCTTCTATAGACAAAAATATTTTGGCCTTTTTTGCGTTGAAAATTCACGCTAAAAGCAGCTTTTGCAGGTTTTCTGCAGGCCTAGCGAAATAAGCAAAAGCATACTTTTATATACCCATTGATTTTACTAATTCGACGAAAGTGTTGCATGCTTGCAAGATTTCTGTTATACTAACATATTAATGACGCGGAAAAGTATGCAACGTTATTGGATTCAAGCAGTGCACAGTGGAAACTGTGCTACCCCCACTGTTACAAGCTGTGCACAAATTTCGAGCAATAATTCTGCCTAAGAACATCACTGCCAATGATTGTACGTGAAGGATTTCGAAACTTGAACTTTTTGCGTTTTGCGTCAGGAAAAAGAAAATTGTATTTTGCAGAAAAATTTAAAAAAAACAAGTTGCCAATGACCTGGCAATAATGCTTCAACACGTTATCATTTACTCCTGGGCGTGTCATATCAAAATTCTGAAAAGCGAATCAACGCTTTTTAAAAGTTTTTTGTAGCCGAACTTTTTAAACTTTTCCTGCGAGAATGCGTGTTTGTTTATTTTTGTCCGAAGCTAATAGCTTGATTTGTTCCTTAATTATTTTTTCATGATCTTCAAACTCATTTTGCATGTAGTAAATCTGATCCGTCAAGTCTTTGAACTAGTTCACAAGCTGACTCATAAGCCGGTTCAAACCGGATGCCAACAATTAGAAATAATTAAAGTACCAAGTTAAAAGTAAAGAAAACAACTGTTCTCGATAATATGTAATTTTCAAACAAGTACAAATACAATTATTTGGGGCGTGTGCCTTATCGGTTATTAACCGATAGGCTTTGGTATTTATTGTTATTCAATGTAAATAAGTGCAATGAACCAGTACTTAATGCAAATAAAAGTCGTTAACTTATAGTATTTATCGATAGCATTTGAAAAGTAATCCAGTTCAAAGAACATCACGACTGGGCTTAAACAGCACCAACAACTGCATCTGGTTTTGGTTTAAATGAAGAGACCATCCCCTCCCCCTCCCCCTCCTACTTATTATATATTCCCGTAATTTGTTAAAGTGCGTCTGACTCAGATTCGGCCTCAGTCAATGTCAAGCACTACGCGTCGCGCCGTTCGAGACGCTAAAGTAATTTGTGTTTAACAACGTGACAACAACAGAACAAAAGCTAATCCGCCGGAGCGGACAGAACATTTAAATTTCTCTGTTGAACATTTCATTTATGACCTGCTCCCGCTCTCTCACTTAGCGCCTATAAAACTGCGTTCAGTTGTTGGTAGGCGCATCAGTCTCGTCCAGCCACCGGGCTTGTGCGACGTATTGGATATCGTACTAGCCTAAAATGGATAGCAAACTTGCAGCATTTCTGTTGATATGTGCTTTGATTCAGGGTTCGGGATCACAGTATATTCGGGAATTACGTATGTTGGCATTTTGAGCAGCATTCCAAAAAATTCTTGACATCTTGTTTCTTTTAAACTAAAGCTGCTGGAATAACAAAATGCGATATATCCAATGAAGATTGTCTTAGAGACAGTATGAACTATGTGCTGAGGAATCATGCCAGAACCGGTATCAAACAATTGGGCCTAGTGCAATTGGATCCATTACAAATCAAGAAGTTTGCTTTAGGGAAGAACCCCAATAGTCCCGTTAGTGTAGACTTAACCTTTACCGATGCAGATCTTCTGGGCCTGGCAGAAGCACAAGTGAAGCGTGTGTCGTAAGTGGAATGTGGGGGATTCCATTGAGTCACATTTGTCTATAGCCTATTTCCATTGCAGACCCTTCACCATAGATCTGGTTAAGCCTATTACTTTTGACATGATGTCTCCGAAAATAACATTAACTGGCCCGTACAGCGTCGAGGGCAAGGTTCTCATCCTGCCCATAGTTGGCAAAGGAAATGCAACAATTGTGCTGGGTAAGCGAGATAATAGCCCACAACTGATCCCTGCTAATGTGGAAGATATTATAGATAATTGCCAGGTGCACGCCGTGGTAAGGCTAAGAGCGGTTTCCAAAGGACCAAATCAGACTATTGCGGAAGTACTTGAAGTCAAGATGAAGCTGGACCCATCGCGTGTTCACTATAATCTGGCGAATTTGTTCAATGGCCGCAAGGACTTGAGCGACGCAATGCACGCCCTAATCAACGAAAACTGGAAGGAGATCTTCAATGAACTGAAAGGCGACATTGCCACAGCCATGGGTCTGATATTCAAGTCGGTGTTGAACAGAACGCTGGGTAGGCAACCACTCGAGCAGCTCTTCACTGGAATTTAAGTGACACACATAGTATTATGTACGTGCTTCCTAGACTTTAGTAGGTTAATTAAATAAAACTTTATTAACTGAATTGTGTGGGGGTTTAACAGATTTCGGATTTCAGATTTTCAAGACGGGTTAACAGCTTGACATTTAAATTAGAAGGCATGTTCAGGCTCTTACAATAATTACATAACCGTCATTAACTTAATGCTATTGCTCTGTATAAATTAAGCCAAGTTATAGTCATTATAAGGCTTTTGTATAAAGTAATATCTAATTTCATTAACAGATAACGAGCATATAATTTATAATGCAAACAAAAAATACTTTAGACTTCATATACAAATTATCATGGCATTTCCTCGCTACACTCATGTCAAATAATATCTTTACGAATTTGTAAACAAAATTGTAAGTTAATTGATAAATTATTTTCGAAAGTATTTAAACTGTCTTGATTTTCAGTCCTCCTTGGCTTTTTCTAAACTTATTAAAATTGTAGGGCTCAGTTACATCTGGAGAGACGGATACGAGAGCTACGCTTTGGTGGCGAAGAAGCAGGCAAGTCAATTATGTCGCCAATCAAAAACTGATCTAGACTATGAGAAGCATCGTCCGTACACATAGATAAGTTATCATCTTGCTTGGGTGAATCACACATTGCGATGATCTCCGGTGGGAAGTAGCTCTCCGGTGATTTGATCAACATGTTCAAAAATTCCTCACGTTCCTTGGCATGTAGTAAAACGCTGCGCAAGTTATAATGTTCGGCAATATATTTCTCATCGTCGCTTAGGGCTAGTGGATCGGGTCGAGGATGCAGCTCGCGGGCAACCACATCCAAGGCTCTATTCTTGGTCGCCTCGTGACATTCTCTCATCGCAGTTGAATATCGATGTTCCAGGTCCATTTCCCAATTGAAAACATGCACATAAATATGGGCGGTCTTCAACTGCTCACGTAACTTCCTTAAAACCGTTTCCAATTTTGCAGCGTTATCTGAAAAATAGAAGCGTAGGGAATCAGTAATGCGACTAGCTGGGTATTGTGCTCCGCATAACTTACTTTTGGCCACTTGACTAACGAATTCCATTGAACGATGACGCAGTTCTATGGTGGTAAACTGTTTAAGAAGTATCAGACTCTGGTTGGCGTCATTGAGAGCAGTGTCGCATTCCGTGTACTTCATGTAGTCAAAGTGACGATTGTGCTCCAGCTGTCGACGAAGACGGGATATGAACCGGTTGGCCTTGGTGTACAATACCTGTACATGATGGCGTATGTTGCAGCCCATGGGCATTGAGCATTTCCTGCGCAATTCGAAGAAGAAATCCGATGGTAGCGAATTAGGTTCATTACTGGGAAGATCAGAGCTTATCTGCTCGTGCAGTGACCTGAACAGCTCCAAAAGGTGCTCCACGTAGTTATTTACGAAACTGCAAGGGAACTTTAGGTGTCGTGGGCTTGACATGGCAAGTGCCTTAAGTGCACTTACCTGTTGCCCATTTCATGAATTGTGATCACGTCGGCGCACTCAGTCTGTTGCCAATTGTTTTCCTGTTGCTGTTCATTGGTAATTTGATGCGGAGCCATTTGGACCTGTCCGGGAGCTGTGTAGTTAGCTTTTGTCTTCTTTTTGGCGCCTCTATTGGCGCCGTTGGTGGAATCCTTCATCAATACGCTCATAGCCTCAATGCAGCCATAGCCATGAAACTCAAACTCCGGTACATTTTCATCCGATGTTAAATCTTTCAATTTACGATTCATTTCACGCAAGACTCCGCTAGCGCAACTGTTGGCTGTAATTACAGGTTGCATCATGATTGATGTTGCATCTTCTTCGTCGTCAATTAGGTTGTGTAGTTCTAAATTCAGCAATTGCATATTTTTATTCAATTCTGTATCTTCAACGTCTGAATCCATGTTAAAGTTCATTTTTAGCTCTAACAAATTTTTGCGCCAAAATAAAAAACAACACTGCAAGTATCTAGGCTGACAAAAACGCGCGAACGCCAAGCTGTCTGCTTTGGTCCACTCAACTGTTTGCACTGAGCGGCGCTCTGTCTGCCACGAAATTTAATGGCGGCTAGAAAAACGTTAAGGCTGCCGCCAAACTGTCTGGTATGTTGGCGCCTTGTCATTGCGTTGCTATCGATATATTTTTAAAATCGGTGATCACGCGACAAGCTTCCAGCAAGTTGACAGCGCTGCGCAAAGTATAAACAATTTGTATTTATTAAATGGTGATTTACAAAAGTTTAGCCTTCAGTTTATAACGAACTATAAAATTATGCATACAATTCGAAAAGCAAAATATCCACAACCAATACAATTGCTTGCAATTTTTTCCAGGGCTGCAACAAAAAGTTGATGATGTGCTTTGGAGAGTTTTTGCAATGCAACCATGTGTTTTAAAGTACGGTTATTTTTGTGTTGGCTTTCTCGAAGTATTTACGAATAGGAACAGGAGGAATAAGCATTCTGACTCCATTTCGGCTTTGGTATATTTATTGAATTTATTTTGTGTTTTACGTTTGTATGACATACATAAACAATTATATGTTTTACATTGTACATTTTTCAATATGTATACTTAACTGGTATTATTATTATTATTATTATTTATTACTTGTAGTTATATATATGAATTTGTATAGTATATGTATGGATGTGTGTACGTATGTATAAACGCGTGTGTGTTAAGTATTTTTTTCTTATGCGAACGGTAAGTATATTATATGTTCAACAAATTTGGAAACATGAGTATAAAAACAAAACCCTCTATTAGTCTGGATTAGCACTACTAGAAATTACATTTGGATACTTTCTGCTATTTGATTAATAATTAATATTGCATTAATAATACAAATTGTATACGATTATATATCAGATAAAGCTACAACTTAGTGCGCATTCTTGTACTTTTATTCAAAAAAGAGCCTACAACAAAATCGACAATAAACAATAACAAATTATTAAGCTGTTACTAGTTTTGTAAATTCCACTAATATTAACAAAACTTGCCCAAGCATTGTAAAACAAATACAAAGAAATGGTGATTTCTCTAATCATTATTTGTTTTGTATATCACAAGTTAAAATTTTGATTATTGTTTGGTCAATTTTTTTTTTTAAATATGTTCCATTCTTTAGATATACATATGGAAGTATGATCATATGTGAATGTGTGTGTTTGTTAACGAAATGTTTGTAGTAATACAATGTTTGTACCACACACATTGGAGTAAATATTTACATAAGAAAATATATGAAAACGGTAATATTCAATAATAAACACACGTCCTTTTGTTAATATTGTATAGTAATATTTTCCTCGCTTAACTCTTGGTTACATTTATAAATTGGTCTACACTCAAGTCATGATGTTACATAAAATTGGTATATCGATTCTAACAATAAGATACAGATAGGGGGATACATACATATAGAGAGCGAATTGTTTAAGAAAGTTATTGTTTTCATAAGGAGATTACACAGAAATTCGAGTTAGTTGCATGCAGTTAGTTGAGGAGATAAATATTAGAATAACTTGATACTTTTTATTGATATACTTTCGCGTTCAGATTGAGAAAAGTTTGCGAATTTATAATATACATAACATGTGGATTTTGAACAAATACAGTGAACTGTTTAGAAATTTTTAAATGCTGCTGTGCTTATACATTCGCTTACAGCATGTTAAACTCTTTGAAATTCTTCACAACTAAATAATTCATAATATTCCAAAATACGAACGCGAGCTACTTGTATAAGCCCAGTTTTAGTTATGCGCGAGATTAGTATCGTATATCTATCGCATAACTCTTGCATAGCCTATAAGTCTAGACCAACGACTCTCTGACGTTGCTGTTTACCTGTAAAATAGTTTCAGACATTGTATAAGTATGTGTATGTATATATATATGTTGTATAAGAGGTGTATATATTTATATCGATAGATTCTATAGTTGTTGAGTAGAGATATACGCGAGTACGGGGCGATCGATATGTCATAGTGGGGATCGGTCGGTTGGTTGGTCATGCATGTTGAGAAACTCTAGGGCGAGAAGACGCGCAGACTGCGCAGCAGTGTGGCCAGCACATTGGCCAGACACTCGGCCTGCAGTGCCAGCTGTCCGGCTCCGACGGGACCAATCTGTACGCCGACTAGCTCACGAAAACTGCTAGCCACATCGTGTACTTTCAGGACAATGTTGCGGGTTTGCAGCGGCGCCGAGGTGTGGCGCGTCATGTCCTGCGCCAGTTCGGTAATGCGTCTGATCGCCGTCAGGCAGGAGGTCAGGTGATCGGGTAGGGTAATCAGCGTCATGTCGGACATGGAGGCAACCAGGAATTTGCTGGCGGTGACCAGAGCCAGCGTCTGCTCGGTCAGTTCGTTGCGTGCCCGCTGGAATTTCTCTTCATCGATGCTGGTTCCACCGCCGGCAGACTGTGCGGCCGAGCACTGTGCGGCCACCTGATCCAATTTGATTAGCAGGCCGGCCATGGCAACGTCCGTTTTGGCCAGCAACGCTTCGCCATCAATCAGGTGACCGTTCTTAATGAACAGTTTCTCGCCGTGCAGTTGCTGCGGCTTCTTGGGCAGCGTTGGTAGTAGCTGGCCATTGGAATGCGCATTGGGTAGGCGGGCTGTGGCCGGTATGGGCGGTGTGGGCGTGCCATTGATCATGGGACGAGGTCGACTTGCAATGGGCGGCAGCGGGGGTTTCTTGGGCGCACTCACCGCTGATCCGCTTGCGTTGCCGGCTGCAACAGTTATGGCTTGCTGTGGAGTACCTGGCTCTGAGCTGCTGCTGGTGGGACTGCTACGTGGCGGCAGCTGGGGCGGGCACAGTTCACGCAGTGGAACATTCACCACCGGCTCGCCGAGCGGACGCAATTGCTTTTTGGGCGAATAACGCTGGAGCAGCTCGGCGCTCTTGGGTGGACGTGCAGGCGGTGGCGTCAGTGGTTCCGTGGTGGGTGTGCGGGGCGGCGGTTGCAACTGCAGCTGCTCGGTGTCCGGTGTCGCTACGGCCTCATCTTTCTTGTGCGATGTGGGACAGCAGCTGAACTTGCTCTTGCGCTCAACCGTCGCATACTCGATGACATGCGGTGCCGGCGATGTGGCTTGTACGTGCGTTGAGTTGTTGTGGTTCTGATTGCTCTTGCCATTGGCCACAGACTGGAAAAACTCTCGCTTTGCCTGCACCGAGTTACTGTAGAGACACTCCGTCTCTGGCTCCGGTTGCACTGCCTCCAGATTGGGTGGTGGTGGTATTATAAACGACATTATCTCCTCGGGCGTTAGCTCCTTGGCGGGTGTGGCTTTCTGTGTGGGCGGTGCCACCAGCATCTGTTGCAAAAAGCTATCCAGCTCCTCCGCTCGACCCTCGAAACCTTTCGGTGGCGCCGCATTCATCAGCGACAGCGAATCCAGCTCGTCGGGTGTCTGTGGCGGCGGTATGGCACGTAAATCTATCAAATCCGGATCTGTCTCGATGAACGTATCCTCGCGCACCTCGAAGCCATAGATTTCGGAGAGCTGACGTGCTGCCACATCTGTGTCGGCCACGGCGGGCACATTGCTGATCTCCTTCAACTGCTGCAGATACTCGCGCAGATTGTAGTCCTTTGTCTCAGCGCCAAAGTGCGTACCATCGGGACTGTGCAGGCCGAAGCTGCTGCGCTGCGCCAATTGCTGCTTGACGCCGCCCGGCTGTAGGAGCTGCTGTGGCCGCCGCGTTGTCGGCGATTGCGCTGGCGATGCCACCGACTCCGAATCACTTTCACTTTGCGAGAAATCGGTGCCGAGTGCCTGCAGATCGCTTAGCAGCTGACTGAATCCGTTCATCTTGCGCTGTGGCCGCGGACTGGAGGTGCTGCACAGGCTGGGCTTGCGTTTGGGTGTGGCGGGTGTGGGTGGTGCCGATGCAGATACTGGTTCCGGTATGGCATTCAGTCCCTGCGTAATTCCGCTCAGATCATGACTTATAGACTCTGCCAGCAGCTGCAGTGAGTCACTGTGCTTCAACGAGGGTGTGCCAGCGCCGCCGCCGCCGCCGATGCTGCCCATATGGCCAATGGTTGCCTCCTCGGTGGAGGATACTTTGCTGCTGTTGAGACTATCGCAGTCGCTATCAAACTCCAGCATAGCCACGCCCTGACCCAATTGATGTTGCTGTTGCTGCTGCTGGTGGCTGTGATGCAGCTGCGTCTGCTGTAGCTCCTGCTCCTGTTCGTTGAGATACTGCTCTGAGCATTGCACAAGCTGCTGTAGCTCCTGTACACGTCTCAAGACCTGTTCATTCTTGGCCTCCACGGCCAGCTGGCTGCGTCCTGCATCACTGCAATAATTGCTGCCGCTGCTGTCGCTCAATCCGGAGTCCTTGGCTGCCTCCTCGAGCAGCTCCGTTGCCATAACACTGTGCAAATCAAGATCGGTGGCATAGGACAGCGGCTGATTGACTGGCACAGGCTGTGGTTGACTCAACACTGCCTGCTGCGGCAGGGGATGATATGGCGGCGTCATCAGGAAGTTAACGCTGTGCGCACGCGTATGAAAAGGCAGCAGATAGCTCCAGCTGGCAGGTAAAACCGTGTGCTGTGACAGAAACGAGGGTGCATTGTCTTCCTCGTGTGGTTCACGTTCTCGCAGCAAATTCAATGGATTCCCTGCAAGAGTTCAGCGTAATTAATAAGTTCACGAAGCAGGACTCCGCCGGATTTGCTTCTTACCTGTGAGCAATCGATAATAACCGCCCAGAACCAGACTAAACTCGCAGGCATCACGATCCTCCATTATGAATTTGACGGCGCGATCGCCCAGCATGTAAATGGACACGCTACAGGTGACATCGTCCTCGCGATGAACGACAACATGAGTGAAGTCCTCTATGGCTGAAATGGGCTGTGGCTATGGAACACCAAGAAGAGCATATATATTTTATAAAATGTACAATGGATTAATGCAGATTGAACTGACCACTGAATTCCGTGCGCTGGATATCTGACTTAGACCGAATCTCGGACTGATGAGCAGGACCCGCTCCATGCCCTCTCTTTGGTTTGTGCTGAAACATTTGGCGCCGTAGCTTGGTAAACTAGCGATTATGTCTAGATAATGGAGTTTGGCCTAGAGGAAATGCAGAAATTCACTATGGAAGACGGTTTATTGAATTATCCAAAAATGCGCTCACCTGCAGCTGTGTGAGCACCTTGCTAGAGGAGCCCGTCATTTCTGCATTGAGCTTCAAGAAGTGTGATATGAGTCGTCGCAGCTCTTTGCGTTTCATGCCCTCGAAGAGACTGACGGGCACAAAACGTTCCAGGCCAAACTCACGTCTGCAGGGAGCGAGGAGAGAAAGAATAAAGATTGGAACTAACATGTATATAACACTTGCTGCTCTACTCACTCGACCAACTTGACGGTCAGCTTGGCGGGCGCAAAGTTATTGGCCAGCGCATGCTGATGCATATGAAGTGCGGCCAGACGCAGTGCTAGCTCCGGCTGCAGCTCGGGCGCGAAGCGTTCCTGGTTGACATCGTTGCAACACTGCATGTACAGATAGTCCAGTGCGTGCAGATCTCGTTGTGCCAGCTCGGCGGCTGAAATTGGCACGAAGGTTATGCGAAACAGGCAGCGCAACTTGTGGGCACCGGGTCGAGCGGCAATCTGGGGGAATCAGAGAGATATTGTTATAGAGAGAGAGAGAGAATGCCCCTATGCCTGACTTACGCGTGCCAAGGACTCCTGGGGATCAAGTAGGGTGAGTTTATTGCGCTTTAGACTCTTGACATGCTCCAGCACCAGGCTGAAGAGTTCACCACAGCACAGGCATAGCTTGTCCAGCAGTGAGCTAACCACATCCTGCACCGTCGTGGTGGAATCGTACTTAAACGACTTAGTCTGTCCATTCTCCAGAAATACCTTGAGCACATTCGCCATTGGTGGCACGCAGATGTCGCCCAGCGAAAAAGCCGATGGCTGCAAAAAAAATGTAACAGTCGAGTAAGTAAAGAACGCTTTCTTATGCATAGACGTAGACCTGCTTACCGGAAACAATGGTGCCCCATTGACGCACACACTCTCCGCGAAGCGCACCCGACTCGGACGCGAGCGTAGCTTGGCTCGTTTGCCGGCGGACAGGAGCGTGGACTTGCGCCCGGGCATGATACAGTGGGCCATCGGTTGACATACGAGCAACGAGACCTGCGCTTCACATGCGCGTACCAGCTGTATGACATGATCGCGAGGTGCATCCTTCACATCTTCGCCATTCACGGCGAGTATCTGATCACCAGGTTGCAGCTTGCCAATGCTGGGTCCTCCTTCGGTCACAAAGCGCACAATCACGGGACGCTCACTGCCTGCGACGAAGCCAAAGCCCAAGCTCGGACTGCGCTGCAGCAATACCAGCCGCGGCTCTGGCGGATGCTCATCCCATCTGATGCATTCGGGTGCCTCGTAAGTGGTTGTCTTATTGAGATGACTGGAAGAGTTACGGGCAATTGATTAAGTTGACTACCGATATAAGACTAGAAGTCTATATACTACACTCACTTGATGTAATAGGAACGACCCTTTGAGTCTATGGCACGCTCCCAACCGTAGGACAGTTCCTCATGCTTGCTCCAATCCTCGCAAGCGGGCAACCAGCCAGACGATTGCGTTAGATGGCTGTGAATATATATTAGACGGGTCAATTATGGTGTATGATAACTCTTTTATATTAAATCAATTTTATAGCTATTTATTATATTATATTTATTTTATATTTTATAGTAAACCTATTTATAATCTTATCTATACACTTATTACACTTCTTAGCTTTAATTGTTTACACAAAGTTTGAAACTGAAGACAATTTCTCTGGATATGTCCCGATACTTGACCCTGAACTGGCTGCCCGCCCGCTCCTCCTCTCCAGTCATGCATCAACGGCAGCATTGGCGTATTCAGTATATTGGGACTGGTAAAATGCATTTCAATTGAGATTAATCAAGCCTAATTGGGTTATTTGCTTGGCTATGCAATAAACTGCAGCCGTAATCGGGCCAACCCAGGACAGATAGGTGCAGGCAGGTTGAGCAGGCTGGGCAGGCACAGCCCATACCCACAGCCACCTTGGTGGCTTCCGTTGCTGTCGCTCTTCATTTCCTGACTGCAAACAATTGTGATAATTAGTTTTGCACTTTCCCGTCCAGAGCATGCATGAGCCCCATCCCACCCCCCACAGCCGACCTATGCGACGGCGACGGGTATCCAATGCCCTTCGCCGGGTACCCACTTGGTACCCGGTTGAGCCCGAGCCAAACCCAACCAGTGCTGCTCATTCATTCAACCAAGCAAACAGCTCACTCTGACCTCCCACATTCAGTCTCTCCCTCTCTTTCTCTATCTCTCTCTCTGTGGCACCCACTCTGCTTCTGTCATTTGCTTGCTGTCTCTTTCCCCACGTCCCTATGCCACGCCCTGAGCTCCTATGGCGCGTTATGCGCGCTTTCAGTTTGATGTGCAACAAAGTGTAAAATTATTTAATAGAATTTCGTGCATAATCAATTTATGTGCAGCACCCAGGCATTTAGAGCAACAGAGAGAGGCAACGAGATACCAGAGAGAGAGAGATAGAGAAGGAAGACTAGGGACTAAGGCAGCGCTTCTTCTCAAATAAAAGAGTATACCCCGTATGCATGCTCTTTACACAACTATGTATGTCTGTTCTTCGATATACAGACTATATATGTGCAGAAAAGGGTTAATTAAACTTTTATTTGGGCTTCAAGCGTCGAGAGCGACAAGGTAATTATAAAGCTGAATTCGTTTTTCATTTTATTAACACTAGATACTTTTATAGATGGTAATATTCGGTGCTATAATCCTTAGAGTTGGCCGAGTTAATTGACCCTTCTATACATTTTCATTTATTCATTTTGACAATCCTATAAATTGTCGATAAGTTCTATCTATCATTCTGTTCTTCTGCTGCAACTAGTTTGATTCGGTTTTAAAGCTTTATTTATAAGGTCTGAAAGCCAACTATTGATTGTAGATTGATTCACTATATTCAATCGATATAATCAATAGTTTTGTGATGTTTTAAGAGCACTAATATAGCCCGTTATAGTTTTAAACAAAATGTAGCCAAAAACAACTTATTTCCTTATCTATGTAGCTTTAATGAAAAAACAGTGTAAAATATTCGTTTCCCTGAGGAACTGCAGCTTAGAAGCTGTTTAAACTTTACTAAAACTCTGTAAACATAAATAAAACCTTCAATAGGAACAACCTAGTAATTTAGCAACTATACCGAGCTGAGTTTTAGCAGAGAATATACTATATGGTTGGCCTTATAGACTCCGTACTCACTTGCAATAATAGAGTCTTCCTTCCTTGCCCACATGCACTGTCCAGCCAGCCTTGAGCTTTTCCTGCACCGACTCCAGGTGTCGATCAAATTCGCCCCAATTTCCGATGGCAATGGTGCCTTGTCCCAAGATCGGGCCATATGTGCCAAATCCCCCCGAATTGAGCGGTTCAGTTGCTGGCGCTGTTGTTGCTGCTGTCGCTGTCGCAGCGTTTGTGGCCGTTGTCGTTGACGTCGACGGCGCCGCCGCCGCTTGTGTTCCGGTCTCCGACAGGTTTCCGGTCGTTTCTTGTGCGGCGACAGCTACTGTTGACGTCGAAAATGTGGCCGACGCGGAGGCAGAGACGGGGGCAGAAACCGAATTGGAGGCGTAGTGCAGGGCTGCGTAGGCGTTGGCATTGCCATTGCCATTTGACGTTGGCAGGGCTGTTGTCAATTGTGGCGATGATGTTCTTGTCACTAACAGGGGCTTGGGCACGCCCACATTGCTCGTCGTCGTCGTCGTCGGTGCATTAGCATTTTGCAGCGGATAAACATCACTATTCGAACGCCCTGAAGGCAGTAACATCATTGAAACACATTCGCTGCAGAGAAAAAGAGAAAAAGAGAGAGAGAGAGAGAGAGAGAAAATAATAGATGGTTCAGTTAAGACTAGACACACTTCAAATCATATGTCTATATTACATATTATTTGGATTTATTACGCTGCGATTGAACCAGGCTAGGCTGACCCAATTTCATTTGTCTGAATGCCCCGTTTTGTTTTGGCCAAGCGTACGAGCCTGCCTCACGTCACATTCCACGACGCTGACCCAATTTCGCAAACAGGCTCGTCCGGATATGTCCGTAGCCTGGTTTGGCCTGGACCATAAGTCAACATCAACAGCAGCAACTACAACATGGCAGTTCTTGTTGTTGCCGTTGCCGTTGCAGTTGCAGTTGCATAAAACAGGTCTCTGCTCTCCTCTCTTCCCCCTTTCACACTCAGCCACATGGTGGGAAAGGTTCAGGTTCGAGCTGCATTCGGGCCAAGTTGAGCGACTTGTTTGTAATGTTATGACATATATTTGGGGGGTGGGGGAACAAGTTCAGTGAGAAATCAATCAAATAAGACCAAACTAATGGTCGCTCGAGCCTCGAGGAGTAAGGAGTCTGCAGGTTTACTAGAAACAAAATTAGTATGAAATTTGCAGAATAAACAAGTGCATAAAGTTCCAAAATAATGCTACATTGCAAGGCTAAATTCCAATTTAATCTGGACTAATGAAAATCTGTGTATAAAGTTGTCTAACTGCTAAGCAACCTAGAGCCTTGGGCTTCCTTTAAACGTCTTCCTTGGTTTCCCTTTAAATAGGTATTTTATAAAATTGTCTATGGCTTGCACAACTTGTTGGTTGTTCACCTAGACAGGCATTTCCTTCATCCTGTTTGCGAGAAATAAGCTGACTGCATTTTTGTGTTGCCGCTACAAACATGGCACCTACTACTACTACTCTAAACGTATCAATGGTCTACTATGGTCATGGCCAGGCCCGATAGAGCGGATGAAGTTGAACAAAGCGACAAAGTCGGAGCAAAATAAATACGTCTGTCTGGCCGGTCCATTTTTCCACTCGTCCATTTGTCGTTGTCGGGCTGGCTTGCACAATTTCATTGAATCAGTCGCACGGAGTCGCACTTGGGGATTGGAAGAGTACGCAGTGGGGTGGGGAGAGGTATAGATGTGGCATCAATAAACGAGATACAGCAGGCAGAGCCAAGCGGAGCGCAAACATGGAGCTGATGTCCATTAGATGAGCAAGCGACTACGGTAAGGACCAGTAGCATGTGGAGAGCGTTGAGACCGTGCCAGAAAGAGAGAGAGGGAGAGACAGAGAGAGAGAGGGGAACGCGGCTGACTAACGGCTTCGCAAACAACGACAACAACGGCGAAGACATGCTCAAGTTCCATCATCGGTTTCAATTTTAATACTCAGTGCCATAGGTGGCGTAGGGTATCATAGGCATTATAGGTTTGGAAGATTTAATAGCACAAACAAATGTGTATTTACTATATACAAGTTTATTTATCAATTAATTTATAGTTTATTGAACAGGACTAACTGAAATGTTATGAAGGTTTGTGTACATTTGCAAGGTTTCTTGAATATTAAGCACAGGGTATCTGTGGGTCACGCTTGCTAAACTTTGGCTTACTTTACTGGCTTTTTTCCTGATTTGCCAAGTAAAACTTTTTTAAACAACTTTACACACATTCACTCAGCGCACACATATATCAACATAATAATACACACAGACATCAGGATTTAAAGTACTTTTAAAATGTTTGGAATTAAATTCTTTTTGTTCAGTGCTTTCCGCATTTATTTTTGTCTGTGACAAGTACGAGAATGCTGATAAAGTTATGTAGGTTATGTTTTTAATTTTCTACCCTTTATCATAGGTTTATTTAAGTTTATTTAGGTTTATTTAAGTATTAATATTAAATAGCTCGGGAATACACTTAACGGGAATAGTGCGAACCAAGTTTTTAAATCTTTTTCAGATCGTATGTGCTGTTGTAACCGATACAAGAATCGGCAAATTTATTCGGTCACGGAGCTTAACGTAAAATTGGGTGAGATGAGAGGGAAGCGAAGAGGAGAGCAATAGAAAAAGCCTAGGAATTGTGTCAACTCTGACTGTGCTTCTCCCGAGATAGCCGGCTTGACCAAGCTTCGCTAGGCATCTTATTCAGACCCAAAACGAAATGAACAATTGAAAAACGGCATGAGAGAAATGGTGGAAGTAACGATTTTTTATTAAACATGCACAGTGGGTCAAAAAAATGGCAAATCTATGCTGTACATGAGTTCAGCTAATACAAATAACTTTGGATAACATGTCAGCTCCACACTTGAGTTTAAATAAAACTCAACTCGACTTTTCAGAATGATTTTTTTTGTTTACATGCTTTTTCGACTTACGATTCCCTTGTACCCAAAGGAATTCGCTATTGGAAATACGAATTCTAAGAAAGTGACAAGCGTCTTGTCACACTTCCAGAGCACCAGACAAAAGCCAAGCCTTGCCCAGCCGAATAGCGTGGGCTACTGCGCACCCAGGGGTAGGAGAGAGAGAGAGAGAGAGAGAGGGGGGGGGTCTACTTATCTCGATATGACAGATGGCAGAAAAGAGCTCTTTGCCAGAAAGAAATTAAGCACAATTTGTGCGCTTCGCTTAATGTTTACTATTATTACTTTTTTTTATTATTTCTACTTATTAAATACAGATTGCAATTTTCCATTCCGCCAATTGTAAATGTCTCCACCTACCTCCCCCCGTGGTGGATATGGTAGCGCATTATGGCACCTGAACTGCTGCGCTCGTTACTTTTGCTTTTACCAATTTCGTTTCATTTCATTGTGTTCGACTCGCATTGTTAATTGAAAAGAAATTACACTGTCCGCAATCACAGAATACTTAATAACAAAATGAAAGTTGTCGCATTGCTGTAGTCAAGCGAGCTATATATATTAAATGTTTAATATATGATGTATGTACGTATAAATAATACGTATGACTGTGTTTCTAAATATGAACAAGTGTTTTATGCACAGTCAATACTAAATATAAAACTAAATGTAATACTTTGCTGTTGCCATAAACGTAATAGGTTAAACGTGTGATTTAAATCGATAGTTATTGATTTCTTTTAAGCAAGAAATTTCACTCAAAAACTGGTCTATTACAGTTCCACAGCCAACTAAGTAAGGTAATGACTTTTTAACAAGTTTCTAAGTATCCGCCTCGCACATCAAGGGTATAGCAACAGGTATTTTGATAGAGTGTGTGGAATGCGTGTTTGTTTGCTGCCTCCAAACGACCGGCTAACTGATAAGCCATGTCGGGTTGTATTGACAAAACTTTTTAATAAACACAACACAACTGTCAAATGCAACACGCTCCAAGTTACTTTCAACGACGATGACGAAGCCGCCGCATATGTACGTGACACTACGAGGCAACAAGAGTCTTCACTCGCTCGGGTACGGTCTCTGTGGCTTAAGGTGGAGGCATTTTTCCATTCGCTGGGAGCAATGATATGTAATTTTCACGTACACAAGTCGAGTCGGAAGAGAGAGAGAGAGCGAGAGCGGGAGCCTATTAGGTGAATACTCAGACTAACCTGATTGATGTGTGCGTATTTATAAGCTGTATTACTGTAGACACCCGCATTTGTCACAAATCTCTCTCACTCCAATCAACAGAATCATTGTCAAGGTTTCCTCGTTCACCACAAAAGTGGTTTTGGTCCAGAATTTCGTAGCTTTTGCTAGCGGTTTGGTTTTTATTTATTTTATAATTATTTAAAATCAACTAAGGATAGTCGACTATGCCATTAAGTAATATAAATTATTTATTTATTATTTTATTGTTTATTATATTCATTAGATTACATCACTTTATATATTTAATTGTATTTATTTATTTATTCAATTTTATTATTTAATTATTATACTTAACTTATTCTATTTATTTTAAGAAACACAATCGATTAATTAGTTCAAATCAATTAATTTTAAGCCGGTTTTCTTTTCGACCGATTAAAAAAGAGCACAATACTTGATTGTATTTGTCGCTTTATTGGCAAAATGGGAACAATTGGGTACAATGTGTTTTCCCCACGGCAATGGCATTAGACCAAATAAGGCCAGTGGCTTTGCCCTTTAATTTAACCGTAATTTGGCTTCTTACTAATTCACCCCCTCGCCTAAACGGTCAGCAATATTCTTGACCAACCACACACCTTAGTCAGCAGATGATATGGGGATGTTTAACAAATAACCACCGATTTTTGCCAGTGTAACGAAGAAAATATCAATAAAAAATATATATTTAAATTTGAAGAAAAATTAAATCAATTTACCTACAATTACAGGGTATAAGCTCGTCAACCACTGTTCGCTTGGTATGTGTATTGCGAATTAGCAGCTTATAAGTTTCTTACGGCTTCAAGGAGGGTGGTAGCTTTTATGTGTGTGTGTGTGTGTGTGTGTGTGTGTGTGTGTGTATGTGTGTGTTTGCTTCGCTAATAGGCAAGCAATTTACTGCATACATTAAGGGGCGTTGTCGTAGGCGGTGCCGCTTCGCAAACACGGGAGGGGTAGGGGGTTAGGAAATTAGTTTCAGGGACATTGATAATTTAAAGGTATTAACCAAGGGAACTGACTGTTAATCAATGAAGAAGCATTCTAACAACAAGTGCTGGCATTAGAGTAAAAGTCTTCAAAGTGGATGAATCATTTGTTGTTGCAAATACATTCTTGCAGAACTGAATTACTGCTTAATGGATGAAAGCATCTTGCTTTATTTATTTTCAACAAATATTTTTACTCTGTATTTACTCCAGCATGGAGTATTATTAATACAATGGTAGCCAGAAGTCATTTTCAAAATCAAATTTAAGTTCGACATTTACGCCAAAGTATATACTGTACAGACCGACAGTAAATAGTACAATCCCAACGATTATTAATAAATAGCATCGGTTTTTATTGCTATCATCTCCACCTGAATGTATTAGACATATCTGAACACAGGCTGGAAAGATTAGATTCAATACGGTCACGCCAAGTATCGCGCATAGCATGGCGGATGCAAACGGAATCGGATTTACGATGGCAACAATCACGGTTAATATTGTATATATAATTCGCATGATATACTCATTCATGTTGAAATGATGATGGTAGTTCTGGCGATATGTTTCGACGGCGACAAATCCGATTAGAAGATATGAATACAACACAATCAGTCCAACAGCATAGTTTTGAAAGCTATAAATAGTATATCAATATATAGACATCCATATAAGATCTAAAAAAAAAATGAATTGAAACTTACCTAAGTTTAAATGCCTGAACCAGGGGAAAATACAAGGGCTGTTGAAACAAAAGTAAGCAGCCTACACCTATTATAATATTTGCAATCCATGCGCACAATTGCACTGTGAGCAGTATACCATGCCGACCTAAATAGTTCTTGGGCTCCGAGAGATAAGGCTCCACGGTTATGAACTATCAAAATAAAATAGTAATTGAAATTATGCACACACAGTTGGGGCACAGTACATACCAAACCAAACGAATTAATTGCGACAAAACACAAACCAACAAACACTAGAGATTCAACTTGGAAATTGATTAATTTGGGATACGCTTCGATACTAGTATTAAAAATGATTCGCTGCACTATTAGCGAAAAAAAGACTGCGAGCGTAAGAAGATTCGCTATAACACTAAATGGGACAACAAATTTCAGATCTTTTAAGAGGAAAACTGGTAGCACAGCAAGGCCAGTAGTGATATAACCCTGGATTCCATGCAGGGAAAATAATGATATCCTTTGGATTAATATTCTTAAAATATCAATCATATATGCACCAATCACGATATGGATTACGATCAGCAGTACATCCGCAAAAATCGCAAAAGCTTTAGCGGAAGAATTAAAACATTTGGGACCCAGCGTGAAGGCGAACTCAACCGTATTTGACATTGTCATCGATCCAACTGAATTGAGGCGACTAGTCTCAAGCATGGCTTTTATCTAAAAGAAAAATTGTAGCTAGACAGCTTATAATGATACGGCTATATATAATTATACCATAATAAATGTGCCAAAGGTGATCAGTACGGTGAACAGTGTTAGGGCCAGTACGCCAGTAATGATACCGACACTGCAGAACGCAAAAGGGATAAAAAATGTCCAGAAACCAAATGCACCATTTAATAAAATGTTAAAAGCCTCGAAATTGCTAAGGCTATAGGGAATTGAATAGGTTCGATTATTATTGTAGATAACCGCAAGCTGATTCCAAGAATATCACACTTTTTCGGATCATTCAAATTGCGATTGTTATAGGGAGCATCAGCCACGTTTCCAAACAGAAAAACTGACAAACCAGTAAGACAGTTTTGAACAAATTCTGGATACATAATACAGAAAATAAGAAATGTAAATTTGATATTGTCAAACTGATTTAAATAAAGAGTGTACGTAAATAAATTCGATTCTACAATAAATGAAATCATCTGGTGTTTGACCTTAAATGCATCGAATACTTATTGAATAGTTGGAAAGAACGATCTTTTACGGCTATAACAAATCCAATGAGAATCATGAATACCAAATATTTTATGGATTCTGGAAACAAGAAACAAAAGAATAAAGCCAATAGTCAGATGTATAAAATACCATAGCCAAATCATCTTAATTATTGATGGGAGTCAAGAATATATGAAATGCTCTGGGTATATATCTCCACAATACCAATAGGAACAACATATATGTATGTACATATATACTAGTAGTAGTAGCATTCTCGGAGTATTTAATCATATACGATAAAAACGTATTGCGAAGGCTGCTGTCATGACAATTAAACATATCCTTCATCGAGTCGAGTCGAATTGAGTCGAGTTGGCCCCATTGATTGATTATCAGTCTGTACACCTTTAACACGTATTGCAAATGCCCGTCATTTGCATGACAAGGCGCTGCCATAGTTGTAGGTACAAAGACACATACACACACACAAACACACACAGATGTGTACATACATTTACACACATGGCGAACGAGGACATGGCAGACAGGACTTGGAAGCCGTAAACGCCCCCGAGGCGCGCATTAATTACAACTTCCGCTTTTTCTGGCAGTCTCGTCTGATAAGGCAAGCCGATTGACTGATGGATGGATGGATTCACCGAATGACTGACGGTCTGACTGACTGACGTGTGTTGAGTTTGGCTTAAAAGTCACGTTCTGATGGCCACATAAAAGAAAAGTGCGCAACTGCCAACTGGGAAATCAGATAGAGCGAGAGAGAGAGAGAGAGAGAGAGAGAGAGAGAGAGAGAGAGAGAGAGAGAAAGAGATAAAGCGAGAGAGGGGGAGAGAGAGATAGAATGACTCTAATACGCCCTAGCAGGTTTTTTCTTATGAAATTACTTAGAAATAAGCAAGTGCTATGTCTGCTCCAGGAGATATATGTTTACAAAGAAAACAAGCAAAGAGAGTTGAATTGAGGAATGTTCATTAGTCAGATACCCTGCATTACATTTTTAACAGAAATAATATATTCATTAACCCATGAATACAATCTGATATTCTTGTATTTGAAGCAACGAAAAACAGTACTTAAATACCTTTTTAATAATATTCAAAAAAACGCTTTTGCGGGGCTCTGGGCAAGGTAAAAAATTAAACTGCCTGTGATATAGAAGAATATTCATGATAAATTGCCACACCTCCAGTCTTTTACATACATTTGCACAAAGTTAGTATACCCTAATAATTTTCTAAGGGCAAAGGGTATAAATAGGCAGCCTCGTTTCAAATTTGTTACCCATACTTTTTGAAAAAGTCGAGTTCTATCTGCAGATACAGTTCGAGTCATCTAATGAAGCTGATCAAGATAAGGAATGGAACGAGAGTTCTTATAGCAACGATTGCCGTAACTTTTGTATACACGCAACGAATTTGTAAACAACTGTATGAAATGTGTGAGAAAAAACCAAAGAAATTATCATTGCGTTAAGTTGGGAAATTAGGCAAATACAAATCAGCCACCCCCCACCTATTCCCCACCCCACAGAACTGTATGTAAAATTACAAAACACCACAAAGGGATTATTGACTAAGCGTCAAATGAGTCGAGCAACAAAATCGATCGATTTAGACAGCATAAAAAAAAAGTGTTCCAACGATTTGCTGCTGCCAAGTGAATTTTAGCCTTGTGTGCGTGCGTAAAACTGTTCGCTTCCTTCACGCCCTCTTCCCACACCCCTCGCAGAGAGTTGGCCGGGCCATTTGCTGTCTGTCTGAGGCAGGTCATGGAGCTTCATGAATGGGAAGGCGCGCACATGGCTAGCACACGACGACGGACAGTGGAGAAAAACTGCGGGAAAACTGAAACCCCGTTGACGTCGACGTCAATGCTGTTGATTCAGTCGCTTGTGCCGCATTAAATGTATCTATGTATGTGTGTGTGTGTGCTGTATTTTTAGACCCCACGATGTGTCAGCTATAAATATTATTTCTATTTTATTTCACATTTTTCCAATGTGATTTTCTACAACATTTTTTGTCTTTTTAACAGACTTCGACACTGAACATTCATAAATTGTTTGCTAACAGGCAAAGTATACATTTTTATCAATATACAAATGAAATATTATATATGAGCATTTCATGGCGTCGAAGGGTATGCCATAAATGTTGACATACTCTCTATGCTGCTTTAAATGTATTTTAGTTATGATTTAATTTATAAAAAGTAAGTAATATAAAGAATCAAATATGGATAAAGGGAATTTAAAAATAGTAATAAAAATAAATCTTCGAATAAAGTGCTTCGATTTAAACAGTCGCTAAAAAACTTTTATTGGAGTACTTAAAAAGCAATTTCTGTTAAAAAACAAATTTGTTTGCAAAAACCTAAATTTATCGGTGCAAGAGATGCATATTTATGCATGTATGTATGGTATTTTTTGATAATTATGCCAGCATATCGGATATAAAGTAAATTTAAACGGTATTTTAGTTGCAAATCTTGAAAACCGTGAATTTGTTAAAAACTACTATGGCAGCTATAACATATCGAAAGAATATATATATCAGGCCCAAACCAATCGTTTTGACCTCTAAATAATATATACAACATAACCTATATACGTACGATATACTTTTTCAATTTCATCAGCCTAATCCTCATTGTTTAATCAGCGAATAAGCTTCCCTGGCCAGAGGCACACTAAGGCCACTTAATGACTTATTCTCTCTGGCCAGCGGCGGTTCCCGTCCCGGAATTTCTATTGTTGTAATGCTATAAAAGTTGACCAACTGCACGGGTCTGAGGGTTCCAAAACTGCGCCAAACATATAAAACTAAACTAATTTACTATTCTCAGCGGGTTTTTATGGACGGTCGACGCCATCTGCCTTGCTCTCGATATGCTAGAGCAGGTTCTCTGGGAATTTCTCACAGTGTATCAGCCGACATTGTACTAAAGCAAAAATTCCATTTTATTAAATAAAACTACGGCAATAGCAATAATTCTTTGGCGCATTTGTAAGTGGTCTTCACTCGAGTTCAGTTCAGTTCCGCTCATCATCGCCAGCTGCGTCCACGTCGGCGTCGGCGTCGGCGTCAACGACGGCATCTTGGCGTCATGGTGGGCGTCCGAAATGTTTTTTTTTCTTTTTTGTAGTACGCTTCCACGTACGTATATCATTGTCGTTGTAGTCAGTCAGTCAGTCAGTCAGTCAAGCTTACTTAAGAGCAATAATTGAGTGGGATACAAGAATGCACGCACACACACAGACAAACTAAATTAAGCATATTTTTTAGCTATTTTTATATATGTATATGCATACATATTGTGGAGAAAATAATCGTTGCTGCTTCTTGCCGTTTGTTAATGGCTTTGAAATGAACGGGGGCCAGTGCAGACACGACGACGAGGCCAGAGATGAAACTCTTTCGCAAGAGTCGATGCCTACACCGACAGCGACATCTTCCACCTGCATAAAAACGCCGCCGCCGACAACAACGACGACGGCGACGACGAGGCGTCTCCATAGTCATCATCCTAAGCATGACAATCCCCTTACATATGTATATGTATTTATTCTTTTTCGCCCATACACAAGTCTCTACTCATTCAAACTGTTTCTTACCAATGATAACATAAAAATAGGGTTAACTCTATCGTAAGTATTATTCCAAGCGACAATAGTATTTACGTGAAAGAATAAATCATATTATTTTTTGTTTATAGAAACACACTTTGTTTCATTCCATGGGATATATAGTTATATCTATGTCTTGAAGCTCTACCAACATAATATAAATACAGTAATGGGTCGATACGGCTGCAATATTCCTTATAATCATTACACTAGCTTATTATTGTTCATAGGGTATTTTCAAGTTTTTTCCAGCTATATTCTCTTTGAAAATAATACAGAAGCTCTAGCAGCATAATATAGTGCATAATATAGACTTATTACTATATATATGGTTGCAATATTCATTATAAATGTAGGAAAATACCTTGCATTTAATTAAGTCACATTATCTCTCGCAAAGTATTTTTAAGTTACTAATTCAGCTGTATTATCTTAGAAAGTAATGTAGAAGCTCTAATCACATAATACAGATAAAATAATAGGTCGTTATGATTGCTATATACTTTATAATTGTAGAAAAATAACCCATATTTAGTTAAATTACGTATTATATCTCGCAAGGTATTTTTAAGTTACTAATTCAGCTGTATTATCTTAGAAAGTATAATATAGATCCAGTGATAAGTCGATATGGTTGCAATATCTTTTATAATTGCAGGAAAATAACTTGTAGTCACTTCAATTACATTTTATATTTCGCAGGGTATTTTCAAGTTACTTATGTATGTATTCTCTTTGAAAGAAATTTATTTTTAAAATCATAACAGAGACATGGAACTTGCTAAATCTCAAAACACTCAAGGGAAAATTGACACAGGAAGTGGCTGACTGAGTCGCTGACATACACACAAACGTAAATGACTTGATTTGCATATAGACATATACAGATGTATGTACGTATAGGGGGTCCAACCCCTGCTGTTCGAATGTAACCGAACAAGACTCGCGCCTTAAACCCAAATTAAGAAAATCATCTCAGCATTGTCATTTTTCCGCTTGCTTTTCTTCTTTTTTTTCATTTTCTATGGAAATTTATTTAGAAATAACGTTGACTTTGCCGGGAGAGCGCGCGCGCGCGAATTTGACACGTAGCCAAGCGCAACAAAAGACAAAAAGACAGCAAGGGGAATAGCAAGGGGCCGGGCGACGCCCATGGCTAACGTGGGGTCTGTCAGTCACAGAGTCGGTCTAAACCCTCAGTCAGCTGGCATCCCCCTTTTTACGTTATTCATCCATTCATTAATACCTAAAGACGCCAATTGCTGTTTTTATTACGCGATTTGCTTGTCTATCTTTAGATTGCAGTCAACCTAATCCCCCTATATAAGATAACTTACCCAACAACAACAACAACAACGATACGAGTAACAATAACAACTTAATAAAAGAAAAACTATGATAAACTGTCCATCAATGAGCGAAACTTGCTGTAGATTCGACATCGTCTGAGTATATATTTATTTAAAGTTCATCCATTACTTAAGATACTTTACGTTCGTAATTCAGGGTTTTCAACTTAAATAAGGTATAGATCTTGCGTTTTATGTTTTGCAACCCTGCAGGCAAAACATAATCTTGAATCTATTATATACTATCTTAGTAATTAGTTGAAAAATATTGTGTATTTGTGTAGTAATCAGATTTACGACTTTATATAGTAGGTGACTGAGTGGCGCCCTTAGGCTCAAGATTATGTAATTGAACTTTCAAATGCAGTAGATCGTTGGTAGATAATCAAAGGTCTAGCAGGGTATTATTTAAACGCTCCCAAGAAGTTATTAGAGCATAAGCAGCGTCTTTAGTTAGGATATGCTGTATATAAAAATGTATGGAAAGCTATGGAGACACTGTTCGATTTTAGCATCCCATTCCGCCTAATCGCATTATCAGTCTATCAGCAGGTGAGTTGCTCACCTAATAGCCGTGCAAATCTATTAATACGTTTATATATATGTATGGATTATATATTGTTATATTGGCAAATTAATCAATCCACTCAATCGATCCGCTTATCAGCAGCCTGTCTAGGATTCCAACCTTTCGTCAGAGTTCGGGTCGCAATCATTTAAATAGACGACTCCCTATCCCTTCCCCAACACACACAATACAATATTATCAACATCAAAGAAAAAAAAACAAAAATTAAGTGCAAAAAACAACAAAGGAAAACAATCTAGTTAGACTGATACTAGTAGATACGAAAATACAATTACTGACAGTGTAACAAATACAGTTTAGATGGACAAATACAAGTATACACATATGGGTAAACATTCGTACAGATTCAAAGTATACACGCTAGCTTAGATACACAGAGTTGGCAGGCAGTGTGTGGAGCAAGCGTGGAAATTTTACTAGATAATGTAGGGAATTAAGTCAGTCACTGACTCCGTGTAACACTTAACTGAATTTGTCTGCTGACTGTTGCATAATTCACAGATAGATGGAGAGAGAGAATGAGAGACAGAGAGTGAAAAAATGTAAGACGCAGATGCACAGAGAGTTGGATAGAGGGAGGGAGAGAAAGTCTTACTTAATCGACCGACTGCAGTTGAATGTTAAATTCAACTTGAATGCAAGTGAAACTAATTAGTTTCCAGGCTGCTGTAATCGCAGCACAGCAGACGAGACGCAACAAACGACAATTTTCCCACTCAATTTTCGCTTTTCGAATACCCTGTATTGTGAATTCGAGAGTATTATAGGTGTGAGTTAGTATACCATAAATGTGATATGCCAATGTGACCATTATCGTACACCAGCTGCTATATAGAGCTTCAAGCATACCCTTGCAGCGGGTTTATTAATTTTACCAAAATATTGGCAGGGTGCCTTAGAAAACATTCCCGATCTACAAATGCTTCTTATAGATCCTGTATGTAAATGAAATATGCGAGACATAAAACATCAGATAAAAATGAGTATTATTATTTAAAATGTTAGAATTGACTTAGAATAGATGAAATACTTTGAAGTATTTTAAATAATTATCATTTAATTCTTTTATTGTTATTTGTGTTTTTAGTATATACAAATTTCAGTCGAAATTGCCAAAGAATACAACGTAGTATCTCACAGTCGACTCAACTCGCTTAGTTATCTCTTCCATTTGATTCAGTTTTCTTTTTTTTACTCTCTTTTGCAGCGGGTAGTCTCAAATGAAAATGAAAATCAAAGCAAAGCGAAGACAAACGGCCAAACAAAGAAATTTATGTGTGTTTGAAAAACTTTTCAATAGTCCAGAGGGGCAGATCGGGATTAGAGGGGGAAAGCACAATAAATGGGAGAATATACATAGTATTGTAATATTGTATTGTATCGTTCTTTTATGTTATTTGTCCCACTGGCGTCGTTCTGCGGCGCAGCATCATCTCGCTTTATATTTAATAGTCAATAATGCAGAACAATTCAGTCCACGTCCTAGTGTATGTCAATATTGGGGAACATTTAAATCAACTGATAAACCAGTAGTTGTTCTTGCTATTGTTGCTTTCCTACTTATTAAAGGTCACAATTAATTGAATTCTAGGCTAAAGTAATAGAATGTCAACAACATAAAGTGATACGAATGCTTAATTACACATACAGAGCTGAATTTAATTGTTTAACAAGTAAATGTGAGTAACGTATTTACTGCAATTCTGTTTAAACATTAAGGAACTTAAATATGTTAAAGATATAGTGAAATCTCTTTATGTTATTTAATCTCACAGTTATATCAAACAAGTCGGAAAGGCTACAGTCGAGCTGACTCGACTGTGATATACCCGCTACAATTCTTCGGAAAAACACGTGCCAAATGTGAACAATGCGTTCTTGCTTTTTATTTCTTTCCGTCTCTAATTTGTTTTGCCTATGCAAGTTCCACTCGATTCTTATTGGATGTTGCCCTTTGCTTTTATTACTCTGCAGTTATAAATTATGCATGTGTGATAGAGACGCCTATACATACATACATATATGCTGCCTCACAATACATCTCAACATATCTAATTAGATTTGTCGTTTGTATTTTGTGTTGCTGCTCAATGTCTCTTTCGATTCTAAGTGGCTTTAAATATACTAAAAATTTATTTTGAATTTTGCAACACACTATAAAATAAAAAAAAAATATAAGATACAAAAAAAATAAATTTAAGTCGCCGCGGCACACCCAGGAGTTGAACTCCGGACCTCTCGCTTAACAGTCAACTACCATCACCACTCGACCACTGCATTTCTTACACAATGACCGATAAAATTGCACTATTTATATTTTCGGTGCACATAATTATAAAAAAAAAAGTTGCCACATAATTTAAAAAAAAGTTGCCACATAATTAAAAAAAGTTGTCTGCTGCTGGTGTTGAACTCGGGTACTAACATTAGGAAAAACCGACACAGGCACATGGCCACAAGGCAATACTATTTCTTGAATATCTTCCTTATTTATCGGCCGATCTTATTGAAACTTTCGCAACACGCCCGGATGGTGGTTTTTATCACATGGATAAAAAATGAATGCTGTAGAGCTATATTTGCAGCTATTATCGATTTATTATCGATTTTTGGGGGCGGATGGAGGCGTGGCAAAAATCCAAAATAAACTTGATCTGCGGGCATAATTAACACATATTGTCTCCAAATTTGGTAGCTCTAGCTCTTATAATAGCTGAGATCTAGGTTTTCATACGGACAGACAGACGGACAGACGGACAGACGGACAGACGGACAGACGGACAGACGGACAGACGGACAGACGGACAGACGGACATGGCTATATCGACTCGGCTGTTCATGCTGATTCAGAATATATATACTTTATGGGGTCGGAGATGTCTCCTTCTGCCTGTTACAAACATTTTCGGTTGGCACAAAGTTATAATACCCTTATACTCTTCGAGTAGCGGGTATAAAAATCCATTTCTGCAAGGAGCTGGAAATGCGTGTTTTTTAATGGGTATGCGCTTATCTGGTTTATTGAAAAAGGTGCCAAGTACTTTTTAAGAGTGTTTTTCGTATGGCGTTATTTTTTTTTTCTACTTCTTCTCTTTGCATTTAGCTGTTTGTTTTTGATTCAGAGACGAAATCAAAATTCAATATCATGGCCATGGCTCACATGCGATTTGACGATTTCGGGTTTTTGTGTGGCACCACAACAACAATAAACAAACGCGAACAGCAGCAGCCCAAATAACCAGCAAGGCAGCAACAAAAACCACATTAATAAATAAGCTTGGATGAATAAATGAATATTAAATCACCGACGATTACACAAAAAAAAAATAAATAAATACGTAAAGACAGAGAGAACAAGATAAAATGAGAGAGAGAAAGAAAGAGAAAGAGCGAACAAGTTGAATCTACATCTACAATCGCGTGTACCCAACTGCTAAATACCCAGTTCTGTTATGCCATTATTCGCATATAATCTGGCAAGCCTGCGATAATGGGTATTTAAAAGAAAAGTAACTGACAACTCTACAACGCGGATGCCCTGTAAAATTAGCAAGAGTTTTATACTAATATGTAAAACGAATATTTTGGAAGATTATTAAATAGGGTTAAACTTAAATAATAAAGTATCTACAGTTTCTACATGTCGCATACAGCTTTATTATACAAAATACTTTATAAATAATTGTTTGGAAAAATACAAAAGATATTCAATACGTCAATATCAGCACATGTTTGCCTCTTTGCTTGTTTGCGCTATCAATTTGCTCTGCGAATGCGAGTTAAGCGAGAGCAGAGCAGTAGGGGGGAGGTAATAGGTGCGAGCAGGCGTGTTTGGTGCGACCCTAAAAACCGAACAGCGCGCACAGCACGTAATACGACAAACGCAAACGCAAAACCAAACCCCAAAACCAAAGCACATGCAACCAAATGCGACGCCTGACGCTGACGCTGCGAGCAACGCGCTGCGAACGGCGAATTTGATTGACGGCGACGGCGACGGCGACGGTGAAGGCGCGACACTAAAGACGCGAACGACGTCATCGTCAAAGCATTTGAAGCTTGAAGCTTGAAACTTGGACTAAGGTTTCACTGCTGCCGCCCACGTATAGCGTAACAACAACAAAAAAAGAGATACTTTTACATAGCGGCCGGCCATGAGAGCGGAAGCAACAGCTTGGCTCTGTAGGGAGAGAGACAGCGAGCGAGCAAGTTTGACATAGGCGCGACGTAACGGCAAGCTGGCAAGCTGTATGTGGTTTTCAGTTACAAGCCGACAATTTGCTGCACAGTGGAACGCATAGCAATTTGTATAAAAGCTAAGAAAAACATTATCAAAAATCAAATTAAAATTCAAACAGCGTACACACATAATTTATACACACAATATGTTCAAGTCTAGCAATGTTTTCGTTTTACCACATGCACCACTGTGCACAGTGGTGTTGTCATTCACATTGTGGCAAGCAATTACATGCGACAAGAGGCAAGCGACGACGACGACGACGACGACGACAATGACGGCTGCTGCTGCTGCTGGTTTTCTTATACTGCTGTTCTTCTGTTTCTCTTCCAATTTTTCTTTTTGTAGGCGTGGCCCAGTTTTGCCAAAGTTGTTGCTGTAGTTTTGCCACATTTGGCAAAGACAATTTATGTCAAGCCGTCGTCGTCGTCGTCTTTGGCGCTGCGTGCGAAAACATGCGTAAAAGTAGCTGCCAAAAGGACAGACTGCCCTAGTCCCAGCCCCATCCGACAAACATAGTCATCCCAGCCCATCACTGGCCTAACGCCCCCGGCAAATGCAGCTACATTGTCTGTTCAAGTGTGTCTGTGGGTCTAATAAGAAATACAGTGGAGAAAATTATGCTTTATTCACTCAATATTATGATATCCAATTGTAATTATATTTAATAATCGGTAAACAATTAAGTTACTTAATTGAAATGAATTATTTTTGTTCTTAAATGTTGTATGGTACCCTTGAAATAAGGACCTCATTTATTTTCTAACACTGTTAAGTAGCAGTAAATAAGGACGAAAAGTGGGGCCAAGCCCGACGGAGACATCACTCAACGGCGGTGCTTACCGCTCCCCGACGAAGGCGTCGACATCTGTCAAACGTGTCATACGCAAAATAGCTTAACTGTCATAAAAACAACAACAGACGGAAGAGTGAGAAAGCCAATTTTACACTTTATTACAACCCTAACCACAACAATAACAACAACAGCGACTACGGCATTAAAAACAACAAGTAAAGAAACTTACACTGCAGAAAAACTCGACTATTCGATACCCTGCAACCATATTATACTGTAGAATAATAATCAGATGTAGCTCTTTCTATAGCTAAATAATAAAATATATTTCCTAAGTTCAGGTTAGGTTCAAATTTTTATATTTTCTAAGACCCTAGCATCATCTTTATCTCCCTTAAAAAATACACGAAAAGTTAATACATTTTCAGAGTAAAGACAAACATGTATATACCCTTTTAGACAATTTTTAAAGGGCCCGGGTATAAAAATGTCTATTGGGGCACATATGGCAAATGTGCGTCGGCGTTTATGTCTAACAATTGCAGGGCTGGCTCAACACATACCGAGAGAGAGAGAGAGAGAGAGAGAGAGAGAGAGAGAGAGAGAGAGAGAGAGAGAGAGAGTCGGAGACATCTTTTGCCTTCCCTCTGATTTTTCAATTCAATTCTTTATTGAGAAAAGCGCGTTTCATCTTGTTTCTTGATGCTGAGATTTACATTTTTATGTCTTATTTGATTCATTTATTAAGTTCCTCTGCCCTTTCTCCGGTGTACGCGTGTTTGTGTGTGCTTTTGCCCTCTTGCTCGCATTCGCACTTGCACTCTCAGAGACTCTACTTCTCGCTCTCCCACTCTCTGGTTTCGCTGTTCCGACTGCTTCTTCTAGCCGAAACGCCAACGCCTCGTAGGCGACCACACATACACTGCGAATAGTTTAGCGTTTGGCTTTGTCTATGTGTGTGGCATTTTAATAATAGCGCTTACTCACACACATACACATACACATACATTATAAAAGCTCCGGCTGGAGAAAAAAATTGTAAAAAAAAATAGCATAGAAAATAAATACAAAAAATGTTGCACTAAAAACTTCAACGCCGCATACTGAAAAATACCAACAAAAAGAAAGCACAAAGTTCTGTGCAGCCACACACACAAACAAACACACGCATGCACACACGCCTACTCCTACTCAAAAGAGCCCTTTGTTAGGAGTGCGGAGTGCGGGTCGAGTTAGGCTGCCGCAATAAAGCTCATGTTGTCTACGGCGGCAGCGGCAACAGTTATGTTTGCTTTTGAGTGCGTGTGTGTGTGTGCGCCATGCTACCCTTACCCCAACAACAGGAAGTTTGTAGTTTTTTTCAATTAACACCAGCGCAGCATGCGTGCGAACGAGAACGAAAGAGTTAGATCGTCAGGGCGAAGGCGAGTTGAGAGAACTTAAATTCGCTGCATTTGAATATCAAAAAATGCATACATACACATATGTAAATATTTATGTATGTATATGTTTTGTAAATTTGCGCAAGTTCTATTTATATGTATTATTTTTGTTGTTGTGAAGCCAAACACATACGCAAATTGCAATTTGCATTCGTTTATTAAATATTATTATTTCACGCTTGTCGTCAATTTGTTTTTGTCTTAACAATTGAACTGCAAACTACACACACAGACGCACATAATATGTAAACAGAAACAGAAAACTACCTCTTGATGATGGCACCTCCAACGGACGCGCGCGCTCGTCGCCTTCTCCTCCCACTCCCGCTGTTTTCTACACTAAGAAAATAACAATGACAGCGGCAGCCGCAGCAACTAAAACACCGACAACCGAGAACCGACGGCTCTGCAAGGCGGTAACAGAATGCAACTGTGTTTTGAACTTTTGCTTATTTGCTGCCGCCCCCAACAGTGAGAACGTTGCCCGTTGCACGTTGTTGCTTTTGCTTTCTTTTTGCACACACTTCTTTGTTGATTTTTTTTCTTCCACACAAAACTCTGTTTTAACACTATTCACACACACACACACTCTCAAACGCACACGCAAACAAACGGGACCGCGAAGCGAACAAATTCAAGTCAACACTTGCTCTCTCGTTAAATGACTGAAAACGAAATGAGCAAAAGCACTGCTTGAAACGGCAGAGACAACTAGCAACAGCTGATTACGAAAAGTGCTGCCAAGCTAGCGGGAATTGTTGGTCTAGTGCGACCAATCTGTCGGGCATACAGAGCTTGCGGTATATTTTTAAACCAGGTGGCAGCACGTTTGTTTCTTTCTGTTATCAAAGCTGTTAACGATTTGAAAAACTTAAATCGATTTTTTTGTTAAAAAATATCTAGACTAAGCTTCTCAAATAATGGTATACTCAAGTTGAAAAATAAAAATTGCGTTAGTGTATTTGTTTTGTTGTAAAGTTATTTAACATTTTTTACTGCACCAGTCCCAGACGCAACCGCTATTGACTGTGCAACCAAATTCATTGGGGTACAACGCACAGAAGTCTCCCCAGTTAATGAAATAGCAGCTATCGCCTGGACAGTAGTAGTTGTAACAATTTATAGAACATTCTTCCCTCTTGCCCTCCGCACAACCAGAGCAATTGATTAGGTCTGCAAGTATAACAAACATTTTATAAACAAAAAAAACATGTTTCGCTGAGCTTGACTTACCGTTTGCATCACAGTTGGGAGTTTGACATGCCTTCAGCGGTGGATTCGGAGGCATTATCAGTCTCACTGGATCTTTAAGCTCCACAATTTTAGATGGCTTTATGTAGACTTGCTTGGTATTCTTTTTGCAAATTTTTGGATCGCAAAATGTCTTGCTTCGACTTATACACGTCCAGGTGGGTGGAAAAGGACGACAGATACGTGGACTTGTTACCAGACAGCAATTTTCATCGGTATCTTCACTCGGTTCTTGGATGACTGGCTGATTTGGAGGTGCTGTCGGTGGCGGTAATATTGGTGAATGAGTGGTAGGACGAGTTGATGTTGGTTTCGGTTGTATTGTCGACGGGTTTTTGGTTAGATCGGCGTCATGATTCTCCCCATAATACACGGTTTCTGTTGACGTTTGATAATTGAAATTATTTCTCACGACATTGTCTATAAGCAGCTTTGTTATCACATAACCCGCCGGTAGACATTGCTTATTTCGCCACACTGTACCCTTGGGACAGGCGGGCAACAGACAATGGCCCTCGAAGAATTCTCCGCGACTGCAAACGATTTTGCGACACTGTTCTTCGTAGAATATCGTGCCGGGGGGACATCGGTCGTCTCTCAACTCAGCTGGTGCTGAGCTGTCTGTGGTTGTTGTTGTGGGAGGTGCTTCTGAAGTGGTTGTAGTTGTGGTTGTGGTGGGTGCTGGAGTTGTTGTTGTTGTTGTGGTTGTGGTGGGTGCTGGAGTTGTTGTTGTAGTTGTGGTGGGTGCTGGAGTTGTTGTTGTAGTTGTTGATGTTGTAGTGGGTGTTGGGGCAGTTGTTGTTGTAGTTGTTGTCGGTGCCACAGTTGTAGAATCCAATGGACAGGGTCCTGAGTAATAACATCTGCCATCGCTGCGAAGTGAATACCCTAGTTGAAAGCGAGAAAGAGAGAAAGTGAGTAAGACATTAAATGTAATATATATTACGAATTCAATTCGAAAACTTAGAAGGTAAACACATCGAAATGGAAATCATTGATAACGCTCTCGAGTAACTAAAAACAGACCTTCAATCTGTTTATTCCAAAAATAGATTATGCCTTGAAACGTCTGCGACTTATAAATTTGGACTTATGTTCGCATTCGTGTGATTATATAGATCTGTTAAGTATTCCAATAAACAGTAGAGGCGTTACGTAAGGTTCCCTTAAAATTGAGCTTAGCGTACCCAACAGACAACAACGATCGCCTATGAATATCTTTCAGTATTTTAGTACAGAAATCGGAGATGATCTTCAAGCTTTGCTTAGCTGCTCCGTCAACTGCTGTTAGCACCCACCTTCCGGACACAAGTTCTTCTTGTAACACAACCGCTCTACCAGCTCATAGCCTTCGGGACACTGCAGGGAGTCCTGTTTCCGGAAATTCAGAGTTAAAAATCATCCATTCTCATTTCTCAAACACATGCCCTACCAATTGAGTTGTATTCGCATTTCCATTCACGAAGCGAACAGTTGACCCAATGATTAACGCAACGAAGACGATCGTCCAGCACGAGATAGACATTTTGAATTTAGTCGCTGGTCCAAGGCGATGTTCGAGCGACTAAGCTCGAGTAGCGAATGAAACAAAGAGAGCCCGCTGGCCGCAAAAAGGTTTTACGAGAGAATAATTGCCCGTTGCGATAACCTTTGGCCTGAGAGCTGTTTTCGATTACGGGAGAAACTGCTTCCGGTACAGAGGCGTTGATTCGTTTTGCTCGGCTGAGCTCGGTCGAAATCATTGGAGCTCAGTTCTAATCGGAATGTTTCTCAATCACGTTCACTTGCTGCCTGTGCTGCTCATTGCGCTGAGCTTTGCAGGTGCTCAATCTACGACATCTTCGCTGGGCGGGTCTGCGTCGGCTATATCGCCAATCATTTGTGATCCGAACTTGCTAAAAATCGGACTTTGTAAGTGATAACCTTATAGTGTGTGATCGAGTAGCTCTTCTTAATTTAATACTCTAAACATTAGAACTTGACAACTGTACTGTACTTAAAAGTATGCTATAAACTTATTAAAATGTATTTAGCAGGTTGATTCTATGTTCGATGTTTCTTCTATTGTCCTAGGTCAAAACGGATATCCGCTTGCAGTGCAACTTGTAGCTATTCCTTGCCAGCAAGCGCTCATTTCCGGCTTGCCAGCAGCTCCGTGTATCCCGGTCCTACCTTGCATCAACTATTCCCCTGCTCAACCACAGCCATGTGTACCTAACTCCAACTCTACAGAGCTTCCTGCCCAATCGCCTTGCGCTAACCATACTGTAACCCCTTATCCTCCAGTCCCTGCTCAGCCTGGTAACGCGGGATCTGATCCAGGTAGCTCCCCTTCTACAGCAACGCCACAACCTTCTCCTTGTGCCAACTACACTGTAACCCCATATCCTCCAGTCGCTCCCTACCCGGGTACCCCGGGATCTGATACAGATACGTCTTATCCTGCAACTACGCCCCTACCGCCTCCTTGTTCTAGCCATTCTGTAACCCCTTATCCTCCGGTCGCTCCACAGCCCGGAGGAGGCAATTCCAATCCTATAGAAAAGCCACACCTTCCTCCTTGCGCTAGCGAACCCATCATCTCTAATCCTGAAATTGAACCGAGTCCTGGTAATGCCAACGACTCAGCCTCTGCAAATTCAAATCAAGATAAAGGTGAAGCTCCACCCTGTGTCTTACCACCAACAACTGCCACGACAACGCCAGCTCCACCATGTGTTACTCCATCTACTCCATCGACCACACCGCCAGCACCCGATGAACTTCGGGCATGCTCTGCGGGAACCGTATTCAAGGATGGCGCTTGCCGTCAGATATATTGCGCTTCTGGAGCGTATCGAAACGGACGATGTGTGCGGGTGCGATGTCCGGCAGGCACTGCCTGGACCGGTGTCAAATGTACTCCCCCCCAGCCAAAAGAATTTCAACCAATTCGATTGAAACCAACAATCATCGTGGAGACGCAGAACCTCTCCGTCAACAATGAGCTAAGCCCATTGGTCAACAAATTTATCTTGATTCAACAGAATCAGAGCGATTACGAGGACAATGACGATGACGAGGATGAGGAGGAGTCGGAGGAAGCTCCTCCAGTTGTGGCTGGAAATTCAACCAAGTGCTGCAACGTGATTGCTCCACGAACCTGCCGCTGTAAATCAGGTAGCTCTCGCTGGAAATGCTATAATAGAAAGCAGCAACTGTGCGGCGACTTCTGTAGCAACTCCAGGATGGTGCTAAGGCCCTCAGCTGTGCGATTCTGGCAGCAGAAGGATGAGCAAATACTCCTCATGCCGCCCAACTGGAACGCAAAGTGTCAAGGCGACTGCAAGGCAGTAGCAGGTAAGTAAACTGATGCGCTGTGATGCACAGAAATATGAGATTAATGTACGTTTCTTTCGGATTCCATAGCGAGGTATGATTGTAGCGGCTGCGCATTGAATCTGCCAGCAGCCTGTTCCCCCTACTGCTTCAATTACATATGCAGCAGTCCCAACTGCTCATTCGAAGACCAACAGAAGTTCTGCGAGTCGAGCCTGACCTCCGGCACATTAGTTTGTGCTTCGGAAAATGGATGGAATTAACTTAATGTGGGAAACCCAAGCTATTTTTGTAAGCCCTAAAGAGTATTGGGCAGCATATATAGGTCTCGTTTCTTTGCAGAGAATGACAATAAAGAAATCTACAGTTGTTAGATATATATATATATATATTATTTTTTGTTATTGGTCCTTTTTGGAAAATTAATTTAATCAGTATAAATTTTAAATGATTATTAATATCTATTATCTATCTACAATTATATACATAGATTACATATTGGGTAAACAAAAATGCTTAGCAACTACTAGGTAGATTATACTATTTAGGTCTATGTCAAGGCCCGGTCGAGCAGTTCTTTTAATCTTTTTCTTGTTCATGTCCGAGGTTTGGTCGATTAGCTAAACTCTTAGGATGAGATTCCAGTCTCTCGTTGCTATTACAATTCTTTTTATGAGTAGTTGGTATAATTATTCATATTACCTTTTTTTAAACTATTTAAACTCAATAGCTTTTTTGGAGTATTTCCGAATCACTCAGATTGAGTTAAAGCTCGCACATTGATTGCGGTATAACCAATTCGCCAAGATAGGGCGGGCTATCTTATCAAGGCCCATTGGATTTCTGCCGATGTTTGGGCCTGACAATGGAATCATATACATAAAAGCTTCGATGGTTCGTTCCAGTCGAGTCAAGCATTTATACAGTTGTAGACGCATCCGACGGCCAGTCGCACCGGAAACAAATTCACCCAGAGTTTGCCGAAAACTTCTCATCGCTAATGGAGGTGAGATATGCCACATTTCTGAGGTATGACGCGATGCGTCAACCCGTTGTGCGTTAACGCAGCAGTCCAATCCATCGTTGATATTTCAATTATGTCATTTGATTCTTATCTTATCGAAATACCATACAGGTGAGCAAATCACTAGCCCTGCCGCTGCTGCTCCTGCTGCTGGCAGGCTGCCTGGGGTCATTCGTCAGCGGAGAGGCCAGCGAAATTCGAGAGATTGTTGTAGAAACGCCGGTGCAGAGTTACGAGCAGCCTTCGCTGCAAGACCACAACGCGTGTCACAAGACGCGTCAGACCTGCCTGCAGGATTGTGCAGACAATGCAAGTTGTCAGCTGGAGTGTCCCATCTGCACAGAGCTAATTGAGGAGGCTCCGTTGCTGCAAGGCGTCAACGATACCGACTATGTGGCACCGCGACAATTAGCCCTAAATACGACAAACATCATTCGATTGACGAACGAGATCTCAAACACGATCAACCAGCAAATCAATTTAAAGAATGTTCTCGTCCAGCAGAATTCTTCGCTAGTGGGAGGCCGCTTCGGACTTGGCTACAACGAGGCGGGACCTTGCTGCCACGTGGTCAGTTACGCTCGAAACTGCACCGAAATTTCAGAGATCACAGACTGCAAGGAGCGCTCTCGCCAGCGTGTATGTGGTGAGCGTTGCTTGGCACGTACAATGTTTGCCAAAATTGTCGTACAATGCGAACCGGATGAGCCCGAAAACTGCTACGAAAAGGTTGAGTATGCGCCGGCCCGCAAACGCAAGTCCAGAAAAACACGTCAGCCAACGGATGCAGGCGCAGGCTGCGGCTATTTCGCTCCAGGTTTGCCCTATGTGCCGTGTTCTGGGCAATTCGCAGCGAATTTACAAACTGGATGCCCTAGCAACTGCCACAAACTGACACTTGGCTACATCTCAAAGCACGGATTGCCGCCACAATGCGCCACTTGCTTTCCGGGCTATGCTGCTCCCATAATGGCTTTCCCCATACCAATGTGGTATGCCGCTCCTTATGCTCAGCCCTATCTGCCTGGCGCTGGCTTGCCAAGTAACCCGGAGCCAGAGCTGTCTGAGGAATCCGATGATGAATGGAAGTTGGAATCTGTTAAATGTCGAAACAGCAACGGTTCGCTTGAGGATTGTCAAGAGGGAAGTGGAGATGACAGCGACAACAGCGATGTAATCATAGCTCCTGAGCGCTTGCCGCCGGATCATCTCGAGAATACCGACGGTAAAGATGATGATGATTACAATGTGCCCGCTCAGCGACGACGCCGCCATCATAGTGATCCGCACAAGTTTATACGCTCTATATACAGTCAACGGAGCTGAGCCTAAATTCAATAACGATCAGCAAAATAATCTAATGATTTTTTTAGTAAAATAAAATTTCTTTTAGTTATATACAAAGTTGTGTTCCCAGCTCAAGCTGAAGAGAAGAATTAGATTTAAGCATTTGCCTTATATGACTGTGGAACGTTTTTGCAAATAAAATTATACGGATCAAAATCGAGTTTCAAACGCAATCAGCAAGAGCAAAAAGAAAACATTTTAGTTAATCAATTATAGGCAGTATATTATACGATACATTTTGGGGCGGGACTACAGGTTTGGTTAGATGTATTTACCAATATTCATTCATTGCTCTATAACACTACTTGTCAAATTATCGTCACTTTTGTAGATTGCTTTCAACTCGTTTTATAATTTAATTTAAATTCAACTCATTCATCATATTCAAATTCTGAGTTACCTTTATAACTGGATAATCTTGAAGCAATGCGTATGGTATTTAGACAATTTGAAAACTTGAATAACGAACAAAATCATATATGTAAGTATATATATAGCAGAACATCACTTGATAAGGTCAAAATATGTGGCCTATATTTGTGTATGTGTATAAAATAATTTAATTTGTTTAAATAACATTCGTATTGTTTGTATGCATGTGTGTGTATGTAGTGTGTGTAGTGTGGGGCTGGCTTTCTGCTTATAGACTAAACAACATTTAATAGAATTGTTATGCTTCTTCTTCAGGCAAATATACTCAAAATTGATCTAGGTTGTGCTGTGTATTAGAAAACAGTTGCAGTTGTTGAATTTAGGTAGATAGTTTCCGTAGTGGGCGTCGAACATGTTGCCCTTTGAACATGTTGTGGAACAAGATTACTAAGCTTATGGTAATATTGCGCTGTATTTAGTTTGTTCAGTGGATGGCAAGTGGATGATTTATTTAATTCCCAATTCCTTGAGCTCGGTTTCTTCGTCCACAGAGTCCTCATCGTCAGAGCCGTGCACCGATGGCGCCGGAGTAGTGTGGCCTAGAGAGAGAGAGAGGGACAGAGAGATAAATAGAAAAGTGGGAATTCATGTTCGCATAGTAACTGATTAAAAGGCTCATGGAGCAACTCAATGATTTTTGAATGTCAACCCTGTATGTAATCTTATATGTAACTTAATTATTCTCGCAGCTGGTGCTTATGCTCGTTAATACGAGTATATTGTCGGGTTCTCAGTGTCAACTGGCAATGATAATTCAAAGGCAGGTTACAATGGACAACCGTTTAGTTGTAATGCACATAAATTATATTTGATAAGGAGTTAAAATGACGGTAAATTAAAAAAAATTGACATTTTCAAAATAGGAAAATATTTTGGAATACGAATTTCTAAAATTTGGCAAAGCTTTGCAAATTACATTCTGTGCTAAGACTAGGCAAAGGATATTAATCAATGAAAACAGATTTACAATATTTATGATTGTTCTACATAATAGCTTTAATGTAATATTCGACAAAAATGTAAAGTTCGTCTTAAAACTCCTTCAATTATTATCTGTATGTGTGTAGTCTATATCATGAACAAAATTCAAATGCTATACATGCAAATAACCAAAGCAGCTAAGCCAACTGCTAACGTGCTAATTCCCATTGAACTTACGCGATGAGGTGGGGCTGGGTGGCTCGCTATGTGGTCGTGAAAAGATAAGATTGCTGCGGGAACCGTACATCGCAGTTTCATCCACGTAGTCGGGATAAACAGCCTGCAGTGCCTTCACCCTTGCTTGTCTGTAATACTGTAGGTTGATAGAGAACAGAATAGATTAGTTTTGATTTAAGATCCAATCGAAATAAAGTTGATATTTACAATGCCCAGCGTACGCCAGTCCAACAAGTCGCTAAGACGCTCCGTGCGATTGCGCTGAATAATGCGCTGGCGGCGATTCAGACGCGAGAATTCCATCATGAAACTGGACAACTGTTGCACACTGTTTTCCAGACCAATATAGCGTCGATCAACAATGTAGATGCCATAGGATTTGGGATCGCTGATGTGCTCCTGCATGAAGCAGCCGAAGCCCGACAGATTTGTTGTCACACTCGGTATGCCCATGACGGTGCACTCGGCTGGCGTGTAGCCCCAGGGTTCGTAGTATGAGGGGAACACGCCTAAATGGCAGCCGCGAACAAATTCCTCGTAATCGATGCCGAACAATGGATTCGTTGATGTTAGGAACTCCGGATGGAAGACCATTTTAACGCGATCGTGTACAGAATTAAAGAGATGACAACGGCGAATGGACGCCAACACGGGATCATTCCAATCATCGGCCACGTTGTGTGTGGTAACCGGTGGCATCGAATCACGCTGCATGGCGAACATACAGCGCTTAATCTTGACCAGATCATCCTTTTGCAGCAGCTCATCCGGGCCGGGTATGTGACCCTTTAGGCACGTATCGAACATGCGTTTGCCCACCGCCTGTTGCACACTGTTGATGGTATCACGCAGCTGCTTGATGACCGCATGGCCACGCAACGAGTCAACATTGAAGTTATTGGTTTTTGTGGGGAAGATGAGGAAGGCCACCACCGTGGTGTCCGGACGTTCGTGCTTCAGCATGGCATTTAGACGGGCCAACGACTCGATGAAAATATCAGCGCCCTTATTTCCAAACTCATAGCGTCCAGCAATGAAGAAGTACAACGTCTTGTCCAGATCGAAGTCCATGTGGCTGTAAGATATGATTCGAGAAATATATATTTAGTAAAATAACCTATTCTCGAACGACTTCCACTGTCACTTACCCATAGAAATGACCGCGAACAAACTCATTAATCTTTTCCTTGGCGACGGCATGCAAGTTCTGGAACTCATGGATAGCCGAGAACTTCTTCACATTCAAGCCATTAGGCGTTATGATGTCTGGCTTGCGCTTGAGCAGATGCTCTGCCTCGTAGCCAGTAATCTCCGATACAGTTGTGAATATATGCGACAAGTGCGTGGCTCCGCGTTCGAGGCAGTAACGATGATAGATCTGACGTTTGCCGGCTTCCTCGTCCACGGCAAACTTGTCGAGATTGTTGTAGAAATCAGTGTTGCCGGCGCACAGATAACGACCCAGGAGTGTGGCGTGTGTGGTGAACACTGTGGCGATTTCGATAAGACGTGTACGCAAAATGATGAGACCCACACCCGCTTGCCATTCATGGAAATGGGCGACAATGCGAGGCGGACTCAGCTGGTTGTTCTCCGAGTAGGAAATGGCACAGTTACGGAACTCCTCGAGGAATTCGGCAATCATGAAACCCAAAATAACGGCATCGTTGGTCTCAATATCCAAATGAGGTATCCCAATGTTGCACTTCTCCCACATCTCTGACTTGAACTGATCCAGTTTCCAGGCCGCCGAACCAATGTCAAAGAGTATGAGCTGGGGATTGCCATCCACAAGCCAGCGTCCGGTGTGAATTTTGTAGCCACGCGAACGAAGTGAATTGACCGCATCCAGCAGGGGATTACCGCGTGGAAATTCGATTTCCTCCATTTCGGTGCGGGCACAGTGCTCCTTGTAGGGTCCCATCATGCACAGCTGCTCGCCCATTTCCTCCGTGGAGACATAGGCCTTGGATCGGATTACCGTATAAATGCCGCCCACCTTGTTGGCCACCTCCCAGGCGACCTCGAAGTTCCAGCGATTCTCGCGCGATGCTATATCGCCACGATCAAAGTAATCCTTGAGGTCCGCGCCGGACTCCACGCGTGAAAAGCGACGATTCATCTAAAATTGGAAAAGGGAAATTGAAAAAAAAATATTAATTGAATCCCTTAGGTGATGCAATTTGTAATGCTCTGCAGCCAACCCGCAAGGCCAAGGGCGATCCATCTTGATCTTCAAAGCGATAGGACATTTGTCTTCGCATCATCCTGAAGCTGCTGCTAATTCTGCTCCTGCAACTAGGTTGAACCTGTTTGTCCAGGCAATCGGAGCTTACTAATTTTGCAACTTAATTTCGCTACCGACTGACCCAGATTAGAACCATGTAAGTCCGTTAATCGTTGGCGCTTGCACGCAGGCTTCGTATCAGCTTGCATCATCATAATCACTACTATCACGTACGCAGCTAGCGGGAGGTGCGCCTGTCCAGCGGCTGACTACAGAGCTGCTTCGGCTTTAGCTCTGTCGCTGATAACGCGACGAACGACTCTGTCAAGGTCCCTGACACTCGGCAGCGAGGACGGCGTCGCCGTCTCCCTGCACTTGTCGTCCATCAGTTTGGGGACTTCTATTTATAGTTTAGCGGGAAATGACAGCCAGAAAAGCGCTGACGTTGCCAATTTCATTTTCTCTGCATAATATTTTTCCTATTCAGTCATTTTATGGCAAAAATGTTTATGGGAACTTTATAAATACACAGCTGATTTCCGTTTTAAGTTTTGTGTTTTCAAAAATTATATAACCTTGAGGGTTCATTCAACAATTTACGCATCTGTCGATTATTAAAAAACTGAGCCCGACGAGTATAGCTGACGGTTCGAGCATGTGCATATAACAGTTGAGCAGTATAACAGTGCGGGGCTTTAGGTGGCAATTTCGAACATCTGTGACAATTAATTGACTAAAAGTTCAAAATAATTTCTTATGGCACTGGGCGCGTGAGCCCGTGACACGATTAATAGATTGAATGAAAGAAAATAATTCACGCATACTGTAAGATTGTTTTTTTTAGCAAGCACCCATAGTATTCGTTTACAACATTCGAGTATAACATTATTTGACTAAATAATTCGTCAATTGTTTAACAACAAAGAGGCCGGCATATGAAAGTAAAAGTTTTCTTCGTTGCGGGGATAAGCGAGAAAATTCTCAAATAAAAAACAACATTTAACACTGAATAATAAATTTCTCAAATTGGCACATCTTCAATTGCCCTTACACTTGTATTCAATTAATTTGAATTTTGGCCTTTAAGATTGTATTTGTGTGTGATTGCGCGATTGTGTATGAGTCCACACTGTGTACCCTTAAGTACACAAATGTTCTTACACACGTTCTACGCTTCTTCCTCTGTCTCTGTCTCTGCCTCTGCCGCTGCGGCTGCATTATACTTCAATAATAACAACAACAACAACTAAAATAGGAACCACCACCACAGCAGCAGCAGCAGAGCAGCCAAAGACACGATGTCTGTGTGTGGTGTGTGGCAGGCAATGTCTTTCTTTTTCATTGCCGAGCAGACACACAGCACAGGCACAGCTAAAAGTCAAATAAAGGTCAGTGGCTGCGTCGCTGTCGCCGCTGTGTGCGGGCAGAGCATTAAATATTTTCACCATTGTTGGTAGTTTCTTGCGCCTTTAACTCGCTCAACAAGTTTAACTTGATAATATTGTTATTGCAATCGCGAGCACGAAGGAATTTGGCTTACGACCGGCGCATTGATAGTGGCCGCAGCGCAGCGGCTTATCATCGTTTTGTTTATGTTTCACATTTATCACTTTTTGCGCTAATGAAAAAATATGATTTTACTTCGACGAACTACCGATTGCACCACCGGCGCCGGCATTGGCGCCAAGTGCAATATGCTGATAGTGATAAGAAATCTGTTTTACTACTGTATGTGTGTGTGTGCTTTCTGTGAAATGCCACTCGCGCAGCTGTTAATTTATAATTTTCACGGAAAATTCATTCACCTTGCAGCCGTCGTCGTTGTTAGCAGGTACAAACAAAACAAACAACTGGCGGGTAGTGTTGCTCAGTGATTAAAATTCCACAGGAGTGGCAGCTCTGGCGATAACGATAGAGAGCGATTATTATCGAATGAATATATGTTAAGTTATCTAAAGTTAAAATGATGAAAGTTGATATTTATAACATTTAAAGACTTATTGGCATTGGCATTGTTGCATTTATAAAATATTATGTACATCCCACAGTACCAAAAACTGTGCAGCCCTAGTTGCTGGAGCTGCCACCCTGTGCAGCTCTACAGCAATCAGCTTTTAGTCGGCAGCTATAAAGCGCGAAATTTAAATTTGGCAAACGGGCTAAACATTACTTGCGCTTAGTTTTGCTTAAAGCTTTTTAATTAAAGGCGCCTGTCTTTATTTCATTTTATCATCTTAATATTTACCATAATTTTCTAATAAAAAGAGAATTTTCAAAAGTAAGTAGCGTTATAACCTTGCTCCATAAACAATTTAATGTCATTTATGATATTTACACGTTTAACCTCAATGCAAGAACACGCAACATACACAGCCTTCCTTTCGAGTTCCGTTTCCTTGCTTGTCCCTTTTCCCCGTTATATTAATTGAAAAGTGCGCAGACAAATGGCAATAATTCAGAATACAAATTGATTTTCAACTTGATTACCGGCAAGCAAGCGGAGTGGAATAGGCGCTGGGAACATGGTAATTGGGTCAAGCAACGTGTCGTTGCTCTTGCTTTATTTGACTGTGCATTTTCTTAATATTTGGTTTGCTTGACAGAGAACCTGGATATGCGCCCAGTCACTCATAAGTGGGGGAATCACTCAACAAGGCAGCTCGCTGTGCCCCCTGCCCAGCCTCAACTGGCAGCGCAATTGACATTCTGGCCGACACACAAGGTCAAATAGCTTTTATGCTTTATTATTTTTGCACACTGCACGGGGAAGGCTTAGAGGAGAGGGAAAAGCAGGAAAGTTATGCACAGTTTCCCGCATCTCTTTTCCGCATCTGCTTTTAATGTTTGTCTTTGTGAGTGTGCTGCTGTTGGCCTTGACAAGGCAATTGATAACAGACACAACATACCACCCACGTTGCCCCGCCACGCCCACAACAAGCACCTCGTTGTTTCCTCAATTCACATTCAGTTGTAGTTTTTGGTTAGTTTTTCAATTTCCTCCCTATACGACTGTTTCAAATATTTCCCTGGATTTTTGCAAATTGCAGCAGCTGCTCGAAATGATGTTTGTGTTTATTGCAGTGCGAGCATTATGCGCACATTAAAACCGATTTTGCTTTCTTCTTATGTTTCCCTATTCCAAGCTCGTTCTCTCGTTACGCTTCTCTATTCTAGCTATTCCTGATGAAATTCTGCAAATATTTCTAGGAAATTGCAATAGTCAGCCATGGCCACTGGGCGCATGTTCCAAACTGCAATCGCAAACCGCAATCTGGGCGCAATTCGGACGCAGTCCGAGCTGCCCACATAAGTATGCAACGCGGAAGTCGCACTCGACGTGCTGCAAAACGAATTCGCCGAAATTTCGCTGAAAAGCACATAACAGCACAATTAAATTGCACTTTGCGCAAATAAATCATTAATATACACGGGCGAATTACAAATTTAGATCTTATTTATAGCTTACGGCATTCATAATTTGAGCTTATCTAATCGCAGCGTTGCTATTTTCGTTACTCTCTACTCGATAATTGGGTCATTCCTTTAGGCGGCCTTTGACTTTGCCACGCCATAAACAGCTTCATTAAAAACTTTGCTCTAATTCATTAGCAAGCCATGCCTGCTCCACCTTCAAACTGTCTCATGCTGCCCCGAGCCGCCACTTGAAACGGCACGTGAACTTGGAGCCGGTGGCAAAGTCAAGTGCTCCGGTTGGGTGACTAATTTCATTCAGTGGCATCCAAATATTGCACGACAATAAAGATAATAACAGAATGTGGTAAAAAAAAAATGGGACTAGCCGTGCATATACAACTCGCAAATACGCTGCAAAATTTAGCAATTTACATTCCCAGGCAGACTATACTTGTGTCGATTAATTCAAGTTTCGAATATCGATAGTCACGACTAGCAAAAATCATAATCGATTTGCGTGCTCGCTTCAAATATTAAATTTGCATATTAGTTTTAAAAAAGTTCTCAAATATTTGTTTTCAAATGCAATATACCCATTAGGGCAGGCATTAATGCTGCAGGGTATGCACTGTGCCGAAAGAGGCGCCAAGCTGCGAGTTGCGTTGATAGCGCGCCGCTTGTCATTATGAATTGTTGTTGCCTACTTCGGGGCGCATGCGTCGACTGAACGCCGACTGCGTGGGGCAGGCAACACAAGCAACATGCTGAACCTAGTCGCAACGCTCTCGTTGTTGTTGTTGTTGTTATTGATGCTCCCTGGCTGGTCTGCCTTCTCAGCAGCAGCAGCAGCAGCAGCTGACGGCGATTTCGAATTTTCGAAAACTGTTATCAACAAACGGGGGAGCAGTCCGTATGTATGTGTGGGGTTGTGTAGGTGCTGTTTGTGGCGACGCCGCTGCCACTGGCAGATAGCAAGCAGCACATCAGTTGGCGGCTGTTGCACGTTGCGTGCGGTTTCGTTTCGTCTCGCTTCGTCCTGCTGCCGCTGCTGGTGTTGTTGCGTTCCTGCGTCTATTTCGCGTGTCCGCCGAACATGCAAAGTGCGTTTCGTAGTCGCGAGGTCGCCGTTAGTTTTTGAAAAAAAAAAACTAACTAAGCCGGGCGCTAACGGTTTCCGCCGGACTTTTCACTTAACCGTCGCAGTTCGCGGTGTGCGGTCGTCGTTGCGGAACTCAAATTTCTTACAGAATTTGTTTAAAGTTTGAAAAAAATAAAGAAACAAAGTATTCAAAAATATTTTGCTAAAGAAATATATTAAACTTGTAATTATTAAAAAAGAAATTGACTCTTTAGGTCTGAAGTTAATACTTAAAACAACAAATCTTTAAACATTCAGTTCAATAAATAAATATATTCAACTAATGCTTAATAAACTAAAATAAAAAATGTATTTAAGTCTGACTTGAGCGCACTTTGGATGCGTCATTATATTGAATTCGAGTGGAAATTCTTGCTTTAAAACTTTTGATTGTTGTGCCAATTCTGCTAAGGAATAATTTCCAAAAACCACTTTAAACTCTCATAGGAGAATTTTCGGGGGACTTCGCTTTAAAGCTAAATGCAAACAAATTGCGCATACGCCCAGTGGGAAAATAAACATAACTAAACGCGGCAATTTTCGTTTTTGTATGATAGTAGTCTCCCGGTTTCAAATGAGCCCACAATCATAATGCGATTGCGAGCCAGTTAAAATGTAGAATTAATTAAAGAATCGCAAGACGCAAGGGAAAGCATGGTTAAGGTAAAAGGTTCAAGTAGACAGCGGTCTAATTTAAATTCATTAACAAGTGGGAGCAGAGGAGAGAAAGTGAGTAGGCGTGGGATCAGGCGGCCTATGGATTAGACTAAGTCCCTTGCCGGGCATGAGTCTCTGCTGAATTCCAAACGAGGCAGCACATAAATTTTTCAGGCAATTTAATTGAAGAGCGCGTTGCAGAATTTTTGATTTAAGTCGCGGCCTTAAACAGCAAATAAAAAGCGAAATAAAGTACTTAAATTGGATATGGTAGAGCGCGAAAATGTCTTTATATGATTCGTGCGAGGAAAGCGTAACATCTTGTTAGCTAAAGGAAGTGTCGAGATTTTGCTCCCGCTAAGTAATTCGCAAAATTATAACGAAGCTCACGTGCAAATTGAACGAACGCGAATAAAAATCTAAAACGAAACCGAAGCCAAAACCTAAACCGAAATCAAATGAAATGAAATCAAATTATACGGAACGAGACGCGACGAGAGGGGTCGGGGCGGGACGGAACGAGACGACTTTTATTATTATTGCGCATTGTTTAACGCCAATCCCCCGGAATTCTCCAAACAATCTTTTTAGTAATGGAAATCAGAGTACATAAAAATAAAATTAAATGCCATAAATAAAATTATATATGCAATAAAAGTACAGCATCCGCGTATGATGCCAAGCTACCGAGGTACTGCGTCTGATATCTACAATTCGCACGCGTGCCCCATTAAATATTAAAATCCCTGAGTCACCTCAGCCGGCAGGTTTATCCCGTGTCCTGGAAAGTCGACCCCACACCACGGGACAACCACTTGTCAACCGGTATTTTTTGTTGGATTCTTTCGGTGAGTACACACGAAAGGCATGTGTGCTGGCATGTTGGTTTATAGAGATGGTAAAAGAGCAGCTCAACCAACTTAATTGCGAATTACAATATGTTCGCAGGCATAATGAAAAAAGCTTTTAAATATGTTTTTCTTTTCGTAATACACTGGCTTAAATAGACTTTAGTTCGCTTTTAAAAAGCTGAATGAAAATTAAAAAGTTTTAATTTTAAATATACTAAAAGTTAATCGTGTTTTTCGCTTAAATAAATCTTAAAATATAATAAAGAAAAATACATTTTATTATTCTATTCTTTAAATAACCTACGATCTGCAATAATTTGCTTTCAGCTCAGCGTTACATTTATTTCCAAGAAATTGATTCGCATTCTCATCTGAAACTTTATTCCAAACTGTGTAGACAGTCGCCGTTTGAATATTCCTTACGCCTGAATATCTCCTTTTATTCATTTTGCAATTTGCCACATTCCTTCAACGATGTCGCCACTAAGCGAGCGGAATCGTGATTTATTCAGCCCTCATTGATTAATTCTGAGTGTCTATTCGAGGGGCTTTTTTTACTTCCTCCAAAAAAAATAATGAAAAAACACTTTAACTTTTACGAGGCACTGGCCAAACTCATAAAACAAGTCTTGGCCAGCTTATGGCTATCAACTGCCTCCTCGACGCACTCCTGCCATACGTAGATTGTTAGTTGTGTTGCACATTTCATAGTTTAATGCGTAACATAAAAGAATGCCACATGAAGGCATAAAAGCATAAGAGCCGCAATCGACCTAAACATAAATGCTGCATACTGCTCTTCCGGCTCTTTAAAGAGCAAAGCGTACAATATTTTAGCTGCTTTCAAGCCAAAGTTTGGCAAATCAAACCAAAATCCAACCCGAATTCAAGCGAATTCTAAATGTTATGCAAATGCTTGTTCCACCCACAAGGCAGATCCTTTTGGTTTTATTGTTTTTACCGCTAAAGGCGTTGAAGCATTGAAATTTGCTGGGGAAAAGCCGCAGCAACAAAACTCAACAAATAATGCCGCAAAATAAAAAAAAGAGAAACCATCGCAATACAAACAATGCAAAATGCGTTGAAAGTTTCATATGATTTTGGCGAGACTTTGTTTTTTGTTCTTCTCTTTACATTTTTTTCCCTGTATATAGGACGTGACAAAGGACCAAAGGGTTCTGCTGCCACATGTGAAGGGTTCAGACGAGAACGGTAAATAATATGTATGTATTTGTTCTGTGGCTGTGTGTGCATGTGTGTGTGATATCAGCATGCGGAAAAAGTGAAAATGTATTTATACAAGTTTTGGACGGATGTGAATGTAAAGCGGGGATTAGACTCTGTCCCTCTGTTTCTCTCTCCTTATCCTCTCGGCTGTCCATTTGTTGAATTTAATCGAAAAAGGATATACAAAAAGAATATATTAAATATTTAAATGAAATGGGCTTAAGAGCTAGCGGTAAAAGGATTAAGATATCAAAAGTGAAAAGTAAAGTCAAAATTCGAATTAAGAATGTCAAATATCAATGTGTTAACAATGATTAAAATGTTCCTGCCACAAACTGATGATTTCTTTTGATTTTATGCACGCCCAAGAATATATCAGGCTCTTAAAATGCTGCAAAAGGGGTAATTTGTATCAAATTTTATTAAATTGTAGATTCCGATTCAACATAGTTTAAAAAAAAGCCAGAAAATGTTATCTCCCGTGATAAACAGATGAATTATGACGAAGTTAGACATCGCTGCTCTACACAAATATCGATAAATAAACTCCCATCGCTAATAAGAATAATCACAACTTGCCTTATGCGCCATTGCGGTCGATCTTTGCTTTTTTAACAAAATTGACTGTGCAATTATTATTTGTATTATTATTACTAAATAGATTGAAATAAACTCGAAGTCAAACTAAATCCCAATGGATACAATCGCCAACTCACAACAGTCTTTAAAGATGCCATTGTTGTCATTTCCACGAAATTTACAATTGGAAAATGGAAAATGGCGCTCGCATTGACAGTGATTCCAATAAGAAAGGCGCATTGTGGGGAATTCTGTGAAGTAGCAGCTTCCACCTGTTGCCATAGGGCGGCCCGGTTCAAGGCGCAAAAGGTGAGGTTGAAGGGCGATGGCGACGCCTGCTTAACGGCTCACTGGGCAATCAAGCGGCACACAGAAACACCCCCTCCACACACACACACACACACAGACCAGCTGTGGGCTATTGTGTCAATGTCATGAACTACAAAAGTTGAAATATAGAACAAAAACACAGCAAGAAAAAGGTAGACAGAAATAGAGGCAGTGTGAGAGAGAGAGGGAAAACAATTTCATGGAGTTGGCTTGAAAATTGAATTTGTCTGACTAACTTCTGCATACAAAATGCCACGGCCTACGTGTATGTGTGTGTGTGAATGTGCGTGTGTGTGGCTGTTAAATTTAACGCCGCCTACAAGCAATTTACATGCCTGTGCTTTAGTGCTTATCATTATAATCAACACGAGCGCCCAAAAGGGCTGACTCGGCATCCTTGAGAGGCGCTCAGACTGCGAGGCTGCGCCTGAGTGGAATCGGTAGGCAGAAAAGCATGAGGAGAAGGGATTGTTTGTATCATTATAATGTTGATTGCCTTTGCTACCAGATCATTTTACGTTTATTACCTTGCTTCATGTTGTTGTGGTTTCCATTCGAAGGCAACCGGAGATGCAAATGGAACTAAATATACCTGTGACTCTAGAGTTTTTTGTTTGTTTATTTTGGGTTACCGATTGACACTGATAACGGGAAATAGTGCCGATAGGGTTGAGTATTATCAGTTGCATTCTGCAGCCAGGCAAACCCCCAATCTGGCTAGTGTTGGTTCAGTCAACTCTGTCGTTGACTGTGGCCCGCATTGCATTTATTGTGCTCAATTAGCTGCGGGTGCATTGCACTCTCCCCTTGCTCCATAGGAGGTCTTATGGGGTGTCATGTTGTTTCAATAGTTACATAGATGCCAGACACTTGAGTCTGTTGGCTGAGCCACGCGGAAAAGGTTAAATATATTTGACAAAAAAATATTTATTATAATTTTGTATGCATACTTATTTTTTTTTGCAGTTTTTGTTGCAGGGTATTTCCAGTTCGTTTCCACAGTTTGGTTTTCTTAACTGATTTCGTTTTGTGTTTGTGCTTCACTTGGCCATTGGTTTTGTTTGCCAACTCCTCACGCGCATACACACTGTCTCTTTCACTCAGTCTATCTCTCTCTCTCTCTTTGTCGCGCTGCTTCCTCATGGCCTGCCCCCTGCTCATCCTGCTGCTCGTTTATTAGGTTAATCACTCGTGGTTTACTCTTGTTGCTGTCCTTTGTTGTTGTTTTTGTTGTTGTTGCTGTGCTTCGATGCGATGGCTGCTCCTAGCTGTTGTTGTAGTTGTTGTAGTCGTTATCCCCATTGTTGTTGTCATTGTTGTATCTGCTGATAAGCAATATTACGCTGCGCTGTGATTATCATCAATTATTGACAGTTGATTAAAGTTTCGCTTTGCTGCGCCTTGCCCGTGTCTGTCTCCCTCTTTATCTCTCTCTATCATCCTTTTATTTCTCTCTGGCTGTGCGACACTATGCGGGATTCTGTCGGTATAAGAGACACAGCAACAGCACCATCCATCGGGTAATTGAGTGAGCGACAGGTTCGATGCAGGCTTCGCCTAACATCATTGCGAGGTACTACGTGTAATGGAGCTTTTTCTCGTCCACGTTCTGCTCATCGAAACTTTGCAACGGAATTTTTCAATGAAACTCTTTAACCTTATGGAGCAATCATCGTAATTGCTTGAAGCCAAAAATGTTTCTGAATTCCTTTCCACACTCTAAAGAGTTTACATTTAATCGAAGTGTGCGATTGAGATGATAATAATTTTATGAATTTTTTATAGGAACACCCTTAAGTAGTATAAAAAATAGTATATATCTATATAATTAAGCATGATTCATCAACCCTATTTCAATTTCAAAAGGCAAGACATTCTAAAAAAGGTTTAGATTTTTTTCAACAGTTTTCTGTTTTATTTTCCTTATATATTATTTTATATATATTATATATTTATTTTACTTTCTATCTAAATTGTGATTTACCCGTGATTTACTTTGTTAATTATTTAAGTTATTAGTTGTAACTGATTTATTTAACTTGCAACTTATCGTCGCACTTTCTTTATAACCGATATTCGTAATTTACTCAACACTAAAGTTTAGTTTTACTGAATTATCGAAAGTGTGGCGGTAGGCCGATAAATCGATCGGCGCAATCGAATCTAAGACGCGAAGGCGCAAAGACGACATAAGGAAATATTAAATAGACAAAAGTTGTTAAATTATAAATAAATGCCTAGCAATATGTACAATGTACATAAAACTTTGCGAGCAACAAAATCTTAGTTACTGCTGAAATATTCGAGCAGATTACCGAAAAGTTATTCAAACAGCTTAACGAAGCAAACTAAACACAGTCAATTATGAACAAGTACTTGCACACAGTGTGCGGAGAATGTGAGCGGTAGAGGGCGCAAATTACACTCACGTGCCTGGGGCACAGTGGCACAATGCATGCATATCATTAGTCAATTTATGCTCAGTGACAAGCTGTAGTGTTGTCACTCAGCTGTTCAACTGCAGACCACGAGCGAGTCCTTAGTGCGACCCCTTGCTCTACCTCTCTGTCTTTTTCCAATATCTGCTGCAGCGCCGCTCAATGTGCTTCGAGCTGAATTAATTACTCCGCTGACCTTGTGATAAATCAGCGACATGTGCCGTTAACGGGTGAATTATGAGCCGAGCCACGTAATTACCAGGCGGGACTGTGAGCAGTTGCTGAGCCCCTGAGGATTGGTCCGGCTAGTAGTAAACTGCTCTACAAAACATTCAATTCATTCATTTTTCAGGCATCTCTGGTGTCTCTCTCACTCTCTCTCTCTCTCTCTCTCTTTATCCACTTGCCTGCTAATTTACATTTTTATGTCTGTAAGCGATATTTCTTCGTCTTCTTCTTGCTTCGTTCTGGCACTGTCATTTGTTGCGATGGGCGTGGTAAAAGTGTCCGCCTCGTCGCAGCGTGCAGTCGAGCTGAAATGAGTTTAATGTTCAGCCAGTGTAAGCGGGTCTACCACTTCCGGCTGCTGCCCAAGAGACCGACAGTTTCCTCTGACCGTTGTGTACCCCCCTTCACACTCTGTCTCTTACTCTCTCTCCCTGTGACTGTCTGTGCTTGGCTGTGCTGCTGCGTGTGATAAAAGTCTGAATTATTAAATAAACATAAATCACGAGGCGCAACACTCACACTAGCAATTTTATCGGACAGCAGGAGACATACAGAGAATCCTTTTGCCTTTAGCCACGCCCCCTGCGTAGTGTGTCGAACAACACGCATGTGCTTGCACGCACACTGTGGCTTAGCACTGTCAATGGATTACGATCTGTTTGAGAAAATGAATCAAGAAACTTGGCATATTGCCGGAAACCCAGACAGACTAAACCTAGCAAAGTATAAGTTTAGATTGCTACAGGTTGGCCTTGCATCTCTTGCTGATTGTTATAAAAACATAAATTTGTGCTCTCCAAATATCCGAAATTAAGAAAAAGAGTTTAGTATTTTTTCAGCTTAGAAATAGGTCTTTAGTTTAACATAATTGTTAAGATTCAAACTCTGCCCAGAAATATTCCTTGCTTTCTTTGAAATTATTCTTCTTTCTGCCTAAAAAAATAGGTCTTTTAATAGGCTTATTCTTGTTTCCTAGGAACTAGGTCTTCCAGGCTTAGGTCTTATGGGTTTCTACAACTTAATAGTAGCACAACTAATTTAGCTTACAAGTTTCTTAAGACACTTTGCTCAGTATTGGGAGGCATTGCGTGCCCGTATCAAAGATCTGCGCGCACACGTGTGTCTTGAACCTCATAGATATCATATTTCACATGTTTACCCAATCGAGTCGCCCATTTGCATAATCAGCTTGCGTATAATTAAAGGGCAATCGCCGACAAAAGCAGGATAGACTGGCAATGAGCTCGCAGACTCCTCCTGTTACCAGACAGAAGGCGGAGAGAACATTTTTGGGGCACGCCAGCAAACACATTTTCACCTGGTTGTCACCCGCTGCCAGTCAGTCGCTGCCTCCCACAGTCGTTTATTACGCTGGCAACGACGCACCTGTTACTCGACGACGACGACGACGACATGCGACAGACAGACAGCTGATGCGAGTGAAGAAAGAGAGAGAAAGAGGCAGAAAGGTGGCCTCACATCGGCAAAAAAGCCAATCAGTGGCACGAAATACATTTTTCCCAGAATGTTTGGAGTGTCGACGTAATCGAGAGCGGAAATGAAGGCGCTGCGCTGGCTCGAGGATCTGTTGTTATAGCAAATTGTTAGCAGTTTCTTTCGCTTTATGAGGATTACGCAACAAAAAAAACATAAGAACAATAAAACAGTTAAAATTAGTCAGGAAGAAAAAGCAGCAAATGTATCTACTTGAAGTTGTCCTAAATAATTAGACGCTTCCTGTTTTCCCCTATTTATTTACATCTACTTGGACTAGTATTTGCCGTAATTGTTATTTTTTCCTATTATGCGCTTCAGTTCAGCGGAAACAAAGTTTCAAATTGAATTAACTTCACTTCCCGGCTTGAAATTAACACTTGAAACTTTCTTTGGACCCTTTCGTTCAACTCGTTAGCTGCCAACTTTAATTGACAGTCCAAACAAGAGACACAGCGCCCAGGAAGACGACTTGAAATAAATAAATAAGTGGAAAATAAATGAGTATGCAAAGAGTTCGACTGAAAGTTGCGCAAGTTGCCATTAAAAGTTTTGCTCGACAGTGTAAATATATTTTCAAAAATGTCAGTGCAAACAAGTGAGAGTGTTAAGGTTGCGATAAATTCAATTATATGCCTTTTGCGAGCAAGGCAAACAAATATGGCGCATACGCAGTGGGTACGTCGGGTGTGCTGATGTTGCTCAAATGACAGCACATGCTGACAGATTGGCTCGCCTCCTCGGTTGTCCCACTAACCCCCTCAGCTGTCTAAGTGTTCGCCTGTCAGCTTGTCACGTTAATAGCTGCCCCTCCCCGCAGCGACAGAGGCGCCCGTCGAGCACACATTAAAGGCCTCAAAACTCATATGCATTTGTCTCACGTGTCAACGCGCCTTTTATTGCCAATATGCCAGAAGAAGGGGCGAAGGAGGACGAAGGGGGCTGAAGAGAAGCCTTGGGTGCCACGCTTAACGCCCATTAATTTGCAGCGTGCATGTTTTTAATGAAGATGCGCCGCCTGAACTCGGTAATTAATGCTAAGCCGAAAAGTTACTTCGCCGCCTGTGGAAGCAAATTTATCACCAGCCAACGAGGCTTTAAAACACTCTAAAATTCTACTTAGCTGTGCCCGCAAAAATGCTAATCAGTTGGCCCATTTCAATTATGATGTATTATAATTGGTTTGGATTTCTCGAGACGAAGCACAAACTCATAAGGGAGACTCACTTATGTAAGGGAGACTCCCTTTAGCCGGCGGGCTAAGCCTGATCCGTTGAAAGTGCAGTTGGCGACAGTTTAAGCGGCTTGGCGTGATTTAAATTTTTCATTCTCCAAGTTTCTGCTATCAAATCAAATAGAGCATTAAGCAGCAGCTCTGGCACTCAAGCAACGAAAGAGATAGTTGCTGAGTGGGAGAAAGACAGAGAGAGAGAGAGAGAGAGTGAGTGAGTGGGTGACAGAGACAAAGTCGGGAAGAGAGAGACGGCAACAGGGACCTACGCAAGAGACACAAAGTAATGCAAACTAATCACCGGCGACAGCAAAACGAAACGAAATGAAACTGTGAACTGGACACAGAACCTTGAACAAACGCGCCAGGAAGCTCATAAAAGGGTCTGTCTTCTATGTATGCATCATGTACACACTCACACAGACACACACACACACAGAGACAGGCAACATTTTATGGCAGCTGCGTGTTTAGTTTGGTTTGCTTTGCTTTGGTTTTAATTTAACTTGATGTGGCAAAAAGCAAATAAAAGCAAGAGAGATTTATAAACAAAAGCGCCGAGGGCATGTTGTTGCACGTCACGAGACTAAGTGAAATGTTTACACACATTAACACAGTACAACACACACTACACTACATAAGCAGTAGAACCACATGTGGCTGAGGCTTTTTTTCCAGCATTTTCAATTTCCATTCTACATTTTCACACATTCAGCATGAAGTAATGTGGAATAGAGCGTGTATACTAGATATGGCAGATGAAGCCGATGAGTGCAGTGACTGTGACTTTGTGTTTCAGTAAATCGTAGGCCATAAATCGCATTTGGGGCTGACAGGATCATTTATTATAATGAAGATGAGCTACTGCCATCTAAGCGAATAACCCTTGTGCCGCTGCTTAACCCAGCAGCTGCTTGTGGTCGCCTTGAGTAGCGAAAGGGAAGAGAAATGAGAAATGAAATCAGTTCCAATATTGAAAGACTTTTCGGTAATTAAATTAGAGAATTAAACTTTCTTTTACAACTTACATATAGGTTATATTCAAAATACTTAAATAGTATATGAAGGTATGATTTATCACTGAATTCTCAATGCAGATCTCTGATTTCAATCGCTTCTAGTTATATTTAACAAATGCAGCTAATTTAAGAAACATATTGCTAACAGTTTTTATGATTTTCAAAAAGAATTCAATTGAATTTCAAAGTTCAACGAAAGTTGAACGAATGAAAACCGCAATCAAAATCACAAAAAACCTGCGAGGGCTGCAAAGTAAAAAGGGATAATGATGTAACATATGTTATACAGCAAAGCCGCATAAAAAAAGGCACAAAGATAATAAACAAACAAACAGCAAAAACAGCCCGGCAAACAAAATAATTTCAAGTGCCAGGGGCAACATATTAAAAAAAATAAGACACGACTAAAAAAGCGTAGTAAATGCAAAAAAATGGAAGGCAACGCCCCAAGCGCCTACTGTCTATCAAAGAAAGAGAGAGCCAAGCTGCTGCGCGAGGGCTGCTAATACTATTTATGGTGCTCGCCCTAATGCCGACTGTCAACGCAAAGGAAATGCACACCAACACACACCACGACATGAAAATGTGCTTTTTATGCGCCTAGCAGACAGACGCGAAAAGCCGCTTAACATTGCGCATACGTCGTGTGAGCCCGTGCACAGGCTCGAGTCTTATTATGGTTAATTTATCATCAAAATAAAGTGCACATCTCTCTAGTCTCTCTGTCTAGTTAGGATGTCCGTGACGACAGCCGGTGGAGCGACGGCAGCTGCCGTCGGCGCTGTGTGGAAACTAACTGTATTATCATGTGTTTTAAGTGCTTCAGTTTGCGTTTTCGACAACAAGATTCCACAGGAAAAGCTGTTGTCAAGCAAATTCCAAACTTGTTCCAGATTCTCGGGACTTAAAGTGTCGCTTACATTTCGCGAACTTTCGCAAACTTTAATCAACCTTAGATATTCATGCTCCCTCAAAGCTGATGAAACTGAAGACACGGAGCTTTTAGCGGTACATTATTGTGCTTGTCCATTGTGTAAATAACGGCGTAAACAAGTTGCTTTCATTGATTCGCCGCGCACAAAGGTTGCCTGGCACAACCGGTAGCGAGCGTGTCATAATCGAGCTCCTCCCTCTTAAAAGATTAGACGAACAGCCGCAAATGACTTTTCCCCATAACTTGCTTAGGCAGAGGACACAGCTTAAGGTTCGGCAATTTAGCTTAAAATCTCCGAATGCTACCTGAATACCTGCAAACAAATCAAATCCGCAATATTGTATTATTAAATATGAAAACGAAAAGAAAAAAATGTGAAAGCAAAACAAATATAAAGAAACGTGTACAGAAAATTGAATTTTAAATTGGGGAACAGGGAAAAAAACATTGTATTTGCAGCTCGACTCGAAAGTAAACAGTGCGTAGCATACTTTAAGGCGTCTTTAAGAACGTCGACCGTCACGAGTTTCAGAAAATTGTGCGCAAAGAATTTAGCCTGACACATTTTACAGCTGGAATTTTCGTTTTAATTGCATTCAAGTGATAATTCTGAATTGCCAGCGCAACCTTTAAGTCCAATACCCTGTACGATTAATATATCTCTAGAAAGAGTCTATTAAATTTACTATTTAAACGCTTAATAAAACAATCTTTCAATTTAAGCAAATCATTTGAATGACACAAGTTTTATTCTTGTCCGAAATATTTTTTTTTTAATTTAATGCGAGTTCCTTGTCAACCTTCTTCAAGTAAAATTCACCAAACACGGCAGTATATTCAAGTCTCGCAATCGTTGGGCGAGAATAGAAAACTGCGCTGTCAGAGAAGGAAATAAAATTGAAAACTGTTGGGCGCAGCAATAGGCAAACGGGACAAGTAAAATGGCACTGGCAACGGCTGCCAGGTTGTTTCAACTTTGACACTTTTATTGATATGCCACAGCAGAAGCCACAAACGTCACCGGCCGTGAGCGCGAGGATGGAAATGAGGGGATGAATATTTGATAGCAGACAAGAAAGTTAACGCTCTGCGTGGCATTGTTTAAACAGGAAGAAGGCGTATGCAAATACGTATGCATAGAGAAAATACTAACCGAAGGAGTTGAGTTACGCGAATTCCAATAAAAACATTTATGTGTTAGGTTCATACCATATGCTAAGTCAACTGTTTAAGAACACATGGTGTTATTGACTCTAACTTATTACATTTCCCAATGGACTTTTCCAAGTATTTTGCACTGAATCCTCCCATTAAAATCGTATCAATGAGTCACAACTTTTACTGGCATCAGACAAAGTCATACTCGGAATTTTGCAACTTTTTCCCATGTAAACAAATAGCAGACTTCCTTATTGTTTGTTTTTGTTGATGTTTACTTGGCCAATTGATGTGTGCTCCCCAAATTTGATTTGTCTCATTGTCTGCTGTTGTGACTGCTGTTCCCAGTGCTTTGAAGTACATACTATGCCCCCCTTCACGCTGCCGGGCAGGACTTCATTAACATACATGCCCAGACAGCGGCTGTCGTTTTCGCCTATCGGCAAATCTCTCCCCCATGTCTGTGAGTGCACAATAATAAAGGACATCAACGGAAATCAGACAACAACATCCAAGTGTCGCACAGTAGTAGTCGCCTCGAAGACAAGTAAACACGAGTAGATATGCTCAAGCTGTGTGTGTTTGTGCGCGTGTTAGCTGCAGGAGAGTAAAGCTTCTGCTGCTGTTGACCCACATTCGCAACCATTGACGGGGATTCCGGGCCTGAGGAAGTACAAAAATCTTTAAACACAACACAAACACATGTTTGACGAATGTCAAAGTTAAAGACAAAAATAGCAAGCTAAATAAAGCATGGAAAACAGCTGGGCATCAAAAATAGCACAGCATGGGTTTTCCGAAAAACTTAAGTTGGGAAAATAAGCTTAAATATGGAGTGGCTTATTTAATTTAAGGCCGTTTAATTTGGAGTGACCAAAAATGCGATTATCGATAGTCATGGAGATCTGGCAGCACCAAACTTGTCTTCATGCAATTTGCATACTTAATCGATATATATTTTCGATATCGATCGGCAACTGTCGGCAACACTTGCAGTTACGTGGATTTTTAAAATACAAATAAAAATTTAATCTATGTTCTACATCTTGAAACCAATATTTACTGGCATTAAAATGATATATCATTATTTTATAGAACCCGAAGAAGTGCATTTAATTAAACGCCATTTCGAGTGCACTTTAAACTGTTCTCGTGGGCCGCGACATAAATCACTTCGCTACATCAATTTTCTTTCGCTCTCATTCAATGATTCTGTCGATTCGCGCTGCAACCGCATAGAAACCACCACGAACATTTTGCGGCTGCAAAAATGGCCACGAACAGCGAAGTAAAGTGGAAAGTGACACACACAAAAGACGCAGCATATTTCTCGTTCTCCTCACGCTCTCGCAATTTCTCGTTTCATTTTTTTGCCGCCATTTTGGCTTATTGTGCACATTTGCCTATCTGCTGAGCACTTTACATGCTGCGGCTGCCGTCGAATTGATTTTCAATTTTTATGCTTGCCTAAACAGAAAATTCATCATGGAACCTCTGGTACCCCTGGAAGGTTCGGGACTCTACACACTCTCTCCCGCACAATAAGAGTGTTTCTGTGTTTGTAAATTGCATACATTTATAAGACATGTTTGGGGCTAAAAATAGACAACATATTGTGTGTGGGAATAGTTTTTGGAGCACAACTTAAACTACTTGCCCAGGCCGGTGCGCTGACAGACTCAGGCAATTTGCATATACTTAAATTTATATGTAAATAAATATGCTTGCGTTTGTTTATGAATCTCTTTTCAAAAGACTTTCATGCAAATTGACTGGCATTGTGTGGTCCAAAGTAAACAAGATAATGTACTTGGGGTGGGGGAGAGTGGGGAACAGCTGCAGGCAGATGCGGGAAACGCCGGAGCAACTTTTTCCGTCAGATTCTAAAGTACACAAAGTCTGAAATATGCTGTATATATGCAGAGAAAACTATGCCCAGTGAAAACAACAAATTTATAATTCAATTTTACACGAAAAGCTCTGGTTGCCTTCGCTGTGAATAATCGCAATAAATGCACCTCCTTGTCAACCTATATCGCTGGGTATTTCCATCAGCTTGGTATCTATGCCAACTATTTATATTCAGTTTACTTTCCGTTTTAATTCGATGTTATCTTGCTGGGTTTCAAAACAAAGTTATACACTTTAAAATTTGCAAGTTCGCACGATTCCAGGAAATATGCATTTACATAAATGCGCTCATTCAAATTGCCAATTGCAAAATTGTATCCCATCATTTATTTTCCCCAACAGCTTTCTGGCACAGGTGAAAATGTAAATACAAAGTAAAAATACGCATTTCGACTGTCACATGCTAATTGGAGTGTGCAAATGTTCGTGGAAAATGTATATGGCAAGAAAATTTATATGGCATGCTATTTATGAGACACTCCAAAGGCTTCGTTTTGGCGAAACACAGACTTAAAGCTGCATAAGTTGAATTCACAGTAACCCCTATAAAGAATACCCATAATATTAAGGAACTTTTCAATTTATAAGTTTTGCCAGGTTTTCAGATGACAGAGTAAAATTTGAATTCGTATTTTAGGACTTTAAAGAACATATTCTTAAATTTTCCTGTACTCTTTGCAAACAGGCGGGCGAAAAGCTGCCACAAAGCTAATGTGCGGGCGACTCGTTCATAATTCACCAGGTGCCAAGAAGAGCTTCCCGCAAAGCTGCAAACAAAATGGCGTCCTTTTTAAGTTTGCCTTGGCGATAGTAATCACTTCCGCTTCCGCGAACCTTTCTACATCTTGGCGGGAAAATGTCGAAAATGTTGACCTTCGTTTCATGCAGATTTTTGGCAGCTGCGACAATGAAAAGCCGCAAAGCTGTGAGCATTTATTGCCTCTGGTTGTCCGCATAAATTAGGCGTTAATGTCCTTTTGCTCGATTGTTGGGCCTAACACCAGAGCAATCTTATATAGTATCTAGTATTTATTAGGCTATGATAGATGGCCTGAATACTTGGCCAATTTGTTGCTGAGAAAATTGAAGCCGAAAATCGACTGCTACTAATCACTCAACAAGCTTCCTTCCTGCTGCCGTCTGGCACATTAATCAGCTCCAAGCGTATCAATCAAAGCAGTTTCACAAGAAAAAACGACAAAATAATACGAAAGGCAACTCGAGTAAATTAAATTTAGTTCAAGTCTTGCGAAACTGGGCACAATCCACAGTATAGCAGGTCTAATCTGGCCTGGGCAAACCAGGCCCAGACAAACTTGGCTCTCACAGGGCACTCATACTTAAGCAGAATAATGAAACTTTCTTTCAAAGGGGCAGCTACAGGTGCGTCGGGGATAACGTCGGAGTTGTTTGTCTTGGCATGAGCCGGGTGTGTCCCTTGCTTAGGTTACCCCTTAAAAGGTTATCAGAACTTAAACAACTACAGAAACTGTTGTAAGCACAGCTGTTGCAGTGTTGCAATTGAATGGAGAGGGGCAGGGAGGGACAAGAAATTCTTGTCAAGTATGTAGGCACTTTGAGCTTGACACTCTGACAGTAGAATACCAAACAAGACGCTTATTGCAGATTACAGAACTGAATAACTGAGGCTAAGACAGCTTAAGTCAGTCACGCCAGGTTCTTTTTACATCCGGCAAGCTTAAAATGTCTTTAGAAGACAAAGAATTTATTATAAATATTCGTTTGGTATTCGTAATCGACAATATTTTATACATCTTGTGCAACTAGCTGGACAACTTGGAGAGGATCTCTTTCCAGCAGACCTCGACTCAGCTCAACTCGAGCTCGCTTGACTTTGGGCGTTGCCATCTAGACTGTATCATTAACTTTAATTTAACCTTCAATAAAACACTTAACCCCCCGTCAAAGTGCAAACGTTAACAATACCAGAGGCGAAAACAACAATTAAAGCTGAATCATCGTTAAAGTAAATAGCAAATTCCTATGCAGACAGTTCGAATATCTCGCAGAGCAGACTGGGATTCAGTGTTTGCGAAGTCCAAATACCCCACAGGGTTTGCCAATTGAAATATCCCTCTCGAAGCTGTCGAAGCTTCTTGAACCATTGTGTCTTTATTTCGATTAGGGAATTTTAATTGAGGACAGCCAAGGCAAAGTAGGATTGGAAGACGTTTTGGGCATGGGCTGCGGGGTAGAATATGGTTTGTCTGGCTGTTGCCCTTTTGACGAGCATCAATCAATTTGATTTGGGTTTTGGGAAACCTTCGATTTGGTTCGCTGATGATTTAATTTAAGTACTCTGTTCTTTTGACTCTGTAATTAAAATGAATTCTTTGGTTTACCCCGGCAAGATGCTTGACTGCGTCTAACATAATTCGGCAATTAAATCCTTTACAGCAAGTCGGAATTGCGGATGGAAGGTAGAAAACAAAGAGCAGAAAACACAGAAAAGAGCTCAAAGTGACATACGCTATGTTTTCGATCCGGCATATGTGACAGAAATGTCAAGTGGATGTCACGCCCATCTGCCCGGAACCCCGCCCATGCCAATTAGCAGAATAGTAACTGCCAGTTCTGGACGTTGGCCGAGCACGTGCAATTGATGACCAAAGTTCGAGAACTTCTTAAACTTTTGGCCCAAATATAAATCTTGAGCTGTCCCGAATGCCATCAGCAACAGGCGCAGACAGCGAGCAAAAACCGCAAAAGCAGCTTGCACAGCGAAATTTGTATACTCTAATGGGCTTTTTGGCAGTAGAAGCTGCAATTGAAAAATAGATTTGCTTTTTTAGTGTTCAGTTCGCAATATTATGGATTGTCAAAATGTCATTCAGTCTGTTTTTCAAAGACAATTTATGGATTACTTTAATACACTTGCTAACAATATTCAAACCCAGCCAGAACTTGTGGTTGACATCGAAAGTTGAGAACCGCAATGCGAACTTGACATCACAAATGTTGAAATGTCACATTCAGATAATGCAAAAGTCTGCAAATATTGCGAGCCAGTGAATACGAATTTAAAACTAATTCAGTGGAAAGTTAACATTTGCGACTACTAACGAGACATCAGTTTAAATTGTCTGCTTAAGTAAATTGCAATTGAAATGCGATAAGTGAAGAGTGATCGATAGTATTAAAGATAAATACTTTCGATAACAATCGGTAATGTGACTGCGAAATACCACAATCTGTCATTTCAGTGTTGTATTATGCGCAATGAGTTTCGTAACAGTCATCTTTGTTCCCCCCTACCCAACCAAAACAATGAGCATGCAAAAATCCTGCATTGTCTTTTAACACTTTTAATCGTTACGCTTGCATTAGCAAGCACTCTATAAACGATTTGCATGAGCTCCCGCAGAAGTAGGTTATACTTTTTGTCAGAGCCAATGAATTTTCGTTTTGAATGGTTTAAGGCGGATGAACGCATAATGTGGCGAGGAAATTAAATTTTTAATTAAATGCCTAAGGCAGCTGAGTGCTACTCATGACTGGGCAAGACATTGTGGAAGAAGAACAAAGGATCGAGAACAGCGCATAGTGCATGGGTAAGCATGGTTGGGCATGCCGCATGCGTCAAGTTCGTCGGGGGACACATCAAAACAGCAGTTAAAAAGCAATTGAATCGCTGTACAAAATGCCATGGAGCACCGCATCTCGCCGGGAACAATTCCCTGTAGCAGGAGCCATCATTGACATTGAATGACCTCTGCCTATAGAAGTGCTATGAATCAATAATTAAATAGAGAAATTGAATCCAGACAAAGGGAGAGCGTGAACGAGGAAAGAAAGAAATGCGAATTGAGCCATGTCAAAAGTAGCAAATGACCAGCTACAACAATAACGAAGGAAAACACCGGCAGCTCGACCAGCACATTGGAGTGTGTGCATATCCAGAGGACTACAAACACTCGTTGCAGACTCAGCACAACAACAGTAACAACAACAACAACAACAACAACAACAACAACAAATAGAAAAGCAATCGACAGAGCTATGGGCGGAGTAAGCAAGCGCAAAAAGTGCGAAACAATTGCGTGCTAAACGCCAAAAATGTCAAACTACAAAAAAAATGTCTCGAAAAAAAGACAACAAAACGGGCAATAACAACAAATGAGCAGACAGGCATGTAACAGAAAATGAAAAGATAAATGACATTGCCAACCGGCCAACCAACACAACGAAACAACGGAACCATGAACAATTCCCCGACAATGGTCGCCCCCATGTCCATGTTTGCGAAACTGTCCATTAGTTGACTAAGCTGCAGATGTTTTAAATTAATTAAGGTCGCAACTAAACACGCTGCGTGTACGAAACTATTTCATTCATATTTTTTCGACATGATACCTTTTATAACATTAGGCAGCGTCCTCAATTAAAAGAAAGTTGCTCAAGATCGACACTTGGAACTAGTTCCCGTTCCAATTAAGTTTGCGTTAACCTTAAAACAACAATGTGAGGATAGGAAAAAAGTACTCTTGTAGGTTTTTAGAAGTGTTTTTTATTTGTTTTTTTACAGAATTTTGTTTTTTTTTTTTTTTTTGTTTTATTACAAATTGAAACATTAGCCGCAATGGTTTGTTTTTGTTATTGTTTGTTTATATGTGGCAGCTATGCAGATCTCTAAACTCCAAACGGCTTATATGGTACTTGAAAATCGAGTTTGAGTTTGCAATAAAATTAATTACAGTTATAACATCTACAGTATACAAAAAAGGAACAATTTATGGCGCTCGTGTTGTTCAAGAGCAGCGCATAAGCGAATTCGTTATTTTATTATAATAAATGTAAATCGATTTCTTTTTTCATATATTTGCACTTAACCTAAGACATGAGCTAAAAAATTCGAAAATAAAAATTAAAATTGTATCGAGAGTTGTTAATTATTATTATTATTTCTTTTTGTTGTTACGTCGGGAAGTTCGCACGTGTTGGCAATATTATTTAACTTAAAGCTTGAGACAGCCCCGGATCTGGATGGGGCTGGCAGTTTTGAAAAAATTCAATCGTTGTTGAGGATTTTGAGTCTACAGTTACATGTGTGTGTTTATTTAAGTGATTTTCAACTCGGTAACCATAGCTTGTCGATGTTTTTTCGGGGACCCCGTTGATGCATTCGTTGTTGTAGTTGTTGTTGTTGGTTCGTTTCGTTCGTTTACAAAATTGAGCGGTGAGCTGCGAAAAGTATTATGCACATATTAATAAATATCTTAAGGAAATATGATATAAACATATACGAAAACAATTCGAAAAACGTTATAGATGGTAGGCGTGCAATATTAGATAGTTTTCTAAAAGGTTAATCACAATTTTGATAGTTTTTCTATGTAACTCAATCGGTTATCGGGTCTACTTCTAAGGGGTACTACAATGTTCACTACATGTCGGCTATGTAGTTTAGCATGAACCAAGAAATCTTTGAAGACATGCTTCGGATCTAATCCACATAAAATTCTTACCAATTTGTTTTTGTTTTGTTTTGCGTTTCGTTACATGTAATTTATGTAAATTAAAGTACAAAAAAATTACAGAAGTGCTATATGATGATATAGCGTCGCTTGTTATTAGAGCTAACGATTTTGATTTATGTTTTTATATATATTGTTTTTGGGTCTGATCTAGAGATAATCCTCTTCTTCAGCTGTTGTGTATGTGGCAAATAAAGGTAAATAAAATAAGAATCAATAATATTGTTAGAGTATTCATATTTTTGAGCACGCTGTGAATGTATGAAAAAACGACCTTGGGATTGGGTTTCAAATTGAGTTTCTAGGAGAGTTTCCAATGTAGTTTTTTTTCTATCTACTTTCAAGCGAAAGTGATAACTTTAAAGATGAATATTTACAGGGTGCTTTAAAAAATACGTTTGTATGTACAATCCGGTTTTTGGGTAGGGTTGCTGAAGGTTCCTGTGCGGCAGGTTATACTTACGTGTCAAGGGCCTGGCTGGATGCTTGGACCACAGATAACGATTCTTCACCGGCGACAAATACGAATCACGAGCCACGGGGCTGGATGCACGGGGCACCGAGGTGGCACGGAAGGGCACCAGATCGTCCACATCCCACCAGAAGGGATCACGCACAATCGACGAGATGGGCAAGTTTGGGCTGGGGCTCAACAAATCCCTGAAGCGGTTGCGTGGATGGAAGATCGGGAGTCCTGTTTTGTTGGTTTGTTGGGTTTGTTGACGAGTAACGGTTTTTCAAAATCATCAGGATTCGAGAATGGTGGAGGGGTGTACAATCAAAGTTGAGTTGAGTTGAGTTTCGATGTTTTGTGTTTGTTTTTGTTGTAGTATTTGTAGTAATGCAATGTGTGTACAAGAAGAGCAAAAAGAAAAATATTGTTTGCTTTGCTTTTAAACTAAAATACGAAAAAAAATTAAACAAAAAAAAACGAGAAAAGACAAGGCTTTAACATCAACAAGTTTTTTTGATATTTTCCATGCGTATGTTGGGGTTTCGAGTGGAAAATGTACCAAAAATGGGAAAAGGAATAGAAGAATGACAGAAAAGGGCAATGCGATGCAATTCAAATAGCAGAATAGATAGGTGAAAGCTGGGAAAGGATACTCGAGACGGGATCACAAGTAGTCTACAAGCACGGCGCTGGCTTTGGGCTCAAGTTTTTATCTTTTTTTTTTTCATTTCTTTTTGCTGCTGCTGTAGGCCTATAATTGATTTTTGTCGGGTAAATGCCGGATTTCACAAAAAAAAAATATGTAAACCAATAATTTTGAAAAGACTTCGGGGAGAGACTGAAATCGATACCAAAGCGTGTGAGAAATATATATTCTCAACACTTTCATCTGCGTCTGCTCACTCTAAAAGCCATAATAATTATAACAACAACGAAAGAAATAGTATATATGTATGTTATCGTCTCTTCTTGCACAAGGAAAAACGATTATAGAGAATTTTGATTTTTACCCTCAGCATCGTAGGCGACTTCAGTGGGACGAGGTCCCCAGCGACCGGCTTTAACAGGAGTGGGACTTGGCGAGCCGGCACGCTCAAAAATACTTGGCCTCACGGCGGCAGCTGCCTCGGCCGGTTCAGCGATTGCGGGCAACTTACTTTCAAAGAGTTCGTCCAATGGTTCCAGCGAGCTGGCACGGAAACTGGGTCGCGTGAACGGGGCCAGGCTGGTGGCGCGATCGAACACCGATGGTCCGGCACGGGGCACGCTGCCATCGCGATTCCAGTAGACTGGAGGCGGCACATAGGGTTCGCTGCCAGCGCGTGTGGTGCGACTGGGGCGGAACGGCGAGGCCGAGCGACGGGCTGTAAAAGAGATAGGAAAGAAGATATTGAGCTAAAGCAAGAATGATTCTTGCGAAATTGACCGAGCAACACAAGTTGAGCAAAACATCAACATTAGGAAACAAGTCATCTATGTTTTTTTCTATAAGCCTAAAGTATTTCAAAGACTTTTCCATATAATAACGAAAAGAATTCTAAAAAATGTTCTTGAAAACTTGCCTAGTATTTCTTTTTTTTATCTAACTTCTCGATAGTCTCTTTTATTCAATATTCTCATTCTCTTTTTTTCAGATTGGAAAATGAATTTCCTCGAATTGATGGCCTAGCAAACGGTATGTACTTACCACAAGGTATTCCAAACACACCAAACGACAACAACGTAAGATAACTAATCGTGTATAGTACACGATATCATATCTGAACAACACACTAAACATAGAGTACAGAATTACAAGAAGGCGGGCACGAGACAAGAACTTAATGAAAACTATACATATTTACGTAGAATTCTGCCGAATAAGAACGGTACAAAAAAAAAAAAAATATTGTCATGAAGTACACTAATATTCGTTAAATATTTCATTTGTCGGTTAGTTTAGTCTGAGTTTGAGTATTGGCAGTTTATTTACAGGCACCGCACAGTGTTTACATGTACTAAGGATTATCTATGTTTAGTTTAGTAGTTGCACGAGATGAACGAGACAAACAGAGAGATAAAGAGAGAGACAAAGATATATACACTCATACAAGGACGGGAACAACAGAGAGTATTAATTGTTGGAACAGTTATTAGACGAACGATAAAGTGAGCTTGAGAATAAAATTACACAGGTTTTCGTATTTAATATTTATTTATTAATTCCTTTTTTTCGTATTAATCTAAAGTTCAGCCGGTGCGGTTTCAGAGGCGGGAAACAGCGGTAGTATATGGTTGAGTATGGCATACAGACTCGATCGCAATAACTCTTGGGAAGCGTTCGAATATCTATAGTACAGCTGTTAGAGAGAATGGATAAGGCTTAAAGTAGTTTGGATGTTTGGATGGGTTTTCAATGGGGTTTTTCAATACGGGATACGATGGATCAGATGGTAGATGGGATAGTTATGATGTTTATACGCTTCTTTATAGTATCAAATTTTAATCGATGTTTTAAATGATATTGCCTGAGAGTATGACTAAATTAAAATTAGATTTTATAATGTTTTGTTTTGGTTTTATTACTTTCGATTGTTGTTGTATAAATAAGTTAAATTAATTAAGTAAAGCATCATATTATACAATGAAACATTTAACGAAATTATTTTGTTTTGTGTATTTTACTATATTGGGGGCTGGATTCTTTTTACAGACAATTAGATATATAATTTTATCATTAACAATTTCTGCGTACTTTTACAATTTACTAAAGCTAAGGCAAAACCAAAGTTCTCAACCAGATTTAACCAGCTTTTGTTCGAATGTAACGCTCAGCGCTTCAAACCTTAATAGCTGCAAGATATATATAGCATATGGTACAGTGTGTTAATGATATTTGAATTGTTCGTTCGAGCAATGCGCGGAAATCGTCGATGAAAACTTGATCGATGCAAAATTTCCTTTGGAGAGGAAAATTTGCCCGTCAAGTTTCCAGCATGATGTTCAGTTTCTTAGTGTTTTTTTTTGTTTTTTTTTTTAAAATTTGTTTTGTCTGTAGCTGAATTTGAAAAAATTCTGTTGAGTTGTTGTTGTTGTTTTCGAATCGATGTTGTTTGCTATTTTTTTGTTCGTGCTTACATTTCGAATTCATCTGGCAATTTTACATATATAGTTTAGAGTATTATTCGTATTCGTATATCATAAGATTGCGACTTCGTTGATTTCTTGTTGTATTGTTTGCTTTCTGATGTTGTTGTTGTTGTTCTTGTGTGTATTTTTGGGCGATTTTTTTAGAAAATGTCTTTGATATCCTTACCCTTGTTGAGCTCAGCCAACAGCTTGTCCTCTGGCTCGTACTCCAAGGGCACCAAGGAGTTGGGTGTCAGGGGCTTGTCTCTCAAGTAGAGACCGTAGCGAGATGGGTATCTGAAGATTGAAAGATAGTAAACAAATGTCAGCAAGAATATCGAAATAACAGCCCAACAGTGCGAAGTATTTTAGGCACAGGCTACACACCTGCGCTCGATCTCCTGCATGCGCTTCAGATGATCATTCCAGGCCTTCTCTGCGTCGTAGTTAGCTGGAACTGTGAAGGGAATCGTTCGAATCAGTTAATTATCATCTAGTTGTTAAACAAATTTTCAACAAAAGTGCAAACTAAACACAACAATAGAGTTAAATGCTTACAATCGAAAGATTATCAGTACGCAGCTGGGGCTGACGTTGCGTATGCGCAATGCTCCGTTAAAAGCAAATTGGATATACGTACGATATTTATCCATAAAAAGCAGTTTATTAAATTATCAAGCAATGAAAAACAGTAGAAAAAAAGAATTAAGAGATCATTTTTAAGAGATTGCAGTAAATTAATCGATTAAAAAGCTCGATTATGATGAATGGAAAATGCAAATCGATCTATGGGCGATACCAAATACCTGATGAATGTCATGAGTTTCGAATACGAATACATTTCCACACACCACAAGAGAGTATTTGAGAGAGTATTTGTTAAAAAATGTTTTCATTTTTTATTATTGCATTTCAGAGCCAAGAGAACTACATGGGAAATTGTGCTATAAATCATTCTGATTATTATACTATATACATAACATATCTACTCGACACAAGGCTACTAGTATATATGCTATAGCTAAATTGTGAGAAAGTATTTTTGTGCGGCGCTTCGCTGCGTTGCGAGAGATATATATATGTAGCATACTATATGTTTTCAATTCTTTTATAACATTTCTTTAGTTTCTTTGGACGACAAACATTTATGTATTTTCTGAAACATTTATGAAAGAGAGAGAGAGAGAGAGAGAGAGAGAAAAATTGGTTAGTTTCGAGCACAAATCGCACACTTGACTGTGTGTGTGTGTGTGTGTGGGGCATCGGTTAGGGGGAATGTGTGTGTTTTGTATAGGGCCACGCAGGAAATGGTCAAGAGATTCGACTCACACAAAAGTTATACTAATAAATGTGTATCAAGAATTCTTCGTATGTGTGTCTTTGTGTGCGTTATGCCTCAGTTATTTGATCCGAAATGTTCCGACAAGGCTTATGTACCTGCATTATATATATAGCACATAAACAGACATGCCTACATATACATACACAGAGTGGCATACGGGGCGTATGTGTTATGAACATGTGCACGTCTCGTCGTCTAAACTATGTGGGCCTTTGCCAAAAACAATTCAAACGGAAAACTGAAAATCATTGACGTAATCTGATTTGGCTACCATTATGCTTCGATATTGCGCTTTATGGTGTGTATTTCTTATATATATTATTATGAAATCATAGCGAAAATGTGGCGCAAGAGCACAGACAGTGCAGGTGCAATAATTGATCAACTGAGTGATATGTTCATGGTTTGCTTGATTGATGGCTGATTGATTGAATGATTGAGCCGCAGAAGAAATGCTATTTATGCCATTTTATGCATTAGCTGTGCGCGGGTTGCTGGTTGGAGTAATTAGTGCGGGTTCTAGTTCGAATCAAAGGTTGTGTATGTCGACTTACTTGTTCTGCTGTAGTGATGATCGTAGATCGCACGTGGCGAGTAGCCGTAGGTGTCGCGGCTCACTGGCAGATATCTGTAGCCAGAGGATTGCACACGCTCGTTGGCGGTGGCGGGCTCATCGTAGATGCTCCTGTATGTCGAGGGCGAGTCCAGGTACGAGCTGTATGGGCGCGATGCGCGTGGAGCTTCGTGGGCGCGAATGTCCTCAGAGCCTGTGAACGATAACAATAACAAATGAATCACAACCCATTATGGGGAAAGAGCCTGCTCATCTATCCAAAGCGAGAGAGAGAGAGGGAGAGAGAGAGAGAGAGAGCAGAGCCAGCAGAGATACGAATTCTGCCATTTGGCGAATCGCCAAAAAGTTGATTTCATTTTCGTATTTCATTTCTCTTTTTCGCTTTTGTATTCTTTATATTTTCTATATGATCGTCTAGCTATTTGCCTTCGGCGCAGCAGCAGTCGAATATTTTCGCTTTGTTTGGCTGATGAGCACATAGTTAAAATATTTTCGATATAAATATGTATGTACGACCATCTAGCTATGTGTGTTATATCTGACTTTATGTTCCAACGAGAGCTGCGAGGCTGTCTTCGACTGAGAGTGTATGTAACTATAGCGCTCTGGATGATTACGCCAAAGATGACACCTGCCAAAATATAGATGCAAATTCTCTATCCTCTTTACCTGTCCTAAATTCTATTTCCTAGTTTTTCTTATTAAACTGGGAATGCTCAAACATTTGTATAATCTGAACTAACCTAATTACACAACTGCCAACTGAAATCGTATTTATAATAATCATAACTATAACTATGCTTACCCTTCAGGGATCTGATGTAGGACTGCCAGAATTTTGCCTTCTTGCTGGGGCTCTCGTTGCGCCCAATCATTTCCAAATGACTCTTGAACATTTTGATCGATTTCTTTTGTGACTTTCAAGCACAGAAGATTTTCGTTGAACTCGTTCGCTGCAATGGCCAGAAAAGTTTCCAAAAAGTTGATTAACAGTTAGATTGATTGATTTTCGTTTTGGGGTTGTCTTTTCCCGATTCGTTTTTGCACTTTGCACCGCTTTGCAAGATGTTTGCGGCTGTCAACGCCAAAGGCAGCAACGTCTCGAGTTGTGTCTCACGTTTTGGCTGTGACTTCTGTGCGTATTACCCGATTGTTCAAATGTCAGCACGCACGCGATCGGCGTAGAGATATATATAATTTTTTAACGCGAATGCGTCCAAATCTTGGCTGACTCGGCGCTTTTTCTCATCAGTTCGAAAATAAACAGACTGTGTGCCACTTTAGAGCAGAGCAAAGTTTACGAAAAAAACCGTATGAAATATCGTACTTGTGTGTATACATTGTATATCTACGAATATATTTAACTATATGTATGTGCATATACAAATATAAATATGTACGACAAGATCGATCACTAAAAATAAATTTATTTCTCGCATCATATTGTCGGTATATGTATATGAACATACATATATCTAACACTGTGTGTGAAACTAGCAAAAATCTATATACATAATATATGCTACATACATATAAATATATATAGGTATGTGTGTAAAAGTGTATGCGTGTTCGTGACGACGATCGGTGCGAGCTGCAGCTAAATTTGCGTTATTTATAAATGTCCTTGAGTTCAATTTTTCCTGGCGGGCATCAAGCTAAAAAACCGACGCTAAAATTCTCAATTCAAATTGAAAATGATTTTTCAAAAATCTACAATAGTTGGTAAATTCAATTTGAATTGTATTTCATTATATTTATAAAATTATTTAATATTTTTTTTTATTTCAATGATCGTGATTATTATTTGAGTATTTTGTAATATTCAACACTTCACAACAGCAAAATTTCATCAAACTTATTCAATATTCACTTGGTGTCAAATGTCTGATCTTATATAATCGGCCATATTCATTCATTCATAATTTTGCCATAATTCCATTTCAATTTGGAATGCGAATCCGGATCCCGTATCGGATAGTAACACTTTGTAATAGTTCAATAATAATTGCACCGTTTTATTCATTGTCGAATTGTTCCATTCGATGTAGTTATATTATTACAATTTTATTTTTCTTTTGTTCATATTATAAGTAAATTTCGTTGCTGGGGCTTACAATTTGCGTTACTCCTAAAAAATAGCGATCTATCCTCAACGAAGAATTTTTTCAAACTGCAAACCGTTCGAAATTCGCCTCACCAATTTTACTCGTTTCAGCATTTGCCATTTGTTTCACAGCCGACAAAAGCACGATATTCTTTTACGGCGTAGGTAGCCGATCGCAGTGAAAATATATATACAATTATTCCTACATAGGTATCAGTCAGCCTGCGGCTGTGTGCGTTAGTGCCCAAAAAGCTCAGAAAGTTCGGCTATAGCTTTTAGCCAGATCTGTGGGCAGTCGAAGGGCGGCAGCATCCGACATCGCCCACTCATTGTTTTGGATCCAAATGAATGCGATGACGGTGATGATCATAAAAAGAAAGCCTGAAATTAACCCCAATACACATACAAGATCTGTCGAGTCCAGGAAAAACATTGGCATTATTTTTGTATATTTTCGTATCACGATCTTTATTTTTGTGCCACAAACTGTTGTGTGTTTGTACCAAATACATGTCCCATTCATATTTGTCGCTAATTTCTTTGGTTTCTTGTACGATTCGTGTTATTAGGTCGTTTCAAAGCAATCATTACCCGAAGGAAATGCGTCAATTGTGTTATTGAAGCAAACATTGAACTTTGTGTTGCTTTTGCCTTAAATTTAGTAATTTCCATTAATAAGCACAGTGTTTGAAATCGAATTGCTGCAATAACCTTGAATAAAGTGCATGGTATTCTGTTATGTTGAATTCCATTCAATTCCATTTCGTTTCGCTGAACGACATATCTGTATAGTATGAATCCTTGAATGACCATTAATACTGACGTATTTTAATTTTTTTTATGATTTTCATAAACTCACCATACAAATTTGATCAGTTCTTCGATTACAGCTCCGAATACAATATTTGTAACTGTTACTGATAACTATCGATTATAAATGAACTGCATCGTGAACTCGGCTCAATAAGTTATCGATCGTTACATTCCCGGTAGGCGATGCAGCAGTGACTCGTTTTAAATTATTATAGAAAATGTACAGTTACTGGGAATGTATTTTCACACCCCTCTTTAGGCGTAACCATACGTAAATATTGAAATAACTAACACTTGACATTCACATTGATTTCAGCACGATTTCCTGTTTATATTTTCTTTACAAGAGTGCATCTTGTTTATTTTCCACGTACATACCTGTTCCTGGTAACGAAAAACCATATTCTAAGGCCAAATCGACATGAGCCATGGATAAATAAACAATTTGGCTCGTGCGTTAAATAAACCTGAAAGTTTTTCAATTAAAACTAAACAGATTCCGGAAAAATGTAAAAACGATGTGCTGCATAACATTAGCTCTGTTCAGACAAACCAGACATTTTGTGGGTGGATAGCAGCATTGAAATATAAAAATCCATTTGGATCTTGGCCGAATGCCAAGCGAGACAAATCTGCTCATGGTTATGTACATGCACACATGTCTGCTGAAATTTGACCTTTTGATTACATTATCACCCAAATACACTTTCCAATCTGCGTCATTTTCACTTTGCTCAAGGCCACTGCAATTGCAGCGGTCGCGCGTTTGACTTTGTTTGTTTACCTTACATAAGACAGAAAATTTTTGTTGCCCTTAAACGAACTATATACAATTCGGATTAGCGTAATTCGACGGACTTGAACTTGACTCTGTATGTGGCGCAGATCGTAAAAATCCCAAAAGAACTCTTAGGAAATACCTGGCAAACATTTATTTTGGCAAAGTGCACCTACGAAAAGTTGGGGAACTGCAAATCGATGAGAACTTTTACTTTCTGATGCCCGATCGCATCGCACGGCGTGAAGCAATTCAACGCCACAACTATGCTTTGATCCCAATTAAATTCTAAGGTAGATATGTATTTGTGCTGTTTTTATTTCTTAAAAATAAATTTTCCTTTTAGGATTCTTGGCACAGGGCATCCGTTAAATTTCGCTCGCCATGCCAATGGAAAACTCCTTTTTGTGCTTCAATGGCCACATCTGTTGGGACCACAGCACACACGCACACACGCCGCAAGTCCCAATGGTGTTAAGCACGCGCTTGCACTTATAATTCCCAAATGATTGAAGCAGAAATAAGCTCTTAGCTTTAATAACTTGCTAAAGTCGAAGTTAAAGAAGATAGATTATACAGATTACTATTACCACGTAGTGAACAAGGCATATATCGCAAACAAATACATATTCAACATAAATAATTAATAAATACGAGGCGCATATGCTGCATTTTGGGGACACTTAAGAAATGAGGTCAATTATTAAGCTAATTATTTGGTCGCACTTGTAAATAATTTCGATGTCACCGAATAATTTGCTGTATTTTAGAGACCCCTATCTGGCAGCCGACCAAACAGCCAACTTGTGCTGATAATAAATTATTCAGGAATTAATTAATTACATATATGTACACATGTACATACATATTACCATGTCTACAATTGGTAATTTGTTTTTGATCAAAGTCGAAAGCAATAAAAGGCAATTGGGATAAATGCATTTGTTTCATTTGGATTTGCTGCACTTGCGACTTTTTGAATAGCTAACGAAATTTATTTATATTTTTCTTCGTTGAGTGTCAAGCGAAATGAAGCGAGATGAGACTGAAAATAAAAGCGCACAATGTCAAAGCGACGTATGAGCAATAATGCTAACATTACGTGAAATGGTGTAGGAAAAGAAACTGGAAGATACCCTGTATGTAGGAAAACTCAACTTACAAGATGGAGTGATTTTTCAATATTTTGATTATATTTATAAGTCTAATAAAACATAAGATTAGGGTTAAGATATAGTCAATAGCTGCGAAATAAAAGTGAGAGAGATAAAACATCCACTTGTTTGATCCGTTTAAACAGGGTATACAAATACAAATTTGAGTCATACATTTGTTTAATAATACAAAAATATATACGACAAATTCTAATCGTATAAAGCTAAACGATTAGCTATGTTTCCAAGACAAAAAGCTCTCGGCTCTCTCTGCATCTTATATTATATACTTACTTGCCACACAATATACATGCTTGAATAGTTGGGCTAAGTATATTTAACCTTAACATATAGCTGCCACCTTCAAAGCACAAAAATATTCAAAATACATTTTCTCAAAATATAAAAATAAATATCTGTACTCAGCGTCAGTTTGCAAGAGCATGTGTTGAGACTGTGTGAGTGTACATATATACCTCTCTGACCATATCTCACAGGCTGTATCCGTTGCCCTGCTAGCCTATAGTACATAGCCCCTCTCTACTTGCTGGGCAAAACATAAGCAAATGAACTTGAAAATTAATTGTTTGCCTCATAATTACACACAGATGCGTGTGGGCGGTACGGTACAGGTCTGTGTACAAAAGCCTTTTTTGTACCCACACGGTACATACATGTGTATATGCAAATATCAGGGTATTTCTATATATATAAGAGACTTTTCCATTGCTCGTAGGTGTTGGCTTCGATAATTTATTTGGCTTTCGGGCATTTCGTTTGTTTATAAATTCGTGAAAATGTTTTTACCATATTTTTGCATTTTCGCTAAAATGTTTTTGCCTTATTTCTGCATATGACGTCTTATCATCTCTTAAGGCTTGAAAATGAAATTAAAAATGGCAATTAGTAATGAGTAAATAATGTTCGCCCTTGAACTGAAATTGTTGATGGAAAATGGCACAGACTATTTTGATTTTGCCTCAGTTTGGTTAGAACCGTTGAATATTAATGATATTTTCACCTCATCGCTCACTGTCCAATGCATGACAAATTTCGTATGACGGTCAAGGACATGGGGGTCAACTATGCAACGTGTCCGAAAGTAGAGCCCCCTCAGTGACCTTGCAATGTGCAAACTACAGTCGCTTGAGCACATCATTTGCCGTGATTGATGATTAAAAGTGTTTTGCTTTACAGAGCACACACGATCAAATTAGTAAAGACGTACATATAAGGAATGCAGCAATTTAGCGGCACAATATTCCTCTAAAAGAACATAAAATGCACAAAGTATGCACATTCCTGCTGACACGCTGCATATTTGCTTTATTTTGGTCTTTATGGTTGGCAAATGTGCACTAACTGTCAGCAAATTCGTCCATTCGTTTCAAAACAATGTCGTTTTGACACTTGCATTTCTTCTACTTAATTAGTTTCATTCAAATGAGTTTGTAGAAAATGAGAATAATTATCGAAGCTTGTGTGCTCACCAAACTTGTTCATCCCTTTGAACCTGAGGCGCATTAACGGACATGAGTGTGGCTGTTAGTTACTAGTTCTTGTTATCGATTACAAATGAGCTCCTTTGTGAACTCAGCTCATTAAGTATCGATAGCAAGATGCATATTTTTTGCAGGTAAAATGAGTGGAGCAGAAGTAAATTTGGAACGATCAAATTATTTATTTATTTCTTCTACGCTTCCTGCTACCTGTGAGAACTTCCTATCGATATCAGCGCCGTATCAATAGCATGCTGACGTCACTGCGTAGCAAATCACATCCTGTTTACTATTTTGGCGCAAAATTATACAAAATACAAGATCGCATATTTACCAAACATGTGAATCTCTAAAAGTGTGAATATAAGTGAATATACACATGTATATAAGGAGAGCATTCCATTCATAAATAAAAGACACAGCGTAATTGGCCGACAGAAACGCGACAACAAAATATGTAATAAAAATATAAATCATTAGTGCCGCAGAAACCAAAGAGATGATTTTTGGAAATATTTTGATGTTTGTGCAACAAGTGTTTGGTGGGCGATAACCGTTCAATGCCAAACGATGTTGAAATCGAATTTTACTTTTTTTAAGTTCATTCTCTAAGTTTTTCGTTACCAAATTTTCATGTACAAATTGTTTCGACACAGTACAACGTTGAGTTGACAATTTTTCGAAAGCATTTTTCAGTCTTGCGGCCTCTGCGGTGTTCTGTCTATTTTATTGTTCACACATCATTGTGTTTTATAAATAAATTGCGTACCGATTTTTGTTTTCCTTTTTTCTGGTTGCCAAAAAGATTTATCTACTTCAATGTTGGCTTTTTTATACACAATTTATTCGGTAAAAACACAAACAGGAAAATATCAACATAAAACGCAAAAAGAAACCAAAGCTTTTTCATATTTTCCATTTCATTTGTCTGACGTCAACGATTTTGTTCTGCATTTTGTGCGATGGAAAATTTAATTAAGCTCGGATAATAATTAAATCAAAAATTTAATATATTGAGAGTCAATTTTCTTGCACAATATTGTGCACTTGAAATCATTACTTTACCACGAAACTGAATGAAGTAAATCGTGCAAGCGTAAATAGGAAATGTATCTCGTGATTTTCCATATATTTATTATTTTTGCCTTATTACATTTGATTGCACATTCATTGTTTGAGTTTTTTATGGCTGCTGCATAGATAAATTCATGAATACGCATCTCGGGTGTTAGGGTGTGAGTCCGGATAACCATAAAGCATACAATGAAATATGTTTATGACAAAACAAATGGCAATAAAGCGTAAATAAGTCCACGCAAAGTGAGAGTAATGTATACATTTTCGCTCACATATCTCGCCCCAGAACTGAGAATATTGCAGTTTAATAAATCCAAACATGATTTACAACATATTACATATTAAGGTTTGCCAATACGATATTCTAAAAGTTGTGGCAGAATTGCTATGCAAGCACAGTATTGTATGTTTATACTTTAAACTAAGTATAGGGTGTGCAAACATCAAGGTTTGCTCGCTCTGCGGTTTCTTTATTGTATTTGACATTGAGATTACGGTTGCTTCGTGATTTATGTACGTATTAAAGAGCTTAAAATGCTTATGGAACATATATAGGAAGTCATTTCACGCATATATGTACAATTGTGGATAAATTTGAACTTCTGACTAAGCTAGCATGTCTTGCTCACAAGGATTTTACCCAGAATTGCCTCAGTTTGGTACAGTGTCATCTGTAGTGCACGGACTAACTTTGTTAGGCAATATCCTTCAGGTAATTTACTGCAGATTGTCAGCTGCGGCAACTGCGGCCTTGTGCATGTCCTTCGAGTAGAAGAGATGCATCTCAATTGCATAACACAATTTGCAGCTCCTAATGCATCGTATGTCTTCAAATTGAGACGAGCCATATGCGAATAACATATGTTACATGCTGCTTGTGGCATGTGACTTGGGGGCATATGGTGTCTCAATTTATTATGCGAGCTTGAGTTGAGAAGTACTCTCTGAATGCGGGTCAATTAGTGTGGCAGCTGCAAGGGCAGGTGGCTTTGAATGCAATTGAATTAGCGTTGATTCAAGTCGAAGATAAACGTAGCTGCGACACAGTCAGTATTGTAAAGTAATTGTCCTGTGTCCATAAATTAATCCGACTGACTTGGGAGGCACTTAAGTCAGCCCTCGACAGTGTTTAAATTAGCTAGAATGCTTTTATACCATCGATTGCCGACGCTGTTTGCGCACGCTGCGTATACTTTATAATTGCACATTTCATGCCTGGCTTGTTTGACTTGTGGAATCGCCCATTGAGTTTACGCATCAAGTGCAGCTACTTCATTGCATTTTATGCATACCAACGTTATTATTAAATGCACTTTTAATAGACAAGTCAATTTGCCTCGTCATCCTCGTGTCGTGCATTGCGGGGCGTATACGCAATGCTTGCAGAGTTCTTCATCAACAAAGGACACAGGCCAAGAGAAAATGCCGTCGATGTGGATGACAGTAAAAGACAATAAAATTCAATTTGTAACCTGCTGTGCTGGAAAATGTCCCTTCTAACGAATGAGAAAACCGAGCATCTTAATCGCATGGAATACACATTTTTAATAAGTATTAATAAGGAATCGATTCCAATTTTCGAATCAAAATAAAAAGAGATCACGATTTTCAGCACAAGCATCTGAGTTTTTTTTGATTACTTGGCTGCAGAGTTGTTGATTCAAGCCGAAAGTGTTGATGGCTCGAGGGCATCCATGGCGCATCAGCGGATGAGCCAATCTATTGACATATTTCCCAAATGGCGACAAAGCCAAATGCCGAAAAAATATACACGACCAAAAAGAAATCAACTGATTTGACTCGGGGCTGGCATAAATTATGAGGCGCAAAGTCAACATTGGCCAATGCCTTTGTGGAGGGGTTCGAACCAAATTCGCTCAGTTATTCAGTTATTTCAGAAATCTAAAGCCAAGCAGTGCTGAATAAGTAACATTACAATCTCTCAAAGTAAAGCTGAGATAAAAACTAGAGAAACATTAATATTAAAGTATAATTGTGAATACATTTCGACTTCAATTCAATTTTAAGAAGAATATAGTTTCTTGAGTAACTTATGTGCTAATAATAAAATATATATACACTCACGTCTTTTAAAGTTGATATACCCTTTTTTGGCTATTTTCAATGGTAAAATAACAATCCATTTGTCTTGATTATCCCTAATGAAATAGGACTCAATCTTCATCGACAGATCAACGTCAACGCAAGCCGCAGAAATGTGTCAAGAACGCATTAATTAGCCAAAATTAGACCAGACACACTCGCAAAATGTACGGGCTGCTGTTGGAGAATCTTTCCGAGTACATCAAGTCCGTGTACGGCGAGGAGAAATGGGAGGACATACGACGTCAGGCGGGCATCGATGCGCCCTCGTTCAGCGTGCATCAAGTGTATCCCGAGAATTTGCTGCAGAAGCTGGCAAAGAAGGCGCAGACGGTGAGAATGCAAATCAAATATGATTATCAATCATTAATATTGATTAAATATCAATAATTTGCATATACATAGGTGCTGGGAGTATCAGAGCGTGAATTCATGGATCGCTTGGGTGTCTACTTTGTCGGCTTCGTGGGTCAGTATGGTTATGACCGCGTCCTGTCCGTGCTGGGACGACACATGCGAGACTTTCTCAATGGACTGGACAATCTGCACGAGTACCTTAAGTTCTCGTATCCACGCATGCGTGCGCCCAGCTTTATTTGTGAGAACGAGACCAAGCAGGGCCTTACGCTGCACTATCGATCGAAGAGACGTGGTTTTGTCTACTACACAATGGGACAAATACGCGAAGTGGCACGCTACTTCTATCACAAGGAGATGCACATTGAGCTTGTGCGCGAGGAGATTCTGTTCGATACGGTGCACGTAACCTTTCAGCTGACCTTCGATAATCGCGCCTTCACGCTCGCCTCGCTGGCCATGACACGCGAGGAGAAACACTTGCCAATCAGTGCTCACGTGTTGTTCGAGATATTCCCATTTTGCATCGTGTTTGGGTATGCCATTCATTTCGTAGTTGTGCTCTCTCCATAACATCAGTATCTTTTCTCTCTCTCTCTCTCACTCTGGACAGCGCTGACATGATAGTGCGCAGCATTGGTAACTCTTTGATGGTCATTTTACCGGAGCTGCTGGGCAAAAAGATAACCGCCTGGTTCGACCTAGTGCGACCGCTAATTGCTTTCAAATTCCAGACTGTATGTGCTCGGCATATCCTCTTGTTCTCTTAAAATTTATGGTTTTCTTTTTGCCCATTCGATAGATTCTCAATCGCACCAACAACATATTCGAGCTAGTCACCGTGGATCCAGTGACAGAGCGTTTGGATGCACAGAATGAGGATTTGTTGCTGCACGACGATGGCAGTGAGCCGGAAAAGTCGCTTAGGCTAAAAGGTAATACATATATATTATACATGGAAATATCAGTGACAGTCTTATCGATAATTGATACTCTTGCTTTTGTTTCATAATTTAATCGATAACATTTGAGCTTGCTTTCATAATTGAACTGCGCGTCAACCGAATTTGAAATGCGAGTTATTTTATATTTAATCTGAAGGCATTAAGTGAATTACTTAGTAACTCATATATCTTTAAACAATACATATTTACTTTTATAAGGTCAAATGGTTTACATGGAAAACTGGCGCATGATAATGTTTCTGGGAACACCTGTAATGCCCGATCTTACGTCGTTGATCACAACCGGCCTGTATATCAATGACTTGTCCATGCACGACTTTAGCAGAGATCTTATGTTAGCGGGCACGCAACAGTCCGTAGAGCTTAAGTTGGCATTGGATCAGGAGCAGCAGAAATCTAAAAAGCTGGAGGAGTCCATGCGTAAGCTGGATGAAGAAATGCGACGCACAGATGAGCTTCTATATCAGATGATACCCAAACAGGTGGCAGATCGTCTGAGACGAGGCGAAAACCCCATAGATACCTGCGAGGTATGAATTCATTCATCAATAGTCACGGATCTACATCTATATAAGACTTCTTCTTGCAGATGTTCGACAGTGTATCCATACTTTTTTCAGACATTGTCACCTTCACTGAAATTTGTAGTCGAATTACACCCATGGAGGTGGTGTCTATGCTGAATGCCATGTACTCAATATTTGACACACTAACCGAACGAAATTCGGTCTATAAGGTAGAGACAATTGGTGATGCCTATATGGTTGTAGCTGGAGCGCCGGATAAGGATGCGAATCATGCCGAGAGAGTCTGTGATATGGCGCTAGATATGGTCGATGCCATAACCGATCTGAAGGATCCCTCAACGGGACAGCATTTGCGAATACGTGAGTCAACCCTATGCTAAATTATATTTACCCAACCATGTTCACATCTCAATGTCATAACGTTATCTCAACCCTCAACAGGCGTGGGAGTACATTCAGGGGCCGTGGTTGCGGGCATTGTAGGCCTCAAGATGCCCCGCTATTGCCTGTTCGGTGATAGCGTTAATACCGCCTCCCGCATGGAATCGACAAGTATTGCCATGAAAGTACACATATCGGAGTCGACTAAAGTGCTTATTGGACCCAGCTACAAGATTCTTGAACGTGGTGAGATCGATGTCAAGGGCAAGGGCACCATGAAGACATACTGGCTGGAGGAGCGCGAGAATCGTCTGCCTCTGCAGCTGACCGCTGGTCAACAGTTGCATCCGATGTCCGCTGGACCACCACTAACGCCTCTACCCAAGGCTATCATGCCGGTGCCGAAGCCCCAAACGCCTATAGCACCAGTGGTAATAGCTGCAGATCAAGCACCGCAATCTAACATGGCGAATGTGGTTTTGGGAGCCAGCGGTACATTAGTAGCAGCGACGGCGCTGGCTCATCATGCACCTGCTGCAGCACCAGCAGCAGCTGGGTCCGATGAGCGCAGTAATCGCATTTACTCGCCAGTTACCTTTAAGGATGTGGCTCGACGCAGCATTGCCAACTCTCCAGTGCGCAATAACGCCGGCAGCAGCTGTTGTCCCGAGCAGAACAAACGACGAGAATCCCGCTCCAATTCCACTGGTCACGTTTTCATGCGCTCGCCCAGCGACATTTTTGGCTCACTTATACTGGACACTGAGGAGTTTCTCGAAGACCTGCAAATCTCTCGTGGTTCGCTAGTCAACAGCGCTACAAACAACAATGGGAGCCAGTCGCCTACTGGTTTCAGTCCGACGCCTCCATTCCGGATTGGAAGTGCACCGACCAAGCCAAGGCCGAGTAATCCGGATAAATTTACACCCGAGGAACTGGCCGCCATGGATCAGCTAACACCTCCTTCAACGGCACCAGCACGTGAAACTGCCACATGCAGCACCGCTGGTCTAAAGTCTTCGGCGTCCAATCTTTCCTTGGAGCGAACTAAGCCAAAGTAAGTCCGAAAATATAACTAAGCTTGGGTACATCACATAACTTTAACTGTGATTAGAAAAATCTCATTCTCCACCAGAACCACAATGGAAGCAACTAACACACCACCTGCACAGCCTACAGTTTCTACCCCAAAAGTGGCACCCATTACCAGTGTATGTTCAATGCGTCAGCCGAAGAGTCCGCCGCCAATTTCGGCAGGAACAGCACCAGCTGTCGTACAGGCCACCACCAGCAACAGTCGTCCTAGCTCTAAGGACTCTATAACATCAATATCATTGCATTCACCACCACCGCATCGCTCCAATTCTGCACCAGCCAGGTGGGTAATAATTTGCTTGACAAAGCTTAGAGATTTTATGCGAAATCTTTCTGTGCAATAGACCCCATTCCATGTCGAAGGCTGCACGAAAAGCATTTCTCGCAGCTAAGCAAACTAAGGCCATGGAAAAGCTTGACAAGATGATTGAAGAAGTGCAAGAAGTGGAATCCCAGTCAGCGAACAAGATAGCAAATATGCGTCTTGCCAATTTCGGGCATGATGGTGGCGACAGTGAAAATCTTGCGGCAGGTGGCTGCCCACTGTTCCTTCCGCCTCCTCCACCACAGCTAGTGGGTCGCCCCATGGCCAGTTCTATATCGGATTCGAGCATTTGCAATCATGGGTAAGAACTAAATTGAATCCACAAATCAGAAAGATTATTCACTCAATTTTCTCTATAGACACAGTCATGCTCCAAGCTGTCATCATTCAATGCACGACCCAAAGTTGAGCAACAGCCAGAGTTTCCAGCATGCACGCAGCTCCGGCCCCATCACCCATCAATGCTGCAGTGGCTTTGGACACGGCAATGGGCGACACTCGCATCGTATGCACTCTAATGCCTGTAGCCTGTTGTAGAGACCATTGTGGATTTGGTATTGAATTGGTACTGGACTTGAACCCTTCATATCAACAGTTTTTCTCAATATTCCCGCGTGCTTTTAGTCTACGGTTGGCAATTATTAGAGCTTAGGTCCCCCTATACTTGTAGTTAGTTGTTTAGTTGTAATTCGTCTATGTACCTAGAGAGCTGGAAATTGACGTTGATATTATGGTAAGGAGATGTATAACAAAGCATGCCTTAAATAGAAAGTTAATGATCCCCAAAGCTCCATAACATTCTCGTATGATACATATTTAAGGCTAGCTGCTAACTACCCCTCCTTTGATAATATGTTTAACAATAACAATTATCCAGCTCTAAAAACTAACTTGTAGCTAGTTGGATAGCTTTCAAGGTGTATTGAAACGTCTGTAATAAATGTTATACGATACACAAATTGTTATTTATCTATGAAAATGTATTTAGTTAAATGTTTAATCGCAAGATACAAATTTCTTGACCTCTTAAAAATGACAATACCAAAGAAAATACAACTACAAAAGAAAATAGAAACTACAAACTAGGGCTTCAGAAACAGCTGAGAAATATATTGAATACTTATATCTATTATAAATATCTGTATTCCATCTGTGGCAGTAAATGCTCTTAAATAATTCACTACTTTTCTAAAAGTGCGAAGGAAGGAATCAAGTTTAAAATAGAAAATGGGGAAACTATTTGTATTTATATTTCCATAAATGCATATATTAAAGCTGGCTATAGTTTAAAACATTAGACCAGCCAGAAATTGTACTGTCAGTATATATATGTGTTTATATGTATAATATATGTATAGAATTTAAAACGAAGGAAATGCGACACTTATCGTTTTAGAAAATTGTGTAAATTTAGTAACAATACTTATTTATGATTGGTAGACCGGCCTAAAAAAACAAAGTTATCATTGGTAATGGCTTAAGATTCAGTGCCACTGAGTAATCATTTAGATTCTCCACTTGTTGCCTGGACAAGAGTTAATAAATGCATATTTACCAAACAAATTATATTAAATTCTCAATGATAAGTTAGAGTTGAAAGGAATTTTGCTTTTCTCATTTCGTAAGTGTGATTAAAAAAAAAATAAGAAATCGTTTAGTTCTATCGTTTTCAAACATAGTTATTTAAGGAGGTCCAGATACATTAACATAAATGATTCTTAATCATATTACTTAAAGTATTTTTAATATTCTTGTGTGTACAAAAGAGATTAATAATTATATAATGTGCTAACTATTTAATTTTCTTTTTGGTATTTGTTTTGTCATTTAATTGAACTGCTTATGAGCGTATCACAAAAAAATGAAAGGAAATGGGATAAAAATTAGTACCCATAGTATTACATATCTGTATATAGGTTTGCCGCAGATTCATGTTAAACCATTTTGTGAGGTATAGTAATTCATCTTACGGTTGACTAGAATTTGTTGGGCTGTTTGATTTCCTTGGGAATATTGTTAATTTCATTACGGTGGGAAATTAAGTAGTTTCGCTAACAGGCGTTTGAACTTGTTCTAAATTGGAGTAAATTATCGTGCCGTCCAGGGTTTCAATCGTCTGAATGGTGGTCTTGCAGTAGAAACACACCTTCGAGTTCATCATGTGTTGCATGATACAGTCACTGCAAGACTGATGCTTGCAAGGAGTGAACACAGCAGAGATTGGCTTAGCACAGCAAATCGGACAGAGCGAATCTTCTGATGGCAGAGTAATATCGGAGAGCAGTGACTGTTTCATGCGCAGACTCTCAATAAGTTGCCGCACATCTTCAATTTCGTCGGGCGTAATATGCGTGGGATCTGTGAGCAATACAATATAAAAAGTAAATCACAGTTTATAAACTATTTAAACAGAAAGCTACTTACAATCATTGAGGGCAAATTTAATTATTGGTGGATCCGCTCGTATACGCTTGGAAGTATTCAGATTCGGTACACGTACATCGTTCGTCAATGGATCAATGTTTGGTCGCGTTGAGGGATCGAAATTACCACGTGGTATTTCCTTTTGTTCCAACAACGGAGTACGTATCTCTCCTAAAGCAAACTCCAATGTTGCAAATTGAAAACTGGGATCGGTGAGGAAAGCTCGCGATATGCGTGTTACCTTTGGAGGCATCACATCAGTATCCATTTCGCCCCGCAACAATGCCAATAATATGCCCAGGGCAGCTGTGATAATTGGGAAGTGGGTAACGGCATTCAGATCGGCGGAGCACATGTCCACCACGAACTGAAAACAGCCAGGAGGAACTGTTACCCGCGACAGCACCTGGCTGATTAGCTGACATATCCGATTTAGCAATAAATCGCTACTCCCGCGTGTTTCATCTGACACCACGTTTGGTGCAACGGTTATGATCATTTCTAGGCAACGCATCAACGAAACTGTCAACTCAAAGCACATAGAGCATATTTTCAGTTGCTTAGGTTCAAAAAGAGTATTTTCCTGACGCTGTGCCGTGTTTTGAATCTGTAGAAACACAAAGAATCCATAAAAAATCATAATTTAAAATGAGAGGATGAAATCTTACCTCCTGGAGCAGCAAAATAAACTCAGAGAAAGCCCAGTTAAGCTGACTCAATACAGAATTGAGGAATGTGATGGCAAAAGCATCATCCTCATACAACTTGGTACTAATTAAACGTTGAAAATGCTTGGATGGATTAGCTGGCGCCACATTATGCAGCAATCCAGTATGCGTTTCATTTCTGGAGCGACTCCGACAAAGACCCTGATGCAAGGGCTGTGAACCACCCTGCCACACGATTGGCTGACGCGCGTCTTTAAAAGCGTAGCCTTCGCCCAGCCAAAATCGGAGCAGAAGCCAATTGCTTTGACCCCAGGCACGATTTTCGTAAGGACGCAGCAGTGCGCGCACTAATGACGTCTGAGCACGTTTTGAAGCTCGTTCCAGAGCACGAACACCACATTTATGGCAAGTGAGTGTTCCTAATGCTTGCAAAAGCGAATCTTTACAGGAGGCAAGAACTATTCGCCCGTCCGCTGAATGAGTAGCTAAAAATTCGGCTGCTGCGTTAATGCTGCACTCCGCTTCCGATAATTCGAACTGGGCGCGAATGTCATGATGACTAAAATCCATCACAGTATCCAGGAGAATGGGCAAGATATTAATATAGACTTCAGGCACGAATGCAAATAGTGGTCCAGTTGCGGATGCGCTCTAGTAAAGAAAATTTATTAGTAATTATATTTATAAATATATTCGGATTTGTCATTAAACTCACGCTTAAGCTACGTAATGTTCGTTCTAAAAGCCAAATAAGGAGACTGCAACGATGTGGGTTTAGTGCAACTGCTCGCAGCCAGACCTGTTTCCTCGCCAATGATATGGAGCGCGTCTATTAAGGTAATTAGTTAGTTGTATTACATCAAAATCATCAACATGTTAATAAAACTCACTGCAAAGACATTCTGCCGCTGACTGAACTTTAAACGCAATTCTGACATGACCTCCTGATGGTTCTCATTCATACAGACATTAGCATGCTCCTCCAGGGCTATCAGCTTCCTTTCGATATCCTCACGATAGTATTTTGTCTCTTTAAGTACCTCGTTAAGTGTCGCAATTTCATCACGCACACTTGCTATTTTAACAATATATTTGTGTCCGGCGGAATAATAAAACAGCACGCAAAGGTCAAGAAGTTCGCAGACACTTGCCTCGGTGGTCGAATTTCCAGGTGGTGCATCAGTATTCGTTGCATTTCGAGGATTGAGAAAGTGTGTGAAAGTAGAGTTGTGAGCCCCTTGAGCGTGTCCAATCACAGCCATATTGTTGATATTTTCGCCTAGCATGTAAAACGCAGTATCTAAAATCGTTGTAACTTTGCAAGTACAAAATTGATATCAATGTTTAAGTATACATACCCACTTCGTTAACTCGCATATTATTGTGATCCTCATCATATATTTGCTGAGTACGCTCTGTTCCAAAATGCGTTTCAATGTCGCTTCGGTAAACCTTGTTGAGATGGGAGAGAACTCCGCCAACCCGATCAAAATGCATATAATCAAAGCTTTGATCCACAAAAAAATCTGCATTAACTTCCATTACATGACTTGGCAGCTCATCTTTGAAAAGTGTCCGCACCTGATCGATTAATATGGAAACAAAGGCAAGTGCCACCGGTGCATCCAAAGGATGTTGTATGCTTGACTGCATAAAGAAGAATGCGTGAAAGGGCTGCAATTAAGTTTCAATGTGTTATTCATAAATGATTTCTCGCAATGAAAACAAATAAATAGCTTACACGCTGTTCCATGCTTAAATCGATGACATAACGACGCAGTTTGTTTAAAAACAACTTTCGACTAGAAGGAGAGTCTGACCCACCGTCTGTGTTGATCATCAACGTGTTTAGAAAGTCCTTTTGCGCAGCATATAGTCCCTCTGTACTCATCCGCACCTTATCGACTACATTCAGATACTTATCCTTGTGCCCATCAATGCCCTCTGTCCAGGCCATAAAGTCAGGCAGCAGCTCACTCATAATATAAAACTCGAGGGGATGTATATACAGAAAAAAAGCTAAGCTACAATGTATAAGACCAAAGGTTAAAATTTAAATTTATGTTTAGTTACAAAACGAGCTTACCAATGCTTCTTAAAAAATTTACTCTCTAGCAGATACTTTCGCGTCTGTTCGTGGAGACAGATAGAGTGCATAATATTCAATGTTTGACGATGTCGCTCGTAGTCTGTGCCTTGTACGGTATGCGTAAATTTACATAATAGAGCATTGACCAGCTTACGAAGCACAAACTTGATTTCGTCGCCTTCCATAAAGTTCCAGAATAAGGACAGCAGGCCATTAAGTACGCTATAAGGATTCTCCCTCTCAGCCGTCAGCGTTGTCATACCCGCTATTCGTGTCAGTAGCACATCTTCAATAATATATGTATCGAAGACTTCATTCGTAAGACGCTCGATAAGAAGCGTTGCAAATATACAGTAGACAGTCTTCTTGGTGGACACTCGCATCTCGCCCTCCGTTTGGTTGCTTGCTCTCGCTTGGGCATTATAGTGAGAGAATATACTTGCTAAATTAATGAGATAGTCCAACAGTAAATTGGCACGGCGCAGCTTAAGGATAGGGCGTGCCATTAAAGGCTGAAAACCAGGCAACGGATACATAAAGGGCCGACTACCAAAATTTGCCTGTACGCCTTGCGTATATCCAAGCGAGACGGCCGGAAAGAAAGTTATTCCCGGCTTCCGTTGAATCTTATCAAACGCTATTCCCATGGAACGTCCATTTCGATAATACTCAATAATCTCCCGATCGACATCTATGGTTACGCCGATAATATCACCTATTTGCCACTTGTCTCCATATCTGTTACAGACTGGGATTAGATTATGATTTATATTACTTTTGTTTTTACTTACTTCCTGGTAGAGATATGCCAGACCTGTTGCTTGCTGCCATCGTAACCATAGCTATATTTTGTATCACCCACACCGCTGTTTTCATTAAATCCGCAACTGCTAGACGCCCATCCAATTTGCATGACTCCCTTTGTGTGCAGTTGAATCTATTGAAGAATACAAATACATAAAACTATAATAATAATAACTCCCTAACCTGTTCCCAAAACACTACCGACAATGCCCATTAAACATTTATTCCCTTACTCTATGTAGTGGCGATTACCTCATACATCCATCGGCCACCATATACGCAACAATTTGCTCGCACTGTATTAAAGCTACCTTGTGAACGCAAGGCCAGCCTGTCGGAAGAAACACGCACAGTAGTCGTATAGTCCACATCGAATATGGCCAACTCAGGACCAATACGCGCCTCTGTATCTATGTAGAGCTTCCGTATTTCCTCATTGCTGTCTGTTTGTATTTGTTGAAACTTGTCCTCCAACCACTTCTTCACAATAGTCATTTGCCTGCAACATTGGATTGTCATTACATATTTAATACTTTTTATTACAGGTCATTCGCCTCACTTTGTTACAGAAAGCTCTTGGACCTTTTGCGGTCGATTATCCTGTACGGTGGAGCAGTTTCCCGCATCAAAATCATCCTCCAAGTCAGAGTTGACGCTGTCCAGATGCTCGAAAATGTCTTCATTGAAAACTTTCACGAATAATTTTGATATCGACATCTTGGAACACTTAGTGTAAGTGACGCATCGCTTGCTTTCTACTCACTTCTATACATCATAATTCACAATGTTCATTTTCTTGAATTACAATCTTAATTTGAATTAAAATTAATATTGTATGCTACCGGTGTGACCGTACGTTGCCAACGCTATTAATGACAGACTGAAAAAACAGCTGCATACACTTTATTAAATTATCGATATAAAACAGCTGTTGAAAGCTAATCGATAACAATTAAGTTTTTGTTGACGCGTCACGTTCTGAATTTGACCAAAGGAATACAAAAAATAAAAATGGGCAGTGATTGGGATGAAATCAAACGTTTGGCCGCTGATTTTCAAAAGGCTCAACTTACCTCAACATTGCAAAAGTAAGTGGAATAAGACATATACAACTTCCAACTCATTGAATATATCTCTTAGGCTTTCTGAGCGAAATTGTATTGAAATTGTTACACTCCTCTTGGAGAAAAAATTGCTTGACGTTGTTTTCACCAATGATGGCAAGGAATACATTACGCCGGAGCACTTGGAGCGGGAAATTCAAGATGAGTTATACGCGAACGGTGGGCGAGCTAATCTTGTTGAAGTCAGCAAATCGCTTAACGTCGATCTCTCACGTATTGTAACGTTGGCAGAACGTATTGCAGCAGAAAATCCACAGATACATTTAATGCTGGGTCAACTGATCGATGAAGATTATATTACGCATATTGCACAAGAGATAAATGAAAAATTAGCGCAACGGGGCGAAATATCAATATCCGATTTGACTTCGCAGTTGGATTTGCCCTCAGACTTTTTGCAGCATAATGTGGTGGAAAAACACTTAGGAAAAATTATCAAAGGTCGACAGGATACAAGCAATCCTCGTGTTTTCTTTACTCAAGCCTATATTCAACGTTGTAAGGCAAAAATTCGGGGTGCACTGGCGGCAATAACTAAACCGACCAATGTAGCCGTTGTTTTACAGCAAATCAATGTGCAAGAAAAGATCTTTCACTCGCTCCTTGACGAAATCTCGCCTGCCGGCCAGGTGACCTCCAAGCAAGCTAATGCCCAGTATGTACCACACATATATGCCAAGACCCAAGCGGATTGGGTAAATTCCTTTTACAAGCAAAACAATTTCTTGGAATACGAAGCCATCAACAAGTTGGGAATATCTGATGCCAAGGCATATATACGTAAACAATTTCCCAATGAGCAGTTCCTGTTTCTCAAACGTGTTGCGCTTAGCGATCGTCTTATCGAACTGACCGTCCTGTCCGCCTTAAATGAATGCAGTGCCATCAAGTCGTACCTAGATTTAGCCACTATCTTACCCTCCAACCTTTCCGAAGAAGACATTGAGGAAACTTTCGATTTTATAATAGCAAAAAAACAGTGCAATTCTAGCAACTTTGTGTACATTGAAAATATTGGTATGTTTGGTCTAAGTTAAGATTTCACACATTCTTTATTCTAATTTTTAATTCCTTTCTAGTTTTTTCACAAGCTTATCTAACTGAGTTAATCCAGCCTTGTGAAGACATGGCGCAGGCCATGGCCAAGGCAGCCATTGATAATGGTGTCTATCAACAATTCATTGTAGAAAAAACTTTGGCCCAAAGGAGCAACAGCCTTAACGCTTCTAATGATGCGGATGATGAAAAGCTGGACAAACGAGATGAGCGTCGTAAAAAGGCAGCCTCTGGTAAGGCAGGTGGTGGAGCCCAGGGCCGTGAAACAAAAACAAAGTCGACAAAAAAACATCAACGTGGAAGAGCCACTGCTCACAATCATGACAGTGATGAGGAAGAGGAAACGCAACAATCAACAACTAGCAGAAAATCAGTTAAATCCCTTGAAATTGTTAAACTTAATGACATCACGAAAATAATCATACCTCCACTGGAACAGGAAGGGTTAGAATATCTAGCACAGCCGATTTCCAAGCTCTATGTCACGTAAGTCGATGTACAAACATTTAACATTTGTTATAATTAATAGGGAATATTTTTTCAATACATAGCCAACTTAATCAGGTGGCGTTAGCAAAGGCTCAAGAGCTGTATGAAGCCACTCCTCAAACAAATCGACGCCAAACACATGCCGCGATACAGGAACGCGTCAACACTCTTCTCTCAGACATTCGCTTGTATGAAAAGGGCTTAAAGCTGTTTCCAAATGACACACAGGGCCAACTAGTTAAGTACCTTCTTAAATCGCTGGGCAACGATATTTGTAATGAAATTACCCTCTATGTGGCTGCCGAATGCAGTCTTTCTGTAAAGAACACAAACCTTAACGTCGATCAACGAATAAAACTGATTCAAGAATGCGGTAAGTCATTTCATTTCCTATACAGTATTTATTCTAAATTTTGTTTATCCCCGGACAACAGATGCACAGTTTCGCAATGCACTGCTTGAACAAAACAAAGCCTTGAATAAAAGTATCGAAGAGTTTGAACTTGCTACGGAGGCTGTGCTAAAAACTTGCAGCATGATTATAAAAAAGGTTGATAAAAAAAAGGATCGCCAACTGATTATCAGCCACAAGGAAAAGTTATTGCAACAGTTACTTGAGTGTCGCGAGCCGGCCCTATTGCTTCATTTGGCCGCCTTGATACTATTTACCACCATCACCGGGTGCATTTTGCATGCTTCTGGCAAGTTCGTTTCTGCCATATTGCAACACATTCGAAGCATACTTAATGAAGAACAGAATGCACTCCTATTGCGCTACCATGGTAATACAACAACAGTTAATATATACATTTAAAATATAATCTAATCATTATATCCAATATCAGATCTTGTGTTGCAAGTGCTGCAGCAGGCATCCTCGGATAGTTCAGAATCAAAGTCTATAAACGAGCAATTGCAATCACTGCAAACTGAGATAGTACATTTGGCCCAAAACTATTCCCGAGCTTCCGTATCCAAGGCTGACTAAGAATGCTGCCTTACTGCTTATAATTGAAACCGATTGGAAGTTTTAATTTAGGACACTTTAATTGGTTATGGTCTGTTTAAACATGTATGATGTTTGTATGAAATTTGAATTTTTTAAATTGTTAAATATTGTGTACATATATTAAATTTTGCTATGCATGCAATCCTGAAATAAAAATTTTCTTAAAAACACAATAAATAGTGGATCACCTTTAAGCTATTACAAATAATATACGGCCAACACTCGAAAAACTTCGGAGGATAAGTCCCCGCATCGATACTCCTTTTGCTTAACGACTAATTCAATGTTTGTAATTTTATGGAATTATGTACAGTTATACAATGATTTTTATATTTTTTTAAAATGAAATTCGTGAATACGTTTTTTCTTACAATTTTGAGCCCGATCATCATGTAATTTATTTATTGCTAAGCTCTCCAATAAGAGTATTTGATTGTTGCTGTTTAAAGCGGTAATCCATTTTTGAGCTATGATCAAATTGTGATATACGGAAATAGTTTTACAGCATGCACTTTATAAGCTATGAAGTCTTTGCAGTATCTGCTTTGCCTTGTCACATGATTGCCTGTAGAAAACAAACATTATTTTTCAATATTTTTCACATTTTTGCATACCTACATAAAGTGTGCATTATTTGCATCACAATTTTCCAATGTTTGTCGTATATAGTTTATGAATAACTCCAAGTTTTTAAGTGTATCACTGTTGGGCAACAGCCAAACTGTTGGTAAGGTATTTACAATTATATATGCCTTGCTGATGGCATCGTTTGGTGTACAGACACGCATGGCCAACAGCAAATAGCGATTGAGCAGTGCACTTATGGCTAGCTCCCGAAGTGACTTGTCTGCTAGAATACCTTGCCAGCTCAAAAAATTGCGAAACAGTTTCAGCCCACTGCAGAACTGTCGTTGAAAGAATGATCCTTTAGCCTCTTGAACTCTGAAATAAAAACAACTGATTTAAATACACAAAGTTTATGTCAATTAACCTGAACTTACTGTTTTGGAAAGATCGGTATGAAAACATCGTTTTCAAGTGCTAGGCGCATACGTTCCAAAATCGACTCAAATAATTTCTTAAGTTGTTTATTGTTGCTTTTAAGGGGAAATTCACGTCCCATGCGATTGATAAAGCCAACCAGACGAAGCGTTTGTGTTGTGGATAATGGATCCCAGCATTCGGAGACAAGAGCTATTACAAATGGTATAAGACAAAGATAAATGAAATAAAATTTCTAATACTCACAGTTTACTCTAGGAAGAACAATCTTTTCTATAAGCGAAGGCACCAGATTTACATCGGGATCCTGCTTTAGACTTTCTATTGTTTCGTCAGACTGGCAAGCGTACAGCATACAGGCCTGATACCATTGCATTGTTTCGATATCAGTGTACTCGTCGAGCAACGGTGACCACAAAAGCAGCTCGTGACGTACCAATGGCGCCAACAGTTTTGCAAGACAAAGGCTCACGAATGCTTCCTGATACGAATTCATATCTGTTTTGCGCCACGCATAGAATTTTGAAAGTACAAGTTCAATTTTACAAAAATCATCAGTGACATCATCGAAAGCTTCTGCTGCTTGTGTTTCAATCTGAGCTTTAGCCGCTTGACATTGTTCCTCCTGTTGGTCTGCAATTTCATCGTCGCTGGACATTCCATCCAAATGCGATGCTAGCAGGTCATTACGTTCCCGTTCACAGCGGCGACGTGTGCGTCTACCTTCCCGCTCAGCTGCACGTCGAACTTGCTCTTCGTATTCAGGTGTACGCCGTGATACAGCTGATACATTTTCTATAAATGATGAACATATAAAATAGGTAAGAAAACAATAAATAGAAGGATCGTGGGTCGACTAACTTGATGCTTCAGCCATCTCCTTGGCTTGATCGCGTACATCTTGTCGTCGCCGATTGACAAGATAGCGTTGGCTCTTACTATACAACTGAAGAGATCGTTTCTCCAAATCGTTGATCAACGGCGATTTTGCTGCCAAGCAATCCACTAAATCATTAACATAACATTTAACTTCTTGATAAAATTTATATTTTGCCGCTGCAGTCGGTGCATTTTGTTGACACTCGAGTTTCTGCAGTTTCAAAGATTTAAGTTCAGTTGATATACGCTCGATAGTTGCACTGTGATCATCGTTACGCTCCTGAAGTTCACGGAGCCGAGTTGTTATTGCTGTACGCATCTCTTGAGGTGTACGAAGTGCAGAAGCCTTTGCTTTATCCTTTTTAGGCTTTACGAAATTAGAACGCGTCACCGATCCTATAATATTGCTCCGGTCTATGGATTTCTTGGCATATGCCTGCTCAAGGAGAGTTGATGTGGAAGGAGGAGGTAAATGTTGTGCCATATCCTCCAATTCTATTGCACTCATACCGCTGGGCGCTGCGGGCTTGATCATGAAACGTGAAAGTACCGTTTCATGTTGAGCGTGAACCAATTGAGCTCCAGTGACACCTTTACGTATCTGTTGATTCTCCCACTCATTCATTTCGCGATCGGAATCTTCCTCGGTTACTAAAGTTTGAATGAACAAATATTAGATACAAAATCGCTCATATTGAAAAGTTACGTGCTTGAGACACAGCCAAGTTGCTGTTAAATAACTACATACAATCATTTTCAACGGCATAGAACTGTTCGCGGCGCTCTTCGCGCTCCTTCCGACCCGTAATGTCATTCATATCCATGCGTTCCTCATCGTCCGACTGATCGCCCTCAACATCCTCACGTTGAAGCCGGGTACTAAGTTTCGGCGGTTCCTTTGGCTCCTCCACAGGTATAAAGTCACTAGCACCTTAAAAGTCAGATCAGGAAATTAAATACTACGGAGCGCAAGTTTTCTAAATTCTTTCGCACCTTGCTCACGAGCGCGTTGTCTGCGTTTTCGCGCAGCATGTATCATTGCTGCATCCGGTATAGATCCACTCTCTAGCATTTGCTTCAGGTGCTCAGGCTTCGAAAATCGATGTCTCGCCTTATCACTGTCTATTTCATCATGTTCCTCCTCATCGCTAATATCATCGCGACCGGCACAGAACGCGGCTCGTCCATTTAATACAACCTCTGGAGTTTCCGACTTTTTGACTACAAGCTGATTTTGGAATCAAGAGAAAATGAAAATATAATATTAGACTAATTTACAGTGCTAAAATATTTGTGACCACCTAACTATATGGCCCAAAATTCAATAAGTAGTAATAGGTATTTATATAATTAATTCAGAGCATACACTCAATCTCTCAATATAAACCAAATACACATATATATATATATATATGAATTATTCTCATAATAATGGTCTTTAAGATTTTGTTTTTAAATTCTCAACATTTATATATGGTTGCAAATTAGAAAGAAATATTAGCTAAGTTTCATTTAAAGCTCAAACCTATTAGGTTTGGACTTATACTTTGGAATTGTCTACAATGGCCTTTGAGAATAAAAACGTATCCAAAATGAAATATTCTTTTCATTTTGAACAGATAAGCCGAAGACACATCCATGAACTATAAATTTCTCCTTGTTTAATTCGATTGACCCTTTTATTATAATTAAATCGTAAGAATTTTGGTGTTTTTGTAGAAAAAATTGAATAATAATAACCTTACCACAAAGTCGTCTGTGCGTATTTCAGTTTCGATCATATCATTATCACACTTTTTACTTTTACTCTGTACGTTTGGACTGTCACTTGCTAACGACGAACTCTTATGGGATCTACTAGAATAAGAGGTGCCAGAAGCAGCCGAAGCATTGGCACTGGACGAATCTAAATGCTGTGTACTACCATTCTGATAACCAGCCTGATGTGTCCAGTTTTGACCCGAGAGCTCCGCCCGCTCCTCACGTTTCTTCTTCCGCCGCTCCTTGTCCATCATTCTCATCACTTTCTTGCTGTGTGATGATTTACGCACTTGAAAAACCTCTCCATCGTCCTCTGCGTTAGTGAGAATACCAATCAATCAATTAATCTTTCAATATATATGTTGAGCTCACCATCGTCAACAAAACTGAGCAGCGCCTTTGGTTTATGCTGCCCAGTACCTATTCCAGATGCGATACCATTGTCTTCGGATTGTTTAATTGCCTTTCTACTTTTGTCTTTATCGCGTTTTCCGCCGGAAAGTGATATTATTGGCGGTGGTGGAGGGATCGTTTCCATGTTGCCACCATCAATGTCCATTGACGTAGCGTCGTCATCTTCATCAGCATTGCTGGAGAAAACACGTCGCTGTATTTTCTTTGGTTTACGAAACAGCGACATTTACTACACTATTGGTCTACTGTTTTGTTATTGATGATTAATATTAATAGTAATCAACCAATAATTAAAAGCGAAATATATGCTCTAAAAAGTTTTCGCAAAAAAGTTCTTCTTCTTTGCTTTTGTTGTCGATTTATTACCGGCTCGATATCATTTTATCGAATAGCGGCGATAATATTTATATGTTAACTCCTCTATCCGTTTAACATTAACATTACGTAGCATTTTATTTTACATTCAGCTGTTTAAAATCAATAACTTTCTTATCGGATTGTTACTTTACTTGTATAACATAACCCAGACACTTTTGAGCAGCTTACAGAGAGAAAAACTATTAATAATCTGCATAAAATTTCCCTACGAGTCCTAAATAATTTACAGAAAATGTTTTCCTCGTATTTTTACCCCTAAGTTCGATAATTATCGATTGATTGAAAACGTTTTTCTTGAAATAAAAAAAAATTGTTTACCTATTGTTAATTTAATTTATATATATATATATATATATTAGGCATGTATTACCAAATAATATGATTAATTTATAGCCATCTACCGCATTGATTGTCGCATCGACGAAATAGCCTGGGACAGAGCCCCGAAATCTTCACTTATTTTTATTTAGGCACATTCACAGGATTTTCAAGACCAAGATTATAATAATCTTGCACATTTTATTTGTTCAATCTATATTACAAGCGGGAACCACGCTTAATCCAAGCCACTTACTTCATAAAGCTCTAAAGTAGACTTAATATCTAAGGAACCTTTAAATAGTTTGTCGTCAAGAAACACCAGCTTATGATGTTCTTTCAAGTCTCAACAAAAACATAGTCCTGGATGATTCAAGTGCGTAGTATGAACTGCGTACCTGTTTTATCACAGATTTTCGTATTTTAATGTTAATCAATTCTTATAAATAGATATATGGTAATATGGTCCATGATCGTTTTAAATTTAAGCATAACGTTTATTGCTTTGGATCTACAGTTGGACTGTTCATGAGTTTCGATGTTAAACTTACAGAGCTTGTTCAGTAACGGATAAGGTGAACGATTATTGAATAGCCCCATGTTAAATGAACGATAAATAGTCATGAGCGTAATTTATTCAAATGAACTAACTCTAAAAGTTTTATTACAACTCTATTGTTTAGGGCGAAACCGCTGTAGCTTAGCTTTAATTTATTTAAACCTTGACGCATCACATAAAGACAATGGGTATTAAAGGCTGCGAAGTACAATTGGACAATCCTTGGAATACATACTACGCTGGTCAAACGCTCAATGGTCAAGTTAAAATTACATTTGATTCTCCCAAAAAAGTACGAGGTAAGAGTTTAATTTAAAGACATGCATAAACATATACAATACATATGCAGAATATTTGCCACATTTGTGGTGGTATTTTTGAATCGCATATTAGTTATTATAGTGACGGCATTATAAAAAACTTAGAGATGGATGGCATTCCTTTGACAGCTGGCTTACTGATTCTTGCAATAGTAATAAATGCCGGTCCCGTTATGTGTCCCATTTGAGTGAACCCAAATTTCGATTTCAATTCAAGAACAATAATTGTATTCATTAAACAAGTATTGTGTCATACAGGCAACTGGAAATGATGCTGACGGTGATGATGTCATCGCTTTGATAGTCATACAAAGAGAATCAAAAACGTCGCGTACAACTTGCTATTTTTAGAATTAGCGTGCACAGCAGGGCGAGGTGCGCTTTAAGAAGTACGCCAACAATTGTTTAATAATGATAAAAACGTTTCATAAAAGATGGACTTTGCATCGAACTTTGATTTTTAAGTTACAAGCCATAAAACAGTAATCATAATTCAAATGATTTCAGTACTTAAAATCTCACATTAACATTATTATTTACTTCCTTTGAGTTATATAAATAAATAATAGTCTCTATTATTTAAATGAAATAAATTTAAATATTCTGTATTTTTCAATGAATTTAAAGGCATTATCATACGCTTCTTGGGAGAAGCCAACACGGAATGGACCGAGGAGCGCAATGTTACCACAAGTGAGGGAAAGACTGAGAACGAGACCACTCATCTGAAGGGGCATGAGGAATACTTTAAGATACAATATTATTTACTCGGCGGAAAAAACAGTGAGATTTTCAATATATCAATAATGATCGGCTCAATTGCACAAATCAATTTTACTTCTAGGCTCCGAAACGGAACTACCACCGGGCACTCATACTTATCCATTTACGTGTGCTCTTCCAGCAACCTTACCGTCTTCATTTGAAGGCGAATTTGGCCATGTAAGGTATACAATTAAAGTAACCTTGGATAGACCATGGAAATTTGATCAGGATATGAAAATGGCTTTTACTGTTATCGCACCAGTCGATTTGAATCTGAATCCACGCGTTAAAGAACAATTTAAGCTTGAATTAGAGAAATCATTTTGTTGCTTTTGTTGTCGATCTGGACCACTTGCTGTAATAACAAGCATACCTCAAACTGGTTTTGTCTCGGGTCAAATATTGCCCATAACTTGTGAGGTTGATAATACCAGCAATGTGAATCTCACTGCAGTTAAATTTGAATTACGAAAACTTGTAACGTTCCATACGAACCAACCTCGGAGCGAAAAACGCGAATCCAAGGTGATAATATCTCAGCTAAGCATTGGACCCATAAATTCTGGTGAATCTCGTACATTTACGCAACAAATGGAAATACCCGCACTACCTCCCACAAATTTACTCAACTGCGGCATAATTGCACTCGACTACGATTTGCATGTAGAGTGCGATGTTAGTGGCCCTCATCGCAATCTTACTGGTAAGATACCCATTACTTTGGGCACAATACCGTTGGCTGGCTCAAATCTACAAGCTGGTGATCCCTCTCTGGCACCAACACAGCCAGTTAGTCCAGTCAGCCCGCCAGGTGACGGTGGTTTAGGTGGAGCTCTCGGTTGGAATGTGGCTGATAGTGCAGGCGGGGCACTCTATCCTAATATACCTCCACCCCAATTCGTTGAAACTGATTATCGTGCACCAACAATAACGGGTCGCGATGATTCGGAACATACTCAAGTCATTGGTGATGGTGCATTCGCTCCGCGTTATCCCACTTTTCAGTTCAGAAATGCTACAGCGCCAATACCAAGTCCTTAAATTGAATTCTCAATTTTTCGTTCGCTTAGTCTACATAACAACTTTGCCTTTTAATTACGTAATTAATTGTATTGAAGTTAATTTTGTAATCTCAATTATAGCTGTTTACTTAGCTAATAAATCTTCCGGTATTCCGTGATGGAAAAGATAAAAAATGATTTATATATTTAAGCGTATATAATATTCGAATGGGTTTTATTCAGTACACTAAAGCTATTATCTCTATAGAAATTAATTAACAGAGAAAAAACTATGTACGATGTATGTTTGTGTATATTTTACTTTATTATACCTATGTCCGATCCAACTTATAACATATGTATATATATAGTTTCCCAGTTCTTGCTCGTCTCTGATATTATCTGTGATTAAAAAAGCAATTAATCTGATCAATATATCTTGTTAAATTACAACTCGGGATTGCATCTTACCCTTACACATTCAACGTTAGGTGTAACTAACCTAGCCATTTTTCGCATTTATTTAAATACACTTGTTTCTTGTTATTAGAGTTATACTCTTTTCGTCAATTTTACAGGAAATTTTATATATATGTATGTCACCTATTTTCATACATTTGTCATTTTTGGCTATTTCCCTACACAGATTATAAATTTATTTCTTATTGCACTCTTCGCTGTAAATTTATTCGCACCTCTTGCCACCTCTTTGTTTTCTTTTGAATGCTTCATATTGCTTCGGCTATTTTTTGTCAATAATGTCACGTTCAGTCATTTTAAAGTTTTTTTCCTCACCCATCTCCTCGAATTGTTTTTTTTGTTATTGAATAGATTTTAGTGTTTTGTCTGCCATTTTAATGCAGGATTCCTTTTCGGCCATTTCCTTGCCCTGATTTGTTTTGGAATGGGTTAGTTTCTTACTTTTGGCATCTTGTTTCTTACACTGGGATTTTTAGTTACTTTCTTATAGAGAATCTTAAATTTCCCTTTTCAGCTTTATCTAATTTATTTCTAATAGTTTTACTGCACTTCATAATAATTTTCAAATAATTAGTTTTATATTTTTTTTTTCTTGACATATATTACTTAACCTTTCGGTCATTATTTTGAATTCCCTAATAGTGTAACTGGGAGAGTACAAAATGTAATATATATATGGTAAATATATATTGGTACACTAGCTAACAAAAAATATCGGTCAATTGATAATATGGAAGACAGACTGGTGGACATTGCTAACCAGCAATCTAAACACTTATCAATAACATGTTCAAATAACATACTATCTGGGATCAAAGATATCTCTTCCAAACATCTGATTTTAACAAAGGTAGAAAACAACTGTGGGCGCTTTTTTTTTTTTAGTTACTACTAAAAATTAGTTTTACATTTTAGATTTAAATAATTTATGTAACTTTTTTCGCGTTTTATTGCATGTCATTTCAAACAGTCTGGATTTTGGATTATTCGACGACAATCTTCAATTTGGCCCTGTACTGTCTTTAGGTGGGGCTGAAAAACAATAGTAATGCGGTATAAATTTTATTGCTAATGACATTGACCTACAAATAACCTAATTTTATAAGTCTTATCAACGTCATTTACGGCTCGCACAGAAAAATACACATCGATTTTGTTCATAAAGTATAGAACCTTGCGCTGTAGCAAAATTGAGTTGACGTCATTCACCTCGATGTGACATTGAATACCCCACACAAAGTCTGATAATAATTCATACTGATTTTTTCTAATTTATGGAATATACCAATTACTTTTCCAGCTACATATACTTACTAGTTTTTTTTTTCGCCCACAAAACTTGCGTTTCTTGACAAAAGATTCGCGTTCTGATTTCCGCTCCGTAAGCTAAGCGTTTGCGCTAATCGTTTTTCTCCAGGTGAAATGTGAAAGATAAATGAAAATAACCGATACTGGCTTATCCCTTATCACTTTCGATATTAACCTGGGTAAACAAAAACGTCAGCGATTTTATCTTTTCCGCCAATAACGAGAGGTCGCCAAAGAGCTGAAGAGTTGTGCAGGCGCATAGGTGCCAAAGTCCCTACGATCGCCAGGATTTTTATGATTTCTTGTTACTAATTGAAGTAAATATTCCGTGAATGTCTTTTTTGAATCGCCTGGTTTGTCCGATTTGAGATTTTCCTTTGTTTCAGATTTTTCCACTTTTGGGGTTTCATTTGCATTAATTGAGTTTGGTTGGTCTGATTTTGCTTGGTTCTCAACTTTGTTCTCTTTTGGGGTTTCATTTAAATTATCTTTTGCATTAATTGAGGATGGTTGCTCCAGTTTTGCTTCATTCTCTGAGTTTTTCGCTTTTAGTATTTCATTTAAATTATCGGACCCATTAATTTGTTGGTCTTGATTATCTTTTTGTAAATCATCTAATTCCTTCAATTTTTTAGTAAAAAGCTCCGCAAATGTTAAATTGCTTTCAAATGTATTTTCTGTGTTGTCATTATCGACTTGAATTGTATTATCATTAGCGAATGGTGATGGATGAGGGAATTCTTTCATATATTTTTCAATCATTTCCGTATTATTATATGGTTCCAAAACTGTAAAGTCGGATTTATTATCATCAGTTTCTTTTTGCTCAGGACTTATTTTATTTATCTTTAAGTGAGAAACAGGTTCTGTGCTTGCATCGTCTATTTCCGTTTCCTTTTTATCTTCCTTCCTTTCAGGCAGTATATCCCTATCCAATTTAAAGCGATCAATATCCACATTCGGAAATTCTTCAAAGGCATATTTATCACAAGTTACAGTTTCATGTTTAGTATTATAAAGATCTCCAGGCGTCAAATCGCATTCCGATTTTATTTCGCTAAAATCCACGTTTAATTTACGATTAAAGTCAGAAGCGGTGAACTGCGAAGGCTTATTTGGCACACTGCTTTCACTATATTTTAATTTCGAATTGCTTGTATTTTGACTATCAGCAGGCAATGCTTTAAGATTTATAGACATTCTAGGAGTTGTATCAGAAGTAGTCATTAAGCTTTCTGGGCTCTTCTTATTTTCATTCGGATTCGATTCCTTAGAAGCTGCGATATTTGAATTGCTTTTGATTTTTTTCTTTATTTCAGAAATTGCATCCGTTGCATTAAATGACTGTGGCAATTTAGTATCAGAAGTTCCACTTTGAATTTTCATAGAATTTGCGTTGTTCTTTCGACCTGAAATTTTGGAAATCATTTGATGTAACGCCCACTCTGTATTTACATACGGATTAAAATATTTATAAAATTCTTCTGCGGATCGTTCAGTTGCATTTGATTTAGGACTTGCTGTGTTTTCCAACATTTCGGAAGCTTCATTCCCGCTTTTCAATGGAGTCACTGGATTTGGTGGCCCTTTGTCGTTTTGGTAATGTTCCTGTGGTGTTTTAGGACTCGCTGAGTTTTCCAACATCTCGGAAGCTTCATTCCCGCTTTTCAATGGATTTAATGGATTTGGTGCCCCTCTGTCGTTTTGGTAATGTTCCTGTGGTGTATTTTCAGTATTTTTCTGGTACTCTTCTTTTGGCCAATTAGCTAAATTAGATTGCGCCTCATTTCGGTTTTTGTAAAAAGCTTCTAAGAGCACCGCAACTGTGCCCCTTAGCGGTTTTTGAGTAAGATCAACGGGATTTCTTGTGAATTCATTAATTGTTGATTTGTATAAATTATCTTCAGAAGGCTTCGTTGAGTAATCAATGCATGACTTCGTTTCCCTGTCCTTTTGAGGATCTTTATCAGGTAAAACGGAGGCTGGTTTTTCAATTTTATAATGTGTAACCTCTTTCACTGAATCTGAAGTTGCAGTCTCCTTGAAAACATTTTCTTTTAGGTCTTTTGCAGCTTTCATTTCTCTGGTGGCTTTATCGGAAATTGTTCCTTTGGATTTATTAAATGATACCGCACCTTTCTCTTTCATGCTTTTATTCTCCTTCTCCTTCCTTGTTTCTATGATTTTTTTTATTTCTTTTTTATCTGTCATAGCGATTATTTGTTCAAAAGTAAAGCTGGTCCCTTTAGCATTTCTATCTAAAGGCTTTTTATTCAAATTCAAAGCTGGTTTATTTTTCAGTGTATGAGCTTTCCTTAGTCCCATGGTATCATATGATATCGATATGTGATTTTGAGGGATCATATCTACACTCATTGCAATCGGCTTACCTTTCTTTATAGCCTTAGATTCCATCTTTTTCCATTTGTCAATATCTTTCTGGGTTACGTAAACTAAATCGAAAGACTTTTTAATTTCCTTGGACTTTAATTGTTTCTTTATAATTTTTCCGACATGATCACTTTTATTATCTTTTGCAGTCGGTTGCTTGCTTTGAATTTTTCCCAAAGGTTTTTCAGATTTTCTTTGTGAAATTTTGCTATTCCTTGCTTTCCTAGCTGTTTCAACAGCTTCTGGAATTCCTCCGAATATTTTAATAGACTCTAATCTATCTTTATTCATTTTTGTTTTTGTTGCCAAATAGTCTTTTGGGCTCAGTTTTTTTTTGCCAGTCCCTGCAGATGTTTTCAATGGTTTTGTTTCATTTTTCTTGGGCAACTTACTGATTTTATCAACAGAAATCATTGCATTTTCTAATTTCGAACTTAATTTTTCAATTTCATCACATTGTCCTCTTATTATTTTTATGAAATCTATACTGCTTTCTCGTTTGAAACCTTTATCATCAATTTTATTATCCTTAATTGAATCAGCGTTATTTGAAGCTTTTTCAGTTTCTTCATTCCTTTCATCCGATTCGTATTTTCCTTGCAATGTCTTTGAAATATTTTTTATGTTTCCTTTGACAGGGTCAGATGTGTCAGGCTCTTCATCACCTGATCTTGAACTATGAACCCTTAAAGCACTGTAGTTTGACTCATTATTTCTTGGTTTGCTTTTCCCGTATTGTTGAAAATTATTGTTCTTAGCATGGATTTGAGAATCTTCTTCGTTCATTGTTAGCGAATTCAACGCCTTGTCTACCCTTTGCATTTCAGCCTTTTTTTTCTTACTCTTATTGTCGTCATCGGCATCCCATCCGTGAATGTATCTGAACTGCAAAGGAATGCTAGGTCTCCCATAGGTGACCATTATACGCATATAAGTGCTGCAAAACCGTGTACAGCGTCCGAAAATCTGATTGGCCATGTTTTATTTTGTAGATTCTACAAAAGTACAATTTTTAAATTTTGGAGTGCATAAACAAACAAATTTGGTACGAGCTATGTATTAACGACGATAGTGTAAGTCTTATTATTTTGACCAAAAATGCTATGATTACTAAAGAAAATAGATTTTTTTTCCTGACATCTATCTGTATACGAATTTAGATAAAACATGTACAAATGTACATTCATACAATTTTTTTAAATATCAGGAAACGCAAGCTACAGTCACCGAAACTTATCCTTCCTCCAATTTAGAAATCGCATTTTTTATTCTTATAATATCCAACAATATTTATTCCAAAGCAGAAAATTGCGACGTAAAAAGGTTGATTGTTTCTCGTGGGTAACCGATGTTTATGGCCGATGGACGTGGCATCCGGTATTTAAAATAATCTTCATAGCTTATGGTATATAGTAACCTTTATTCCAAAATTGGTCTGCTTAACTTATTAATAACTGAGATCTGTGTTCACACAAGAGACAGACACGGAGAGACAAACTGATATCGCTTAATTGACTCGGCTAGTGATCAGGATTAAGAATATCTCAATTTGCCAAATTGGTTTCTTAAAATCAGTTGTTTTTCGCAAAATATTTATTATTATTTTATGATAGCTGATTACTTTAACATGCTAAGAGCTAAAATTTAACAGGATTATTTGTGTTCCTGGGTTGTACATGTATCATAACCTTGATAGCTCCACCCAGACCGTGTCGAGCCGTTTCAAAGGCCTTGTCAGTTTCTGTTATGTTAAAATGATGTGTGACGAGCCGCTTTACATTCATCTTTCCAGAAGCAACGAGGGCCAATGCACCGGCATAGCTATAAAAGTATATATGTACAAATCAGTACCATTGAAGAAATACTATCCCTTTTTGACTCACTCGTTGCAATAACGAAAAACTCCACGGATGTCCACCTCACGGGCCAGCGCATTGAACAGAGGAAGTTTGATTTCCGGTGACCCCATTCCTACAATGACAACAACTCCTCCGGAACGCGTAGCCTATCACAAATAGGATTACACAGAATTGGTATTATAAAAAATTGATGATATAATCCAGCTCTTACATAGATAGCTAGACGCGTACTGCTCTCCGCTCCACAACAATCAATTGACCTGTCCGGGCTTTCGCTCATTATTTTATGAATACGCTCTTTAATATCCTCAGCTTTATCGTCTCGACCAAGAAGAAGAGTGTGTGTGGCTCCCAATTCTTTGGCAACATTTAGACGCTCTTGCACCAAATCGGTGATCAGGATCTCCGTTGCACCCATTGATTGCGCAGCCTTAAAAATAGATTGGTCAGTTTCTGATAAAAAGCTTTCAAGCAAAAACTTACGATGAGGGTAACCAATCCAATTGGTCCTGCGCCCAGAATAAGCACCTTGGAGCCCAGGCCAACTCCAGCACGGCGACAAGCATGGACACCCACCGACAACGGTTCTAACAATGCACCCTCCTCCATGGTAACATGGTCAGGAAGCTTAAAGCAGAAATTTGCCGCATGTTTGTAGTACCGGGTCAGGTTTCCGTCGTAGGGCGGTGTGGCACAGAAGATCATATCGTCGCAGAGATTATATTTGCCCTCCTTGCATAGGTCGCAGCTGAGACATGGCTTGCCCGGCTCAATTGCGACACGATCACCCGCAACCAAGTTCTTTACGTTTTTTCCAACCTTGGCAACAACGCCAGCACTTTCGTGGCCTATTACCATAGGCTTTTCTAAAATAAAGTGTCCAATTCGACCATGCGTCAAATAATGGACATCCGATCCACAAATGCCAACACTGTCCATGGCTATCAAAACCTCTGCAAACAGCAAATAGCAGGATTGAACAACATTTTTGATTGAACAGAATTTGCACACTTACCATTATCGGAAATCTCTGGAATCGGACGTTGTTCCTATTAAATCCAATTACAACGTAAGCAACAAACTAAAAAACGTATGACCTAAGCTTACCAATCGCAAGTCCTCAATTCCATGTAGCACCGCTGTCAAATTATCCTTTGCCATTTTCGACGAAAACTCTAATGCTTGACTTATGTATGTATCTTCAAGACCGCAACCGAACACTAGACACGTTGATGTTCTACTAATTCCAAAATATTCAATGTCGCAGCTCGCCGGGTTCTATAAGTAAATTTATTCCTAGTACATACGCGAGTATATACAGGCACACAAACATTTTAACGTACACAGAACGTACGTATTTATTTATGTTTGCATATGTATGTATGTATGTACGAATAAAAACATGTATGTATGCGCTCTTTTTTCTGTTGCCAATCAAAGGTGGGTGTGTATAGTTTTTCTATGCGTGCGTCTGTTTGTACAAATTTACGACGTAATTGACGCGTTTGCCCTTTATTCTTATCACAGAATTTATAAACCGCTGCAGTAATGCATTCTCTGTCCATTTTATTCACAATATTCGCACAAACTGAATTCGCCGGCTTACTACTATGGCTGTCTCACTCTTTCTTACATTTCCTCAATAAAGAGCTTAAGCTATTGCGCTTATTGTTGACATTCACACAGTTTCTTAACCTCTACCGGCGCGCCGCGGCGTAGCACGAGTTGCAAGCGAGAAAAGGTAATTGCAATATGCATAAACAAATATGGTATAGATAACATAATATGTAATAAACCGGGGTAATTGTCTAGAGAAAGGGCTCATAGTTAATCGCGACGTACAAACTAAACGGTAAACAAGTGTACTGTAAACGACAAGTGTGTATATGTATATATATGTCTAATAAAAAACCTGCTTATGTTTAATCTGTAATTGTCTAGAGACAAGGCTCATAGTTCATCGCGTCGCAAAAAATCCGCGATTTGAACTATAAAATGTAATAAATTCTCCAGAATCCGAATCCGGCTACAGAGAAGTCGTAAATATTGATGAAATGCCAGAGTGCTCATCCCGCGCTACTATTATTTTCACCGAAACTATATATAAAGAAATACTACATATGCTTATTAATCTTGTAATTTTTTCGCTATCTCTGTATTTGAAAAAAGCTGCTCTAAGACATGCAATCATGATGGTTTTCTTAAGTCAATCTTACCCAATTCGAACTTCATGTACTTCATGTTAAACAGTTATCAGGCTATCAACATTACTAATACTATTTCTTTATATGGAAGCAAATAATTATATATTTGTTAAGTTCTGTAAGTACTATGGTATCCCAGTGAAATCTTATTTATTTATCTTTTTTCATCCCAATCTCAGGTCGTCGAAAATAAACATTGTAAAGCTATTTGGATGCCTCATATCCGATTTAGAGCTAAGACAACGTGAGAACTTCCAAAAATATGAATTACTAAGTATTTTCCTTGAAAGAAATAATAAATAAATAAATTATAGGAAAAATTATATAATTATACTAACCCTAATTACAAATTGGAATATTTTATTCCGAATAAGGACGCTGAGGTTAACTTTTTAAAGTATTGAAAAATGTGTATGATAAAAACGGGACAAACATTTTGAATGTTTAATTTGTTCAAGGTTTTATTCATGTCATTTTATAATTAGATACACATATATATGTATTTTACTACCCTTAACATAAGCTGTTATGGAAAGTTAGTCATCAGTTGCCCAATCTATCCAATCCTTTATATTTACCCTTGATTTTGATGTAATTGGGTAATTCTTTTAAAAGGGTATTTAAACTTCGGCCATCCTACAAATATCATTCCTTTCTGTCTTTCATATATTTCTCTTAACTTTAAGAATGTTTATTTTAAAAACGTTTGCTTATATCGCATATGTGTGTAAGTATTATAGCCTCTAGTCTCGGCCTTAAATAGTATTTATGTATATATCTGGTATATATATTTGTAATGCTTAGAAATAAAAAATGTTGCTTATAGTTAAGAAAAAGTTTCCATCACGAATACAATGTATTTTTATTATAGTTTGTTCTGAATATAAATGCTTCATCCGTAAATGCAATATTAATGCTTTGGAGTACATTTTTGGAGAGTTCCACTAAGATTTAAAAGGATTTGGCTTAGAGTTTGAATAAATCATAATTCTTTACCAGCTTATTTCAAAGATTCAATAGTTGCGGTTATTCGAGTTGTAGTACTTTATAGTTGCAAGGCTATATAAGGGTTTTATAATTCTTGAATATATGTACTAAGTAACATATTATAAATTTTACCACCAATAAACAATATATTTAAAACTGGCATTGTCGATAGTATGTGTTTTGCATAGCTGATAACTTAATCTCTAGAAAGTTACATATATATGTAAATAAATATGTATATGTATACTAATCTGCGCTTTATTTTTATCTAAAGCTGAACATTCGTATAAAAGGAACAAATTTGGCCAAAAAGGAAACTTAGCTTGTTGGACTATATCGTAGTTTGTTTTCCGTACTCGTAGTACATGGTTAGATATTTGTGTCACTTTCTTTGTCTTTTTATGATTTTACGTTTATCACACATATGGTCAAAAATCGAAACCGTCATATTAGTTCGATATGACTGCCGGCTGCATGGCTTTGTATGAAGCGAAACAAGTATAACATTTAATTAAAATATTGAAAGGCAGTTCTTTAACGTTTCATTCTGTTAAAGAGAACAAACTAAACAAATCCTGAAGCATCTTTTATACTCAGATCTGTAAACGAGTGGAAAGTAGATTTCGAGCATATTGGAGCTGCAGCCAGCAATTGATCAGACATTGACAGTTTTTTACATGGATAACTCCTGTCGAGGCTTGTTTATATGCAAACGTTGTGGATCTTGTGGCGCAACGCAGATATCAGTTAAGATTACAACTTCGTAGGGACTACAGTCGGACATATGTAGAAATCCGCAGAGCCATCCATAGAATCCCTTCTCTATGTCTGTGATATCATTTATCCAGCTACTATACTGAAGACTTAGCTGCCGAAATCCGGAGTATAGACCCAAGCCAAAGGTGCACAGAACTATGGCCAGTGGGTAGGCCAGAAAAAGTATGGGCGTAACGAATATCTTGTGCAGATACGACTTTTCCTCGCAGTAATAGTTGAACATATTGTACCAGGTCAGGGTGCCAATGTAGAACGAATATACGGCCGAAATGACAGTCACAAAAGGCAAACAGAACAACGATATGATAAATATGTGAAGTCCGACACCGCAGCTACAGGTGCAGCATAGATTGTGACCCTTTTTTGAGTCCGTAGCCATGGCATGCGCATTGAGCTGCTCCAATTCCTCGCGACTAATGTTAATCTGAAGATCTATAGATTGGCCCTTCTTCCGACCCCGCTTGATAGTGCCTGTGCAAAGAGGATGAGAGAGAAAGTGAAAAAAGTGATTTATAATATGCTAGTGTAGAATAGGGTCAGAGGACACGTAGTCGACCTACCGGTCATGGTCAAATAGTTGCTACCGTCGACTGACTTGCGTGCCTGATACCGCTCCAAACTTTGGTCATACGTGTTCAGTACGCTAGTTTCTCCCGACTCCAAATCCTCGTAGTTGGTAATGTCTGGCGAGGCACGCTGGCTGCGCACATGTGGCAAGTCCGAGGTGCGTATGTTAACTCGTTTTTTCGAGGAGGACCTATTGCTAAGACTTAGGCAATCCTGCGACTTGCTTAACTTGGCATCTAAGCTGCTCTCCGAGTAGCAGCAGCTACTGGGAGTGACTGTGCTGCTCTCATGTCGTTGCGATTGTGTGGACTTTGTGCACTGTGACACTGACTCGAAGTTTTGCAACTCGTTTAAATTGTTAGCTGACCGTGTTGACTTATTACTGTGCTGAGTCGAACTAGCCGAATGTGTGCTAGCAATGGTGTCTTGGGCGCCGACGCTCAGTTCGCCCGGCAGTTGTGGGAGCGGCTGTTTGTTCTTAATAATCAGCTTCGATTTCAGCAACTCCTCTTCTAGGCCAGGATTCGAAGGCGAGAGCTTCGCTCGATTTGTCTGGAAATTTAATGGATAATTTAACTAATAAACTTATAAAATGCACTTTTAACTCACTTGGACATTCACAATATGATCCACATAATTTTGCTTTTTAGCTTCGGCTTTGTTTTGTTGACGTTTACGTGGCGGTATGAAAACAGGGCGTTCCTTTGTTAATGCCTCAGCAGCGCTCCCCATCGAGCCACCCTTGCCAACCATTTTATTGTGTGGATTAATTTTTTCTGTTCAAGCAATTAACATGTTTTCCGCAGGAAAAGTATGTTCGTTTTTACTTTGCAGCTATTTCAACATTAAGAAGTAATGCACTTCCGGCTGTTTGTTTCTTTAGTATGTAATTATTGATTTTTCTTAGAATTTCGTTGTCCTTGTGCTGGATTCGCGTTCTGCATGCATTCGTTGGGTTGGGCGGGTAATGTTTACAGATAATATGTATATATATTGCGGCTGCGCAGCATTACTTTTGAAAATGCAAGTGAACAGCTGTTGTCGGATATAATTTATGTTTATTAGTGTAACGAAAGGTAGAATAAACGTTAAAGTAATGGTAATTATTAACCAAATAATACATAAATAAATGTTTTATAACGGCTTAAAGGCATACATTTGAAAACGGTTTTAGTATTTAATGGTATATTTGAATTCGCCGCAATGAACACAGGCAAAAATACCGCTCTTAAGCGTTGCCAGAAAATCGTTACCTAAAATAGCTTCGATCAATATAATAACAATTAAAGACTAATAATTAAATAATTATAACGTTAATTAATTGAATAAAATTATGTATTATATTATTCAAAGAAATAAAATGTTTATTGGTTGGCAATTTCACAATTATATTTATCGGCTGTAAAAAGTATCGATGTCGTCGATAAATTTCGGGCATCATTTCAACCGCATTTGTCTCTTCGCCTATCGCCATTGTACGGGGCACGTGTGAAAAAACATACAAGTTTTCGTTAACTCTTAATTGACTGTACAAAAGTGTTTCCTAGAGTCTACTAATGGAGTCTGAATCGTTTTACGGTAAGCTAAGGAGAAAAACTTGAATCTCGGCCGTACAACACTTACTGCAAGTCAAATGTTGAATAGGCGGTCTCACCGGCAAACTGAGTGTAATAACAATTATGTACCCTTTTTAGGTGTTACGCTGAGCGAAAAAGAACCAATTGCACAGTTTGATGTGCCAGAAATACCAGAGGAATATATAGTGCACTCGCACAAGCTGATCATCAAACAAATTTCCCTGGGACCTGATGCCAAGTCTGGCGAATTCAATGTCGTACAGGTATGTTCATCTTTCACATACGTATGTATGTACATATATTCCTATCCATACATACATTGAAGATTACGAACGTGCATAGATACATAAATACATACCTATATATGTAGGTAGTTTAAAGTGGAAAAGTACTAAGAGTTGCTAGGTTAACGGGCAAAGGGAAAAAAGACTGAAAACGTAAAATGCTCCGATATCACTTTAATAATTAACACTTGTACATCGGCAGGCGGAAACAAATGTAAACGATGACGGCGAAAAGAAGACAGTCAAAATACCCATAGCCGTTTTGAAAGTCGGCGAAACGCGCAGTTTGCACCCCAACGTTGAATTCCCTAATGGTTCCGTCACATTCAAACTCGTCCAAGGCACGGGGCCCGTCCATGTTTGCGGAAAGGTAATTTACAATCTTAACAAATTTATTTTTGAAGTGCAGTTTAATATCTTAAACTATCTAATTAAGGCGGAGATGAACCTTGGTGAATACGATGACGGTCAAATGTACGAAGAGTACTCGGACGAGGAAGATGACAGCGAACTGGAACTGGACGAGGAAGTTTCGCCACAGACAAATGGAAAGAGCAATAAAAAGAAGTAATAACAAAAACACATCCCCAGTAAGCTAATAAATAAAATAAAGAAAAATCAATCATAAATGTTAACAGTATGCGCAGTAGAACTCTGAAACAAGAACATATTTTTGGTAAAGTATGAATAAAAGAAAATAACAACGATCCCATTGCTAATAACAGTTATTGAATACATCTGTTCAACGCATACGCGTGTTCGTGTTAGTGTTAAGTTGTCTTTAGAAGTGAACTTTTTATAATAACCACCCAACTGTTTTCGGATATTCGTAGTATTCGACTGCCTTTACTTATACCAGCAGTTTGTGGTTAAAAGCCACAATATTATTGTCTTGCGAAGAATTCCTAGCTATTCATAGCCTAGCCACCACATACCACCCCATACAAGAGTAAAAAGTTTTGTAAATATTGGTCTATATTATTGGGAATTTTATTCATTATGTTATGCGGTAATTCAATTGTTATACTTAATACAAAATAATTGTGGCAGTTTTGAGAAGAATGCTCACGGAAGATAAAAACAATGGCCGTTAATTACAAGCTCGCGCCACGGAGATCTTCTGGCGTGGTACGCTGCAATTAAACCAAAAAAATAATTAGTCTTAAAAAGAAACAACATGTTTATAGTAGACAACTGTACCGTATATGTATGACACGACGTCTTTCGTCGCTTGGATGTATTAGGTCTGGTTTTTGACTCCACTCGATCTGCTTCATCTCGTATCGCAGCTTCTTGCGATCGAAATATGAGATAACACAACTGATGGGTATCCAAAAGACTGCGGTGACCATCACTACGGCCACTGTGAAGGAAAATATGCAGATATAAACCCATTATTTTTGTAATTGCTATGTGATACTTACTGACAATGTTGTCCTTGAGAAAACGCAGCGTCTTAGCCACATTAATTTCCTCGATAATGTCCCAGAAACGCTCGACCACATCCTGTATGGTCTTCTCGCAGACTCCCTTTAAATACATCAATAATTATAATATTAAATTAAATTGCGAGTGAATGTGATAATACCTTGTTGCAGAAGCCCGTTATGCAGGGTGTTCCATCAGGAAGCACATCTGGTGGTTCCACCGGGAAGCAAGTCTCATTGATGCTCATGCGACAGCATCGCTTGCATGCGTCCACAATGATATCGCACATGCAGCTCTGTAGGCCTTGCGTCTCGCAGTACGGCACACACTTGCCATTGCGGCACTGGCCGCGCTCCTGGCAAATGGTGCCATCGGCCATGGCTGGCGATTTCGGGCACTCGGCATGGGAGCCAGTGCAACGTGCCTCCTGCTCGCAAGTAGCGTACTGTGCCTCGCGACATTTCATCGCTGCCGGCATGAACTGGCAGTTTTGACAGCATGGCGAGTTCTTGTCGCTGCACATGGCTCCCTGGTTGCGGCGTAGCTTGCAGTTTTTATCGCAGCAAGAGTCATTGTCTTCGGTACCCAAAAGCCCGGCATCGCACTGCTCGTCGCCCTCAACGCGCAAATTGCCGCAAAATGATTCTTCCGGCTCGGAAAAGCAGCGACCGGACTTGGCCTGTAGCACTTTGCGTATGGAGCGCAGGGAGCAGGGTGAGAATTTCTGGGGAGGATTGGAAAAATAAAGATAAACATTTTACAACTGTATAATTTTTCGCTTACCTTGTTGTTCACGTCATAGCCGCTGACGGAGTATGTGTACATAAGAAAGCTGCCGCCTTGCGAGGCGCTGGGTGAGCACTCGGGAATGTCGGGGTCGTGTTCGGAGCCCCAGTTATGTCCGAATTCATGAGCAGTGACCAGGTCGGCCTCACGTGTTATCACACGTTGGCCATAATGATTGCGTGAGCTACTAAGGCCAGAGTTCAAATAGAGCGTGTAGCCGTTCTTAAAATATTCTTTATGGGAAAAATTGATAAAGTAAAAACAATATTAGAACATTCAATGAATGCATATTTTTAAATAAATAAACGAAATCAAGACTACATAACACGGGGTATTTACAACCCCAAAGAAAACAACACAAAGGAACCGAGACAAACGATAAATGGAAATGGTAAATTGAAACGTTCTGTGAGCTTTAATGATTAGCAACCTGGTGTACATATGCCACCCACGGAATTGCGTCGTGGTGAGCCAACATAAGCCAAGCCTAAAATGCCACCTTCAAACTTGAGATCTGTGAAGAGATGAGCTAAGCAAAAGTCTTTATGGCTGTATTCCCGAGAAAAGACCTACATTAATGAGGCAAGCAAATGACAAGACACAAAGTGGATGGAAAATACAATGAGAGTTATACGAGATTTAGCAGGGATTAGTTACTAGTACGCAGTAAGCGCGTTATGTGAAGCTTCGATTTACCTCAAGAAGATTGCGAACATCCCACTTCTCGCGTATCATGTTGTAGTGAGCCTCACCGCCGCGCAAGCGCGTCGGCTCCGAATGAACTACAATTTTCTTAATAACAAAGCCCATGCCCTTAAAGCCTTCTTGGTCGGAGCGATCCTGCCACACAGTATCATTATAGATTTTGTGCACGCGGTCTATTAGGCTTATCTGTCGAAAGCAGAATATAAGTAAATTTAATGAAAATAGGTATTGATTCATTAGCCATATTCACCAAGTAGTTAATAGTAGTTTTTGTATTGCCACCGCCCATTTCTTGGAAGAAACGATAGTCCGCCACCAGGAGCAGCGGACAACGCGTCTTTGTTGGCGTGTACTCGTATTGATCCGCTTGGCGCTTATCTCGCGCAACATGCACAATATCATTTTTCTCCTCCAGCTCGAGTCCCTCTTTAATATAGCCACAGGTCTTGGGGATAGCACCTTGTTGATTCTTATTATTATTGAGCTTGACATCGGAAGATTTATAGGCAACCATTGTGTGTTTCTTGGCTGAGGGTAAATGGCGCCAGGAAGGCTCTATGTGGTAGGTTTCTTCAGGCAGTTCAATGGACATTGTAAGGGTGCCATCCTCAATATGGGCGCGCACTGAGGACTCCAGTTCGCCAAATACACGACCCGTATAAAAATTGTCATGATCTGTGGAATTGATGTTATTAATACAACATGTGTTAATTGATATACTTGTTTCTTATTTGTTCATCCTACCCAAGTGCACTACCGTCTCATTGCCATCAGCATCTACAGCGTATGCTCGGAACTTGCTGTGTAACACATCGCGATGCGGGTGCAGAATCACGCGAAAATTTTTACCCAGAGTCTTAAACTCCAGTTCCTTGATGATATTGTACGGATTGCTGCTTTGTTTAGCACCTCGCTTGACAATCTTGTGTACAACATCATCTCTGTGGAAAACTTCGTAGTAGCGAAGTGTCCTTTTTAGAGCAACTGTTGGCAAAAACTATAGTTATTTGAATAAACGCCATTATCAACTTATCAATTTCGCTACTTGCCACAATTTTCGACCAGAAGGCATGCGAATAGTATGCAAATAATTATTGAACCACAACAATTAATGCATTTTGTAAACATTTTTCGTCTCAATTGATCGAACAGTGCTGGTAAGTTCGCATACTAAACTGTAGAGGGTTGACCATCTGCTTTACAACATTGTTTAGCACTGTTTTTCCATCTGCTTGTTTCATTATTAACAGGCTGTATCTGTTCGATAACAAATTCTACCGATAACAGCATTTGAAAGCGGCCGGTTTCAATTTACTTATTGTCGGTTCATTTAATATTTTAATTGTCTGGTTGTTGTCTGATTAAATAATTACAAACCTATTAATATACAACCAATAATATACCTGCAACGCATGTATTTGCTGTACCGAAATGAGATATTGACTTCAAATGTTCCAACTGCAATATTAAAAAAGGCAAAACCGGCCAGGAGTCTTATGGAACTTTAAGAAAATCTCGAAATCACTTCGACACTCTCTACCTTACCAGGTTACTTAAAATCTGTTATCAGTTTGTGACTATCGAAATACGAATCGGTTAACACATTAAAAATCGGGTGAAACATTAGATTGTTAACCATTTTAGATAATGGTTTGTACTTGACTACTTTAAACCCAAAAGAACAACTAATCACTTTGGATTCTACTAAACTTTATATTTGGCTTATTTAAAAAACAGATTACAACGAAAACTTTACAAGTACTGGGTTTGCATTAAAATCCATAGATCTTAGACAATTGAACAGCAAACTTAAGACTAAATTGTTGCTAAGAATTTTAGTTAGAGTACGTTCGGTTGTGAGATAAGTCGATAACTTGCCGACTTGGTAAAACTTTTATTTCAGTTTAAAGTTTTTTTTTGTGGACAGAAAAATTACCTAAAAATGGAGGTATCTGACCACCGCGAACATAGGCGTTGTAACTTGATACATTTTCATTTCTGATACTCCGCCATATTCGCCTCAAATATGGCAGTATTTATTTTGTGCTTTAACGCGATGAGCACCTCCCGATTACCGATGGCACGCATTTCGTTCGCCACATACTCGCCGTACGTCGAGAACTCATCACGCAGATTAGTTGCGACTGGTGGTGGAGGAGCCGGAGCAGGTGGTAGCGGCGAGCTTGGTGGTTTTGGAGGTGACAGTGTTGTATTGACTATGGTATTCACTCGAGGCAGACGCAGAGTGCCGCCAGTAACGGCTGCGGGTGTCGTAGTTAGAACATTTCCGCCGGCGTTTCCGTTTTGGAGTGCAGATGTAGAGAGTATTGTGGTACTGTGCGTGCAATTGGGATCGAAGTAAAGTCGCTTTGCTGGTGGCGGTGGTGGAGGCGGAAGCTGGTCCTCATAGTAGCTGCCGTTATCTGGGCTGGTCGTTTCCCGTCTTTGTATCTTAATGATGCGTGTAGGAACCACATGCACAGATGACCCGTTCCCAGAACTGGTATTGCTCGACGATTGATAGTGCAGCTCTCCGCTTTCGTTGGCCTGAAAACTGACTGCTCCTGAGTGATGCAGCTCCAGCATGGACGGTTGTTGCTGCGCGTGCTGTTGGTGATGCGTCTCGAGAGTTTCGTGCTGCTCCTCATTTATGTGCACGTACGACCCACTAATTTCTTTGCTTAATTTGGGCTTCGATTCCGTATCATGTTCCACCACTGGCTCTTCTTCTTCGATATCATCCACATCTTTGGTCGTCTCCTCTATTAACTTTTCCAGCTCCTGCGCCCGACTGTGGGACTTTCTCCGGTTGATAATGTACTCTTCGTTCATGGTATTTGTTTCTCCAGAGTTGGTGGTAACCTCACCTAACACGTACTTCTGTAATGCAGAGTTTTCCGGCGATTGCAGGTCCGTCTTCAAGCGTCCCTTGGTGGAGCGACACGCATAAGGAGAACTTAGAAAGTCGAGATTCTTAAAACCAAACCACTTTGAATTATACGGCTCTTTGCGCTTCATGCGGCTTATTTCACGATGATATTGTGTGCGCAGTGTGTGAAACTTTTTTTCCAGCTCTGGAATTGGTATATTGCCGCCAAGCACTTCGCTAACTTCATTTAAGAGCTTCTGTTTGACATCCTTCTTGCGATATTCGTCACAAGTCATGTCCCACAGTCCCCGGCGCTGACGATACTCGCTGATTAACAGCAGTGTCTTCTCTCTGGTCCACTCCATTTTTAGCCACAGCTACAGCTGCCGTGTAGAGGGAGATCGGATGTGCGAGAAACGCAGCGGGAGGGTTGTAAAAGTCGCAGAACAATGAGCCAAACGATGTGGATGCTGGTGCAGTTAGTTGTTGTTCGCTCGTCCGTTGTATTGTTGGCAGCGGAGACGGTCGCTCCCTTTAATCGCCAAACTGAAATTAGCACGCAAGCGTAAAAATGTATTTACGTGCACTAGCAGCGGTTTTTAATAGCCAATGCATTTACCTACTGTAATTTGGGTACTCCAAAACAATTGCAGGCAGCAGCTGCTACATTATTGCAGCGCGACCGTACTTCGACTATTTAATGAGGCTCGCCATCAATGGGTGAGGAGAGCAGACTTCTGCGACTTGTAGTTAATTAATGTAATGAAAAAAGGAAACTGCAAGCTGAGTTAAATGTTGTTATATTATTTGATACAATAAAAATTTGCGTTGTTTTCCCCTCACTCTTATTCCATGGAAACGACCTGCCAACTTGTTTTTATTTTACATATTTATGTATCCAACTCAAAAGACAACAAAACATCTCTGCAATTGATTTCGCTTTATCTGCGGGGACGTAATTTGCCGATTGACGGAATAAGACGGAAATTCTAAATACAATTTTTTAATATCTTGCTTAGCTTTCAAAATATAATCTTCGATGACTTTCAGTTGCACGTATTGTTTTGGCAGCCAAGCTGACCAGTGTGGCCAGATTTAAAAAATTTGAATATTCCGGGATGCACGACTAGGGTCCATCAGCATCGGAGACACTCTATGGTTGCATTTGTTGATGGTCTCATAACCCTCGGAGATGCTTTCGTTCAGTTTTAGTACAATTCGATATCGATTACTACGGTCACATTACTTCACTCCCACTCCTAAGCAGACATGTCTTGTGAACGCGGGGGTATTAAATAAATAAATTTTGCAATAAAAATAAGTAATGGAATCATAAAAGTATGTGATGCTTTCAGCAATTTTATGAGAGAACATTCAAGAAAGGCATATTGCCAGACGGCACTTAGCTATTGAATATATTGAAATTGTTCGCCATAGTAGCAAAAATGCGTTTCGTACGGCGCGGAGTGCAAAAGCTGATATTGGCTATCAGCGTAGTATTAATTTTCTTTACGATTTATGTGCTAAATGTAGAGCCGGAAAATGTTGATAAGGCCGCCACAATGTAAGTTATTCTACAAGTGATTTTTCTCTGTGTGTATACACATTTAAATTATACTTAACAATGTTTTTTGTTTATCTTTCACAGCGAAATAATTGAGCGTTCGATAAGATCAGAAATGAATCAGGGCGAGTGCCGGCAACCTTCATTGCCACTGGATAATCCAGACATAATGAAGTTTTATGAATCGGTTGAAAAAATAAATTGCGGGTCCGAGCTGGACTGGGTTATGTGCGAGGTATGTACATATATGCTGATTAATATCGTTATCATCATTTTAAAATATATGAGTACACGATGATGTGATGTGAGTACTCAAACGTGAAATTTGACTATTCCAAGAGCAAACATATTCAAAAAAAATTATTCTTTCGCAGTGCTTATAAATACAATTTATAAAACATTTAATATTTTTAATTCGATAGAAATCAATTTGCTTTGTTAAGCCAGAAATAAGTGCAATTTATGGAGAAGTTGTATGCTCCTACACGGATATAATACGAAAATCCGACTATAAAGCGCGTTTTGGGCGCACTGTGCGCATCAAGGAACCTTATGTTCTCCAGGAAAGCGATTTTGTGAAAGTATCATGTCATGCGGATACCGGACAGAGATGGTATGGCATGGCATATGGCATACGCGACACTGTACACCGCCCAGTGATGCCCCATTTGTCGCCCAATTTGGCTGTACTGCCTCCAGAAGTGATTGCCCAAGCACAACAACAGATCCAGGATCTGCCGACAAATCCATTTTATAATGTCCTTATGTTTGGCTTTGATTCACTGAGTCGCAATGCATTCATACGTAAACTACCGCGTACTTATGAGTATCTAACCAAACAGCTGGGTGCCGTTGTGCTCCAAGGCTATAATATAGTGGGAGATGGAACGCCTCAAGCACTGATACCCCTGCTCTCTGGTTACACTGAACTGGAGCTGCCTGAAACAAGGAAACGTGTATCTGGCGCAAAATCAGTAAGTGTGTATCCACTAATTTGGAAGGATTTCGCTCGTCTTGGTTACGTAACTTCGTTCAATGAAGACATGCCCAATGTGGGCACATTCACATATCGCATGAATGGGTTCGATGAACAACCCACAGATCACTACTTGCGAACCTACTACATGCAGGCGTTAAGCATGCTGAGCGGCAGTGCTCCTCACTGCATCGGAAATCAGCCGGATCACTTGGTTATGATGGATTACACCAAAAATGTAAGAATCAATAATGTGTATTACTTTGTCTTATATGAATATTTAGTTCTCAATTTGAATTTGCAGTTCATGCTTAAATACCGAGATACGCCGCGCTTTGTGTTTAGCTTTCATGGTGGCCTATCGCATGACTCCATCAATCTTGTGGGCGCTGCCGACGATGATACTCACGATTGGTTGGTGGCACTCAAAGAAAAGTCATTACTCGACGACACAATACTTATATTCATGGCTGATCATGGCAATCGCTTCGCCGAAGTGCGTGCCACGCTTCAGGGCAAACAAGAAGAGCGCTTGCCATTCTTCAGCTTCACATTTCCCGAATCGTTTAAAAAACGCTTTCCTCAGGAATATGAAAACTTTGTGGCCAATCAGCATCGTCTAAGCACTCCCTTTGATGTATATTCCACACTCAAGCATCTTATACGTAGGTTTTTACGCGGCAAACATTCGTTTAAACTTTTTTGATAATGGTTTACTTCTTACAGAACTGCAAACTCCCAGCATGGATGAAGTTGTTCCTGACAACAGCTACGACAATGCTATTAATGATCCAAAGACAGAATCCGATCAACCAAAGAGTATTCACATGTCAGAAACGGCTCGTGGACGTGCCATATCGCTTTTCGACCCCATTCCTAATAATCGGTCGTGCGCCGATGCATATATCGAGCCACATTGGTGCGCCTGCCTTAACTGGAGACCGCTGCAGCTGAATGACAGCCACTATGAAGGAGTCTTGATTAAGGCCGCCCACAGTATTGTAGATACTATTAATTTAGCAACGGCCGAACGCCGCCAAATTTGCGCACCCCTGGAGCTGTTAAAGATCAACTGGGCCCTGCGTCTTCAGCCACATAGAGAGCTATTGCAGTTCAAATCAAACGAAGATCCAGATGGATTTCTGGCAAACTTAAACGGTCAGACCGTGGTACATCAGGAAATGTATCAGCTTCAAGTTCTCACACAGCCCGGAAATGCGCTGTACGAGGCTAGCGTCGCACACAATTTGCACACATTTAATGTAACAACAAAACTTTCGGATATCTCCCGGATAAATAAGTATGGGTCTCAAGCAAATTGCATTTACGAACGTGATCCCGAGTTGCGTAAGTTTTGCTACTGTCGTGAATAAAACCTGATTCTAGTCTATAATCATTATTTGCGTAAACTGCACCAAACCTCGAATATTAGTCTTAGGATTTCTTTGGATTATCAAAATGTTAACTTATATAGGAATCTGATTGAGTTGTAGCCAAGTGACAAACACTTGGAGTTGTCACAGATTCTTTAAAAGTTTAATTATTTCCTTTACATAAACCTCATATCCTTATTTTAAACTTATGAAGAAACATCATGAATTCTAAGCTAACTCAATATGCCGAATACATGATTCCATTGCAAATTGTAAAAGTCCTTCAGCTTTAAGCAATATTGTAATTCAAAACTATAAAATCCGAATTACTTTTAAGAACACTTTGAAACAAATCAATGAATTCATTTGCAATTATCTCGTGTCGGTACTTAGATTCTTTATTAAATATTTTAATACAAACATATATGTTACATTTGCATAAATTCGTTATCGCACCGCTATATACAAGGTATTTCAAGTGTGACTCACATTATTGTATTTTTCCAATTGCATAGTAAAACTTGGAATTGTAACTTGCGATCTTTAATAGCAAATGTAAATAAAATTAGTCACTTAATAAGTTAAAGCATATATTATTTGGAGAGCGAGTGTTGGCCTTCGACTGGTAATTTCTTCTGATCTGTTTAAATGTATTTAGTATTGTGTGTAATAAATTTATAACTGTTATTTTTTTTATGTTTATATAATATATATTTGTGTATAACTATAATACTTCGTACACATTGTACGAATCCTAACTTTGGATTAGATGCTACATATTGAGCTTTCTTTATTCTATCAAAAAAAAAATATATTGTATTATTTGTATATGTTGCACTTTTCAGAAAGTAATAAATTAACTTGTAGAAACAAAAATAATAGCAATAAATAATTTATTGAAAAAGAGCAGAGGTTTTTACAAACGAAGAAGACAGGCATGAATTAATTCTTGGAATCGAATTGAAAATGTTTCTTTCCAGTTAATATTTTATTATAAGAATTGTGAGTAGGTTCTAATTAATAGCCTGAACCGAATGTGCACCATGGCTGACAGGGTATCGTATACTCGTCGAGCACAAACACGCACACTCAGAAAACTCAATTAAACCTAACCAATATAACTTGGGGCGTCGTTCTTAACCATGCATAATAAAAATTCGGGAATTTCTTGTATTGCATTAGAATTGTTATACTAACTTTAAATATAAATATAATTTTAATTGTAATTGTTATGATTATTTGGTTATGTGCATGAGAGATTTGTTGCGTGCATCTCGAGTTTTGTTGTTGTGGCTGCTGTTGCTGTTAGAATCGGTGTTAAGTTCTGTCACGACACCGAAGTTGCCAGGAACTCTTGCAGGCGCTGCACTGTGCCTCGATCCAGCTTGCATAGATCAAAATCAAATGTCTTGTGAGTAATCTCATAGCAGCCGGTGGCCGCGATCATTTCAACGACTTGCTGCAGCTCCTCGTTGTCTTGGAGGGTCATTATTTTGTGATGCAGCTCCTGCAGTTCGGTAAGGTATTCTGTGGGCAATGTTGTGTGGTTACTACTGCCACCGGCACCAGCAGATGCCTCACTACTGTGTTGTGGCTCGACAGGTGAAAGGCTGCTGTTGTTGTTGTTGCTTAATGGGGGACCGCTATTACTGTTATTGTTATTGTGACTGCTTGGCGAAGCAATGCTTCCTACTGTCGCTGTCGTCGCCTGTCGCAGCGACGGCGACTTGGACTTCTCGCGTGTTGATTTTGAAGGCGTTTCCTTCTTAGTAGCCTTTAATGGAGGCTCAATGAACGTAGAGTTAGTGTTGGTGTTATTACTACTGCCGCCGCTGGCGCTGTTGCTGTTTTGAGAATTACGGCGGTTGCGTTTCTTTTCCTCTTTGAGCTCCGTTTTTTCAGTCTTCTCCAGTTTTTCCGCCTTTGCCTCTGGTGACTTGTCCAGCTTTTCAGTCTTCTCTGGTTTCGATTTGACCTTATGCTCCTTGACAGCAGCAGTAGTTGCTGTCTTAGAATCCTTTTCCTTTTCATGTCCGGTGCCCTTGCCAGTTTTCTGTTGGCTACTGCTCTTGGCGGGCAAGTCGGGAAAGCTGCTATTGGAGCTGTCCGAATGTTGCAACGTGGCAGCTGTTGCAGCTGCTAAAGCATTAGTTGCCGCCAGATCTGGTGCAGATTGTGCTGAGTCCATGTCGCTTAAATCCAAATTGTTCGGTGCCTTCACTTGCGCTTGTGCGGCACCAGCCGCTGATGACACAGCAGTCGACTTTTGGCTATGCTTGTCAGCTTCGCGTTGACGCTTTTCCTCCTTGCTGGCAGTTTTCTCCTTGGATTTCTTATGCTTTTCCTTCTTACTTACTACGGGTGCAGTTTTTTCTGTATTTGGCTCACTCTGCTGACTATTTTGATCAGGTTTGGGTGATGGTTCAGCTGCAGATGCTGCTGAAGCCCCCACCGAAGTTGTTGCAATTGTCGCTGCTAGCTGAAGTAATGGCTGTTGTTGTTGTTGTTGCGATTTTTCCTTCTCGCGCTCTTTTAATTTCTCCTTGTCACGTTCGTTGCGCTCCTTTTCTTTTTCTTTATCCTTATCTTTTTCCTTGTCTTTGTCCTTGCTCTTTTCCTTCTTTTTATGTTTGTGGGATTTCTTTTCCATGTTGCTACTGCCACTGCTGTTCGTTGTTTTGTCGATCTTTTCAGTGGCCTTTGTGGCTGACGAAGCCGTAGCTAGGGCGGACACCTCTTCTTTATCGTGGACCCGTTTGCCGCTGCTGGAAGCTAGACTGCTTATGCTAGCGCTGCTGCCCAATGAATTAGGCGTGCCTTTGCCGCCGGTTGCCTTTAACGAATCGTAATTAGCCTGAGATTGCAGCGGCTGCGTCGGGTTGCTGTTACTGCCGCTTGCCGGGCTATCTATGTGACCAGTTCTGTCATCTTTGAGCGAACGCTTCTCCTTATCGCGGTCTTTTTCACGGTCACGTTCTCGCTCGCGCTCTTTATCCTTTTTCTCTTTCTTGGACTTCTTATTAGAGCTTCGCTCTTTATCCTTTGACTCTGATTTATTTGTCGACTTGTGCTCTTCTCGATCTTTGGATCGAGAATTGGGAGTGCCAGATGCACCATCCGTCGTCTGCTTCTTGGGACTCATTTGCGTCAAGCTGCTGGCCCTGGCTCCAGCCTTGGGACTTACTGTGCGTCTGGCCACTGTACCAGCTATGCTACTACTGCTGCTTTGCTCTCGTTCACGATCACGTTCACGTGTTTTGTCCTTTTTAGACTTTTCCTTATCGTGCTTGCCGCTGCTGCTCTCGCCGGATTTTCCAGACTTTTTTTCCTTGTCGCGCCCATGTCGATCTTTTTTGTCCTTTTCCCTCGACTTATCCGAGCTATTGGATTTATCGCGTTCTTTGCTAGACTTATCTTTAGAATCGTGAGCACCACCCTTTCCGCCAGAGCCTGTTTGTCCCTTTGCATCCGGCGAGTGCTTTGACGCTGCCGGCACACCTACACTTCCCTTGGTAATTGGGGTACCAAAAAGCGCAGAAAAAGTTTTTCCCCCATCATCGTTTCGTGGTTTGTGCTTTTTGCTGGATCCAGATGTAGATCCAGGACCAGATTCTAGCAAAATACCACTGCTGCCGCTTTTACCCTTCACCAGAGCAAGCTCTGCGCAAGGTAGTTCGCTTGGGGAGAGGGTTCGACTAAGGGTTCCTGAGGTGGGAATCTTGTTTCCAAAGACAGGAACGCCGCCTCCGCGCATTAACTTTGCGCGAAACTCTTCTGATGGTGCCTCAAAGACGTATGTCTTGACTTCAACTCGATGATGTGGTGGCCCTGTGTTTTGAAGATCCAAATCATATTGATACACGATGCGCTTTGGCTCGTCTCGGTTGCGAAAATATATCTCGACGGGCAATATGAAGCCGGCATAGCCCGACTCTTGTATGGCATACGGAGGCTCTTTGAAGACTGCAAAGTAAATATTTTTATTTTGGCGCGAAACACCTAAATTAGACCAAGTTGTCTTACCGCGCTTTGGCTTAGAAAATGAGTAATGAAGAATGAAGACAACCTTGTCAACAAAAGCACTTATTTCAGCCTTGTTGACACCTTGCACATATATCTCCCAGTCGTGGGTGAAGGCCAGCGGGTGCTTTTTGCTCCGCAGCTTTGATGTGTGTCCAATTTCGAACTGCACCTTGACCGCCATATCGAAATGGATGACGACGGAAATGGTATTTCATCCAAGCTATATCTTTAGATGCCAATATGTCAATATTCTGAAAGATTTTTCGTATATAAACAAAACTTTAGAAGGCGGTTTAATAAGCATTTGTGTAGTTGTGTCTGCAAGTGTTGCGTATGCGCGTGTGTGCGTGTACAACTTAGTTTAGTTAAGAGTGCCATGTGCTTATCTATTCTAAATATAAATTAAATGTAACTGCTCGAATAGTGTTTGTTGGCAACTGCATGGGTAGGTGCTATTGCCCACTCACCGCGAACTTTTTTATTTAAGCAACAAAAATGTGTAATGAAAACGAAAACACTCGCACTACATACACATTGGATAATATATCGATATCGATGTAAATAATATTGGTATTTGGAAAATACACCCCTGGTGAACATTCGCAAAGATAGAAGTGCTGTAAAATCTCCGAATATTCTAAAAAGTTATATCATTGATTTATATTTATTTCTAAGAAATTAATATAGGAAAATTAAATTAAATTAATATAGGAAATTAATATATAGAAAATAACAATAATAAATCAGTGCTGTTACGTTGATAACTATAATTCGACGAAACATGACAAGGATATTTTGTTAGTTTAAACATTTCGTCAATTTAACGATATTGTAGCTTCCAGAAACTCCTATATTATCAAATTATTATTATAATATTCAAGCCAAAGTTGAAAGCCTGAAAAATTAATTTCAAATTTGCCGTAAACTCATTTTAAATAAGTCCGATTATGGTTATGGTATCGATTGGATGGGATAATTGCAATCGATATTAAGCCATGAGTTGTGCGGTTAGCGACAGCAGCTGTTTTGCCATTCGCAGGCGACTGTAGAAACAATAAAATGTTTTGCAAAAAAAACCGCAATAAAACTTGAAGTAAAGTGTAACTTGATGTAATAATCACAACGACCACGCCCATACATAACTTCAGTGCCACCATGGCCAGTGACTTTAGCTCTAATCAATTCGTCTCCACACAAAGCTCCTGTTCAAGTGCTTCAAATTTCTCCCGTTGGCTGACGGAGGAAGTCTTTAAGCTGATCGATATTGTGCAACGGGATGAAGCCATTTATAATCCCCGACACAAATACTACTTTTGCAGGCCTTATGTGGAAAACTTTTGGCGTGAGGTAGATTTGAAACTGGAGAAGAATCCTGGAGCAAGTTTGGCCAAATGGACCAATCTAAGGATATCATTTCGACGAGAGTATACTAACTATTTGGAAGAGAAGGTTCCCCCATGCTGGTCTTACTTCGATCGCATGTTTTTCTTGCACCCATATTTACGCAAGAAGCACCAACAGCCCAAATCGCTGGACACACAGGTCCAAGATGCACTGGCACATTTGAGCAGTCTTTCGAATCGGATGCAGAGAGAACGAGCGGTTACCACATGTACATCAGCTAACACCACAAATACTGCGCAGGTTAATCCCTTGGCTCAACAATCGCCGCATCCGCAACAGATGGATAGCTATTTGGACTATTTAGATGACCAGGATCACAACAATTCCGATGAGCTTGATGAGATCATCGATGAAGAACAGCGTGCTCGGTTCCAAACTCATCCGATAGACAATAACGACATTAAGTCCGAGTGTGAGGAACCAGCAGAGGACTACGAACAAGAAGCAGATTCCGAACAACGCGTTCAACAGCAACCGCAGGACGAGGAAGAGCCCGAGGATCATGAGTTGCGTCCTATGCTCTATGATACGGCACCTAGCTCCACTTCTACCACCTCCTCATTAGTGCAGGAGAAGCGCTTTTCACAGCACTATCAGCCTCATGGAAACAGCAACAGATTGCAGCACATGAATCGGTTCCAGATGCGCACATATCACGAGGAGGTACGTGCGCTGCGTTCACGCTCACAGGAGCTACAGGGTGCCGTTCCCGTCACCAATGCTCCCGCTGTGGCAACAAGTTTAAATGCGGCCAATATACAGAGCCATTCGAACATTTCCTTTGTGCGTCCCACATTCAGCAGTAAGCCCGTAGATATGGTTAGTACGACGACGCACAACAATGCTTCAGCCGTTGCTGTTACCAGCATTGGTTCGGCATCTTCTGCAGCCGCATCCACTGCCGAATCCGAGTTACCAACACCATCGTCGGCTGTGACACCATCAAGCAACGCTTACTTAAGTCAACGTCACCTACATGTGCCGCATCCGCATTCTCATACGCATCATCAGGCAACGCCCCTACAGCGACTAGATGTAAGCGCCTCTGCGGGCACCTCTCTGGCATCTGGGGCCAGTGGAGTAGAGCTCTGCGACTGTAAAACAGATTCGGATGCAATGTTTCTGATGAGCCTGCTGCCAGATATACAGAAACTAAATGGTCGCGATCGTGGAAAGATTAAAATTGCTTTCCAAAACATCTTGCAGGATTATCTGTATCCTGACTAAAATAAGCGGCTTTAAGTCGCTTCTGCTGCTAGTTAAGATCTCGCACAGCTTTGTATATATAACATTTTTGTTATTTATAGTATGCCCAAATTAATCTTTGATTTATTGTAAAATCGTTCGGCTCAGCCGTAAAACATGTTTAATCATTCGCTTATTCCTTTGCTGTGCAAAACCAAACGAAACGAAAAGTATCCTTTACCTTTCAAAGAATCAAACATATGTATGTGTGGTCTAAATTATTTTATTTATAAATAAGAATAAATTCATTCAAAATGTACAGCAGTTAAATTTAAAGCTTAATTGGAGTTGCCAGTAACAGACAACAGGCCTGTTACGTTTAAGGATAAATACTTCTTGGAATGATTCTCATAAATAAGTTGATTCTTGGCACACACTATCTCATCTCATCTCATCTGGACGAGACTCGATCAGTCGAACAGCTTCAGATCGCGAGCAATCTTTTGGATCTTATTGTCCAGTGTCTTGTCCTCATACTCACAGATGTAATAGTGTCGCGATGTACACTCCTGACCATAGTAGACATAGCTATGTTTTCCGGCATTGTAGCTGAGACGCAGACAGCGACCTTTACCATCGATCTGAACGGTATTGTTCAGCACATCATTGGTATCCTCGCCAGAGGATTGTTCGCTGCTGTCGACTAGATTGGAGGCCGTTGAATTCTCAGCCAGTTTCTGTGCCATGGCAATTGATGTAAGATTAGTGTTCGGGTTTACAGGCTTTGCCGAATTGGCCCAGATCCAAAGCAGGCCGGGATTGAGACCGCCCAGCCAGTAATCGCGTCCCCGGTGCGCCGGCTGATTTAACAAATAGGCCATTATTTCTTCGTTCTCTGACACCTTCTCGAACTCGGCCAGGTGCGCCGAGAGTCCCTTGCAGGCGCTGTTCGCCGTCTTCCAGTTCACCTGCTGTTGACTGTTAATGTAGTAGCAGTTGTCACTGATGCGCGTAAAGTTCGTGGGACACGGATCGCGCACTTCCTTCTGATTGTTACCAGCCATCAGATAGTAGATCAGTTGCTCCGAGCGACGCACTCGACTCTCCAGGTAATCTGTAGTTGAGTAGAGATTGTAAGTAAGCCTGATACAAGATATATCCCCATCTTTGTGCCCTTTTTCATATCTTTGTAACAATATATATATTTGTTAATACTTTCGCTTTCTTACCAACACGATAGACTAACTTCTCGATGGCGCCCAGCAGGTACAAATCGTTCTCGGAGACTGCGCGGAACGTGTTGGGCGGGCTGCCGTGTTGCAGATGCTGCTGCTGTTGCTGCTGCAGAGATAACGGACGCAAATGGCCCTGGGGAGGTGGCGCCGATGGTACGCTACCGCCATTACCGCTGCTGCCACCAAATCCGAAAAGTTGTTGCAAAAAACCGGGTTGCTGACGCTGTTGGAGCTGCTGCTGCTGTTGCTGCTGCTGCTGCTGCTGCTGCTGCATATGTTGTTGCTGCTGCTGCTGCTGCAACATTTGGTTGGTCATCGGGCGAAACTGGGGATTAACAACAGGGGGGCCCTGACTGTCAACTGGTTGCCGCATATGCGGCTCCAGCTCGACAGCCTCCCCGATGCGACGGGTTATATAGATGTTGTTGCCAGGTCGCTTGTAGGCCGAAGAGTGATAATTGATAGGGCCATCCATCATGTAGTTTAGATCCTTGGACATGCGTTGACTGCCTTGGCTGCCTTGACTGCAAGTTAGATAGCTTAAGTTAGACAAACCTATGACTCACACATCCAAATTCATACGCACCTCAAGACGTAATCTTCGAGAAATTGCGACCAATTCGGCGACACCGATTGCGATTGATTTGCGTTTTTGGCATTGCATAAGGTAATCAAAAGAGCCAGTCCGACGAGGAGAAGCTCCACAGTGAAATGACGACACATCTTCATGACGTGCACGATCCGCACGTTTCTTTAGTTGCGTTTCGTTTTTTGAATTCCACTCACAACTTACTGGCAGAGCGGACACTTTCGGTTTCTTTCGAGCTGCCGCTTCGAGATTCAAACTGAGACTGAGCCAAAGACCAGAGCCAGAGGCCAACTGAGCCCGGCTGAAGCTATGGCTGGGGCGCCAAGCTACGCCACGCACTGGCTTGTTGTTGTTGTTGTCGCATTTTGTGTTTGTTTTGTTTCATTTTTTCACTTACAAGAAATGCAAAAAAATTTCACTTTCTCCGAATGTAAGGCATTGGGTTTTTGTCTGGCTCGGTTAGCTTGGGTTGGGTTTGCGACGACAACGACAACGACAACGACAACGGCGGCGGCGGCGGCGGCGTTTTAACTTGTCGTTAACACATTGTCAAAGTCATCGAGGCAGGCCTTATTGTCTGCCTGCGTTTGCCGATATAAATAGTCATAATGCACTTTAGTATGTGATTTAGCTATTACGACGAATTCATTATATATATATTTTTTTTTTTCTAAATAAAACTTATACAAGTACTACATAATAGGATTCCTGATTATCATGATGTACAAAACATTACTAATAATAATTGCAGAATTAAAACTTGCAACTAAAGCGGAACTGTTCCTCATACTCAATATAGAATTTTATGTTTGTTTGTTTTTTGTTTGTAAACAACTTGATAATATTACAAATCAATACCATTTGGAAGAAAGGCAAATGATCGCCACGTTTGCATATTATTAAAAAAAAAACTCTAATTAATGCGTTCGTTTCTTTGAATCAACATGACGTTTGGTTTCATTGATGGGTTTCGGAGACGGGCCAGGCGGTCCAAGTTACGGCCATGGAGCGTGTTTCACTTCAACGCAACCCACACATTATGTGCAGCGCTTAGAGATGGGTGAAGGTAGGCAATAGGTAGGGGTGCTGGTGCTCTCGAAATGATCCAAAATGATTTCTGTGGCCACTTGACAAGCTCAGTCGGAAACTTTCATTCATACTTATTTTGACTACTTATTAGCCGATGGCTAAAGATGTTGGCCTAAAGATGAAGGCCTTTTCCCCTCCGTTATTATTTACCTGTCTTGCGTCTTGCGATTCGATGACGCGTTTCTTTAGCATTGTGTTTTTGTTTCGGTTTGGTCTTGAGGGCTTTTCCCAAATGAGCTGAGTAAGCTGATCCGCATACATATGCATGTATGCATATGCAAACTTTCATATGAATCGAACAATTTTTAGCTCAATTTCGGAATGAACCGAGGTAGAAAAAGCATAAACTCTTTCAAGTTATCGAAAATAGTCGAGGTAAAGTCTTTACTTTATAATCTCCTCCTTTATGTTAAATGTAAAATCCATGCAAAGAAATAAGTAGCGCATTCTAATCAAAGCAAACATCAACATATAATTTTTTTTGTAAATTTTTTTATAAGTTTTTATACTTTTTTTTTAATATTTTCATTGAGTGTTTTTGTTTTTAATATTTGTATTATAAAATTTCAAATGTTCAACCATTGTTCTTAACAGCATAGATACATATTAAGCTCTCTCTCTCTATCATTATCTCTCGTAAATTTCTCTCTTTCTCTTACTATTTTGATATTAATTTCTGCTTCAAGTTCTTAATATTTTTAAACATGACTTTAAAAATACAAAAAAATTGTTGTATTCGAAGTTTGATATTCCTTTTAGCTACTTATTTTGTTGCATTTTATTGTTTTTAAGCAATATAATTGAATTGATTCTCTCGAAACTCTACAAAGACTCGTATGCAGCTGGTTGTTGTTGCTGTTCGTTGATCTAGTTGTGATTGTTATTTATTTATTTAGAAATAGATTTGGTTTTCAGATATACACAATGGATGTAGTTCTTGGTATTTTCAGTTTCAGTATTAGATCTTGAGATGGTAATCGTTGCTCTGTTCCGCTTAGTAGCCAGCCAACTCGGCGAATGTGGAGTCCATCTCGTCGGCCAGAGATTTGTATCTGTCCTTGTTGATGCCCAGCTCGTCTGTGGAAAGAGTTGAAGATTACAATTATTAATGGTGATTAAGAAAAGATTGTAAAGCATGGTGCCAACGCAAAAATGCAACATCCATTTTTGAACACAGAACATGAAGTGTTGAACCACTGTGCCAGGTTGCGGGCGCAGTACACTGCAAAAAAGCAAGTGTTTTCTTTAGCTGTTAAATACTACCTAACGGTTAGTTGGCAAGCGTTTGAACGATGTTAGAGTACTTTAGTATTATTTTTTAGTAAGATTAGCAAACAAATTGCGTTTTGTGTAGTATTCTGACACGGAAGGAACTTGGATAATGCATAATCGATATAAAAGGGACTGCGAATTCGGTGACCAAAAATATATCTACATTGTGTACGAGTACATTCAATATCTGTCAACGAGATCTTGTTGAACCTTGGTAAAAGCCTTTCTAACTCCAATTTTCTACGCAGAATGGATAAAATGAGAGTGCAGTCAAAATAACTGCACAGATTGAATTGGGCTTGTATCGTGTCCGGGTAGGCAACATGCCGCATTAAACACACACACACACACTGAACAGAATCATATACTATATATATATATATACATATAAAAGATTATTGAAATCACCTGGTTTTTCGAAAGCATAAATAACTACAGTTGGCATATTCATTTTTTTGGTATGGACTTATTTTTACAGTGTAAGGTGAGGTGGGGACAATAATAAGCCGCACACAAGGCTAAACAAATTATTTACAGTGTAAATTGTGACAGAAATTGTGGCAAACTACACAGTGTTTTTAAGGGGGGATGGAAAGAAATATAGAAGAGCAACAAGATGTCTGCCGGGGAATAAGTATGTAAGTCTGTTGTCTGTGTGTGTGTGTGGAGGGAATTGGTATTTATTGGTAATTGTTTTTTGGTTTTAATATCCAGTAAGTTCAGCAAAGGTCTGGTCCAAATCGTCGCAGATTGCTTTGTATTTTTCTTTCTCATGGAAGAGACGGTCTGCAAGAAGCATTGTTGTTGTTCATATTTATAATTATATTACACATTAATCGTTTAAAAGCAATGTAAGAGATTAAACGAAAAAATTTCAACATATGTACAATGTTTTTTTTCGCATTAGTTGAAGCTGCAGTGAAGGGCGCGATATTAACAATATGTCGTATATCGCACACAGGGTACATCGATAAGACAATTAATCGATAAGTGCTCACGCATTGATTTGGCGCACTCGATTGTTGAGTGAGTATTTTGATTGGCGAAAAGGGGAAACATACCTTCTAGCCTGTCGACTTCCTTCTGCAGGCGCTTCACTTGCTTCTCAGCGTTTTCGGCGCGCTGTTCGGCTTCCTTCAATTTCACGGACAGGGTCTTCATCTCGCGCTTGAACTCCTCCACGCGCTGGTTGGCCTTCTCCTCGGATACTTCCAGAGATTTCAGCGAGTTGCCGACAACCTTTGAATCAAAGTATACATAGATTTATAAAGGTTATTTTGCTTTTTTTTCTTTGTGTTTCTGTTGAACGCACCTTCAGCTCTTCTTCCAGCTCCATGATCTTGGCTTCACCGGAGCGGACACGATCCTCAGCCACTTCGAGCTCATCTTCAACGAAGGCCAGCTTGCGAGACACTTCGTCGGACTTGGTATCGGCATCCTCAGCGAGCATGCGGGCTTCCTTCAGCTGGTTGGTCAACTGATCCATACGCTCCTCATCCTGCTGGGAACGGTTCTCCAATACTTTGCACATACGGTTGTTCTCATCAGCCGACTGTGTGGCCTCCAACAGCTTCTGTTGGGCGGTGGTTGAGCGCTCCTCAGATTTCTCCAAATCTTCCTCAATCTGTTGGACCTTACGGTTCAAGGTGGCAACCTCGGATTCCGTGGAGGTCAACAGTTTCTCCTTCTCCTCCAATTCGGTGTTGGCCTTCTCCAGCTGCTCCTTGGCGGTGACCAAATCAACCTCAACCTGGACAAACTTCTTCTCCAGATCGCGCACCTCCTCGTTGAGTTTGTCGGCGCGGGAGTTGGCATCCTTGGCTTGATTTTCACAGGTATCTGCCTTGTCGATGGCATTATCCTTCTCAAGCTTCATCGCTTGCATCTTCTTCTTGATGGCGTCCATGGTGTTTCTGTTTTTGTTTTGCGCTTAGGAGGGAAGAAAAATCTGGAAAAAGGCACTGCAAAATGAAAGCCCGAAGTTAATAGAAAACTATTTAATCTTAACTCTACAGCAACTTAAAATACTTCAAGCATTACAAGCATTAATAGCTTTACTTGTACTCAATTGATTCTCAGCTGAGAACTATGTATCGGCTAATCTCAAGTCTTTTCCCAGCAACCTCGGCAGCTTTTCAATCGACAGCCTTCATTTTCCATTCGAATTTTTTTCGCAGCTAATAAAAATGCACTTTATACTGAATCTGTATACTTTGCTCTCTTTGGAACATACATACAAACAAAGTGTGTATGCATGTATAACTAAATGTGTATAGTATATTGAACGGGAATGTAAACAGATTTCAGTTTGCCGAAAATTTATAGAATCCACCGTAATATACGCCCACTATATAGAACATTTTCCGGCGGTATTCTCCGTCTCCCTCACTTCATTCATTCTCTCTCTCACTCTTTCGGTATTTATTTGTTGTAGAATTTAAAAATAAACTTGATATGCTTTTGCATGAGAGCATATCCAGCCCACATACGCACACATATAGAATATCGGCTGGCCGTGGCGTTTTTTGGACATTTTCGCCTGGTCTGTAATTCTAGAGTTTCCAATTTGTGTTTCAAAATTATCACACCCACACACACACACAGACAAACAGATATTGGTGCTGATTGCAATTTGAAAAGATTTCAGTTCGTTTTACGAAGATGTTTTGGGGTCAAAATTAGTGGGAGTATCTGTGCTGCCTTCGTATCTGATTTTATTAGTAGAAGGTGGGAAATTCTATGTGAATCGAGTACCTCAAGTGCCATAATGAAAATGAGTTTTTTATAGTTTGATAACAGGCATGATGAATAAAAGTGAATATATCCAAGCCTATATATATATATTATAAAATTTTTATAATTTGTGCCTGCATGTACATTATAGATTACCAATTCTACATATTTTAATGTTACATATATCTTTTTATATTGCTAATTTCTGCAAAATTCTATGGCCTTCAGAATGCTTTCATAAATGGCAAATCACACCAAATTCTGTGTGGGCGGCATTCCCCAATAGTTATATCTATATAGCGTAGACATATACATATGTATATCTGCATGCGATATATATAGAGCTCTCTAATAATTTCCGAGCTGATTTCTGACATAAAGAAACTCAAGGATAAATTACCAATAGAATTTGTTCGCTTCATGAGATCATAAAAGCTTAAAAGAGCGAAAAGAGAGAAAAGCTTTTTCGTCTAAGTTTCAAGTAGAGTTAAAAATAAAATCTTTAAAGTTTTTGCCGAGTATGCTTAGCAGTGTGAATGTGTGTGTGTATGCATGTATTTGTGTGCGACAGGCAGGTGTCTGTCTGCAGTTAATTTTTAGACAGATAGAAAAACGGCTCGACGGCAGCTTTCTCGGTCTGTCAGAGTGTGAAAATTGTGCGTAGTCCGTCTCTTTGTCTGTCAGCTACAGCTTTTGCCAGATACATATGCAACTTTTTACTCACACACACAGGGCACATACACACACACACACTCATAGCGTGAGATTTAGTTACAAAATTCCTTATAAGCGGATCTGTCTCAACGTTCAAAGTCGTCATAAACTCTACGCTATATTCCGAAAAATGGAATTCCTTTTCGTGAAGATGGAATTTCATTATATATTTTTAAAAATCCTTTTCACTTGTTTATTTCAATCATCTGTTTGATTTTTGCTGCCACTTTTACCCCGATGGATTGTATTTTTATAATTTTGATCGTTACGATTTAGATTTGAAAAATATTTTTGAAACGGCTTTGAGAATTATTTATAGACACATATTTAATATATATTTAAATGTTAATTATTTGGTTCTTATTTATATCAGCTGTCAAATGCAATCTGCATGCACTTTTCACTTGATTGTCAATTAAAATTTTTTGCAATTTTAGGTAATTCAAAAGTTTCTGTAAATTTTTTCATTTTTTTCTATAGAATTGATATGAAAATCCTGGCGCAGCCATCCGCAACTAACCTTAGCGTTTCAAACACACTATACGCTGTCGAAACCCCGAGAACACTGATCACTGACCAAGTCGTCGTGCCAAGAAAGCGACCCCAAGAAATAACGCAAGGCGCACACAGCACACACACTAACGCACGCACACTTACACATGGACACAACGCAACGCAGTATTGAATAATTTTTCATTTCGTAAAATTTCCCATTAAAAATATAAGCGAAAAAGCGCTTTCGCAACTTTTCACGAGATGATCGCAAAAATATCCCAAAAAAATTTCCTCAATACATACATACAGAGAGATTGAGTATATCTGTAGATCCATAACACACACATGTATACATTATCTTACTCTCTTCCACACGCACACACACACAATATGTATCCATCTCTCTTGCTCACCCCCCTCTCTCACTCTATATCTATCCTTCTCGCTTTCTTTCTCTCGATATGCTCTCAGCCAATTGGCCATTAGTCCTCTCTCCAAGAGGAGGCATAATTATGCGTTTTTCTTTGGGCGTTTTTCTATTTTCCTAATTTTTCTTGTGTGCTCTTGTGTGTGTTTCTGTGTATCCGTCAGATTTGCGCCTAAAAATAGCCCGCAATAAATGAACGAACACGGCTAACAAGACGAGAATCTATTTCGATTAAACAAATATTGAGAAATATTTCATTCTGTTTCGCACCGTGGGGAGCTTTGGCTGTGTGACGTGATACTGCAATTTATATCTATATATATATGTACATATATAATATGTTAAAAATATTTAAAATTGTATGTTAAATACATATACACATATATACTATATAAATGCTATAGCTGTCTTCCCATTTTCATCGAAATTTCAAATAATAAGGCTTATTAGGAACTATGTATGAAGAACTCTGCATTTAAATTGAATCACGAAATAAATTTTTACACCTTTTGAATATAAATATGTTAAATATCTTGAAAATTGGTAAACGTCAACCAAGAACAAATTATCTCGCCGGAAAGCATTTTTTGATTGAGTTCTTAAAAATTCCAGCAAATTCAATATTCTGGAAATGCATTTTAATAGACTTCTATGTATCTATTAATATTGCATTAATCTACATACTTCGATATGCATTTATTTTTGAATTTTTTATACAATGGAAATTGTCTTTTAATTTAGGTTTCTCCAGGAATCAATCGATTTTTATAGAAATTAGTCCAACTATTGTTCCAAGACATATCTTGTAATTATTTTTCAGCGGCTTTTTTTAAGCTTAGTCCTAGATTTTCCCCCCTGTTAAATAATAATGACAGTGTTGATTTTTATTTGAAAAAAGAATTTCTTTCCATTTATTTATCATAAAAATATAAACGCTAATATCTGAGACAGTTGACGTTTCCTTTTATAATGTTACATACATAAATTGTTTATCCCAGAATTACAAAAGCTATTAATGTGTACATTTTCATTTATTTTTTTTTTTTTTTTTTGGTTTTTTTTTCATACAAAGGCCATGGAAATTTGCATAGTTATAGATACATTTTCCAACTAACTTGCAAGCACGAACAAATAATTCGCTATTTTGAAAAAATTTACTGTTTTGTGAGCTATAATGTGTTTGTGTAGCTAGCATTAATAAATTATGACAAATTGTTATTGTTAGATATTGACTGGTGGGTTGTAGAGATATAAGTATGAATTCTAAAAGGAAAAATTCTGAGGCCATGTATCTCAAGCAAAACTAGATTTTTCCTTTCTCATTCAATGCAGGCAGTTTTTGTCTTTTACTTAAACATTATTTTGTTTCCTTTCTCCATTTCGTATATTAATATAATTGCTAAAAATTTGCATATATAATCGTTTTGAATCATTTTGTGGAATGCTTAAGTTGAATGTTGTTTAGATGGCGTCTCCATTTTGTAAGCCTCTGGCTCATTTTTTTGTCACGCTTCTTAGTAATTGTTAAGATCGGCGTACTCCAATTCCTGGGCAATCGTTTTGTACTTCTCTTTACCTTTGCTAACCTCGTCTGCATCGGAATGCGGCATGTGGGAATTAAAAAGACATCAGTTTTATATAGTTTTTCAATTTATTGCATTTTTTTAATACAAATAATAAATAATAAGTTGTAATTGTTGATTGTTGAGTTAAACAAATACACAATGCGATTGTCACGAAATCTACAAAACAAAGTCTACACAAATTTCTCAAAGAGTTGCAGGCAAAATACAAGTTTACACGACGCCTACAAGTATGCTACGATAAACATTCGATAAATATGTGCGATAAGTGTTGATAAATTTTGTGGTACAGTTGCTTTGGGGCGGGCAATATGGTTTGGGGTCTGCGCTTATTCCTTGAGGATGAGCTCGACAAAGGCGGTATCGAGATCGTCTCCAATATCCTTGTAACGCTCCTTCTCCAAAACCAAGTCGTCTGGGGAAAGCATAAAGTAAGTAGACAAAAAAAAACAAAATTAATATAAAACGAAATAAAAATCAAATAACACAAGTCCCCTTCATACAAATAAACACAACTAAAATCCATTGTAGACAAGTACACCTGCGAATTTGACTAACATTTTCGAAAGACTATTCAACACATAAATAAATAAATAATTACCTCCTTAAATGAAAACATTATTAATCGCAGGAATTTCACTGTTTGTAAAGCGGCGCTTTGGTCGGCAATGCTGTGCGCGTGGGTAGCTATTAGATTTGGAATTAAAATTAAAGTGCAGCAAGCAAATAACAACAGAAAATAATGCAGCCAATTAGCGTTCTTTGTTTTTGCAATGCTTTCATAAGGTTTTAATCAGAATTAAATATTTCCTGTGTGTAGTTGAAATTAAAAAATAAAAGCGGGCAACGTTTGGTTGCGATTTGGCAGGCGGTAAGGCATGTTTTGTTCTCTGTATTCATTCATTGATGTGCTGTGTCGAATTATGCTGGCGGCGCCTCGGCAGGCGCTGCGGCTTCAGCAGCCGGGGCGGGTGCTTCGGCAGCAGGCGCTGCGGCTTCTGCTGGCGGCGCTGGTGCTGCCTCGCCTTCCGGCGCTGGCGGTGGAGCAGCAGCTTCAGCCGGTGGTGCAGCACCTTCAGCCGGAGCAGCAGCACCTTCAGCCGGTGGAGCAGCACCTTCAGCCGGTGGAGCAGCACCATCGGATGCTGGTGCAGCCCCCTCAGCTGGTGGTGGCGCTGCCCCATCAACCGCTGGTGCAGCTCCTTCAACAGCTGGCGCTTCAGCAGCTTCTGGCACTGGCTCAGGCTCAGAGCCGGGTGGTGGTGGCTCGTAGTTCTTGACGAACGGCACCTCAGCGCCCTCTGGTGGCAAATCAATCGAATACTCGAATGGTGGTGGCGGTGGTGGTGGTGGTGTGGGTTCCTTTGGTGGCGGTGTCGGTTCTTTCGGCACCGGCACACCATCTGCAGTGACAGCAACTGCTGCACCTTCTTCACCCGCAGCAGCCGCTGCCTCCGCGGCAGCAGCAGCAGCTGCCGCTTCCGCTGCAGCTCTGGCCTCCTCCATGGCGGCTAACTCTTCTGGAGTCGGTGTAGGTAACTTGGGTGTCGGCGGCTTCGGATTGCGCACCGTCCAGAACGGCTCTAGGCCCTTAATCAAGTCCAGGAACGCTTCGTCGAGACTGTCCCCGATAAGGCAGTAGCGTTCTTTTTCAACAATTAAGTCGTCTGAGATGATGCGAGTGACAAAGCAGGGACAAAGCAGGACAAGCAGTTCACAAGAGAGTTGAGTGCGAGAGAGAGATAGAGATAGAGAAAGGCATGGAGATAGAAAGCGTGAAAATGAGGCAAATGCGCAACTAAAAGAACTAAAAAATTTAACGATTTTATTGATAATTTATTTAGTAGGAGGGGGCGGGGCGGGTTAGTCCACATGAAATCACATTCAAAAACGAGATCCTTCTCGATCTAATTTCGACTAGTCGGGAAATTAGTTGATATCGCAATCGATATCTCTTTTATGCTGGCGGCGCTTCGGCAGCTGGAGCTTCGGCCGGAGCCGGTGCCGCTTCAGCAGGAGCAGCTGTCTCTGGTGCCGCAGCTGCTGCTTCGGTTGCTGGTGCTTCAACAGGAGCTGGTGCTTCAGCGGAAGCTGCTGCTTCAACTGGAGCACTAGTTGCCGCATCGGCAGAAGCGGGAGCAGTTTCAGGAGCAACTCCCTCCGCAGGAGCCGCCCCCTCAGCTGCGACACCATCAACTGCTGCCGGTGCAGCGGCAGTTTCGCCTTCTGTTGGCGGCACCACATCGCCCGGTTCAAAATTCTTTACATACGGCACTTCAGCGCCCTCTGGTGGCAAATCGATATTGTAATCAAATGGTGGCGGTGGTGGTGGCGTTGGTTCCTTCACCGGTTCAGCGGGAACGGCTGCAGCTGCCTCGCCGCTTGCTGCATCAACTGCGCCACCTTCCGCGGCTGGACCGCCCTCGCCTTCAGCGCCTTCGGCCGCAGCATCAGCTCCTTGGGCAGCCAGCTCGGCGGCTTCGGCATCGGCCGCTGCCTTGGCTGCCGCAGCCGCTTTGGCGGCAAGTTCCTCTTCGGTTAACTCGGGCGTTGGCGGCTTGGGGTAGCGATCATTATAGAATGGCGGCATGCCCATAAGTTCGACGAATGTAAAGTCCAAGCTATCGTTTATAATGGCATAATGCTCTTTCTCGTTGATCATCTCGTCTGATGATGGGTTAAGTCAGACGGTCGATTCATTGGTTAGTCAGGGTTGTTAAAAGTAAAAAATCGGATTAGTGCTAAAATCGATGGCACATGTTATGACTAGTCAATTGTTCCCAAGAGTTGCCAATCAAGGATTTAGAGGATAGGAAAAGCAACGATAACGATAAAGAGACTGAAACGAACACACAGTTATCGGATTAGCACACAACAGCAAGTTGCAGTTCGTGTTATCGAGCTAGTATATCATCGCTTATCGAATTTACATCAGTTAGATACGCCGATATTTTGAAAAATACTTTATTTGTGCAATTGCAGCAGCATGGTATTGTATTTGTATAGTATGTAATATATATTAAAAATATAAATAATTAATTTATGTAAATCGTAAATTGTTTTTCATTTCGTTTGAATGCCATTTTATGTTATGTTCATTTGTTTTTTTTTTGCTCTCTCTGAATGGAGGGCAAGAACACAAGGGAGCCATTTATGTTTTATTTTCAAATACATAAATGTATTTAAGCGAAATTTGTATCGAAATTGGAATGATGTGGCCTCTGCGAATGTTGTGATTTTGTCTTTTACGTTTATTTCTATTGTTTGATGTATTTGCTTTGAAATTGTGTCTAAATAGTAGGTGTGTGGCAACTTATAAGTAAGCAAATATTACACAACGATTTGCAAACACGATAGTTCGTTTATAATCGGTATAAACAATGTAAATATTAGCATAATTAATACAGTAGTTAGGCTGGCGACAAAAATACAATTGGAATCATTTCGTTTACTTTACATACAAATTCATACATAAATAAATATGTATAAATAATTACACATAAACACTAATTTGCAAGTTGTGTCTTTTGTCATCTATATAGTAATAATAATAAATGTATTACAATTCAATCGATATCAATTTTAAAAAACCGTAGCAAAAGCGACAAAAATAAAAAGGAAGAAAAGTTAATGTAAAAACAAAAAATATTGCAACAGTGTTGTAAAGCATCGAGTGTGTGTGTGTGTTTGGGTGTGGGTGTGTGTGATATAGAGCCGCCATTTTTGCTAGCTACACTGCTTGCAGAATGTCGCGAATGTTTTGAGTACATTTGGAATGAGCTTGCTACAAGAGAACGTTATTTTTTTGCATTTTTTGCATTTTGATTTTATCATTTTAGTTGTGGTTGTTGTTTTCCTTTTTGTCTGCTTTTCTTTGAGTTAACTGCTTAAAAATTATGTGTCTTTTTTTATTTATCGAAATTGGCGTTCACTCTCTCTCTCATTGCATGGAAGACACTTGGCATTATCCTGTGTGCCCCATCTTGTGTGTGCGTGTTCGTGTGTGTGGTGAAGGCGAGTGTTTGCATGTGTGTGTGTGTCTCTATTTTAATATGGAAAGCGCCAGTTTTCTGTGGTTGACGTCAAAGCAGGCAGTTTAGTTAATTTACATAAGCGCAAATTGGAAGTTTACATGTTCTGTATGTCATGTAAAGTGGCCTCCATCTCCTCCTGCAGCAGTTTGTTCTTGCCGCGTTCGTTCAACAAGTCATCTACGTGTATCGAGTCGAGTGTGTTTATCGAAACAATTTATCGAAACAAATTGGCATGCATAAAACAAAATAAACATTAGGGCGTTGGCGAGCGGGCGGGCGGGCGTTTGTTTTCGCAGGCAGGCAGCGGGTTTTTTGTTGATTTTTGGTTAAGTAACAACAACGAATTAAATCATATATGAAAAAAACATAAAACAAATACAGTATATTAAAAAGATATTCAAATAAAAATAATAACATAAAAACTTTTGACTAACAATGGGAATTTACTGTGGAAAAAGGAACTTAATTTTGCTCCTACTTAATAAGAAAATCAAAAACTATCAAATATAACTACAATGTTTTATATTTGTACTATACAAGTAAATATATATATGTATATATTATGACTATCGCTTGCTAATTGATTGAAAATAATATTCAAAGTCTTAAAGATATTATACAATATTCTTTAACGGACATACCTTCGAGCCTGTCGACTTCCTTCTGCAATTTCTGAACGGAACGCTCAGCGAATTCAGCGCGTGCCTCAGCCTTTTGTGTTTTAGGAGAAATAGAGAATTATATAAATAAATATTAGTATAAAATATAAATTTGACGTATAGCTCAAATGAAAAATACAATATTTATTTGTTGGTATTGTTCATTTTAGCTGAATTAAATTAAAATACTGTTGAGACGCAAGTGTTGCAAAACGAGGAGAAATAGTGTAATTTATAGTAAAAAGTTGAGATTTGAAATTTACGCTGGCGAGTTTCAACAGTATTTTGACAATTCAATAATCACATATCAAATAAGAAGCTTCCCAAAGTTTTCTACCAAAACCAGCAGTAAGTATTTAAATTTAATGAACGTTAGTTAATGTGGTTGTAACAGATGGCGTATGTAGTTAATTATTACCAAAAAATTAGCACTCAATTAAACGGCATGGCAAATAAATAAATACTAAATAAATTATACATTTTTTGCCCAGTGTCTTAAAGAAATTATGCTTACAAAATTGTTGACTCATATAATTTTAGGGTTTTATTTTAGACAAAACCTAAATTGGACAAATTTAGTAATAACATTACGGGAGTGTAGATAACTACAGTAATAATTGCCCAACGGCGCTACGCAGTCACTGCAAAAAATCAATGAACAATCGAACCAATCCGAAATGCGGTTAAGATTCTTTTGTTTTTGTTTTGTTTTTATTATTATTTTTAAATTCAGCTCTAAAAATTTACTTTTGACTCTTGCAGTTGCGACTTACAGTATCAACATTTAATTTGAACTGTATGAGCTCCTGTTCGAAATATTTCTGATTTTCGCGGGCCTAGACGTCGAGAAATATACAACAAATGTTTGGTATATCAATAAAAGTGCAATGGATAGATTGATAAACATATTGATTAATTAAAGAAAAAAAGATAGAGAGAAAAGAGATGTACATAATGTGTGTGCGTTGTGTGTAGCTGTATTATAAAATATCTACCGAATAATTACCGTTAATTAAAAAGTATTTAAATCACAATTAAGTTTTGCTTGGTTTCTTGGGACAGGTGCTACAGTTCCCAGTGCTGTAATATGTTGAATTTTGCAATCAATGCACAAAAAGTTGTTTTCAATTTTCGAAAAAAATGTACACACACACTTTGTAAGCATAAGAATTATTTGACCTGTTGCACGCTTTTATTGATATACCTTCTTAGCGGTTGTGGCTTTATTTGTTGTAGTATTTTACCCCGATATATTATATTTTATAAAATGGTTCTCAAAAAGAAAATATCAAATGTATATTAACTTTGATGTACAATTAATTTCAAATTGAGAATAACGTTTTGTGCAATTTAATATTTTCTTTTTCGTTTTTCGTCGTATGTAAAAATTAACAAAAGAACATATAAATAATTGTTTACCAACACCAGAGACCACAAGTACTTATTTCTATTGCTAAGAAGACGTATGACTGAGCAAATACCTCTTTCAAGGAATGATCCAAAACCTTGATTTGCGTTTCGAAGGTTTCCTCTTTTTGTGTGGCCTATTTTTTATTTATTTTTTTTTTTGTGGTCGTTGGTTCATTTGGTGTGTTAGAAAAACATAAAAAATATGTTACAAGCATGCAAAGGCGGCAGGCGGCAGGGAGCGGTGTTTTTCAATCCGGTGCAAAAATCATTTAAATTAAATAATATTCAAATGAGTTACACCAACATTAAAGCAGAGTGTGTTAAGAACATATGAAAATAAAATAGAAAATATAAATAATTAGTTCAAAAATCATAATTAATAGGGCTGTGCTGTCGGTAGACATTTTATAAAATCGCGTACGAGGCGAACGAGTTGTGTTTCACAATTGAAAGAAAAAGGTTAAATAAATAATAAACAACAACAATGCGAGAAGAGAAAAATAGTCGCTGGGTTTTGGTGGGGCACTGCTTGTTTGCTTGTTTTTCCCCATTCTGTGAAACTGGGAAACTCCTTGTGAGTTTTGAGTTTTCACATTTAACGGTATCTACCTCCTTTAGACGGGTGTTCAGGGTCTTGATTTGGTTCTTGTACTCTTCCTCACGTTGGTTGGCCTATATTCATTGTTGTTGTTTAAGGGTTGGGTTTTTTATAGGTTGAGAAATATATAGGTATTTAGAAATAGTATTAAAAAAGTAGATACATAAGTTATCTGATTTAGCATCGCAAACTTTCATACTGACCTTCTCCTCAGAGACTTCCAGGGACTTCAAGTTGTTGCCCACAACACGCAGCTCCTCCTCAAGCTCCACAATTTTGCTATTTGGGAAAAAAAAAAAAAAATTAGTTCTCTTGTTGTTGTTTTTGGGCGCTCCGAAATTGGGATTAACAAAAAATGCGTCTCATGCAGCGGTTAAATTAAATTTTGTACGCAATGTTGGCGGCATAGAAAATCTCATTGTCATTTTACTTTCTTTTTTAGTTTTTATTTTGTTTTACCAAAAATGCCGTAGGTTTGCAAATTTTATGAATAAATAGATATGTAAGTAAAATCAACAAATTTTGTTGAAGCGACAAATCGTATTGAAAACGATTTCACTTTTCTCTCTTTAAAATTGTTATTGCAAACCCTCAGGCAAAACTTCAGATCTTCAGCTCCGACAATTATGGAAATTATTAATAATAATAATTTACCAATTTTATTGTGCATAAAATTTAATACAATAAACACAAAAAAAATGCAGTTAGTACATCACAAACAAAACAAACCTTTCGCTGAGCTCAACTTTTTCCTCGGAACGCTCCAGATCTTGTTCCATGAGCACTAACTTTCTGGCCACCTTTTTGTGTAGCGTAGCGTTGCCAGACAGTCGAAACAATTAGCAGGCAGGCACAGGCATAGGCGGGACATAGGCGTAGGCGAAGCAGGCAGGGGATATTAGAGGAGCACACCAGAAACAATGCCAACACAATTTGGGCACATTTTTTTGGGTTAGGCGTAATAAAAAATTATTTGCAATTAGATTTAAGAATTATGATTATTTTTTATTTGCTTTTGGCGAAAAATGTGAATTTTTTGTGCATACTGTGAACTGAGCATATAGTGTGGCATTTATGTATATATTTTTTACATTTTTCTAAACTAGAAAACATGCTCGTTAAACACACTCATGATTTAATAACATATGCAGGTATTCTTAATGAGTTTTAATATTTTTTTATTCACATTTTTTGCCGATTTATTGTATTCTATGGAAAAGCTAGCTAGCTAAAAAAAACAAACAAGAAATAAAACAACAGAAAACGAATTTAACAAAGGTGAGGTTAGGTTGCTGAAGGTCCTGTTAGTTGCTGCAAAAAACAAACTTACAACTATCGCGCATTGTTTTAGCTTCGTTTTTGCATTTCTGCGTATTAAACAAATCTCAAGCATCACAAACTTTGAACGGAAATCGTAACTTGTTTAATTTTGTTCAACGTACTTTTCACCCTGCTCGGCACGTTCTTCGGCACGCTCCAAATCAGCTTCAACCATGGCCAATTTACGGGCAACCTTTCATTATACATTTATATATATATTCGATTCGCAATAGGTCGTTTTGGTTTGGTTTTGTACATAATTTATACAGAGAACATAGGAAATGCGTAAAATAAAAATTTATACAAATATTTTTGATTTGAACAATACGATTTATGAAATGTTCAGAGTTAATAAATGATCAATGTAAATTCATTTAGTACATAAACAATAATATTTTTTAGGTTAGTTTGTGTGTTTTTCTTGGTATTTTATTGTGGCTGATAGCTTGTGCTTATTTCGAAAATATTCTTTTAACATTAAAGAATTTTCTCTTGTACTCAATGTGCGAACTTCCAGTTATAAATATTTAATGAAACCATATTCGAGTTGCTAAACATCGGTTTTGTTATAGTTGTATCATAGAAATAATTGAATTCGGTCTAAAAACTAAAACAATATATCGTTAAGCGACTAGACAAACGGAAATAAGTAAGTAGTATAAGGTAAAGTTTTCGCTACCGGAAATTGCTATACAAATTAGAGCCCCCCTTATATTAAATATAGATAAAACAATTTGGAGTTAAACTCTGAAGATAATCTTACATTTCGTCTATTCAGTTGCCTCAAATGTTTCCCAAAAATAATAACGAAACTGTTCCCGGCGTTAAGGAAATAACATTTGCCAAAAGTGAATGCTTCGTACTATGAATTTGGACAGAGGGGAAGTTACGTCTATGGATTTTAATTACAGAGACACGCCAAAAATACTGTTGTCCAAAAAGACTTCGACAGTATGCTAATTTTTCGATGAAGTAAATCATTAAAAAGTGAATGCAATGCGAGGAGTCATTGGAGAAGGAGTGAGTAGCTAGTAAATTAATGAACAGCTTTCAGGTATTCAGATTTCAGACCGAAAATGCATTACGCATTCGAATCGCAGTGAAATTAATGTGACTCACAAGCTCAGCTCAGGGATGAGCCAAGGTCTGTCTTCAGTCACATTACACATACGAAAGTGACTGTAAACTGTGACTGTGTTGTCAAATTAATCATTGACTCATCGTTAAAGAGAGTTTTGCAATAGTTTTTAGCTGCTTATGTCATGGCAAGGCAAGGTATAGGCCGAAGAATACGACTTTTTAAATCTCCTATGCCAGGAAGCCCCTAGCTCTTCGTAATACACTCAACTTTACTGTCTTGCCCTGTTATCAGTCAGCTTGCTTGTTTGTTTTCTTCCTCTCCGTTTTCTCATGCGGGTTCCGCCAAAAGATATGGGTAAAGCATACGATGAGTAGAGCAAGAGTGCCGATATGGCTCTTATCGCCAATCGCAGTTTATCAATAGCTTTATTTAGTCGGTTAGATTGACGTATGGTTGAACACGTAAGCATGAATTTCCAACGTGTTGCTGAACCAATCCAAAATAGTTTTATGCAACTTTTAGACTCCTTATTTCATATAAGAAACATATATTTGAAAGAAATTTCAGAGAGCCTATTGTAAATCATTCTTCTGTAAATATGAAAGCATGCTAAATCATTTATATTTTTCTACCTCTCTTTTTAAGTTATCCTAAAATCTTTCTATACCTGTACAACTCGAAAATAGCAAATCCTTTGTTTATACAGCTCTCTCGTCATTGAATTCGTTCATACATATATGGTTTTTGTTATGGTTTCAACTTTATTGCAAAATGTTATAATTGAATTGATTTAATTAATAGATTAGGTTACATATATATTAGCTTTTTTTCAAGGAAAAGCCTTTGATTTACTTTAGAATTCGCTTACGCTTTACAAAATTTCAATTCACTTAGAATTTTTACAAATTGATATAGATAAGAATAAACCCAACCAATTTAAGATTTTTTACATGCATTAAATGTACAACAGAGTAATAATATAAGACAATTTATATAGATTGAATAAACGATTTTACAATCAATTTAGCAATTTTGTTGGGATATGTTTAAGGTCAATGTTACGTACATTTGTGTATTAAGAATATATCATAATTAGTTCTGGATATCATTGCTCCCCATCAGCACTTTGAGTACAATCAAAAAAGTTCATATTTTTTGCTTTTGTTCAAGAATTTCACATTAGATCAGTAAACATTATACATATATACATATAAATACAATTGTTCGACTAATACATCAGTTAATTTGTTTTTTTTTTTTTTTTTTTTAATTTATTTTTTTTTCTATATATCATATAGGGCGGTCAAGGCAAGCCAGCATATGCTATAGCTTTTTAGCTGCACCATCTTTTATAATCTTCATCATCATCATCATCTATAAACTTCATTTTCGATTTAAGCACAAGTTTTACAATATCAGCACCTGCATAGTCGGTGTGGCTGATTCCTGTGCCAAATATATATATATACATAGAACATATGTATTTATATCATTTTTACATATCGGTAAGGATTCGTGATCCCAATATCAATTGCATTTGGCAAAGAAATCAGTGGACAGATCAAGTATTATTATTATCATTGTTGTTGTTGTTGTTTTGTGTCGATGAAGTGGAGGATAAAGTTGAATCTTCACCAACAACATCAGCAGCAGTATTTAATGCGTTTTTATTGTTGTTGTGGTTGTTACTAGTTTCAGTTGTTGTTAACGGTGATTTACTGTTACTGTTACTGTTGTTGTTGTTGTTGTTATTGCTTATATTACTAGTTAAATTGGTATTTAGCTGCACCTCATCGTATTTCTTGTCAGCCTCCTCAGCAAGGAAACGCGCTTCCTTCAGCTGATTCTCAAGAGCGTCCATGCGTTCTTCATCGGCAAGGGCGCGATTCTCAAGAATCTTGCGAGCACTATAGTATATATAACATATTCGTATATATATATTACAGGATGACCACGTTGCGACCATGCCCATAGAAGACAGTGACCAAGTTGTTTATCGATGATTTGTCATTTATCGTACAGCCCCAAAAGGTTTGCCGTGAATCATTCGACGTCATCCGCATCCACAATTCGATATTGATCGTGTAGAGTTGTTGTTGTTGTTACGTTGTTGGTTACGACAAACACATGGATTTGCAGTGCAAACGCAGATACACACAGTTAAAATATGGGCAGATATTTTTGGCGTACACGAGATTATGTTGATTCATTTTGTTTTTTTTTTTGTTGAAGTGTATTGATATTTAGTTTGATTCCATTGAAGTTTTTTTTAGAGAGTTTTGTAAAAGAGACAAAAATTTGTTGTTGCTTTTTGAGTTTACAGTTAAATATTGCAAATATAGACAAATTATATATACAAATTGTACAAGGCAGAACTAAAACAGTGCTTTGTGAGAAAATTTCACTTATAAATTGTGAAAAATTTGGTACTTTACTTTATAAACAAAATGTAAAAATATAAATTTCTATAATATATTATTTGATGTCCATATAAGTGAAATTAAATAGACGCACAATGCAATGTTTTAGCTAGTGTTGCAAGGACAAACAAATAATAAGACATACATAATAAAGTGGTTTACTAATACACTACCATAAGACAGGTTCATGCCCTAAAACAATATTATTTATATACATACATAAATATGAAACCGATTTTACAATATTTTCGAATATATATAATATTAATATAATCCTGGGAATCCAACGATGAGGCTGCGGTCGACGATAGCGATGATCTTAACAACTAAATTTCGTTTACAGAAAGTCAACTTAAAAATACCCTCTTATTATGCTAAATATCTGTTAAAGCAGTTATGTAGACCCACAACCTAATTAGTAACGGGAATGTTGATGCACCTAACCTCACTAGAGTAGAGTAGAGTTTGAGACGAGAGTACGAAATAAGAACAAAAGAGAAAACGACAATAACCCTAATAACCCTAATGCCCTAGCGTTGAGAGAGAATTCCAAAAAGAGAAATATATATAATTATACCTCTTCATATTTCTTATCAGCTTCTTCTGCGATTAATTTTGCTTGCGCTAATTGATTCTCCAATAGAGCTACTTTGTCGTCTTCCATATTTGTGCGATTCTCAAGAGCTTTTCGTATCCTACATTCGTTTGGAAAGCAAGAGCGTAATTTATATATACACAAACGTTTATAAAAAAATATGTAGATAAAACTTGATACTTAGGTAACCTGTAGACTTATCAATTATTTTATAACATTTATATCACATTTATAAAGAGAAAGTAGGTAGGAATATATAGGAAACATGGTACTAACCGTTCGCTCTCATCGGCGGCCTGAGAAGCTTCCGACAGCTTGGCTGTGGCGGAACCCAAACGCTCTTCAGAGCGCTCCAAGTCTTCTTCGAGCAATTGAATGCGACGGTTCAATGCGGCGACCTCAGATTCAGCCTATAAAACAAATATTCGTGGTTCGTGGAATTGCTCTGGAACTTATGTATTAAAAATACTTAGGAATGTAACTTAACTTAGAAACTAAAGCAAGAACTACACTTGAACTATTTTATGGATAATATATAATATATAATTCAATTTGCTTGCTACTTTTTAATATAAAACCTGCGCTCTTCTCTCCCGCCTAATAACTCAAAATCCCCCTCACTAACATCCCAACCCAGTCTACACCTATGCCTGAGACATAACTCTTCTTGTCGACCGCAGCTCTGTGTCAATCCATCTGAAAATAAAGTTTGCAATGCCTCTATTTTTTTTAAGCGTTTTAGCCAAGTTTGCACAATAGGCCCTAATCGCATAACGGTAAACAAAACGAAGCCGGTCAATTATAGCGGACATATCGATTTCCCTTGGGCAGCCCTGAGAGATAGGCAACAGCCAGTTGGTAAATACACAGTTGAGAGCATGACGTCAACACGTCACGCCAGGTCGCCATTCAACCTTGCCAAAAATGAAAACAATTTTTCGACTCGACTTGACTCGTCAAGTTTTCCCAGCATCGATCGTTCAATTCAGAGTTTTCCCAAAACAGAACATAGAGCAAAATGCCCATTAAAGAGTGGAAAATATTTGACATTGACGCCGAGAGATGCCGAGTTGCCTTTTACAGAATGACGATGAAATGAAAACGAAGAACAAGAGACACGCTGCGAAATGAATTCAATGTTTGCGAGTATGTGTTTGTGTGTGCGAGCAACACACGCCCAAAAATGGCTAAAAACGACTTTGACCAAATGCGGCGATAATTGGACAAGGCAGTCCAGATCCACTCGGACATATTGTCAATTCTGTGCAGTGCACAACACACCATACAGGCTTTTCGTGGTGGGACGGACCCGAGGCGTCGTAAAAGTATCGTGTGATTATGAATTGGAAGCAAAAGCAAACGTGCCGCTTACGTTCTGGCTTACGTCATCGTCCAAACAGTCAAACAACGGGCAGCATACAAGGCATACAAGCATACGCACACACACACACATAAGCGCAAGTTCAAATTCGAATGGGGGGAGCAAGCAGCGTAGCTTTCCAAACAACAGAAACGTTGATGAAGCAACAGCAGAAAGACAAAAACAACAAAAATGCCAAATACAAAATACACATACATATTGAGCTTCAGTTTCGTTCGTTTTGTTGTTTCTTTTTCTTCGCTTTAATGTTGTGTTTAAAAATAGCGGGAGTCGCTTTTCAAAAGGGTGCGACAGAGACGGCACTAGGCGAAAATTTGCCTTTACTTTGAACTCATTAACAAAACGCACTGGCAGATTATACACAGCGCAAAGAAATGCAAACAAGTTTTAAAGCGATACCGGCAAAATGCAAACAGCAGAAAAAATGTATAAAATAGTAATAAATTTCAGTAAAAAAAAAGCCATGAGTATGCAAAAGTTGCACGCCATGGAGAAGTTGTACCGAAAATTGTTGACGGCTTAGTCACACACACCTTGAATTTTTTTTCATTTAACTCGCATTGCCGTGGCAACGAAACAAAAAATAAAACGGAACGACAGCAACACAGCATATCAGAAAGGCAGAAAAAGACGAAAAGGCGGCGGCTACGATCGAGTGCGTAGGGTGTGTTTTAATGTTATATGATGCATTTTTAATTATGAACCGAAAAATAAGCCATAAAAACACTAAACAGGCAGACAGACAGCTTCTTCCAACTTCCCCAACTACTGTATGTCGTGGTGCGCGCTCCGCTTTCAAGCATAAAATTTGTTTTTGTTTTTTATACTGAGCAAATAGTTTCATAGCAGACAGCTTGTTGGCATGCCGTGTGCATTTGTCATGTGTGTGACTGTGTTGTAATCTTCGCGCACTGTCTCTTCACGGAATTACAAAATTCACACACAGCAGACAGAGGGACGAGCGAGAGAGGGAGACGGCAAATCAAAACCAATTTGTCACAATGAGGCATTGAAATTATCAGTGCTCAATTGCATGACAACAAGAAGCAGCAAAAAGAGAAGAGCGAGAGAGAGGAAGAAAGGGGGAGGTGCTGATGACAGGGTGGGATGGCCTGCGCTGCGATCTGGGTCCGCAATACACGCAAATGACATTGAAAAGCATTGTCTAAAACAATAAAGCACACATTATGTTTTGTGTTTTAGCTTTTGTCCAGCCAGTGAGGGGCTGAAACTAAACGTCAATCACTTGACAAAAGCGTTGAAAAAATCGAGAGCAAAGCCAACACACAACTAACGGGCACAAGAGAAATGAGGTACGAACGGGAACGGCAACGAGATGATGAAAACAAATTTGAGGAGTGCCGTTTTTTCGTTTTTTTTTTTTTTTGCAGTTGCGTGAACTATATTTTTGCTGTGAATATTTATTACTGTTGCAAAATAAAGTAAGGGTATGCCTTGAACGGGCTTTGTCTTGCAGTGCGAAAAAAGAAATGACGTCAGCAATGTTGTCATTGCGTAGCTGGTGCTAACTGTGATTTCACGCACAGTATGTACGCATACGCACACACATATACACATGCTGGCCCTTGCGCAATTGTCTAATTAGAATTGAATTAAGCGAACAGAACAGATTAAGACGAACAAGTGTGATGGCGGCAAAAATGATGGCACACGCACACACACATTCTCGAATATTAGACATTTATTGATCATTGGCCATGGAATAAAAATTCATAACTAATCGATTTAGAATACCGCTAACTATCAAACACTGAAGAAGCCGGTTTGGTTTTTTTTTGTCATAGCTGAGAAAGCGCACATTCTAAAGATTTCTTCTTTCTTTCGCGGCAGAGCTTATGTAAATTTTCTATAAAAGACAAGAGATATGTTTTTGTGTTCGTATGCTTGTGTGCTAATGTTATGGTCTGCCCAGACTCCGATAACTCTTAGAAAGGTAACTAAATTTATTCAAATACATAGATAACAATAGTTTAACAAAGTGAGAAAATAAACCAGAAGCACCCTGTGCAATCTACACTTACACACACTCACTCATGTTTGGGCATATAATAAATTGAAATTTGTTTTAACAAAAGGGGCGACATGGAAACCCACCGAGGAGCAAAACAACAAATGTGTCCAAGAGAGCGAGAGGCGAACAAGAACAGAAGAGCGAGAGCACAAAGAGAGCGCGGACTGTGACAGTCTGTCAGTGTCGTGTATGTTTTTGTATATGTGTGTGCACATATGTATTTGCATTGGAAACGTTGGCACTGGACGATTTAAAGAGAGAGAGAGAGAACGAGAAAGACGAAGAAGCAATGCTTGTTGGTGTCTCTTCTGTGGCACATTCATATTTTATACCAAAAGTAGCAGCAAATTTGAATTAATCTTGATTTCTGTAATATAATCCTTGAGCTTACTTCTTCGCGTCGCACAACTTCTAGCTGAAGGCGCTTATGAAATTCCTCGCATTCATCTTTATACTTTTCCATTTCTTCTTTGGTCTGACGCATTTTCTTCTTGAGTACATCCAAAAGTGTACCTTGTGGAATGCTGGTCGTCATGTTTGTGCTTATTGTTGTTGTGCTTGTGGGAGTTTTGTTAAGTGTTTACACTTGGCCTTTGCGTTGGCAGATGAGATACTTTTGCGGGCGGCAGTAAGTTGGCAGTAGGCACTATAGAGCACACTTGTGTATTGACTTATGCCCGTTATTCGTATTTTTACGATTTATACGTATATGAGTGAAGAAAATCAATTTCTATATGGCAGCACCGAAAGTATTTCTTTAATTTATCAAAAATGTGTGAACCACCAACACACACGCACGTTAAACGAACCAACAACGAACGGCGAAACGAAGCAACGACACAGAGACAACCACCGGTTTTTTCTTCTTTCTTTCTCTTCTACTACTTTTTCTTCATTTACTGGTTTGCTTCGCTGCTGTTGCTGCTGCCTGTCGTCGTGTATACTTTTTATAATTTTACTCTCGCGTTGTTCTATCGCACTCAATGGACATTCACAATGGATATTATTTAGGTTTTAAATATTTTCAATAATAAATAGGTACTTTGTTGCAGTGAACTACACACAGAAACTACACACACACTCCACAAACGAGGATGATAAAACGACGACGACGCGAGTCTGCGACTGACATTTGTGAGTACGTAACTGGAAATGAACTGGCGAAGCACTTTGCATGCTCATGTCTACAAAGCGGCGGTGGTAGTTCGGTACGATGTGCGACAGAGACAACTGCTGAGCTTGTGCTTGTACGTGTGACTTTCCAGTCGGACTCTGAGTGCCTCGCCTATGTCGGGTTGTTTCGTGCGGTTCCGCCGCCTATGCTTGTGTTTGTGAGTGCGAGTGCGCTAGCATGAGTGTGCATTGGCGGCTTTCCCACTGGAAAACCTGTTAAAGCCGCTAAAAATTTCAGTCGACGACATGTTTGTTGTTGTTTTTTTGCATTAATTAGTGAAGAAATATTTAAAATGTTTGCCGTTTTTTACTCTTCAATCTCATCCAATGTAAAAATTATTATGCAAAATAGCTAGCAACAACAGAAGCTGGTCATTTTCCCAGTTGACAGTGCAAATGAGTAAGCAACTCGTCATCAGTTATCGGCAGAACAACTGTGCGTGTGTATGTGGCTTGTAAACCTGTCTCCTCGTTGCGCTACCTAACCCCGACAATGCACAAGATAATTGTATAATACAACATACATACGGCATTATGCCGGCTGTTTTATCAGGCTTATCAACACGCAAGCAGCAAGCAGAGGCAGCAACACAATGACTAATCAGTTGCCGCGTGTCTGTGTTTGCAGCAGGCAGCAGGTGTGTTTGCCGTGAGTGAGTGTTTTCCATGATCCTGCGGTGTGTGACAGTTTGCGATTGCCTAAAGCTCGATAACGATAGGCAACCACTATTGAGCTCAAGCTTCGATTTGATATTTGGCAAATGACATAATTGCTGATAATACTACGTTGCGTCGATTGCCAATGGTCAATTTTAATTTCAATTTCAATTAAATGAGCACGCATATCCATTTTTAGCAATGCGGCATTGAAAAGAAATTAAAAGTAAACGTCAGTGCCACACACACACACACACACACACAAATCTACGTTGCCAAAGTGGGGGGTACACACACGTACCACGAAGGTCATTGGCGTACTGCTCCGACTGCGAGAACGAACACGTACAGAACGTGTATGCATTTAATTTAATATAAATAATAAAATAATTGGTGAGCCAAGTCTAAAAGAAGAAATACTTTTTTGGCCAGAAAGCGTTTTAGTAGTTTTTTTAGCTGCTTGCAAACTGTGGCTTTTTATGGAGCTTTACAGCTAAAATAAAAATGTGCACATGTGTGTCAGTGAGTCGCTTCGTGTAAGTCGTGTGTGTGTATGTATGTGGGGGTGTGGAAACAACGATAATTGTAACTGCAACAACAATATTTAGTCGATTTTTTTATCCACTACCTTCTTGGGCGCCGCGAATAGTCAGAGAGTGCGCAAGAGAGAGGGAAGTGTAGTGAAAGGTAGCGAGCGAACGACGCCCCCGCTTAACATTCAACAGGTGGTTACTGAGAGATACCGTTTGCCGGTCAGCACTGTGTGCCAAATTGCGTAACTAATTAAACAATTGCCGGCAATTAAGTAAATATGCATGTTTTGCTGGCTGCTTAAACAGTTGAAATACTTTTCTGCTGAGCAATACGAAAGCTGTACTGCAAGCATTACTCAGCTTATGTGTGTGTGACTGCGTAGAAGAGCTTAGCAAAGGTACGAAAAATAAACCTTCGTGACAGGTAGAACAATTGGGTCAAGAAACAAGCGACTTAAAGTGCTGCAAAAGTACCGCACTGGGTCAAGAAAGGGTTAAATGGGAACGGCTGAAAGCAGGGGGTCATCATGTCCAATAAGAATTCAACTGAACTCTGAACCACAAATGGCTTAAATCGGAGCAAATAATGCAACAAACTGATAAATCCATATTTTCAAATAATATAATCGAATTATGAGGGGATACATTTTTTCCACACAAGGATTAAAGCAGAATATATGATTCACATTTTGAAATGAGTCCAGCTGTGATACAATTGCACCGCAGTCGCCCATAGAAGGGTTAAAGCAGAAGAGAGAATTCCGCGAGCAGCAAAGAAAGCAACAAAGTTGGCGACGACGTAATCGCTTGGCAATGTGCACACACACACAGCTTATGTGTGAGTACATATGTGTGTGCGAAATTGTGGAGCAAATATGTAGAAAAGAATAGACGAATTTGCAATCGAAACCAAACCTAACCAAACTTTTTGGCTGAAACGCTTATTTTTTGATGATGGCAACAGCAAAGTTGGCTTAAAGAGAATAGATGGAGAATTATTAGTGGAATCACATGTTCTTTTCGTATACGTACAATGGAACCCCGATACAATGAACTTGAGGGGCAGGCAGATTTGGAAAAATGATTTAAAAATTATTGATATCTGCTCAAGTTCGTTGTAGCGTAGTTGAACTGTACCGTGCCGTCTAATTACCCGCTTAAGTTGCGTGTTCATGATGTTGTGCAGCTCATTGCGTATGATATTAAACTTCATCATGGTGTCGGAGCTGAAGATCGATCTACCAAAGGCCAAGCCCGGATAGTCGGCGCAGCGTCCCTTGTTTCGTCGCGCCTCCCGCTCGGCCACAATCTCGGCTGCTTCGCTGGTGCAGCGCAGCTTGGCCCACTCGGCGGCCTGATTGTCCTCATCTTCTGGATTGAGTACAATGCCCTCATCAACGGCCCCCGCACTGAGATCGGTGGCAAGGCTGTCGCTGCTTAGCTCCATGACGCCGCTGCCGGACGCAGCTCCTGGACGTTTGCTGCGCGAGGATTTTTTCTTACGCTCCGATTTATCTTTTTGATCATCCTTGTCACGCTTCTTTTTCTTCTTCTTAGCAGCGGGAACCGCCTCTGGCTGCTCAAGAGCGGGTGCAGCTGCGCTGCTCTCATCTGTGGGCGTGGGACTGTTGCTGCCCACCGAATTAGTCACCGAATCTGTTAGGGGTAAACTGAGCGTACTGCGGCTCACAGTGGCAGACCCTGAATCCGCTTCTAGATCCGCCGGTTCAGCGGGCACTTCGCCACGCAGATTGGACAACACGCCCTTGGAATCGCCTCGATAAAGGGCGGCTAGAATTTCCTGTACATTGGGCACATTGGGACGCCGTGTGCCCGAGAAGCGTGGATGATGCTGGTGGCCACGTCGTTTCAGCGAGGACGGTACTAGTGAGGGCGATGGATTTGAATTCGAGGTACTGTGGCTGCCTGCACCGCTGGTGCTAGACAACGCGTCATCCTCATTGTTGTTGTTATTGGATAAATCCATGTCGTAGTCACTCCAGTTCCAGGCAGTCTCAGAACAATTAGAGTCTATTTCGTCACTGTCGCAGTTGGAGTCTAATGAGTGCTGTAGCTGCAGTTGATACTTGTCGTAGAGTTGCGCTATATATAGCTCAGCCTGTTCGTCATAGTGCAATAGGCTATCGAGCACATTCAGCTGCTCCTCGATGGAGCCCCAACGCGAGGACAGTTCCGATTTGTTGCCTTCGTCGTTGCCACGTTTGTGTTGCTTTTGGTGTTTTTTGATTACCTTATGCTTTTGATGCTTATCACTTTGTTTATTTGCAATTATTATGTGTTTGTTACGCGGCCGCTGCTGCTGCTGCTTTTGTTTTGTTGTTTTTGTGTGCTGCTGTCCTGCAGCAGCTGCGCTGCTACCTGCTTAATATGGGAATTGTTGATATTACTATATATCGATATCGATAAGTGTCGGTAAAGACCGTGCAAAATCAGCTGGTTTGCAAATACCGATATCGATGGCTGGAAGAAAAAAAGTGTGACCAGGTACAAATGCAAAAGGCCATAGGCCTCATGCAGTTGTGCTAATGCAATGCAATTCAAAAAATATTTATATATATTTAATACAACAAATATTAAATATGTTTTGAATTGCACGTGGGAAATATCTTTTGCTATATATGGTTTAGTATAATTATTACGCGTTTGTTTCTGTGGCTGCTTATCGTTGCCGCCACTTGTCAACAGATGGCGGTGTGCACGTTTTATTTGGTGCGCAAGCGTTTGCCGCCTTGTCGCGTTGCCAACGAACTTTTTAAATAGCGGCGTTTGCGTAGCCGGCTTCGCCGCTGAAACCGTTAATGTTCCCAGTGTTGTAAGACCAGGTATGGTTGTTGCTGTTGTTTTTGGATTTAAATGTTCAGTGTGCTTTTTTGTTGCATTTTTTGCACTGTTTGAAATTGTTTTGTTGCTGTTGTTATTATTATTGTTTTTGCTGGACTTTTGTTGCTTCGCACTCGGGCTTGTTGCCTTTGTTGCTGTTGTTGTTGTTGTTGTCTGATTTTTGTTGTATCTCACTTTTTGCCACTCATATGCATTATTAACTTTCGTAGTTCCTATTGTTAATGTTTTCTCGTACATATTAATTATGAGTTATGGCAATTGTTTGTTGATGTTGTTGTTTTTGTGATTTTTGGTGCGTGTTGTAAGGCCTTTGTTGTTGCTCGACTTCTGTTTTACTCAAACAGCTGTGATCATAATACCGTTAGTTGGAGGCTTTTCTATTTTTACTGATGATTTAATAAAGCTTTCCTCTTCTCTTCTATTTTTTTTCAATTTTCAGTAGCACATAAAAAATTTTACGTTTATATTTGGCCAACTTCCGATACACGTTTTTGCACAGACGTCAATTGCGTTGTTTGTTGTTGTTGTTGTTGCTGTAGTTTGTATTTGTTGTAACGTTTGCTTTGATTTAATTTATGTAATAGAATTTCACTAGAATTTTATTTAATTCGAATTAAATAAAAACAGTGATTCTTATTGGAATTGAATTAATGCAATTTTTAAATTAAATTAAATTCTATTTAATTGAAGATTTAATCGAATTTCTTGTAATTTATGCGGCGTGCGGTGGCTGCGGCTGCTTGCTGTCTTTTTGGCCCCTCCGGCAGTTGCTGCTGCTGGCGCTGCTTGCTTTGGCGTTGTACTTGAAAGTGGTGTGTGTGCTATGCGATAATTTCTGTGGCCATGCGCTCGCTCACCCGCTCATCGTGGCGGCACGCGCTCTCTTTGGCCCGTTCACTCTCTCTCTCTCTCTCTTTCTTTGTTGGGGGAGCGCCAGCGCCCCCTACCAAGCAGCAAACTCAGCCGTGCGGCACATGTGCGCGAGTGAGTCAGCAGTATGCACACACAGACAGAAGTGTATGTACATGTATGCGATGAGTTGCAGTGCGATCATTAGAGAGCAAACAGGCGAGAGAGCCGCAGTCCGACCCAACGCCCACTCACTCTCTCGCAACCCAAACTTTTCCTGTTGATTTAATTACCACGCGTGCTCTCTTTTCCACTTCTTCTAATTTATCATATTCGCGCATATTACTCAGCGAAGTATGTACATATTTCTTTGTCATTGTCTATTTGCGTGCCAGCATAAGCTGATTCAATACAATAAAAACAAATTGTTGATAAAAAAAAAGAAACCATGGTAATTTATCAGTTGTGTTTTGAATTTATGTTGTCCGATAAGTTGTTCGTTTTTATTTACTGCAAAAGATAGTACGCTGGTTACCTGTAGACAACATACATTCTTTTTGCAGCTTTTTTTTGAAACGCTGCCAATTGGCAATAAATAAAATGTCCTTGAAATACTTTTGTTTCTCGTCGAACGAAAGAACGAAGACCAATCGCAAGACAAATCAAGTGGAATGAATGATTTCTATACAATTTTATTTGGAAACGCAACGGCGTGACGGCGCCCGGCCACCGATCGGGCTGCGAGAATGGTTCTAAATACTGCAGAATACAACAATTTTCATCGTACAATAGGAAAACAAAAAAAAAAAAAACGTTTTCGCGAGCAAAAATGTTGGCAAAGCCAGAGAAAATTAAAAGTAAAAACAAAAACGCTTTTACGTTATTTGATATTCCCACACAAGCACACATGCATAGCTAGCGCTCTCAGTGCGTCACTTTCGCACCAAAGCGAAAGCTATTTCATACAAATTTAAAAATAGCGCGTAGCTTAGGCGTTGCCAACAGCAAACGAATAAAGTTCGTGTTGCGTGGCAATAGGTTTGTTTCATTTTCAATTTTGGTTTCTTGTGTTGCTTTAATTTCTGTCCAAATTTATGGAATTTACGGCGCAAACATAGAACAGGCATTTCCCCAAACATTTTTCCCAATTTTCGGCTAAAGGTGCCAACAAATTAACATCATCACGGAAACTATGCGTGAAATTGCTTGTGTCGAACAGATGGCAGACATTTTCGGGCCCTGCCCTATTTTACTGCACTTTGTTAATAGGTATTTTTATTTTAGATATATGTATATAAATCATAAAAATTTGGTATTGATTTCCAGTGTATTTCTTGCTTTATGCATAAACTCTTATATCAAGTGTGCGTATTTCCATTAGAAAGCTATAGATATGTATACAAACTTAAGAATACGCTACAAAGAATTTCAAACACCTTTTCTCAAATACGTTTTAACTAGCACAAGTCTAAATTTAATTTTATTTTTAGAATTTATGAAGGCTAAACTATAGTTTAAGACATATATGTTTAAAGACATAAACTGCTGGAAGATCTAATGAAGTAATAGAGCTAAATAATACGTAGATTGTCAACTGATTAAGAACAAGAAAGTTTGTGAAACTAATAAATATAAATTTAAAATGCATCTTTCTTTTAAATAGAAACATAATCAAGATTTTAAATTGTATTTTTTTTTCTAAAACTCTGCTGTCTATTTAAATTCTGACTTAACTGTAAGCTACTTCAGTGAATTATGCAAAATATTGTGTACTTACATTCTGGAGAGCCTTGTTCTTCTCCTCCAGCTTGCCGGTGACAAGGGTGAGGGCTTCCTGGGTCTGATCCAATTCGTTTTCAACGGTCTGGATCTTCTTTTGCAGCTGGCGAGCCTCCTCCTCGGTCTAAGTGTGAATATAATGGTAGAGAAATATTGAATCACGTGCGATTGCAATGTGCAAGTGTTAACAAGTTAACAGTCGTTAATTTTGCCGTTTGTTATAACAAATGTATGAGGAAGGGGAAGGTGTGGCAATGTGTGGTGCATGGTGCATGGTCGAGTGCTTACCTTCTCGGCGCGGGTGTTGGCATCGCGTGCCTCCTGCTCGCAGACGAGAGCGCGCTCCAGAGCTCCGTCCTTGTCGACTTTCATCGCTTGCATCTTCTTCTTGATGGCATCCATGGTGGCTGGTTTTGTGTTTTACTGCTACAAACTCGAAAGAAACTGCAAGATCAAGTGGAATTGGAAATGATGGTAAGAAATTGTAAACCATGTTGCACTCCGAAGTCAGTCAATAAAACAATCGAAAATAATGCGATAATCAGCAGAAAGTGAAACTTGCTATATTTCATTATCATTTGATTTGATTTGCTCGATTTTTATTATTCTTTATCATGATTGAAAAAACTTAAGTTAACAAGCTTTTTGCGTTTTATTGCAATTCGACTGCTAAAATTATTGATAATTCAATTCAAATAAACAGGGCTGTCGTTGTTTTCCAACTGACTGATAGCTTGGCCACATGATATCGATAACGATAAGCTATGTTTTTTACCTGCTTAAGGGAAATTTTTATCGATATCGTAAAATGTGCCAAATGAAGCGAATGAATAAATAAAGTAAAAAGAGTTCTATGCAAGAATTTCGAATTCGTAATACAAGCCGCAGAAGACGCTAAAAATTCCCATTTCTCTGCAAATCTCATATCTCAACGCATTTGACACAATTTCTGTCGACCGTCTCTGCTTAGAAATAATGCGCACGCAGCTCGCGCAGCTTCGGCTTGTTGTGTGTGCTATGTGCGCTGCATAATTAAGTACGAAATTTCTTATAAGCTGAGCTTATATCCGCGACTCAGAGTTCTGGATGAACTGTATATACATAAAATCTCAGTTTGGGTAGAAATAAATCGTTGAAAAACGTGTGCTATGGCGTTAAATGATTAACTGCGTCGAAAGACAACAACAACAAATAGAAGAGCAAAAATAAACAATATAAGCAATAAACGATTGTCAAATATTTAAAATAATCAGGTGCATCAGAGCTTAGAGGGGATCGAGAGGAAGGAATAGCCCTCTCTCTCTCTCTCCCTCTCTCTTATATAAATTTTTGAGTTCAAGAACTCCAAGTAGAGTATATAGTATATTTTCTTCTTAATTTTCAGCTTGAACACCATAGATCTATTGGTTATCGATTGAGTTATATTCACCCAAGTTTACTTAATGAACAGGTTATGCCTTAGCGATAAGGCTTACTCATTTTACGATGGCCAGAAAGAATGAGAAACAGCAACGATCCGCAGGCTTGACCAACATTCAAATGCGCCTGGAATGCCGAACAAATTAATGCGATTTTGGGGCTAAGTCCACAATTCTCGATCTCCGATTCGGGACTAATGTATGACACTCTTGTTTACATTCTGCCTGAACTGAGCCAGGTTTCGAGCTCTTCGGCGAGCAAACAAAGCAAAAAGGCAAAAAAAAAACAACATAAATTACAATTTAATTTCAAATTGAAGTTGCAATCGAGGCACAATTTTATAAAACGGACAACGGGCAAGTGGACGGGGATGTACGAAGGTTTGGGCCATTTCTTTAAGCGGCAAGGTGACACAATGAGTTTTATGTTTGTTTGTTCAGCAGAAATCACTTGGAAATTTATAATTTCACGTCATGAAAAATGACAATGACACACATATAAATGTGTATGTAGATATGATTACACATGTACGCATGTACAAGCTACATACACAAATACAAGTGCATATAAAAATATTTATATATTTTATGATAAAACCATATTTTTGGCGAGGTTCAGAAAGACGCAGCAGAATTTCAGCCGTTAATTGGGTGAGGAAATGGGTCAGAAGATTGGATAATATATACTTTATACTGATAACAAGGAAGACCTGTTGATGAATATATATGTAAAATACTTTAAAAAGGAATATGAAAAAAGTTATGATGTAGCACTGTGAGGAGTTCCCACTTAAGTTCTTGTTCTATAACATTACTTAAAACATTTCAAAATCACAGAGCTTGTTCTATAACATTACTCAAAACCTTTCAAAATCACATTAATTTTCGATCTGTTATACGAGATTATGTTTGCGATTTAAAAAAAAAAATGTTCAGCAATTACTCTCAGTTTTTCTTACAGTGTATATACACTTAACACACTTAACTTAAGCAGAAATTCTGCTCGAAACACACACAAACGTATTATGATACACACCTTCTCGGGCACCCAATCCACTGACTTCTAAAATACCTCGAATTTCAACCTGTTTCTAGCGTCGAGCAATTTTCCAAATTTTCCAAAAACACTCACGCCTCTCACACACAAAATGTTCTTGCTCATTTATTTTTAACACAATACATATACAGACATATATTGAAGATCTTAGTGGGTCTTTCGACATGCCTGGCCAGGCGAAAGCTAGCTGAAAGCTTCGCGCAATTCTCTCGACGAAAGGCTAAAAATAACTTCGATCGGCATCTGTTGAATATTTCCTAATATCTACTCAGTTGGATATTACTTAATACGGAGCTTTTCTAGATACATTTTCAAGCAGCTCTCTGTACGATGAGGTTCGGTATCGAATTTCAGTGCAGGGGAAAAGCGGAAGAATCCTTGCAAAAGCATATTTTAATTTCTTGAGAATTTAAAAAGAAAATATATAATTAAAATCAACTAAATTAATTTGCTTCGAAATATAGTTTAGAATGTTTCCTTTAATGATGTTTAGTCTTTAAAGCTTTATAGATTGCAAATTGCATTAGATCTATGAAGGAATATTCAATCAGGCATCCGAATTTGAATTCAGGACTGCCCTAACAGTTTTAGGAAAGACCTTACACGCAATCTGATCTAGCTAAACTATCGCGAAAACAATCATAGAGCTCTGATTCTTGAACTGAAATTCTAGAGCTCAACTTGCGGTTAACTTGTCGAACTTTGAATATGGTCAAAGACATTTGGGTTTTCCATACTTTAGCTTAACCTCAATTTGGGCTTCACAGAGCGCGCACAGTCGCACTTCAAATACTTAAAATACTTTGAGAATTATTATAGCCAAAGCTCAACACAACACTTTAATGAATCGATTATATAAGATATTTGCGAAATTTGTTTTTTTTTTTTTTTAATTTCAACGAAAACAATTCACTTTTCTACAGTACTTAGAATAGTACTTGGAATATTTCTTTAGTTATTGTTAATAATTTGGAATTTTTGATTTTGATTTTCGTTTATTTTTTACTTACAAAACTTTTATTCGGAGTTATCCGCGACTTGAACGGATTGTGATGTTCAACTGAAAATATTTATTCAATATACTGACGTTCGATGCCCGCGCTGCTTTTCGATTTCGAGCTGCGGCTGCGTCTGTGTTCGTGTCGCGCGGCTGTGTCGGTGTATGGGTGAGAGCGCGCCAAAGTATCTGTAAGATACTTTTCGGCCCGAAGCATGATCGCCCCGTCGCCTCTCTATCGCTCACGCTCTCTCTGTCTCCCTCTCTTTGCTCGTTTTGCATGCTCAACAGATTTTATTCTGGAACTGCATTTGATGACTCTCAATTTACAAAAGCCGAAGGGGCGAAAGAGAGAGAGATATGAAGAGCACAGCAATGCAAACAATATTTTTTAGACGCCTGCGTCGTCCTCTCTCTCGTCCACCATCTCACTCGCTCCTGCTGCTTTCACCTGTCCGTGTGTGTGTGTGTTTTTTAGGCTCTACGATTTTTGAATATTTCCCCATATTTTTTTTGAGCTTTATTCTGCCCAGTATATTGCTCTGCATCTTTATTTATTTGTTTTGCTTCTTTTTTTCTCTCTTTTCATATTCTTCACAGCGCTATTTATAACTTTTAGTTATTGATATGCCAAAAAACAGAAATCTTCGCTTCCCAAAACTCACATACATACATATGCGTGGTACATACAAACATATATCCTTGGCTGTGTTTTTTTATAGACTTCTCAACGTCATGTCTACAAGCGTAAAAAACACACAAATGTTTACATTAATTGCCCTTTTATTTAATTTTGCATTAATTATTATACAAATAAGATAAGAATTGCAAGAAATTTAAGTGAAAAAAAGAAACACATGAATCACAATCTGCAGTTGCAGCTGCAGAACGTGAAAATCGACCCGACTTCAGCTTTCGAGATTTCATTTCCATTTCGATATCATTCAGAGAGAAACACGCACAGTTTTCCTATATCTAAACATGATATGCTGACAGGTCTATACGTTCGAGTACGGTATTATTTCCAGTATCGCTAAATGTGTTGATTATATGGACAAAAGATCGACACATATTTACGATATAATTTTAGATTAAAACAGCAATGTATTGCTAATTATTTCAGTTGCATTAAGTTCCTGCTTGTATCTATCTGATACAGACTTATCTTATATATACGTAATTAAAACAATTAACATATCTGTAGGTCATAGATTAAAATAACAAATGTTTGACGCAATGTGCATTTGTTAACTGCTGCTTGAGTTTATATGATTCTAAATAAAATAAGGTAAATTAAATTATATATTACATAAGAAACTTTTAATTAAACTAATTGCGAGTCTGTCGTTTATCTATATACCCATTAAATCGAACAATACAAATATAGAAAAAGACACGCTGAAAACTTTATCATATTTATTTATTGAAAGGCGTCTGGTTTTTCTTTTGGAAAAACTAAATGAGGCCAACGAGGAATTTATAATTAAATGCGAGCAACACCCACAGTATGACGTAATTGTTTTTCATTGAAAACTTTTGGCAATGGGCAACATCGTAACCCATATGAACCATACAAACCATTGAATCTATAGACATTGACATATATATGTATATATATATATGTATATTCAATGTCGTGTAATACTTGCTAAATATGAAAACTCAACGGAGTTTTCATAATTTAAATCGATTTCTAGATGTTCCAGTTTGTCTTCCACTTGAGGCTTGTACAAGTGCAACAATATCTTGTTAGCAAAAATTGCAACCATATTTGGTGAAAATTTATTGGGAACTTCGACTTTGTAGCGATTCGGTCATGACGACTTACGGTAACGTTGCAAATCTAAGCTGTACACAAAGTCGGTCTTTTAATTTTAAACCCGAAATATTTTTATACCCTTTGAACTTAAAATTAGTTGTTTTTAATTTATAAAATGGGGAAAACGACGATTTTGGATTTGTAAAAATAAAGCTACATTTTATTGCAAATAAAAGCAATTACAATTGTCTATACCTGTAACACTTTATATTATGAAACAATTTGAGTTAATTTTTAATATTTAATAATTACTTATTATTTTTTTTGAATGCTTAAAATTTGCGTGCACTGGCTGCAATAGTGTATGCGAAATAATAATATTGTAGTGTGCACTGCGGAGAAGTGTGGGGAGCAGTGGCACGAGGGTTGCTTCAACCTAGTCTCAGTGGCGCACGCGTGTCGACGTCCCGCTGTGTGGCGCCAGCTTAATATGATGACTCAATTGAGTCATCGATCGCCACAGTGTCGCCTCCTTGTGATCGATTCGAACTCGAACACAAGCTCGAACTCGAACTCAAGCCTGAGTCGTGTTAAGTACTAAAAGGAAATCTTCGCGCCGAGCCACTCGCCTTGCCGCGTAGTCGCTGGCATAACGGCCAAGGTGAACCACAGACAACATTCGTTCCATATCAAATATCGTAATCGTGGTGTGAGAAACTTTTTGGCGCTCTTTGACGTGTACACACAACGCACACATTTTGCCAATTTTACCAATTATTTGCTAAATTCTTTATAGACCTTGAACTTATCGTCGAATCGTATGTAAATACAATAGACGACGTGTCGTGTTTATTGCCAACCGGAAAACAATTAAAAACTAGAACTTTTTTGCATTTGGCAAGGCACGCGACCCACTTGAATGGCATCAAGGACGTTTTATATTTAAGAAGACAAAACGCAAACAACAGCTGCATCTGCGAATAATTGTATGCAAATTTCGAATAACATTATGCGCATTCAAATTGAACAGTACATTCCGCGTTAGTCAACACGATAGTTATATCGATATCGATAATAGATATCGAACGACCCAAAGCCCTGGCCATGTCGTGCGTTATCATTTCATAACAATAACATAAAATGTCTCTTACACAAAAGCTTAATTATTACGCGAATAAAAAATCATTTAAGTATGGCATACCTTTCCTAATTATGATGGTAGCCGGCTCTTTCGGCCTGCAACAATTTTCCAACTTAAGGTGAGCATCTGTGAGTACTTGGACATGTTTGACGCATGCACCTGACCAACTTTCCTGTTTGCAGATATCATTACTCAAAAAAACAACCAGTGTCACCTGAAGAAATGAAGAAGTACGGTGTAAATATGAAAAAGCGACAAGAAGTTACGCTCGAAACGGAATATGACAAAGTGAAGAGCATCGATATTGAAAATTGGTCCAACATACGCGGACCCCGTCCCTGGGAAGAAGAGGAGCTGGCCAAATCGGCTTCGGCGGCAAAACATTAACTGTTAAAAGCATATTTTTTAATATAGCCCGTAGCTTTTAGTTAAAACCGGCTAGTAAATACAAAAATTAAAATATTGTATTATGTTGTTATGGCTTTTTTTGGCGGCCCTGGTTAATCGGGAGACCGCGTATGTACACACTTCAGGGCTGCCAACCTGCGCGAATCAGCTGCGTCGCTCTGGCAAATATTTTCAAGCAAAAAAGAAAATGGGAGAAGTAAAATCTGTAAAAATGGATAACTGGACAACTGATACAAATACTCTCTTTGCTGATGGTAAGCTTAGGACCGATAATTTTCTCCGCTAGTTTCACTTTATATGCCTATTCTGTAGGGGAGCGAGTACTCTGTTTTCACGGACCGCTTATCTATGAGGCAAAAGTGCTCAAAACAAAACCAGAAGCTACGCCGGTCGAATACTATATACACTATGCGGGTTGGAGTAAAAAGTACGAAAGTCTATTATCGCAGTAACATTTCATTAATTTTCTATTTTTATTTTCCACATCCAGTTGGGATGAATGGGTACCTGAGCTGCGAGTGTTAAAATATAATGACGAAAGTGTCAAGCGTCAGAAGGAATTGGCGCGTTTGTATGGCGAACGCTCCAAGAAAGACAACAAGAAGGGTATGTAAAAATAAGAAGAAGAAAACATTTTGGTACATTGTTTGATCCTTTTAGGAAGTGCAAAGGCAAAGAAAATGGAACAAATGGGCAGCGAATCTCGAGCATCGACTCCTTCCAAAGATGGCAACACATCTCTCCCAGGAATCAGCAGTAATGCTGGTGGTACCAACAGTAATACAAGTAGTACCTCGGTAGCCGCATCATCCACACCATCGGCAGCAGCTACAACGAAATATGACAGCAGTGCAAGCAGCAGCACCACGGCAAGTAGCAGTACCACGGTAACCACAACCAGTCGTGGCAATCGCAAATCAACACAGTCTACATCAGCCACGACTCGCCCAACCACGCCAAGTGCAGGTTCGGGAGGCGACAAGAAAGATGAAGCAGCAGTTGCAGAGAATACAGAAGACGAGCTTCCTGTGCCTGCGCCACCAAAGACCAAACGAAGCGAACAACAGCGAGCATCTTCAACTGGAAATGGCTCGGATGCGAGCACAGCGTCAACGACCACAAATCAACAGGAAAAGCAGGAAAAGCCAACAACAACGACATTGGCAACAACTGCAACCACATCAGTGACAACAACATCCGCAACTGTACCTACATCAGCTTCTGCGCCAACAGATGCTCCAAGTGTTGAGAGTGAGGAATCGTATACTGCAAAACTGGAAGTTAAAATTAAAATTCCCGATGAATTGAAACATTATCTAACTGACGACTGGTATGCCGTGGTGCGAGAGCATAAACTTCTCGAGCTGCCTGCCAAAGTGACGGTGCAACAAATAGCCGATCAGTATTTGGCCCACAAGAAGTCGGTAAAGTCGACCAATGCCAGCAAAGAGGTGGCCATTAATGATGTGCTTGATGGAATTATTGAATACTTCAATGTGATGTTGGGCTCGCAATTGCTGTATAAATTTGAGCGTACCCAATATGCAGATATAATGCAAAAATATCCAGATACCCAATTGTCAGAGCTCTATGGATCATTTCATCTATTACGGCTCTTTGTCCGGTTAGGATCTATGTTGAGCTACTCAGCGTTGGATCAACCAGCTATGCAAACGTTACTTGCACATCTTCATGATTTTCTCAAGTTCTTGGTAAAAAACAGCGCCATGTACTTTAGCATGACAAATTTCATTAATGTTGATCCCGAATATGTACGGAATGCACAGTGAACTTAATGTTCCATTCTAAGCTTATTTTTCTCTAAAAACTTGATATATCTAAAGCCTTTTTAGTCATTAATCTGAAAGTTGCTTGTAACAACTGGCTTGTAAAAAAAAAATTAAAATTAAAATGGATTTGAAGGTACGTTTAGTCGAATTCTTCGTAACCACTTTACTTGACATTAACGCGACTATTTATTTCTTCATATTGTCGACAACATATTTAAATATCCCCAAGTTTGTAGCATATTGAAAACCGATAGGGAAAAATTATACTAGCTCTTCTCTTCTTCTTCGACTTCACTTTCGCTACTACTGCTGCTAGTCGGATAGAAATCCTTAAGATCCCGTGGTTTGTTGCGTTCCTTCTGCTCCGCTTCCAGGTACTCATTCTGGACTTTAACAATCTCATCACTGCTTTTGCATGCAGCGTAGGCATCTAGCAATTTCTCGTTTAGTTCCAGAAACGCGTGGCCCCAGGAGAATTTACCCATAAACCAACGTGCCTCTTTGTCAAAGCCGCAAATGTAGAGTGTTGCTGCTATGGCCTCTACACAACTTAGTTTGCAGGGTTTTCCGTAGTTTATTGGATTTGCAGCTACCAAAAAGGGTAATAGTCGTGGGTGGGGACTACGCATTCGATTGAAGGGCGTTTCGTCTAGTTTGGCCCACGAACAATCAATTACCGCCACTCCCGACACATTCACTATGTCCCGATCCTGTGGACTGACACACAACTGGCCCACTGGCGAGAGCACAAGCCCCGAAAACTTTTGACCCAAGCGCAGGTTTGAAATGAGGCCCAATCGAGCGAGCTTTCTTCCAGAACACTTCTTTGGATCACAATGGTTGAGGTCCCACATTGCTACAGCAAAATCAGGAGGCTGTCCTAGTTCTTCATCATTATTGTGACTTCCAGTCGAACTTGAACTAGAGTCGGAATCGCTGTCTGTTGCATTGGACAACTCATTGGCCTGTTGAGCAAAATTACGCTCGCAGTTGTGATTTGATTTAACATTGCGATAGGAAGCAGAGCCCGTACCACGCTTAGATTTGCCTCTATTTCGTGCACTCATTGCGTTGTTTTTAATAATGAATGTTTTTATGTGACTTTCTTTAAGAGTATATCGATTTCGATAAGTCTTCCACATGCTACATATGGCGCCATGATAACAATTTGAAAATATAAATTATTTTCGTTAACTTTAAATTGAAGCACTGGAAACATTCATGAATAACCTGATAAAGATACCAACCAATTTATGATACTGTTTTGAGATTTTATAATTACTGCATTGCCAAGCCGATGCTGAACAATCGACTTATCGGAAATTTATTGCTAGTGTGACTGTAGCACAACCAAATACGTGGATTTCTTATAGGGTCACTCTGACGCCATCTTTTTTGTTTCACTGAAAAAATTAAAAACTGTCCGGCAAAAACAGTGATCAACCAAATATAAATGTATGTTTAATACGTGAATAACAATTTAAATCAATGCAAAATGTTAAGCTTATGTTTTCAAAACAATTTTTATTATGACAGAATAGCAGAGCCAAGCGATAACGATTGTGCGGAATAAACGTTTAGTGTGTAAAAAACCAAGCGCCAATTTATAAAACCCAAACTGTTAGCGAAATTATTATTTGGTATTGTTTATTAGTTAATTTTTGTAGTTTTGTGAAAATAATCGGTTAAAATTGGAATGTTCGGTGCATTTTACACATTTTACATTTCAAACGTATATATATATATACGTATGTGGCATACACAATAAAGCTGGCACCGTGACACGCTTTATTCAGTTCGATAAAATCATTGTATAATAGTTGCAATATTACAGAAAACCGTATTCATTACATAGCAAGCAAAAAATTAATAACAAGCTAATATTAAAGTTGATTGACAAACACATAGTTAAAATCGAAGTTTAACATTGTTGTTTCATGTGCGTATATCGAATTCGTGTTCAATTGACAGTAGCCCATCGCTATCGCTCACACGCACACATAGACGCATTGAGGAGTTGCATTACCGCGCAACGGGCAGTTAATGTTTGTTGAAAATCAATGGATGCCCGTGTGCCGCGTTAAATTGTGTTGAATATATAAAAAACATTTTACTTAATTTAATTTAAACAAATTGGTGTATGTTTCTTCTATATTTAAATGTAACTACAACTGTGCTGCAATCGTGTCCTAAATTGAAATTTCCTGCCCCCAACCGGAGTACAGTTGCGCCAGCCGCACGCTAGAAAAAGCCAAACACGACGACATCGCGACGGGGAAGCCGCGTTTCCATAATACAACATTAAATTGAAGAGAGGATTGAAATAAAACCAAACTACAAAATGGGTGAAGTGAAGTCTGTAAAAGTAGACAACTGGGGCGTCTTTTTTCTACAGAAGCTTCAAAATTTCTTTAACAAAACGGACTATTGTGATCTAACGCTGCAATTTCGCGACAATTCACAATTAAAAGTACATCGTCTGGTCCTGAGTGCATGTACCGATTATTTTAATGTCCTGGAGCAGACGTGTGAAATTATTGACGATGCACTCATTATGCCGGCCGAGTTCCAGGCGGATGTGGTTGTGCCCATCGTCAACTTCATGTACACGGGCACACTGGAGTTTGAACTCAAAATGTATGGCAAACTGTTGCGCACCGCCAAAGAAATGAATATGACGGTGCTGCTTAAGCTGCTCGAAGCACATCGTCGTACTATGGAGAACGTCAATCGCCAGCAAAGAGTGAGGATTATTTAAATTATGTTATCCACTTGGTTGGTTTCGATTTCTGCTTCCCTATAAATGTATGATCAAATTAAAAAATTACTTTTGTGTTGGGAAAGAGAAATGTGAAAGCAGCCCGATTTATTATTTTTCACGTTCTGCATTAACTAACAAATTTTCTTTTATTTTTTTTTACCAAAAGCCTCCAAGTCCGAAAGGCATTCGGCGTCGCCCAGTTATGCCAAGCAGTAATGTCAATACGAATGCCACACAGCAGCGCGTATCCATATCTGCACCTCAAAATCGTTCCGGACTTGCTCCAGGCTTACGAACGAATACGCAACAACCGCAGGCTCGTAGTGTTAACACACCAGCAATTCTGCGGTCGGGTGGCATCAATAATCGTTCACAGTACGGCGAGTCAACGAGCACAACAAGCAGCTTTGTTAAACAGGAGCCTAACTCGCCGTTTGAACAGTTACGGAAGGGATACAATAACAACAAGCGACCTGCACAAACGAGCCTACTGTCGCCACCATCCAAAAAGCCAAGTCTCGAGGAGGTTAAGGAATTCGCCGAACAGCAGCGTATGCGCAAACAAATTGCGGCAGAATACGGTGACCACGGTGATCCTGAATATGACAATATGATGCTATATGATGATGTACATACTGGTGACGATGACGATGATGATGTGCCGCCACAGCCATCTACATCGAAGCAGCAACAGCAGCAGTCACAGGTGCAATCTAGCACACAAACACAGATGGAACATGGCACCACGACCATTATACTCAAACAGGATTCGCCCAGCCAAACGCCAACAATAATTGTCAAGGATTCATCAAACACAAAGTTAAATCATACAAAAATTATAGCCGAAGTGTTGCGTCAATATCCGCACATTGTTAAAGGACACAAGAATATAAAATTGAAAATAATGCCCAACAGTCCTGTGGAAAAGACTTCGGCAACGACCGCTGTTAAACGTGGCTCCCCAGCTCCAACAACATCAACGGCAGCAACTTCTGCATCTCCTCAGGGCAACGCTACATCCCCTCACAAGAAGCTGCACGTATCTTTTAAGCCGGACAAACCAATGATAACAACACAGCAGCAGAAAGGTTCACAGAAGTTGACGACGACGCCATCCAGCGAAGCGTCGCAAACAACTACGGGCGCTGCTACCGCGGCTTCCTCAGCTGCACAAAAGCGACGCATTGATAGCAAAACAATGCATGCTCTTATTGCACTTGGTGCCGAAAACACGACAGGTAAATTCTTTTAGCATTCTGGACATAATCATGATTTTAATCTACTCAATCTGTTTATTCTAGGTCCTTGGTTGTGTTTGCGATGCGGTGTCAATGGTCGACCCATTAGCATTCCAACGTACCGTGGGTTCCGTCGACATCTGATCAACACCCATAAGGAGTCTATTGATCCGGCGCTGTGCGAACATTGCGGCTGGCGTTCTGTTAATAATCGCGAGCTGCATTTCCACATGTACACGGAGCATCAGATTAAATCGTTGCTCTACAATTTTGCCGAGTGTGCGCTTTGTAATCGAACGTACTTGAGCAAGGCAGAACTCGAGCAGCACATCAACGATGCACACACGGACGAGAATAAGCAGCAATGCATTTACTGCAACAAGGTGTTTGCTCAAGAACTTCAGCTTTACAGGCACATGAAGAGCTATCACAAGACACAAGCATTGGAAGATGGCATTATTGATGAAACTGATGAGGAATATATGGGTTCCCAGGATGAAGATGATCATGGCGATGAAGATGAGCAGGAGGAGGAGGAGGAAACCGAGGAGGAACCAATGCAGGGAGAAAAAGTACGCATTTTATCTGACATCAGCTTGCCAGCGACTGGAGCCGTATTGCAGCCGCAGCAAATACATGACGAACAGGAGACTGAAACGGAGCAATTGCTGCAAGAATCACAGGAACAAGAAGTAAAGTTTGTTGGCGCTGATGGCAATGAGGTCGAGTTAACCGAGGAACAACGCAAGGAGATTCTGTCACAGCTGAATCAGCAACAAGCTGGAGCACCCAGTGGTGGCGTTGTAATGGTTCTCAGTGAGCCAGAAGGAGATTCTAAGCAGGAGGGCGACGGCAAGTCCTCAGCCGGTACCGAGGAAGAATACGACGACAGTCAAATTTATAGTGAACTAGGCGCTACGACCACCGGCGGATCCGTGGAAAGCAGCAGCAAGAAGAGTGAAGCAGCCGACGAAAGCAAAGAGTCCATAGATAATCTTGAGTGGGCCGAAAACCTTCTATCAAAGCATGACTTAGAAACAGAGCAAAACAGCAAAGAAGTAAGTGAAAATTCTAATAAATTAAATTGAAACTAAATTTTAATATGTTTTTTATAATTACAGCCAAAGCCAGAAAAGCGTCGAGATGACATAAGTGAAAAACTTAAGGAGCTAACAGGTGATTGGACCGAGGATGAAAACGAAGATGAGGAGGACACTGTCAAGACTGTAAACCCAGAACTAGGAGCAGCTCAAGAACAATCCGAAGAGAAAGAATCTACTGAAGTTGGTGACGTTGCTCAAGAAGCCACGGAAGAAGTACAACCAGAGCCCGAAGATGATATTGATTTGGCACTGGAAAGCATGCACAAGGGAGACGATGACGTTACGGAAACCGTCGAAGCCGTAACCACTTCCAGCACGGCTGAGGTCAGCCATGACGAAGAACCAGTAACGACGGAGGAACCGAGCAGCATTGTTGAGGAAGCCATAAAAACAGAAAGTGCTGCGAATAAAAATAAAAAGGAACTGGAAAGTCAGGAAGAACTCATCAAGGAAGATGCACTGCACACGTCAGCAACACTTGATACAGAAATAGAGGGTGAAGCCGAAACTGAAATCAAATCTTCCGAGGAAACCGAAGAAACCGCAGCAGCTGAAACCTCTACTACAAACGTTGAAGATGTTAATTTAGAAACGGAAAATATACGTAAAGTCTTGATTGATGAACTTATTGCCGAAGCCGAAGCGCCCGAAGCTGAAGTGGCAGCAGAGCAATCAGCTACTCAGCTGCCAGTGGACGACGATTCCGATGCGTTGAAAGACAATGATGTTGTGCCAGCAGCCGACGATAGAGCTTCGGACCAGACCAACAAGCTGACGGAGGAAACAACTGCAATAGAGACGTCAGAGAAGACAGTAGAAGATTCATCAGCAGATGCCTCCAATGAAAAAGAGAGCGAGAAAGCAGCGGCCACCAGCGATGAGGCAGGCACTACACTCGATGGCAAGGCACAGGCCGAACAGCTGACGGGAACACAAGAGAAAGTAAAGAGTCTCATAAGTGAATGGGCGGATGACGATGATGACGATAATGATAACGATGATGAGAATGGGGTCAGTGCTGCGGCGAAGGAGCAACTCTAATTACTAGATTTATTTATGTTTTAAGTTCGTTTTCGATTGCCAGTGCTACATTTGTAGCATAAACATTTATATATATTGAAAAATACGCATAAATATGTATATCTATGTGTATCCCGAAAGTTTTTGGTTTCGATTGTAAATTAAACGAAATAATTAAGTTTTAATTGCAATGATGCATGTCCGCGATTCATGCAAATATACAAAACTATCTACCATACATATAAATACAAAGATATACACTTGATTATAGAGTACGTGTATGTTTAGCCGATCAGACCAACAAGAAGCGAGCCTTTAGCAATATGTGGTTTAATTTATTCGCTTCGTTTTACCACCAACATTTCAACATTAAGTGAACAATTTACAAAATATATAAAATTTGTCTATATTAATGATAATACCTATATTAATATATGGTTCAAATAGATGTTTTAATTGGTTTAAAACGCCTAGGATCATGATGTTTTATGATTGATATACACATACAAGTATATAGTAATACAAGTCAAAAAAAAAATGAATGGACTCGTTTTTTTGATTACCACACTAAACTTAAGGCTAACAAAAAAGATACTTTGGAGAAAGCAACAAAATATAAATGTAGATATAATGAATAAAAATGAGTTTTATTTTATATAGTTGGGACTGTCGTTTTGTTAATTCTAATTCCATTATAAGAACAAAATAATGGAAAGTACAATTACAGTAAAATAAAATATTTTATTGCGAATCATACACTTTCTAAAGTCACTTAATCTCCCTAGTCTAAAAAATTAAAAATGACAACACAAAATCACGCTACACATTAAAATCAAATTAATGACATCTAGTGCGGATGGAGATTCTTAGTCATCTAAAATGGGAAAAAATAGATATAAACTATGATTCAAAGAATTTGTAGTATGACGTACCAGCGAGATAAAAATTAATTAAGCACATTGTGCCGAAGCCAATAATGACTGTCGCGAATTGTGCAAATCCCGCCCAGCGACGCTGGCTATTTCTATGCCAACGAGCCTTCTCACGTGGAATCACCTCGCAAACGGTTACATAGAAGAGAGTACCACCAGCGAGAGCCTGGATGATTGGGAGCGTAGTTTTGGACCAATTGGCGGGCAAGTCAACAATAAGCATGCCCAGACCAATGCCGCAGACGGCACCCAAAGCAAACACCGATATGCCAATGAATTGGGAGCGCACGCTGGCTCTGGGATTAGAGCGAAACTCGAGACCCAGACAGAAGCCCATCACAAACTTGTGACACGCAACAGCGCCGAGCAAAAAAATCACCTAGAACAAAGATAGAGAGATGAGTTGAGCAGAATCAACAACTGATTTGCTTATCTAAATTAATATTTGGTTTAGATTGGGCGGTGCCAACTGAACTAAAAACTAATTGTGTCAAGGCGTGCGTGCTAACCTTAGTGGCCGAGTTTTGTACACCGATAGCCAAACCCTCGATAGCTGAGTGCAACGACAGCGCTACGAAAAGACCGAGTGTGCCGGTCATGGATTGCACACAGGGTTCCTGGTGACTTGTATGACAGATGCGGGCATTTGCATCCTCTATGCTATCGTTGTCACATCCGGGTACAGCGGTGTAATTGTGATTATGGGCGCTGGAAATAAGAGTACGAAAATTAATTGAATTCGAAAGAAATGTAAATGATAATCAATTGATTTACTTTTCATATTCATGCTCATCATGATGGTGGTGGGATGTTGTCGAACTGCCAGATGCAAGCAAAGGTGCTCGCTCATTAGCGGAGATAGCTCCATAGCCATTACCTGATGCATGTGCTGGCTCAGCTGCATGAGTGTGTTGTATGGCCTCGCCAAAGAAAAAATGTATAAACTCATCTATAAAGTATATTATAAAAAAGCCTCCACACATAGCCATCTCGGCAAAATTTGACTTCATTTGTTCGCGCACCTGCAATCAAGTTCATTAACCAAACCAAATACAAGGGTTATCATCACGTTGTACTTTTATGCACTGTTAACGTTTTTACCTCGGGCAAGATGTGAACCAGTGCCGTCGCTAGTAAGATTCCTGCCCCAAAGCAAAGCAGCAGTGATGTTGTCAGTGGAAACCGCTGGCGATTACGTTCTGATATGATGGCGGGCAACATTCCAGATAGAAGGCTACCAAGGCCAAGGATTAACATAGCCAAGACTTTTTCCAAGTCGCCACGATCCTCCGACATTATTGACGTCGATTCCATCTGCCAGTTGCTGTTATTTGTTTCCATACCTGTTGCACTTATGCAAATAAAATGTGTTTCCCTAAAATTAGAACGAACGTGCGAGTTCGTTGTCTTATTTGTTGCAAAGAGTTTCGGTATTTAAAATGAAAACAGACAGCAAGATCGACATACAACAGTGAAACGGCACAAAACGACTGTAAAAACGATAACAAATAGCTTTTTCTGTAAAAATAACATTGCTCTTTGTTTCGATAAATATCGCTAATATTAAATAGCTCGCGGCTGATTTTTGACTGTTGGCCAATAGGCTGTTAAGTTCAAAATAAAACAAATAAATCCAGTTGGCAATTATTAATTTAATAATTTAGTTCAAGCGATAAATTACACATCAATTGTAACATTTCATTTATATCTCTTGTCTGTTAATCAAGTGTACTTTGTCTTCAAAATTAAGATAAAACTATTGCTTTTTTGACGATGCTTGGATTGCGGCGAGATGCCCTCTGCGGAAAAAATGCGACAATATTCGTGCGTTTGCAACAACAACTTCGATCGATCCCAACTTTAAATATCACAGGAGCTTGAGCATTACACTGAGAAGAGTAGTGTTACTTTTAAAAGCGAAGCCATTCCTTATATTTGAAAATTATAGTTAATCTAACATATCCAACGGACAGTGAAAAGCTGCTGCGAAAAAATAAGGTTCTTTACATCTTCCTGCAGTCCCAATACGTTTATGCCCTCATGGACTTCTGTCGAACAACAAAGAGTAAAACTTTAGCAAACGTTAACGGTAATGTTACGCAAAAACAACGATACATGAAAGTCCTTTTGAAGGGATTATTAGGACTAATTATAATTAAAATCGAGTATAATTCAGGTTTCAAATTTCAACATAAGCCAATTGATGGCGCTAGAGAATTGAGCTCTTTCTGAATACTGAATGCAGAAGATAAAAAGCAACCAAGCTGGAACTGTTTCAAATTAGTGTGAGTGTTTTGGTCTTTTTATTTTCTCGGAACGAATCGATTGTGAAATGTATCAATATATTCTTGTTAGCCTGCTGACTTATCGATATGTGAAAAGAAATTATTTGACTGATTTACTACACTTGGTCACACTCTTCCCTACTGTCTACACAAGTGCAACTTTGCTTCCTAGTGTAAATTTTTGAGGCAATGTCTGATAAAATTGTAAGTAAATTCTTAATAAGCAACGTTAAGCGGATTTGGTGACTGCTTTCTCAATCACAATATTACTCAATCAATGTGCGAAGTGCATTCTCAGTGCGTCGATGTCATTGTATTAATGCCAATTTTCAAAATACCGGCAAATGAAATTTTTGCCTTGATTTGTTGTTGTTGTCACAGTATACATTTTTGTCTTGTATTTTATAGAGCTATTATATAGTTTAAAATTAGTTTGGCACTTTACTGAGTCGTTTGAGTATTAAGCTGCCGTTCGATTTACTCCTACAGTGCAATTTCGTTGCCACGGCGACGCCAGAATAGTAGACCTAGTCTGACACACAAACAAAGGTACAATGACTTGTAGATTTTGCAGCAAAGCAGATGACTGCAGTCGACTGGGAGAGAGGGCCAGTGTTTTTGACCATGAAAAAACGATGCAATGCTCTTTCTGCTCACTTGGCACGCGCTTCACTTGCATTAAGTTATTATAATAGATAAAAATACCAAATTTGTATTTCCTGGCATAGTCGAATGATCGCTTTCATGCTGTACAGTTCAATTCGTTAAAAATAAAGCCTTTAAGGCTACCTTAAGTAGCTTTTCAAGCTACGCTTACAACATCATTAGCAGCAGCAATAACATCATCAATAGCTACACCATGGCCAGCGCTCCTCTGCTGCTGCAGAATATTATATACAAGAAGCGCAATTTCGCATATGCATTCGTGCGCCATCGTCTCTTTGTGTTATGTAAACAATCGGTTCGATCAATCGTGTGGAAATTGCATTTTATTTATTCATTAATCTATATGCATTTTGATCACAGCTAATCCGCGTGCAGTCGTCGGAGGGCATTAGGCGCATTGAGATATCACCAAAATCGAATCTTAAGCAGCTCTATGACAGTGTACAAACTGCTCTCAAAGTTGACGGCTTTGGGCTATTCAAGGAGCGCAACTTTGCCACAGAGCTGCAGGCAAACGCGTCACAGTTGATCGGCTCACTGCTGAAGCATGGCGACATGCTATATTTAAAGCAAATGGCTGGCACATCATCACGAGTAAGTTAATCAGATTTTTTTATTTTATAATTTACTAATAAGAATTTCATCAATCATTGTATAGCGCACGAGTACAATAGCTATTGATAATGTGGCATTCAACAGCCTTTCGAAACAGACCAGCGAAAAGTTAAATAATAGCCTACGTCCATCTAATGATGTTATTGAAGATGAGGTGGATCAACTACTAAGTAAATCCGATGGCACGATTAAAAGAGAACGAGACACTAAGCTGTAAGTATTTTTATTATTAATTTATGCTTAAAATAATAAATAGTAAATAGAAGAAATTGATTATGTTTGTGTAAAACTATAAAAATATTAACAAAATATATTTCACAGGTGCCATCATAATGCGAATGGTCGCTGTGTGCACTGCTCTCCGCTGGAACCTTACGATGAAAACTATCTTAAGGAGCACAACATCAAACATCTCTCGTTCCATTCTTATTTACGTAAGCAGACTTCAGGCATGGACCATGGCAAATACTTCGTGTTTGATGACATCAATTGCCGCATTAAGTCCGGTTGTCGGGATCATCCTCCCTGGCCAAAGGGCATTTGCTCCAAGTGCCAACCATCAGCCATAACCCTTAATCGTCAAACCTATCGTCATGTTGATAATGTTATGTTTGAGAATACCAAAATAGTAGAGCGCTTCTTGAACTATTGGCGTACTACAGGCCATCAGCGTATGGGCTATTTGTATGGAACTTATGAACACCATACAGATGTACCTCTCGGTATTCGCGCCAAGGTGGCTGCAATTTATGAGCCACCTCAGGAATCATCGCGCGACTCGATAAATATATGCCCAGACGAAGGGTCCGACGATGTAGATGCAGTGGCCAGTGCATTGGGACTTAAAAAAGTGAGTTACGGTGAATTAAAGTTCCTGATTTGGTTTTAATAATGCTTTTAACTTTAGATTGGTTGGATATTTACCGATTTGATAACAAAAGATGCCAGCGCTGGAACCGTCAAACAAATACGTGGAATTGAAACGCACTTTCTAACTGCACAAGAGTGCATTACCGCAGGCGAGTTACAAAATCGTCATCCAAATCCATGTAAATATGCCACAAATGGTACTTTTGGCTCAAAGTTCGTAACCATTTGTGTGACTGGTAAGTTATAATGAATTAAAATGAAATAGAAGTTTTATAAATTCTGTGCCAGGTGATAAAACCAAACAGGTACACATGGAAGGCTACGCCGTGTCCGCTCAGTGCATGGCCCTCGTGCGTGATAATTGTCTAATACCCACTAAAGATGCGCCAGAGTTGGGCTATGTACGTGAATCGACCGATAAACAATATGTTCCGGATGTCTTTTACAAGGTATTTTTCATGAATTTCCCTTTGTTCATATACAATAGGTAGCACTCAAGAAAACAGATAATGTATACATATAAATTGCGAATTGTTAGGGAATTCTGCACGGAATTTAGTTCTTGACATTGCTGTGAATATAAGTAAAATCATTGCGATCTAAACTTATATCCGTTTGTAGATAAAAATAGTTATTTTGTTCTTTTAATTAACTATGAAAGTAAGGGATAATACCATATGAAGATAAAAAAATATTTCAAATATTTAATCCCACGCCCATCGCCGTCGAAAAATTATAATTTGGCTTTGCTTAAAATTTGCGGTTCTTATCAAACGCTAAAGTTTTCTCGAAAGATACAAAAAAATTAAATTTGTAATCAAGGAATACCGCTGAACCTACCTCGTTACTTGGTTTATTTATGTTTGCAAGCGTTGCGAATTTTCGAAATTGGATGAATCATATATAGCTTTAGGTTGCACTCCACAGTGACTTTATTTAATTATTTTTGCTTAATTTCTATGCAGGAGAAAGACCAATATGGTAACGAAGTACAGCGTTTGGCACGACCCCTTCCAGTAGAGTACCTTCTGGTGGATGTGCCCGCTTCAACGCCGCTGCAGCCGCAGTACACGTTCACGGAGTACGACAAACGTCAACCATTCCCTATTGAGAATCGTTATATTGATGGACACCTGCAGGACTTTAATGCGCTTAGCAGCTATTTGTCTGCTTGGGCTGAGGAGGAATTCCTCGAGGCCATTTCTGACTTCCACTTGTTGGTCTATTTATATAAAATGGATATGCTGCCGTTGCGTCAGCATATGGGACCCCTACTAGAAGCTGTAAGATCGAAGAATACCAACAAGGCAGCGGATTTTAAAAACGAAGAAGTATGGAAGTTGCTTGAATCACTTGTCCAAGCTAGCTCTACAGGCAGCGGGTTAGTTAACTAAATATATTTGAATACATTTCTGTATTGATACCTATTATTTTCATTTGCAGTGGCACCACCAGTTATCCCAGCGGTGCAGCTGCCAGTGCAGGCACTACAGGAGCCGACGCAATGGATCTGGATTCTAATACCTGGACTTGCAATCATTGCACCTTCATTAATCGTGGTGAATTAACATCTTGCGAAATTTGTTCGCTACCAAGATAAAAATACGGAACATCCAGGAGTCAGTAACACTTTTAAATTCTGGTGTTCAAGAAACTAAAGATTCAATCATACTTACTGTAGCAGGAAGCGTGAGGATAGGCTCGGCAATAAAACCTCGTAGCTTGTCTCGTGTTCTCTATAAATGTAACATTGTGTAAGAGTTTTATAAAAAAAATTTAATTTATTTTTAAATAAATTTAAATTGTTGATTATACTACAAATTAAACATTTTAAACCGTCTGATTAGCTAGAAAACCCATTGTGCATGTTAGGCCATGCTTGTCCCATTGTGTAAAGCTCTCGATCTAAGTGTACACCAAATTCGTTCGACTGCCTTGCAAGTTCAACTCGCCGGTTCAACATATCAACTGTACTCGTATAACGGATCTCGAAGCATTGAAAAGAAAGACGAATCATAGACGTGATAACTGCATCACCGATTCCGCTAGACGTCCCCTCCCTCTGGTCTTCTTTGTGACCTGACCGCACCGGCAACCTCAAGCTGATTCCACAGAATTTTAAAAAGGATTCGTAAGCGAGGAAAACACGGATTTATTTTAAAAGACCTCTGAATCAAGTGGAGGAATTGAGGAGCTCATTTCTTGGTACGCTTGAAAATATTATCAATTTGGATGGCTACGAGAGTTCTGTTAATTACTTAAAGGACAAGCTATCCGAATTCGACGAACGTTACATTACGAAAGGCTGGTTCCAGATGTTCCCGCAGTTCGAAGGGAAGTCTCTGGCGGTGCAAACCCGATAACTAAATAAGCCCCCAAGATTTTCTGGTTCGTGCGTCGATTGGTCTGGATACTTTGACGCATTTACTAGCCTTATTCACAACAATTCAGTTAACGGATCCGAATTCCGCAATTGCCTGGGGAATGAAGGTTAAGAGATATAACAACCCAAGGTTAGTCCTCTCGCATCATATGAATACTATATGTGCTCTTCCCAGACTGCAGAAAAAGTTGTCTGAGTCTATGCGCTCAATGCTGAGCACCATTAACGTTTGCTTGGCCAAGGGAGTGGTCATCGTTGCAGATATATGGTTGATTTTAAAGTTTCAAGCATTATTAATCCTAATTTCGTCTTGGATTCTTAAACGGCTTATGTCCTCAACTCTCTGACTTCATATTTGCCTGCCAACAGCTTCTCACTTCAAAGTTGGAATCATATCAAAGGTATGCCGTTGGCAGATCCTCATTTCCATCGCTCAAAGCGAATTGACCTCATATTGGGAGCTGAATTGTTGGCGCAAATCTTACCGGATACAAGGAGAGCCTGTAGCTCAAAACTAAGTCAAAGAAGTCAGAAGCATTATCTATTCAGGAACTTGACTGCGCGCTAAATTGTGTGGTACGAATCGTACAGAGGCAATTGTTTCCAGATGACATAGCAGCAGTAAAACCTTCGAAACTCTTGCCATCCCAGAGCAGGCTTACAAGCTTAAAGCCTTATTATCGGAAAACATTTTAAAAGTAAGAGTACGATTACGGCACTCTTACTTATCACATGAACGTCGACACCCGATCATCTTACCCATTTTTCATCGGTTCACGGATTTGGCTTTACAGAGGACAACGTGGCATTTTAACCCTCCTCAATCGTCAAATTTTGGAGGGTTATGGGAGGCTAACGTCAAATCTGTTAAGCACCACGTTGTCTCACATATGAAGAGTTATCGACAGTACTTGCCAGCATTGAGTCCTGTCTTAATTCTCGACCCCTTTGTCCGCTCACAGCTGATGTGGACAACTTAGAAGCGTTGACTCCAGCACACTTCTTGATCGGAGAAACAATGTTCGCGCCGCCAGAGCACCGTCCGCAAGCACATATATTCTTCTACTTAAGCAACACACCATCCGTACGAGGGAAGGAAGCACACTGCATCACAGGTACTTTGAAAGGAACAGCATATCAACGATATCTCTTCTCGCCAAAGTTTAAGGTCTCCACACCATAGAACTTATAGTGCAACAATAAAACATTTATTTTCATACCCGCTACCGATAGGAAGTAGGATTTATATTGTATATTATTGATCCGCGTCTACGGCCGTCGTGGTAAAGCCATATTGGTTTGTGTATTTGTCGATTGTCGTAGTCTCTTTGATTACCTAGATCGCAGATACTCTAAGATAACTTGGTAATATTATATGGTTTTAATTTTTGCCTAGAAATATAAAATATTAATTTCTAGTACCATTTTAGAGCTAATATGTGTGTTAATACACATTATAATTAATTATTACCATTTGTAATAAACACATAAGCTAATAAAAAATATTTGTGGGCTAATAGGAGTGGGGGGGGGGGTGAGTTTTGCTTAAAATTACTTACTATTTGATAAGAATACGCAACAAAAAAAAGCACTACTATTACTTATCATATTTATATTTATATAGTATAAATTTATCATAGTATGTCATGCATATGTATGTATTCAAATGTGGACACTATAAATTGAAAATTTAATGTAAACATTTAAATTTAAAAGTATAAAATTGAAAATTTTTCAAAATTTAACAGTTAACAAAATGGCATTAAAATTCGCTCATATAGCGATGCATCAACGATTTCTCCTCACACCGAATTTCAAGGTTTCCACACCAAACATCCTATAGTGCAATAATGAAATATTTGTTTTTATACCCGCTACCGATAGGAAGTTTGATATATATTGTATATTATTGATCCGTATCTACGGTAGGAAGGTGGATATATATTGCATATTATTGATCCGTGTCTAGGCCAATCTGTCCGATTGTAATTGAATCTTTGACTACCTAGATGGCAGAGACTTTAAGATAACCTGATAATGTTATATGTTATTAATTTCTACCTAGGAATCCATAAAATTAATTTCTAGTATAATTTAAGAACTGTTAGAGCTACATTACAATTAATTATTTCAATTCATATAATTCACATAAGCTATTAATATATAAGTAGGTTAATAGGTCTGTAGCGGTTATATTAGCTGAAATCACTGGATTGTAACTTTTTAACTTGTTTTTGTATTAATAATCGTTTAGGAACAACATCGTAATGGATCAAATAGTGCTCTGAAACAGAGTTCAGCGATGAGTAAGTATATTCAAGATATGTATTTCTGAATTTATTGAGTTCTGTAAATATCCTATTTTGTAGAAACGTTGGTACCTTTTACAGATGGTTCAGTTTTATCGAAAAAAGCAATAGATCAGGAGTGGGGGGTAAGTCGCTAAAATTGTGTCGATGTACCGTAAGCAAAAGTAAAATTTTGATGTTTGTCGGTAGGTATATCCCATAATTATTTTTACCGTACTGGGTGTTTTCGCAGAATTTTTGGCAATAACACGTAATTCGCTTACCCGTGACGATGTCTGGTTATTTAAAAACTCTATATCTCCATGTGATATAATTGAGACACGTAGAGGTTATCCAGTTCCATTTCGTAAAGTAAGCAGTAATTTTTTATAATATACATCAAATTATATGTATTTTTATATATATTACTAATTGCCTACACAGTACAAAATGGTACATCCCAAAAAAGTTCCAGAGGACCTCATTAAAGCAATGCAAGGTGATGTCGATGGACCCAGTAAGTTAACGTATACTCTTTAAACATTTTTTCAGCGCTTCCATTAAATTTGACGATTCTCTTTTTCCTTGTGGGAATGCATATTGAATTAACTGTCCGTTCGTCTGTCCGTCGGATACGCCCGACGGTAATATACCCTTTGGCCAATTGCTAAAATCCATTACAATTATGTAACCTCACTTATAATTTCAATCAGGGATTTTGAAACAATTTAGACACACGAGCAAAAAATAAAGCACTACCTCGCGACATCGACGTCAACTACTCAAAGCAGCTCGTACCATACATTTGTACTGAAGACGTTCACTTGAATAACTTCTGTGCGCGATAGGATTGTAATTTGGGGGATCAAATCATATAGCATACATCAATGTGTATACCAAAACAGAAAATATGTATACTTTGTGGGGTCTGCAACGCCTAATTTATTATCCGATCGGGTCGGATGTAGGGTATACAGCAAACTTTATGCCAATTGGTGTCTAGCTTTCATATCACTGAAGCGGTAGCCTTTTGGGTATTGCAGCAGTTTTGGAAGTAGAGTCTGCAAATTTTTGAGCTTTGATCGCGTGGTTTATCAAATCCACGGTCCTAGGTCTGAAAAAGTTTAACCTCGTGTTTTGTTTTGATATCCGCTACTCGAAGAGTATAAGGGTATTATCAGCTATTATAAGAGCTAGAGCTACCAAATTTGGAGACAATATGTGTTAATTCTGCACGCAGATCGATTGTAGCTGCAAATATAGCTCTACAGCAATCATTCATGTGATAAAAACCACCCTGCGGGCGTGTTGTTTCAATAAGATCGGCTAATAAATAAGGAAGATATTCAAGAAATAGTATTGCCCTGTAACCATATGCTTATGTCGGATTTTCCTAATGTTAGTTCCCGAGTTCCACTCCAGCAGCAGGCAACTTATTATACCCTTGCAGAGGGTATATTAATTTTAGCCAGAAGTTTGCAACGCACCTTAGGAGACATCTCCGACCCTATAAAGTATATATATTCTGAATCAGCATCACCAGAGGAGTCGAAAAATGGATGTCCGTCTGTCCGTCCGTCCGTCCGTCCGTCTGTTGCAACGCAAACTAGTCTCTCAGTTTTTGAGCTATCTTCATGAAACTTGGCACACAAGCTTCTTATTGCTGTAGGCTGTAAATAAGTCGGAACGAGCCAGATCGGACCGATATATCGTATAGCTGTCATAGAAGCTATCGGCCGATTTTTGTTGTTTTTCAAGATATTGCAACAAGATTTGGCAAATCCTATTCTTATTACGTTCTTAATGTGCTGTCAAAATTGTATCAAAATCGGACCAATTTAACATATAGCTGCCATAGGAACAATCGGCTGAAATCAGGGTTTTTGTATGCAAACCTGTTTTGTTTTTGGAAATACCGCACATTATCAATACTTTTTAATGTTATACAGTAACCCGCCCTTAGTTTTTCCATTTAAATATCTCAGACGTTTATATTCTATGATGTTATACAGTAACCCGCCCTTAGTTTTTCCATTTAAATATCTCAGACGTTTATATTCTATAGCTGTTATAGGAACAATCAGTCAGTCCGCGTGTCTGTTGCAACGCAAATTAGTCCCCCAGTTATTGAGCTATCTTCATGAAACTTTGCTCACAAGCTTCTTATTTCTGCCCTCTTTAAATAAGTCGGAATGGGCCAGATCGGACTGATATATCGTATAGCTGACATGGAGCCTATCGGCCGATTTTCGTTATATTTCAAGATATAGCTATCAGGCTTACCACATCCAAATCTAAGTGTGTCCCTAATAATAAAGTTCGAAATCGAACTTTTATAACTTATAACGATCAACGATCGGTCTAATGAAGGTTCATGTTGCAATTTTATGGAAACCTGAGTACTATTACATGTAGCTGTTAAACAAAAAATCATATAGCTGTCAAACGTATTTTTGAATAAGAACTTTCCAAATTTAGATTTTATGACCAACACATCCTTTACAACACAAAGACATTTCCTCATAACATTTTGTGTTAAGTATATAAGAAATCCAGGTATATACAAAAGCATTAAAAGGTAGAATTATTTTTTTTTAAGCAGGTGTTTGATTCATAGCCTTAATCAGGTAAAAATCTCGACTTCCTGTACTGTTATAATTGTTCAATAAATACCACAGAAACCAGCAGCAATCCAAATATATTTTATATTTTGTATAACTGCAAGGGTATGAAACCTTCGGCAAGCCGAAGGTAGCCTTGCTTTCTTGTATTTTTTTTAATATGTGCACCAAAAATATTCATAATGCAATTTTATCGGCCATTGCGTAAGAAATGCAGCTTTATTTAAAGCCCTCTGCTGAGTTATAACTGCAAAGTAATAAAAGCAAAGGGCAACAGCCAATAAGAATCGAGTGGAACTTGCATAGGCAAAACAAATTCGAGACGGAAAGAAATAAAAAGCATTGTTCACATTTGAAACGTGTTTTTCCGAAGAGTTGTAGTGGGTATATCACAGTCGAGTACGCTCGACTGTAGCCTTTCCGACTTGTTTTTTTAAACTTCCTGCTATTTTCATGCTCCGCATAACATTGAAAATCTATAGCCTTACAAAAATCTTGACTGTAGCCGTTCTTGTTTTATTGTCGGTCTGGAGGCGTTGAATACCGCTAAGCAATTACACTATGTATATTAAAAATATGAATATTTGTTTACAGGCGACAGTGCCAAAAATGAAAGTAGAATAAGCACAGTGGAAGTAGCGGCCCATTTCGCTGCCAGTACCAGTTTATTGTACTTAGTTTTTGCATTATAGGCACTCAGTAAAGAAGCGTCAAGTTAGAGCGCAATAGTAATCAAATATATTTTAATATTCACGACAACTTTCAGGCGATCAGAGTTCGAAGAAATGATGAGTAATCCATAATTTAAAAAACCCTCGGTCCAAGTAAAAATGATGCGAAACTATTGAAATACTAAATTGGCTTATTTATATACTATTTGTTCAACTTACTTTTCTTTATCCCAATAATTAAACTAAATAAACCAATTTTAGCAATTTTTTATTTAAGGGGGTGGGGGGGGGGTATTATAAATGCAAACACAAATCCAAAATTGTTTTTCAAAATGCATTCACCTTTTGGGTTTCATAATACATTTTGGTTAGTCTATGGTATTATGGTATTGAACGAGAGTGTACCTAGAATGTATCTACCCTATAAAGGCTGCGGTTGCCTGTGTTTTATTATTTACTATTTTGCATTCCACCATTCATAATGCTCAGGCAAAAGTTTGCATGAAAAAATGTATTTTAAATATTAATTAAAGGACTATTTTATCTTTAGATCCAGCTGAATCGTGGTTGGATGTACCAAGCGTAGTTTTCTCAGTGATGCTCTGTGCATTTTACTCCAAATAATCTGTGTAAACTATCTACGCAAGGTTAAATGAATTGCTTGAATATTCATTTATTTTCTCTAACTACTATAATTTACGAATTCTATACAAATCTGGGATTACGAGCATTGACTCGTAAATTAAATTCAAACTTGTTGAATTAAAAATAAGTAAGTTTCTTGAGGAATGTCAATTGATATAATTTATAAAAAAAACGTACTACCTTTTCATAGTATGTCATACATGTGTATGTATGAAGAAAAACATTCGAATGTAAACATTTTGAATTGAAAAGTAGAATGTAAACATTGAAATTAAAATTATAAAATTGTGAATTTTGTTTTCGAAATTTTAAAGTACAAAAAATGGCATTCAAACTTGCTTATAAAGCGATGCATAGACGATTTCTCCTCACGCCAAATTTTAAGGTCTCTACACCATAGTGCAATAATAAAACATTTATTTTCATACCCGCTACCGATAGGATATATTTTGTATATTATAGATCCGCTTCGACGGCCGACGTGGTAGTCATATCGCCTCGTGTATCTGTCCGATTGTCGTTGTCTCTTTGATTACCTAGATCGCAGAGATTATAAGATAACTTGGAATTATATTGTGCTATTAATTTCTGTAGATAAGCTATTAAAATAATTGGTCTGTAGCGGGTATATGGTAGTTGAAATCACTTTGTATCTTTCTAACTTGTTATGGTATTGCTAATCGTGTAGGTACAGCACCGTAACGGATCAAATAAAGCACTGAAACAGAGTTCAGCTATGAGTAAGTATATTCAAGATATGTATTTCTGAATTTATTGAGTTCTGTAAATATCCTATTTTGTAGAACCATTGGTGCCTTTTACAGATGGTTCAGTTTTATCGAAAGAAGCTATAGATCACGAGTGGGGGGTAAGTCGCTAAAATTGTGTCGATGTACCGTAAGCAAAAGTAAAATTTTGATGTTTGTCGGTAGGTATATCCCATAATTATTTTGGCCGTACTGGGTGTTTTCGCAGAATTTGTGGCAATAGCACGTAATTCGCTTACCCGTGACGATGTCTGGTTATTTAAAAACTCTATATCTCCATGTGATATAATTGAGACACGTAGAGGTTATCCAGTTCCATTTCGTAAAGTAAGCAGTAATTTTTTATAATATACATCAAATTATATGTATTTTTATATATATTATTAATTGCCTACACAGTACAAAATGGTACATCCCAAAAAAGTTCCAGAGGGCCTCATTAAAGCAATGCAAGGTGATGTCGATGGACCCAGTAAGTTAAACGTATACTCTTTAAACATTTTTTCAGCGCTTCCATTAAATTTGACGATTCTCTTTTTCCTTGTGGGAATGCATATTGAACTAACTATCTGTTCGTCTGTCCGTCTGTCCGTCGGTAATATATATATATGTTAAAAATACAAGTAACGAAAGCTACAGTCGGGTACGTCCGACGGTAATATACCCTTCGGCAATTGCTAAAATCCATTACAAATATGTAACCTCACTTATAATTTCAATCAGGGATTTTGAAACAATTTAGACACACGAGCAAAAAATAAAGCACTACCTCGCGACATCGACGTCAACTACTCAAAGCAGCTCGTAGGCTGCTGCTCGTACCATACATTTGTACTGAAGACGTTCACTTGAATAACTTCTATGCGCGATAGGATTCTAATTTGGGGTATCAAATTACAAATTACATATATCAATGTGTATACCAAAACAGAAAATTATGACTTTAATACTTTGCTTAATAATCGCAAAATAATGATTCACGGAGGCGGTGCGCGTGGCAGCTCGATTTTAAAATGAATTTCATCTGCCTATGATATATATAAATCTTCATGCCAAATTTGGTTTCGTTATCTTATATAATAGCAGAGATCTGTTGTCTCAAACAGACAGACGGACATACATGGCTCAATGAACTCGGGTAGTGATTCTGAACATGAATATATATACGTGGGGTCTGCCACGCCTACTTTTTTATCCGATCGGGTCGGATGTAGGGTATACAGCAAACTTTATGCCAATTGGTGTCTAGCTTTCATATCACTGAAGCGGTAGCCTTTTGGGTATTGCAGCAGTTTTGGAAGTAGAGTCTGCAAATTTTTGAGCTTTGATCGCGTGGTTTATCAAATCCACGGTCCTAGGTCTGAAAAAGTTTAACCTTGTGGTTTGTTTTGTTTTAAACTTCCTGCTATTTTCATGCTTCGCATAACATTGAAAATCTATAGCCTTACAAAAATCTTGACTGTAGCCGTTCTTGTTTTATTGTCGGTCTGGAGGCGTTGAATACCGCTAAGCAATTACACTATGTATATTAAAAATATGAATATTTGTTTACAGGCGACAGTGCCAAAAATGAAAGTAGAATAAGCACAGTGGAAGTAGCGGCCCATTTCGCTGCCAGTACCAGTTTATTGTACTTAGTTTTTGCATTATAGGCACTCAGTAAAGAAGCGTCAAGTTAGAGCGCAATAGTAATCAAATATATTTTAATATTCACGACAACTTTCAGGCGATCAGAGTTCGAAGAAATGATGAGTAATCCATAATTTAAAAAACCCTCGGTCCAAGTAAATTTGATGCGAAACTATTGAAATACTAAATTGGCTTATTTATATACTATCTGTTCAGCTTACTTTTCATTTGCCCAATAAATAAATTAAATAAACCAATTTTAGCAATTTTTCATTTAAGGGGGGGGGGCTATTATAAATGCAAACACAAATCCTAAATTGTTTTTCAAAATGCATTCACCTTTTGGATTTCATAATACATTTTGGGAAAAAAGAGCTTAGTCTATGGTATTTTATTGAACGAGGGTGTACCTAGAATGTATCTACCCTATAAAGGCTGCGGTTGCCTGTGTTTTATTATTTACCATTTTGCATTCCCATTTAGTTTATATTCATACTCTTCCACCATTCATAATGCTCAGGCAAAAGTTTGCCTGAAAAAATGTATTTTAAATATTAAGTACCACGCATATATCTTATGCTAGCGTATAAATGTATAATCAAATATTAAATCAGAATAATTTAATCTTTCGAAATCGGCCGATCGAAGCGATTTACCAGTTCAGCGTCCTTTAAGTCCTTAAGTCTCACATCCTGACGGTTGTGAATTAAAGGACTATTTTATCTTTAGATCCAGCTGAATCGTGGTTGGATGTGCCCAGCGTAGTTTTCTCAGTGCATTGTACTCCAAATAATCCGTGTAAACTATCTACGCAAGGTTAAATGAATTGCTTGAATATTAATTTATTTTCTCTAACATACATACTATAATTTACGAATTCTATACAAATGTGGCATGACGAGCATTGACTCGTAAATTAAATTTAAATTTGTTGAATTAAAAATGCATTTGCTTTGTTCGCTTTTACATTTTTTATTGATTCAAATAATAAAGTTGTTCAGCATTTTGAGTGTTTGTCATTTTGCTGTAGTTAAATGTAGTAGTAAATAAAGTTTATATTTAATTTGTATATATACAGTTTAATATATATTGGTTTCTAAATATCGCTATAAAAATAGAGCGACTGCAATTACAGGTGTATCTTACACGCAATACGAAATAACTAATTAATAATTATTAACACTGCCAATTTATATGTTGGCTTCAAATTACAAATTCCATGTTTGATTTTGCTGGACAGGAAGGCAGCTAGGCTAGTAGTTTGAGGTGATATTAGAGTCCCTGTCGCTGAAACTTAAATACAAAATGTAACAAATTTTATAATGATGTGGTACATTTGCATATGCATATATGTAAGTTTCTTGAGGAATGTCAATTGATATAATTTATAAAAAAAACGTACTACCTTTTCATAGTATGTCATAAATGTGTATGTATGAAGGAAAATATTCAAATGTGAACATTTTAAATTTAAAAATGCAATCATAAAATTTTAAACTTATAAAATTGTGAAATTCATTTTCGAAATTTTAAATTAAAACAAAATGACATTCAAATTTGCTTGTAAAGCGATGCATAGACGATTTCTCCTCACGCCAAATTTTAAGGTCTCTACACCATAGTGCAATAATAAAACATTTATTTTCATACCCGCTACCGATAGGATATATTTTGTATATTATAGATCCGCGTCGACGGCCGACGTGGTAGTCATATCGCCTCGTGTATCTGTCCGATTGTCGTTGTCTCTTTGATTAGCTAGATCGCAGAGATTATAAAATAACTTGGAATTAGCATAATACTATTAATTTCTGTAGATAAGCAGATAAGCTATTAAAATATAGGCTAATAGGTCTGTAGCGGGTATATGGTAGTTGAAATCACTTTGGTCTTTCTAACTTGTTATGGTATTGATAATTGTGTAGGTACAGCACCGTAACGGATCAAGTAGTGCACTGAAACAGAGTTCAGCGAAGAGTAAGTATATTAAAGATATGTATTTCTGAATTTATTGAGTTCTGTAAATATCCTATTTTGTAGAACCATTGGTGCCTTTTACAGATGGTTCAGTTTTATCGAAAAAAGCTATTGATCATGAGTGGGGGGTAAGTCGCTAAAACAGTTTCGATGTACCGTAAGCAAAAGTAAAATTTTGATGTTTATGTTTTTCGGTAGGTATATCCTATAATTATCATTTGCACAATTGGTGTTCTAGGAGAATTGTTAGCAATAGCTCGTAATGCAGTGACCCGTGATGATGTCTGGTTAACTAAAAACTCTATATCTCCATGTGATATAATTGAGACACGCAAAGGTTATACAACTCCATGCCGTAAAGTAAGCAACTATTTTTTATAATACTTATATTTTTAATATACTTATATTATATTTTATATACTATTTTTAATATATATATTATTACTTGCCTACACAGTACAAAATGGTACATCCCAAAAAAGTTCCAGAGGGCCTTATTAAAACAATACAAAGTGATGTCGATGGACCCCGTAAGTTAAACGTATACTCTTTAAACATTTTTTCAGCGCTTCCATTAAATTTGACGATTCTCTTTTCCTTGTGGGAATGCATATTGAACTAACTATCTGTTCGTCTGTCCGTCTGTCCGTCGGTAATATATATATTAAAAATACAAGTAACGAAAGCTACAGTCGGGTACGTCCGACGGTAATATACCCTTCGGCAATTGCTAACCTCACTTATAATTTCAATCAGGGATTTTGAAACAATTTAGACACACGAGCAAAAAATAAAGCACTACCTCGCGACATCGACGTCAACTACTCAAAGCAGCTCGTAGGCTGCTGCTCGTACCATACATTTGTACTGAAGACGTTCACTTGAATAACTTCTATGCGCGATAGGATTTTGGGGGATAATTTGGGGGACCAAAACAGAAAATTATGACTTTAATACTTTGCTTAATAATCGCAAAATAATGATTCACGGAGGCGGTGCGCGTGGCAGCTCGATTTTAAAATGAATTTCATCTGCCTATGATATATATAAATCTTCATGCCAAATTTGGTTTCGTTATCTTGTTGTCTCAAACAGACAGACGGACAGACATGGCTCAATCAACTCGGGTAGTGATCCTGAACATGAATATATATACTTTGTGGGTTCTTCCACGCCTTCTTATGCCAATTACATACATTTGCACCAAGTTAGTATACCCTTTTTTGTCCATTTTCAATGGTCGAAGGGTATAAAAATACTTACAGGTCAGTGTCTCGTTCGCTTTAAATCGTACCATCGGACTTACGGATTTAGCGGCTAATCAGACGGTTGTTCTTGCAATGCCAATATGTGAAGAAAACATTTATTTAACAACTACTTTCTGCTATTTTCATGCTTCGCATAACATTGAAAAACTATAGCCTTACAAAAATCTTGACTGTAGCCGTACTTGTTTTATTGTCGGTCTGGAGGCGTTGAATACCGCTATGCAATTACGCTATGTAAATTATAAATATGAATATTTGCTTACAGACGACAGTGCCAAATATGAAAGTAGAATAAGCACTGAGGAAATAGCGGCCCATATCGTTGCCAGTGTCTGTTTATTGTACTTAGTTCTTGCATTCTAGGCACTCCGTAAAGAAGCGTCAAGTTAGAGCGCAATAGTAATCAAATATATTTTAATATTCACGTCAACTTTCAGGCGATCAAAATTGACGAAATGATGACTAATTTTAAAAAACTCTGACTTAAGTAAATTTGATGTGAAACAATTGAATACCATCTATCTATTGAAATTCCATGTTCTGCTTATATCCAATTGACTAATAATTAAACTAAATGAACCAATTTCAGCAATTTTTTTATTTAAGTGGGGCATTATAAATTCAAAAATAAAACCAAATTTTTGTGTTCGTTTGATTAAGAATTGATCGTTGAATAATACAATTTTGGTTTTTAAATTACATTCACATTTTGGGTTTCACAATACAATTGGAAAAAGAGAGCTTAGTCTATGGTATTTCATTGATCTTGAGTGTATGTATGGATCTACCCTATAAAGGCTGCGGCTCTCTCTGTTTTATTATTTATTTACTGTTATTTAGTTTTCCCATTTAGTTCATTTTTATACCCTTTTACCATTGATGAAGCTCAGGCAGAAGTTTGCCAGAAAAATTGTATTCCAAATATTAAGTACCACGCATATATCTTATGCTAGGGTATAAATGTATGATCAAATATCCATATAAAGATAATTTACGAACTCACAGCAACCTGCTTATAATAAGATTATTCAGAATAAATAAATCCTTCGAAATAGGTCGCTTGAAGCGATTTACCAGATCAGCATCATTAAAGTCCTTGAGTCTCACGTCCTGACGGTTGTGAATTAAAGGACTATTTTATGTTTATGTCAGTATTGTGGTTGGATGAGCCAAGCGTAGATTTCTCAGTGCCAGCAGTTAAAAATCATTGGGGGTAAATCTGAAAATTAGTGTTCAAAACAATAACAATTTCATATAGAAAACTGAATATCAGAGTACACATGATCATTTATTACTTACCAATTACGACAAAAATATAGTATGTGAGTGCTAATGCGATGTGTTTGTGTCAAATATAAATTTTATCTACTCCTAACTAAATTACGTAAGTCGAACTGATATTTAGAGTTCTGTTCTAGAAATTTACACATTTAGATGCGAAAGTAAGAAAGGTTTCTTTGGATCGTGTGCTAGTAGGTAAAAAATAAATAATAGTCTTACTAATATCATAAATAAGAAATCTAATAATCTCTGTATATTAGCTGCGCGTAATGTACAAACAAGACTTTTAATTGTGAAGATTATTTACAAATTACAATATAATTGTTTACTGGATGTTAATGTAAATACCATGAAGTAAATGCACGAAATAAAATACTTTGTATCACTACAATAATATATTTTATGTGAAACATTTATTGAGTTATATATTTATATATATGTATATATAATAAATTGTTTGTTTGTCGGCATATACACATATATTTTTCCTAGCGACAGTTAGATGAGTTTCGAGAAATGTTTCGCTGGTCTCGATAGAATAAAACTTTGTGTAAAAGTCTATGGATATTTATGTGTATTTGATGTTATGTATTTAAGTGTTTGTATGTTTTTGTATGTATACTAATTATGTGCTAATAAACTACAGCTAATTATACGTTTATATATTTTGTTGTAATAAGTAAATACATGTTTATAGCATAAGAAGCTAAACAACTTTAGAAACAGCAGTTAAATAATTTTTACGCTTACTATGCTTTCTTTGTAAACTTTTTAACATTTTTTATGTCAGTAGTTTTTATTTTTCTGTAATATACATAGAATAAAGTGGTTTATTTTTTGAATACGACTTGCAACAAAAACTCTACGTTTTTCTGGTATTTTTTTTTCTTCATTCATTTTAATTTCAATACAACATTCAACTGAACTACATACACGCAAATTTTTATGCTAGTGTGTAGGTTTTGAGAACTCACACACATGTACATATTCAAATTATTGTATATTTATCAACACTGTACTTAAAGTATTTTTCGTATTTCTGGGGAGTACCTGTAAGGAAGTGTCCTCTCTTCCTTCCAGTCATTTTTGTCATATGTGAAACTCATGCATATGTTTGATAAAAAATATATAGATTGGTTTGGGCATACTAGTGTATATATGTGTATGTTGTATCAGGGTATATATGGTACACACATGTTGTACAATATTTACTTCAGTAACAAATTTATATACTATGTTTATTGCTTTTACGTTGAATCTTCTAAACACATGAACATATACGCACACTTGTTTGGACATATGAACATATATGTAGATATGTATGTTTTAGTTTGCTGCGATGTCAAAACACATTTTTCGCATCACACCTTATTTAAGAACATACACATATACCGAGTATTGTCCACATAAATAGTTACATATATCATATTTGTATGGCATAGATTGCTTTGCGATTTCCGATCTATCAAATTCAAATTCGAATCTTTGAACCATTTTTGTTAGCAACATGCACTTTGCTTTAATAAAGAAACTGTATTTATTATAAAGAGATTTTCTATATACAAAATATTGTAATGAGAAACTAAATTTGCTTTTATAAATAATATTTAATTAGGAAGAACACATTAAAGAGTACCAACAAAAGGTGTATGTAAGCTTTTACGATTAACAAAGAAAACAAAGAAACTGAAGAAAATTCAGCACGATCTACTAAATTGGTCAAGAATGTGAAAATATGTGTGTATTAACTGGATGTGTCAATAATTTAGAATACAATACGAGAAACAAGCTTACATCCTACAAGTACATTTTACATGTCTAATATGACGGTGGTTTCTAATTCAACTATCAACTAATTGAGTAATATATCATATACTTAATGCTACATACTTTTTTTTTAATTCTACACTTCTCGAGATAAATATCTGTGTATGCCATAAACATACATATGTGTATATTCATATCTGCATAGCATACCTTGCATGTGTATGCAGTGATGCTCTGTGCATTGTACTCCAATTAATCCGTGCAAACTATCTACGACAGGTTACATGAATTGCTTGAATGTTAATTTATTTAACGCTAACATACATACTATTATTTACGGATTCTATACAAATTCGGCTTTACGGCCGTTTGCTTGTAAATCAAATGCAAATTTGTTTATTTTTAATTCTTTCGCTTTGTTTGCTTTCACATTTTTTATTGATTTCTTTTCAAATAATAAAGTTGTTCAGCATTTTGAGTGTTTGTCATTTTGCCGTAGTTAAATGTAAGAGTAAATACAGTTTATATTTCAATTGTATATATAGAGTTAAATATATGGGTTTCTAAAGATCGCTACAAATATAGAGCGAAGTACAGAGCGGCTGCAGTTACAGGTATATCTGTTTGCATTTATCATTTCCTGTTACACGCAATACGAAATTACTAAATAATAATTATTAAACTTTGCCAATTTACATGTTGGCTTCAAATTACAGATAACAGTAAATATGCTTACTCCAAACTAAACTCAATCCAACTGATTATAAGGTTCGCTTATGGCCTAGTAGATATACGTGACAACTTAGCACTAGAATCTCAACTGTTTACCACAGTTTATAATTACCATTTCTTTTTTGTTGTTTTTAATCATTTTCTTGCCTTCAATATAATGCACTTTTTCGTTTTAGTATTCTGTTTATCGAGAAACAAATTTACAACAGCTAGAAAGTTTTATGTTTATTCATACCGATAAAAATCGGTCAGAGGGTGAGCAGCTAAATTTGAAATTATATTTACCAAATGAATTTACTTTGAAATATCATATTTCGGGTACGATTTGTACTATAGTAAAAACGTTTATCCAGAAATGAATACTTAGTTTTATTCATTTATTTGAAAATTCCTCGTTGCAAAAAATGTACTGACATGAATTGAAGTATATGTCTAAAAACTTTCGAAATTTATATTTCAAATTCTTTCAAGCTTAAGCTCTGAGCATAAATACATTATATAGTTTATAGCTGCAATGTTACCTCAAGAAAATGGATAAAATTCCTGTTGGAAGAGGAATATAGTAGGTGACCAAAACTGAGGTTACTTTTGAAACAAATTTAACGAGATGTATCTGCTTTAAGGTCTTTTTGGTTTTGTCATATCAATTGTTACTGGAAGACGAGTCTAAGTTGGTTTTCTTACGTTGACATAGTTTGTTTTTCGTGATATTTAGTACGTACATCTTTATTGCAGTACGTACATATCTTTAAAAGAATTTTGTGAATTTACTCACCTCCTAAAAGAAATTCTGTTATTAATACATAAAAATTGAACTTGGTGTTTAATTCGTTCGTTTCATTTCATTTAAATTGAAGTACATTAGTTGTCTTTTCAAAATATAGCTCATTATAATTGATATGTGACGAGCTGTTAAAAGTTGTTTTCCCTTTTTACATACGAGAAGGGTTTTTGTTTTTGTGTTTTCACTTTATTAAATGTACATTTCGTCAAATATTTTGTATTGATTTGCTTAGAGTTTATATTACTTAACACGAGTTTGCTTAACACTTAATTTACGTTTCAAAGTTTCAAATACGATTATATCAATTTCGTTTTTTAATTTGCTTTGATTTATCGTTGATCTTTTTGCATAGAAATAAGCATAAATAGCAATATGTTTCGAGCCTTCAATATTTAAGTTCATCTGTTAGGCAATTTATAAATAAATAGCTTTTGTTTGTTATACATATGTACGGTATATTAGAGCTGAATGATTCAGCGCATTGCTTTAAATTACTCAACATGTTTACTTAAGTGTTAAGCTTATAACTAGTCTCATTCTGCCATTTTCATCAATATGATCAAATAAAATACGTTTGTTGCGTATTGAGGGTGTTAGAATTTATCTTTATTATATAAAAGTAATTTTTTATATTTTCGAACGAAAATAATTGCTTTTATTCTTTATTGTTTACGTTTTTTGTTTGTGTTTAATTGGTTTCAATTTAATTTTATTTTTTTTTTTTTTTTTGGGATATTGTACGGCTTATACTTACTTATTGTTGCAAAAGTAGATAGATACATATGTAGATAGAATATTGAATAGTGCCGATGCACATCAATTGACTAGCTTGTTAAAAGTATTTTCGTGTAGTTCATAAGGTCAACTAAAACAAAAAGCCAAAAACAATACACAAGAAGCCAAAAACTATCAATATAAACTAAAAGACTAGAACTGCGAGTAGTAACTAAAAAAGTAAAGTAGTACTAATTTTGTCTATACGAGTTGTTAATAACCTGATTTCTGATCGAATTTCGCTATAATTTGGTCCTTGTTGGTCATTCAAATCAACTACGTTAGTTCTTTGTAACCACTTCACTGCAGCACATCAAAAATCACTACACACATGCAGCAGAGCAGTTGGGTTTGCCTGTGCTGCGAGTGTGATTAGACCTTCAGGGGGATGCAGAGAGCAGTGTGTGGATCTTTCAAAAGCTTTTTCAAAAACAAGACACTTTCATTATCGAATGTTTTCGATTAAAAATTTTTACAATCGACACCTTCAAAGTGATATGCGTTTTGTAGGTTCACAACAACAGTAAAATGATGTACCTAGGTTTATGAAATGTTTTTGATTAGTTTCCCATTAGTTTGGATTTCGTTTTTCTCTTGTTTTCGTTTACCTTTGAAAGTAGGCATTGTAAGTATTTTGCCACATTGAGACGCTGGCTTATATATATAATAGATATATACATATAATATATATATATATTTGTTTTTAAAGGTATGTTTTCTCTAATTGAATATATCACGGTCTTTCTAAATATCGCTGTATGCATGTAAATATCTATAAAGTTGTCAATCGGCTTTAGTTCTAATGTATATTCCTTTTGTATACGAGTATATGAGAGAACTTTAACATTATCCAACTAGATAATATAGTACAATAGCTAAAACCAACCGATTGCCAAGTCTTTCATTGGCTTTCGTTAAGAGTTTGGTTATAATTTTCAGATTTTAGGTAATTTGGTTTACGAATACTGACACTTGAATGCTGAAACACAGTTGATCTTATTGTCATATGATGTATGTATGTATGTATGAATGTATGTGTGTTTGTATATGTGTTTACGTATGTATCTAATGATATATAATGATTTCTAAATGGGAATTAACTTTTTCGGTTTAGTTTTGTTGTGGTAGTATTAAGTAGTATACTGTGAAAAGATGATATGAATTGCAATTGTTTTTCTTTTCGTTCATCAAATCTTGCATTCTCATAGGGATTGTATAGTATATATGTATGTATATATATTTGGTATATAGAGTTTTACGCAATTGACTACTGAACATGTTCCATCATGCTTTTTAAAGGTATAGTATGAATGTATGTATGTATATTCTACATACTAGTATAACTAAATATGTATGTCGTACTGTATAGTTAGCCTACATGTAAATAAATCAAACTCCAATTTGACAATCAAACGTTTGGTGTGTTTCTCTGAGTATGTGTTGTGTCATGGTTTTTATATTACAGCAATTTTTTGGTCGAACGAAAATCAACGACATTTAGTTGTTTTCTTTATACTGTTTGGATGAGTTGCTAAAAATGTCGCTACCACAACTTAAGAGGTATAAGATAATTTTTCAAAACTGAACGATTCAACTAGTTCTATGGTTGTTTACCAAAATTGTAAGTATATATGTATATGTATATGTATATGTATATATTTACCAATATATATAAAGAGCGCTATATATGTTCGTTTACGAAGTTATATATATATCAAAATTCGCAAGCTACTACTTGGGATTATTGTTGTTTATTTTTGTTTTTGTATTTTTGTATCAAAACATTTCATTAGCTAAAATTTCTTTAGTTTTTTTATTTGTTCGAATTGAATTTTAGACTATTGCAATTGCTACCGAGTACAAAACTAATTTGGCGACTTTTATCACTTTGAATTAATGTAGAATGTTAAAGGAAGAACGGAGATAATGTGTTAGGAAATATGAAAGTAATCTTAAATGTAATCAATTGAAAGCATTTCAAAATTCAACTACAGTGAGGACTATTAACACTTGTTATACTATGACTTCAAAAACTGTATTGTAAAACAAGATACATTTCTAAAGCATTTTTTTTTGACTTCTTGCGCTAAAAAAAGAATAGAAAAGAAATGCAAATATAAAAATATTAAATATTTATTGTACAAATTTAATTGAATAACAATGAGCTTTGTATAAAAACGTTTATGAATAATTTGTTAACTTACAAATTGTAGCTATGGATCAAGCATACAAATTGTCATGGGAAAGATCAAATTAGACCTTAGTGTATATCATATCTTGAGATCTAACCAACAAGTTTGAGGTTTGGGAGGGAATACAAAAAATAATATTGATAAGTACTTGTCTGAATGGCACCAATATCTTTGTGGAATGTGTTATTTTTGTGGTTAAGTTCTTAAGTAAGTTCTTAAATAAATAAAATATTTAAATTAGTTGTGAATATTTGTATGCATTGGTGTGTAATTGTAGATTATTAAATATGTGTACAATTCAGCCCAGCGAAATAAATAATATATAGATGTGTATGTTGTCTAATTATCTTTGGTATGCAAAATATGAGACGACCATTGTGGGGTATTGGGATGCAGACTTCTTTACAAATTTGATGTGAGGGTATATAAAGAAAGTAGGAAACCGATATTGAACTAGGTGTCCAGGTGTATAACGTACTCACCGTTAAATGCAGCAACGCATACAAGACAAGAATATAAGTTTTCCACCTGCCAACTGCGATACAACATCTACTCATGGTGATAAATAGAGAAGAACACAACATTTACAAAGTTTGGAATACGAGAGTTCAACAAATAAATGTATAATCAAAAAAATTAATACAGAGAAATGATAATCAACTATGTACAGGCTAGTAAATTATAATAATAATTAAAAACACAATGTTTTGTTTTTTTTTTGCTCGATTCATTAGCAAAGTTTTGTTTTTTTTTGTTGTAAACCAGTTTATTAAACACAAAATTACTTCAATTGTTTTTTTTCGCAATTATAATTATGTTGTTCATGTTTATACACATACAAAGAAACTATATATACATACATACGCAAAGGATTACTTTCAAATGATAACTAAGTAAATATTAAAAGTAACTTCAAACATGCAAGCGATTCAAATGTTTAGAGTATGCCGCAGCGCCTCCAAGCGCTCTTGCACAATTTATCTTTGTTTTTCATTTATTTATAATGTATCAAATGTATGTGTACAATATGTATGTAGTATGTGTAGTATGTATGTGTTGCTGTGAGTAAGGTGTATTTGTTTTGAATGCAGAACTCAAATGCAAATGCTACAACTAATCAATTACAAAATAATTCTATAACTAACAGGGTAGAGGAGAGTTCATTAATCCAATAACTAAATAAAGTCAATTTTACCTGGATGTTATGTTTGGCGAATGAATGGAAAAAAATAAAAAATGTATAGTTAAAGCAAAGAGTACAATAAAGATGATAATCAAAGAGATTAGTATTGAGATGTGCCACGGGAGAGAAATAGGCACAAATTAGATTATATCTATTTAGTACAGTCTGTAAGTCTAAAAACAAATGTATATATCTTCCAGGCTTTGGGACTCGGCTGGAGCGTTACGCTGGACTTAAATGCTAAAAGAACAAAGCAATCATGATTACTTACGATAATAATCGTGTGTTTTTTTTTGTGTAAGTATCGGGTATATGTATGTGTCTGTGTATATGAACAAAAACGATGAGGAGCACGTAGAGTTAGAGCTAACTTGTAGGAGCTTTGGGATCTACACACAGCACACATTAAGGAAAAGCGTAGCTCGTTTTCTTTGCAGTTAATTTTTTTTAAGTACTGAATGAGAGAATATTTGTATCTGTGTACTGTGTGTGTATGTGTGTGTGTGATGCTTGCTTACTTGTTATCTCTGTCTCTGTCTCTAACTGCTATGCTGGGTGAATTAAATTCGAGCTCATAACTAAATTGCTAATGTGATGCACAGTTTAATGATATATCTGATAAGTTTTCGAACGCCGTTTCATTCGATATTATAACTATTTTCGTTTATGTTTATATAGTACGAGGCTTGAGCAAATTGTTAGCTGCTTGAATTCTGCTTCACATGTTTATAATTTATATTTCCTGCCTCTTTTTGATTCCAGTTCCCACTCAGGGAGGTTTTTTTTTGTTCAATGAGCTGTGTAACTATTGTTAGCTTTTATAAATATTCGTTTATATTTTATATATATATATATATATGTATCTCTTTGTATATATATATAGACGCATGTACGTTGTTATTTTTATGTTTATAATATGTTTAGGATTTAGGTATTATGTACTAAAAATTATATAAACTGCTACAATTAAACGCAATCACAATCGGTGGTTTTTTAAAGTTTTTTTTTTGTTTTTCTTTTTTGTTTTATCTCTTCGTAATTTTTGCTTTTTGGTTTAATTTTTGCTTAATGTTTTAACCATTTATTAATTATGATTTTTGTTTTGCTTTCACTTTCATTCTGCTCTGCTACTTGCAGCGTTGCCTCGCCGGCTGCTCTTTTGTTCTTTTCTTGTTGCTTATATTGCTTATCATGTTTGTTAATATTATTATAATTATTTTTATTATTATTATTGAACGCATATAGTTTGCCTTTGCGTGCAGGGCCTTAAATATAATACTTAATATGCTTTCATGTATGCGTGTGTGAGTGTTTGAGTTTATATCAGTGTGTGTGGGTGTGTGTGTGTGGCACTAAGTAATAAGTCAACCCCGATGGTTAAACTGTCGTAAGTGCATTTTTGGATGAAGGGATTCTGGTGTATAGGTGTGTGTGTTTGTTTGTTTGTTTGTGTATATTTAATTGTTGTATGCAAATTAGCATTCGAAGTAAATATATATATATATATAGAGAGAGAGGGAGAGAGAGACAGAAAGAAGTTTTGTGAGGTTACGGGGAGGGGGCTGGAGTGTAACCACAGCTTAGACATACATGCCCATGCCATACATGCTGCTCCAGTCGACGCCCTGGAAACTAGACATGTCCACATTGGCAAGCGCATAGTTGGGGTAGGCAGCAGCCGGATTACCAGCAGCAGCAGCAGCTGCGGCGGCTGCATTTAACGGATTGCCGGCAACAAGTGCCGCCTGTTGGGCAGCGGCCAGGGAATGAGCATTGGCGCCCGCCCCATTGGCGGCATTGGCTGCCAGGGCAGCGGCAGCAGCTGCTGAATGCGCTTGCGATGCTGGATTTGAGGCGGCTGCTGCGACGGCGGCGGCAGTGTGATGCTGTTGCTGTTGTTGATGTTGCAGTCCGGCAGCGGCAGCGGCGGCATGGGCATTGTGTGACTGCTGTTGCTGCTGATGATGGGCGGCCACGGCGGCGCTTTGAGCCTGATGGGCCTGCATCAATGCGGCATTAGCTGTGGCAGCGCTGGCGGGTATGGTGTAAGGTGCATACCTGAAGAAGATACAAGTTACTTGAGCTCAACTCGGTGTATATACATTTTTTGCTACTCACCTGACACTGTGCAGGGCTGTCTGTGGATATGTGGCAAGCAATTTGCCAAAGTTGCTCTGATTGGCAGCCATGGTTGCCGCAGCGGCTGCGTTTTGTACTTGAAATGGATTCTGTGATATGAGTGCCGCCTGCTGGGCGGCTGCTGCGGCTGCCGGCGACTGCAGCAGCTGTGTGGGTGCCTGTAGCATGGCCAGCGAGTTCATGGCAGTTACACCAGCGTTCCGAGCTCCGATCAGCTGGCCCGGAGCGGCGGGCAATTGCACACCAAGCGTGCCCAGCATAATGCGCTTCTGCAACAATTGGGCGGCCGGAGTGACTGCCTCTTTGGGTTGCGCTTTCTTGCATTCGACCTTCTTGTTTTTGATGGTGTGAAAGTGTATCTCACATACGCGATCCACAACGTCCTCGTTCTCGAAGGTAACAAAACCAAAGCCGCGATGGCGTTTCGTTTGCTGATCCATAAGCATGACCGTCTCCTCGACGGCGCCGAACTGATTGAAGTAGGCCTTCACTTCTTCGGCCGATGTGTCCTGTGAAACGCCGCCCACAAATATCTTCTTGGTCTTGTTGGCCTGACGTGGTCGATTCTTGGGCGTGGCATGTTTCGGATCGATCTTCTTGCCGTCTAGCGTGTGAATCGGCACCTTGAGTACCTTGTCCACGGTGCAGGGGTCTTGGAATGTGATGAAGCCAAAGCCGCGACTGCGCTGTAAGTGTGTGGCACAAGCACAAGCGGATAGAGGGAAGAGAAACAGACAAGAAAATGGCAAAGTTTAGCAACATTTCGATCAAAGTTTAGCAACATTCGTACTTCGTACGGTGTGTGGTTAGAGGCGAATTTTACAAATACGTATATATATTCATTTAATACTAAATTTCAAAGTGATCAGCTAATGGCAAGTTAATAATTGTAAATTTCCTACGAAACGTTAGCAAAAGTCCAACAAAGTAAGAATCAATTATTCATCAACATCAATCAACAGGTCAAAGTTGATGCCAGCATAACAAAAATAGGAAATTAATATATATATATATAAATATAGATATATAAATATATAAAATATATAAATATATATATAGTATATATTTTATATTTTATATTTTATATATTTTTATATATAGTCAATATAAACACATTAGAATTGAAGATTCGTTTCGTTGACCGATTGATATACAGTTACTGCCTTGATAGGCGTGGTCATTGGATCCGCCATTGCGGAGGTAAACACACATCAAAATTATGCTCAACTAGTAACTAAAGCTTGACTAAATACTTTTGCGATCAACCAATATTTAGTGTAATATGATATTATTTAATCCACTCAATCGATGATTGTCCCGCTATTTGATATATTTACATACATATTTTATGTTTTTGCACCCTTTTTCTATTGGAAAATAATATTCAACGTACATGTAGAAATAATTATGAGCCTTAATCTAATATGTGGGATATAACAAGTTCTTAAGAGTATTATATATATATATATAAAGTCATATATATAGAAAAAGAGGTAACGGAGCAAAGTATGTGTTTACTAAGCCAGTACAAGATACGTTCATATGCGATGAATTATCCTAGATACGATTAACGAATAGCATTGGGCTTATCTCACACAATTAATTGGTTAGTTTACAAAAAATACTTAATTTAATTATTATCTAGAAAGTTGTTTACACAGATTTTGTTGTTTTTTACATATTAGACGTTTTCTTACATTTTGGAAAACAATTCTTACTTAAGCCTAAGGCGATTATTTCGTGCCCTTGTAGAAAATCTTCCAATGTGACTATCGATATATTGTTTATTTACTTCGACTGGGAAAACGTTTAAAAAAATAAATCTACAGATGAAAACTGGGTTATATGTAAATTTCCTTGAATATGCATTGCAGGTTTAACTTCAACTTGTTTGATACGTGATAAATATCTATATTTTTTTTTCTCTCAAAAATCCATTTTAAATAAACATTATGTTTCTCAAGTTAATCCATTTAATCCATTGTTTTCGGTTCCGCAATGAAATTAATTATTTTAATTAAATTTACATATGTAAGTATATAATGAAAAGGTTGAAAACACCGGGAGATAGATACCTACATTTTAATAATCTTTAAGAATTACGAATAAATTAGAATATCGCTAAGATAAGATTAAATAGAAAAAACGCAGTAAATTCCCACAAACTTTACAAAACGACTAACTATAATATAATATACCGAGCATCTATGGCTCTCCCACAACATAAGCAAAAAAACATAAATTAACTAAAGTTATATATTCGTATTTATACAGGGCATATATATTCTACTTGACTAACGCAGTTATAACAAATTAAGAGCTAAATAATAAAGCGATAACTAAACACACAAAGAAAATATTGTAAATAATAATATTCATATAAATTAAATGCTAACGTATACATGGAATATAGATTTGCTATAATCTAGATTCTTGAGAGAGTTTATGCGATACACCCTATGATGAGTACAAACAAACCAAGGTGGCCATATCTTACGACTATAGGACTTCAGTTCTATTTCGATATTGTCTTATCTTTTGGATTGGCTGGGGAGGTAAAAGTGGCTGCGACTAAGTGGCAGCATCTAAGAAAGTACTATATTTAATTTTTGTATTATTATATTGTTTTTAAATATATGTATATACATAGTAGGTTTATAAATTACTAAGTTAGTTGTGGGCGACATTGTTGCTTTTTGCTTACATATAGTATATTATCGAGTATACGAAAAATAAGTTAAGATCGGAGAAGTTGTAAGTAGAGTAGTATGCGTTTAGGATTGTTTTCTGCTGGGTGAAACGCTAAATAACCAAGTACACAAAACGAGTACGAGTACGAGTACGAGTAGGAGTACGAGTACATTTAATTATAATACGATTATACGATAATTATTCAATTTAATATGCATTATGTATTAGATTTGCTCAGAGTTATACGAGAGATACGAGATTATGATGCGCCAGCTGAGTATACGCTAAACGTTTTTATATAGTACAATTAAATTGTTTTTGGCGCTCTTTTTTTTGTTTTTTGTTTTGCGTTTACTTGTTGTTCTTGTTGCAGGTTTGTACATGTACCTAAATCATCGTTTTCGATTTCGTCAGCGTCCTTTTTCTTGCTATGGCACAACGCAACAGCTGCATCTGGACAGCACCGACAGCTGCGCGCACGCGTTAAAGTTCCAGTTCCGCTGCTCCTTCGCCAGTCGATTCCACTTGGCTCTCGATTCAAGTCTTTTTTCATATGGATTATATGAGTATATTTTTTAGTATTTCATACAGTTTTAAACTACATACGTATGCGCTAGCTAGACTTTGCATCCAATGCTTAAAAACTAGTTGTACTTGATGATTTTCACCTATACTCATCAGGACATACACACACACACACACATTCACACCATAAACACATACACACATTCACACGGTAGAATTGGTAGTGCGGACGGCAGTTGGTAAACCGGTTTTCTGTCTTCTCTCTGCCTTTTTTCGATGGGGAGGGGGGACGAGACAAAAGGTGCATTGTATGTATATATCACAATCTATCTTCGGGAAGAGCAATGTGTATATTCGCTTGGCGTTTGTATTTGTGCTTGTTTGCCCAACGTATGCCTGCTGCTGGAAGGACAACCCCCGTTAGAATCGGGAATTGCAAATAATCAACGCTTCCACGCTCACGTTCCCTAAATGTTGTAGTTGTGTATTTGCCGTAATTGCGCAATTGCGCGCAGCAGGCCAAACTACCCTAAGCCCGCGCGATGTTGCCAGGTTTTCATTGTCCTGTGCCAAGGGGGGGAAACAGCTGCGCGCACCGAACCAGGACTCTGGCACGGCAGCTGCTTTTTCAATGCCCTAACAGAGTGTGCGCGTGAGTTGTTTTTATGTATGTATGTATGTACATATGTGAGTATTATTTGTGGCTGATTGGATGTCGGATCGGTCGGATCCTGCGGACAAATTGCTTTAATACGCGTTTTAAAATGCAATTTCCGTTACAAGTATGCCTAATAGGCGATGACGACACTGTTCATTTACATTTAATGCTTTAAATGCCAAGCTGGTACCAACTACTCAAAATACTGGGAATTTTAAACTTGATAAGAAGTATCGCAGGTCGATATCGATATTGATTGAACCCTATTCCTGTTCTCCTTTGTTTTTTGTTTTATGGTGGTCTCGTTTGTCTTTATTTGGCACGTAGCACATACTGTAATTCTAAACCAGACAAGGACCAATAAATAAGGCAAAGTAAGGGAAGATGAGCTGCGCTCCGGGCCAGACAAAAGGCCAAAAAAAACTCGATAGTCGCTTTGCCGCTGTTATAGGTGTTGTTGTTGTAACCACCGTACGGGCAGCTGCAGCTGCGCAAATGACAAACTGCAAGAAGTGGAACGAAAAAGGGAGTAGAAAGAGATTACGCAGCAGCGACGAGCGACACACAGACAATCGGCACGTAGCTGTAAAGCGAAAATCTGCACAGAGAGAAAAGCGAAAACAAAACAACAAATACCGAATTCAAAGTGAGAAATGAGAAAATGAGCCGAAAGTAAATTTGGCGATTAGACAAATTCGCAGCCAAAAAGGTAAAACATAATGGAGAAACGAGTGTCTATGGAATTGGTGTGCGTACTTAGAGAGAGCGAGACAGAGAGGGACATAGATAGTATGCGATAGAATAGCTAGAAAGTAATAAGTAGGTAGGGTACACTGGGCTTACCTGTGTCACCGGATCCTTCATGATAAGCACATCGGTTACAGTGCCAAACATATTGAAATATTCCTTCAGCTTCTCCGACGATGTTTGCCAACTGAGGCCGCCCACAAAGAGTTTGCCCGGTGCCGGATCCGACAGGCTGCCGCCACTGTTGCTGGGTGTCGAGCGGCCCGACGAGCTGCTGTTGATGCTCAAGTTGGCCCCGCTGCCATTCTGACCACTGTTCGCATTCACATTCTCCACCTTGAGCAGCGCCAGAGCGGCCTGCTGAGCGGCCTGCTGCTGTTGCTGGCTGCTATTGGTGATAGCTGCGTTTTGTGCGGCTACTGCCGCCACATCTTTGCCAGCTGTTTGCTGCTGTTGCTGCTGCTGCTGCTGGGATTGGCCGGCAGCAGTTTGCTGCTGTGGCTGCTGTGTCTGCTGAGCCTGTGCGGCAGCTGCGCTTTTGAGCACCGCTGCGGTGGTCAGCGTGCCATTGATGGCCGCCACATTGCTGTTGGCGATGGAAGCGACCAGGGCGTTGTGTAGATCGCGATGTGGATCAATGAGACCGGCGGCGGCGGCAGCGGCAGCTGCAGCGGCTGCATTATCAATCGGATTACTGTGGGCAAAGAAAAACTTGTCAGCGGCAATTAAATCACTGCGCGGCCCCGGCACAGTGGGCGGAGAGTGTTGATGATGGTGCAGCATAGTTGCGCCTTCCTTAATCCCGTGCATTTCCTGTTTGAGCTGAATTTTGAAGGCTTTGCACTGACGTGTCTGTCGCGTAGAGCCGAATTGAAATTAAAATATTTAATGGTTTGGATTGTTTGCTTTTTGGTTATATTTTGGTTTAATTCGCTTTGTGCGTATTTCGTTTGCGTTGCGTTGTTTATTCTAACTTTTACTGGGCGTTGCTTTTCGTTTAGCTTCGTTTTGTTGCCAATGGCAATGACAGTTGCGGTGCTTAGTTATTTGGTTTATTATTTGATTTCAACAAGCACATAAATTAATGCAAATGTTTTCAGAACACGAACGGAAACTCAGTAATAACGAATTTACTGTCTGAATTTTGTATAAGCAAAAAAATAAACGAAAACGAATAGTTAACCGTACGTACGTCTGCGCGGCACGACTGTAGAATTCAGAATATTTCGCAGGATGTTTGCAGCGCGCCGAGCACGGAAAGGAGAAAACGCGAAAAGAGAGCGTGCGCAGAGGTATTCGAAAACTCAAGTCATCGCACTCACACACATACACACACACATGCATGCACACGAAAAGAGAGGAGGAAGAGAGAGTAGGTACGCTGAGCATGTAGGCCTAGTGGCTGGTGCCAGCTGTCACATTCGAACAGGGGTTGCCTTACATTCAGTAAGAGAGAGAGACGAAGAGGGAGAGAAATTAAGGAGTTTTCAGGTAAGAGCATGATTTGCTTGCGAGTCTAGTGTTGCAAAGGACTCTCCCGCAGGTGAGAGAGTGTTGCTAAGTGTTTAAAGTGTAAAATGAGTAAGTGTTTAAGGAGTAAGTGCTAAGAAATACAGTGACTCTGACCTTATTAAAAAATAAACGAATATGTCTGTTTTAATATGTATAAACGATCAATAGATTAAATAATAAATAATTTTATACTGAAAGTTCGGAGCTACACTATTTCCCTGGCCTGCCTTTTCTTGTTTCTTTCTTTTGACGTGTGTGCGTGTGCTTATTTTCCAACTTTTGGAAAAATCCTCTCGCACAGCCGTAGCTAAAACTGTTATAAAACAGCACAAATTTTGATTTCCCATTTCGACTTTTCCATTTTAGAGAATACTGGCGATATCTTGTGTGGGGACAGACAAAAATAAACTATAGACGTTATTAAACCGCGCTAGCGTCGCCCGTTTTTGGAAAATTGCAAATTTAAAAATTTAAAAAATTCTGTTCGAAATTCGCGCGCTGCTTGTTTTTGGCTAACAAAGCACTAACAGGTTTAGGCACCAACCACTGCTTGCACTGCTTAAATACCCGATACCACAGTTTTAGAAGTAATGTGAATTTGAACTGCTTGCCGCGTTTGCACGGCTTCTCAAACTATAGCAAGCAGTGTTGAAGGCAGCCAAACAAAGCAGTGCAACATTTGAAAATTAAACGAAAAATTAACAGAAAAAAACAATTTCAAGGTAAAATTGTTTAGAAAAATTGTCGCCTTCAATAAAAGCCAGATTTGTCGGGAAAAAATAAGTATGTCGAGGTATGTTCGCAAAGTAACTTGATTTTTAAAATAAAACATTCCCCGATTTGCGTTTACTAATTAAATATACCTCTCATATATGACGCAGTTTAACAAAAGCAGACACCGGGCTATTTTATATAGCGTTCTCCAGGGACTTGCTGTACTTTCTCTGTATCGGTCCACAGTGGGCACACTTCCACTTCCAACGCAGCTGCGCACTGCATCAAAAAAATAAATTCCCTCGAAAATCGTTTGCCAGGACAATTTTCCCTATTTGTACCCGCTAAATAGGCAGCATTAAAATGAGACAGATTTTCCCAGCGTGTTTTGGCCGGTGCGTGTGTGTGTGTGTGTGTGTGTGTGTGTGTGTGTGAGAGTGTGTGTGTTTGTGGGTGGATGTTAATCAAAAACAAATCGGGGCAGAAGAGAAGTTGCGTTGTGTGTGCGTTATTGATTTTTGGCAACGGCGTCGCAGCCCCACTCCAACGCACACACACGCATAGCCGGAAACCGGCTGACACGGGGCACAGGAAGTAAGGCTGAAGGACATTAAATTTATTAAAATAGATTGCAAAATAATTCAATGAAGCCGAAGGCGGTGAACAGGGTGCCGGCATACACTCCATGCCCAAGGTAGGTGTGTGTGCGGGAGTGAGTGTGCGTGTGTGTGTGTGTGTGTGTGTGCGAGTTTTCGTGTCCGCTCGGTTATTGAACTCGCCAAAATTTTGGGCAACGCTTGTCAAAATGGGCGTGTCGACATTTGTGCGGTCGCCGTCGCCAGTGACCCAGAAATGTGTGAGTGTGTGTGTGTATTAAAATATTTATGGGACACAATATGAATCCGGAAGAGAGCAGAGCTGGGATGCAATGGTGGATACGTTACACCATCGAGCGCTGTGCGTGGATAGTTGCTTGATCCACACGACAGCGAATACGCAAATAGGTTTTCCAGGCGTTGGATGACATCAGCACCGCGCGACACCTTCAATTGTAATTCGATTAGGCGCACTTACAAGTGCGCCCCTCCCTTGCCGCCCTCCTCTCACTAAACTCGATGAATTGCTGCCTGTAGTGCCCCTTGCCAGACTTTTTAACGACCGCATATTTCATCAAAATACAATAAGAAAAAGTATGTGTAATTTAAAATTGCATAGGAAATCCGATCGGGACACGCGCTACAGAGCAGGAAAGCACACAGGCAGACAGGTAGGCCTGAAGCATAAAAAAAAGGAAAAGCTCCGTTAAGCGGAAAAAACACATTTCCATTTTTCCAAGCAAGCAGAAAAAAATACTGTGTACAGTGGGGCGGGAGCAACCGCGCAGCTACATGGCAATGACAAGTTGTCACCTCGAGGTACATGCGGCGTATACGTTATTGTTATTGCTTGCTTATGTCAGTGTATTGCTCGAATATGTCAAGACTGAGCCGAAAAAGTTTGATCAGAGCAGAGCGTAATGAACTGACACACTGAATTGGCCAGTCTGCAGGCATTTAACAAGATTGAATTGGCCAAGCTGTTGGCTGGGAATGCGAATAAGCTATGTATTATATTTTAATTATATTTATACATTATATTTAAAATCTTGCATAGGTTTTATTGCATAGCATGACATGCTTTTGCATGTAAATAAGTGCAAAATTAAATAATATATTGCAGCATACTTTTAAGCGCAGCTTAATATATGCTTGTTTTAATATATTGCAGCATACTTTTAAGCGCATCTTATTGACTACCAAATTACTTAGCATTTTAAAGCATACTTTTAAGGGCATCTAATTGACGGCCATGACATTTTGATATTTTCGATTATTCTGCGCTGACAGCACCCTGTATTGAAATGGCGATTATCCCGTCAACTTACACCACATGCCATAAGTATCCTCTGCTTGAACCGACAAATTGCAACTGCATTTTAAATGACAGCTCAGCTCATTGCCTCAACAACAACAGCAATAACTGCAGCAGCAGCAACAGCAACAACAACAACAACAACAACTGCAATGAGAAGTGAATACTTCAAAATTGCTGCAGGCAAATTGCTTGGATTTACAGCTCGTTTGGGTGTGGGTGTTAGCCCCCGCCTCAGCTACAGACTTTTACCCAACCGCACCTGCCCCACCTGTCACTGCCCCACAAGCCCCTTCCTCCAACATAATTGCCATACGAATCGCAGTCGTTGCCACAATGCGCATTAACAGACCAATATGCGGCGCTAAAAGTTATGTGGATAGAAAATGGCAAGAGAAACTGTGCCGCGCGAGAAACAGAGGGAGAGAGAGTGCGCTCGCTCGCATTTTCATTGAGTAAAATGCGAATGCGAAGCGACGACGCATGGTTAGAGGGGTGTGGCAGGAATAGAAAGGGGGGGGGGGTGCTAGGCAGCGTTGCAAGGGGTGCAGAGGCAGCAACCCTTACTCTCGGCAGCAGCAGCAGCATATGGAACAACTTTATTGTTTTTACATTTGATTTTTATGGCAAGAGCGCAAGAGCGGGGCGGGGCAGCGAGTGGGTGGTGGTGAGCGCTATGTATGCCTCCCCGGGCCCTTGCACTGCTCGTCGCAAAGTGCACGTCGCACAGCAGCGCATAAATTCAACACGGCAACAGCAGCAACAACGCAGCAGCGCTCGCTCGCTCGCACGACGACGAAGTCGCTTGGAAATGTCTATATATCATACGGGGCTGGCGTGGGAGGTGGGCAGGGGGTGCAGAAAAGGGCACACTCATGGTGGGCTGGGTGCTGGGTGGGTAGATGCGCGCGCCTGGAAATGACGAACGTCTGGCCGAGCCTGGAAAGTCACCCCCAAAAAACGCGCCGCGAGAGAGATACACAGCGAAAAATCGGTTGTCTTTATTCACAAGCGGGACATGCAGACTCGGAGAGAGAGAGAGAGAGAGAGAGAGAGAGAGAGAGAGAGAGAGAGAGAGGCAGCTACCCTCTTGTCGTCATCAACAACAACAACAACATTGGGGGAGAGTTTTGCAATTGGAATATGCTGCGCGCGCAACCCTCACGGTTTGTTGGACAACGCGAGCGCTCGCTTCCTTGGCTGCCTTTCAGTCCACTTTGGGTTTTCGTACGTGCAATTTCTCCCGGCTCGACTGGCGGAGCGTACGCAGCAGCGACATTTCTCTCAACAAACTTAAGAAACCATATACCATATCACCATGCCGGATAGACCGAACTGCGGAGCAGCATGTGCAGCAGCGAGTGCAGCCATGGATAATACGCATAAAGATACATTCGTATCTAATGGATACATTCGTGTATCGACGCTTGCCAGTGATATTGTCCTGTCACAGCAGTATTGTTTATTCTCCATTTCGTACTGCTGGGCCGGGGCATTAACATTGTTGAGCGTCTCTAGCAACCGGAGCAGAAACTGTGAAAAACTGAGGAAAACGAAGGAAAACCGAGCAAAACTATGTGGCAAATAGTAGTCAAAACATGCACACACACGCGCGCACATTTAGCTTGCAAGTGTGTGTGTGTGTGTGTATATGCGCGACCGGAAAAATCAATTTTCCATTTTTAATTCAAAGCTTAAAAGCGACGGCAAGAAGATTTTTCTCTGCGTGTGTGTATGTGAGTGCTATGCGCTGAGTGTGTGTGTGTGTGTGTGTGCCTCCCTCAGCGTGTGTGTGTGTGCGTTTGATAGCAGCCAAGCCAAATGGATAAGCAGGATGCTGCAAATCAGAAGCTACGCACACACACACACAGACACATCAACAGGGACGGTAAGCGCGAGTGCGCATGTTGTTAGAGCGAGAGCGAGCAAGTGTGAGAGACAGAGAGAGAGAGAGAGAGAGCACAAATAGAGCGAGAGAGAGAGAGAGAGGGAAGACACGCCGAGTATAGACAAAAGCGAAACGTTTTGGCAACTGAAACAAGGCAGAAAGTTTTAGTAAAACTTGCCCCAAACAAAATAAGTTTTCATCTAGTTAAACCGTAAATGTGAAGCTGTCGTATACCCTAACTCAGGGTACATTTCGTACATAGAAACTGATAGAGCGACAGCGCCGTTTTCTACCGACATCGCTGCGACCGGCCACACCCACTCGAGGGGCGCGCGCGTTCCAATTGCCAAAATGTTGCCAGGCCAAATGCCGGGTACGACGCGACGGCTCGGCCAAAAATCCTGGGATGCTGCGACTGCAGTGCCCATGCCCAAAAACCAAAACCCAAAAAAAAAGAAACACACTCAAAGTACACAAGCAAAAAGCAACCCCTAAAATATGCGACGCAGCGCATTAAGGGCGTGAGGACAAGCAAAGAAAAAATAGAGGGAGAGAAGAAGCGGGGAGAGGGGAGCAGCATGACAAAGATTTGCAACAACAAAGATGAACTGCGAGATCTACCCAGGAACAGCGTAAATTGCAGCCAAGCGAATCCCTAAGGGTTGCATTCGTAGAACGATGATGATGACGATGAGGATTATAGAGCAGATTTTGATGATGATATTGATATTTAGTTCGCTTGAGGATCAAAGCAAGTTTTCATTGTATGTATGTGTGTGTGTGCGAGTGCATGTGCTTCGCGTTCTACACGGCCAAAAAATATACTTCGAAATTGGCTAGGCGTCTGTTGTGCTTATCAAAATTGACAACGCTTACGCCGTGCTTGAAGTAGCCCAATTGTTTCAACAGTCGCTCTCAAACTGCGAACTTCTACTCCTTATACTGCGTTCGAACCGTAACCCCCTGGTACAACTGTAATTTAATATGCATTACTTGCCTGCGGTTTCGATTATACATACTCGCTCTTGCGGCTTTCTCTGTCAAGATTAGAACAACCACGACAACCCCATAGTTAATGAAGTAACCTCAATTAAACCAGGTTATGCGAACAAGTAAACACAAGTTCTAACTAACAAAAGTTCTGTCGATAAATTATATATAAATAGTGTTTTCACAATTTAAAATAATAATTTAATTCAAGTCCTTTAAAAGGACACCAGCATATTTATAAATTTGTATGTAAAAACTGTATAATTTCAATAAAAATTACTATGGAAAATGAAATATACATAATTGATAATTGATAATATCTTTAATAACGCAACTTTGTATATTCATTTGAAAAAAACCTAAATACTTCAATGTATTAATTTTAAATATTTGATTCATTCATTAGATGACAGAGTTTAATGTGTTTTCATAATAGAGAATACTAAATTGAATTAAATCATACCACATTATTTCTTACATTTTTTAAATTGTATGATAATTTTCTAAAAGGCTTTAGATAATTTAATGAGCGTGAATACAACTGATAAAAAATTGTTTAAAATTGGAAAAGCATTTGATGCATTTTTGAATGTTGTTATTCAAAACATTTGATTTATTAGAAGAGGCGTTTTTTTTGAACTTAGAAAACATTTTACTCAAATAAATTAAATTACTTTAAAAAAATCAAAGTAAATAATTTTTAAATTGTATAAAAAAAATTACGTGAAAAAGACAACAGAAAATTTAAAAAAATTGTTGAATAATTTATTAATATTCATTTGAAAATATTCCAAATATTTGCATGAATTTATTTAAAAAATCTCTATTTCCTACAGCCAAACTACTTGTATCTTTAAACAAGTCTGTAGTGACTATATAATCCTTAAAGACTGAGCTCAGCTGGCTGTAATCTCAAGCCAATTGACCTTTTAATAAAGTGTATTTATTTTAAGCTGTGCTTTAAGTCAGTTTTCTAATTAGTTAAAACGACTAGAAGTCCAAGAAGCCAGACGACTCGACGATGATGATATAAAAATGGAAGAAGAAACATGCGGAAATTACGCTGACCTAAAAATAAAAAATTAAACCGATGTTGCCGGTGTCGGCACGCACACACACACACACACACATACGCACTCGCGTCAAACTCACATGCGCATGATGGAATATGTAAAAGGATGTCAGACGTTTACGTCAGTAAACGGTGATGTGCGTGTGTGCGGGTGTGGGTGTGTGCAGCTAGACGGGTGTAAATAGAATAAAACTCAAGGGTTAAGGTAAGTGCAGGTGTGCCCAGACCTACTAAAGACCCAGCCCCTGTTGCAGCAGCTCTTGTCATATGCAAATCGTCGGCGGTTTTGTGAGCTTATTAAGTACTCCAGAGAGTGCATGGAAAAAGGACAACACAACACAAAGGAACACACAACATTGGACAAGGACTGCGTAGTGAATCAGCCGAGCACTTGAGAACGAGTGAGAGAGAGAGAGGGAGTGAGAGCGAACCGGGATCAAAAGCAGCAAAGCTGCCACAAGGGGTGAACATATCCAGGCTGATATTGTTTAGCTGCGGCACTTGCAGCATGTAATTTCGTTAATTAAAAGGCGTGACAAGGTACTCGCCAGCAAACAGGGTGCCCCATACATGTGTGGGTGTAGAAGCAGCTCATTTACATGCTAATCGACGTTAAGACGGCGGGAGGCAAGCAGGCAGGAAGAAACACATTGAGGCTACTTAAAAAAGAGACGAAAGAGACAGGCTGAAGCATCAGTCTCGTCGCACTCGGCAAGCCGGAAACGCTCGGCGTCCGGGCAATTGACAAAGCGCAGCAGCAGCAGGAAGCTGGAGGCAGGAGACGGGCAGCTAGTCGGTTAAGTTTTTAAGCATAACCCCTCGACACACTCCTCGGAGAGTTGATCCTTTATTTATTTATAAATAGCAGCAGGAAGGCAGCGACATTTTGACGCAATCAACGAAAGTTAAGTCGGGCCAGAACTTTGCATTTGCTTTGGCTTTCGCTTTGGTCTGACAAGCGTAATTGAATTTAATCGAGGACTCGAGGGGAGTCTAACGCACAGCTCTACACATATGGCAGAGCTGCTTAACAAGGCTGCCTGCTAAAAAGGTTGTTCGCTTTTTTTTTTTGCTTCTCTTTCAAGGGGTACGACAAAAAGATTCTTTGTGGCCAAGTTGCTGTCACAGAAATAATTTGGCCACTTGCTGGTCTTGAAGTGGGTCAGTCAGGCTGGCCATACTAATGGTAACGACAGCATTGAAAGCTTTGCAGGCTACGAGCTTTAAGCTCAGTTTCTTGTGTGCAGGCTTCCCATTAGGAAGGATTCCCATAATGGAAGCTTTTGGAAAGCTTGGGGCTGCAAGCAGGTTGCCAGCCAGACTTAAAAAGCTTTTTTTGCTATAAACAAGTATAGAGTTGCCAGCAAATTGCACAGTGTCAGTGGCAAGCAGTGTCGCTTGCCATAAAGCAGTGCAGCAAAACAAGCACTTATTGAAATAAAAATAAGAAAAATGTTGAATTTCGAAATGTTAAAATTTGTAATGAAAAAAAATTAAATTTTTAAAAATATATATTTTTATAAAAGGTAAAAAGTTTTTTTTTAATAGATTTAACATAATTCGTAATCAAATTAATTTAAGATTTTCTATATCAATTTGACGTTATTCGATTGCAATTTTACGAATTCATTATTTGTGGTAACTCATTTGAAGTTTAACTTCATTAAATTGAAATAATTATTTTTAATTTTTAGATATGGGTTTTGAATTATTTTTGCAACTACAGCAAACAAACATTTTTGACTGATTGTATTTATTGCAAAAATGCGAATTTCAAGAGTTGTAAATGCCATGTATAGCAATAAATAAAAATAATATTTAATACCAATACTAATTTGAATAGAAATAAATTTTAAAAAATATCGTGTAAATATAAATTTCTGTATAGACAGTATTCTTAGCTATTTTTTTTTAATTTCCCTTGTTTAATTCTCCCTTGCGATCTTAGAAAGCTGATAGTTCTGTCAATCTCACTCAGCTAGCCCGCTATCTGCATCTCTGACACGTCGTGTCAACAAGCGTGTCAATAACATATGTAAGCAAATTGCCGCTCAGATTGGGCCCAACCGATGGTGATGATGTGCCCGATTCATTTACGCTCGGCTTATTGTTTACACATCTCTCTCTCTCACTCTGTCACTCTGTAGCAAGCGAGACGAAATACAACACAAGATGGGCGGTACGAAACGCTGAGACAGCTAAACATAAAGCCAAAGAAGCAGTACAAGTGAACGCATCCTGTTCAAAGTCGCAGGATGCAAAGTGAAGTAGCAACGCTTGAGGAATGCTTCAGTAGCAGCAGCAGCAGCAGTAGAAGAAGAAGACTCCCAGACTCGTTGCAGGGGTTTGCACTTGGGGCATAGAGGCGGCACTTGTGCCTGGTAAATGCTGACACCAAGCCGACTCAAGTATTTTGCGGGCAAATAGTCCAACCATAGGGTTCGGTAAGAGAGGTAGGTATGCCATAGGAGGTAGAGGGTGGTACACGCTCCCAGTGTAATAAAAGTCACTCGAGTGACATTTTTGAGCTTGCTGCTACTACTGCTCTAAGCAGAAAACAAACAAAGCACAAGCAACTGGCAACTGCTGCTGCTGCTGTTGGCCCGCAGGCTGCAGAGCTACACAAAGATTAAGCTTCAACTCCAGCTTCCCTCTGGTTTCCCGCCCCTCCTTAACACCGCTGCTGCGTTGGCCTTTTTTTGCAGCCGTTTTTAATCGATTATGGAGACATGGCGCGCATTGTTTGCCGCAAATCCTGTCTGAGTGTTGCATTACACAACACAACACAAGTGCAACACAATGCAACATTGCTGTGCATTGAACTTGCCAGCCCCTACCCCAGAACACCCAACCCTCTCCTCGTTTGCGCTGCAAAATTAAAATGTCGCCTCCGGCCTAAACCTTTAGACACACAAACGGAAACGTCGGCACACACGGCAAGTATTCAATAAATTTCGCTATCTCTGCAGCAAAATCATCAAGTGCGCACTTGAGAATTTCATTTTTCAAGAACCCGCAGCTTGCTCCTTGTGTGTGTGTGCCACACGAGAGATAAGGCAGGAGAGATACCAACCAAGCGTGCTCGCGTAGCTAACCTGTACGATTTGGTTATTCTTTTTATGCGCATTGTTACCTTTTTTTTGTTTTTTGGGGAGGGTGTTTATCATTTTGTTTTTTTTTTCATTGTTTTCGTCACGTTTTTTGTTTTCTGTCGTCGTTTGTTTCGTTCGCGATAATCAGAATGCATATTGTTTTCGTTTTCAGCCACAGGAAATGCACGCGCCGGATGTTGTCGTTTTGAAAATGGCGATCGTTTACAGTTTTAATACTCTTCTCATCCTCGCATGCCGTTGTTTGCAGCCGTCATATTTGTTTGAACTTACCTGTAAAAGAAAATCAGAGAATATATTAAGATTGATTATAAAAACACACACACGCTGCGCATAAATAAGGCTCAAATTGGTTTATAAGATGAGAACAAAATGTTTTTGTTGTTTAAAATGGGATTTCATGAGAGATAAATAATTTACATTGCATAGGTTGATTCTGCAAGCCTGTGCAAAATGAATTTGTAATTTTGAATTTATATTTGACAAGTGTATTTATATTAATGATTTAAACTCTAATGTAACGCTGAAAAATAATCGACATTCGATATTCTAATGTTTTTAAAGCAAAACCAATTGAAATGTTAAATTAAATTCTTTTATTTTTGAGTTTATTGCTTTCCCAAGTTTTTTAAGCGCAAACTCTCTCAGGCTGTATTGTAAATTATTTAAAAACAAACGTTAGTGAAAGCAGACTAACGATTATAGTACGATATTTTGTTTGCAGCATTAATCTGATCACTTATAAGCTGAATAAAATGTGTGCTAAAAGAACATTTTAATAAGTAAGTAAATAATATCCATATTTTCGACTAAAATTCCCTTGCCCAATGCATTTTTCACATTTTGCAAATGCAGCAAAACAAAAATAATAAATAAAAAAACAAAACTAGAAAGTTCGCCCGCACGTAGTGAGTTTGGTTGTTGACCTATCCCAAAATGCCAAGTGCTAAGTAGCCTGGTCGAAAACTTGGTTAGTGGCACAGCGTGTAGTTCCCGAAACAACTTTTATTGACCCAACAGATTAGCAGCGAATGAGAGAGAAGGGGGAACGCAAACGGTATTCGCTTTTGTATTTATTACTTATTTCATTTCTTTTTTCGTGGGTTTTAGGCAACAATTACCGCTTGTTAAGCAGAAACCTGCAGCCGCGTTGAATAGTGTGAAGTGCTGCATATTTAATAACTCTTCTCAGCTCCACAGCCATAACATAACAACAATTATGCCACGGTGTACGTGGGGAAATTTCAACTCAGTTCTCAGACGAACCTCGTCGACGCTGGCTGCCCGAGCCCGGAGAGCTCTGTCAGAGTGTTTCTCGAAACGGAGCGGAAGATGATTATGTGAATCCAGACAGAAGGCATTCGAAACAAGTAGAAGTTGAAGAAGAAGACAGCAACAATGCGATTGCTATTCGGACTGTTTTTTATTTGCCAGTCAGGTGATCATCCTCTTCATCAGATTTAGCAGTATTATCTTCATCATTATCAAGTGCTCCAGTTTCCATGTCAATCTAATGCACTTTCATTTCATGCCGCCAGTTTGTTTGTGGCGCACTGCAGCAAAGCTACACGGGCACGGCAAGTCCATCATGGAATCCGGAGAGCAGCTAAATTATACGTATGCCGATGATGATTACCGTACTCGACAGTTCTATGCGGATGACAATCAATTGGTCACAGACATGGAGATGGAGGAGGCGGCGAAGGAGGGGCGTTTGCTTTTGGCAGACGTAAAGCAAAGACCCGCAGTGCAAGTAAAAGTGATAAATGAAGTGGAAAGTGTCACAATGACGAGGGAAGGCAAGAGACGCAGGCTGAAGCAGTACAGGAAGAAGAAGCAGCATCGACCAAGGTTGCCTAATGGAAATGAGCATGAAAATGCTTTGGCTGACACACAAAATGCCTTGCCAAGCATTGACCAGGGCAGCCTCCTAATGAGCCCGCCGGGGCATAACTTGGCCAACAACATCAGCGATGATGCCGGCATCGATGATGTTGGCCAAATGGCAGGCGATGAGCAACTATTACGACTGCAGCACTATAATTTGCTCTACAATGCCGAACGACAGACATATTTCCAGTTGCACACCAGCAATCTACAGCAGCAGCAGCAGCAGCAGCCAGCAGAGATGAGTCCGAATACTGGGAGTGGAATGAATCCGCCTTCGAATGGCAATCGCCTGCTGCAGCAGGTCGTCGGCAACACGTTGAGTGCCGCCTTTGGACTGAATGCGAATGCGAATTCAGGCGGAAAGGACATTGCGACTATCACACAAACTGTACGACTCTATGATGCTGCCTCCTTGCGACAGTCACGCTATAATCCCTTTAATCCCACGCGGTGAGTAGGAATTACTGCGTTTATGCGAAGCTTAGTTCATGAATTGAGCAGAGAAACAATATTCACATATTCACTTGAACACAAAACTTGCCAATGAATCGAGCAGCCCATGCCATACAATCATTGCGTGAATTGAGCAAATAGAGTGCGCATATAAACCAATTAAATGCTTAAGCGCAAAGCATGAATTGGTCAGGCGCAGCCAACTTAACGCAGTTGAATTAAGTGGCAAAGCAAAAGCAAACGTCGATAGCCTCTAAGTCAGTCCGTTACTACAAAAAAGTGCATTTAAAATTAGAATTCCTTTTGTTAATTACAAAAGAATAATCCAACATAGTCAGCTTTTTGTTTACAAATGATTACAAAAGGTTTACATGTATATCAATGCGTAAATTCGTTTTCATCGCATAAACAAGGAATATATTTTTCATGCATTCAAGAAACATTGCAAAGACGTAGTGAATTAATTTATTCAATCCTGAACAATCATACAAAAGACTTTTGGGCTTTATGCCTCTAGGCTTTCTTCGTGTCCGTTTAAGGAAGCGCCAAGAACTTCCTTAGTTCTGAATATTGATGTAACCTTAATTGATTCCATAGTCAGTCGAAGGTTTTAGGAAACAAACTTTAGTCAGGCTCAATATTAATTTATTTCCCTCTAATGATATTTGCTCATTGAATTGAATTTCGAGTTAAATTGAATATTAATTCAACAACAGCATCGCTTCTCGACTCTACCCTCAGCATCATCATCCACGGCTGGCTGGGCAATGCACATGCCAACTTGTATGGTTACTTGGTGCCGGCATATATGGGCCTGGGCAGCGGCAACTACAACGTATTCACCGTGGACTGGGGACGCGGCGCCATCGCCGACTACATAACCGCCAGTTATCGCGTCAAGCCCGTGGGTCTGGTGTTGGCCAAGTTTTTGGACTTTCTACATCGGGAGGCAGGCATGCGGTTTGAGGATCTGCAATTGATTGGCTTTAGCATGGGCGCCCATGTGGCCGGTCTGGCCGCCAAGCACGTGCAGACGGGACGTGTGCGTGTGATACGCGCCCTGGATCCGGCACAACCATTTTTCCGCTACGCCCAGGAACAGGAACGTCTTACGCAAACCGATGCCGACTATGTGGAGGTGCTACACACCAGTGTCGGCAGCTATGGCTTCGATCGTCCACTGGGACATGTCGATTTCTATGCCAACTGGGGCAGCCAGCAGCCTGGTTGCTTCTGGCACGAGTGCAGTCATTGGCGTGCCTTTGCTCTCTTCCAGGAGAGCCTGCTGCAGCCGGCAGCCCTAGCTCCATTCGATGCCATGGGCTGTGCGGCCAGTGAGTGGCAGCAGTTGACTCGCCACAAGCAGTGCCTGCAGCCAACTGGACGGCGTCTGCACATGGGCGGCGATTTGGGCGAGCTGTCCACGGAGCAGTTGGCAACGCGGCGAGGTGTTTATTATTTCGAGACCAATGCTAAGCCACCGTACGATAGGGGGACGGCAGGTTGATGGCATTTGGGATCGTTGTGGGGCTAAAATGTACATGGAAAATAAAAATAGCAACAGCGACTAGTGCAATGTAATGAGAAAATGTGCAGCGCGCATTTTTATTTCTAATTAGTAAGTGCATTTGTTTCTGTGAGTGTGAGTGTGGGTCTGTGTGTGTGTGTGTAATCCTGTGCATTTCTAAAAGCTGCACGGCAAAATTAAAAAATGCTGCCATGTGTAAAATGCTTTTCATGCCCGTCACAGGCATATGGGGTAAAAGAAATGGGAAAAACGCGGTGTCGGTGGGAGGCGAGTGGAGAGGGGAAAACTAGCAATGAACATGTGTTCACATACGGCAACCAGACAAAGTAGTTTTTGCCGCCATTTTGTGTACACACAAAAATATTAGTGAAAATATCAGCAAGCGCCTAAAAATATGCATCGAGCAACGCTCGCGAGTTCTCAAATTTCATATGTATTCATGGAAACTGTTTTCCAACCCTTTTAATTACATGTTATATTTTTCAATGTGTTGTATTTCCTATTTATAATCTTTATTTTAATTAAATAATATTGGTTTTAATATTCATATCCTGCTGTCTTGCTGCTCTTTATGGTACATATCTATTAGAAAACATTTCTAAATATATTTTGACTATGTTGATGCATTAGAAATCAATATTTTAATTTCTACTCTACTTCTAAACTTCATTCTTTATATCATTCATTTGGTTAAATCTATATATGCAAGTCTCCTATTAGAAATGTCATAGTACCATATGTGATAAATAATTGATTAATTAAATATTATTTAATGAATGTCTTGCTGTTCATTAATACTTTATCTGTTAAAATCTTTAAGAAATATATTTCATTGATATTTTATCTGCTTAAATCCTTAAGCAGTTGTGTTTATGGATTATAAAATTCTGTTTAGTTTTGTTATTTTGCTTTCTATTTTATATCTCCCCTTTGTTCTATATATTATTCATTTAGTTTAATCTATATATGCAATTCTCCTATTAGAACTGGCACAGTATACCATATATGCTATGTACATCTATTTCACAGCGGCCTGTCAAAAAGTTCGTGGCAAAAACTGTCACTGAGCTGTGCAACACAGCAGCGCAGTAGCAGGCACAGCAGCAACATGGTGAACCGACTGGCAATGCCGCCGTCAGGCAGCCGCAAATTATGAGAGTTTGTATAATTTGTAGCCTGCTTTTTGGCGCGAGACCTACATAAATTACACAAAACACAGACAGGCACACACACACACACTCACATAGCACATCTGCAATGTGAAAGATTTTACTCCTCTAATGCTAAACAGAAGCACAAAGCGCCCTCTCCCTATCCGCTTCATTCCCTTCCATCCGTTATGCCTGCGCTCGCTCTGTCCGTCCGCCTGTATATTTTTCTCACACTTTGTTGCATGCATATTGCATGTGCAACACAGGGTGCCACGGGGTGCACAGGGTGCATACTTGTGTGTGTGTAGGCGCATGTCGCATAAATTAAAGATGCCGCTGCACGTTGGCCAAGTTAACGACTTGGCTGGGGCTGCATTATGCCGCTTTAATTGGCCCGCCAAGTGCGAAAATGTTAGCGCGTTATTTTTTTCTTTCTGCGCGCAGGCAAAATGCCAAAATGGCGCACGGCTGCCATTAATGTGATTTTTCTGCATCATTTGAGCGAGCAAGCCAATCGGGAGTAACCCAAGCAGAGTGGAAAACAAATGGAACAGCAGTGAAAGGAAAACTCGAAAAGAAAACCCAGCAAACAACAAGAAGAACGTGAGCAATGGGAAATGACGTGCGCAAATATTTGCCGAAAGCAGAGCGAGTAAATCTTTTTTTCAGCTGTTTGCCGTTGCCCAGAAATGTAGGCAACACATTTTTCTATAAAGGCATCTCGCATTTCTTTGAGAATTCGCCTTCTTTCAATCCCCTCGCCCTTTCCGCAGTTAGTGGAATAATTTTGCAAAAGCAACTTGCTGCATACTTTGAGGTCAGCTGACCAAGTGCAAGCAACAAATTCCGAAAACAATATAATATTGTTAATAAAGTTACCAAACTTGTTCGTCAATTTTTTGTTTTTTTTTTGCTTTTGGATTTTGGTACTTTGGGCGTGGCTGCCCAAGAGTCTCCAGTTAGGTACTCCAACTTTGTCATAATAAAGTTAGTAGCCTAAGCTTTGATGTGGGCGCGGGGAATCTGCCGCAGGGAGGCTAAGGCAAGCTGAGCTGCGAGTTTATGTTCTGTTTGTGGGACAACTTTTTGCAGAGAGATGCGCGCTAATTAAGTAATTAAGTAGACATTGTTCCGTTTAGAAAACTCGTTTATAAATTAAAGTTCTTCACCAACTATGACTCTTATTTAAATTAGTGAATTTCGTTTTATTTTAAATATTTAACTACACAAATTGAGTAAAGTCGTTTTATTTTAATAATTAGGACCATAATAAGTAAATTGCTGAGTGCTTAAAGTAGCGAAGAATTTTGCATATTCCATGCTATAAATTATAATTATAAAAATAATTATTAAATAATCTAGCTCTTGTTTGAATATTTAAAATAGATAGTATTTTGTGATTCAAGATGCAGTTTTTCTTAATTAATGCTGTATTCAATTATTTGCAATTGATTATTTCACATTTATTAAGTATTTCACATTGGTTTATATCATTTAGAATGCTTAACAACTGTTTTTCAATCATTTATAATTTATTTATGGCATTTATCATTTATCAATTATTCTTAACTAAATATTCCTGCGACTGCAGAATGCACTTTAAATACTTTGATTAATTAATTGAATTTCGTCGAGGAATTTGCTTACCACAGCATGGACTCCAAGTAGTTCATGTTGTTAGTTGTCATGCACACACACACGACGCACACACACACACACGCACGAGAATTACTTGAGAAAACAAACTCGATTTGCTAGCTAGTTCGGAGCAATCTTGAATCTTCACTTGGGCACTACTGGTGGCTTGAGCCAGTCAAAGCGACATAAATTGCAATTGCAAAACGAGCCGAGACGAGATGAGACAGAGAGCTGAAGCAGAGCGAGCACCGAGCAGCATGTGCAATATCCCGTCACCAGTTGCCCGTAGCCAGTTGCGAACTGCAAACTGAACTGTCTGTCTGACTGACTGCTGCCTCTGCCTGTCGGCTGCCTCTGCTTGCCAGCTGCCTCTGCCTGCCTGCTGCCTCTGCCTGCCTGCCTGCTGCTGCTGCCGCAAATACAAAAATAAAACAAAACATGCGCTAATTTGTATAGTTCTGCTAAGACGCACGTTGGCAATGGGTAACAATAAACGAGCAGCAAGAAAAAAGGGCAACAAAAAAGGGACAGAGGCAAAGAGGTTTGCAGGCGGCAGCACGAAAGCAAACTCGTGGAAGACCCTCAAATGTTGCCCCGCAAAAGAGTTGATTTACGTACTCAGCGCGCGAGAAAGAGAGACTGAGAGGGAGAGAGAGGAAAGAAATGAACTGCAAACTGCAACTGAAACTGAGACTGAACTGAACCGTGCTCAGAGACACAATGCATTCCTAATTCCTGACAGACTAACCCCAACCCCAACCCTGGAGCTTTTTTTTCGGTTTGCCAGCTCGCCTCAGTCCCACAAGCGCTGTCATAAAGTGTCACACGGTGCGCGCTACCGTTACCTGGCCTCCCTGCCTGCCTCTCTCACGCCGCCCCTCTCCCGCTTCCTTTTGCTTCCTTCCTGGGCTGTCAGTGCTGCTTCCTGCCTGCTGCTACTGCTACTTCGACTGCTGTTGGCCTAGAGGGAGGAGTAGATGGTGCGGTGTGATGGTGATGGTGATGGTGCTGTCGCTGGTGGTGCGTGCTTAACCCGCAATGGCTTCCGGCGCGCACGCATAGCCACAGCTCAGTTTGACGCTGCCAGCAGCAGCAGCAGCAAAAAGTGCAAATTACTTGGCAAGCTTTAGTGGCTTTGGATGCACTTACTATGTCATACGCGCACCCCTGCCCTACCTCCCCCCTAGAACACTCACCTCCTCGCTATCTGTCTATCTTGTTCGCTATCTGTTATTGCCGTAATGAGCATAAGGATTACATTTTCAAGCCTTTGAGTGCTGCCTCAAGTCGAGTGAAAACAAAAAAATTATAAAAGGCAGCAGCCAGAGAGAAAACAAAAGAAAAAACAAGTGAAATAAAACCTGCAGCCTTGTGTTTGTTGACCTGCAGAGCAAACAAAATAAACAACACAAGAACGCACACAAAAAAAAGAAGACAAGAAATAAAAAAAAAAAACAGAGAACTGAAAACAATGAAACACATTGCAACATAAAGTACACAAAACTGTGGCAAAGGCATGTGCTGGGCATTACAGACGTGTGCGTAGTAAACTGCCTCCCTCAACACCCACCCCCGCCTCTCTTCTCCTAGCCAGCAACTGACAAAAACCTACGAAAAACTCAGCTGTTGTGCAGGCGGAGAGGCCCAGCTGCAGAGAGTCCTGGCTCTGGCCACTTGAAGCGGCTGGACTGCCTCGCAGCAGGTGGCCACGTCGTAATCGGCTTTTATGCAACTGTAGAATCAGTTTACACTCTTTCATTCTCCCTTTCTTTCAATTGGAACATTTAATCCAACTAACTTCTGTATTGCTTATTTTGTGTTGCATACCTTTGAGCGCATTGGGGCCAAGTTTATTCACTTAATGAAGACAATAAATAACTTTTATATTTTTTTATCTTATAGCCAGCCAATTTACTGCAATTATATAATATATATATATAATATGATGTTCTTACATTGTAAACAAGCTTGCCAAAATCCAACTAGTAATTACATCATTCTCTGCAGACAATATCGAATTGAACAAATCACTCGAGCTAAATTTCAATATAAAACTTTGAAATCCACGCAGACACTCAAGCAATTAGTCGCCAAAAGCTGGATGAGATTCAGGGCGGGCGACAATGAGTAGACGAATACGAGCAGGCAGCAGAGTGAAAGGGGAGCAACAGAAAGCAGGAGAGAGACAGAGAGAGAGAGAGAGAAAGAGAGGAGCTGGGCTTCGTCAACCTGAAGCCCTACGAAAAAGTTTCAGTTTTTGCGCAAACAAATTGGATTATTCGATTACGTGTTTGTACCCAGCGAACAGGTAAGCAAACTGAGGATGCGCCAAGTAGCAAGGCAAAGAGATAGAGAGAGAAGAAGAAGAGAGCCAGAGACAACGGCAAAGAGAGGGAAAGCGGAGACTGAGACGCCGGGACTATGTCAGTCTGGTAAAGCGGCCAAGGGAACAAGTTTTAAGGGCATCATGGGAGCATTGCGAGCACTTTTGGACTCGATTTCAAAAAGCAGTTTTACTTGCTTCAAATTTGATTTATGTGGTTTTTGTTTGCCAATTGGCAAACATGTTTGAGGCTCGAAAAAGACGAAGAATATAACTGTAAGCCAGAATGCTGATTTGATATTTGATACGGGCAAAGGTGCATATCGACAGCAAATACAATTGATTGAGTTGCGTGCACTTATAAAACGAGTAAAAAGAAACACAAAACGCAATAAAATAAAGCTAATTTCTTTTGAAGAATAAGCATTGATTTATGAGTGGTTTTTAATATAGAACAGAGCAGAAAGGCATACAGTCAAAAATCGATTAAAGAACATACATTTGCAGCATATCAATAGCTTCTAACCGCAAAAAACTTTAAAACTACGCTGACAATTCGAATTCTATTGATTAAAGTTCGAAAATTCTTATCGTATTGTTCAAATTAGAGACGATTCACATTTATTACCAACTGAATCACTTTTAGCTGGCAGATATGTGTGAAATGCATAAAGAATGAGCTAACTGGCGTCGTTCATCGTCTGCGATGGCAGCACAGCCATGAATTAGCTTGACTCCAATTGCGGACATCGATTCACACTTCAGTTGCCTTTTCACACAGACAAATTAAAAGTCAATATGAAATCAACTCACCCGCGCAGACATTCTTCGTGCAGGGCTCTGGTTGCCAGCTGAATTTATTGTTTTAAGCTGTTTCAATTGTCCGAAAAGTGTTTTTTTTTTCTTATTTTTTTTTTGCAACTCTGTCAATTTACCAGCTTGCTTTTAATTAATTTATATATGTATAACGTAACGTATGTACGTGAAACATAGTGCAATACTTTACAATATGTAAATTGGAAGCAAACGGTTTTATTTAGTTTTATGCTGGTCATTGCCAGCGGCTTGTGTGTGCTGGCAATGGTGCGTATGAGTGATTTTTAATTTACATTCAAATAATCCGCTACATTGGCTCGACGTAAGGTCATGCCAAGTGCTTGGCTTGAAGTTTTTATTTTTTCCATTTTCGTTTGTTGTTCGTCCACTCCTTCCCCCTTTCCCACCCCTTTCGAGTGGGCCAGCCCCTGCTCCTAATGAGCTGTGGCCAGCCCGCAGCCAAGACGGAGGGCAGCCAAAACAAACAAGTAAACATTCAAGACCTTAACCGAAAGGCGTTAAAGTAAAGTGTGAAAGTTGCCTCAGTGTGCAGGGGCAAAGAGGGGGTGTGGCAGAGTGTGTGGGGATGTATTGGCCCATTGGCCAATGGCCGAAAGGCTTGTTTGGCCGCCCGCGGAGCGATGGGCACATGTGCAAGTTATGCAGAATCGATAGATACTTGGATACTTAGGCGAGAGTGTGTGTGCGACTTTTGCTGACTGGCTGACAATTAACCCCTTACGTGCCAATTGGCTGCTAAATAAATTGGTACCAAATTCCCTATGCGCGTGTGTGTGTGTGGGCAAAGGAGCTGCTGTGTGTGTGTGTCGAGCTTGATTGAAAAACGGAATGTTGTTGTTGCGACAGGGGGAGGCTGTGCAGGCTGTTGGTGGGCAGGCGGAGGAGGCAGGAAGTGTTTCAACAACAAACTTAGCTAGAAATCAACGTCAGCCTCTTGGCATTTTAATTGGCTTTGCGCCTTCGAGTCGACCATAAAAAGAGTTGATTTAAAGGCAACCTGCTCGTCTGCCAGCCGGCAAACGCCTCAAGTTAGGCAATGAATTCTCTGCACAGCAATTTGGCCAATCAGCATTGCGCATACGATTACGTAATTTAATTAAACTTGACGTTGCTGTTCACGCTTCATGTTTACCGTGGCCGTTGTCGTTGCCGTTGCCATTGCCGTTGCCCTTGCCTCTTTGCCCTGTGTATTGTACCTTTTAATGAGGTTAGGCAAATAAAATGCGCATACGCCATGTGCAGCGCAGCACAGTTTCATCACAGCTGTTGCCACATTTATAGCTAGAAATGACGATGGCTGACATAAAAAGACTTTATTAAAATGATTGTGCTTGCGTTGTGAGGAATTGAAAGCAAATAAAGTGTTTCATAATAATTGCTTACAAACTTGACTAAACTGTTAGCACAGAGTTTACATTGAAGTTGCAATTAGAAAAGCGCTTGGAAAGCCAACTTCAATCAACTAGCAGACAAACAGGACTAAGCTCTTGCGAACATATTTTGTTTGGGAGAGAGAGAGAAGGAGTGAGAGGGACATAGAGAGAGAAAGAGAGAGAGTGTTGCTTGTTGCTGGGAGTTCCTTTTTTTCAGCCAGTTCACAAACAGTAAGCATGAAATTCAATGTGACAGTGTGCTAACAGAATATCGTTTAGCTCTCGAGTGCCCATGTCATTCTTCTCGCATACGTCGCATACACAGTCACACACATAAAACCCATACACCCGCCCAACCCCACGCCATGCACACTCTTCGCGTGTAACGACACAGGAACTCGTAGTATGCAAATGCGCAAAGGGATTCAAGCTGCAAACAAAAAAGAAAAATGAAAGGAAAATGCAAGAATAAAAGCAAGAAAATCGGAGCAATCTCCACATGCCACAATACAAATTGAAGTGCTCTACATTATAATTCATTGCACAAGCAATATGATTTTTGCCCGGCGAGCAACAACAATTTTTAACAATGACATTCGTTCTGGCCAGAAAGTTTGCCCAGCCCACCAGGCAACCCATTTCGCAGAGCAAATATTGCCAGTTGCATATGCCATTTGCCATATAAATGTCCAAAAGTCTCTGCATCACATTCGGATACAGTTTCAGATTGCGCCAAGTTCCAGTTGCAGTTCCAGTCAGTTGTGTTGCGTTTGGGTTTGGTTTGCGATTTCGGTTCCTCTATTTTTTTTTTTTATTTTTTGTCATTTTTGCATCATAGTTTTTTGCCCGTTTTTTTTGCCCATCCCGCCCATCGTCACGTAGTTGCATTTATTTACTTAAATTGCAAGGAATGGGTGTCAGCATTTCTTTCTTTTTTTCTACTCTTTCACACACACAAGCGCGTATAAAAACTCTACAAATTAAGCAATTCAGTTTTTTTGCAGATTATATTTTAAATGCAACATTGTGTGTGTGTGTAAAAACGTGTAATTGTTTAATTGTTAACAGCCATCAACGTATTAAAGTTTAATCATTTGAAAATTGTGTTTTTTAGCAAGCAAAATTATTTAAAATAATAGAATAGCTTGTAAAATTGCAACTAAATAACTATCAAGGCAATTTTGTTTTATTATTTATGGCAGGATAATCAATTATAATTCTGTTGTAATATATAAATAAATTAGCGGAAGAATTGCATTAATATTTAACAAATGCATTTGCTTGTGAATTTATGTAAGCAAGTGGCAAAAAAAACAATGATTTATGACTTATTTCAACTGAATTAATTTATGCTGGAATATTACTTATTCATGGTATTGTTGATGATAAAAGATTTAACTATGGTCAATTGATGATTGGGGTATCACAAACGGATTTCTTTTTTGGCATTTCTCACTAACAATTACAAAAATAAGCATAGTTTAGAGGGCGTATAAAATTTCCAGGAATACCAACTCGAAATTAAAAGTAAATAAAGTGATGCTGCTGCTGTTTGTGAAAAGAAAAACTCGCGATTTGCATTCAGAAATCCAATTAAAGTCCCAAACGATACATACATCCTCAACAAAACACTTGAGCCAAAGCCAAACTCTGCAGCACAGCTGCACACTTTTGCTTTCAGCTTGTGTGTTCCGCCCCAGCTCGTTGAGAACCAATTACGAAACCACACGGGTCTCTGCCAAGAAACCAAGCCAAACGGGATTTCAAGTGGGCGACTCGGCTTGGCCATCAGAAGTTTTATGAGTAAGCGAGTTGCCGACATCAAAATTCATTAAATTTGAAAGCCGATAAGCACCGAGCCTTTCGTATTTCACATTCTTAAAGCAGTCAAAGTTCGTATAGTATGTGTTTGTACGTTTTTATTTGTTTTGAAAATGAGAAGGCAACACAAATTTGCTTTATTTTTTGTGGATTTTATAAATTTCAATGCAGCCAGAAAGAGAGAAAGGGAGACAGAGAGAAATTGTTGGCACTGGCGCAACTTTTGCCACAGCATTATGAAAATTAAATGAAAATAATCTTAAGCACATAACGTATACGACACGTTGCTCCATGAGTTTTTTATTTTTATTTTGTATTCCTCTGCGCTTTTCCGTTTTTGTTTCGCCAGCTGTGCGGGCAACCTTTGCCAGACCTTGGAATGGTTTTTTTTTTGCAAAGCCTTAAAGAGCATAACGTATGTACGTATTACAAAGGAAGCCGAGAGATTATGACGAGCGCGCATCAGGGCCGAGTTTGACAGACATATTCTCAGCTACACATGCATAAAGGTAGTTTTTTTTAAATGCCAAAGGGATTTCATCAGTGTTATAACTCGTTTAAAAGATAGATTTTCTGTGTTGGAAGCTCTTACCCGCCGATGGCACGAGGAGGGTTGAAATTTTTTTTTCAATTTATCACTATCAGATACTAACCTGCAAGAGATAAAGAGAATGAAAAGAGAAATGCGATTATAATGTGGGCAAGAAGAGGATATGATTGCTATTAGCTCGACTAATGAGCGCCGGTCTATGCATAGAAAAAGCAATAAATATTAAAAGTAAACTCTACGGGTGAGTGGTGTTAGTTTTGATTACATTCTCTCGTAACCCAACGCAGGCAACGCGCACTATATACAACGCTGTGATCTAATGCAGCAAATTGCATTTCCCTTTAAGTGGAGAAACTTCGCCTGGACGCTGCCAAACAGGGGATGCGGCTGGTTGTGAGCAAAATAAACACTGAGATTGGAAAGAAATAAAGCGAAGCTAAAGATAGATAAGTCCATAAAAGCGCAAGCTCCATAAAAAGCGCAGTGAAATCGACAACGACAAGAGTAAATGAACAGCGGAAGTATCAGTGCAGCTTGGGAGTCGAGAGAAGAACGGAAAAAGGAGGAAAGGATGAGATGGCAACTCGCAATTATAAACAATTTAAATCAGCGCATTGATTTAAGTTCTTACAGTTGATTTGCGCAAGTTCTGCGACTGATTTCAGCTAGTTTGATAAGTTTTCCTCAACTGAATATTATATTCTTCTACACTCGCTGAACTAATTTCCAAGTTGAAATGAGCTTTTCAACTAGTTTTTCCATGCAACTGTTGCTCTTTTTGTTTATTACATGTTTCCCATGTAGCTTAGCATACGACTTAGACATGAAGTTACGCCTGGAGACAGCATAAGTAAATACTTGGCCTAACTTTGTTAGCAAATGGAAAGCTTCGAGTTGGCCCACAGCATGTTCTACTGCTTTAAAAACTCCAGTCCGGCGCAATCAATATCACGCCAAGTTTTATTAAAAAGCCGAGACAAACACAGAGGAAGAGCATGTGCTGCACAGCAGACGTGCTGTGCCGTCTCTCTCGACTGCTTTCGGGCTGCTTTTGCTCACAAAATTTGATTTCTAATAGCAACAGTTTTTTCTGTCCCAAACTTCTGCAACAACGACGAGAGACAGAAACAAATGCGAAGTGAAGAGAAGATGGAGAGAGAGAGAGAGCGAAAGAGGGACTAAGAGGGGAAGAGAGCAAGAGAAATGAAAGCACACGTATTGCAGAAGGACATGTGCGCCACAAGGTTGCTTTTTTCAAGCACAGATAAACAGCAAAACAAAGTGTTGCCTACTTTTGCGCGCATCGCAGCTCAACAGTTTGAAGGTTTTTCGTATGTAATTAAAATAAGAAAACACAAGTTAAACGTAAACTTAAAAACTCAAAAAGCCTCAACTACGTTTTCGTATACCCTGCACATTTTCAAATCAATTATTATTTTTTTAATTTATAAGAAACCCGGCGTTTTCCTAAAGGGCATTTGAGTTGCGCTAAGCAGCGCGTGGTTAAGTTCTTAAAAGTTTTTTCCTGTTTTGTCGTCTTTTATGAGATGAGTTTTTGTGGCAAAAAGAGAAAAAGCATAAGGATGCTTCTACAAGATTTATGATGTGTTAGTTTTCACTCAAGTGGAGTTGGGGCCCAACATTCCCGGCCACGGGCCACATCCGCCCGTCGTCATCAACGCATCTGCACTGGCAAAGGCAAAGGCATAAGGACTTGCATATATGCATATGCATGTTTAAGCGAGCACATGCAATTTTTGTTCGTTGGCAAATGGCGCTCATTTTTTAATGAGCGCTCGCGCGCGCTCTTGCCCGGAAATGTGGCATCCCTTTTGATTTATGAACTGCGCGCCGCAACTGACGTTCGCGTTCTGTTTTGGTTTGATATCGTAGATTGCTGAAAATGATGAGAAGTGTTTTCAACTGGAGGCGAAAACATGGCAAAATAAAAGATATATTTTTAATATCAGACTTGGCAGCCAGTATGGCCATGTTTGCTGTGTGTATTTTGATATGTGTGTGTGTCTGGGAGATGCGATATAAGTTGACTGTGCAAAGTCCTTAAACTGTATTTACGCACGCATGTCCATTAATCAAGCAATTTATCAAACATGTCATTTGCTGTTCGAAATCCGGAGAGAGCGTAAGACAGAGAGAGCTGCAAGTATTTCGATTTGCTCGTCATTTGCTGTAGTCCAACTAGAAATTCCCCATAGAAGACTCTCTTTCTCGCTCTCTCTCTCTCTCTGTCTCTTTATTGACAAAACCGATATGCGAGGCAACTTGTGATTGCCTCCAAAGAATGTGACACTTTGAAGCACCGCAGTCAGTCAGGAAGTCGACTAAATTGACTACTCTCCGGCTGTGTGAGTGTGTGTGTGTATGGGCATGTGTTTGATTAGGTCTGCGCTTGTGTGTGTGTGCGACAGTAGTGCTTTGATTGCCATCAATGTTTTGACGCTGGCCCCGCTGGCAGCTATAAACCACAATGTCAAAATCGTACGGCTTGTCAATCGACTCGAACAGTCATATCGGCTTTATGTGTGTACGTGTGTGCGTGTGTGTGTGCTTTGTAATGCAAAACCAGGCTGAGTCAATTATGCGCTGTCTTAAAAGCCAAACAAATGCAAACAAGCGAGGCCTTCGGCCCGGATTAGTTGGGAAAGAAATAAGAAACTGCCGGGGCCCGAAGGCAGTTGCGGAGCTTAGCCTGCGCTCCGAAGTATGCTACACTTTTTGCATGCATCCATAAGCAGCTAACGGATTACAGTTCATCAAGTGGGCGGAGTGCGAGTGTGAGGGGACGAGGCTGCTCAAAGCAGGTTAATAACTGTAAGCATGCTGAAACTGAGAAGCGCTCAAGCTCAATTTAAAAAGCTGCTGCGAAGCCAAATGGGGCCAAGTTAAAAGAAAACACACAATTTGTCAGTATACCTAGAGGAACAGGCACTGCACTCTTTCGCTCTTTGTGTGTGCGTGTGCGAATTGAAGCAACTGTTCATTTGAGACGAGAAGAGTAGAGTAGAAGCAGAATAATGCAGAGTGCAAGTCTAGCTAGATTTATTCAATTTCACTCTTTCCTAGCCTTGTTTATAATCGCCAAACAGAGAATGTTAGTTAAAACTTGCTAGAAAGTATAATAGATAATAGGATTATATATTGGAATTTATGGAATATATATATGGAATATACTTGCTAGAAAGTATAATAGATTATGGAATATATATTGGAATATATGCTAAAACTCTCTGCTCGGCAAGCTCTTGTGCACTTATCTTTAACACAATCCAAAGGTTTATCTTTTTTCAATTTAAACCTTTCTGAAATTCGTTTAATTCCTGACCGCATTTTAATTTTTGTTTTTCTTTTCTTATTTTGTTCTTATTCATGTTTATGCACAACATTTCCATCAACATCATCATCATCTGCCTTTGTTTTTCTCTGCCATTGTGCATGTACATTGAAGCATGCTCCTAGGACGCTGGAGAGCTTCCTGCTTATTCGGCAAAGACTTGCATCCTATTACAGGCATTTATGCATGCATCCTGTGTCAGCACACACACACACACATACAGACCGAGCTCGTGTTTTTCTGTTTTCTACACAATTTGCATGTGTGTCAAAGCCAAAAAATGGCGACACACAAAATTGTGGGATACTTGCGGGCGCACGACCACGCGCCACTCGCATTTCGCCATGTTGCATGCCTCGCATGAGTATCCACATTATTTTTATGTAGAATCTTGTTTTGGTTTCTTCGCTCTCACGCCTCATGCAGATAATTGAATTTTTATGACTTTGCCCAAGCAAAGAGTCAACGACAGGATAAACAACAACAAGAACAACAACTGCCATAAAAATGCCCAAAGAGCCTAGCACCAAATTTTTTTTACGACCTGCCATAATCGAAGTTTCTGGTTATCGCATTTTCAATTTTTGAAGGTGCTCTTTACTGCGTCTCAACATGCGACAATTGCAGCTACCCTATGCCATGTGTTACGACTGCACACACACACACACACACACACACACTCACAGACACATGCATAAGCACATTCAATTGCCTGCGCTATGTGTGCAGCGGCTTTCCTTGCCCTATCTGCCTGGACAATTGCTGCCGCCAGCTGCAAACATAGTCCGTCTGTGCGCCTGGCCGAGATTCCCAACCTGCTGCTGTCCCTTTCCCGGGACACAAAACCCACGCAAATCCACGCCCAAGTCATTTCCGTGCAGTAAAAGTCTGGCGCATTGCAATTTGCTTTTCAAGTTGGTAGGGTGCAATGAACTGCCGCCCGAAAAGTGCAAAAGCAGTGGAAACACGAAAAACTTTTCGCAACATAGTCGTGATTTGCGCCTAAAAGCATTTAACGTCGTCGTCCAGAGAACCGGGGAGAGTGAGAGAGTTAGGAGCGGAGGGAGAGCAGCAGTTGTGGCAGCTGCTGATAAGCAGCGAGAGAACCGACAATTGCAGCAACAGCGGCAACAATGAATAAAACAGACCCTACAACAATTTCAACAGACTGACAGCCTTTTGCTGTCTTTTGTTGCTGTGCTGCAATGGGCGTTTTTAAATGTTTAATACCCTGTAACAATGCGTTGCAGGCTTATCTGCAGCATTATACATAATAGTGCTGAAACAAGTCTTAACACTATCGAAAGAACCGATAGTTTTGGTATAAAAAATTCTGATAATCAATTTATGCAAAACACAAGAACTTGCCAAGTTTGCTCATGTTTAAGATTGATATTAAGTCAAGATTTACTTTACTTATTATCCTTTTCTTTCAATTTGCTACAGCGTATTGCGTAGTCAGTCAATCCACACTAAGCCCACGCCACGCCAAAACCGCAACTCGTTCGCGTTCTTCAGCCAACCGCATTGCCCATTACAAAGCTTGTCTAAAAATGTGTATCTATTTTTATGCTTTTATTATTCACAAAAAAAAAACGGGCAGAGTTTTTATGCATGTGTATGTGTAACTGTAACTATGTGTGTGTTCTATGCTCTCGCAACGTGCCTTCAAAATCTTGTTTGTGTTTGTGTGTGTATGTGGGTGCATGTGTGCTTTGCGACTGCCTCGCTCACTGCTTGTCAAATATTTATTCGACCCTTTATATACACTACCCTGTTTGAACTATAAAATTTAGCAACTTATTGTTGGCAGTGCAAGCTGGAAAATTATTTAAAACAAGGAGGGTATTGTGGATTTGTAGACTCTTATAAGTTAGAAGGGTATTATAGCTCTGGAAATTAATTCTGTAAATTTTATAACGATCAGATCATAAACATATAAGTTATTTAATATTAATAACATAGTAGCTTGATATGGCCCAGCAGCACTTAAAAGTATGCTACACAAAATTTTAAATATTTGTTAAAGCTTCTTGTCCAGTTGACCTTTGCTTTCTTTCTTGTTAAGAGGCTCAATTTGTATCTGCCGCTTTCAAAAAGTATCCTTAATTATTAAAATCAACATATTATGAGCTACAAACATGTTATGAGCTGCAGCAGAGTATCGCAAAGTATTTTCAGCAGATCACAAGGTAATATTTGCATATTTATTTCTCATTTGTCGCTTCACCGTGTTATCAAAGTGCTTTCGAAATTTTCTTTGCGCGTTCCTTAATTAGCTGAAATTACAATTTTAATAGCCATCCAATCCACTACTGACCGAAGGCACAAACAGATGCCAGCCTGGCGTTAAAGCTGTTAAAATTGAAATGAGTTTCGCGTCTCGGCCCGAATAAAAAACACAGTTCATTCTGCTAATTTAATTAACTTCGGCAACAGAAAAGCTGCCTATACCTACACTCTGCTTTAATGTCTTTTCCATCTCTGTGCCTCTCTATCTGGCTCTCGTTCTCTCTATCTCTCTTGGCGCTGCTGCTGGCTACAATTTACAGAGCCAAAAACTTTTCATTTCATTTGTTTGTTTTTTTATTTTAAGAAAACTTTAAACATTTGTCTTAAAGCAACAATTTTCTTTATTTCTCGTTTCAATATTTATGTGCAGCATTTATAATTAATATTCGCGCCAAAAAAACGCACTAATTGCACTTTTAGAATTTCAATTAAAATGCATAAAATATTTACTCAAAGCGGTGCGAATTGTGCGAGCAAATATCAAACCTGGTCACGTACGAGGCCAATTGTATTAACGTGACTTACTATTTGTATAACATGAAGCCGACTCCCCGGGCTCGTTTAGTTTTGGTGAGAACACACTTCTCCAGCTGAATGCCACACGGATACGGACTGTCAGCAGTTCATACAATTAGGGGCGAATGGCGAGGGTTGGACAACATATACGCCTGTGTGAGTTCAGCAAAAGTTTAATTGAATTTCTGTCACCTGATGACGTCAATTGGGCGATGCTTGCCAGCCCGTTAGAAGGCTAATATAAGCGAGTTTTAAATAATGTACACTCACACACACACTAATGTAGCATGTGATGTTATTAAATTTGCGTAAAGCGACCTCATGTTGCAATTTAAAATAAGACCGTACGCCGACAATACCAATTTCCCTCATTTAATAAACGTTTGAGTCAACCCACACACACAAATTGTGGATTCCCACGCATCACGTAGCACGCATATCAATTGTGCGTTAGTGTTTGTGTGCGTGTGTGTGTGTGTATTACAAATTTATTCATACTTTCCGCATTGAGTTCTAGCGTGGCACAACTGTGTGTGTGGGATTGGCATATCGTCTGTCTTACAAATTCTTATGAAGTTACAGATAACCAAGAGTGCATATGTCAATTAGATACTTATTTCCAAGTGATTGACTTAAAAACAATTGTTTAATTTAAATATTTGCTGTGCAAGCATTTACATAGATTTAACAAAGGCATATTAGGAATTTAAAATTTGTTATCACACTCTTCATTAAATTTGACAATTTAATTAAACGAATTAATTGAAAATTGAGTTTTCAAATGTTTGGAACTGGGTCACATTGCCATAAACAGTGTTCTACAAGCCTGAGAGTTTTCTGCTGGTTTAATAATCGGTATTTTAATCGTATTACTTGCTGACTGATTTCGAACTATATCTTGGTCAACTACAATTCAGTCTCTTTGCCTGGCCGAATACTTTCAAATAGATAAACGCATTTAAATTGCAAGCCAGTGTGAACTTTGCCACCGCCAGCAATCATGAACGAAATTTATGTTGACAACGCGTGCTGGGCAAATCGCCAGCCTTCAGCGGGCAGAGGGAAGGGTAAAGGCGGGCACAAGTGTCCTTGCTGCGAGTCAAATATCGCCCGCAGCGAGATGAAAATAAAATGAAATGAGCAAAGGCGAGGAGAGTGAGAGAAATGCCCTGGCTACGCTTATTAATGGGTCATGTGTGCGGTAAACTTTGGGCAACTCGGAACCGGCAACTGAAGTTAGCTTCTTGTTGCTTCGGTGCTTTAAACTTTTGCAGCGAAAAGTTGCAAAACGAAAAGTTTTGACCTCTCTCTCTCTCTCTCGATCTCGCACAGAGCAACTTGACGCCACTAGCGGGCACCAAAGCAATCTCAGTCCCAGTCCCAGTCGTGGTCTCAGTTCCCAACTCCCTTGGCCTACTATACCTATACTCACATCTGGGGAATAGGTGTGAGAGTGCTTGCTTTTATTCCGTACATTTTTGGTAATTTCCCTGCTACAAATTATCAGGCAGAAATTTGCATAGTTATTCACCTGCCAAAAGCAGCAACAAATTCAACTGAATACGCGATTCGCGTAATTTGCATAAAACACTTTTCGCTGAAGGCGCTACAAATGCATAAATCATCATCGTCGTCTGCGTTCTCACAGTCCAGTCTGTCGATATACACGGCGTATGCGTCATATGCCGCTAGCATAGCCTCATTTCAATCACTCCTCGTTGTCGTTGCCGTGGTTGAACTCGAGTCAAGCATCAAAAATTGAAAACTCAATGTGTTTGTAATTGCCAAAAATGGACGCTGAATTTGCTTTGCGAGTGCTGCTGCTGTTTCTGTTGCCCGCCAGAGATTTGGCTTATAAATTATGTTTGGTGTCGGCAAGGAAATTAAGTCGTTGCGTATACGCAACGTGCACGCATAGGCATTGTTGGCCTCTGCAGTGTATTTGCATAGGAGAAGGAAATTAAGTGGCTTTTGATGTTGAATTGAAAATGGGTGCACTTAATGGCACCGTAGCTCGTTTTGATTAATCGACTTTGGTCAATTCGGCATGGCGACAGGCTTTGGAGCTAACTGAAAGCAAAAACAAGATTTAAATAGGATGACGAAGCAAGTGAGAGAGAGAAAGGGAAATAGATTTGCCGGCTACAATTGAAATTAGTCAAGATACAAATACCATTTGGTCCTTTAAACGCAGTTATTTTAAATTCGAAAAAATTAATTAATGGAACAATTTTACTTAACCGTTTTTATCAGGTTTTTTCCAACCGCTTTTCAGCACGAGAAAATCATAATATCCCTCTCCAAAACCCAGCATCCCGACAAGTATAAATCTCCTTACCCCAAACGCAGTCAAGTGAGTAAATACAGACAATTGAAAAGCAAACTGAAGCAACGATTTTGTAAACAACACGCAAAATTGTGTGGGCTTTCAATGCACATCGCAAACAAAAAAAAAAAAAAAAAAAAAAAGAAGCGAAATCTGCTACTCTTTCGTTGTACTGAACGTAATTAAAGCTGGGACCTGAACTGAAAATTCAACCGGCAACGGAAGTTGTTAAAAATGCGACGACCTTCCGTAACAATACAGCTCCCCTGTGGCCACGCCAAGAGAGTGCTATATAGAGGGATTTTAACCAGTTCATTTTAGTACGAAAAACTGTTGCGAAGCACAAAAAGTGCACTGAAAATCAACAGAGAAGACCAGAGTAGAATGAAAAACCTGTGTTTTGCTATGGGGTAGCAAAAGGGGCAGAAAAAAGCCAGCTTTACCAATGGGGTGACAATAATTAGAGCAGTCCCCGAAACATGCATTGGGTGTGTGTGTCACGGTTACAGCATTGCGATGATTTTACCACAGGAAGAGGCTTAAAATTGTTGTACGAAAAATGAACCAAACTGCACAGTGTCAAACTGCAGCAGCAAAGCCAGGCTTTTCTCGGGTCGACTACAAATTTTAGCTAAACAAATATGTTTTTCCTTGATCTATTTAAATGGTTAGAATTAACTGTGCAGAATTAAATAAAATTTTAACTATGGTTATCAAGCGATTGCGAGTTGCTTTTAACTACAGCAAGCGTGCCCGCATAGGTAGACCACATTTATTTTACTTTCACACAAAAAGGAAAATTCCCATAGGCAATTTTAAAGCTTGCCCACAAAAGTAGGCAATGCTTTTGTTACGCGCAAGATGTGCACTGCATGTAGTTACCTTTACCTTGTTTTGGTTATTCGTAGTCTACTTTTCGACGCAGCTGCTGCCCAAGTGCAACCACAACAGCAGCAATAACAACAACTACGGCGCGAACAAGGCGTAATTGTAGCCGTATAAATTTCAAAGCAATTAAATTGCACAATTGTTGCTGTCAGTTTCTGGTGCTGCCTGTTTGCGTGTTATACACCATTTTGTTAGGCATGACATTTTAGCACCTCGCAGCAGCAGCAGCAACACAACTGATCGCTGGCGTTTGTGAACTGTTTTTATCGGTTGGACAAGTGGCAAATGTGGCAGCTGCACGCATTTTGCGCGCCGCACATACACACGCACGTGGTTTGTGTCCCTACTAAGCAAATCGTTGCACGACAATTTGCATGCAATTTTAAAACCTACACCCACCGCTGCAACAACAATAAACAAACAACGTTTAGCGGGTTTTTTTATTTTTGTTGCGCCATTATAAATAACAAACAAGAAAAATTGTTTATAATTACACATTAGCGGATAAATTATTGCACATGCCACAGCGAGGCATCGTCAATGTGCTTGTGTTAGCGTGTGGGCGTTAGCTGGGCGCATGTTATACTTTGCTCTGTTCTGTTGCCGTCATTGCAAATGGCCGCCACGCAATTTGTGTGCATGTGCGCGTGTGTGTGTGCGTGTCAGACGCCTAGCCTCGCCTCGCGTAATTGATATTGTTATGGCCCCCTTTTTTATGCTGTGTAATATGACGCTAAAGTGTTGTCATTATCGCCGATTGCTATCGCGATTTTTCAATTATCTTTTAGACATACAATCAATCTGTTCCATTGCATTCAAGGCGATGGACTGGATGTATATGTATGTGTAATAAGAATGAGTGCTGTTTAAAGGGAAATTTCTATGTGAAATTATAACGAAAATGTTTGCAGTGTAACCGTAATAGAATTACAATAGCAATTCCTACTAATTGATGGCTTTCGTTTATCTCGCCATTTCTCATTCCCTTTTCACGTCGCTTTCTTCTGTCTCCTTGTTCTCCGACTGCATTTCACATTCAATGAAAATCGATCCTTTCCTTCGCTTCGTTCCACAATAATGCAGGAATAGTATCAAGATTGGCTCGTTTATTGGCCACTTTCACCTTGCACTTGTCACCGACAGATAAAAGATATTGCCCGTTCGGGTGCTGAAACAGCTTAATGCATACAAATGAGCCTGCAACAACAACGTATATTTTCCTACGGATATTCCCAAATATCAACGGGCAATTAGTCATGCCATAACGATAATAATTACACTTCATTGGGCCTCAACACCTTTAAAACGCAACAATCGAAACGTGACGCCAGTCATGCAGAGCAATGGGCCAAAACGAATGGTAGCAATCAAGTGGTTGTTAAGACATCACACACACCCGACCCGTGTGTGTGTGTCTATATCGCTACGCATCGGCCATAAACACGTACGGTACATTTATGGAACATTAAAATGAATTTTTGGATTGAGACATACATGAATTCTCCCACCTTCTGCATGCTGCGCACACATATTTAACAATTTGTCTATGCCAAGAACAACGTTTGGCCATTTCGACTGGACCGATTAAAGGCCACATTCGAGTGCTCTCGTTTGCTTTCAATTGCAGCTGCTTCTTGGCGGTGAGTTTGTATTGGCCACATGCATTTCAAGTGCATTCGGTTTGCTTGTCTGTTGGCTTTCATTTGGAACTACAATGCAGACAAAAAGGTAACCCAAATTGTTGTGACATTAGCACTCGCTGCGTATGTGTAATGTCGACCGAAATAAATAAAGAAAAGTTAACATGCTCGCATGAAAGTGGCCAAAAACATGTTTAAATTTTTTTTGTTACAATTTTCAATAGGTGTAATTCATAAATAGACGAAAATAAATATTTAGTATTCTAAATACATCTCTAATTAATTGTTTTAATTGAATTAAAATCAAATTGAATTTCTCTGTATTTGTTTCTATGGAAATTTTAAATATTTAGAGCTACAAGTACTTCTATCTTCCAACAGTTGTTGAAAATCATAACTTATAAAGCTTTACAGTTGCTGTAATGCTACATGTATTCAATATTCGAACACAACAAATATAATTCTATTGAAATAACTTAAATTATGTAGGGAAATTTAAAAGACATTCAAAGAAAACAAGAAATTTGCTACATAAATGAATTTATTCATTTTTTTTTTTCAAGTATGAAAGGCAACACAAAGTTCCGATAGCTACAGCCAATTATTTGAAAAAATTTGCAATACTTTACAAAACTCTAGACAAAACGACATCTACGAATACATATCGAAATAGTTGGGAGAGGTTTTTGGGCAGGAGAAACTATTGAATATTGAATTTATGCGATTCGGTGTTTGCGGTATGCAGATAAGGAGGATATGCAGTGGGTACAAAGTATAGAACGTATTTGATTATTGTGTCAGTTTTGTGAGCAGCTTTAGAGCTTACCTTGTGGCTGTCAGGCAGGCAAACGCTTTTATTGGTGTCTGAAACCTGCAATATAAAAAAAACCAGAAAAGAAAATGTCGCCACTGGTAAAAATGTTTCATTGCTCTCAATGTATTTATTGTCGGTTTGAGGTTTTGGTTTGGTTTTGTTTTTTTTTTTGCTTTTCATATAGATAGGTTTTTTTTTTTTTTTTTTTTTTTTTTTGGTTGGTTATGGTGTAGGAGCACATGTTATTCTCTTTAGGCGAAACTACATTGGGTTGCACATGGGCATTGCATAGTTAAATGTATACGTATGTGGGTATTTTTATGTATGAGGAGCACGAGAATACGTTATAAACGTGTTTACATATTTGATGGCCACCGACCACTTGATTTTTGGATGCTTTTTCAATTAAATGCGGCAATTTGTGTGCGTTTTTGTTATGTCGGTGTTGTTTTTTTTTTTTTTTTTTTTTTTTTTTTTGGCATTTATTGCACAAAAGCACAACTTTTTTAATAGAATGTTAGAATTTCCCAATATGTGTTATGCATATTTACAATGTAAAAACATTCAGAGACGTTAACACGCAAAACAATAGACTCGACGTTGGGCCAAGTGGAGCAGCAACTTGATTTGATTTGGCCTAAAGGCAAAAGTAATTTAATTGAAAAACTTACAATCATATTTAACTGAGAATGTTGCATTTTCATTTGTAAGGATTTCAATAATCAATTGTTACTCATATTTAATAGATTCAAGCTCAATTCTTGTTCCACTTGGAGCCAGCATCAATGACAAAATCACTTTGGGTGCTACGGCTATACTCACAGGTAACAAAGACATTTATTATTTTTTACAAGAGAGATACGAAGAGGAAGAACAACACGACAACAACAATAAAAACAACAACAACTACACCTGTTCAATTTACAGACATGAACAACAACCGTTACAAGTACATGTTATGCGATAAATATAAAATAAGTGTAAATAGTCGAAGGAATGCTGCGATGTAAAATGCAAACATGTTTGTGGCTTGCGGGAAAAACAATAAAACATTATTAATTAATTAATTACGCACCAAACCAAAATGAGTACAGAACACACACACACACACACTTACAGACGTTATAATTAAAATCAAACATATTATAATGATTATTTGTATTTATTTTAAAATTAATAAATAAGTAAAAGCATCGCGGTTGCTATTTACAGGAGGGCAGAGTAAGGCGAGAGAGACCAAGCCTAATAATTGAATTACAACTCACTCTCTTTCTCTCTCTACCACACTAGATGAGGGAAGCGGGGATGGTTGGACAGCTAAACTACACATAAATGTATTTTACGACTCTATAGCTACTACTCCATCCACTACGCATGTACACTAAATGAGCTAACAGCCAACGACAACACCAACAACAACAGACATAATAAATTCAGCCCCATACAACAACAAGAACGAGAATGTTATGTAAATAAGTATGTATGTGAAAGGGGTGTGTAAATTAAATTTGAGTCTCTCAATTCGATAGGTATCCGCCATAATGGGAATTATATGATAAAATTAGCTGGACAACTAGTCGTATGCGTGATGCGTGATGCATGATGCTCTCTCTCAGCATTAGACAAGGTCAAATTTCGTATGGAATCAATTTTAATTGTATTTTATTTCAACTGCATTGTCACTTCACATGCTAATTGTGATTCGGTTAAATCAGTAATTGATAAACGGTTAATATTAAGCTTGCTAATTTTGCAATTAGTGATTAATTTTTAAATTACTATTCAATTACAACAATGAATTGTTTACTGTTTGTTTAGCTCTTTAAGACTCCTCCCTAGCTCTTTAAAGCGGTATACACATTTGGCACACTTTCCGCTGTCTTCTCAGTTGGAAAAAAAACCTATAGTATGTGAGCCAACCCTGGCTGCTGGGCTGGCAAACAAATTCCTGACACAAAAATGTCAACAGGCGGGGCTCTTGAGCTCTCTCGACTGAAAAGGCTAATGAGAGATGCGCATGAGGCGGAAACGCCTGCGGTAAACTCGTAATTAGGAGCATAACTTACGTCTGTGTATTACGAAAATTAGGCGAACTGTAAAAAATGATGAAGAGAATTCATACGGCACATGCGTAGAATATGAAATTGCGTCGAACACTTCAGGCAAATTATTTATAAAAAAAAAAAAAAAAATTTAATTAGATAAACAATTCGATTGCACAATTGATCAAGCCGATGATAAATTTAAATTGGGTTTAACATTTTGCAATTTGCATTTCAATTTGGCGAAAATGTTGCAAAAACTTTTTGCTGCCTCTAAACGCGGATGTAAATACTCGCATTTTGGCAAATTGTCAAAACAAAAAGCGTTTTTAATTTCCTGCTTTAAATTGTATGCAAATCTCAGGTATATAATGAAATTCTCTCGCTCACTCTCAACTCCAGCTTCGGTTTCGGTGCCCGAGATCGCTGGTCATAGATAAAAGAAATTGGCATATGCTGTAGACGGGAAGGAGAATGCGGATTGCGGTTAGGGTAGACTGTCACACACACACACACACACACACACATGGTTAATGTTTTGGGTGGGAATAGAGAGATTCGAAAATCGAGTTAAAAATGGTGTCGTACGAGAATATTCAAACTACAATTATTATAAGTACAATATTATTACAAATGATGCGGTTCAATGAGGTTTAGTTATCTAGGGACAAATAGAATCAAATATTGTATGTTATATAGTAATTTATAGATGTTAAGAGGATCAATGCACATTAACTTATGTAGTAGGTTTTAATAAATAAAATATATGACTACGAGTCGTTAACGATTTATAATCTCACACACTAAAGCCAATACGTTGCTGCCTTTTCTTTTGCCAGAGTTTTCGCTTACCTGCAAAAGAGAATTTAAGAAAATAACAGCAATTAATTTATTTATTTTTTGCACAGCTATAAAACTTTTTTTTTTAAATCAAGTATTTGCGTTTATCCCCAAGTTTTCAATCGTACTTTTTTTTTTCTTTTGCTTTTTTTGCGCCATTCCCATTAAAATGCGTGTATATTTTATCGCACAATTGTTGTGGTTGTACCCCGACAGTTGGCATTCAAAATGTATGCAATGCTTTTAATCGCTTTAAGCGTAAATCGCGCGCAGAGTGTGTCGCGACCCATGAGACCAGGGGGGTAAACATTGTTGGCCAACACTCTTACCAACAAACCCCTAACCGGGTTTTCGATCATATTTCGTAGCTTTAAAATCGTTTTATAGGGCTTTCGATCATTTTTTTGCAGCTTTAAATTGGTTTCATGTAGGTAACTGGATGCATATTTATAGTTTATTATATTTTTATTTATTTTACTATTTTACATTTATTTAAAAGTGAATTCACTTAGTTAATTCCTTAGTTACTACTCTATAAACACATAGTCTATACATGTCTAACGTCGTTCTAGATTTATGTCAAACAAAAGCTCTTTTAAAACTTTAGAACCCTTTCATGCCTAGCATTTTAGGAAAATGTTCCCTTTTTACGCTTTTTATTTCATTTATATTTATGCATATCTCTCTTTGCGCTATTTCAAAACACTGTCAGCTCACGGGTCGTCGGGTCACGCATACTCGTACACACATCGAGGCAGCATCGGCTACGTTTGCCCATTTCGCGTTGTCAGTTAGCTTAACGCACTAATCTGACGCAGAGACCTCGACTGAATGGACTATACGCATGTAGGTATGCATAGAAAATAATATGGTATATGCAGTATACATACTATATAGGGCATATATTCATATATGAGCACAAGAGTGGAAATACGAGTTGTATGACGAATTATGACTGACAGATTTCGTACTTGTAGTCGATGCCTGCGCCTCTGAGCTTGACTGGTTACACTGCTGCTGCTGTTGTTTTTGTTATTTGTATTATTATTATTATTATTGTTGTTGTTGTTGCGCTACCATAAACTGCACTATAATTGCATGCAATCGCTTTGTTTTTTGCTTTTTACTACTCTTGTTGTTAACCTTGAGAGACCGCCGCCACCGCCCCACATAAATCGTCAGCTTGGGAAATATATCGATGCAGTTGCCGTCGTTCTTATACAGTGCATAGCTATGGTATTTTTCCATTTGTCGCCAAAGATGCAAATGGCAGAAATATGTATAATTGCACATGGCAAAAGAAAACCAACAAAAAACGTTTAAAGGTTTCAGCTGTCGGTTAAACGAAAATTTACAGAGTTGTAATCCCACTATAAAATACATTAAAATTTCCCCATATCATTATTCAATGCCAAATTTAACGAGAATTCGTTAAACTACTTTATACTCCATCCCAACGGCTTTTTTAATTCCACATGATGAACTGATGATATGTTAACTCCCTCTGTATATGCATACATAATTTTCTTAGCGGCTTTTCATCGATTTTGTGCAGTTTAACGAGGAGGACAACAGACTGTGTCAGTTTTATGGTATCATTTAAAATGCGCTAATTATGCCATTTATGGAGCTCGCGTTAAGCGACTGTCGTCGTTAAAAGGCCTCATCAATTTTAAAATCATGTGTGTGGTTTTTTCAGCGATTTCACATGTTGTTGGGCTATTAAACGAAAAACTTACTGGAGCTGGAATTGCCTATTCTGCACCCAAGTCAACCGAGTTTCAAATTGCTTTTGACAACTGGCAAAGGCACTTGGCAAAAACCCGTATTATTTATGCATAGGATACCTTACTATTTATGCCAAAAGGGACAGTGAAAAAGTATCAGGTTCACGTCTATTAATATACCCTGCATCAAAATGCCCGCAGGCCAAACGAAACTTTGACAGCTGAATGAGAGTAAAGACCGTTGAATATAAAATAAAAACAAATATTGTTTTCTTAAGTGAAAACTTTCAAATTGTTTTGACTGAGGGACTGTGAAAATTTCGAAGATAATTGAATCAATTTGTATGTGAAACAAAAAGGAATTTCGTTTCTAATGGATGTGCAAAGTGTTTGACAATGAATGTGTGTAAAAGAAACAAATGTGTATGTGTAAATGTGTATGATAAACTTGCATGATTCATAAGAATGCCAAATAATCTTTGACAATGTAAAGTTTCTCTTAATATGTAAAAACTTCAAATAATTCGCATGCAACTTGCAACAAGTTCAATTCTTAAATCGTTCAAGTTTTTCTGCTAGTCGCAAGGCATTATCCATAACGCAAAGAAGTCAGTAAGGGACACATACACACACTCGCGTCGCCCACAACGTGTGGTATCATTTTTACTGTGTCGCAAAAAATATAAAAGAAAAGATACGAAGCAAACTTCTTGGCAAGTATAAAATATCATGCATTTGGCAGTTACCAATGAGCAGCATACGTATGTTGTCAGCTACCAAATGCAGAGCACGACTGAAAGCAACAACAGCAGCAACAGAAAGAGACAAGAAGCAACAACAACAAGGACAACTGACAAGCATATCACAATACACAACAATAACAAGTAACAAATAATCGAAATCGTAATAGAAATTGGACTTATCGCAGACACGAAAACGTATGTGCATGGGTCCGTCCGTATGTGTGTGTGTGTGTTTGCAGTCTACTATTGAGCAAAGCTTTTCCGCTATCCTTAAATGCGAAGCAGCTTTATCGAATGCCAAAATCTTTCCAACGTCAAAAAAATTACAGTTCTTAGCTAAGTTTAAATACCCTCGGCTATATGTAAAAAAATAGGATAATATTGTTTTTGATTAAAACAGAAACGTTCTTTTTTTAATATTATAATTTAACTATCAGATCAAACATTAAGCTGTGTTATTTTTTTAAATTTAAACAATGCTCTAGAAGGATGTGCTATATCGAAGGTTTCTTCTTTGTATAATTCAATTGTTTTTCTTACTATGCACATTTCATTTATTAAACAAAGTATTAAAAAAAAGTATTATTAATTAAATTAAATTAAGTAAAAGCTAAACTGCAACTTTTATAATTTGTTGACTGTTAAAAAAACATTTACTTGAATGTATGAAATTCATCTAGGAAAAAGAAAATGGATAGTAAGACTCTTAGAACATCGATACTATCGATAATTTGACAGTACTACAGGCAAATAAAAAGAAATTAAACTTTAATTTGTATCGATAGTTGCCTCGCAGGCTATAGATAATGCTACTATCGATGCTTGGAGAGCACAAAATGCAAACTAAACTTTCAATTTGAACTGCAGTTGCTTATAAGGACCATTACAAACCTATAACTTGCATATAACCCCTACGAGCAAATTGAACATATAATTTTTCAACATTTTGCCTGCTTTCTAGAGCATTTCCAAGTCGCGTCAAGCAACTGCAACATTTCCATTTCATTTTCTGGAGCAAGAAGCGGAAATGAAGGTTGTTTAAGTATGTGTGCGTCTGTGTGGCAGTGTGGGGAGGTGCGGTGTGTGTTGGTTCTGTGCGAGTGCGCACGTATGTGTGTGAGTGTCTCTATGTGGGTTTTTGCGGGTGTGCGATATGCGAGGCGTAACGAATTGCCGCTGAATATTCGGATAGAGAATCAACGAAATGCCAGTTGAAGTACGAGCAAAAAAAAGTTGGCAAAACTCAACCGCAGGAGAAGAACTAGAAGAAGAAAGAAGGGTAAGAGAAAAGAGAGTGGCAGAGGGAGTGAGCAACTTTCTAGCTATTAGTGCGGCAGGCACACACACACACTCATCGCTGACAAAGGAAAAGGGTTGCACACACACACAAATAAAAACACTTACAGACATCGCACCGCACTCAGGGAAAAAGGGGCCACATTTTCGTTTACTGTAAATATAATATTTTATTGTACAATAAATACAAAAATGGCGCGCGCTACTTTGCCTTGGCCAAAAACGGATTCATAACATGAAATTGCTTTTCATGATGGCGCACAAAAGGCACCCGACACACACACACACACGAAAGTGCACACTTACACATGACTGCGCCCGCTCGTGTGACCGTGTGTATGTGTGTGTTTTAGGGGTCAAAAGAATGTTGTTGTAGCATTTTAGCCACTGTTCTTGATAGAAACATGCGCTATGCCTATGTTAATGTTGAGATTTGTCTGCATCATATGAGAAAATTTCATAACTATTACATTACATTTTCAGAAAACTGCACTCATTATGAAAATGAAATTGTGTTCTCATAATATTGCGCCTTAGATAAGAGCGAGCCTCCTCCCCTCCTTGTCGACGTAGGGTAACAAGTAATATGAGAACATTCCGCATGACGTAGTCGATTTTGTCGCAGTGAAGCCAACGTGGTGTATATGTGTGTGTGCAGGGGAAACCTTATACAGCACATGCTGAAATGTGAGACAATCTCTAATTACCGACACTATCGAACTGCTCGGAAAATTCTCCTAAATTGACACTTTGAAAATACTCAGAAATGTAACTAGTTGCAGCTAAATACCCTATGTATTCTCTATATATGTACCCAACTATTCCAACAAAGAATATGCGAACATTTGTATAGTTCAATCTGAAAATAAACACATTCGCTCTCGGGTTTTATTTACTCGCGAATTTCGGGTCAAAATCAATAATTGCCGCTGGCTGCGAATGTCAAAATCGGAAACGGGAGTAAACAAAACGTGTTAAAATTTATAAATATTTGCCAATGTGCCAAAGCGACGCCCAATCAGATTTATGGAATGCCACAGTGGAAAATTTATACCCAGATCAAATGGCACAATCGTAAGAAAAAAACAAGTCGGAAAGGCTACAGTCGAGCTGACTCGACTGTGATATACCCGCTACAATTCTTCGGAAAAACACGTGCCAAATGTGAACAATGCGTTCTTGCTTTTTATTTCTTTCTGTCTCTAATTTGTTTTGCCTATGCAAGTTCCACTCGATTCTTATTGGATGTTGCCCATTGCTTTTATTACTTTGCAGTTATAAATTATATATGTTGCTGCTCAATGTCTCTTTCGATTCTAAGTGGCTTTAAATATACTAAAAATGTATTTTGAATTTTGTAACACACCATAAAATAAAAAAAAATATAAGATACAAAAAAAAATAAATATAATTCGCCGCGGCACCCAGGAGTTGAACTCCGGACCTCTCGCTTAACAGTCAACTACCATCACCACTCGACCACTGCATTTCTAACGCAATGGCCAATAAAATTGCACTATGAATATTTTCGGTGCACATCATTAAAAAAAAAGTTGCCACATAATTTAAAAAAAGTTGCCACATAATTAAAAAAAGTTGTCTGCTGCTGGTGTTGAACTCGGGTACTAACATTAGGAAAAACCGACACAGGCACATGGCCACAAGGCAATACTATTTCTTGAATATCTTCCTTATTTATCGGCCGATCTTATTGAAACTTTCGCAACACGCCCGGATGGTGGTTTTTATCACATGGATAAAAAATGAATGCTGTAGAGCTATATTTGCAGCTATTATCGATTTATTATCGATTTTTGGGGGCGGATGGAGGCGTGGCAAAAATCCAAAATAAACTTGATCTGCGGGCATAATTAACACATATTGTCTCCAAATTTGGTAGCTCTAGCTCTTATAATAGCTGAGATCTAGGTTTTCATACGGACAGACAGACGGACAGACGGACAGACGGACAGACGGACAGACGGACAGACGGACAGACGGACATGGCTATATCGACTCGGCTGTTCATGCTGATTCAGAATATATATACTTTATGGGGTCGGAGATGTCTCCTTCTGCCTGTTACAAACATTTTCGGTTGGCACAAAGTTATAATACCCTTATACTCTTCGAGTAGCGGGTATAAAAAGGAAATTCTAAATGCATTCTCAAGAGATTTTTAAACATAAACATGAACGAATACACAGAAATAAGAATTTAAATGGAATAATGCGAGAAATGTATAAATCGATGCGAGTTTTTCAGAAATCACTTGCTTTATATATCGCCAATTTATAACTTTTTTTATATGTATATATTATCGATGGGTATCACACGGAACTATCTAAGCACATACAAAATTTGCACATTTTTTCAAAGAGCAACTTTCCTTTTCCATGTTTCGCCATGTGAACAACTTCTTTATATGTTTCACATCGAAGTAACGAAAGCAACAACTGTCGCAGTCTTGGAAAATGTTTAAAAAATGTAGCTGTATATATGTATCTGTATCTGTGTATCTTTTGCTCCATTTCCTAGACTTGCCCGGAGACGTTGTTGCCGACATTAGCAACAACAAACACTTTACCATTTAATTGACTATTTGCGGTTGTCATTGTTTCTGCTGCAACACTTTTTATGAGTCTTAAACACTTTTAATTAATATTGTTACACACACAAAAACGCACAGATAGACACAAGCACGCACACAGACAGCCACATGAGAGAGGAGCCTGTAGACGACTTTAATTGAAATTTAATTATTTGTAACGTCGAGGAAACTGTGCTTCTGCAACAAGCTATTGTCTTGTTGGCCCCACAAAGTATTTGATTATTCACTCACACTATACAATATTGCTCGAATTCCGAAATTGTTTCCATTTGATTTCCAAAGTTTGATTTACTGCACAATATGAGCTTTATTGCACTAGTTATGAAATAATTCGTATTCGTTTCTTTTATCGTACTTTACTGTATTAGGCTAACTTGAAGTGAACTCTTAGGACCTCGCCGCAATGACCTCCCTCTCTATCTCTCTCTCTCTCTGCGGCGTTGGCGTTTTCATACGCTTTGCTGCGCAGCATTTGGTGCGCTTCGTTGGCGCAGCTCACCGCAGCTGTCTCTTTTGCCTATGTTTCTGTATAGAAACTAGAGTAGGGTAGTCTGGGCTAGTGAAAGTGATAATTATTGGTACTGCAGTAGTTGTTAGTGCTATCAATTTGTATGATTGTTGCCTAACCAAAGTCTTTCAATCACAAACAAATTTAAAAATCGTTAAAAACTATCGATAGCAAAACAAACAATCGATGCATCGAAACAAATATTAAACCATCGATACTATCGATTGCAGCTCTTCTACAGAAATGACTCACGAATATTTTTAATATTTAATTATTTACATAAATTTCAAATTCGATTCAAAGAGTACAGGGTATCTTATGATCGCATACGTTCGCTGTTTGCATTTCTTTACCTGCCAGTTGCTCCACTACGCCCCAAAACTCTGAGCTCTGAGAGTTAGAGTGTGATTTATGATACGATATGTTGATACCCTTTGCCGGGCTCTAGGGGGCACAATTGGATGATCTCATGTGCACGCGCAGTGAACCCAAGTTCGGGCTTGTCTATACAATAATTCATTTCTGATTTCACTTGAAATGGATGAGTTTGAGAATAATGACAGTTTACCCAGTTCACATAAACGAGGCGAAACTATGGCTCAAGCTTTCAATTGACGCCCGATTCACGTGAATGACGCATATCTTCTATCAATTTCGCAAAGGGTAATTCCACGAAAGACTTTTAATTAATAAAGATCATACCATAAGAATGGACTGAGAAGTAAATTGAATATATAAGTGAAATGGCAAAACTTAGACAATAAAAAACCATATACAGGTAAAAAAAAAAAAATTAAATAGATATGAACTACAAAAATAATAATTTGATAAATGATTTATGTTTTGTATTGATCATAACTAATTTATTTAATATACAAGTTAGCGCCTCCTTTTGTTTATATTTGATATTTGTAACTGAACACTAAACGCAGCATTTCATCAATAACTTATCGAAAGTGTGGCATTATTCCGATAGAAGTTTCGGAAATTAATCGAAACTAAGACGTCAAGCTACAAGAAAATCAGTTTAAATAAAAATAAAACCAAACTCTGAGATATATATAATTAAACGCTAATTCTTAATTTTAATGAACACTTGAATATATAATTTTTTTTTATATATTCGGCATAATTAACTTCTTAGTTTTTATAAAGTATTTAAAATTATCGTCTTATTTTTTTTTATTTAAGATTTATAAATTATCTCATCTGCCTGCGCTCTTTGCAGTAAATTAACCCTTTCAGGGTCTGTCGAGTGCGACGTAAATTAGTGTCTAGTATTTTGTTTTTGTTTCCCCTTTTTTGTTTTGTTCCTTCCTTTTCTTTCCATCTGGTCTCTTATGTATTCGCGGGCTCTACAAATGACGCTTGATGTAATTTTTCACTGCCGCGGCGCATTTGCATGGGGCTTCTAGTCGTATGTAATTATGTACCGCCTGCCTCTATAAAGACTGCGCCCAAGCGAATGGGGACAGAGCACGAGAAGAGACAGAAAAAAAGTCAAAAAGGAAGCAAAGCAGACGATGACGATGACGATTGAGCACAGCACAGCATGTAGAAGAAGCAGCCGAAGAAGACGCAGCCAAGGAAACAATGACACTAGGGCCAGAAGAGAGTGTGGAGAGTCGCGCGGGGAAGAGGGCGTGCTGCCGTACCAGGCAGGGAGGAACACAAACTGTGGTCGCTTCACCTTGAACTCGCCAAGTGAACTTAACAGGCTGCCTGCCTGAGTGCCGTGACTGGACTGAGAACTGGGAACTGCGAAGTTGCGGTGTGTGAGTGAGTGTGCGAGAGAGTGTAGTATGAATCGCTTTAGCTGCCAAGTCGACAACTTTGTGTATGGAAGAGAGAACAGGTAACCAACTGCACGTTTCCCCCTTACCCCATTCGCACTCTTCTACTCCTCTTAACCTCGTCGTCCGCGTTCTGGCCAACTGGCAGCCTGTTCGAGCCGTTTCCTTTTAACATTTTTCTGCATAAAGTTTGTGCGTGGTTCCTTTTTAACCTTTTTTTTGCTGCGTGGCACACACGCACGCACACATGTACACACACACACGTGTGCGTATTGTCGACTGTTGCCTGCCCTTAACAGGTTTTCATTTAAAGTCGGCAAAAGCCACTTGCGGAAATTGTGTGCGCCTTTAGATTTCACTTGTCAAGGTTGAAGTGGCAGTAGCAGCCCCCCGCCCCACTGTCCGTCCCAAGCGCCCCGTTTGTCCGACGAATCGACCCAGTTAAAGACCTAAACCTTCAGATGGCGCATGACGAATTGAAATTTCCTTGGGCGGTTCTGTTTTTATTTACTAGATTTATGGCCTGCTGTAACACGCAGCATGATCGACACAGTGTGAACAATTCAATTAATTTAATAAACTCAAAAAAATAAAATAAAATAAAGCAATATACCGTATAGAACACACACTGTAGATGCTACAAAATACCCTATAACAAGACTGAAAACATAAAGTAGTTCATTACGAATTTAACAATCTTTCTCCCTCAACTTAATGCATGGCATTAAAACTGATAAAAAAACAAAAAACAGACAATAAAAAGGTTTTATTGACCCAAAAGGCACCTTGCCATTGTCAACAATAACAAAAATATGTTATTTACTGATTAAATATACTACTTTCACGTCTCTGGGACGAGGTGTTAAATGACTGCAAGCTGGGAATTTATGAAGCTTTGCAAATGCTGTGAGAGGAAACCAATTTCGATGACAATTTCGAATTTGTTAAATAACCCTCCAATGAGTACTTCAAAGTTTATGGCTTCATTCATGTACTGTACGTGTGTGTGTGTGGGAGTTTGTAATCTGCACTTAATTGCATTTAATTTGCCATAAAACTGTTTGCCTTAATGCATTCCAAAAGGGTTTTCAAATTGAAAACGTGCAGCGCATCCGTAAGATACTTTTTCTCTTTTAGCCACGTCATGCGACAGCCAACATACACTGACTCACTCCTGGCTAAAATGTCGCCCAGCTGTTGCTCAGCTCAAGAAGAGACCCAAACAAACATATAAGTATTTTTTTTTTTTTTTTTTTTTTTGAATACAACGTCATAAACATGCATAATACATATATAAATGGCAATGCGACTGACATTGTTTATCACAATTCATTACAATTTATTTCACATCAGTATCAATTTATTTATTTATATTTATTTTCCACAAGGCCACCGAGTATTGCATTATTTACATAAGGATTTTTTCTTTTATTATTTTTGATAAATTCGCTGTCATGTTTTTGACATTTATGCAAGGCGAGTGTGCTAAGTAAATCGAACTTGAAGTTGAATAACCCACAGTCTGTACGATTGCACGTTTAATGCAATTCAATGGAAATTGATGATGAATGGAGCGAACTGCTCACCCGGTAAGCTGGCAGGTTTTCAGCTCGATGAAAGATTACCAAAAGTCACGGGTAAAGTAACTTGAAGTGACAATCGCAAAAGCTGCTTATACCATATGGTATGTGGTATATATCTAAAATGTAATAGAAATGCAACTGTAACGTGGCAACTTGTCAGCAAACAATATGAATGATAACAGCGACAGTAATTGACATTGTAACTTTGCTATAAGTTCGAGAAATTGAAAGTGAAAATCCATGAATAAGAGCGAAACGTAATAAGATACTGAGTAACTGCTACAATTATTTTCCGGCTTCAATGGCAACTTGCATTTACTTTCTCAATTTATTTTTAATTTTAAAACAATATTAGGCAAAGTCTATGCATAATTCCACTCCATAATTTCACAGAACTTTATAAAATGTGAAATTTAATAACTTTCGTGTTTATTGTCCGATCGAAATTATGTTCAGAATATAGTTCTGTTAGTTATAACATATGTGTATCTCAAAGCAGTATGTTTAGACATTAATACTTTGCTTTGAGCATTCGGTTTGGCATCCAATATTTAAAGCAAGTTCCATCATTACATATGGTATAAAAGCACCTCCATGCCAAATTTCGTATCTCTAGCTTTCATAATAACCGAGATCTGTGTGTTCATACAGACAGAACGGCAAAATCAACTTTGCTTTTGCTGAAAGCGTATAAAAATGTGTCATATCTTAAATATTTTGTACTCTTATCTGCTAAAACAATAAAATCTTCAAAATAAATGCAGTTTTTTCTATGTCAAGCACTGGAAAACAATACAAAAAATATCCAACAGTTCCTCAAGCACATGTTTAAGGTGCAGTAAGAAAATACAACAAGATACTCTTGTGTGAGCGTGAGTGTGTGTGTGTGTGGGTGCTCTGGAAGTGGAAAAATGCATTAGGCTTGCGTTTTTTTGCCAGCCTTTTGTTTTGTACTCAGCGTGTACCCATGAGTATTTTCATTTTCGATGGGAATATTTACATTGAAGACGCAGAAGCACACGACTCACATCACTTAGCACGCTTTGTGGTCCATCATTCAGAACGACGACGACGACGACGACGATGATGCTGAACATGATGATGTTGGATCAGCAACAGCTTTCTATTGTTCCACAGTTGTTGCTGTAACTGTTTGGCTGGCTTTTGAGCGCCGTAATTGGAAACATGCATATTTCCATTGTACGTAGAGAACAAGAAGCAGCAGCAAGTAGCAAGTAGAAGCTGTCGTTGCGTGGGTGGAGATGATTGCAAAGCAAACAATGCCAAGTCAGAGCCAGTGGCAACAACCACAACAACAGCAACAACAATGCCAACAAAGGCGAACACAACAAGCGCCGCCCCAAAGCCAAATAGCCAACAACAAACCAACAACAACAGCGAACCGACTCAACTGAACCGAACCGGGCCGAAGCGAACCCAAACGAACCGTACCGAAACCAAGCGGGGAACACTCCCCCCCCACTCTTCTAACGACGATGGCATTGTGTGAATGTTGTGCGCGCCATTTGGCAAACATTTTTATTATCATGCAACACATAGCACAAAAGCTGCGTTGCAAGTGGGGCTGGGGCAGAGCAGAGATGCGCGGCAATTTGTAGCCACAGCTAATATTGCACTAAGGCTTATTACCACTGCAGCAACAACAAAAACAACAACTACAGTGCATGTGTCACTCAAAACAAAAAAAAAAATATAATAAAAAAGAGTACAAATACAAAGAAATAGAAAATAGTTTCAAATAAATAAAATGCCTTTTTGTGATGCTTTTTGTAATTTCCTTAAAAGCATAAAAACGATTTGCCAACGCGCAACTTGTTGAAGCGGTAAAAATTGTCAGTTTCTGCTGCTAAATGCGGAACCGATGCGACCAAATCGCTGCTGCAACAACTGCACAACTGTTGCAACAGCACACAACAGATGCCAAATATGGTGAATGTGCAGCAGCAGCAGCAGCAACAGCAACAACTACTCGTGCTTGCCACATTATGCAATCAACGTGGCTTATTTCTTTATATTTTCTGCAACCAGATGCGTTTTCAATGCTATAATTTATCAATTTTGTTGGTCAAACGTTGCAATTTCTGTTTTTTTTTTTTTTTGTATACTGAATAATGCATCAGATTGTCGCTCATAAATGCCTAATAGATGTACCGCTCCCCGTTCTCCGCACTGACCAATCTGAATCTGTGCAACAGAAGTGAATTTGTTATTATGTTTTTGGTTTGTAAGCCCAAGATGCAAGAATAAATTTGATAAATAAACGTATTTGTACACACAATAAAAGTAAAGTAAATAACAATATTGCTTTAAATATTTAAAACAAAAATAAAATCCACTATTTCATGAAATGCACAGAATGCTGCGTTCCCAAAATCCAAAATCATGTACATATGCGTTTACACGCGAATTTTGCTTGTGAATTTATTTCATTGCTTGAAATGATGAGGCGCAACCAACTTAACACAGTAAAATTAAGTGACAACACTGTGCGCAAAAACAATTAACTCAAAGTTAGCAAATAAAACACTTTAAATTGTTTCTGCCTACACTCAGCGTCATTGGAAATAAGTTTTCCTATTCGCTTCTGTTATAGGAATAATCTTACACTTTCCATTAATTTATTCTCTTATAAACAGCTGACCTTATTGTACACATATGGCAACTTTGCTTCTATCATTGCATGAATTCGTTTCTTTCGCATTGAAGAATCCGTGCAGCACTTGGCATAAACGTTGAAATAGATTGCAAGCTCAGCTTTCCTGTTTTCCTTTTTATACGCTCAGTTTCTATAAAACCTACAATAGTATAATATTACTCAGTACTCGGGGCAGGTAACGAAACGGAAGTCATTTATTTCATTTCATGGCAGAACAATAAAATGTCCATGCACAATTATGTTATATGGGCTAGAGCACGGTCGAAGAGGACAGCTTGAGAATATGCCTGATAATGCAAGGTCGATAGGACAACCAAGCATTTTTTGTGGTATTTGATGCTATATTTAAGTCGTATATACAGTTGATATACATATGTATCTTTATAAGAAATAACTGAGATTTTATTGAAAATATTCAAGTAATTTGAAAGCTAAGGAACATATGTATACAATTCTTTCAAGGGTATCTACTCGACAGCATGCACTGCTTTTGTAATCTATTTTTTCTTATTTTCCTTTTCTTTTTTTTTTTGCTTACTTCCCGTTCGCTGCGCTAGTTGTTATCTAATTTAGCCAAAGAGTCGACTCAGGCGAGCAACAACTAACGTTGCTTTTGGCGCTCTCTTCCTTTTCTGTTGCCAACATGGCGTTTTAAATATTTCCGGCTACATTTTACAGCCGACTGCAACTGTCATTGTCTGTGAGAGACATGGCGATGGCGAAGGCGAAGGGGGTACTCTGCCAACTATTTGCAGTCATTAATTATGGAAAATGTTTTAATATTGCTCGAGCGACAGGACAGATTGTTCAGGATATAAAGTACAGCTCGTCAATTTGCCTAATGGTTTGTCATTCAAGGCGATTACAACTGAAGCAGGTCAACGGAATGTCGACTGACTGCCTGCTGCCTGACTAACGGATGAGAAATACCCAAGCGAGTTCAAAATTATAATTAACCCATATAAGCAACAACATAAATAATAACCATAACTCGGGTTACGGTTACGTATTCCGTTCGTACGTACGTTAACCTCCCCGTTTTGACGAATACCAAAGTCAAAACAAAAATATAAAAGCGAAATTTGCAATATGATTCACTCGCACGATATCTGTTGCCATATATAATACCAGTCAGCCCGCCAGCCAGTCACACATACTTATAAATAAACTAAATCGTTGTTGTTTTATAATAATGCCGTGTAATTTATTAAGTCAAAAGGTATGCGAAGGAGCTGCCATTAATACGTATAAAACCTGGGTGTATGAGCGTAGAAATAAAAAAAATAAAAACCATCCAAATAAAACATGAACACTCATACTAGCCTGGTCCCATCGACGTTTTCTTTTTTTTTTTGTTTCACTTTTCGTTACCTTATTTATTTGATTTAACAAAACCGTTGACAATGGCCAAACAGGCAGGCGGCTCTGATGGCGTTGACACAACGTCGACGTTCGATTGTCACTCGAGCGTCATGCATTTCTATACCCTGTGGTTCAAGTATAATGGGTATACAAGATGATTTGAACTTGTATAAAGATTGCCTACAGTTGAACTTGCATAATATTCAAATATACAAAAAACATAATGACATAAAATATATAAAAAATAATATTTATAATTATTTCAATCAAATACCCAGTATAACTTTAAAAATATTTACAATAAAGAAAATAATTTAGGCTGACTACAGGGTATTTCTATATCGAATAGTTAACTAAGCTTGTTTTTATAATTTCGTTCCATCATAAATTAAAAGCTTAAGATATTACTTAATAATCTTTAAAGACATATTTTCGACTGAAAGTTATAATATAAGCTGACAGAAAACTCAACAGCCTACAAATATATCAAAAATGGGAATAGTTCATTAACAAGTTCATAACCTGATCTAAATTCTTATATTCTTCCCATCGAAAGTAAACAATAATTTACATAGTTTTATCATTTCACTTGCGCTTGGACCTCGAGATATATACGATGGGTTATGTAACTCATTTTTTATAACTGTAAACTTTACGAGTTGCCACTTAAATGAGATGCATTTGCAGTCCGGAAAAAACTCAAGTCATAAAGTTTTTCGTTTGCAAGTTGAACATAAATGTAAATCCAACAACTTACAGCCTTTACTTTTAGATAATGATCTCGCGCAAATCGCATACGGAAGCCAAAGTTAAATGCCTAGCGCGAAAATGCGAAGAAAAACAAAGTGCAGAAGACAAAAAAAAATTAGTTGTCATTACCTTTCTGCAGTCTGCACAATGTCAACGCCCAGCGAAAGATCAGCATGTGTAACCAGCATGGGAAATACAACCTTATAGAGGCGTCACCAGAAAATTCCACTAGGCTGGTTTCTTGTTGACATTTATCAATTGAGTGCGTCTTCGATTTGTTGATAATGTTGCGGCTAAGCACAAATAAGTATTATAACTAATAAGCGTGTTTAATCCCATTGTTAGGCAAATTAGTCATTAGTCGAATCAAAAAAATATGGCATAAGATTTGATTTGATGCCCGAGCACGGACCGTTAAAATATCGCATGCCTTTAACTCTGTCATTCAAATCGCTTGAATAAAACACAAAAAAAAAATAAAAGAGCTACTTGAAACAGTCGCCACACGCTGTGTGTGTGTGTGTGTGTGCAAGCGCAGCGACCCGAAAATAAATGTACAAATTATGCAAATTTCTTACTAAGATTTGTGTTAGTCTTGTGCATTTTTTTGTAACTGCCTGATGATTGCTCTTGTTGTTGTTGTTGTTGCTGTTTCATTATGTGGGATTATTGGGTGCGATACCAAAAGAGAGAAAGGCATTTCAAGATGAGTAATAATAAGTTCTGCTTGTCAAGCTCGTCGTAGAGATTCCACCTGATAAATGAGTTCAATTTGCGGAATTACCTGTCATCTAACGCTGTTTGCGATCGTAACTAGATTATTAAGACTGTCAATTTATATTTCTTTGGTATAACTTTCAAAAATATATATTTTTAGATTAAAACTTTTAGCTAACTCGAGGTACGAGGTATGCGCATTTGCCAAAACATAACAAGAACACTTGTCAGCATTCTTCGCTTGTGATTGAGGACTACCTTGACCTCCGCCCTGCTGGAACTAGTTGGGAATTCTAGTGGCGCCAAGGCAAAAACCGATCTAAGCTCGCCTCCTGTTGTTTTTGGACTCTTATTTGTAGACAATAAAAGAAAGTCTATCTAAACCTTGACATGTGCAGATGCAGATACAGATACATATTCAATAGCTGTTAAGATATATTTGAAATTTATTTAAACTTATGTGAAGTGCAAATTTATCAAAATATATAAGATTAATCGCACTCTTCGAATACACAGATTCATTATTTTAATTTTAATTAAATGTGAAAAGGTAATTTGAATAATGACATTAAATCGATTGAAAAATGAACAACCTACGATCCAAACGAAAAATCTCGGCAACGCATAGGGGCCCTACAACCATTGCGAATGGCGCCAATTAACCCAATTAACTTGATATATGCATAGCATGCATATTTAATTTGGGCCATTTGATGCCTCCAATATTGCTGGCAGCCGCCGCTATACACAAATAATTTAAAGTCGCTTGTTTTTCTTTTTCTGTTTTTTGTGCCACCCTACAGTGTCGGCATACAATTATCATAAATTATGCTTCGATTTTGTTTACGACAAGTGAGTGTATACGCATATCCGTTGTTTTTGTTGTTGTTGGTAACTTCTTTAAGCGTTGGAGTTGAGATTGACGTATTTTATAGTGTCGACTTGGGGTGTAGATGTGAATGAAAGGGAATGAATGCATAAATAAATGCCAAACACGCAGCTTCAACCAAGGTAATTTCCTTAGGGCAACCCCGACATGGAATCTTTGCTTTAATTAGCTTTCCCGAAGTGTCTGCAACAATGTAAATTTCATTTGTGTGATGAAAATCAGGCTGAATGTTGTTGCAGACTCATAATTAGCAGTTTCTAATGCAAGTTGCACAACAATAGAATTTATCTTAGCCCTAGAGAAAAATAGAGTAACTTCAGAGAAACACTTATCTCGTTAAAGAATTACCAAAATGTGTAAGATAATAACTAGCAGGCCAATAGATACACTGCAGAAAAATATAAAGTATCTACAAACTTTATCGTTTTCTTACTTTGCAACTACATATTTTTCAAAACTCTTTTACAAGAATTGTCGAATGTGCTTAAGCTTACACAAAAAAAAACTGTTGCAATAAAAGCAGAAAATGCACTATATGTATGTTCATAGGTATGTGAGTGCATATATCCTCTGGAACTGGCGAATCGAGTTACACGTGAGCTGCTGATGATGAAGCTGCCAACATGAATATGTCAGCAATGCATTTTATTGCTTGCACTTGACGTTGCCGATAGAGCAGGGTTGAAAAATTCGGAGTATGCAGCAAAGTGTACAGAAAAAAAAAGTAAAAACTGAAAAAAAATGGTTTATAAAAGGCAACTGCAAATTGAGTTATCACAGCTAGACGAGGTTTGCTTGCCCTGCATAGTGAGTCAGATATTTAATAACAATTAAATCAGAAAGATATTAAATTAAACTTTTAAATACATTGCGATAAAACTGCAAACAAAAAGCGGAGCCCTATCCATAATATAGATGGTTTATTTTTTCAAAACATCGTTAGTTATTTTTTAATTAATTGTCCATTGCTTTTAAAGATTTGTCTAAGCTGTTTTAAAAAGTTAACGCCATAAATACTTGAGCAAAGCTGCAATTCAAGAAAATTAAAAAATGATTTTCAATACAAACGATAACATCGATGAATTTCGAACAAAGCCATTAGAAAATCGATTTTTAGTGTAGTGTTTTATACGCATTTCATAACAGAACCGCAACACCCGCTTTTCTCCACGGTATTAAAACGAGAGTAAAACAATCTAAGCATAAAAACTATTTTATAGTTTTTTTGCAGCTCAGTTAAAGGCCAAGTTATGCGTGCATTTTTTAAGCGCCGCTGCGTGCCCCCGCAAGGCTGATGACAAATGCGTCCCCAATGACTGACGTGGCTGGCGTGGCAGGCAGGCACAGGCAGTGGCAGGTTGCAGCTGTTTGCCACAAGCCGCAGGTTGCACGAAAAGCCGAAACCCGCAACACACATTCGGCGCCAATTGCAGTTCACTTTTATGTTTATGGCAAATGTTGTTGTAGTTGTACTAACTGCATTTGGCTTTGTGCTTGGCTGACTCTGCAGCCGCCCATTTTCGATTCTAACCATAAACTGCAAAAAAAATACAACAAAACGAAGAGGGAAGGCTGTGAGTAACACCCGACAATGGCTCAATGAATATATAAGGGGCCAAGGCTGTGCAAACTGCAGAAATTTGTTTGCTTCGCATGCGAGTGTGTGTGTCTCTGACTGTGTGTGAGAGATTTTCCAACAAAGATTTATGCACGTTTTCGTGTGATCTATGCGAATTGTTGACCGCATCTTTAATTTGTACTGAAAAAAAGATACAACAAATTAAAATTCATGCGTGATTTTCATATTTTGCGTTGGCGACGGCAAAAAAAAAACACATTTTTCTAAACGAAACATATTTTCTACGCGCCCCCTTTCAAAGATTTATTCCGACATGTCACAGAGCTCAGAGATCTCGCTCTCTCACTTAAGATCCCCCCACACACTCACACACAAATCCATCTATGCGGGTTAACCATGAAAATTGATTGCGCAAAGCAGCTGCGTTTCATGTTCTCCGCACATTTGTTTTTCTTTCTTAGCTTCGCTTTTGCCGGAAGCGTTATGTGTATTAATTTTTCTTCGCTTTTCAATATCGTTTTGCGTACATGCATCTTAATATATCAGAAAACTTAAGAATTGGGGCGCACACTCTACTCGAGAGAGAGAGAGAGAGCAGAGCACAGCACAAAACACGCAGAAAGCAGAAATACACAATAACTTGTTGATGTATGACAAGGCGCTGCTTAAATTAGTTCATTGTTGTCCAAAAGCTGTCAAGTGTCAACGCTAGCACCCCGCGTCCCCCTTCCATGCTCACAAGCCACTACAACAACAATAGCCCCAGCCTCCCGCAGTACTACAAATCTTTTTGCTGTTAATAAGTCGTCGGGTGAGGGAAACTAATGTCGTGAGAGTCAATTCGAAAATGCACTCGAACAAATTTAGAGGTTTTATTATAATATATTTACACAAACATATATTCTTTTAATATATTCAATATTCTGTATTATATTATTATTCATAATATACTATTTTAATGTGAACTAGAAACAGTTATGAGCTTTAATATTATATTTAACATAGAAAATAAATTTTTTCTCAATTTATTCTATTAGAAATATTAATTTACTTTCATTAACCAATTTGGTATTTTTTACTGCAAATATTGGAAAACTATATTCGATTATTATTAAACACAGAACTTCTTTTTAGTTCGTATAAAGATAAAAATCTTCTAAATTCCTCAAAAAATCTTTATTTATATAAAAGCTGTTTATATTTTTTAACTGAAACTTTTCTTATATTGCAATGCCTTAAAGCCGAAGCTCATTTAAAATCCTCCATATATTATGGCGAAATTCTTTTTACCTAAAAATACTTTACAGTAATTTCACTACAATTGAGAAAATAGGGCAGAAGTCACGAGGATTATCGCATTCAGGCTGTGAACATGTACATTTTTTTCTGTAAAGCGCGCTACATAAACACATCGATATATATGGTATTATCTTCATGTGCACAGGTATTTAGGCTCTCTCTCACCCACACAGGAGTACATACTACGTTTGGCATAGGTTTCATATAAATTGGGGCAATAATCCTATTTCTTCATTTAAGCAATTAAGCGGATTACATGGAGTTACATGCACACGCCAGCCCAAAGCACTCTCAATGCACTCTCACATGCAAACACACACACACACACACACATCGATAAAGGCACAAGATACATTTGGTTTGAAATTAAATGCAAGGGTCACGGTATAATTGAATCGTGCTGTTTACTGTGCTCAAAAGCATCTCAAATAGACTAACCGCAATGGTTTGTGAGATATGAAATATGAAAGTACATTTTCAGGCTTATCAAGCTCTTGTTAAATGCACAATAAATGCTATTTTCTATTTATTTCATTGTGTAATAGGTTCCTTTTGATACAAATGTCTTTGACGGATTTAAGGAAATAGTATCTGTGTCTATTTGATACACTTAATTTAGAAAATCATTAATTTGCTATTATTGAGTCCAGTTTTCAAGTAAAATTGCTGTGCTGCGGCTTACTTATATATGCATGTTATATAACCATCAAATTGCAAACCGATGGGAGAAAAAATAAAGAAGTTATTTACGTAAATGTTTTCCTCACTTGCGGGCAGCGCCGCCTGCATGCTGCTGCTAGAGAGAGAGAGAGAGAGCAAGAAAGCAGTGTGTGTTAGAAGAACTTATGCAGAATTTGTTCTGGGGAGTTATAAAATTGTTGACATCTTTGCAATGATTTTTTTTTCGATATTGTAGCACGTAATATACGCGTGCGGACTGTCGGACTCGAGCTTTCGTTTCTTACTTTCTCAGAGCATAATGTCCATTGAACAACTTCTCTGCCGATTCCAAAAATATCAACTTAGCCCCCAAATATCTCCAATGCAATACTGTAATACGAAATTAAAAAATGCTTCCGCATTTTTATACCCCAAGTCATGAATACACATGTATTTAGATATTCATCACGACTAAAAGAAAATATTCAGAAAATGCTGGAGAAATTAATAACTTTAACGACCGCCCAGAGCGAGCGAACCAATTGAATCAAATTGGAATCGAAAGCGCATCCAACACAAAAGAGTTCATTCAGAGACAGATGAATAAGATATAGAGAAAGGGAGAGAGAGAGACGAACTCAATTGTTAATCGAAAGCAAAAGTGTAAACTAAACAGTCCACAAGAAACTCATTCGAAATGCTCATGATGATGAGCTGCGGCTGTGATCTCACGATGAATCAAATTGCAGCACACAATTATCTTCCGGGAAGCAGAGAGAGAGAGAGGGAGACCCCAAAGCGTTCCAATTAATGTGGAAAAATATTAATTAATGGCCATGGTTTGCCTTCACACAAGATTTGGATACGTGTGCGTGTGTCGGGCACGTTTTTTATTCAATGCAATTAATTTTTTTAAGAATTTCCTTATGTTTTTCTGAACACTTTCAAGTGCAGGACAGCTGCAGCTGCTATCTGCCTAGAGACAGAGAGAGAAAGACAGAGAAAAGTGGAAAATATTTTCCCTTACTCAGCTGTCACTGAAAGCAGCAGCTTTTTAAAGGTTTGGAAGAGCCAACAAAGTTTCGAGTGGAGTTTGATAAATGGCTTTTTATTTTCTTCTTCTTTATTCTCCCGTTCCTCTTTGACCGGCAGTAAATTAATTAAAATGCGTTTAACAAATTCATAGCAGATTTAACTGACAAATTGATTTGAAGAGTGCTCCAAATTTGGGCGCGAAAGTGAGAGTCCGAAAACAAACTATTTGTTTATTTTATTTATTTTTTTTTATTATGTGTCAAACGAATTAAGAAAATTGTATGGGTATACCCATTCGACCGATTATAAATCCGCTTAGCAAAGACAACAACCTACGCTATGCGGCTTAATTGAAAGAGCGACCTGATTTGCCTCCGAATTTTGTTCCCAGAGCTCGCTCGTGGCACAAATATTGAATTAGCTTCTCCATAACATTAAAAAAAAAAAAGAAGTCATAAAATGGGTATCAAAATCGTTATATATGAGATAAACTAAACAGAAAAACGCAGAGGTCCGAAAAAAAAACAAATACAAACAACTACATTGTGGACTTATAAATATGCATGAATGTCGCGACTGTCTGTCCGCCATATTGGGCCATAAAACTCACAGACTCACGAGTAGTGTTCATTCCATCTATCTACCTCTACATCTACCTGTACCTCTATTTGCTGTGAACTGGATAGCCTTGTGACGCGTAAGCGACGACAACGACGACGATGACGGGAATCGAAATGTGTTTGTCTTTTGACTTTATTAGATTTCTATTTGACACTTTTACTTTCAGAGTATGCACTTAATACGCGTTATATCTTCCGCTAATAGTGATCGAAACCAGATTGATTGGTTCGATTTGTGATGCGGCTTTTAGCAGATTTATGGCACCGGAAATACTTGAAAGTGTATACCTTTTAGTCTAGTTTTTAGATGCAACATCTTCCATTTAGTACACTATTTGATTTCATTTTTTTCTTACCTGCAACGATAAGAAAAATACTTCATTTAATAACTCCATAAAATATACATTTAAAACGGCATCTCAAATGCAAATAACTCGAAATATATAATAGGAAATTGATAATATAAAGTAGATTTGGTTTCAGTCATCATCTAATTAACTTTGTTTATGATTGACCTTGCCTAATGCTTTTTATGGGGTTTTTTTTTTTGGTTGATTTTTGCTAACTAAAGCACATTGATACGGACAGAAGTGTAGTTAAACTTTTGATGTGCTAAGATAAATTAAAGCCTGTTTGTTTCTGTCTCATTTTATTCAACACAAATTCCAACAAACTTGCTTAACCTACGATACGATCTGCATTAAAATAGATACGTAAAAAGCCGCATAATTAAAATCGAAACAATATGAAATGCAAATAAGTATATGTATTCGTTTTATCATCACATATACAGTATGTGCTACCAGTTTTACACAACGCACATGTAGTTAAAGTTGTGTGTGTGTGGGAAACTATCCTAATTGCAGATATATTTTCCGTGTGGTATTTTCAATTAAAACGTCAACTACAAGTGAGCCTCATTAATTACACATTCTGCGCAAATTTGGTCATTTATAAAATACCATAACATACGATACGATGCGATACGATAGATACCACACGCCATTACTAAATCCATGCGATATATAAACTTAATGACGGCGCGCTTTGTCCCCATAACTCAGTGTCAATATTTATGGGTTAATGTGTAGCTGTCTGTGGGTGAGTGTGTGTGTGTGCGTATCTGTGTGTTGGTTAGCTTCCTAAACACATCAACTATTATCGACAGCTGGCTGAGTGTAAATAAGAGACATTGTGGGCGGCAGCAACATTGTTAAAAAAAAAAAAAAAAAAAAATACTCAGAATCAATTAACGCGCCGTTTCAACTCGATATTGAATTGAACAAGAAACTAGGTTACTATATAATACCCTATACAGTTAAGGAGAGCTGAATTTCAACTCTTGAAATATTGCGCTGCCATTTTGTTAACTAAAACTTTCTTGTTTGTCTCTAGGGTATTAGATAATTCAGTATAATTGATTTTAAATTCCATAACTTGTTTGCGCACAATGATAGATAGAGTATAATTATAGCATATAATTCCAAATCATTAGTTGAACTTATTCTAAATATATTTCATATTTTATGCCTGTTAAACAAAACAATTTTTAAAATATGTTAACAAGTAATTTGTATATAAATAATATTATGCGACACGAGCCTAACAAATTTTGAAAGGTTTTTATTGTGCGATTATTATTTGTGGGCCGTGACTAAGATGATAGTAGTAGTAGCTGCTCTATTGAATATTATATAAATTATACATAAATTATACGATTTGCTTATATTTCCGAGCGAATTTTTAATTGAAACAACAGAAATAATCGAAGCTGATTAACTTTTTTGAGCTTTTTATTGCAGTTGCCCAACTGAAGTCAAATTCTGGTATTTTGTATGCATACGATATTTTTTATTTCATTTTTTTGTGCTACGAAACACGCAAATGTTGATAATTGCCTTTTGATTGGCTTGTGCATTTTGCAATGCTACTATAATGACTAACATAACATAGTTAAGCGTTAACGGTTTACCAATCCGACCGCATTTTAATTAAATTATCAAAGTCAATCAAGCGGATTAAAGTGAATTAAAGTTCTGCAAACGCAATGTCGAGTGCCAATCAGAGCGAGTGGAGGCGTCGAGTCGCGTCAGACCTGATCTACTTTTATGTTTATTCGTATTTATTAATATAGTTTTATTGGTTTTTTTAATTAAAATATTAACTATAAATGAGCTACGAATTTAACTGTAGAATTAATATAGGTAAGTTCTACGCAAGTTCTTTGACCTCATGCATACAAATTTGCCTATACTTAGCCTATCGCATATTCACACTTAATTTACGCACTTGTATAAACAATCAAGCGATAGTTCAACTCAGGCGCAAATCTCAGTCAAGTGTCCACTTCAAACACTTAGTCAAATCTCAAGACAAATAACCTTGTGCGATTGTGCTGAGAAGGAGAGTGGGGAGAGACTGAGACAGATAGCGATAAGCTCTACCCCCACACATTGAAAACAAAAGCCGTACTGAAAATCGTCAGTTTTGAAAGCCTCAAATATTTGTGTGTAAATAAAAACAAAATTCATAATAATTATTTCAATGCGTAATTGCAGTCGGCACCAAATAGGCAAAGTTGCCTTTAATTGTTGCCGTTCATATGGTCAGGTTCCGCCTCGTTTTGAGGCCTGTCAAAAGCGTTGTTAAGTTTTTTGAAGTGCCTAAATAAATACCAGTCGAAAGTAACGGCTTGCACATGCCCTGTAAATAGTTTACAGATTCACTTGGTATTTAAATTTTATTTTAAAATTAAAAAAGACATTTAAAAACAGACACCTGCTGTGTAGACTCTAAATCTGTGGATTAGCTTTGGCAAAAAATCAATAGAACTGAAGGTAATATCGATTGGATGCAGAGAATTAGTCGGGGAAGTCTGTAAGCTACAACTCTTTGCTTCAGCACATACATAAATGAATACCATATGCACCTATTCTCCTATTTTCATGAAGAACGAACTGAAGCTCTCATTGCCGTTTATTGTTTAAATAAATCAAAATAAACAACTGAACATTAAAAAAACCATTTGAACATGTTACATCCAGAAGAAACGATACACCTTCCTTTCAGACCATCCATAAAACACAAGGCGTTTCGCCATAACTAATGTATACCCCACAATCAAGCAATTTAAATGAACGCAGGGTATAACAACAACGTAAACCGTTTTCAAAACTTTACCCAAATGTGGCAGATATAATTTATAGTTGCTCTTCGAGCTAAGTGTTGGTAATGTTCTAATTACGTGGGCGCGTGTCACATTTTGGCGTATTTATCGCACCGTTCCGATCAGAAGTCACAACCATATATATTTTTATGGTACTGACAATTGTTACCTGACTGAAAGGCTGGTTAGGGCTAGAGTCGGGGGTGCCAGCGAGGGACGCACCAGAGGGCCAGTTATTATTATTATTTCTGTTGGGATACATGTTGTTGAATTTATTTGACGTGATTTGATTTGATTTGATTTGATTTGATTTGATTTCAATTGATTACCTGCCGTGCGTGGTTTAATGTTCGATGGTTTAATTGTCCAATTGTAGGAAGACCTCCGCAGACCACAGCGTATATCGTCGAATGGTTTGTTGTGGTTTGATTATTGAATCGACCAGACAGACAAAGGCAAATCACACGTTTACTGCGCTGTGGCTTTACATGAGACAGAGAAGCGAGCCTAATTGCTTGGTCAGGCAGTGTATTTAAGCCAAGTTACATGACAAATGCACGGGATGATTGATAGTTAAAATTCAATCAGTTTATTCATACATCAGCTAAGGGAACTGACTCCATTTAAGCCTTATAAACTGATTAAAGTATTCAAAGTATTCGACTCTAAAGCCACATGCACATATATTCACAGTTGTGCATCTATAAATATCTCTCACGTGGATGCCGTGGAAAACAAATCAGCAACAACTGTAACGCGAAACTCATAATTCAGTAGAATCTCCCCCCACCCATATATGGTGCATGGTGCTATCTCTCTTCACGCCAGCCTAGATACAACCAACAATGGAATACGCGTAACTCAGCTAAAGTTTTTTTCCATGTAAATCTTTTGAAAAAAAAAAAAAGTGAAATTTAATGCATGCCTTAGATTACACGCCACAAAAAGAAAGAAAAAAAATCCGAAAATAGTTTAAAAACAAAAAGAGATAGAGAGAGAGACAATGCAAATGTAAGCCGCAAAGAAGCAGACAAATCTGTTAAGAGTAGAGTATGCGCTTTTGTCTAGGCTGCTGCTGCTGCTGCCTACTCGACTTTTCTCACTCGAATTACACTTGCAACAAAATGCGCAGACAGCATGTGTTGGGGGCAGAAAAGGGGTGCCCAAAATCATGGTGTGATATTTCAAGCTGCATCTTCAACACGGCTGCCAGTCATGTCTGTGCAGAGACAGCGTCAGGGCGACAATCAAGTCGGCTTAGAAGCCGCATACGGATTATGCACAGCAAATTAAACGCATAAATTGCAGGTTGCGTTGCATGTGGCATGCGGCATGCGGCATGCGGCGCATGTGGCACTGCCAGTGCAAGCAACGCCTGTGTTTTTAAGCCAATTTAACTGCCAGGCAACTGCATGAAAAATGGCTAAAACGCTTAGCAGATATGCTGATAAACGTGTGCCTATACATATTTCTCGCTCATTCATTTTCTGCATATCGCCAAAATGCCAAAGTGCCACGCAAAGTCGTCTCTCCCTCTCTTCCTCTCTCTCTCTCTCTATTGGTTTATTATTTGCAAACCATTCTCTGATTGCGGCATTCAACATCGACGATGGTGGTTGCTGCCAATCAGCCGAATGAAAACTTCAAATTGTCAACGTGTCGAGCCACTTGATTTGCAGCATGCATTAATCATAGAAAAACCAATAACATAACAGCTGCAGTTTCGAAAAATTCTAGCAACATTTTCATAAGATTTTATTGAAAATCTGTGCAAATCTTGCTCAATATGTTTGCAATATTAATTAATCTCAACTTGAAACAACAAAGAAGGCTACAGTCGAGTATGCTTGAAAAATAGCCTATATGCAAAATATTTAATTAGAAATTAAATTAAAACTATAACATTATCGATAATATAATATAACAATGCAGAAATCATTAGGTTGCTTCTAATTATTGTACACAACAAAAATGATTGCTTTAGCCCCAACATTACGCTTACAATTCGATTTAGTGGCGCAAGGGGGCGTGGCCAAACTCCAAAACAATATAGTGCTGCGTGCAATCATTTAACCTATTATCACTAAATTTGGAAGCCTTAGCTCTTATAACGAGATTTGCGCTTTCATACAAACAAAGAAACAGTCTTCTATGGCTATATTAACCCAGCTGTTGATTCTGATCAAATATATATATTTTGACGGTTTGGAAATGCCTTCTTCTGACAGTTACATAGATTTTTTGCTATAATACCATTTCGTTTTTATATGTAGCGCATAAACATACGTAATCCTCTTTGTCTGTCTCTTATCAAGCTCAAAATGTAATCGTTCCCTGGCGCCCGTGGACCGGAAAACAATATCAAACAGTAGTAGCTCCGAAAAAAATTAGCACAACAAAGCTAACAAATGCAAACTTCGCAATTAGTTGAATGCCGACTGTTATATTTCGACTATCATATTTCCTTTTTTTTTCTTGTTTTTTCTTCATTATTAAAATAACAAAATTCAAAATATTTGTTTTTTTGCCAGCTAATTTAAAGTAAATCAAAACGCAAGCTGAACTTGATATTGAAAAAATGAAGAAAAAAAGAGAGAAAAATAACAGAAACGAGTACAAGAAATAAATAATGAAAATCAATCAAAGTTTGACACGCAGCGCGACAAGACAAGGCGAAACAATTAACATGAAATGTGCTCGCTGAGCACAACATAAGCTAAAAAACAACTTTGGAATTTTAAACGAGTTTCGGTTGATTTGTTCCCAGAGTTATTGCTGTTGTTGTGGCCAACATAAACAGCCAAACCGAGCAGCAATATCCGCTGAGAAATGATATCGATAGTTATAGGCAATGTACAAGTTTTTAAATGGCTGTTGGCCGGAAAAAGGCTAACATAGCCGTAAAATACTTCATGTGCAATTGAAAAGAGTAGAAGTATGAAAATAATACCACTACTAAAAATACATATCGGATTTATGAAAAACAGACTATATAATAAAAAAAATATATGTAAAATATAATAGTCCATAGAAAATGCTTATATTTTTCCAACATGCACATGAATTTATTATGCCATATTAAATATTCGTTTTTGGGTATTAAGTTGCCAAATGTGAAATGTCAACATGTTTGGGATTTGGCGACACATTTTCCATGCAACAGGAATTTGCATAAACAAATGCCCGACAAAACCGCCAGAAAAACTGCTAAATTAAATCATACACCATAAAATAAAAGCGATATACAATAGACACACACACACATTCACTCTCGAGTTGTCAAAAAATGCCACAGAGAAACAACGTAACATAATACTCAACGTCAGCGTCAGATGTGCAGGTGTACAGGTGTATCTCCAGCTCTATGAGCAGGATAACACTCTGGGCCAATAAACAAAACATGTGCAAAGCTTCGACTTGACTCGAGCGGGGCTGGGCCCTGTGCCAAAAGGCCGCCAGGCATTGAAATTTAAATGCGCAACGTATAGTTCGGGCAGGTAAAAAAAACAGAATAAAAAGGTATAAAAGGCAAAAGACATACAGATAAATTATATACATATATATAGATGGATATGCCGTACATTTACAAAGTGAGTAAGCACGTGTACGCAGGAAGCGTTTGGAGCACACACACACACGCACGGGAAGTCAGTCAGTCAGCAGACCAGTGAAGCATATCGAAAATGGAAGAGAAGAAAGCTCTTGTGTGCACTGAAGCAAAGAGAAATTAATAAGACTTTCATACATGAAACATAAACGAATATTACATAATATTTATTGCGGCACAAAGCAAAGAAAATACATATATAACATTGATTAAAAATTGTGTTCTATATATTTATTATCATTATATTACAGTTCTCATATATTTCTCTCGGTGTACATACACCTTTCGCACACGGCAACTCGGGCGTATTAGTAATATAATTTTAGCCCAAACACGCACAACCCACTGCTCAATATTTTTACCAAATGCAAATGGGCAATTTTCGAAATAAAATTTATGCGCCCATTCGTATTTATCTTTAATTTTATAACGGAATCAATCAAGTGGAATGCGCATTCGCAAATGGCAACATCCCGAGCCTGAGGCTCAATAAGCATTATGGCATTGCCATACACTAAGAGCGGCTAAGAGCGTCTGGCAAATTGGCATAGGAGTGCAAAGCGAAATGTTATTTACGTTAATGCAATACATTCTTGCTGCCAAAAAAAGGACTACACAAAAAAGCAACCTTCTGAGAATTTTACGAGACGCACACACACACACTCGCACACGCATAACAGCCATAAGTTTTAATTATACAGCAGAGTGAGAGACAAAAGGCACCTGGAGAATGCACGCGCCACGTAACAACGCAAATCCCTATAAGCAGTCTAAGTACCACATAATACCCGATATATGCGTGTACTTATGGCAAGCAACTGTAGCCAGCTCCACTCCACCGAAGCCCCAGCCCCTCCCACCACCTAGAGTAAGGCTCTCGTATTATAGCATTGTTTTGTTGTCCCTCCCCAAAGACACACTGGCGCGGCTCGAGTGGCTCAAATACCTCAGGATTCGCTGATCAGCCTGTCGGCCACAGCAGCTGACGTCATTATGGCGAAACGAACAAATTCTTAGCGCCAGCTTAGGCAAAAGTTTTCTTGCAAAACAGACAATAAAAGACATATAAAAGGCAAACAACAACAACCAATAAAGAAGCCACCCCAGAAATCAAAAACTCAAAACTAGCGAAATGAACGGAACTACACAGAAGAGCACAGCCATAACTATTCAACATACAACTTTAAGTTCCGTTTTATTATGTTTTTTCTTTTTTTTTTGCACAACGCGATATGCGCCACCATCTTTGCTAAATACGGGCAAAACAAGAAGACGCCTTGCGTCGCGTCTCGGCGCGTCGTGTCGCCAATAAGTCTGGACCTGTCTCACAAAAGCGATTCGCAATTTATTTGTTTGTCTGCACACGCACCCCGAAGTAGGCAAGACCTTTGCAGACAGTACCAGCTGTACTGAAGGCACGGTATAACCAAGTGGTAAATACCCTAGAAAAGCGCAGGCGATTGCCTGCACTAACATCGTGACACAATCGATAGAGGCGGTGGTTTTATATATTATTCGATATATCGAATAATTTGAGAGTTCTATCGAGACTCATTTTATTAAAAAAATTTTAACAGAGTTTTAACAAGTTTGCGGCTGAAAATTTAACCTGAAGCTAAACAAAAAATATAAAAAATTAAATTATAAGTTTTACTTCGAAATTTTATAATACAATCGATAATATCTATGATTTTCATCTTAAAACATCTGTAAAACGATAATGTCCTCATTCGATTAATTTGTCTGCAGAACTACTTAGAATAATTAATGATAACTTGGCATATTCTGTAATCATTTTTATTATTTTACCAAAGTTTTTAAAAAATATTCTAAATAAAGATTTTTATGCTGGAGAAAACTACCAAGACTTTTACTTTATATAAAGAAAAGTCTTCAATTTCATATTTATACAATTTCCTAAGCTTACAAATTCATTTTAACATTTAAAACCCCGCATATTGTTAATTAAATGCCCTGAAGCCAAACAATATTGTAAACTTCATAGAACATCAGTTTAGTTGTAAAATTGGTTATTTGCAGCCAGTTCGCAAAGCATCAAACTTCGGCAAACATTATAAAAATGGTGTTTATACCCCACAATCAGCAAACCGCTCAAACCAAAGCGTAGAATAACAAACAAACGTGAGAGAAAGAAAAAAAAAACGATAAGAAAATACCATCCCTCTGGCGACGACAGCGACGCTATTCAGCACGCAATTCCTCTATGTACATATACAAATACATACATACACAGATAAGTATGTAAATGCCTATATATGTATATATATAGGGTGCTCTCATTTTGCTGCTTTCTGCGAGTTTATATCAATCGCAGGATTACCTTGGAGTTTGTTCTTTGGCTGCCTCTGCTCTTTCTCCATCTCTCTCTCTCTCTTTGCGCTTCTATTCGTAACAGTTGCCGCTTGGTATTTATGGGATTTATGGCAGGGTCCGCCGCGCCTAAATGTATGCCTGCTAATTTTTATTCAAATTTACTTTTTCTTTTCCCCCCAGCCACTTGGCGAGGGATTCTCGTGCGCAATAAAAATTAATGGGCTCGTCTGTGTTTGACGTTGATTTTAGTTTGCTTCTTCTTTTGCAGCTCCTTCTACTTGCCAACTGACTTTTATGACCAGCCCATCGACTTTGACTTTTATGCTGAGTTATTGGAATAGATAAGTAACCAAAACAGTAGATGAATTTCGCCACTGTCAGCATACACAAATTTTGAAGGTTAAACTATCGTACCGTCCCACTCCACCGCTCTGAGGTCATCAAAAGGTATTGAGTACGCCGCTCTTGTAACTCTGCCGACACTGAAAACTTTGTCAAATCATTTAAGTCCCTTGTAAACACAGAAACCACATGGGAATCGAAAGCCAGGCAGCGGGAGGAAGCCAACAAATCAATCAACGAACAAAGGCTGTGCCTGGCATCAGGTTAGCAGCAGCACCTCAGGCGCTTTTCTCCAAAAATAGTTGAGATTCTTTACATATAACCTTTTCACCTCTCTGAGGTGTAAGGGGAGGACGGTTGTAGAAAAACCCCACTCAACCTGCGATTATTATTGAATATTATGCAGTAGCCTACACGAGTACGTGATTCAATTTAATGGCTTCCCAGAAACATAAACTTTGATTTGCTGCTTGTGTTCTTCCTCCCGCTCCTGCTTCAGGCAGACTTATATGGCCCTATGGTGTTCTTTAGGTTTTCACATTAAAGTGTTCACAATAGACACGCATGTAGAAGAACTACGATATACGAATGTGAATTAGCCTATAAGGGTATGTAAGAGTGCAGTAATGCAGCTAGTGTTGCAAAATAATCGTACAATCGATAGTTTAAAAAGTTTATCGATACTGCTATGGTTGTCTTTTACTATCGATAGTTTTTTTTACAAATTTTTTAGCTGTATTTAAAATAGATTGCGTATAGCAGACTTGAAATAAGCAAAAATCATGCTAAGAAATGCAATATTATCGATAGTATCGATGGTTTTGGTTGAAATATGTCGGAAAATCAATGGGAGCGCTTATTCCAACCAAGCATACTCAAAGTTGAGTAAAATAAAGCATAAATATTATACAGACCAAATTCAATATACGACTTTAGTTATTTATGTTTATTTCGAAGCATAAAACGCAAATAAATTGATAGTTTTCTTTAACTAATAATTCTGTTTTTGCCTTCGATTGCAATCGAGTATTAGTAGAGCATACGCTAGCGTATAGACCCCATGGCATTAACATTTTTATTTACTTTGTTATTTGTTTGACATAAAACGCAACCGCTTTCAAGCCGGTCGAGTGCACGGCACAAATATTTTATGGCTTGTTTATTGTTGTGCCTGGTCTACTGACTTCCCGAAGCACTCCCCGCCCCAGGATGCTTTTTATGTACTTACTGTACATATGTATATGTGTGTGTATCCCACGTATTCTATTTATGTGCATTAACTATGTTAAATCAACATAGCATAGTTATTCGGTTGACTTTTATGACTTTGTTGATTCTTTATGGCAGCGAGTCGTTTACTGCTTTCAGTGTGTGTGTGAGTGTGTGTGTGTGTGTTCGGGATTGTGTCAGCTCTCCTGTGACTTGTTTTTACCTTGACTGCGCGCCGTCAAAGGTCTCAGCCGGAGGGGGGAGGGGTCGAAACCAATTTCAAGTGTCCTTGCACCAATGAAAATCCATATCGAAATAGAAAGGCGTCAAGCGGTCCACACGCGAGTGAAAGCGAAACTTTTGCAACTGCAGCGCAGATAGAAAAACTCATTTAAGCCAAACTCAGAATTGTACGGTATGGCATGGTATTTTAGCGCTGAGGGGGGGCGGTCTCGAGACGACCTCGACTAAAGCGTACAGACCGCAGCCCCATTAAAACCGACAACAACAGCAACTTCACAAGCCAAGCAACTAAGTAAGAATCCATTTCGAAAGCACTTTACAACAATGAAAAATTGCAGTTTTTTTTTTCTTTAGTTGGATCACCCCAATCACCCCATATCCGCAGTAATTGTTGTTGCTGCTGTTGTTCTTGTTGTCTTCTAGGCGATGTCTGCCAGCCTCAAAGTGAACTCAAGCTGCAAGCTGTAAACTACAAGCTGCATTTATTTATTTTTTTTTTTTTTTTGGAAGCAAAACTATTTTGGGTTCGTGCTTTCAAGCGGTTTAACATAAGATTGTCGCGCATATACCGCGTGGGAAATAACTCAAGTGATCTGCGGGCGCGCGTAAAGTTCATATGGTCATGAGACACACGATTCACAATGTGCGATTAAAACAAAAAAAAATAGATAAGGAAATGAATTTTGCAAGGAACTCAATTTTTGGTATACCTCATACTTACTTATTTTTCTATAACTTATCTATAATTTTAATAATTCTCGTTTAAGACCATGAATTAAAAATTAAAGGATGATTTCTTGTATTTCTCGGTATGTGTGTAACAGGCTAAGGTAGACATTATATGCAGCATTATAGCCATTTCTGTCTGTATGAACGCCTAGAACTCATTGAGTATAAGAGCTAGAGTCACTAAATTTTTTGGTAAAGCTTGTATGTAGGTTTGAAGGTTTGTTTTTATTTCAAATTTTAGCCACGCCTCTGTCGCACCCATAAATAAATTTAAATCGAATTACTAACGTTACTCTTAAAGCTAGAGCGATCATGTTTTTATGTGTACAAGCATTATAACCAGTGAAATAATTACTAAACATTTTTTTGCGATAGTAATATGCATGCAAAATATCTGTCTTTTTTATATTTATATACACTATACAGTATATCAATTTTGATTTATTTCTTTCTGATAAATCTTTATTTGCATTTCAGTTTATCATATCGGACACTAAACTTGATTAACTATCTCGTCTCTTAAATGCAGCTGCTTGCGAACATCATCGTTTCCAATAAAAGTTACGACTTTTGCATATGCCGCCAGTTAAGATAAATTATCACTTCTGTTTTACCATAAACATTCATGCCAAACCTGCGGCTGCTGTGAATCTTTTATAGTTTTGTTTTTGAGACTTTTTCCACTAGTGTTTACTATTTGCTGCTGCTTCCCAAGCCCGTCAAAATGAGTTATTAGCGCGTTGATGGGCATTTGACTTTGTCAAACATAAATACCTCTTACTTTTTCATATATCTTATTGCTTATGACATTTCAAGTCGCTTAGTTTATCAAGCGATAATGATCGCCGTTGAGAGCGGCATTCGACAGGGTTGAGGGCAGAGGAGGAGGGTGTGCCTCGACAGTTTACACCTTAAATTGTTTGCCACTCGGCTTATACCACGCAACTATGTGGATTTATTGTAATTGTAATTGTAATGTAAGAGACAACCCATGGATGAGGACAGCTTTGGCCATCAGCTGTCATAAGTTCTGTCTGTGTAAATATTTGCCAGCTGCGCAAAACTAAAAAACAAAATTTCCAAAATATAAATACCTCTTTGATACATACAAATTAAGTATACGCATGTTTTTAAAAAGCCCATATACATTTAAAACAACGAAACTGGCCTAAAATGTAGTTAGCCTTTAGTCGACTCGGTCGCCTTAATGAGCGCCGCCTTTATGTGGGTGTTTTGTTTGCTAAAGCTGTTAAAAACACATTTCCAGAGTCGACCCAGAGACAGACAGACAGGCGGGCAGGAAAAGCTTTGGGGGGGGAGGGAGGAAGGTCGGAAAAAGTGTCCTTGTGTCGGTCCCTTTCAAAAGTATTTACTAATGACACCAACATAAAATACCTTCCCGAATTCCAACTGTTCGACACTCTGCGACATAGTTGTGGCACTCATTCCCCGTTTTCTTTTCTAAAGGTGCTGAGTAATTTCCTAACGACATTATGTGTTATTAATAAGTGAGTTTTTAAGTAAAAGATTTAAATCTTTCATTCTACACTGTCCACAGCTGCCCAACTGTGTCAACTTTTGCTTTAAAAGTTTCCCCTGTTGCCATGTCGCCTACGCTTAAAAAATCTTACACTTTGCTGCTTTGCCCACGGCCAACGACAAGAGCAACTGAAACTTGTGTAAGGAAAACGTAGAAACAGAAATCTAAAAATTATGAAATCTTGCACAAAAGTTGTTGGAGTAGTTCTTTTGAAGTTTCTTCCGCTCTTTTGAAATTAATGGAATGCCCGACTAAGCAAGACACAAAACTAGTTGGGTGCGACCCGAAATACGTATGCAAAGCTTGAAAATCATAGTTCAAATGAAAAGCAAGTACAAAGTTAGAAAATTAAACCATATTGTTTTTGTGATTGTATTAACATTCAACGATATAGATTATGTATTTCCTAACTTCCTAATTGCATGTACAAACGTGTTTAAATCACACGCGCCGTCAGCCGCGAACGTTGCGTATACGCAATGTGACCCTAATCGATATTAGCAGCGATATATTGGCTGTAGTATCCGCGCTCGCACATACCTGTAATGAAATAGGAAAAAAAAAGATATACGAAAATTAATTAAGCGTTCGTACACAAGTAGAAGTGTTGGAAACCAGGAATAAAATAGAAGTGGGTGAGCTGGCAAAGAAGTGCCAAAGAGCTACGCACTTTGATAAATTAACTGGCCGAGAAGCGCTCTCTCTCTCTCTCTCTATCTATCTGCCGGCTTTGATTCTGCTGCAAAAGCTGTGCCAGTTGCGTGCGTCAACCTGCCAACTGCCAAGTGCCAATGGTCAAAACATCAACCTGACCAAGCTAACTGCTCGAGAGATGCGGATACCAATCAAACGACATCCAAATGCAAATTGCCCAGCTGCAGCGACAACAGCTGCCTCAATTCCGAACTGCAGTTAGAACCGACGACCGTACCGCATTTCCATTTAGCTTGGTTTTGCCGGGCCTCGTGTCCTCATCAAAGATGCAAAGATGTTGACCGAGATTAGGCCAAGTGTCTGAGCGAGCAAATTGTAATTGATGTACGCAACGAACAGATACGAACCGAATATCAGCTGCCAGTAAGGGCTGACAGTCAATTTAATTAGTGAGTTTTGCCCCTAAAAGGTTCATCAATTTTGCAGTCATTTATGACAAACCAGGGATGAAGAGCACAAAAGAGAGAGCGAGAGAGAGAGGGAGGAGAAGCTGACCAGCTGTAAGGAATTATACTATCTTATAAAACTGATGAGAATGTTTTAAACACACTACAATCAAAATTATATCAAAATATCTACGTTTATTAAATGTTTTACAAAACTGTTTAAAAAATGTGCGCCTAAAATACTAGGAAAAATACACAGTCATCGAAATTGAAGAATTAATTTTGCACAAAAATCCATTATTATCGATAGTACCGATGTTTTTGGTCCAAATCGTAAGTGTCAAAATTCTATATTTCATTTAACAGCACTATTAATTGGAGTATTGTTAATTATATATGTATTTATAAACTCATTTACTTTGAGATATCGCAATAAGAACAAGCTATTCTTTCGTACTAAAAATTCAATTAATTTCAGCCTGTTTTGCGATTATTTCTGTACTCAATTTCGATGCCAAGTGCAAACTTTCTTCTCTTTGCGAAAAATCGCATGCTAAATATAAAACTGTCAAGCGTGAAAATATTTGGCTAACCGCATCAGAGCTGCTTCTATGAGAAAGCTAAAAACAAAAGATATATCAGGGTTCACACGTGCCAGATACATATCTGTGCTAAAGTACTCAGTCTTTCTCAAGAAGACTGCGGAAAACAACAAGTATTATATGCCTTTTTAGACTACGAAAGAGAGTAAGTATTATATGTTTATTTATCTGTGTATTGGTCTGTGCTAAAGTACTCTAACTTTTCCATGAAAATCGAGTATTATATGTGTTTTCTTTAGCTTTTTATCTCGAGGATTCGACCTATTATACAGCCCAGACAAATGAGTTTCGCGCCACTCCATGTGCTGCTATATTTGGAAATTTTTATAGCGATATTAAAGTCTTTGCTCGCTTGTAGCTGTTTTATAGCATTACCCTTAAGCTCGTCAGATTTGCCAATCTTCTGCTGCTGCTGATGCTGCTGCTGCTATTACCGGTAAAACGTCGCAAGGGACATTTAGCTGATTGAGTTCTGTCTTCCCCACTCTTCCATCTTTTAGCCTTACCTACTGCATCTTCATTTTCTGCCGTTTCGAGCTTGGAATATTTAATTAAAATTGTAATTGATTTTGTATTATGCAAAAAGCAGGCCACAGGCCAGGTCAGAGCAGACCAGAGCAGACGACCAGAGACAGCCCGGGGCAAGGCAAGACAAGGCAACAAAACGTCGCCAAAAAGTCTGTTTTTAATTTCATGCTGTGTGGCAGCGGCTGTGTCCCAATGTGCCTCATAATTTTTGTGGGCTGTGGTGGCGGCGTCGGCGTCACAGTTTTCTTATGCGACTGCAGGCAACAAATTTTACGGCAACTCAGGTGAGATTTGTTGCGGCCTCGTTGCGGCTGTGCTAATGGTGACAAGCCTAAAAGATATACAGACATAGCTCTACACACGTAATTGTATATACAAAATGTACACACACACACACACACACATAAGACCTTACGTCAAAGTCACTATGCATATTGATGGAATAACTCGCAGTCGCACAAGGCCTTGTCTCGAAGGGAAATGGTAAATCCTACGCTAGTCCGATTGATTTTGTCGCCTCGCCTCGCCTCGCCTACCCTCGCCTCATCTCGTCTGTAACTCTTTCGCTTTCGTTTTCATACAAAAGTATAACGTATACGCCCCCCTGGTCCTCTTTAACCTCATCACAACTCAGCAAACCCTTTGACATTTGTCGAGGCACAGCCGATGCCGCTGCCGCCGTAGCCGTTGCCGTCGCCATTGCCCTTGTTGGTGGTTGGTGAAAATCAATTTTCATGTTGCTGTCAAAAGCAGGCTTAACCCATTTTTTTTTGTTGCCACTCTCCTGCACTGAACATGTAAAAGGTGTGCTCGAGGCGGGGTTGAGGAATGGATTGGGGCAGCTGTGATACGCACAAAAATAGCAATCCTTTTGCGCTTTTGCGGATTCAGTCAAGTCACGAATTGTGATTTTTCCACACGATGCCATTTCAATAATTAATTATGAACGAATTTATTATTAACAACAGCAAGAGAAAGAAATGGGAAGAATCTCCCAGTTTGATTAAATTCCAGAGATATACTGAGCATAAATAATATAAATATTAGCTTTCTTTTAGTGAATTAAGAAATCTTGCTGAAATTAGATTAATAATAAATGCAGTCCCCCCTCAAGCATTCATTATTCGATACAAATAACTATTTTGTTCAATCGTGCGCTGAGACTATTAACTCGCCTGACTTCACACGCCCAAAAGCAGAAATTCACACACACACACACCGCACAGAAATACGTACAATCGGAATAGCCAACAACAATATTGACCTATCAAATGATGCATCAAAAAGCAAACAAAAGGCCAAAAAAAAAAAAAAAAGCTACAACAACTGCAACAAACAAAAGGCAAAAATAATAATTAATTTGGCCAACAACTTTGAACAAAAAGTTCAAATAACATGAGCATTATTATCAACATTATCAACAGATTTGCTCGTTTAGCAGAAACACATTTTACTTTGTTTTATTTTAGTTGAGGTATACTTTATATATAATATAATATACATACTAGCACACACGCCGTTTTCAGTTGAAGGTCGTGTGACTAAATTTGTGGGTGTGTCTCTTTCCCAAAAAAAAAAAACAAAAACATGCTCAAGAGCTGATCCTCATCAAATTAGCTTAATGAAGGTCTCTTACTGTAGACAAATAAACAAAAAAAAAAAACTGCTGCAAGTGATATATGATACAAGAAAAGGTTGGCAATTGTCCTCCAGCTAGCATGATTCAAACATAACCTAAGAAAACTATTAAACCCGATTTGCATAAATAACATACGATACAAGATCTAGTGTGGTAAACATATTTTATAGCTGCTCTGATTAGTTTTTACGACCTCAGCAAAGCCGGTACAATAAAAACAAGCTCATAATTTCTGTAAGTTCCCCCCCTTTGTACCTATATTTCTCTCCTTCGGTGACTTATTGATTTTTGATGTCAAGTAAAATAATTCTTATAAAGTATATTAATTTTTTGGTATTAAAAACTATTTTAATTGTCGATCAAGGCTTTTCGGCTCATAACATACATAGAATACTTTTTGAACATGCTACAAACTTTCCATCGTATTTTGTGACCTCTATAAAACTCCCACACACACTGAGCGCGCAAACTTTTCGTACAGCAGGAAATGAAAGTCGACCTACCAACTCACTGACAGTGCTGCAACAATAATTTATTTAATTCAACAGCATTTCCAACCGTATAAAGACAATGTGCATGGCAAATAAACCAAACCATTTACAGCCAAACATTAATTCTTTATATTCTTTTGTTGCTGTTGTTGTTTTTTTTTTACAAACGTAACGGCGCGTTTTGCAAATTTACAGTTGAGTTGCCGCATAAAATTTAATAGACTCATTTCAGGAACTGTAATGACATGAAAATTATAAAAACTGATTTCTTTTTTTTTTTTTCATTAAGTGGAAAAGGAAAGGAAAGCATTGACTTCAGCTACTAAAATACTATAGATCTTTCAATCATATGCGACTTTAGTGAACTTAACCGCAGCAAGACAAACGTTTCAAGATCTCTGACTGTCTGTGTACAACACAACGGGAGCATTTTGTTCGCCTCTATTCATTTGGTGGTTTTCATTTTTGTGCTCGTAAATCGAAATGAAAACGAAACGAAATGAGAGAGCCTAAGAGGGAAACCGGTTCAAAGACGCCCCAGCCAGACAACCGGCTAGTCGGGCCGAGACTGAGGCAGCTGTCCGTCTGTCCCGCCGTCCCTTCGCGTGGTCCGCCCGTCAGTCAGTCAGTCCGGCAAATAACATTTAAGTCAGGCAAACCAAACCAAACCAAACCAAGCCAGAGCCAGAGCCAACTTTGCTCGTATAATGCTGAACCAACGACCGGAGATATAGATAAAAATCAACTCCAACGCTCTGTGACAGCAACAACAACGAGAACAACAAACTCAACGGACACGTTTTGTGGCAGCGCGCCACACAGCCGGTAAAAAAAAAGAGAAGTCGACTAACGAAACTAAAAAAAAAAACAAGCGAAAAACGAAAGAGAATTGAAAAACCTGAAATTGTAACGCAATCAATGCGAAAAACCAGAGGAGCGCACAGTGGGCGTGCCACCGCCTAGTGTGCTGAAAATGAAAATCAACACAGTTCCACACTCACTCACACACACACACACACAACAAGCCGCAGCTGCTGGTAACGCGTTCTTACAGTTCCAGTTGTTGTTGATATTACAGTTCGCAGTTGCTGTCTGAGTTCTCGTACAGTTATAAGTTATACTACTATATGAGAATGTACATGATGATGTTGGCTTTTTTCTCACTTTCTTGTGACTTTTCCATCCAACAGCCATACGCAGTTGGCGGATTACATTTTATTCACACTTTTTTTAAGCCAAGAAGTGGTGGTTCGCATAGATACATGCATAGTATATATAAGGAGTCTGCGGCTGCAGCTGTCGATATGTCGGAAATTGTCAAGCACGCGGCAACATTGGCAGCTTTGGCGTCACGTAATTTCGCATAAAAATGTTTTTGATAGGTAGCTTAAAAAAAAAAAAAAAAAAGTAGGAAATGGACCAAGTCGAAAGGTAACATGTAAAAAAGCGACTAATTTGGGATGCTCTTTACACACGTATTCCTTAAATGTATTTGCACAGTTTGAAATTAAATATCGTACTTTATTTTTTAAGCCATGGATTTTATTTGTATAAGAATAAATGCCATATATGAAATAATTATAATATACAATAAAAAAATTGCAAAAATAACAAGATCTTGTTCGGGTAAACACCTAATTTGTTGCACAATATTTGCTCGGGTTCAAAAACGTACTCCTTGAAAAATCGCTGTACCACATAAAAGACGCTTTATATTTTTATTTTATATCCCACGCCTGGCATAGTTTTAGCTAGTTATTCGCTTGGAATTTACTGCAAGTTTTAACCTTTTACCATTACGAGTACCTTGCGCGAAAAAGGTAAAATAAAAGTTGAAACAGATACAAGTTTCAAGCTTTTTTGACAAGACCAAAGAAAACCCGGAGTGAGGCGAGTTTTTCATGGTATACCAATTTCTTTGTTTATGGCCGCAACACGTGTTTTTATTTCGCTATACGTAGAGAAAAAGACAGACACAGAGATGGAGACAACTCTGGAAAAGAGATTGTGGGTGGCAGAGAGGGCAAGATCTTTTATGTCTATGTTAATGAAATGATAATGGTCTGAGCCGTGTCTGTGTGTTTGAGTACACGTTTTGTGTTGTTGGCCAACCATCAGCTCTAATTAAAGCCAGTGCCAGCTGACCGACAATTGTTAAAGACAAAGCTAAAACAAACTCTCCGAGCTCCTATTTGGAGGAGACATCAAATTTAATGGGCACCACCAAACTAGACAAAGTAATTGCAAGAGTAAACAGAATTAGGAAAATGTCTATGGTTCAGAATTGTTATACAAAAAAACGAGAACACAAAGCGAGTAACCAAAAAGACTATACTATTATTATACTTTATTTAAGTTATACGTAGAACGTCTGCATTTTAATTAGGTTGCCCCAAATGGACATTACACTTGCAATACATTTGGAATAATTAGACAATAATTAATTTAAATATCAAGTTAAGCTAGCTCCCTGTAATTTAATTGGCAGTTATTTACTTTATTTTTCCACTCTTAATCATTAATATAACTTTAGTAATTTATATTTGTTTTGTTTAATTTTAACACGTGGTGTTGCCACCTTTTCTTTTCAATATTTGTGTGCCAGCAAATATATATATTTTAAGCACACTCTTTTCGTCCCAATTTATGTAATGGAGATAGACTCATACGTAATCTAAGCCTCAACTATTTATTGCAATTTCTAGCTCAGCGCTTAATTACATTCCCTAGAAATTCGTGGACAAGGTTTCTGTAATGGGAGAACTTGCAATTATAAACAGCTTTTCCGCGAATCAGACAGAATTGCTCCCTAGACTGCTTTTAATTCAGCTAAATACAAAGCTAATTAGCATAAGCTGAAACAAAAACAATCTAAATTGTTTGTCAAAATGTATTTTAAATGGAAAATGTAAATTTAATAAAATCCTTATTAAAGAAGCTTTTATTTTTGAAAAAAAAAAAACCATAATAAACACCATAGATTTTTAATAAATTATTATATTATGTAGTACTTTTGCATTAATCTCATCACGTCGTTAATTTACTAAGCCGTAGAGCGGCAATTTCTGTTTATTCGAATGTTTGGCCCAGTAAGCTTGGCATTAAGCCGGGGCTTGCGTGTTCGTTAACCAGCTTACAGAGTATATTGTTAACTGTCTCGTGGTCACATTGCATTTTTCACTTTCACACACGAGTACGCGTGCATCATACACTCACAAAATGCTCACTCACACACGAAGAGAGCTGGAAAACTAGTTTGAGCAAAACAATCCTGGACACACGACAACGAATTGGCGCAAATGGCAACTGGCAGCTGCTGTGCTGTTGATTTAGCTTTTTTTCCGCTAAATTTGTCTTTTTATTGAAGGCCAACTGCAGTAAAAAATTTAATAGTTATAAAAAGTAGTAATTCTAAATTTTTCTGAATTTTTTTTCCCATTATTTTGAATAGTATATGCAATTTAACTTTTTGTGATTTTAGTTTTTATTACATTTTTTGAAATACCCTTTTTTAAAAGTAATTTTCTGGCTTTTTTCTGCATAGCTTTCCCCTTAAAAACAAACAATAGTTTGTTCTTAATAGTTGGCAGCACTGTTGCAAAAGTTGGCAGCACTGAATGCACACAGCAAAACACTGGGTGCATTTCGATGCTGGAGCAAATTATTTAGCAATTATGTGAAAGTGAAACTTGATGTAGCGAGGGGCTGCTGCTGGTTACCAGTTGCACGTTGCACGCTGCTGTTGCCTTAGTTGTTGCTGTTGTTGTTGTTGCGACTTAGCAGTTTAATTGGATGCTACTTAAATTTGCGCCTCTTGCTGTGAGTGAAATTTTCGAGCGTATCTCATTAGCTATTGGCAAAAAAAATAAATAAATAAATATATACAGTGGGTGCCGCGGTTAAAGCCAGCATCGTGACATTTATCGATGTTCACGGCAGCTGCTACAAATATTTCCGATATTTTGATGCAATCTTTTTGAATTGGAGCCGAACTAATTGAATTTATAGTTTCAGTCCATGCCCATTTATCTGTCATTACAGCTCGGGGCAAGTGTCTTGATTTATGCCTTAGTTATCATTGATGCCAAACGTATTCGTACACATATATCTCACACTCAATGAAGCATTCATCTGAATGCGATTTACAAATACGAAGGAACGATTCACACCCCGTCAGTCAGTCAGTTAGTCAGTCACTCTCCGTTATACACTCGGCCTGCACTTTTATTCACACAAATGTGAAACCACAAAAGAGACAATCGAGACCGAGTTCTATTGTCTTGAACCGAAAAACTGGTTTCCACAGCCCTGCCCACACTGCTCTTTGTATGCAGTTCGTGGTGCCGCCTGCTTTTTGGAGCATAGCGAAAGGAAGGGGGAAAGGGCAGAGTTTCCCCCTGCATACAGCGGGCGGCAGGCAACACGCAATATCCGAAAAATTATTTGAATTTGATTGGAGTGAGCGAGGCAAAGGGAATCGGGTTGAACAAAACAGTATTGCATAATACTTAAGAAGATTTCAATTATGATTAGAAGACTATGCTCAGCTCTGGCATGACACAAAGACTTGATGGAATCGCAGTAATATGGGCTGTGGTATTTTCAAGAATTAATTAAATTGCAAAGTCAAAAAAATAAAACGCAACAGAATAAAAATAAAAATTCAAATAAGTAGATCAAGCTAATTTATCATTTTTTAATAACCCATTCCCAAGAAATTCCAATAATTTCTTTGTAGGTTGCCCAACAAGACTTCAATTCACGCAGTACTCTTTCCTATCAAAATATGCTAATTTACAGTTCCGAGTTGATTTACATTCATTCTTTCATTCACTTGAATGCTATAACGCCCTTCTACGCGCTGCTCACTACACGACCTTAGACTATATAATTATAAAATCGCACACACACACTTTTGTGTACACAAGTTCAGGGTCAATTGTAGAATTTACATAAAACCTACGGAAACCTTCAAAATTGACCAACACACAGCAAAATTAAAAAGAAACCGACGAAAATCGAACCGAAAACGAGTCGAGTTTTCTTCTCTTTTTTTCGAATTACGCCGGAAACTCACAAAGGCTACGGTTGCCAGCAGCCGGTTGTCACTTATTTATGCATCCGGTCGGTTGCAGCAGACCAAAAAAAAAAAAAAATAAAAAAAAAAAAAAAAACAAGTAGATAAGCTACCAGTGCAGACACTTGACTGCAAGATACCCTGTGAATACACAACAAAATATAATATACAATTTTCAACTGAAAATCGCATGAACTATTTCCATAAAACAGCGAATTCTTTTTTAGAGTTAGTTTTTTAAACTTTTATACCAGTTAAAAGCTAATTCTATTATACAGGGTATGTATACTGTGCCGATATATAAAATAAAACCAAATACTCTTGATATGTAAATAAAAGTGAGATAATACAAATAAAGATAATATGACTGAGCAGCGATTGCGGTACTGACTTTATCACTTCAACTTTTAAAAGCTTTTTTCAAGCTCGATTTTTTTTGCTTCTATGTTTTATCCTGCTCTTTTGCTCCACCCCACGCTCTCCATTCCGCTTACTATATATGTATATGAGTGTGTACATTCTCTAGGTGTTCAGTATGTCAAACTTTACGTGTAAACTTAAAACTATTTGCATAGAATTTGTGACATCGTTGAAAACGGGAAAGTTCACTTTGTGTTTGCTCTATGAATAAGTAGATGAATATTTATATTTGCACTCTGCTCCTACGAAGAGTTAGTTGAAAACTCACTGGGAGTAATTAAGCAGCAAAGTGAAAAGTTAAGAACTTCATGCTGAAAAACAGAGTAGAAATGCGTATTAAGCTTTTGAGCTTGAAATTCTTCAAATAGTTGATGTTTTATATTAACCCAATGAGTACTTTATTATTTCATTTCAAATTTCTCTTATCACTGCAAAAAAAAATAAACAAGAGCTTAAAACTATTCGAAAAAACTGTAATGGTTGAAATCAGACAAATGTAAGTTGATATATGATTTTAAGTAATAAAAATTACACTACAAAATGTCGGTTCTAAAAAAAATGGACTGCACAACTCAACAAAAAAACAGTTTAATCTGTAAAAATAAATAACAAATTTAACAACACTTATGATATGCTTAAATATGTTTAACCTTACAATTACATATCTATACATATCTCAATAAGTCTAAAAGAACCAACATTAGGTTGGAAACGGCTTAGAAAATATCTTCTAGCTTATTATGAGAGCAACATGATATTTTCTTTTGTTTTCTAGAAGATCACAATCAAAATTTAACAACACTAACGATATCATTAATTCTTTTTAGCATTCTCATTATATCTTTTGATCTCACGATTCTAAAAGACTGGCATTAAGTTAATTTGGATGGCAACTCTTCGCATTGGATCTCTGTTCTAATTCCAGCAATAATCTTAGCACAGCACAGCCAGACACGGGTCTTTAAAAAGAGAGCGTAAAATGTAGGAATTCAAGTCTCTTTTTAGTTACTAAAATCGACGGCAACGCCACCCGGCCGTAAACAAGGGAGGCGGAAAAAGTATCTGGGCATGTAGCATATAGATAGAGATATAGCCACATGTACCTGGCGTACAGTCTATGCAGCTGTCATGTAAATAGCTTGGCAGGCAGCTGCCGCCTGACAGTCGACAGCTAAAGTTTACCTATCCATGAGATACATTTCTATAGATACAATTTATTTAGCATATCATATTAGTTGGCAACTTCTTGTGGTGCACCCCTTCCCCCACCAACACTGCACTAGCCCTGCCTCTTAATGCATTTGTCTGGCTTTGGCTTTGGCTTTGGCATTGCATGTTTTTTAGAATTTTTTTACGGTTGTTTAGATACTCAATTTGTGTATAATGCCATGCAAAATCGTGGGGCTTCCAGGGGCCTGCGACTGGCGACATTGTGGCTGCGACACAGCCGCCCCACAAGTTCGTGCTACTTGATTACAACTTATCTTTGAAATGAGAACTAAGAAACGAGAAATGTGCAAGTTTCTTTTAAGATAGATGGAAGAGCAGTTCCCTTGCATTTGGCATTTGACATGCCATACAACCAACCAATCAGCCCAAGCTGTTTTCTTCGACTCTGTGTGCCACAAAATAACAACTGAAGTCAATTTTCGTTGTCGCTTTTTCTGCCAATAGATAGACAATTTTGTTATCTATCTGGTCTGTTGTTGTGCTGTCACCCGAGTGGGTTGGTGGTGGCAAACTGTACTTCAAGTACTTGGACTATGTGTATGTCGGTTGTGGATATCACGCAAGATATGTATCTGGCAAATTGTGATCATTATTCGAAGTGACTTGAATGTGATAAAGCTAACTAACGAGCGGCAAATGAAAACGTTGAAATAGTTTAAAAATTATTGCTAAATTTCAGCAACATATGATATTAAAATTTCGCATTTTGAAGGTTCCAATCGTATTGCATTTGCTATTTTCGATCAGCACAAATCAAATTTGTCAATTAAACTGCAAATAGGTAAAGCATTTGAGAAATTATCATCGAAATAATTGCATCTGCGAATCTATGTATCAGTCGGCTGGCATCAAAAGGCATCAAGCTGGGCGCAGCCTTCAAGCAAGATACATTTTTAGATACAAACACACACACACCTAGGCACAAAAACTATTTACGCTTATGACAAAATTAAATGCCATAAAATTTTGTTGTTGCCAAACACAATTTTGCACAACTTTTAGCACGAACCCAAGCCAAAAAGATACAAAAATAAAAGAAGAAAAAAGAAATCCCAAATGGCGTAGGTGACAAAACGCATAGGAAAAATGTAGAAAATAAAATTAACACCCAAAGCGCATTTTAGCTTTATTAAAATGCGTCATAAAATAAAGTGCACAAGTTAATAAATTGAAAGACGATTTCAGCTACTTTAGAATCGCGTGTGTATGTGTGTGTGTATGTCCCCCCCGAGACATTTTATACGATTATTGCGGTTGTAATTGTTGCTAGGAAACCGGTCTGGAAGAAAATTGAGATATTTAACGCGTAATTATCAGTTCTTATATAGTATGTACGCAGGCATATCATGTACACACACTGAGATGCATAACGTATAAAGCGGTTTTTATATAAGCTTCAGAATGGGGTCAAAGTATTGTATATGCCAGACAGACACAGAGTGAGATAGAGACACAGAAAGAGAGAGAGAGAGAGAGAGTGAGTGTGAGGGAAGCCAAACAACAAATGCCAATCAATTGATTTCATTGTCTTCAATTTATAACCTATCGATAATATAAATTCCTGACAGACGTTCCTCAAAGCAGTCACAGCAGTTCGAGAGCAGCTTATGATAAATAGTCGTGTGCATGTATGTGTATCAGTATTTGTGTGCTCTAATGTAACGTTGGATACACAATAGACGAATATCCACAAACATGCAATGTTTATGCGATGTGCTACATGAACTTTGGAATACACGAAATAAATGTAGAACAGTTAATAGAAACGAAGTTATTTTATTAGGCGTGTTGCCAGCCATTTTGTCGTTGCAGCTAAAATGCGTCAAATGATGGTTGAATTAAGTGGCAACTCCACGCATAAAATGTATTTTAACGTTGATAAAATCTAAATCAACTATTTGCGGTCAAAAAATAGACCCAGCGACATTGGAAAAAGTTTTTCTGATCGCTTATGTAAGCTATAAAACATTAATTTTCAATTATTCATTTTTTTGCTTGCTTTTATAAGCTTACTACAAATAGTGCCGCCACATAAATTATAAATTATATTATAAATTCACGAGTCATGCCAGCAGAAACGTAGTATGAGTTAAGTTGGCTGTACTTGGCCAGCTTATGTATGCACAAAGAGAAGGAGTTTCCCTGAGAGTTTCATGAATTATTTCATCGCATAAACGTGTTCACACATATGTCTTGAATGTATATATGCGTTATATACTCGGCTTTGCACTTGACATTAATTAAATGGAATTGTTTTGTCACAGTTCCGTTTGCATGTTGCAACACAATGTCGATAGTCGAAGGGGCTGACCAGAATTAGAATTGAAATGCGGGAATTGTTCAGTTGTAGAGTGCATTTTTAAAAAGCATTTAAATGATTACATATAAACAATCTATCTTTGCAGTTTTCAAATTTATAAAGATATTATAAATACATAAATATTTATTTGGTTTATCAAGTTTGCAGCATGCACCAGAACTTATACAAAGTTGTAGATAATGTACATAGCAGAGAGTTGCATTGAGTAGTCTATCAAGAAAGTTTACTATCATTAAGTGGGGTTGGGTAGGACAAAAACTTTATAGGGGGCGCAGTGCTCTTATAACTAATTTCAAATAATTGCCACAGATTACGCTATTATGCCGCACTTCTCTAACCACTCAGTCGGCTGGGAAGCAAGTTTACAAAAGAAAGCACGCCCCCACAACGCAGGGCGCCAATCTGAACCAAGCGAGACCCGGTTGCGGGGCGACTCCATGGGGCTAGCTTGTAGCTGCTGCTGCTGCTGCTGGTCGCACTTTAATTGGCATATCAGAGCATGGCAGCAGCAATTTTTCTTATTTCCCCCCACCGTTTTCTTCTACTGTTTTTTTTTTTTATTAGTTCGCTAGGCCAAACAAGCCGCAATATACAAGCACGAAAATTTACAACAATTGTAGTCGAGCGGCGTAGAGGTTAATGAACCAAATGCGCAATGGGCCAAACTTATTTACTCCGCCAACCACAAAACTTTAGAGACCCCATAAGACATGTAGACAGAGAGAGGGGGAGAGAGAGAGAGAGAGCGCGAAAAAGCCACCAGCTACTTTTAATGAGACGCTCATTACTCACCCGTTTCTCGAGAGGATTCGGGGCAGTATGGCTTCATTTGATGGCTTTGTGTGGGCCACAAAACCATTTTCAATTGATCGTAATAAGCTACGTCTCACACATTTTCTAGATTTCTAATTGCCCATCAGCATCATCAATCAATTGTATATAAATATAACAACTATATCTAAAAATCTACTATTTCTTCACTTCTTTTTTCCAATATTATTTCTTTGCACCTCTCGAGAACATTTTGCGCCCTGGCAAATTGATTTTGATTAATTTACACATGTTTTTGGCTTAGCAAAGCGTAGTCCATAAATAAAAAGAATATTCAAATACGCATAGTACATCGAAATTTTTGCAAATTTCTTTTGGCAAATAAAACATATTTGTCGCAAATTTTTGCTAATATTGCTCAAAACATTTAACAAAATTGACAACGACATGCGGCCCAAAACTATCTACACAAACAGACGATGTCCCAGTTTAAGTACCCGCAAGTCTTGGGCTATGGACATTTCTAGACGAGATATATTACACATTCAGTACATAAAATCAACTTTAAACTATCGAAAATATAGTTCCCCCTTTCGACTTTACTTTAATGTACTTTACGAATGTTGCTGCACATCATCAACATCATCTCAAAATGCATATATTTCAACATTTTGTTTTTGACTAAAAGGTATATATCTTTGGTAGTGTAAATTGTAGCACTGCATCGAGAAATGGACTTGTAATTGCTTTTTAATTTCTTTTTTCTTTCATATTTATTGGATTCCGTCGTTATGTGACGATAAAAATCTCGAAAATTTTCATGCTTGGCGATTTTTGCACATTTCCGTTTGGTATTTGCACTACATTTCCCTCACACTTTTCTTCGTTCGCATTGAGAGAGAGGGAAAAAAGAGAGAGAGAGAGAGAGTGCGTAAATCAAAGACGGTTTTTTCTTTCTTGCTGCAGTATTCAATTCATTTGGCAAGTAAAAAAGAAAGATTATTTTTCATATACCCATAAATTCATGTATAGTATTTATTGCAGGGGGCAAGAGGCGTGGTAGCGGGTATATCTGCATGTATAAGCGAGAATACTTGAGCTGATTTACATTGAACTGTTCAATTTCCATATGAATTTTACAAGCACATCTCGATGGCGTGGAAATTCCCCTCTGAGGGAAAGAGCGAGAGATAAAGAGAGAGAGATTTGCATATCATGCGAAGAGGGCCAAAGAAAAGTGCGACACATAAATAAACAAAGTAAACAAACAATGCGCGAAGAAGGAAGAACCCAACGATAATATTTGGCAAGCAGAGACCGATCGACCGAGCGACCCAAGTCTGAAGTCTCATGAAATCAAATTGGGTAAACAAACAGGGTGGAAAAAGAAAACAAATTACAATTCAGTTTCGAATGAAGTTTACTGCAAAAATTGTCGATTTTTAATCAAATACATGTAAACAAATATATGAGAGTTAATTAATTGAGTAAAATATAAAATTCCAGCATTATTGATATATTTTGATAAAGCTTTTATAACGGTTTTTATAACGTTATTGATCATTATCGCATTTGCCTTAATGCCGTGGTATCTACTCGCCGCGCATACCGTTGCTAATGCCACATTTTCATTAGCATTCAACACACAAGTTACGATAAAAACAAAAAAAAAACGTAAATATGTAGTTCAGACAATCGCATCGAGTCGAATCGAATCGAATTGAATCACATGCAACTCATTAGGCCCAACTCTGATAACGCAGGTCTCATTGCCATGCTTTATGCAAACATTTTAACAACAGTTGAACTTTAGAACATTTGTGTTTCGAGCAAAGCTTTTAAAATACTAGTTTTAGAAAATATATGTGTACACACCGCTGCCTGTCTGCCCACCTGCACTTTAAATGCATTCTTTCATTGTGCACACTCCTCACTCCCACTCAGTATTGACCCTTCTCTATTTATTACAAAAAGCGGGAACTTTATTTTTTTTCTCAAATGAAGTTAGCTTTTTTTCGTTTTATTTCAATACGGCCAACAATTTTCTACGAGTTATATGAAAAACTAAATTGGTTTTATTAGTTTCGATATGAATTGATACAATTCAATTTTTATGTTCTGTAAGTTTTGCTTTTTTACGTTTTTGTTAATGAATTTAGCCTTTTTCCGTTTCTTTGATAGTTTTGAATTTTAAATTCATACAAATTTAAATGGTTTTATTGATCATTTCCATAAGAATTGATACAATTTTATTTTAAATATTGCAATTTTAGATTTTTTACCGGTTTTCATTATAAACGTCATAGCTGATTTTTGGATGATTTTTGGCTTTTATTCGCATACCTACCCGTTCAAAACAGGTTATTTTTGCACTAAAAATGGGCAGCACTGCTTCTAGTTTAATGTGTTCTGCCTCTCTCTATACCTCCCTCTCCCTTTCGCCCTCTCTCTCTATTACTCCCACTATTTTTTCTATTGTTGCCTCAAGTGGAGCTCAACTTTGGTTGGCATTTCAATTAAATTGCACAACATACGCAACGCGAGAGCAGAGCCAACTGCCATCAGTACTCAACCATGCCTACTCTTCCTCCTCTGCCCACTCCCAGCCCCACCACTACAGTTTGACTGTTGCATTTGGTGCAAATAATTGAAATACGCCCACGCGATGACGTCGACAGCTCCATATGCAGCTCTTTGACAGTAGCCGACGGCGGCGCATTCCACCACAGTCGAGAGCGGCAGAAAGGAAACTTTTGCGATTTTATCTAAAAAATGTGACTGCATATATCGACTCTGAAACTCGTTCAATATGCATGTGCATGTGTGTGTGCATCTTTGCCCAAGTCAAGCTGAGACAATTGAAAATGTAACTCAACAAAAATCACGACAAATCCCCCAACCTACTCCAAATATGTAGGAAGATGTAGAGAAATGTGTTGCATACGAGAGAGTGAGAGAGACCAAATAGAACGGGAATAGGTTAAAGTTAAAAGCATTATTTGACGCCCCACACGCACACACACACTTTCCATCTCTCTCTCTCTCTCTTACGTATCTCACACTCTCAAATGACTCAGTTCTGGTCAAGTGCTTGAGAGCACGTAACAATTGGTTCAGAAATGAACGCATGTTCTCACATACAAACAAGCATGCCTACTCATATGTATAGGGTACAATACATACTCATTTAGGTAGGTATTATGCATACATATATATCCATCCAGTACATTGACACAAAAGTCAAGGAACTTTTAAGCTGCTTTTTTTGAGACAACTTTTACCAGCAAGAAATACTGCATGTCATGGCATATGAGAGATGAGTGTGTTTCAAAAAAAAAAAAAAAAAAAAAAAAAAAAGCTAAGTGAAATATCTGACCATTTTGTGGTGGTTCAATTAGTTATGGCTTTTTAGAATGCGATCAAAAGAGAACAAAATGAGCGTGGAATAACAGTAAAATGACATGAATTTATAAAGAAATATTTTTTTGGAAAACTTCTATTTGCGATTGCAGAGTTATCGGTCTTAAAACTCTAGCTAAAATCGAGCATGCAAGACAATGAAATACCCTTTCGAAATACTGCATAAATACTATAATATATTTCTTACTCGCTCTTACTAGCATAAACTAGGGCGACGCGCCATGAGCGCAGACAAAGCTGCTCGGAGCTGTGGAAAACCTAAACTGGAATAACTTATGTGTTTATAGGTCAAAGGTTTTACAGATGTATAAATATGCTATGAATCTACATATATGCATGTCAAAGCAGCAAGTTAAGACTTAAATACCTTCTTCAATAATCGCAAATTATTAAATTGTGTAGGAGTTGTGCGTGGCAACTAATATTTGAAATAAGCTGTAGAAGCCTATGATACACACAAAGCTGCATGCCAAATTTAAATCATTCAGCTATTATAATAGCTAAGATCCGATTGAAAGTATATTCAAAGTAATGGGCATTCAGGGAGAACTTCTTTAATTTTAGATTCGTTTCTCTGTAAGCCTCAAAAACAAAGCTAAATTCCATATCAGCTAAAAGAAAAAAATAACAAAAGCTCAATGACACCTTTAAAAATCCAAAGTAAATAAACTTAGAAAACAAAATCTAAAAATAACACAATGAGAATTGCAAAGTTCTTTAGAGAATATAGGCTTCCAAAAACCACACATGCGTGTATGTGTGTGTGTGTAAATACTTATAAGTAGCTGTCCCCGCATAGCATTAGCTACTACCTTCCATAAGCTAAGCGCTCCCCCGAGCTGTCACTCAAAACGCCTCCAAGCGCACAAATCCACCCGAACACACACAATGCCGCCTTATGAATAATCACCTGGCATTTCAATGTAAATCTGACAATCTTGCCAAAGTGCGGGTATCAGACACACGCACACACAGAGCGTGTCTGCGAAGAAAGAAATTTGAAATGTGCAAAAACTTATGGGTAGTAGCTTAATTACAAGTTCCCTGCAAGGGAGCGAGGGGCAGGTAGAGGGTGAGAAGAGTGTCTAGGCAGAGCCAAGAGAAGAAGTGCCCCTGCCCACCACTCCCCCTACCACTACACACCGTCTCGCCGATTTCCCCCACCATTGGCACTTGACGAATTTGTATTTGAAATTCAAAAATTGTTTGTTGTTTTTTTTTTTGTTGTCTGCGGCACTTTTGAGCTTGTCAACTGGCGGCACTTTTTGGCTAAGACGACAAGAGCACCTGGCAAAAATTTGGCTAATTATACCTTGGCAAATTTGGCAGCAAATTGTAATAGATAGATTCTCGAGGGAATCGCAATATACTACATTATATATGGTATGGTATGTGTGCTTTCCAGACTAGGCGCGTGAGTAAATTTGTAATCGCAATCAACTATAAATTGTGCCACGGGGTAGGGGCACCTTGATTAATATGCGTGCCTGCAATATATTATTATTGTTATTGCCGTTGTAGTATCCAGTCCACACGACTACATATTACACATTTAAGCGAATGAATTGGTCTAGTCACTTGTTAATTAATGCGGAAGTCTGATTTGATTTGTGACACTCTCAGGGCGCTTGATTGAAACTAGAATTATAATCAGTCCGCTTGTTGGAAAATATATATATATATATATAAAATACTAAAAAATTTTATTATTACAAGATATTATAATATTAAAAAAATATTTCCAGCTTTCTTTTTCCAACTGAAAATATTTTCAACTTACACTAAGAAACTGTAATATATCTCCAAAATGAATTAGCAATATTTATGTACTTCCCTTTTTCACACTTTTGAAACAATCCATAAAGACAATGCCAGTTTTCTGTCATAAAGGCTTTTCCAATTTTTGTTTTTTGTTTTCTTAAAAACTAAAATGTATTTTTATCATACCAACAATATTCGTAGACATTTCTCAGTTGATTTTCTTATTTTATTGAGAATTATCATCAACGACACTTGCTGAAATTCCGAAACTAAACCGACGAAAAAAACAGCAGATATGAAGTGTATTTGGTGTATTATTTTCTTAGGGCCCTAAAAAGAAGAGACCTCGACAATCCACCCAGAAATACACTCGACAGACGCCGAACATAGACAAAGCGCTGATTGGATTTAAAGTGACAGTAATAAATGACAAGAAAGGCGCGTTTCATTTATAAATACAAAGCATACGCAATTCTTTGTAGTACACTTCATAATGTAGATTCCTGCCTGAACTTGCACCAGAGAATCTTTCGGGGGCAAAACAGAGCACAACCCAAAAACGAATAGAAAATGATTTCCAACAAGCGACTTGCTAAGTAAACAGACTTCATCCACATCGACAGCGACGGCATCAGCATCGTCGCCACATTTCGGCGCTGCTGACACTGACAAGTCAAACAAATTGCAGGGACGGCGGTACGGCGGGTGAGCCATTCATCGTTCTGAGTTTCTCCTTCTTTTCTTTCCATTTTGGTTCCATTATTTTTATTTTATTTTTTTGTTGTTATTTTGCTTACGCTGCGCGCAAATATACTTTTTTTGTTTATGTTTTTTTTCGAGATATTTTCTTATTTTCTTCGTTAAGTCAGTGTCAGTGTTATGCAGTGGGTGCCGTAATATGATGAATAATGGGAAATGTACACAAAAAAAATATGATTGTTTTTTAGGTCTATTTGATTTTTTGATCATGAAATTAATACAATAAAAATTTAATTAATGAGAGGTTTATAAGAAAAATAAAACATAAACATAATATAATAATAGTAAAGCAAATGGAAGCTAGTGCTAAATATATAATCATATGCCGATTCTGCTTTTTTCCCGTCAAGCTTGGCTTGCTTAATTTAATAGTTCACAGTTTTTTGGGTATGAAAATCTTTTAACTATGAAATTAACTCAAAATCAAACTTTTAACGATAATTTCAAAATAATAGAATTCAATTTTTAAGAATTATAATATTAGCCTGTTTAGGCTCTTTTTTATAAATGCTTTTACTATTACGTTTTTGTATTTTTGTTATAAATAATTTTGATTTTTTTTCATTTCTTTCCCCTTGAAAAATATCATTTTTGTATGCTGTGTTATATTGTAGTGCAACAAATCAACTATATCCCACTGTGCATTCCTAAATGCATTTTTGGCTTACACATCACACATTGTATTATTCTTGTGACTACACTTCTCTGTCTCTCTGGGGGCTAAGTACTTAATTGTGTCACATCGAAAGAAATTCACTCGTAATTAGCATCATTCTTCTCTTAATTATATAACTCAGAGATACGCACATGTGATTTTTGAAGGAAACTATCAAAATAGATTTACAGTATTTTTTCTTTCATTTTTTCTTTACCCCGCACGAAATTAAAGTTGCAAAATAAATTAATAAATAAAAGACTAATTGACAAACAAACAAGCATTGAAAATTTAAAGCTTAATTGCCTGGCGCCAGACGATCATTATGAGTCAGTGATACACTCACACCCGATACAGATAGAGTTACTCACTTATAAACCTATACCTATATAGCTTAAAATCATGACGAAAAACGATAAACTTAAGTGTCAGCTGCAATTTAACCAAATCCACGTTTTGTTTACTCTCTCTCACTTCCTCACTTTGACCTAAATAGCCATTATAAAGGCCAATTGAATCAAGTGCAAGGCATTAATAATCCAGGAAAATCCGCTTAAGAGCGTTTTATCAAACTGGTTCGTAAGAAGATTTATCATACACGCAGTTCGACAAAAATTAGCATAACGTAGGAGAGCGTAAAATAAAAACAATTTTCGTTATCAGTTCACGAGCAAATTTGGTATCTTTTTAAATAAATGAACTTTTTGAATTTAAAATAAATGAAACGAACAAAATCTATTAATAAAGGATTTTCCCGAAAATCATTAATATAACAACATTGCTTCAGAATTCCTAAATACTTGTTAAAATCAGTTTTAGAAGACGACGCCTACATTAATCATCTTTTGCGTTCCCTTCGTGACACTGTTCCCCGAAGAATATTAAAACGGAATAACTTAGAAGGGAATGCAATTTGCAGGAAACAAGTTATGAAAATTATAGGATAATATCGGGTACGCTGTGTAAACTGTTTCTTATTCTTATGCTTTGGACTCTTGTTTCGCGCTCAGAGTGCCTTCCTGATGAAAAATTTAAAGCAAGCAATGCGCGGCGAGCAAAACAATTTTCATAAATATGCGAAGGCAGCGTCAAAGGCGGGACAGGGAAGGGTAAATAAGAGTAGGTGAAGTGGTGCGGTAAACGCGCGACGGCAAACCACAAAGCGCATTAACGCTTAAATGGCCTTGAGACCAGGCACAACAACAACTACTACAGCAGCAGTCTTTATTATGTGTTGTTGCTGTGTTCTTTCTTGAGTTTATTTTTTTTTGGGGGGGTACACACTGTTCTTCTTCTGCTTACCTTAAATTTGGCACAGCTGCAGCAGCAGCGGCCGCTTGCAGAGGCGGCGGCACGTTGTAGGGAAACGGCAACTTTGCCGCAACGGCCGGATTCTCGAATAGCATTCTGTTGCCGTTCGCTGGATTGCTGGATCTGCTAACGGAATTGATGCTGTTCCCGGTGTTGGCGCAGGAATTGCTGTAGCTGATGTTGTAGTAAATTTTGCCGGCTGTTTATCAACTTTCCGTTCGCAGAGCAGAAAAATTACACGGGTATTTTTGATTTGTATTTTTCTTTATTTTTTTTCGTTATACGCACTGTGTTAATTTCACTTTATATTCTTTTTGTAAGAGCACAATCTTTTCTTTTTTAAGTAATGTACATTTTTATAATTTCCTCAAATTTGATTTTTATCTCGCTGTAGTAAATAAATTATGAAAAATAATTAAATAATTTGTAAACTTCTTTCTATTGAAAAGCACATGTTTCTTGTGTTAAACTCTCATGCACGATTGTGTTCCTTATTTTGCGGTCTTTGTATTTTATTTCACTTCTTAATTTGATCTCGTTCGCTACTAAAAATATTTTTTGCTCTTCTCTCTCTGTCGCGCTCGCTCTCTCTGTCACTCTATCGAGTTCGACTTGTTAAAACTGTTCCGACGAGCAGCATCATCAACTAGTTTTATTTCATTTTCTTAGTTTCCTCTTCTCGCTTTTGCTTCGGTTTTATTTTGCTTTTCGCTTTTTTCTGCCTATGCTTTTACTTTCGTTCCTCAGTTGGGGAGTTTGTTGCTACTGCTGCTCTATAGCTTCGCTGACTTTGACGTTTGCTTCGCTTGTGACATTGCCGGCTTTTTGACGCACGCAGCGGCGAATTGGTCTCGTATGTATGTATGCATGTGTGAGTGTTTTGCTCTGACACTGTGATAAAAAGCTGCTCGAGTGTGCGGTTGCTTTTGCTTGCTGCTTTGATAAAATTCACATAAACAGCAAACACACACACAAACACATACACATAGCATTCATATAGATATGCATGTATTTACGTTAATTAAAATATCATACCGCATGCGTGCAAGAACACGAGCTATACTTGAATTTCTGCCTAAGTGATTTTAATTTTTTGTTGCTATACTTAATCGGGGCTGGTTTATGCTACATTTTCATAATTTAAATCGATTTGTGTGCATAAAAACACAAAAGACACACACACAGGCAAACATACTTGCACGTACATACACGTGCGCAGAGCCACCAAAAAGCACAAGAGGAACAGAAATATTTTTGCGACGTCATTGAATTCGCCGCATACAATTGTGGCAGTGTGTATGTGTGTGTGTGTCTGTATTCTTGATGCCTTTTGCTAAACTACCCGAAAAGCAATATAAGCGTCCCAACTCAGTCACATGCACATACACAGGCAAACGCATTCATACATATATTCACACACACACCTAAAGCTGAAACTCAAGAAACGACGCGTGACGCGAATCTGCCGATATAACGTGCGTGTTTGCAGGAAAGTCAAAGCACAGAGAGGTCCGCACAGCGCAAGGAACTTTTGTCAACTGAAATCAAAGGAGCGCTTCAGTCACGAACGAAGCGACGCACGGAAAAAAGAGAGAGCGACGTGAGACTGAATGCAAGTTCGCCGAAGAGTCGCAGTATAACATTCGCTCTCGCATTGCGCGCACTCTCTCTCGTTTAAGCTTGCTGTGCGGGTGTGTGTGTGAGTGTTTGCAAGGCAGGACAAGCGCGTGAAGCACTGAGAGCAAGCATAAACAAGTTCGCTGAGAGCGACCGTGGTTGGGGTTATTGAATGTGTCTCATACGGCTGCTGTATGCAACATGCGGCCATGTGCAACATGAGTCAATGACGAAGACGCCGATGCAGCCGTATAGCAACAACCTAACTCCCCCCCTTGCTCAGTCTTCTGCCAATGCCTGCACAAACAAGCAACGTCCATAATCATTTCCGACGTGTGCAGTTGCAGCAGCAAACAATAGGCCTGCGGACAAGCGGGCAAATCCAACTGAGCTCGAGCTCGAGCACGGGCAACGGGTGAGCGGGGATCGGAGAGCGGGAGCGGGTTAATGGGCGAACGCCCGCGTCTTTTTTTTTAGCTTTGTTCTCGTATTTAGCTTCCTTTGTTTTTCTCGTATTTCTTCTTCTGGCGCTGTTTAAAGCTCAACTCGGCGCGGCTCAGCTTCGAACTCAGCTCAATATCAACGGCAGCGGCAGCGAAAATAATTGTTTAATTTTTTAATGCGTTTCAGTCTCGCGACTGTCTATCTCGCTCACTCTTACGCTGTGCTTGCAAATATTTAAAGTATTTTTAACTCGAAAGTGCGTAAATATTCAAAGCAAATTTTTATCTTATCTACAACTTTTAAAAATATGTACTTTTAAATTTGAATGATTTTATTTATTAATTTACGCATATTTATAAAGTATTTTCTAAAGTAAAAGTTGATAAAAGTAGTTTTATCTTAACTTTTTCCCTTAAGAGACTTTTTTTGTTCTCAAGTACTGTATTCTGTCTCCTCTGTTTTATTTTAAATTTTCAAACGAAATTTCACTTAGTTACGCTTTGAAAACAAATAAAAAAGCATGCTCTTCACTTTATTTCTGTTATTCCTTTTTGTCTCTCTTATTTGCATTTGTAATTTAATTTTCACATTTGGCAGTGCGCGAAGTTGAACTTGAAATTGAAACAAAAGTTGAGTCAGAAACAAAATCTTCAACTGAAGCAGAACATTTCAGTCGTTCGTACTTCCCATACTGAGATATCCAATTTCAAGCAAAAACATGCTAGATTCCTAGAACTCAAGTATTTTCGTTTTCCCTACATGCATGTTTCTTTCTTATCAGCAGGCATAGGAAACGCCAAAATAAACTTGATAGAGCTCTACGAAAGAGAAGAAAAGAATGCGACATAAGCAAAACGAGGAGAATTTCGCTGTTAGAATCGACGGTTTTACCCACACATTCAATGTCTAATTGCTTGTTTTATGCTTAATTTATTAATCAATTCTGATGCAAAAGATTTAACCGATCAAATTTTGCATTCTCTGAGCTTTGTTCATTAGGCGTTCGTATAATTAGTTAATGAACCAAGCAACAGTTTTCATATTTAATAATATATTTTATTAATAAAAGAGCGTTTTTTTTTTTTTTTTTTTTTTTTTAAGTGCTGTGAGTCATGGAAAAATTTTTAATTTTTATATATTATAATCCATAAAAAGAGTTGATTTTTTTAAGTTTGCATGCACCACCAATAGGGGTCGCTGTTGTGTTTCCTATTTGCAATTTAACACGTAATTTAATTTCGAACTGCATTCGCCGCTCATGCAATATGCAAAACGTTATCGCGTTTTAATTAAAATTATTCTTTTCACGATTTACAATATATAGGAAACCAATGGAATAGGTTTGGGTTTTGTTTCTGCTCAATTGCACTTTATAATTGAAACAATACTTGAACAATGCGTAGTAGTTTGAGGGATTTACTTGAATCTTGCGCCGAATATGCAAACAAAATACAACTTTGTTTGCTTTTAATTTGCCGCCTTTGAGCCTATAACGGCTGACGAATATGGCTTTTTTGGTGAGACGACGACGACGGCGTCGACGAAGAGTGGCTGTGCCTCTGGGGACCACAAAAGAAACGACGACGACGCGGACGATAACGACGACGACGTTGGCGTTGGGTTTGCACAGTAACAACAATTGAAAGCGACAAAGACGAATGAGACGGCGATCAACGACGACGGTGACGTACAAAGAGTTCCGTACACTGAACTTGACGTTGTAACGGTCGCAACCAAACTAACAACGCACGAGACGCCAGAAAGCATGGCATTCAATTCGCCTCGCAAGCACTGGGCGAACGAGAAAACTCGCGCTCACGCTCTCTCAGTAATTTTAGCTTGCTGCGGCGACAGCATAAAAACCAAAACAAGTGGAGAGTAATATAGAGCGTAATGACGTTGAACGTGCGAGCGAGTGAGTGAGAGTGATTCGCTGTTCGTATGTATGTGTGAGCCGCTTTGGGATCATTATCGCAAAACACGACTCAGCAGCAGCTCACATGTTGTCAGCTCCGTCGCTCTCCGGCGTCATTCCAACCACCCATAACAAACAGGCGAACAAACATTCGATGCGCTCGCTTCGCTCTCAGTGTGCGCTGCTCCGGCAGAGCGACGTTTGTTTTGCTTTGTTGTGTGCGGCGAATTCGCTCAAACAACGCACATTGGATAAAATAGTATGAGATGGCGCATACAATTCGTAGATTGTATGTATTGCCATCGCATTTGCACTTGTTGGCACCGTAATTCTCGCATTTTCATACTTCCGTTCCTCGGGACTTTGTTGTTGCTGGCTGTGGTGTGGATAAAAATGAGCATCGCCACTGAGAGGCTTATCAGCATATAAGACGTAGACGACGCAGGAGATTTTTACAACACAAAAATACACTGTATAAGATGAGGGAAATATTTGCATTTGAATTGGGGATATTTTCGCATCACCAACAGGCAGTGCTGCCAACCTGCCATCCAAAAATAGCTATTTTAAATAGAAAAAAGCCAAACAACTAAAATTTGTATTGGTTAAAACTTCACAACTTTAAAAAGAAACTCCACATATATATTTTTTTTAAAATCCATAAGCCGGCGGCAAGGGCAATTTAAATTCAACAATTGTAATTTAACTTTAAGGCTAGGTAAATATTTGCGAATTAAATATTAAGCTGCACCCAAGAAAATCGAAATTTAATTATTGGCAATAATCAAAGTAATATTGAAAACTGCTTTCGTCTTATAACAACGCCCAACAACATCAAAGAAGTTTCTAACGCGACGCTTGCTGCGAAAATATCTTGTCTTTTTTTATACACTCCTTGTTTTTGTTTTCTGATTTTGTTGTTTTTGTTTTTGTATTTTCTTTTATAAAAACGCGCAACAAGCTTTGCCCAACGAGTTCTGCAGCAGCAAAAGCAGCTGACGGCTAAAGAGTTTTCGCCCTCTTGCTCACTCTCTATCTCTCTCTCGCTCTTCGAAGGCATGCAGAGGATAAACCGAAAACGGAACATAAGAAACTTGTTTGCAGCACCCGAGGCAACCAAAAGAGAGCTCACCGAAAATACAAGAATCTCAGCGGAACAACAAAAACAAATGCACAAGTTACAGTTGGCAACAGAGTGCGACGGCGACGGCGACGCTGACTGCGGCAGACAGGTCAAAGGAGCAGACGAGACACGCCTCTGCCTCTGCCTGTCATACCTACACCTCTGCCTTCCACCCACCGAAGGAAGCTATAAATTTGCGACGCCGTCTTCGATTAGCTTGCTCTGTATGTGTGTGTGCGTGCTTGTGAGTGTGGAACGGGGAAATGTGGAACGTGGAACCGAACTGGCAACGGGCAAGCAGACAGGCAGGCAAAATGGAAACACTCGACACAAATGTATAGGGAAAAGCGCAGCTAGCATAAAATCAGCTAACAAATTGGGTCATAAAAGTAATTAGTAAAATCTGCCGGTAACATATAGACTGCTTGTTGTTGTTGTTTTTATTGTCGCGATTGGTTTGGACGTCTTCTAATTGGTGGCAATAGTGGAGCGAGCAGAGCGTGATTTAAGGGTCGGTTTCTTTCATTGCACAGAAACAATAAGGAAAATGTAGGCGGAGAATTGGCGGAAGCACAGAGGGGGGCGCGGCATGTACGCAGCGAGTGCTTCGCGAAGCCTTAAGTCTTAACCAGCCAAAGTTCCGGTAGTTAGTCTATTAATTAGGCAGGCTGAATCAAACTTTCATAATGGCCGCAACCAGGGTTGCAAGCGAAGCCGACTGGATTATGTAAATGATATAGGGCTGCCCTAACACGAAACAAATTATATAATATTTTTCAATTCTTTCTTGAAATTCGCTTAATTATATATAATAAATTGTTTTTTTTTAAAGTGTGTAGGAAATATAATTTTTTTTTTAATTTTACTATGATATATTAAATTGCTTTTTTTAAATATGGTTAGAATAATTTTTAAATATAAATATTTTTTATTTAAATTGTAAAATCTTAAATTGCTTTTTGTAAATGTGCTTAGATTATGAATATGATATAGGGCTGCCTTATCCACGAAACAAATTATGAAATAATTCTAAAATATTTCTTCAAATTCACTTAACTTTAAATACTAAATTGTTTTCTGTTAAAGTGTGTAGGAAATATACATTTTTTTTTTAATTTTACTATGATATATTAAATTTCCTTTTACGAATGTGCTTAGAAAAGTTTGCAGATCTCTTTGGTACTCAGAAAACTTGTATATTTGTATCAGCTTAAAAAATTTAAATTTGAAATTCAATAATTTCATATTGTTTAAATTTCTACAATTGTATATACCTATTTTCGTGTCATGATTTCATTGTTATCCCAATGCATTTTCAGTGTGTTCCCTTTTGATGGGCGTATAACAATTAGCCAGCTTAGGTTGCGGTTTTGACTGCAACAGCAGCTGCTGCAACTGCAACTGCCATGAGGTGTCCTCATGTCATGCAGACAGTAGACAACAGACAGCAGATATCACACATCGGATTTCAGATATCAGGCACATCTGTTGTTGCAAAAGGCTCTAACCCAACAGGCTCGTGCTCTGACTGACTGGTTAATGGAAGCGAAGTGGGGGGGAGGAGTATGGGCGGTATATACTATATTGTGCAGCAGTTTGTAGCAGGTAAATACTGGCATTTGTGTCGGCTTTATAATCGAGTTAGTTTTAATTTATGCAAATTGAGGTGTGAATTGAAAATGTATTTGATACTCTTAACCTGGCAAAGTATTCACAGAATGTACGTGGTATTCTTAGAGTTAATATGCAGGGTATTCGATTTAACTATAACTAACAATAACTCGAAGATTGTAGTCATAATATTGATATGAATACATTGTTTCTTTGTTATTTATTAATTTGTTATTTTTTTTATTTATTTTCTTATATACTATTTTATTTTATTTATATTTTATTTTTATTTATTTTTTTAATTTTTTATTTTATTTTATTATATATCATTTTATTTTATTGTATATTCTATTTTTTTATTGAATTTTATTTTATTGTTATTGCATTTAATTTTAATTAAATTTATTGTTTTATTTTTATTTTATCTTATTTTATTTTTTGATAATTTATTTTATTGTTCATACATGTATTTTATTTAAAGTCGACTAAGTGAAGCTTACACAATTCTTATATGCAATAAATTAAAAATTAAAATAGAAGTAAATAAAAAAATAGTTAAATAAATGATGGTAGCAGAGTTTTCATAGTCTTATTCCTTTTCTTGTTCAGTTTAATAAATAACAAATAAATGCCTATATATCTCATTTAAATTTACATAACGGAACATTTAATAATAAAATTAAAAGTATTTTCCCTTTTAAAGTTGTTCTGCATATTTCCGCCCATTTGTTTCATTAAATATTACTCCTTCTAATTGATATTCATATTCAAATATATCGCATGTAGCCCTCGCTCCATCGAAATCTCAGTACTTTGCCAAGTGCCAACCAGTTTTGAGGTGCTTGCGACAAGCGGCATGTCATCAATCAGTGCAGAAATTTGCATTTTCCTCTAGCCTATTTTAAGGGCGGCACACACGCCCCTCCGCCCGCCACTCTGCTCACGCCCACGCCTATCATATATGGTTGGGTGTATCTACGTGTGTCTCTGTCTATGTCTGAGCATCTGTCGTTGTCAGCGCATCAACGCGCTTCATCGGTGCGCTGATATGTAAATCTCATAAATCATGTACACCTGTCCCCGATGGCAGGTCCGGGCTGGCGACAGGATGGACGACAAGCTGAACGAGCACACGGACACGGTTCAGACGGAGAGTGTGTTGTCCGTGTATCGTTGTATTGGTAGCGGTCAAGCCTTTTAGGTGTGTGGCAAAAAAAAAAAACAAGAGCGAGAGAGCGCGGAGACACGACGAGGGTCACGCGTCGCAAATTGATTAGCCAGCCACGTGTAGCAAATGATTTCTGGGTAACGGTTAACAAAGTGTGTACACACGGAAAAACTGAGCGTATACTTAATTTTGGCCCCTACAAAAAAGCCCAGTGGCTTTAAGTGGTCAATGTATGCAGTTCGTAAGCTAGATTTGTCTGAAATGCTTGTCTCTAATTCTAAGAGTAGATAATATCTTGAAGATATGTGAAAGCTGGTACATACGAAATAAAAATAGTGTCTACTTATGCAAAAGAAATTAATACATGTAAAGAAATGGGCAGAGTTCCATAAATGCAAAATTAGTTCAAACATAGATGTTTATAATTAAACTAAAAAATCCTCAATATAAGATAGTTCTTGTATAATAGTATACACATTAAAATTATCATTATAAGCGATGGAGAAAACTGGCAAGGACTTTATGGATAGTGCTGCCATCAAATTAAACAGAGTTAAGTTGGCTGTGCCTCACTATTTCATGCATTGAGGTCAGGGCTGCCAATTCTGCTTTATTCCCGACAAATCTGGCTGTTTTTAAAGGGCAACTGCGGGAAAAATTTGAGAAGGAGCGGATTTCCTGGCTTTTTTTGCTTCATTTGGAATTTTCCGCTCCAATATTTTCTATACAATTTATCTCAAATTACATATTTTAGGGATCATTTTCAAATTTATTTCTTAATTTTAATTTTAAGATATTAGACTTTAAGCCTTTTTTACGCCTTTTTTTACGCCTTTTTTGAAATTGAGAGCACAGATTGAGGCTGAACTTATACTCAAAAATACTGTGTAAGTGATTGCATGAAATTTGCGGCTTATGCACACACTTTTCTCCCTATTTATGAACTATTCTTCGCATAAACGTAGTATTAATTTATTTTATAATATTTTTTTTATTATTTTTTTTTTTAAATAATCTCTCAAACACATTAAATACAATTAAATTATACTAAGGATGGTAATGGAATTCAAGATACTGCAAGTAAGTATATGAATCTAGGAAATTCCTCAAGTTTTCTCATTTATAATTAATACTGGCCGTAAAACTATTCATTAGGCGCGTGAAAAGCCTGTAAAGGTGTCTCATGAAAATGTCCTGCCTGGCTGCGTGCCCCGCCTGTGTGTTCTTTTTGCTCAGATTCTATGGCTCTTGCCAGCTGCTCGTAATAATAAACCAGGCTCTCACTAATTGCTCGGCCACAGCACCTGCTGCCGCTGAGCTGCCCGAGAGGGCAACTTCTGCTGTTGGGCATTTGCCTGCCGCCAGCCTGAGCTTCGGCCTAGACGCTTAACCGAAAAAACCACAAATTTACATAAATATGCCACAAATCATAGCTGTGCGCCGCAAAGTGTCGCCCAAAAAGCGGACTATAAAAACAAGAACCAATGCAAGGGCCTCGCTACACGACGCTCTCTGCACATTTCAATAGTTGTCTCTCTTGCTCTCGCTCTATCTATCTCTCTCCTTCTCTCTCTCCCTCTCCCTATCCCTCTCTCACCCACTTGCACTCGTTGTAGGTGTGTGGTCAGTGGCTTCGGTGACAGACGAGCGTCAGCTATTAAAAATGCATGAAAAGCACAAGTTAATTTTTTATCCACACTTTCGTTGCAATTAAAAGTTACCAAAAAAAAAATATGAAAAAATACTGTAAAAATACCATGCAATATTTATGCGCACCATATGTCCCAGGCGTATTTATGGGACGCTACCTATAGATTTTATTCTACTCCCTAGAGCGGAAACTGCCATGCCTACGGGTAGTCTAAATATCTGAGCAGCTTGGCTGGTTATTTCCTGTGTTTTATGTTATTAAGTTATATGTTTTTTTGGTATTTAAGCTGTCGATAAATCTGTGCTGTACAAGGAAAGAAAATATAAAACAAAATATATATAAAAAATAAAAACAAAATTTATACACAAAATAAATTAAAATTCCTTAATTAATTAAAAATAAATTAAAATTCTTAATAATATTTAAAAAATTGAATTACAAAGAAGAAATTGAATTGACTGAAAATACAAAATTTGACATATTTACCTACAGATGAGTTTAAGAAAATATATTGTTATGATTTGTGATAAAAATAAAATATCTACATAAATGTAAAAAATAATTACGAAATTTATTAAGGTATTTTCAGAGGGACTTTGGTCTATGATCAAAGATTGTAAAGATTTTTTCCGGCTCTTTATTTCTCAACCATGTGCAACGCACGCTGCATAATAATAAAACAGTTGTTCGCCGGGGGCTAACAGGAACTTAAATTCCCCATCGCTCCACCAGCCTTGCAGACATCATCATTGTTAGGCTGGACGTGCCTCGTACCCGCCGCCCACTCTGCGTTACAACGCCCTCGGCCGTCAGTGCAATGTTTGTCATTAGCAAATGTTGCCTCTTGTACTTTACAACCGACTACTGTTATTGTTATTGCTATTCGTGTTGTTGTTGTTGCTGTTGCTGTTGCTGTTGCTGCAGGGGGATGCCTCGAACTTGTTTGTTTGCCAGACGCAAAATTTGTGACTGCGACAGTTTTTGGTGGAGCCTCGTCCACCTCGTGCCCCTCGACTCGACGCCGGCACGACAGGCACTTTTGTCATTTCGAAACGCATCATTTGCGCATTTTATGTATGTTTGTAGGTGCTACACAGCAAAACAACGACATGCTGTTGCATGAATGAATGCTGCAACAAGACCACAAACTGCGGCTGGACACGGTGCAACACACGGTCCCCACGCAGACCGCACTAAACCAATGGGCAGCACATATCTAAGCTGCAAGGTGCGAGTGCTATGCAAAATATCTGAATTTAAATACGAAAATACATGTATTCATCTACAAGATGGTTTGACTACAATGAACATAATAAATATAAATATTTTTTATTACTTTTACGAATTTGTATCTACAGGATATTTTTGTATCTACCCTGCGAACTACACGCGATATATTTTTGTATCTGTATGATTCTTTTGCATCTGCAAGAAACTTTTGTATCTAAAATCTACTTTTGTACCTGCAAGATACTTTTATAGCTAAAAGATACTTTTGTACCTACAAGATACTTTTGTATATACAAGATACTTTTGTATCTTCGATACATTCTGGTAAATTTGGGATACCCTTGTACCTACAAGATACTTTTGTATTTACGAGATGCTTTTGTATATGAAAGATACTTTTGTATCTACTAGATATTTTCGTAAGTTCAATACATGACTGTTTATTTGGATTACTTTGTGTCTAAAAGATACTTTTGTGCCTACAAGATACTTTTGTAACTGCAAAATATTTTAAAAATGTATCTACAATACACTTCAGTATTTTCGGGATACTTTGTATCAAAAAGATACTTTTGTACCTACAAGATACTACTACTATCTACGAAATATTTGTTTGGTATCAACAATGTTCTACTGTACATTTGGGATACTTTGAATCTAAAAGATTCTTTTGTACCTACAAGATACTTTTGTATCTTCAATCAATGTAAAGACTCACTTAGTCACCGACACGCATTTCAATCAGCGCAGCATACTTTTAGGGTTTTGCAGAAAATCAAATGCGATAATTAATGCTGAAAAGTATCTCAATTTCACACAGTTACGCACTTCAGTTCGCATTGTTGAATGAGTAATCAAACTATAAACTGGCAATAACCCTGATATATTCGACAATTTCCAATGATGCAGCAGCGCAACCACCATCTCTCCCCTCAGCGGGCTCTTTACCCTCATCCACACCCCCCCCCTCATCCGTCATTCAATTGACATATGCCACACTTTTATTTTGTAATTGAGCATTTCAACAACTCTTTGGCAAGCGAATGAAATTGCGCCGCTCTCGAAACGATATATGGTTGCAAATGGAAGCTGCAGAGTGATGGAGAGGGTGTGTGGGAGGGTGAATTCAACGCGTGTCATGCAGCAAATTGTTGCTGCCTACAAATTCGCATGCGTTTAATTAAATTGTCCATTTTTCGTAGCTTGTGTTTTTAATTTTCATTTCATTTTAATTTGACATTTTTCTTTCGCACACTCATTGCGAGCGAGTGCCGCCTCGTAATGAGTATGTAAATTGCTGCAAAGTTATGTCCTCAATATCCGAACCGAAGCCTGATGCTCTGCCTGGCTGTTTTGGCAACTGTTTTATGAGCGCATAAAGTTGTCGCATGCCACATGCGTCCCACACGCGCGCGCTCATTAGGATCTCTGACCGAGCTAGATAGATTTACGCAATACACGCTCGCGGCAATAAGATGTGCTGCATATCCGCAGGGCTCTCGCGCAGGTCGTCATCCAGTTTCCTACGCTCGACGAGAGTCGGGCTCAGCTGTGCGACGCTTCAATAATCCTAAATAAACTGCACAAGTTTTAGATGAATTTTTGTTTTTTTTTCTGGCCATCTTCGTTTCGAGAATCAAAAGAAAATGTTGAAAACAAAGATATCCAGATAATAATTATTGTGCAGGGCAGACCGATGGGTCTGATACACTTTCTTTGCAATTTTTTTATATTTCATTTTTTAATATGATAGCTTATACTACTGTGATAATATCCTAAATAGATTTTGTATCTTCAACTTCTTTGAGTAAAATATAATTGATAATTTGTTGTCCTTTAAGTTGATTGATTTATTGGGGACTTTTATGACAAATTTCAGATCCAAATTTATCAAAACATTCCAAAATTTATTGACGACTATATTTCTTGCATAATTTGGAAAAATTTCCGCTACAAATACCCCTAACTTTTAGAGGAACTGTAAGATACCAGTTTATTGTTTATAAAAGGAATTCTTAGTATTAAATTCAATTTAATTTTCAAAAATTTTCCCAAATTGTCGAGCGAGCCAAACATTATTTTGAGGTTAGGTTTTGCTTAATTTTGAGCTAAGAGAGTTATTTCTTTTGAGGCTAAAACGATTTGCTAAATTTAAAAAAAGATTTCAGAATAAATAAAATAAAACTTTCTTTTCTAATTTTCCCGATTTGCGCGTCTCTTGCCATATCTTTTCGAACATCATTTGAAATTAATGAACAAGAATTAATATATCCACAGCGTAGGGTATTAAATCTGCGAGCATTTGTTGGTATTATTTGTCCTCTATCTACGCTGTCGTTTGTCGGTTGTCATTTGCTTATCAACGCACTTCCGCATCATTAAATAATTTTATCATTTACATTATTTTCACTTTCTAAGCAGTGTGCACAGTGCGTTGTGCAAAGTTGGTCGCACGCTGCCGCAGACAAACTGTAGTTGGGAAGATTTCGTGGCGAGTTGGGGTTTGGGTTGGCAGACTGAATTGGTTGGGTTGCTTGGGATACTGTCCTGTGCGGATTTTGATTTGGCTAATTTGTAATTTATGCAACGTTTTTGTGTGGTGGAAAAACGATGAGAAATTCATTTTTAATTAAGTGCAGCGTGGAAAACTCTAGGAAAAGTAATATGCAAATTACCCAAGTCAAATCCAATGGATTTTAAATTTAACAGCAAAAGATTTTAAAATATTTGAAAGGTAATTTAGGCAAACATGAATTTAAAATCGAGGTAAACTAATGCAATATATATATGGCATACAGCTGCGTTTCTCCCATTATAAACTCCCAGTTCCGTTGCAATAAATTAAGAGGAAAATCTTTTCCTGCTCTGCGCGCTTCAAGTGCACTTCAAAGCCATTAAAGTTGTTCAGCCTGTGCCACTTGATAAAGAAAAAAAAGAGAAAGAAATGAGTGTATAAAAATGAAATGCAAATGCAAAATGCCAAAAGACATGAGAAGAGCATGGCAAGCAACAAACGATAATGAGGACACATAACAACAACAGCAACAGCAGCGACAGCAACAGCAGCGGCAGCACTTACAGCTACAATGATAATGTTGCGAGCTGTTGATGACAACAGCAGCAGCAGCAGCAGCAGCGGCAGCGGCAGTTGCAACTGTGGCAGCGCCAACAAATGACGGAAATCAGCCAGAGAATGCAGTACCCACTCCCCGGTACTCCGTGCAACCTCCTGCACAGCCTGCCACACCGTGCGGGCAACCCTTCTTCTTCGCTGCAAGTCCTTGGTTACGCTGCCTAAGCGCTGCCGCTGCTCATTTTCGCTACTAAATAAGACAGCCGCAACCTCCCTGGTTCTCCATTCCGCCGCCCGCTGCGCCACTCTCTTGCCAACACAACACAAATTTAGGCTTTTTTTTTTCATCCCAGCAAAAATTTGTTGGCTCAAAGCGGCAAAAAAAAAACGCAGCCTGCATTTAGACATAAAAAAGCAGCGACAGGCGTCGCTTTTTCAGTTACCTCTTTTACTATACACTTGCAAAGGGTATGCTGACAATGCCGACAGTCGAAAATTCAGGAAATAGTACTGTACAAATAAAAATTAATGTATTATATTAGCTATTGCAACTATCTTTATTTTTATATTTGCGCAATAAGAGAGAAAGTTTTTTAAGATATACCTCGAATAAAATACCCAGAGAATCATGAGCATGCAATATTTTCCTATAAGAATAACTACCTAAATTTTGTATACCTCACCTTCTATACCCTAAATTTTTAGAGCTATATAAATTACTTATAACGAACAAATATGAATTATTGTAACTGCCTTTCGTTTTAAATATAAAATAGAAAATGTATTAGATATATTCTAAATAAAATATTAGATTTTGAGAATTATAAGTAAAGTAATATTTTCTATCAGAAAATGAAAAATAATGCTTATTACACCTAGTAAAATAATTCTATTCTAAATAAAATACTGTATCTTGCGGGTGATAAATATAATAATAATTTTACATGACAAAATAAGTCCCTATACTTGTTATACCTAATTTTTAGAGCATAAGGACTAGTAAAAACTATAAAATATGAATTATGGAAATTGTATTTCCGTTTGTTTTTTAAGTATATAAAAACAAAAATTTGTACTAAAATATACCCTAAATAAATTACCTTGAGCAACAAGATCTACTTTGAGAAACAACCCCCTATGCTTAGTACACCCTAAACTATGAGAGTATAAACACTTGGATACTCTGCTTTATATTAGTTTTTTTTCGACTTACGTTTGTTGCTCATTAAATTGAAAACTTTCAAGCTCGCAATGGTCAAAGCGACTGAAAAAAGGAAAAAACAAAACACTCTAGAAAATTGTTTTCTTTTACTCTTGTATTATATATTTTTTTCTGAACGCCATACGCACGATTTAATCCAATTCGAGAAAAATGGCGGGGAAACTCCGAGGCGAGGCGCTGGCGAAGCAAGTCAAGTGAAATGTCAGGCCACTCAAAAAATGTGCGGCGTGGCATGACAAATCTACCTAACGGCAGCAACAGCCAAACAATGCGAACTAAAGTTTATTTGGGGTTTAACGATTCGGAAACAACACAGAGACGACAAATTATTTGGCCATCAAGCGCAGAATTTGCACGCCAACGCAAGAGTTGACAAAGGGAAGGGAAGGAAGGTAGAGGGGTGGGGGAGTGGGCGGTGTGTGAGCGACACATGCCAGCGAGTTGTTGAAAAATTAATAATTTTCACAAAAGTCAACAGCACACTCTCGCACACACACACACACATGCGCCGCCATGTTTATGCACATGAGTAAACAAGCAGCAGCAGCATCCAAATTGCATAGCATACTTTCCAGCGCGTCCACGCTTGCGTGCTGGTTGTGTATAGTATACAGTGTATACATGTATGTGTGTGTGTATGTGTGTAGTACGGCAAAAAACACTCACAAATTATGACTAATTATTGTGGCTGGCCCTAATGCTAGCAAAGCAAAAACAAATTGCAATTTGTAGCAACATTTTCCAATTAATTTTGTAAGAATCGCATTAGCTATAAGAAACCCAAAGAAACGGAGTTTTTATTAGGTTAGAAATTAAGGATATTTTTGGACTAAAACTGTTATAATTAAACAATGAAGGAAATTTACACCTGACATTGTTAAAAGAGTAGTTTTAAAAACAGTTTATGAACAATTGAGAGTTGAGATTAGATAGGCGAAAGTTCACTCAAAATAACATAAATATTTGAGTTTATTCTAAAAAAAAAAGAATTTGAAATTATGTATTTAAAAAACTAGTAAAAATAAGAGAAAATTGGTTTGGCGATAGTTCTTTACAAAATACGATTAAATATTAAGAATGAGTGTGTAGGATAAGCCTTAAAATTACTCTTGCAATTCGTTTTTTTACGATTTGGGTTGACAAACTGCTAAAACATACATGATCTGCTTAAAGTAGCTTAAACATACTATATTAAACCCAAATTTGGTAGCCCAGGCGCTTATAGCTTTAGAGATTTAGGCGTTCATACAGCCAGATTAGTAAATTCATACAGAGATTAGTAAAGCGCGAGTCAAATTAAACTTAAAATTAAAGATTTCTAATAAAGAAAGAGTATTTTAAATGGGGTATTGAAGTTATTACATATTTTCCAGTACCTTGAAAATTTAAAAAACCAACTTCATAGTATCTGTATACGAATCAATAGCAAAAAAAACCTACTCAAATATACAATAGTCTCTTGTACTCGATCAGTATTTGTTCCTCTTGTTCGAGCGGCAGATCCAAATAATCCTGATCATTGTCGGTGAGGTCCTCGTTGAAACGTTTGTAGGCATTAAACGATTCCATTTCGTGCTCTGTCTTGTGCAGTACCGATTCAATCAATGCCAGCATTTCGGGCGTCCGCGGAAGGGGAGACGAGGACGAGGTTGCGGTACGCGAATCGTGCTGTGTAATCAAATTATTCATATTCTTCACCACGTTAAGCAGTTCGTTTTCATTGTTCAAACTCTTCAGTATGAAGTCAATGGAACGATCGAAGTCATTACGTGTTGTCTCCAGGGCGGCACGTGCCGTCGGCTCCGGAAAACCCAAGCTCAGCAACTGGCGCAGCATTTCCTCGTCGGCAGACACACTCGCCGGCAGATTGCGTAGCAATTCGTCGGCACACAAACGCAGCAGCTCCAGACTGCTCTGCAAATCGTTGTCGGTACGACGCAGTGCCTCCAACGCCAATTGTCGATCGTAACCGAGAGCCATCAGGCGGCAGACACTGCGCGGATGCACCCAGTCCTGCTCGCTCGTGCCCAACTGCAGCAGCTGCAGACGACGATTCTGTTCGCGTTCCGTGTCCGATTCGAGTCGTGTCGCTTGCAAACGCTCGCGACGCTGCTGGATATGCTGCACAGCTTGCTCGACGTTGCCGTTCGTGGAGCGTAGAGCAACTCTTGCATCCGCCGGCTGGAAACCCATTTTCACGAGTGCAGCCAGCTGAGCGGGATCGACTTTCAGCTGATCCAACGTACGGCCGGCTGCCTCGAGTCGAGCATGTGCCTCGTAACGTCGATTCTGATGGAACAGTATGATACCCTGCAGCAGCTGCAGTCGCATTATCAACGCTCGTTCCGGACAATTCGCGCCCTTGACCGCATACAGACGCGCATAGTTCTCGCCATAGCTGCGACGAAAGATGCGCTCGCAGAGTGTCAGACGACGCTCCGCATCCGGCAATTGATTGATGTTCTTCAGGCACAGATAGCACCAAACTATATCCAAATTGAGTAGGGCATAGTTATCGACCGATTCGAGGAATTTCGAATTGCAATTACTGAACTTCTCGTCGGCCTCGAGAAACAGCAGCAACGCCTCATCGTAGCGCTCGCGTCGCAACGCGGCACGCCCCTTTTCGCTCAGTCCCATGCCGAGCAGCAGGGCACGATTCTCGTTGGGCGGCACAAACAATGCGTTCCCATCCTGATCTTCGATTTCGATAAATCGATGCTCGGCATCGACTACCGTCTCCACATCTCTTTGTATCTGTCGAATGCGCTCGTATAGCGTCAACTCGCCCCACTGATCAACCTGCCCGACAATCACCAACAATTGTTGATTATTTTTCAGACCCTGCTCGGCCAGCGTCCGTTGTGGCGCCACCACACGCCCCGCCGATATGCACTTGACCTGATTCGGCCCCTTCAGGTGCAGCTGATCGGCAACGTGTTGCTGCAGACCCGCACCCAGTTCACTTAGCTGGCACAGGATTTCCAGCCGATCCGCTGTGCCCCCGCCACAGTTCACGCAGCGCACATGGAACGTGGCCAGGCCCGTCTCGTTGAACTGACGACGTGCGGCCAGTTTACGCAACGCCGTCTGCTGCAGCTCGAGCAGAGCGCTCTTGCACGTCGCCATGTTCAGTCCCATCTCATAGCTCAGCTCCGTGGCAAGTTCCTCGACGGCTGCATCGAGGATTCCCATATTCTCCACATAGTAGGGCGGCTCCCACAGCTTCACATCGCGTTCCTGGAGTCGCGCACGCAATCGAGCAATTGTGCTATCGACTTCGGACATTTTGCGGGGTAATTCATTAGTCGATTCGTTCTAATTAACATTAAATTTTGTTTACAAATATTGACATTGACATTACGCATCTGGAAACCTGGATAGAAAGGGTAGAAAAAGTTTGAGAACATACTGAAAATGTTTTACAAACAAATCGAATTAAATATTCCAGTTTAAACTAATTCACAGTAATATTTCAAATTACAATTAAATGGTCAATTCGTTTTAATTAACATAGAATTTTGTTTACAGGAATTACATTGACATTACGCATCCAGAATATTGGAAAGAAAGGGCAGCAAGTGTTTGAGAAAATACTGAAAAAGTAATACAAACAAATCCAATTGAATTTCACAATTTAAACTATGTATTAACTATATTAAAAAATGTAAAGTAGATAAAAAAAATTTAATAGGTTTGTTGGTATATATATTTTAATGGCATATATGTATATATATATTCCTGATCAACATCAGAAGCCGGTTAGGTTTTTCTTATTGAAGCCTGAAGGCTTCTTTTAACCATACGTATTTTAATTCTTGGATGCCACGCCTACTTCTTATAGTTTTAAAGCTAGTTTTCTGTAAGCAGTGCTGCAGTGAAAAAATGATCTTGCTAATAACAATATAATCGCTAATATCAATATATTTGGTGCAAAGATATCGGAAAACCGATAGCCCCAATGCTTGAAGTTTATCTAATTAATTATTAAAACTTGTTTCATGTACCCCATCCGAAGAGAAAACTCTGCAAGCTGCAAATCATTCCGCTTGTTGTCTCCGTACTACGCACACGTATTTCCTGAGCAAATTTCCGTTTTCCCAGTAGAGAAATGCCTAATTTGGTTGGCCCTGTGTTCAGCCAATTATCGTCACGAAATACAGTTCGGAAAATCCCGAAAAGGCATTGAAAAAGCAAGAAACCTAACGAGCCGAACGCGCGACGGCAAATTAAAAGCGATAAACCACAGACAAAAGTCCTTACAAAATACAATCAAGTGAAATAAGCAGGACAAACAGGAGAGGACAGGGCAGTTAGTGAGGGGGGGGGGGGGGACGAGAAAAAATGTCATTGTCAGCTTAACGCAGGCGACTTTGTTTGGCCCTTGTGTGCGACAATGTGGGTAATAAATGTTATATGTGGTTAAGGGTTAATAACTGCAACAAAGGCGTCGCACAAAAAGTAAGAAGTAAACCCCGGACAGGACCAAGACATTTTATAGATTCTTGCCGCTCCCCCGCTACCCTCCCTGTTCGCTTCCAAGGCAGCTGTCTGTGTAAAGTGTGGCTGCTAATGAAAATGGCCACGCGGCCATTGTGTATGAGTGTGCGTGTGTGTGTGTCAATTCGAAATAAGTATACGCTCGGGTCTCCTCTCGTAGTTCCCGTTCGGACTGTGGGGTGTGAATAAATGGATGAATTTCTAGCGCGTATTGTCGCTGGCGGAGAGGATGCTGCCGAGAGATGTGGAAGAGGAATTACTTGAATTCGTGTGGAAGGAAGTTTGTTGTTTGCTTGTTTGCCAAGTGTCTTCGTGCTCTCTGACTGTGTCTAATCGCTGCCGTCTGTTGTTAACTTCCATTTGATACATGCTGAAAGTCGCAGCTCAAGATCATTCACAATTTCGAACAAGTGCGCTTTGCTGTGGTTTAAATTGAGTGTTGATTAAGTGCTATACTCTATATTGACTACGGGAGGTTGTTTAATCCTGATTATCGTTAATAACATGAGTATATTTTATTGATATACGCTTTTTTGATAATATACTTTAAGTCCGTCAGCCTGTTCCTATTGACTATCACATAAAAGATGTTTAAGACCTAATCAAATAAGTTTTGACTTTATAAGCCCATTTTTAATTGTATAAATAACTTCTATGTTTATTATTCGGTCATTATCAAAATTTAAGATTTCATTTGGGTTGTGATATTTATGGTAAACAGTAAAAATCAACACTCTACCCTTAGCTTAACGCGCATAGCTGAATTTTGGTCAATTTAGGGCAGTGTAAAAGGCGTGGCTGATTTCTAAAATAAGCTTAAAGACACTGCAATCCAAACGAGTAGTGTCATAAAATTTAATGAACTTAGCTCTTATAGTCTCTGAGATATAGGCGTTCATACAGACATGACTAAGTATACTAGCTCGCCTATTGATTCAACATATGCAACAGATGCTTCTGTTTATTATGCACCTGCCTGTTTCTAGGCAGTCTTTTTTAGTTTCAAGCTTTTAGTTTTTATAGAAGAATATAATAATAAAGTCCGAGAAGTTTCCTATATCGATTCCATGTTTTTACCATGAATTATATTTTATTTATTTTATAATTTTATTTTTATTCATTGCATTAGGTTAACTTTAGTCAACGTTTTCTTAATTATAAGGAACCCCATTTAGGCATTTTACAATCTCAGAGCAACCCAACAAAACGCTGCCTTCACTTTCATTATCATCATTATTCTCAGCGCGCTGACATGCAGCTGCTTGGCTTGTGCAGTGCACATGACACAAGTTAAATGTCGGCTAAGTGTTGCTGACGTCCGTGCTGCAACCGAGTTGTGCCCGAGAGAGAGAGAGAGAGAGAGAGAGCCTGGTACTTGCCCTCCACTACCATCCCATCCCATGCAACGACTGGAAAGTTGAGTCGACTTGTCGTCGAAAGTATACACGTTGTTATACCATGTTGTAAATAAAATCAGTTTGTTGTAGCGCCAAAGCTTTATGCACTAACTGACTTCTTGTCCTGCTCTTTGCCGTCCTCCTCCGTTCTCATCCGTTCTCGTCGTCGTGGGTTGCTGGCATTAAACTAAAGTGAGCAACGTTCCACACATCCTTCAAGCGGCGACACAAAGTTGACAACTGACAAGTCACATTCGCGTGCATTAAACTAATGAAATGATTTGCCTGTGTCCCCCGCAGGGGTCGCCCGCACAGATTTCGATCGACGCAACGTTTTCAAGTCCATAAATATGCACAAATCATCACAGTTCCAGTACCGCCCAGCAACAACTATAGCCATCACACTCCGATGCCACCAATTGTGGGTCATTAATCATGGCAAAACAAATGTGGTTCAGTGTTTCTGACACACGGGGGTAGAAAAGCGCAAGAAAATCGCTTGAAACTTTGAGGAAAGCGTAGCTGAATGGAAAAATGTCTAGTACGTGTGGCTGATCAGACTTATATGCCCGTACACTGCGCATAAAATTGCCTACTTTTTTGAATATTAGTAAATTAAAAAAATATATATAAACCGTTTTAAGGTAATTCTAATTTTATTGTTATTTAATATTTTTATTTTTTTATTATTTTCTTTTGCTTTTTCATAAAATATTTAAAGAAAGGTGGAAACACAACTTTAACTACTTAATATTTTAAGCAGATTTCGATTTTTAAGCTATTTCTTTATTTTGTTTTTAACCGATATTTGTAACTTACTCAGCACTAATTCTTGATTTATCGAAAGTGTGACAAAATATCTAAAAGATCATAAATAAATTTATCGAAGCTAAAACGGCAAGGTGTGAACACGTAACGGAAAAAGATTCAAATTCAAATATAAAGCCTAACTGTGAACTAAAGGAAATAATTATTCCCTACGACTATCACGCATAACAAAACAGATATGGCCTCTATAGGGTAGTGTATTTCAACTGTTTAACAATAGGGCAAGCGATGCGCAAAAAAGGAGCATCCATTTTTCCCACTGTCAGCCGCAAGTATCGTTACGCCTGGCAGGGACGAGGCTGTGCTGTGTGTGTGTGTGCGGCGGGGGGCGAGGTCTGTTGTCAGTTACCATACAAGTTCCCGTGAAGCTGTATCTGTCGCGTCTGGATTTGATGGCCATGCGGTGGCGACATATTACTTCCTTATTTGTGGGCGGCAGACGACCTTTGGCAGCGCCACGCCTCATTCCAAAAGCGGATGAGAGCAAAAAATCGCAGCGACACAATTGCAACGAAAATTTTGCAACACAGCGTTGCGAGTGAGTGTGTGTAGAGGTGTGTGTGTGTGTGTGTGCCTGTGTGTCCGGCTAACAAACGCGTTAAAACAATGAGTGGCCGCAAACATTTCGCGCCAACAGCGAGCCAAACATCCGCCAGATAAAAATGCTTCCCACTGCGCAATTTGATTGAATCAACGTGGAGCGCACACGCCACAAGGCTGCGCAGCAACCATCCGCCTGCTCGGATGGGCGAGTGTAGGTTCGCCACGCGCTGTTCACGCTTTGTCATTGTGCCGATGATGACGCCGACGACGACGATGATGTTGCCGGCGGGATGGGAGGGTTGCGTGATGCGTCTGGGGCGCACGATTATGGGACGAAAGTCACTGTCCCTGTTGCTGGGATGATAATGATAAGCGTATAAAACCATTAAGTGATTCCACTTAAATGAGCACGTTAGGATAAATGTTGCGTTTTTGTTGCTGCTGTTGATTTTTTATGCTGTCGCATTTTTAGGCAGTGGCAAAAATAAAAATAAAATGGCAAAGACAATGGATACAAATTGTGTGAGGGATCACTATAGATAAAACATGTGCAAATAGTAATATTATATGGGAGAAGAATGTTATTTACTATACAATGTGTAAAATCAATTTGTATATATCTTCATGAAATTATTTGATTATTATACTATTACTTTGTTTGATTTGAAAAGTATACAAAATAATGTCAAATATTCTGTAAGCTCAATAAATTATTTAAAAATTCTCTACTTGCTAAATTTATAGATAGCTTATATATTTTCTAACTACATTCATGTTTATTATTTGTAATATTTCTTCCCAATATTTATTATCTATTTCTTGGCATCTACCCACTGTCTCAGCCACTAATTGAATAACAGACACCGCAGACGCATTGCAAAAACAAGTAAAGAAAAAGAAAATCGACCCAAAAAAAAAAAAAAAATACGGCTGAAATGAATTGTACTTTCTTTCTTATAGCTGGTGTGGGTACACGACGTCCCCTGTTAAGATGGAACAGCTCACTGACAGCATAACCTTAAATCCATGTACCGAACTCGACGAGCGACAACGGAAGACCAGGCCAGAAACCGCCCATCGTGGGCGCCCTGTTCGCCCTAACTCCCTCCCCCCCCAACCACTTCGCAGTCGGGCGTTCCACGTTAAATGTCCAACAAGGTGACAATGCAGATATAATGCGATATGCTGCGATACGGCCAAAACGATGAAAAACGTGCCATGGACTCAATGACAACGATGCCGATGACAATTGGCGATTCGCAATTGATAATGGTTAATGTGAACTGTCGCAGGCGACTCCCATGACTGATGACTGAACGAGAAGCAAAAAATAAAAGGAAGCAAGTTGAAAGAAGGAACCCATTGGCAGTATCCATAGCATGCTTATCTCTTCACGCGCAATATAGCAGCCAGATGGCTGGCAATATTAAACGACATCGACAAGGCGGACAATGTTAATGATGACTTTTGGCTCGTAGGTTGACTGCTTAAATTGAATAATTCTTGGATATAAAGCTTGAAAAGTCAAGAGAGAAAGATAATAACTTAAGAATGCAGATTGGAGGAATGAGATTAACAAGAAAATTACCTATTATTATAGCTTTTTGATGAAAAGCTAAAAGCAAGAGAGAAAGATAATAACTTAAGAATGCAGATTGGAGGAATGAGATTAACAAGAAAATTACCTATTATTATAGCTTTTTTTGATGTTATTTCAAGCGCGTATTTAAATAACTAAGTTGGCAACTTGTTTCGATTAACTCTAGTATCGGCTTACCGCCACATTTTCGATAAGTCATTGATCAAGTCCATAGACGAACAATATCAAGACATTGCATAGTTATTTATTCATGTATGATCAAGCCTAACGGTTAGTGCTGATTAACTTATAAATATCGGATGTAAATAATGTAAGATGGCAATTTTTAAATTGAATAAAATAATACAGTAAACAATTACAATACAATTAATTGCGAATAACACAATTAATTGCTCAAATATGAAATAAATTAATTGCAAGCAAAGGTAATAAATTGCTTATATGTTTTTAAGCTTCATAAACCTACACATACATATTTATATTTTAATTTAAAATTAGTGCTTAAAAACATGAATGTTTAAATAATGTTATAAATATAAATATGTTTAGATATTGCCAATTTAAATTAAAAGATATTCTTGAGAAGCTTGATATTATTCGTTTTTTGGTGCATTTATTATTTTATTATTCGAATACAATAGTAATAATGGACTTTTGTAAATATATACTATAAAATAAAGCTAAAAACTGTTTTCTTTCATAGTAAACTTTCTTCCAGAATTTGTTGCATGCAACGCACAAGTAGAAACGATTCAAATACAGCAAAATAATGTAAAGCAACTTCCATTTTGGTTGCAGCCTTGCAAAAGTAGTTCAAAAGTAATGCTATATGATGGAGGAGTAACATGAATCACTGGCATGGGGGCGGGCACCCAAAAAGCAGTGTCATAACACTCAGGCATTTTGTGGCTGACTGCGGCAAACACCCGCATCCTTGGGCGAACTTTTGCGCGTCGTTGACATTTGTTAATTGTCAGTCGGGTTCTGTTTGCAAACATGCAGTTGGCCAAAAGCCAACATGGCCCAACAATGGCAAATCGGTGCAAGGAAATGGTAACAATTTAATTAACTTTTTCCCAGTGTAATTTGTATGAGCACTTTAAGTGCTTTTTGGGCCCAACTCAAGCACCCACACTCCCTGCTCAGCTTGTTTTTACCTTCAGCACAGATTGCTGTTGTTGTTGCCACTGCTAATTACACAAATGTTGCAACTTTAAAATGGCGTCGACATTTTACGCGCTTTGAGTGTGAAATTTACAACAGAAACTGCTCGCAGTCGTCGCCCACCTTAACCCTTATCCGCGGCAATGGTTCCTCTTTCTCCACACGCACACTTTGCACTTTGTTATGTCTGTTTAACTTTTGTTCATAGCTTGCTGACTTTTGCTGATTGTGCAGCAAGTGCAACAACTGCAACAAACTCCAGTTAGGTGTTGCAAGGCCTTCAAACTTCCGTTGGTCACAAACGAGCAGTCTTCCGCTGCTGCTCTCTCTCTCTCTCTCCGAACAGCACTTGCAATTTATTTTATGCATATTTGTAAGTTTGAAAAATTAAAATTTTTCGAGTGCAGCAACAGGTATTTTTTATGCGCAGCGGGGCGTTTGCATGTTTTTTACATAAGAATGTGGTAGGCAAATTACTTAGGATTATATTACTGTTCTATGGTAATTTATTTATATATTTTTTATTATTTCTATCCAAAAACCAAACCCTATTCTTGGTAATTTTACGTTAACAAATTTAAAAACATTAAAATCGCGTGATATAATCGAAAACTTATTTAAGAACAGTTCAAGAAAGTATTAAAATTAAATTTATATCTAAAAATCTCTCGAAAGATACATATTTTATATACACATGTATGTGTGGGTGTATGCAGCCATCTTTGTCTGCACATTTTTCAGCTGCTTGCGATATTTAACTTCGCACATGCCACTGCAGACTTTGCTCCGAATTGCATTTTATAGCAACTGCCTCGGAAAACACAAACAAGAAGCTAAGACCATGGGTTTTAGATTTGAAAACAGACATCCGCACACCTGTCAAACACACACACACTTACACACACACTAATACACATGGAGCCTTGCACAGCCACGTAGAAAAGCCGAGGACACATTTGGCAGTCGCTGTCAGTCAATTTCCATTAAGTCAACACCTTATTGAATTTTATTGTAAATTGAAAAAAAAATACTACAAAATACTACACACTGTAAACTGCAAACGAGGCAGAAACGGGAAGCAAAAGGAAATTTTTCGAGGATTTAAAAAGCAAATTGAACGAAGCGCTGCGATGCGATGCAAGAAGGAATATGCCACAAATATTTCGTATAAAATGAGGAGTCAAATTTGCAGTAAACTTCGCAATTAATTTGCATAGCATAGTCTAACGATTGTATTTTAATTTGTTTGTGCCACATAAATTATCACGCAATAGAAATAGTTTTCAAATATGTAGACAGCAACAGCAATGGGAGGGTTTAAATGTGAATTAACTCGACCGTGATATGCCCTGTAGTCGGTACCGAAAATTGATGAATCGGAAGATGTAGATAGCTCTTGTATTTATATAAGATGAAGAATATGCTTCTCTCTGTGTACTTTAATCTTTATATCACACAGCTGTTTTTAGAAACCCAATACTGCCTACAGTTCTTTAATCATGCACACGGTATACAACTGTTTAGTGACGTTGTCTGCAACTATCGATAAATTATAAGGCCGTTGACAACACCTACATTGCGTCCGGCACTTTCACCCTACACTCCCTTACAAACAGGAAGAGAAACTGACTAATTTTCCCCCATTGTATTTTAGGTGCTTGCCAGGACCGCAAATATTATGCACGTTATAAATCACGACGACATCGACGACAACAACCACGGCGACGACGACGACGTCGACGCCAACGACGACTGTGAAAATGTTCACATTAATTGTTGCAACGTCATTTTCGGGCCTATTGTGTTGGGGTTCAGTTCGGTTCAGTGGGGCTTTGCGGATCGGGGTTGGGTTTTGCAATGTGCAGGCTAATAAAAGGCGTTCTCTATGTGTGCTCCAGACGCCTTTGTGTCACGTGGCAATTTCGCAAAAGGAATTTCAACAATGCAGACGCTTCCACAAACAGTTTGGGGCAACTGCAAACGGAATATTCACTCCCCCACCAAAAGAAGGCAAAAAATTGGCAAACTATTTTTTTCTTGCTTTGCGCGCATAGGCAAATGTGTTTGGAGTCGTTGGCAATGAAAAATGGATGTTTAGTAGCTGGATTTGGGATTTGTCAAAGGCATAGCGTACACCACACAATGCCGACACAAGGCTGCCGCGACCTGCGGGTTGGTAATTTTCATAATTTTGCATTTGAGACTCGATGGGGACAGTGGGATAGACTGCTGCCTGCAGGCATTGGGGGCTTGAAAAAATCCAGCATACACGTTAAATACAGTTAAAGGGCATTTTAGTTGCTACTCTCAAATACATTTGCATATGCATTGCCTTATTGAATAATTTCAAATAAGCGAAATACTAAAATGATAACGATTTCTTACTCACGCACCCATCTCTAATCTAGCGTTGCTAGCTTGTCTGCTTTAACAAACACTCTTTATCATAGATGTGCGTGCATTTAAATGCTTTATTAAATATTTCGCACACATTCATATACATATTTGTGTGCATATGTGTGTGTGCGTATATGTAAAGGACACACACATAAAATGCAGGCAAAAACACTCAAAAGCAAAAGTTATGCATAAAGACAGCAACAGCAAAAGGGCGTCGTTAATATTTCAAAAACAGAAGCAAACAAAACAAAACCATGTCCGTACAGAAAAGAGAAAGGACGACCAAGCCGAAATGCGCAAAATACACACAACAAACGCAAACCGGCAAGTAAGCACAGCAACAGAATCAACAACAACAATAACACGATAGTGTAGATGGGCCGCACTTGACATGAACCCGGCAAGTGAATATAGTGATAGTACTTGTACTTGTATATTACAAGGCAGACATATTTGTCGCTTGGTCAGCAATGGGTAATATATGTACATACATATATGTATACATACATACAGAGGTGAAGCGCAGCAAATTAGACGACCAGAAGATGCACGTAGTATGTAATTTATGGCTGGGGCAAAGTAAGGTTAAGTCACGAAGCTTACACGCACCTGGAAAAAGTTGTCAATGTGTTAAGTATGTATGTATCATGTGTGTGTGTGTGTTCGTGGGAGGGCATTGCAAATTAATTGTCAACGTAGACAACATGAGAGTTAAGCTGTTTACTATGTGGGGATGGCCGAAGTAGAACGTAGTGGGGGCAAGGTTAAGTGTTCACTGACATCAACTCCATTTATCAGATGCGTGGTCAAAGTTCAATGAATGTTCAATTAACAACCCAAGATTTACCATGGCTTCATCCCATCACTATTCAATATCTAAAAATGTGAACTATTTACTGTCGCAAAAATAGTTTGTAACATTGAAAATTAACAGCACTATTTTCTTATCATGATGCTACCAGATCTCGCCGCACAAAAACTAATATGGTGTTGCCAGATCTGACCGCACAAATGCTGTGAGCTGCCACACAAGTGAAATCAAATAAGAGTGCTGCCAGTATTTTAGCATATTGCCGGAATGTTACTAAGATATTATGATCTGGCAGCACTATTCGCCCGCCCAAGCAAATACAATACAGTGATTTAAGCAATTCGTCTATTAATAAATGCAGTCCGCCTAGAGAAGGGATGATAAAAACTAGCACAGTCAAATTATTGCTTTAGGGGAAATGGTGGTACCCAGCCACCAAATGTACGCTCCAGTTCCTCAGCCACAGCTAGGCAGAGACGATCGTTGTTGTGATTCGCAACAACTTGTATGCCCAGCGGCATACCCTTGCTATCCAGACCCATGGGAACCTGAGTCACTGGCAATCGAAGCACATTGAACAAGCTGAAATAGCTAAAGTCCAAAAACTTAACCAGTGGATAATAATGAAAAGGCGCCGTGCGTGGAGAACTGTGAAAGAAGAGCACTCCATTATCGCCGAGTAGCTCCTGTAGAGCCTTCTTGCACTTCGCAGTAGCTGCGCGTATCAGTTTCTCGTTTTCCTTGGGCAGAATGCCATCGATAAGTGAGTAAATAGCAGCCATGCTGTATTCGCTCTGACCTAACAATTTCTTGAACAGTTCGACAAATGGATTCAACTCCACGCCGTTGCCCAACAATTGGTTAAATTTGGCTGGCTCTTGTGTCATCCAATAGCGCCACATTTTGCTCGTCAATTTGGTCTCCGGTAGATTTACCAAACGCACCTCCTGTTCACTGATAGTCTCGAAATATTTGCGTACTTTGTTCATCACGCGTTCCGTATCATTATTGATAGGATTACACTGTCGCATACCAATGCTCGAAACATAGAAATACTTTAATCGCTTCACGTCCACCTTCTCGTCTAGCTTAAGCACACCCTTCAGTTCCGGTTCGAGCAATACCTGCAAAATGGGTTTCAAGTCGCTCGCATAGCGTGACATTGGGCCCGCACAAACCATCGTTTCCTTCTCTTTGCCAGTACGGAAGGTGCATCCAGCCATGTTGACTGCACCCATACTGGGCTTGTGCCCAGAAATTCCACAATTAAAAGCCGGTATACGAATAGAGCCACCGATATCTGTGCCCAAACCAAAGCCTGTGCAACAGGCAGATATCAAAGCTGCTTCGCCGCCGGAAGACCCACCGACCGAACGTCGTAAATCGTATGGATTATTTGTACCTCCGATAAGCATGTTGCGTGATTCGATCCATTTGTTCACCTCAGGCACGTTGCTCGTGGCAATTATAATAGCGCCACTTTTTTTCATCAGACGCACACATTCGGCATCTTTATTGCTACGAATTTCCTTGCGTGCGACCAATCCCAGAGTATTAAGTTTTCCAGCCACCTCTGTGCTATCCTTTGTGGTAAAAGGAACACCCAGAAAGGGTTGAGACGCCAGCTGTTCCGCGGTGTACTCATTGGCTGCCAATTTCGCATCGATTTGTCGCGCCTGCTCCAGGGCCTCAGCAAATGGGCCATCGACCACAGCATTGAGTTCATGATTTACACTTTTAATTCTTTCGAAATACGCTTTGACGATGTCGCAACTCTTCAGCCTACGTTCGCGTATTTGCTGTGCCAACTCAACGGCGCTCTTGGTCAATATAACTTGTTGATCCAGACTTGGTGGAGTTGCGACTCTTTTGTATGGGCCAAGGTACCAGCCCAGAGCAAATTCCAAAAAACGATCGCTAACAATGTGCACGAACGTTAGCAAGGCTTCCACAAAAACTTTCCAAAATGCCATGGCAACTGCAGCTGTTAATTAATATTCGTGTATTCTGCACTTTGCGCGGAGTTCGAGTGAACGATTTTAGTTTAAGCTTTGCGAACAGTGTGACCAATAGTTTCGCGGAACAAGTTATGCTAATTTTATGCTCTACTCTGAACGCGCCGCACACTGTTGCCACATGAGAGAAAATAAGACTTGTAAAAAAATACATAAAATATTTTATGTACAAATATACTCAAGATATCCGATTAAATTAATTTCAATAGTTTTGTTAAAATTTGTGATTGAAATTTAAATTTTTGTTAGCGATTTTGACCGTTAAAAATATGCTCAGGTGTTGGATGTTCTTCCCGCCAAAGAAATATACTAAATTTCACATGTTGTTTCTTTATCTTTTTGTAGTTAATTAATTTATAATCATTCCCAAGTTGTATTTGCTTATCTTGATATATGGAAGTGTAATTGCTGATTAAATTGGAGTAATGAACAGATAAGAGTGATTTCTTTTACTGCTGTTTAAAAAAGTGAGACCACATAAAATTATTTTGTCCGGAAAAGGTGGCAGCGCTCTAATCAAAGGGAAATAAATATTTCCCAAATATAAGTATTTCGAAAGCTCTCTCGGTCGTCTTAATTTTAGCTCTTGAAGTAAAGCTTACTTTATTAAAAGCTATATTTGAAAGAACAAATTTATTTTGTTTTATTTTTGAATATGAAAATTTAAGCGGCTCTTAAATTGGAGCGTTACCACTTCGATAACAGATTTTACTTATTGAAACGATTTAATTGCGAAATTGTGTCAGGTGCCACCTAAATAATGTGAAAAATGTGTTTCTGAAATATATATTCATTTTCAATTTTGCGAATTAGCGGTTCCGTACACTATAATCAAAATTCATTTGAGAATCGTATCGTGCATGGGCGCCATGCAAAACACGCCATCACCAACCAACAACAATAACAAATATCGACCCGCAGCCGTTGCCGCTGTCGCCGCAGCTGAGAGTGGTAGTTGTTTTACCGTCGCGCTGCTAAAGCGTCGCCAATCACTGACAGTACCTGCATCGAATTTTCGTACGTAAAACAGAGATTTAAAAAAAGAAAGTGAACAACTTGAACAAGTTTAAATTTCATGCACTTTCGTCTCTTATTTGCTTGGAAGCGTGTTAAATTGTGTTAATGCATTGCCTTTTGTACCGCAAATAATTTCCCCATGTTGTATTTGCACCTTAAAGTGCAATGGATATGCGAGTGTATGTTTGTCATTGCGTGTGAGTGCTGTTAGTGTGCGTGTATCTGAGAAACGCAGCAACTGTTTAAATTGCATATTTTATTAAATTGCAAGTCAAAAGAATTGTACACTAACTAGCTGATTGCTTCAAACTAGTTGCCAATGCATACGATTGTCATTAACGAATCATGTTTGCTTAGCGTGTGTTTACGTTTGTTTAGTTTGGAAATTCAAAAGCCGCCTCTAAGTTCTCATAAGCATCAAGTACGTTCGTAAAAAAAATAAACAAATTACCCTTTAACTGGGCATACTTAATATGTCGTGCGCATCGTCAATTACTAAACAGTTCACAACGAATGAAAATGGTTGATAGAGAGATTTGAAAGTGACAATTAAATAGCGTACATTTAAACAACTTTAGTTTATGTACAACAAAGTAATTAAATTGTTTTAATCTAGTTGTGATCTTTACGGTCACGGAGTGAGAAAATAAAACACATTTGTTTTAATAGTAGGTGAAGCTACTTCTAAAATTACTGCAAAAACATTTCGCTTATAGGTCTACGAACTGGTTAATGGTGCCGAAAAGGCTGTGCCACTTTAAGGCATTATCATATGCTCATATTTTTTGCTTAAAGATACTTTCATTTTATCTTTAAGCAATTAACCTATTAACCCAGTGTAGCGGTAAATATCCCCAGAATATATTCATAATATTCAGACCGTCGAGCTTACTGTATAATCTCTTATATTTCGCACATAGTTGTATCTAAGCATAACATTCTCATATCCCGCATGCCTCGCTTGCCGCGTAAACGATATAAACCTCTAGATAAGAAATAACTTTGGAAACTTTTTTGAAGTGCTGCTTCTGTTTAGATTTGTTAATGTTTAGCTAGAAACAAGCTCAAGTAGATTTTTTACTTAAAAGAGACAGCATTGATTTTATTGGATTTAGGTTTAGATTTTTAGTTAAGTTAAGCTAAGCGCTTAAACCCTATAATTTGCACGTTGGAGCATTTGATCCGATGCTTCTGCCGATAACTGTTGCTGCAAACTCCAAATACAATTTCTTTTGTAGCTGATAGGCAAATCACAATTTTAGAACTTGATGATGATGATTAGTTGTCGATGCGCTAGCAGTTGATTACCCGAAAAGCCGGTCGACGACGCCACCTGGAAATCTAACTCATTTGGTAGCGATAAGTGTCCAAATAATAAAAACAATCGTTTTTCAGAAGGAGAGGGCGTGTCGGGGTGCACTGAGCGCAATACAGTCACACGTTAACGATATTCCTCAAGTACTTGTTTTTATATAGACTCATATCACAACATATATGTATGTATGTTTCTATATTACAGGTGAAAACTGAATAATTGAAAATGAAGTCGGCAGAAACAGAAGCGGCCGCTGCGTGTGGTGAATCATCAGCCTCGGCAGCCGCGTATATGCGCCAATTCGAAAACATTATTGCCCCTGGGAAGGAAGCGTCGATGACACGAGAGTTTAAACCGCAGGTGGCCTACGAATTTGAGCGTTACTCAAATCCACAGAAATTAAAAAACGACGTGCTGCGAAGCGAAAAGATGCGCAAACTTCTCGAGCATTATGCGAGGGAAACACTGCAACCGATTCGACAGCTGGAACAGCAGGCTCGCGCAATTATCGATGAGATCGGCTTGGATCGTAATATGGCAATAATACGCTGGTGTGGTATTGCCATTACGGCCATTGGCAAACGAATCTGTGATGGAATATATGTGAATTCGGAGAGCATGGCGAATGTACGCAAGGAAATGGGCCATTGTCCCGTGCTTTATTTGCCAAGCCATCGTAGCTATATGGATTTCATTCTAATGAGTTACATATGCTACTATTATGACATAGAAATACCTGGCATTGCTGCGGGAATGGGTGAGTCATCAAGTAGTTCCGAGTCCCGGTCAGCTAATCATTGTTTTCTTCCATAGACTTTCACTCGATGTTTGGCATGGGTACCATGCTGCGCAAAACTGGCGCCTTTTTTATGCGACGCTCCTTCTCCAACGACGAACTCTACTGGGACATCTTTCGAGAGTATATGTATGCCCTAGTGGCTAGCTATCACATCGGTGTGGAGTTTTTCATTGAAGGAACACGCTCTAGAAATTTCAAAGCTCTCGTGCCGAAGGTGGGTCTACTGTCCATGGCCCTATTGCCGTATTTTACCGGCGAGGTGCCCGATGTAATGATTGTCCCTGTAAGCGTTGCCTATGAGCGTGTGCTCGAGGAACAGCTGTTTGTCTATGAGCTGCTGGGCGTGCCCAAGCCCAAAGAGTCGACAAAGGGTTTCTTCAAGGCTTTGAAAATCATCGACGAACGGTTTGGCAAAATGTTTCTGGACTTCGGTGCTCCGATTTCGGTGCGGGAATTTTTCGGTCACGGAAGTGGACAACGCTTGCATCGTGCTGGACTAGGTGGATCTCTACAGAAGCTGAATCGACAGGAGATCGATCTTGTCAAGCAGCTAGCCAATGAAATAATCTATCAGCAGCAGCGACGTATTGTGATCAGCACGTTTAATCTTTTGAGCTTATGTTACGCTAGTAAATTATATGGACAGCTAAGCGTTGGGCTGGACGACTTGGCACAGTCCATACTGCATCTGAAGCGAATCTTTGAGCAGTTAGGAGCGCATGTTAGCACAAGTGCTAACAGTATCAAGCCGGACATTATTGATGCTGTCGAAATACACGGCAACATTTTGCAATTTCGCGTGGGACGCCTACAATTTTCGCCCCTGGCTGTTGACCAGCTTGCAGCGAAAATCGATGTAAAGCGATTAAAGGCACACGCCCTCAGTCCGGACACAATGGCAGTAGCTGTTCCCATGCTAGCACTACAGCTGTATGTGAATCCCTGCATGTTCTGGTTGGCACGACCAGCTTACCTTTTGTTGGCGGCGCTTAAGGAACAGAGACGTCAGAAAAGCTTTGATGTTATAAGCACGTATGAGGAGACACTAGCAGCACTACACAGTCATGTGACCAGCATGGATGCACTATTTCAGCATGAGTTTATAGTGGAATCAAATCGTGCTGCAGTGGAATTCGAAACCCACTTGCAACTGTTGACGGACGAGCATGCTTTGCTACTAAACAAACAGAATGGCAAAATTAGTGTACAGGACAGTGAATGTTCACGTGTTATCCTGGCTGCACTGGCTCCGTTCCTCTGCCTCTACTATCAGCTGGCAGTTACGTTGCGGCAGGTCAGCGAACTGAACTTAATCCAAACACATTGAACATTTATTGATTATTTCTGCCTTTGCAGCTCGACGGCGAATTTAGTGCCAAGGAGTTGCTTATACGGGTCCAACAGCATGTGGAAAAATTACTACAGCAACCAGGTGGTTCGGCAGCTCATGTACACCCATATTGTTTGGCGCTGGATAATCTCAATATTGCCATTTATGCTCTAATACAGGGCGGATATTTAGTCAAATCCCGTGACACTGGACTCATGCGTATTGCTCCTGCTTCTCCCGACAAATGCCTCAGGCAATTGGAGCTGCAGCTACTCGAGTATTGCCAGCTAATGCCATTTACCCAATACTCGACGGCGGCCAACGAACAGGCCCAGTTGCATATGGCCAAGTTATAACTGACAAATGGCAAGCGGATGGTTAATGAGCCGGCCAATGCATCAACTGCATCCGCATCCGCTGCCTCAATATCGACGCTATCACAACATAGTACAATTTCACAAATCATTCAATTCATTGTCTGCTTGCTCAAGAATTGTCGCATCATTTGCATTTTGTTTGTGTTCGTAATTGTAGCGCCGATATGGCACCTAATACTTTGGCTTTTGGCATCCACGTGCACGTCCTTGCAGGCCTAGTGGATTCGTTTGTGTGTGCGTGTGCAAGGAATTGGGTTTAAGACACATAATTTTATCGATATCTTGGGTTGGAGTGTGTTTTTGGTGAGTTTGGTGGGAGGAGAGAAGTGATTGAGTGCAAGGTTCTTGATAGTCACTAAGCAATTAACAATAATACATAATTGATATTTTTTTGTTGCCATATAAAGTGAAAACACCAAAAATACGATGCCAGTCAATAGGGCATTACAGGAGGCGGCAGCATTTTAGCAACAAATCTTTTGTGTAGTTTTATATAGGAGTTTTTATAGATAGAGATCCCAACGACGTTTCCGAAGACTATGCACAGGCTCGAATTGTTTGCTAGAAAATAGAACTTATTGTTCGAAGCAAAATACGCTGAATTCTATGAAAATTCCGGAAGAAAACAATCGCCTTTTATAATTTTATTATTTATTTACATTAAAGAAACATTTAAAATGAAATGCTGTTCCGATTTCATGGGGAAACTTTCTTGGAATTATTTTGATCCACCCTAATGATTATGCATATTTGTCTCAAGTGGTCTTAAATATGCACGAACTTGAGCTTTACCTTTCAACTCAATTAGTATTGCTAATAACTTAAGAATTGTACGTACACTGCACTAAAATCGAAGACTATTTTTGAAAAAATGTCTGTTTATTAGTACGTTAATTTGTCAGACAATTCTTTAACGCAAAGTAAAAAGTTTTTATTGAAACCTTCTAACGTGTAACTTTCAAGAAGGTCTCAATATTTGTTCAATCAGTATAACTTACAGTATATTTATTACTCTGTATGTTTTAGTGAATTGTTGAAACTTTATAAATAAACTTGTTTTGTAAAAGGACGATCGTTTAGGGAAACTAGTTTGGGTGTATGCTAATAGGTTCACAATGTGAATAAAACCTTCGAGAACGTAATGTTTGTTTTTAATTCAAGTCTTAATAAGTGTAAAAGTGCCAATGAAAGAGCACTTGAGGTTTTAATTAGGCAAAGGTATTTACAATTACTGGAATAACTTAGCTATACGAATAAACATTCTCAATATTTTTATAATACCTATATGTATATTCATATAAAAAACACAGAAACAGGAATTCCTAATCTGAAGCACAACACAAATCTAGTAACAACAAAAAAGAGTACGTAGTTCAATATATTTTGTTTTTGTTTTGTAGCTAATTTTATATTTGTATACTATAAAGAACTGTAACACCAATACGCAGATTTATACAACAACAGCAATAATAATAATAAAATATATTTAAATAGTGCCAGTTGCGCTCTTGGAAAAGAACAACAAACAACAACTAATCGAAAATACACTACATATTTACAAGGTTAGGAATATATTCTGCTAGCAAAATTCTCGCTTGAATTTGTCCAAAGTAAGCTGACTGATAACAACCTGCATCAGCAGGCGTTCGGGATTATTTTCATCGGCTACGGTAGAGACAACAGCGGCATTCTTATAAAGCCATGCCATTTCGGGTCCACCATTCGGTACGCGCATCTGCAATTTTCGACGATCAGTGACAGCCAAAACTTGTCGTTCAATATCTTCCAGCAGTGGGTCCAAGCCTATTTGTGAGCGTGCCGAAATCAGATGAGCAGCTTCGTCTTGAAGCTTCGTTGCCGTATTGGTTGCCAGCAGATCACATTTGTTGTAAACGTTAATAATGGGTGGCATACGGGTGGCAGTGGAATCTCCGCCTGCAACACTAAAAGCCAACGATCGTAGCGTCGCCTCGACATGAGCACGTTGAGCTGCATGACATGGATGCGCAACATCCTGCACGTGTATAATGATGTCCTATTCGAGCAGATGATTATGATATCAGTTAGGAAACCCTACGCAAAACAATATAGTTTAATTACTCACAGCAAGCATGGCATCTTCCAGGGTGGCCACAAAACACTCAAATAAACCGGTGGGCAGATCGGACATAAAGCCTACAGTATCCATATAGATAAGCTGAAGATTGCAGGGCAGAAAGCCGGCATGCGCTGTAACGTCAAGTGTAGCGAAGAGCTGATTTCGCGGCATCAATGAATCTTCGATGGTTAGCGTCTTTATCAGGGATGTCTTGCCGGCGTTGGTGTAACCCACGACAGCTGCGATAGGGTAATTCTGTTGTTTGCGCTTTTGACGCAGCAGCTGACGTTGACGACGAACGCGCTCTAGTTCCGCCCTCAGCTTACGTTCTCTGGTACGCAAGATCTCCTTTTGAAGATCGGTAAGGGCGTAGCCCTGACGACGTATTTGTGTTGTGCTCGCATCTTTTGCCTGCGCCCAGATATACGGCAATTCGGCCATAGCTACTTGTAGTTTCGCCTCGGCACTTGTCGCATGCAGTCGCAGAATTTGTATAACAACCGAGTAGCGATCGAGCACGGGCAGGCGAAACTCCGATTCCAGAAATTGCTTTTGTGAAAAAGAGAGAGTGCCTTTGCTTACAAACAAACAGCTGAGTTGTTGCTCTTGGCGCATTTCGGCTATCAGAGTCTTAAGCTCGGCTATCTTACCGCTACCGAAAAGCATCTTGCGTTCTAGGCTCTCCAGCGGTACCTTCAGACCTCGCGCTACTTTCCAATTGGGCAGCGAGTTTACCAACGCTATAGCCTCGGCTAGTTGATCGTTTGGGTGCACATCGCCGGGTGTATTGCGTTTCGCCGCCCATTTTACAAATGGCTGCAGTATGAGAACCTGCTGGGCCGTTGCAACATCGCGGCTAATTCGCATTGCTCCGCCAGCAACTTCATCGTAGGCGCTGTGGAATTAAAATGTTATAAGGTAAAATGAATTTGTTTGCTGGTTTTATCTTACCGGTCATCCAGAAAACGCATATCAACATTGTCAGCCGTGTGCGACACCTGATCTTCTCGCTCTGCTTGCTGCCCCACTTGTATTTGCGCCTCATAGTAACTCTTGCGATTACGAATCCCCTTGACGCCTTGATGTTGTGTGTACTTAAATCGTGCTTGCATCTGAAGGGTCACTGGACGCAATTGCGTTACATACGCAACGTACAACAATGACCTTAGGCACTTCATGGCGACTTACACTAATGTAAAAATGGATAATGGTAATTAATATGTTTTTTCCTTCAGTACCGAATGCTTGTCCTCAAAAGCCATCCAAGCAGCTTGACAGGATTTGGTGCGTGTTGTGGTCGTATTATATGCCACTCCTGTCGCAACCAAAGATGATATCAATATATTATATTTTGGTGGATAATGAATTTTCCTTTGCACCGCCTTTTGGACAAAATATGTTCCCGCAAATCCTATTTAACGAATTCTTATTATGCAATTATTAAGAAACAATAGAAAAATTTTAAATTACCCAAACAAAACGATGACAGGCCCGTGAAAAGTGCTCGTGTCATGCAGTCCAGATAACCGTCAAAACCAGGATGTATATCGCGTTGTTGATCCTTTAACCGTTTAATATCGTTCATAATAATAATATTAATAAACACAACGTGTATGACCGGCTGAATTGTTATGCGAGTTTCTATTTATTATTAAAAATGGGTAGCACTTTTTATTCAACCAATATGGCAGCTTTCAGCAATGGGCATTTGGAGCCCATGTACGTTTTTTGGCGCGTGCTCTACTTTGGAAGTATTACATGAAGTAATAATTTAATTTTTCGGGAAGCCCATAGTTAACCACATAGTTAACTAAATACAAAAGGCTTGACTTCTTCATTCTTTTAAAATTTGAAGAAACCTAATCGATTAGAAAAATCTTTTTTCATTAAATCACTAGTTACGTTACTATCGATAGCTTATATTGTATATCGACGATTCCGTGAATGGTAGCTCGACTCGTCTATCCGGTAACACTGTGTTGTTTCGTTGTTGTTTGTTGCAGCATTTTCCTAAAACTGCTGCAAAATGGATGTGGACAAGATTTGTCGCACTTGCCTTAGCTTATCCGGTCCGTTTCTCTCAATCTACGATGGCGGATCTGGTAGCTGTTTGGTTGATATGTTGCGCGAATTCACCAGGACCAATGTAAGTACTGAATTTGGTTGACTTGAAAGACAAACAGAGTAGTCTCTCGATTTCTTGATCTGCTCCACAGCCGCGACGGGAGGATAATCTTCCAACAATGGTCTGTCTCACTTGTATTAGTGAAATAAATCATTGTTACTCGTTTAAGCTGAAATGTGAAAGTTCTAATCGGACGCTCCGACAACTGTTGCCCAATGCGCTACCTGATGAACCTGACGGTGGACGCATTCAGCGGACCTCAGTTGCTACCTCAGATGCATCAGTTCAGACCAATGAAGTATCAACAATCACTGTAGCAACACAAAGTGATGAGGTGAGCACTGTTGATGCGGAGCAAAATACCAGCATAGAGAAGCCTTCAGCAGTACCTGCAAGTCCAGAAGATGAAGAAGAGTTTGACTATGAATTCGCAGAGGAACAAGAAACTGACGATGCTCCGTCCAAAGCTAGCGCTGAGAATATAATCCTGCATGTCGAGAAAGATAATATAAAATATGAAACGGAAATGGTTTACAACCAGAGCACAGGCGAATTACACGAACAGAAGACGACGGAATTGGCAACTAATCCGAAGGAGTACAAATATCGACTTGTCAGCAATGTCAATGGAGACACATATTTCGCACCCGAACCTGAGGCTTTACCTGCTCCATCACAGGTAACAACGCGCAAAAGTGCTGCCAAGTTGCTGCAACAACAGCAGCAGCCACAACAACAAAGGACAGAGGCAATAATGTCGGAACAAGAGGAGTCACCATTCAAAAGGAGCACACGTCGTCGAGGCGCTGCACAACTTGAGGAGCGGCAGCAGCAGCAGAACAGTCGTCGCAAAGCAACCCAAAAAGAACTCAGATCGATAAATCTAGTAATGCAAATGGAGTGCAGGCAGCTGAACCGGACGATCTCAAGGCCAATTTCCATTGCGATAGGTGTAATGCAGGTTTCGTTTTGGAGAAATCCTTAATTATTCACCGCCGACAAAACGGATGCACCAATCGTAATTTCAAGTGCAACGAATGTGAGAGAGTTTTTGTCTCGTTGGAACATTTAACCGAACATCAGGCAACACATGCGGCTCACAATTGCCAGGAATGTGGTGAAAAATATGACTCAAAGGAGCAACTTGGCAAACACATGGTTCAGACGCACAAACGAAATCTTCGAAATCAGTGTAACGTTTGCCAAAAGGGTATGTAAAAAGATATGTTGTGAGACTGTAAAAAAATAATCATCAATTTTTTTTAAAATTTTTAGTCTTTACCATGCTGTCCACATTAAGAGACCACATGCGTATTCATACGGGTGAAAAACCTTTTGTCTGTAACTTATGTGGCAAGGGATTTACGCAAAACGCAAATCTGCGACAGCATAAGCTCAGGCACTCAGAAATCAAGCGATTTAAGTGTGAGTTATGCAGTAATTCATTTGTGACCAAAGCGGAGCTGACATCGCATGCTCGCACGCACACCGGAGTCAAGCCGTACGAGTGTGACGTCTGCTCTTCCAAATTCACCACCAATTGCTCTTTGGCCAAGCACAAGCGTAAACACACAGGCGAGCGACCCTATGCTTGCGATCTGTGCCCAATGCGTTTCACAGCGCTGAATGTTCTGAAGAATCATCGTCGTACACACACGGGCGAACGTCCCTTTGTTTGCCCATTCTGCTCGAAGAGTTTTACTCAACGCGGCGACTGCCAAATGCATCAGCGTACACACCAGGGCGATAAGATCTACATTTGTCCTGTGTGTAATGTGGAATTCAAAACGATGACTGACATGCGTGGCCATTTGGCGACACACGACCAAGCAGATAAGAGACAGATTCACTTTACGCTGCTAAGTAATAAGGAAAATGGCAACTCGAAGTTAGAGGAGGAGGCAGACGACGATTCGGATGTGGCCGATTTGCTCTAAGTGTTGGTAGCTTCGTTATCATTCCCTGTGGGAATCTTTTAAATAAAATTCATTTGATACAAAAAGTCTTAATTGTACAGGGACGGATACCTATGGGCTGGAAAGAGCGAAATCCATAGATACATTCGAGCTCAACCGTAAATATTTTAGACTTATTTTTTTTAGAATTTTCTTAGTCTTTAATTTAGCTTACATCTGTAGTTATTAAAATGCTTATGAATCGATATAATTATTCACTTGGTCGTCTAGTAGAACTGTCCATATTGCGCTGGCTGCTGGGGCGCTGATGTGGACGCTTCCGCGGCAGCGACAGGCATAGGTAGTGACGCTCCGCTAGTCACGGGAGGATCACCTTGAAACCAATTGACCAGCTCATGATGCGCACTCTGCACACACTTGCGTTGATCGGCAATCAGGTTCTCTGAGTATTTAACATGATTGGCATACGCTTCCTTTTCGTGTTGCGAATCCTTGGACATCCGATGTAGATCTTTTAATATTGCAGAACCCCACAGTTGGACGTGTATATCAGGTATCTTACTGGCCAATTGCATGGCTGGCGTCACCATATTCATACTCTCTTTGGAGTTTCCTATGCTCAGGAAGACATGTGACAATAAAACCAGCGAGCAACTAGTCAGTCGGTTTAGATCCTCTGCATTGGCCATCTTTAACGTTTCGCGCAAGAATCGTCTGTCAATAAATTTAAACAATTGAGCTAATGGATTATGGATATTCTACGGGATCTATGAACTTACTTGGCCTCATGGAAGCTATTCTTGTGAAAGGCGTGAAGACCCTGTACATAATAAAACCCGCCCATCAGTGCTTGGCTGCTGTACGTGTGCGTATTTTCCGTAGATACCGCGTCTAGTATTTGCTTTAGATCTGCGTCTCGTTTTGTGCGTAGATAAATTATGGCGAGGTTGAGATTAGCGAAGAGCTTAAGATCTCGTTCGCTTGTCTCGCTCACGCAAACTAAAAACTGTCGCTCAGCGTGCTCGAAGAAACTTGTGGACATGGAATACAAACCGATAAGGCAATGCAGCTGGGCCGAATGACGTTTAAGTAGACTGCGCTGTGGCGCCGCCAAACACACGTCGCGGGCAGCGGCTATCTCCCGTATAGCTAACTCACGATTGCCCATTACCATCCGGCACATAACAATGTGCTCCAGCAGTATGACCTTAAAGACAGATAGTATGGACTTGTCTTCCTGCATCTTTAGTTTCTCAATTTGGGTCAACGCTTTTTCCGTATACTTTTGCGCTTTGTCCATGTAGCCCGCCATCATTGAGTGTGAAACGGTGACCAGATAGACAAGGACATACAGCTGTTCCTTGGGCAGCCACACAAACATCTCCAGTTGGTTTCCGCCAAAGATGAGTTCATCACTGGGCCAATTGGGAGCCATTATAGTTTGTATGGACATTTGCAGCTGCTTTAGGCTGGGTTTTACAGTCTTGACCTGGCCTAAGGCCAGATAGTAACACACTTGCAGCACGAGGAAGAACACTTTGAGGTACTCTTTTTGATGAGGATTAGGTATGTTATTGTCTATAATTTGACCGGCTGAGTTGAGTAGTGCCAGCACATCGTTTGTCTTGCGTTCAATCATCAGTATCATAGCGCGTGAGAGTAAAAAAAGAACCTTCAGATATGTGGCACCTGCCTCCTCTGCCGATTCGGCACCGACTGCGAGCAGATCACTTGCTAGAGAATACTCTCGATCGCTGGCATGAATCTGTGACAGTTGCAGCAACAGCTTGCAGTGCCAGTAAACATTATTCTGCGACAATTCCACTGCCCGCCGCAGCATCGCTTTCGCATGCGAGCTCTGTTCCGTTTGTAGGTGAAGCTGGGCCAATAGGGATGCCGTATCGAACTTGACATCATCGAAATTCATCAGTGGCTCCGAGATATTCCACGCTTGCTCAAGATGTTGACGCGCCAAATTTATGTTGCATGTGTAGGCCATTAACACTTGTCCCATTTGCAGGTGTGTTCGGGCCTCTACCTATTAGAAGGAAATAAAGTGGTTTATTACTTGGCAACATAACATACTCTCTCTATTGTTGCTGACTTTCCCTTGGAATTTACCTTTGAAGGCGGCTGAAAAGTAAATAGCGCCTGTAAACATTGTATGCATTTCTTAATATTTGGTGGCTGAGAGGTACGAAAGTATTCTGCTAGTCCTAGTAGCGAAATATAGCACGCATCCTGGGACGCCGTTGCCGTGTTGGATACACTCATTACGTTTAATTACAAAAAATCGGCTTCGTTTTGTTTATCGCGTAATTTTGTTGTTGTTGCTGATGCGTGCGTTTATGTGGTGGTTGATATGTGTTGGTAAGCGTCGCATTGAAGGGTTGCTTGCAAGACTATCGATAAATCATTCATAATTTTTAATTTGATACCGCGACTAAAAAGAAAGTTTTTTCTCGCAAACTAAGTTAAATAAAAAAAAATAATATTTAATATTTTCGACTTGTTTTTATGAATTCTATGGGAATCAAACATAAAACCTCGACGACTCGGATACCGCTATATCCAATAACAACAAAGTACCGGCACACACATAAATGTAACTATCGAACTCTTTCGATATTTATGATCCCGATCAATAAAAGCTGGCATTGGAAACTTTGCAGTTGATTCGAATTGTTCACTGCAATTACAATATTGCAACAAAGAGGTTCAGCTGCGCAATTACATATTAAAGCTTGCGCCTAGTCTCAATTGCAATTACACCAGTATGCTAGGTGCGTTCTTTACAGTTAATTCATAGAGTAAAACAGGTAAGATTCCTGTAGTTTCGCAAGTCATTAAGCATTTAATCGCAATAGTTCAAAGTTCTCTTTGCAGCAACATCCGATAGCCTAATTATTGATAACGACCTAAGTATTTCGGTTCGCCAAACACGTTCCATATTTGTTGGTTTTGCACCTGTTGACCTTGAAAATGGCAACTGAACGCCTGGATGTTATAATATTCGGAGCCACCGGATTTACCGGCAAGTACACAGTTTATGAAGCCGTATCCGTGCTGAAGGATTTGCGATGGGGAATTGCTGGACGCAATCGTGAAAAACTTCAACAGGTTCTCAAGGATATGGGCGCCAAAGCAAAGAAGGATCTGTCACAGATTCCCATTGTAATAGCCGATGTCAACAACGAGGCATCGCTGCTTGAAATGGCCAAGGCTTGTCGCATCGTTGTCAATACAACCGGTCCGTACCGATTCTACGGCGAGAACGTAGTACGCGCTTGCATTGAAGCAGGCACTCACCACGTCGATGTAAGTGGCGAACCACAGTATATGGAAACAATGCAACTGAAGTACAATGAGCGCGCTAAGGAACGCGGTGTTTATATTATCAGTGCGTGCGGATTTGATTCCATACCCGCCGACATGGGCACCGTTTTTGTAGAGAAGAACTTTGATGGCGTTGTTAACTCTGTGGAGACATTTATTGCGAGCGGTGTTAAGAACAATGGTACAGGTGGCGGCAACGCAGGACTTAACACCGGCACATGGGAGAGTGCTGTCTATGGCTTAGCTCATGCAGATGAACTAAGTGGCATACGCAAACAATTGTTTCCGGAAAGACTGCCAAAGTTCTTTCCAATTTTGAAACATCGTCCATTGATTTTTAAGTCCCCAGAAGTGAACAAAGTGTGTCTACCATTTCCTGGATCAGATCGGTCGGTAGTCATGCGCTCTCAACGATTCCTCTACGAACATGAGAAGAAACGCCCCGTTCAGATGCATGCTTATATTGGTTTCCCCTCATGGATGGCTGCTATTGTGGTGGCTCTTTTCGCAACATTTTTTGGCTTGATGGCAAAATTCCAAATCGGTCGCAAACTGCTGATCAAGTATCCCAGCATCTTCTCTGGCGGTTTCGTATCGCCCGATGGACCCAGTGAGGAGCGAATGGAGCGCTCCTATTTCAAGATGACTATAAAAGCAAACGGTTGGCCCAGCTCGCAGCGATTGGCCGAGGGTTCAGATCAGTACACAGAGCCGCCAACCAAAACCCTAATGGTCAGAGTATCAGGTCCCAATCCTGGCTATGGATCCACTTGCGTTGCAGTACTCTCTGCTGCAGTCACTGTTCTCCGTGAGAGCAGCAAGATGCCAAACAACGGAGGTGTTCTGCCACCTGGTGCCGCCTTTTCCAAGACCAGTCTGATTAGTGAGCTGGAGAAGCACGAGCATGGCATGAAATTCGAGATTTTAGCAAACAAGTAATTCGAAAATTCCAAGCAACAGTTGTTACACCTTAATCTGCACAGTTTAATTCTTAATAAACGATTAATTTGCATTAATTCAAACCCATAATGTACTCGAAAGGTATTAATATTTTGGAAGAAGGAAATATCGTTATATTACTAGAAAGATTTGTTATATAATTATCCATTATACTGCTAAGCTTTATTGTACAGTACAAAAGTACTTTTAATCACAAAATGATTTAATGAAAAATAAACGGTTTGCACAATAATGTTTACTTGTCGAAGGTCACTTTCATATGGGATGAAAGATCATGTAGCCGGTGTTAAGTGGATAATGTACATATGGCTAAATATGCATATACAAGCAAGAAAATTGTTATTTTCAGTTAAAATAGATTGACTTTACAGAATATTATATATAATTAGTTGTTATTAAGTAACTCCAAAAGCACAGGTTTTCTATCGCAAATTACAATTCTATCGCAAATGGCAATTGTCAATTACATTTACGTATATTGTTAAAAAAAACCTTTCACAGGTCGAAGTATTGGTTCAATTATTGTAAATAGTATAAATATATATATAACAAATTTAAAATTTTACTATTGATTCCACATACCGATAGTATCGATAAGTTGAATATACTACTCATCGCATTTCGACTGACTGGCAACGCCGCGACGTCGCTGTTTTTGTTTACCTGTTTGCTTGCTGAGTCGGTCGTGCTATTACCATTCTGACCGTCGGCACAAAAATTCTAGTTGAATAATGAGTGCCGAAATATCAGGCTTTCGGCGCTTTCTTCACTGGGGCCCGATAACAGCGCTGAGTAAGTAAACCTATCAAAGTGCAGTGAATCAAATGAGAAGCATACGCCCATGGATGCATCGGCGATTCCTCTACAAAAATTGTCTATTGTCTATCCTGTTATAAGTGAACATTTGATGACATTTGCAAATTATCGAGTGCACAAACAGAGTGAACGAACTGCCGACCAATGCAAAAGAGAACCAACAATTGACCAATAGCATACTAAGCCACGCTAAGCGCCTTCCCATGCCGTTAGTCTATGTCCCTACTTCGCTTTGTGCTTTGTCTGTAGCGTTATATCGTGTTTCATATTACGATACGGTCAACGCCGTCGCTGGCGCCACAGTGTAGTCCACCTACCCTGCCTACTTCGGGTTCAGGTGATGAACGATTTGAAGAAGTGACCAGCAAGGGTAATTAAATTCACGTAAAATGCTGCGTTAATTGCGTTTTAGTTGTTCCTTCATAGTGAAAAGTTTCTTCCTTTTCACCCCCGTTCGTATATAAAATTATCCAACAATCTTGCTAAAAATGGCGTGCAATCAGACTATTCAGCAACATTAGGTCAGACGGTAATTTGACCCATAAGGCATCCGGTTGATTTGAGGGGGAACCGGAAAAGGCAACCTTGATATTGAACTACAATACAATTGTACGCGTACATAGCTTAATTACTGAATTAGACTCCGCTTGTTGCTGCCGCAGCAGGTGACGACGGTGGTGGACAGATGGTGGCTATGGCCACTACAGGAGTTGGTGGTTAGTTGCCAGGACCAGTTAAAATTACGCCAGTTAACGTTTAATGAAGACCACAATTCCTAGATTTTTTTGAAAAAATGAAATCTGTATAGTACTTAATTGTATCCCTAAATATCAAATGGATTTTTTCAACTACCCTAGTTAAAACATTAAAAATAAGTCTATTTAATGTGTTCTGCAAGGAAAGCCTCTAACTCCCCATTAAGTCCATCGTTATAATGTCTAAAAATACCTTGTTCTGTAATTAATCTGTAATTAAGATCTTTAATTACGATAGTCAAACCTTAACGCACACAGACACCCATTAATAATACTTATTGACATTCAAATGCTTTTGTCTATCATCATTTCAGGTATCATCAAATGTATTACTCTGACGACGCTGTACATGAACTCGATGTGGTGGCCACCAAATGAATCGTTTGCTGGCTTTGCACATCAGGCTCTGTTCCTGCTACTCTCCACATTGGCCACATTTAATTACATCATGGCCACGGTGACAGGTCCCGGTCTGCTGGCAAAACAATGGCAGCCCAAGGTAAGGATCGACCGACAGACGGGGCCCAGCCCTAGTTCCCCCATTCATACAGCGCCCTGAATCCATGACTGGCGGCCCTAAGCCCGCTCCATTAAACAACAACAATAAAACATTTTGTCGTGACACGCTGTCGCTGACATTGGCATGCATGGAAAATGTTTGTCAACTGTTTTACCCGTGTCGTGTTTAATATAACTCTCTTGCACTATGGTCGGGCGTGGCCCAGGCTTGTGCTATATGGATGCATATAAAATTGTGGAAGCTAAATCGACTTTTAAAGAACTTTTGACATTTACATTTTCCATATCATAGCACGGAAACAATGAAAAATGTTATGGACCATTAGCATATGCAGATTTATATTAAAACACTTAAACTTTATTAGATTTTATAATGCGTATGCTTTCCCAGCTTAATTAGTTTTTCATTTAAAACAACATCTAATAACTTCCGCTGTAATCGGATTAAATCAATTTACAAAATTTATAGTAACCTTTGAAATCAAAGTGCCATTTTAGATAGATCCATCGAATACCCTTCAATATATAACCACTGTAACCCGATTACGGCAAAGTAACTCCGTCTATGACTATTTTTGTTATTCCCATTCACTGTCCAAACAATATACGCAATTCGATAGCCTAGATCTGTCAGCGGAATAAGTTTATTTCAAGATGTTCATCAGGTTACCAAGGTATCAAATTTCCGACACTATCGTGAGCAGGTTAAATATTTATACGATATCTGATCGTAGGTCCAAAATGGCATGAGTTTGTAAACAAGCTAATGGGATTTGCCCCTTTCTTGCGGTTCTGTTTCTGTTGACTGTTGACTCGAGACTCTTGACATGGACACGCCTGGACGCCCATTTATGCCACGTCAGCTTCGGCTCGGAAATTATTGTTTAGCACAAGTAAAAGAGAAATGTGCAAAACAGCCACTTGTTCGCTTTCCCCGATATAGTCGCTCATTGCAGAGCAACTGCAATCGTCAAATGCCTGTGCCTTTGCAGAAATCAGTTCAAGCGAATGGGTCAACGGTTCGGGATTTGGGGGGTATCGCATGCTTAAGTCTTTATCGTCGCCAGCGCGTAATGCAGCAATTAGGCGCTGCAATTTCCTTGAGAACAGAACGATAAGCTGGAAAGCGGTTTTGGGCTAGACTAGAAAGAAAAGGAGCTAGTATGGCGGTTGGGGAACAACAATTTCGACACTAATAATTTGGCCACACCGCGCCCCCCATTATTTAGGCGGGAATAGTTCGCAATGCCGGGTGGTGTAGGGAGTATTCAGGCGGGGTCATTGCGACAGGCTGGGCACGCAAGCGTTAGCGCCGCTGTTGCCGAGGCGTGCTCGTAATGCAATTACCTGAAATTTACATAAATGTTTTGTAGGCAGCTCGGGCCAGACGCGACGCACTGGGCGCTGCTTAGTTGGCTGGGTTACCTGATGAGCTGTTCGTAGTCAAGTTTTGTTAGAGCCAAAAAACCGTACCGTTCTCGAGTTGTTGACATGAATCATAAAACTTTTATTAATCACGCATATTTTGAATTTCAATTTTGTAGGATCCCAAGGACACCGAGTTCCTGCAGTATTGTAAAGAATGTCAGGGCTACAAGGCACCACGATCACATCATTGCCGCAAGTGTAAGTCATGTCCAATTTGTCATCAATGAAAGCTTTTACCAAAATGATCCTTTGCAGGCAAACGTTGTGTGAAGAAAATGGATCATCATTGTCCGTGGATAAACCACTGCGTCGGTTGGGCTAATCACGCCTATTTCACCTACTTTCTGCTTTTCTCCATATTGGGCAGTCTGCAGGGATCTGTGGTGCTTAGCTGGTCGTTTTACCGCGGCATTTACCGCTACTACTATCTCACGCATGGATTGACCCATTTGGCCAGCGTACAGTTTACTGTGGTCAGCATCATCATGTGCATACTGGGCATGGGATTGGCCATCGGTGTTGTAATTGGACTTAGCATGCTGCTGTATATACAATTGAAGACAATCGCCATAAATCAAACGGGCATTGAAATTTGGATTGTCGAAAAGGCTATCTATCGCCGTTACAGATCCTTAACGGATGAGCAATTTGTTTATCCCTACGATTTGGGCGCGTGGCTCAATTTGCGGCAGGTGTTCAATGATCAGTGCCAAAAACGTGGCGAGGGCATCGAGTGGCCTGTGGCCGATGGCTGCGATCAATACACCCTGACAGTATGTACAATCCCATTTAATAAAAGTCTATGTTCTAATCTCTGTTAAATCCTACAGCGCGAGCAGCTAGCGCAGAAGCAGGAGAAACGTGCACGCACACGGACCTACAAATGCATTAGCAGGGTGAACGGTCGATGGCTGCCAATCTTCTCACAAGGCTGGCGTGTTTGCATTAGTGCACCCTGTACAGACGAGCCGAGAATTCGCTTGCAGCCTGACGATATCATTAAGGTGACGCGTTTCCGTCGTCACTGGCTGTTTGGCGAGCGAGTGATAAGCGAACATAAGAATCAGAAGCGCAAGGGTCCGATACGTGGCTGGTTTCCGCGTCGCAGTGTTGTTGCTCTATCAGAAATTCCCGATTCCGACAGCAGCGAAGAAAATAGGAATTCCAAACCGCTTAATGTAAATGAAAACGAAAATGGACATAGTCATACTAAGCACATACATAGAAATGGACACAGCAAGAAAGTATTGTAGCTTATCCTTAGTCTTAGGTTCAAAACATGCCATGGCATAATTTCCACTTGAATATGCAATAGGCTTGTGAATGGGGATTGAAAATTATTAATGAGAGCTCGATACTGTCGTTTATATTGTTAGCTGAAGGCCAGTTAATAAATGATAATGTTCACTATGTGTTTAAACTGTATATGTATTTCTTTCTTGCGCAAATCTATTTCTTTTATTAAGAGATCCTTCCATCGCGATGCATTGTCGAAGAAAACGGTTGCAAATGTGTGAAATATATGCCAAATTTATGAAAATTCGGATTAACGAGATGAGACCTTTTATATTTTGACTAGAAACCTTGCAACACCCTAGAGAAAATCTCTGTTATTAAATGAGCATCAACTGGAAAATTCTTCAGTCTGTTGAAGCGCAAACTAGTCTCCCACTTTTATAGCTACATGATAAGACTTAGCGCACAGGATTTTAATGTCTGCAGATAAGTCGGAAGAAACTCGAACTAAAATATATTAATATAATTTTTAAGGGGTTTTGATAAGCGTGTTGCTACATTTTCGGAAATTATTGGCGTCAAATGCTAAAAGGGTATACAAATTTCGATGTTTCTTTTTATTTCTTGACTTGCCAAAGGGTACAATTAAGAACTAACTGTAGTAGGCTATGGATGTACTTTCATACATATATCACTGCATTTACAATTGATTTGTTGTCACGCATTAAGGTTTTTGCGGTTGGAAAACCATAAGTGATAAAAAACTTAATTTTTTCCGATAATATATATTTTCTATTTGTGTAACAAACATTATTTCTCACTTCTGTGATACAAGTACAGATACAAGTATAGATACATAGCTAATTTGATAACAGATATTTGTGTATATAGTATAAATGTATGTATTTATATAAAATATTTATAAGATAGGCTATGCGTATCAGGAATTATATTCCATAATCGAAATAGCTGCAAATTTCGGAATTCCAAATATTTTATTTGCCAGCCATTACTGCCTCGATCTCCTCAACCGTACGTGGAAGAATGGAAAAGTTTTCCGTACCCGTCTTGGTAATGAGAACATCATCCTCAATTCGAACGCCACCGAAACCGCGGAATCGTTCGAAAACCTCTACATTTATAAATTTACGCATTTCCGGATCGGCCAGGGCTTTGTTCATTTGAGAATTAATGAAATAACATCCAGGCTCAATGGTCACATACATGCCTGCCTTGAGAATGCGAGCAAAGCGAAGCTTACTAATCCAAGGTTCGCTCGGGCGTGGGGGCTCCGTTGTCAAATAGCCTCCCACATCATGCACATCTAGGCCAATTAGATGACCCAAGCCGTGTGGCTGAAATATTCCTGAGAGACCGGCTTCAAGCATTTCATCAACGTTACCAATAAGCATACCACCAGCTTTGAGGCGCTCAAGGAGCACCTTGCCAGCCAGCTTGTGCATGTCCACCCAGGAGACGCCATCTCGAGCTGTATTCATCACGGCGTTCCGGGCATCCAGCACGGCGTTATAGATGAATTTCTGATCTTCCGTGAATTTACCATTTGCCGGAAAACTGCAAGTGATATCAGCTGCATAACCACAATAGTTGGCACCCATATCGAAGAGACACATTTCACCATCCTGAATGGGACGGTCATTGGGGGCACCAGCATGGCCATAATGCAGAATGGCCGAGTTGGTTCCGCTGCCGCAGATGCAAGTATACGATGCATGTCGACAACCGCCCACAGAATAGGCATGATGTAAAAATTCAGACTCGCCTTCATATTCCATACGACCGGGACGAATGAATTGCATTACTTTCACATGTGCATCTGACGACACTTTGGCAACATAGCGCAAAACCTCTAGCTCCTCCGCGGATTTGATAACACGACACTCCGATATAATTGGATACAGCAAATCGCAGTTAGTAACATATTTTTCTTTGCCTGCGAACTCTGGCGGTTGCATAGTGAGGCCGCTATCGCTGTTCGTTCCGCTTAGTGTCAATATCAGTTTGGGTGCTGTTTTTTCGAGATAAGCTTCCAGTTCATCGACAAAGTAAACCTCATCCACTTCGTAAATAGCCTTAAAGTCCGTTGTCTTTAGCAATGCACCCATCCAAGTTTCGTATTCGTCAGGCAATCGTGGTACAAATAAAACAGTAGTAGATTGAGACGTCTTAACATCAATGTTAACAATGCCATAGCATCCAGGCTCTTTAGCGCCAAACATATATTGAAAGTATGACTCCTGCCGGAACACATAATCCACATCGGTATTGTAAAAGCTCTTATCCTTGCCACCCTCCAATAAAATGAGCAGTTGTCCAGTGGTAAATTTGAGACCTTCCAGTAAATTGCTTAAAACGGCATTACAGACTTTGTCCCGGTTGTTTTTAAAAAGTGTCATAGGCACTGCATGACAGGATCCCATTTTAAAGCTAGCCATTTTTAGTACTTATCGCTATTGAAGCCGGACAGCAACTGTTTTCAATGGTCAATGCCTAGATTAGTTTACTAGTATCTTTATGAACCACTTGAAAGGTCTGTAATAAATAAATGTTAATTATAATCTGGTGTTTGTTTTTGTTTTTTTTCTTTGTCCCAGCTGTTGGAGATGGAATACTGCAACAAGTACAATTATCGATACTTAAATATCGATATGCTTTAAACCAATCAAACAACAAATTAATAGTGAGACCACCTTTGAGTGTTGAAATTTGGGTAAATTTACCTTTTGAAACTTGGTCACACTTGTCATTGTGACAGCTAACTGTATGGAATCATAGATGAATCGAAGGGCTTATATCGCTAACCGAGATATTGCAGAATTTTGTTAGATTTAATATATTGGTAATATTTCGCCGAGGTCCATAAAAATTAATTGGATAATCTTGGCGCGACAGTAAAGCCATACTGTCTCTTATTCAAATCGAATTCACTTAAATTTAAGGAATACCCATAGCTTATAATCGATAAGTTTGTACCGATTGTGCGTCGAACCACATCTTTAACAAGTAGCATCGCATTTTCCGTCTGGCGTTGCTGAGAAAACTTCGTTCTGTCGAAACAAAAATATAAAATGTCAAATTTCTCGCCGAACCAATTGCGCCAATGCACTCGGTTCACGGGAGCAGCATGTACGCCCGAAAAGGAGCAAAAGTTACGCGAACAAATCCACAGCGAGTTGGTGAAATTAAAGTACTGCAGCAATCCAACATACGAATGTAGCCTGATGCGTCTGGATGGATACGATTATTGCATTCGTCACATTCTACGTGATCCACGCGCCAATTATCGCCAGTGCACGCATGTATACCCAAACGGGAGAAAGTGTACCAATGCAGTGCCAAAGCTGGACACCAAAAAGGAGCAAATTCAAACAACACTCTGCTTCGAGCACAATCGTCAGACACAGCTACAAAAGACTCACCTCAATGTGGGTCGTCTACGTAGTCGCGTCGAGACCAATGAGACTTTATTGAACAGTCTATCGCACCATGTCAATGTGGAGGATATCAAGCCAGAGGTTCCACGGCCAGAACCAGACGATGATGAAATTGATGTTGTATCACCGCACGTAACGCCGTTTGGTAAGATCTATTACATCTCACATTGCACAGAAAATGATTAACAATTTTACTAATAGTTAATCAGGATCATACGAATACCATTGGGCAAGTTGTGGCAAGTGTGCGCAAGCGTCGTCGCATACTGGATTATGCCTCAGATAGCTCAAGCAATGATGAGGACCCACCCTGTCTGCGAAATACGGCACGTGATCTTGAGTTCTTTGAATCCGATTATGAGAGCGTCGACTCAGAGGAAGATGATCCATTAAAGTATGTAACCCTTTTAAATTGGAGTTTTTTTTACACTATAAAATTTAATTGCAGACATGCAGGCGTTTATACACGTGCCGAAGCAGTTCGACTGTCTGAAATGAAATTGCTCAAGTTGCAGGGCTTGTACCGAGATCAGATAACACATTTGCAGCATGTGCTGAAGCAGCGTCGCCGCATTTATTTACACGATATTCGTCGTGAGCGAGACACATATTGTAAATAATGTTTATTTTTTTTATCACAATTCATTCGGCAATGATAACATTTCATCCAATTGCAGGCAGCATTCATGATCAACTAAAGGAGTCACCGCATGAGCGAAAACTTTATGAGCAACTTAAGGCGTTGAACGGTTATCACCGTCGGCAGGGCATGGAGGCGGTACTGTATAAGAAAATGAAAGAGAAACGGGCGCGTGACACAATATTGTCCACTAAAACTTCCACTCAGCCAAAGTGTATTTTTACCGAAGGCGGCGTCAAGTGCGGTGAACGTACTTTGCCGTGTTGCAAGCACTGCCGCAAACACATACTTGAGGATAAGCGTCAGGTACTTTATCGTGCGTGCGGTGTGGAGCGCAGCGGAGTTGTGTGCCAAGAGCCAGTCGCCTGTATACTCGAAGACTCCTCAACTTGTGTCCTACACTTGAATGCCGCTGTGGCCAAGCGCCAGTACATACAAAAGGTTCGTTAAAATGAGGCTGAGCCTTTCTACTTCTAAAACAAATACCACTTTCAATATAGCACTTGTAAATTAAGCCTGCCTGTTACATATTGTACACACCTTGGTCATCTACATTATCATTATAACACTAAACGGACTTATAACACCATATACAATACAACATAGCTTAGAATAGCGTAATATACTATATACACCAATAGTATTAGCTAGAGGTACACGCATACGCATAAGTATTTCGTATTACGTAGCGTTAACTGAACAAGCTTGTGATCAATTTTAAATAAAATACCGACCTCTCATCCATCCCCTCCTCCTCCTCACAGTTTTATGGCGTGCCGAGCACACCGAAAACTGAAAGTATATTTGCGACAGGCCGAAGTGCAGATAACTTTATCGGGAACGGCGAGCGTACCATCGATTCAAATGACTCTGAAAATCTATTGGAACTGACAAATGGTATACTAAATTTCGAGAATGATATAGTCGAAGACCTGGGCAATTCGATTGATCAGAACTATGCTATGTTGCTTGATATGGACTATAGTGAACTGGGCTTGGATCTTGATGATCCATATTGGGCCGATAACGGCGTTAGTTTTGAAAATCAAGCTGAAGAACCATCCCCAAGTCCAAATGATCTGCAAGGCGAATCGAATTTCGAATTCAATCAAGTCGAGGCCGACATAATGAATATTCTTGAAGACATTGAACAGATGCCCTGGTTCGATACATTACTGAACTAACAATCAATCAATCAATCATTGAACTTTAATACTGCATGTACCTATAATTAGTTTCCTCTATTTACGATGTACATATAATGAAAATCATTTTCCGTACTTGTATTTTGTATTGCCCACAGAAATGTGAATCTGAGACCGAGGATGATGAACCGGCTACCGCTGCCATCAAAGAGGAGATCAAGGAAGAGAACGACCCAGATGCAAATAGTTCTCTCAACATAACCACGGCACATTCCGAGGACAAATAGATAAAAAATAAAATTACTATAAGAGAGCCCTTGTAAAATGTCTAGAATAATGTATAGTTTTTAGTTAAACTCAGCCACTTATTCGATTTAATGTTTTATGAATATATATATATGTAGGTTTGTTCATACATGTTTGTCAGAGGAATAAGAGTTTTTTTTGTTGTGATAATTTATTATTTTTTAATTTTGAAATTTGATAACTTGCGGTCGCTAATTTAATGTTTAGTGAAGTTATCGATATTCTGGTCATCTCTAATGGACAGGGTGCCTAAAAACATGTAAAAATAATTGAATGCGCCCATTGTCCGAATGGAATTTTGTTTATTTTTGATTTGTTAAATAAAATACCGTAGAAAAGTAGTAGAATATATTTATATTGGACTATTAAAAAAGATGAGGCGCCATGTCAAATTGAACATCAAACAGGTAAGGCTAGTTCTGAGATTGAAGATGCTGTTTTTAAAAGCTTTGGCTTACAGCTAACTGCCGGTTACATCAATGGCCAATTGTCGCCGGTGTCGGTGACGGAACAGGCATTGGAGGATGCCACCAATCTGAAGACATTAAACGCCTTTGTGCGGCTGACACCTGATCGTGCGCTGCAGCAGGCCAGCGAGTCGAGCAAACGTTATGCAGCGAAACGACCCATTGGTTCACTAGATGGTGTTACCATTGCTATTAAGGACAACTTTTGCACTAGCAATGTGCCAACTACTTGCGCCTCTCGGTACTTATACAAAATAGATATGTAGATTTGGTTGACAGAAGAAAATATGTTTGTATTTCAGCATGCTAAGGGATTTTGTGCCACCCTACGATGCCACTATGACTGCTCGCTTGCGTCGAGCTGGCGCTACTTTATTGGGCAAGACAAACATGGACCAATTTGCCATGGGTGCCGGCACAGTGGATTCTATTTATGGGCCAACCAAGAACATATGGAGCGAAGACTTAAGCAACGATAATTGGAGAATAGCAGGCGGCAGCTCAGGAGGTTCAGCGTCAGCTGTTGCCGCTGGCCTCTGTTACGCGTAAGTAGCAATTCCACGATTGTTTACATTTTTCACTTTCAATCTAACCTCAAAATGACACCGTACCAAAAAACCAAATCACAAAAACTTGCGTTTATTTTGCGTATAGCTTCAAAAGCATTTCGCCACAGAATAAGACGAAATGTCGAATTTTATTTACCAGCGGGACAGGCGACTATCGATGTGGTCGTCAGCTTTGTCCGTTACATAACATTCGCTTACAAAACAAACTAAGGGATAGTGCAGTAATTGTTGTTTAAATGATAATTTCCGTCGTGCCAAGATCCTCGTCCGATGGCAGCTCTATTTTAGCTGGGTCCACATAATTCGGGCTGACCAGATCGAGTCCAGCAAGTTCGCGTCGACGCAATTCGAGGAAACCTTCGCGTTGCGCCCAATTGCGTAGCTGTGTGTCGGGCAAATATGCCCAGTAGAATGTGCCCCACACCAGGCAGAGAGTGACGGCAACGAAGAATGTGGACTTTGTTGCTTTGCGATCTTCAGATTCGGACTTGTAGTCAAATCCGTAGCTCATCCAATTTTTGGGACTGGGATTGGCAAAGTCTTCCGTTGTGAGGCTGGTGGGTGCTGCAACCGTTTCGTCCTTCTTGGGCGACGTTTTAATGCCACACACACGCATACTGGACCATTGTTTTAGTTCCGCAGAACGTCGAAGCGCCAGAGCGCTGCTGGTTAAGCGAAAGGCAGACATCGCTTTAGAACGCTAAAATATTCGCAGTTTTCGTAAATGTTTTAGTTTTTCGTTCACTAACGTAGTGTGACCGTTCCGTTCCGTGCCATCAGCTGTGTTCGATGTAAGAACCGCTAATCGATATTATTTCTTGTGCTCACCAAAATATATCGATAAAATGCTATAAATATTGAGCTAAAAATCCGTTTGAATTATTTCAGCTTTTAATAAATGTATGTTTTTCTCGACGTTTATTTCAGCTCTATTGGATCCGATACTGGTGGATCTACGCGAAATCCCGCATCATATTGTGGTGTAGTAGGCCTAAAGCCTACATATGGACTATGCTCTCGTCATGGATTAATTCCTTTAGTCAACTCAATGGATGTTCCCGGTATTTTAACGCGTTCGGTAAGCGACTGCGTTGATGTTTTGAACGCAGTAGCCGGTCCGGACTCTCTGGATTCTACAATCATACGAGAACCATTCAAAAAAGTACAGCTATTAGAAGTCGATCAGATCGACTTGCGATCTGTACGAATCGGAATACCAAAGGAATATCACTGCGATGGCCTCTCCGCCGAAGTATTGGAAACGTGGACAAAGGTTGCCGATTTACTTGAGTGTGCGGGTGCTCGTGTACAGCAAGTTTCATTGCCGAATACAGCAGCGAGCATCTTCGTCTACTCAATATTAAATCAGTGCGAGGTCGCGAGTAACATGGCACGTTACGATGGCATTGAGTATGGACATCGTGGACCAGACGAGCGTAGTACCGAGCAGCTCTATGCTCAGTCGCGAGCGGAGGGTTTCAATCATGTAGTCAAAACGCGCATATTGACGGGAAACTTTTTTCTTCTGCGCAAAAACTATGATTGTTATTTCGAGAAGGCCTTGCGGGTGCGTCGCCTGATTGCTGAAGATTTTGCCAGAGTATTTAAAGGACAATCAAATGATGACAAAGTTGACATATTATTAACACCTACAACGCTAAGCGATGCGCCGCTTTACAAGGACTTCGTAACACAGAGTAATCGCGACCAGTGTGCTGTTCAGGACTTTTGCACTCAGCCCGCGAATATGGCGGGTATTCCAGCCATTTCGATTCCTATTCGATTGTCCAAGGCAGGGTTGCCTCTTAGTTTGCAACTCATGAGTAATAGCCTGAATGAGCAATTATTGCTAACCGTTGCTCGATGGATTGAGGCACAAGTTGAATTCGATCCGTTAGAAAGCATGCGGAGACGTGCGAGCTTGTGACTTTGATTTTGTTGAAATTTGTTAAATAATGTTCTAGGTGGTTTGCATTTATAACACCTTAATCCTGATTAAATGTTGTTTTTATTTCGAAAATATGGCTAAATTAAAACCCATTAAAATGCGATTGGAAAGTCATTAAAAACATTACTAAAAAAAAGCATTGCTAATAATGAAAGTAAGTAAGGATCTGGCACATGAAGATGTCGAAGATGTGACTTCCAGGAGAGTCTCGGCTGGGTTACCGTATTTTACTCAACAAAAGTATTTTAATGATCCAAAATGTTACGCATGTAAAGGGAACTTTAATAAAAAAAACCCTGTGTTTTATCAAATACTCTTAAATAAATAAATAAATACTTTAAAAGTCTTTGGTTATAAATACAAATTTTGTGTGCTGAATTCGGTAACAGTACCATCAACGTAAGGATTTAATGACCATAAATTAATTAATTTTATCATCACAAATCGCAAATAAATCAAACGTTTTTAGAAAAATACCAAGAAATATACCAAACTGTTAATAACATTTGGGCAGACTGTTACATTTAGTTTTGTTTATATGTTGAACAACAGTGGCAGATGCGGCTAAAATGCCTTTGGAAACGAAACAAATCCAACGTCCTAGCACATTACGAGGTATTAGAAAATGTACAAGCTGCGGAGCTATCAATGGTAGTCGTGCCCTGCTCTGTCGCAACTCGGCGTGTCCGCAAAACAAGAACAAACTAGATGGCGTGCAGCTGGTGTCGCGGCGAGCCGGGTGTGCGGTTTATTCGATGCAAACAAAGGAACGCAATCAAGATGCCCAGCCGCGTAACTTCGTGTGCATTGAGGATGTCACACTGTCATTGCAACCGAATGCCGCAGTTGTGTCCAGCAAGGCCATCTGCTATGTGGATGCATGCAAAAGTGATAACAATTGCAAGCATATCAAGGCGTGCCGCGAATGCAGTGAGCAAATGCCCAAAGCACAAGTTTATACTATATCGCGTGAAGTTCTTTGGAATCTGAATATATGTATGGAGCAAAAGCAACAGCTTTGGCAAAAGTATAAGTTGGCCGAGGATGAGGATCAGCTGCCGGCGGTGCAGCGCTTGAATGCGACCACATTTGTTGTTAAATGTGATCGTTCGAATTCGTTTCCCGCGGGGCATCTGCATGTTACGGCAGTGGCCAATGGACTGTCCAGCAAAAAGGGCATGTATGCGTGCGCGTGTCGCAAATTGAAGATCATTGTGGAACCCGACAACTCGTTGGTCATGCAAGACGAAATCTGTGATCATTTGCTGCTCGTTCTTGCCGGGATTCTAAGCTCGCCACAGGGTAAAACTGTTTACGGGAATTTTATGAAAAGCCTACAAACATTTTGGATGCCAGCCAAGTTGGAAACGCCACTCGGCGAGGTGCAGCTTGACGATTTGCGCCTGAGCCTAAGCATCAATATAGCCGACGGCGATGTAGATGCACACGAAGACATTTATATCTTTGACGATGAATGTTGCGAGGCGGTCACAGACGTAATTAAAATATTTAGCTGCACACGATTAGGATTTATCTTGTAACATGTATATTTATTTTGTCACCATAGCTTTTGCCGCTTCCGAAGGAGCTATCCGATGGAATATATAATGTGCAGCCCACGCCTGCCGAGAATTGTTCCAGCAGCAGCGCTCTTGTAAGCTATGCCAACGATGCGCAACTATTATCCGACTATTCGGAGCAGCAGAGTCAGCACTTGGAGCTGACTGACTGCAATATAGAGTTAATGGATCAATATCAGCTGACAGATCAAATTGATTTGTGCAGCGACGACATTGAGCTGCCACTGGTCAGTGAACCATTCAATATTCTGGCGCCGCCACCAATTTTTACAAAGGCAACGCCACCAGCAACCAACCAGCTGTTGCCACCCATTGAGCTACCCACCATTGCTGTGGTTAAGAAGGCGGCAATTAAGGCATCCGAAATTGTGTCCGAAGTTAAGACAAGAAAACAGTTGCCTTTGCCAGCAAAACGGACACTCATTGTCAACGACTCTACGCTGCCATGCGAAGCTGCAGTCGAGGAAGTGGGCATGTCAGTGGCGCCAGCCTTGTCCTACGAGGCCTGGTTGGATTATGTCATTGAAATTATTAACGATTCTGTTGAGCCCGATGCAGCGGTCTCGCCGGCAGCTGTGAGCAGCCGCTTGGTACAGCACAAATTTCATGTGCACAAGGTGAGCTTGTCACATATGTTTGTAATTTCCTTACCTGGTTGAAATTTTATTTGCAGGAGACTTTCGCACACTTTAGCAAGAGCTTCAATGCCGGCATCAAACGTCGACCACTTCACAAAGTCTCAGTGATCGAAAGGGGTAAGCACAAGGGACTCAGCAAGTATGTCTGGCACTTTGGCGCTTCGCACACTATCAAACGCATCTTCAGGAGTCGCAATGTGTGTAGGCGTCTCAGTAAATTATTGTATAGGCTACTAATCCGCGTTTTCGTTCAGCTCTGCCTGCAATTGGAACGTTTTTTTGAACGCCAAACTGATGGGGAATTCGAACCATATGTGCCTCAGAGTCAGAGTGCCCCACAGTCCAGGCAACGCGTAATCTATACTAGATTGAAGCTCTACACGGTCAACATGCTCTTTGACCTTGACCAGAAAGTATTACTTGATTTACTTAGTAGAAATACATAGTTCTTACGCACATTCTTGTCACCCTTGCAGACAAAAAGCGGATTGCTTCTCTCCTGGATTCCGGATGTGCTGGCACGCAGCCAGTTTGGACTGATGCAAGTTGAATTCACGTTGCAAACCCGTGCGCCGCCATAAATGTACAACTACATGCTACAACTACAGCAATTAGATGTTCTTTATTTTTATTTTTGCATTCTCTTTAGTTTAATAAGTTGTGTGTTTTTGCATCCATGTCAACTTTCCCTTGGCTTATCAGTAACTTAGATGTAGATACATAGATTTATTTCCGTTTTTCATATCGAGATACTAATGCGTCAGTTTATGCTTCACCTTCCACTCAATTTCGTGCACACTACTTGAAGCATTCAACTTGGGTTTTTTTTTTATATTTTACTGTTATCTATTTTCTTATTTTCTTGCTTACGTTTCACTTTACTTCTGTCTTTCTTGCCACTTTGTTTTACTCTGCTTGCTTTTTGCTGCTACTCTGTAATTTCCTTTAAAAACTATGGGCTGCCCTTTGTTTTGTTATTTTTTTTATATTTTTATCCCTTTGCTGTATGCTTAGCTCTAAAATCGTCTCGGTTATGCTTACTTAACTTTTTGCTACATTCAGCTTTCTTCTTACTAATCTTGGTTTTTTATTTCCCTTTCTTTTTTTTTCTTTTTTTGAGTTTTAAGTTTCATTTTGTTAAAGTTTTATACGCTTAAGTTTGACATTCATCACATTTATAAATTGCATAACACCGTCAATTAGATAATATTTATATATTAATTATGTATATATGATTCGTGAAGGTAGTTAGTCTTGGAAATGTTTCCTTGCTCGAGAAGTGTGTGCAGTATTTACTTTTTGTTTTTGTTCCTTGTGTCGGGGTCTTGAATGCTCTTCACGGTTTTGCTAAATTTGTCGTTTTGTTTTTTGGCTGTCATTTACAATAATTCTCATATTCTCATTCTCATTCATCCAGTTCAATTTAAGTTCTAGTATGTATAACTAGTTTCTACATCGTATTTAATAGTTAAAATGCGTTAGTTATCGTTTAGTTTGAAATCATATGGTCTATATATTACAGATGAAGCATTCTAGTTGGCTTTCAGTATGAGAATTTACAAGCCTTCTACAGATATACCATATAAGTACATACACATAATTACTTAAAGCTAAAAGTGCCTAGAGTTCGTTTTCTTTATAACAAACAAATTTTAAAATTGGTCGTTAGGTTCAAATTGTGAAGCTTGTTTGTTTTTGTTTTTTTTTTCTCACAGAAATCAAACTTAGCAAATTGAAGATATGAAGGAAAAGTAAAATAATTTATTATTAAATGGAAAATATCTGTATTGTACATAACTGTCGTCAAAATTTATGACTATAGATATATTTTTTATTTATTTTCAGATCAACTTAAACGCTTCGTAGCATAAAATGACACAAAACGCAATCTAGTCTTCAATTAAATAATAGGCTTTAGGGATTAGATACAGTAATAATATATTCATAATAATAATCAGTATACCTGCTTAAGATAAAGTGTACAAAAAACCAGTCTTTAAAACATTTTGTTTATCCAATAAATACATATTTACTTACAAGTGTTTAGATCGATTACTTTTCTAGTTACTTGACTGTTGAGCCCACTTGCGTGTAGCAGGGTGCGGCACCTGACAGACTCAGGCGAAGGTGTGTCATATTTATAGCACCCTGTTCGCATGCTTTAAACACTACATATAGATTCACCTGATTGAGAGAAACAAATGCCTGTGCACATCCATTAGATCGTAAATGGTTTGAAGAACCCGATGTAATCGTATCGAAATTATTCGAAACTGGATACTCTGTAAAAGATTGAAGTGGCATTGTTTGCAGCTTATATCAAACGTGATCTATAAACGGATTTCCATAGTTGTATTTCTTTTGTAGTTTACCACATGCCACAAATGAGAACAAGAATTTGTATAAATATTTTCCACCTTTTTGTGTGATTTCTTTTTTAGTTTTTCACATGAATTTACATATATTTTAATAATACTTTGCTTGCGATTTTCTTTACAATTAATTAGTCCTTATATGATAGACGCTAAGCATTTTTATCTGTTTATTGTAGTTTACAATATTTATAGCATTAGCAGCCCCGTCTAGCCCGACTAGGCTTGCCTTAAGATTATTTATGTATATTTCTAGTTCTTTCATGCAATCAAGTATTTTTTGTTGTTGATATATTTACAGTTGTGATGTGCCCGAATATATAAATTAATATTAATCATTTTTTTCGTCTCGGATTTACAGTGATGTGCTACGTGGGGTGCGCTTTATAGGTGCGTTTATGGAAAAGTATTTCGTATATGTATGTGCCTGGGAAATTTTCCTAATATCTGACAATTATGTATTTGTAAATTCTTGAATATGTTCATATCGTGTTTCATCTATAAATTCGCATAATTTTCGCTAAGATCTTTGCAAGACTTTGTTTTTGTTTTTTTAGTTTTGCAGTATTTCGTATCATTAACAATTCTTCAACCGATCGAAAACGTGAGCAGGATACATTGCATTGCACATTATTGATAACAGATCTTAGGACGGACATTGAATCAATTTCGCAATAAAAATACACAAACATACAGAAATCATATTTGAAATTGTAACGGTAACACTTTAACTGGCATTTAAAAAACCTGATTTGAACTAAGAACTAAGTTATAAGAGCATGGCACAAAACTACAACGATTTCTATAACAAATGTAGAGCGGTTGGAGGCAGGAAGTTAGGGTAAATTATCAGTTATATTTGTGTTTATTACAAAAATTTGTTTGTTTCTGGAACTATCCATGTTATTTGTGCGTTAATCTACAGTGGATATCAATATATATTATGTTTGTTTGTGTGTGCCGTCTATATGTGTTTTCTATTTGTTGACTATTTGTTGCTTAACCACTTGTGACTAAATACTTTCTCTCAATCGTAAACGTAATGTTATTACGAATATAGTTTTTTTATAAACAGTTTCGGGACGATATATTGTGGTAAAAACAAACAAACCAGAAATCAAAAAATGATTAATCGAAATATGTGTCAATAAATAAATCATAAATAATATTCGTATGCATAATAATAATAATAATAGGGTAGGCTTATGGCGCTAAACGCTCGTTCACTCGCTCAAATACATCGCAGTGTATACGTAAGTTTACTTATTATATTTATGTTTATATATTAGATTATCATTATTTTAATAATTATATTTATATTTATATTTAGATCGTATCGTAGCTTAGCATACATACATATACATATACATATAAAATTATCATATCAATTATGCATTTTATTTTTGTTTTTTTTGTATTCCCAATTTAACCTACAATATCTAGATTTTGAGCATCTGTGACTGTTGCGTTCAGTTGTTGTTGTTGCAGATTGTTGTTGTTGTTGTTGTTATTGATGTTGTTATTCGCATTGGGCAGCAAGCAGTTGGCATTATCCGATAGTTGTGATTGTTGTTGTTGTGGATGATGTTGTTGATGAGTATTGTATTGTTGTTGCAATTGCGTTTGTTGTTGCATTAGCGCCAGCATTTGTTGTTGTTGATGTTGTGCCGTCACATCGTTGTTGACCAGGTTAGTGGCAGCATTGTTAGTAACAGTGGTAAGATTTGCATTAGTATGGGTTAGATCAATTGGTGTTGTTGTTGTTGTTGTGGGTGCTTGTGTTGATGTTGCAGTCGTTGCTGCTGCTGCTGCTGCTGTTAGAGCAATTGCTGTAGTGATTGTTGTTGGTGGTTGTGTTGTTGTTGTTGGTGATGTAGGTGTTGTTGGGGTTGTTGTATGATTATTGGGCATGTCGGTGCTGTTCGACGTTGATGGTGTGGGTGTGATGGATGTTGGAGCAACTGTGGGCGGTAACATGGATGAGATGGGTAAGAAGGAAGAATTAGTATGGCTTGTTGCAGTTGCTGTTGGGGTTGTTGGGTTGCTGTTTGTGACTGTTTCTGTATCGTTATGACTAATGAGATATTGCTGTTGTTGCTCTTGTAGCTGTTGTTGTTGTTGTTGCTGTTGTTGTTGTGTTTCGTGTTGCATTTGCAGCTGCAGCAGATGTTGTTGCTGCTGTGCCAGCAGCAGCTGTTGTTGCTGTTGTAGAATTTGCTGTTGTTGTTGTTGGTGTGGAACATTACCATTGCTGCATATCTTGCTATAGAGATCCGGCGTGGCCGTTGTCACATCCTCGAATTCGGTACGTAGCGCGGTGCGCTTCAATAAATTCAGATTGCCAGGCAAATAGGACAGAATGTTATAGATGAGACGTATATCCTCGCTGGAGGTCCAGACCCCGGGACGCTTGTTATGATACAGCTTGGCATATTGATACACATTCGCCGTGTTGCAGTATTCCATCTCGATGGCCAGCGATGAGATGGCACAGAACGTGCAAGCCTGAGCGCCGCCATATCTGGGGAGAGAGAGACAGAGAGATCAGTGGACTATACCAGGTTTGCTATCTCTCCTTGACCTACCTATCCACTATCACAATGGGTCCATTGCGATAGTCATTGCAGCGCTCGTGCACATCGACAATGAAATCGTAGATGCTATTCGGATTGGACATCTCCGGCCAGCTTGGGCAGTGCAGCATCTTGACGCTCAGCTCGTAGTCATCCTGTATGGATTGAATGACAAAATCACGACTCACGTAGTCGCTCTTGTTGGTTTTATTCAGGAATTTAACGCGATAGTAATCGCTTTCGATGGGCGTCGCCTCGTCCGGCCAAAACTGCGCAAAGTTCTGTAAAAGAGAAGAAAGACCGATTGCTGGATATCTACTCCACGTAGTCTTGCCTTGACACTTACAATGTCGTCCAGCGAGGAGAGCAACACAATGGTCTGCGCATTGTGATCCCAGACCATTTGCCAGAAATCCTTTATCGTATGCGTCATGGGATGTTGGGTGACAATGAAGTCGCGCAATCGACGGAAACCGTGCAGCCATGAGGCATTGATATAATCGCTGCCATCCTCACCCGGCTTGGGTGTCAAATGAACGCGACTGCCCTCGATGGGAAAGATGGCGCCACGATTCTTGATCGAGTTCACCTGCTTCATGGCGGAGGCAATGTGTATGTCTTTTGTCTGGAATTGAATGATATTCTTGTACTGCTGCTCCAGATAGGGTGTGCAGTTCTTCAGCTCCTCGACCTGTTCGGTCGTTAGATTGGTCTCGCCCGAGGCTATGGCCTCGACGAGAGCGTCGTGCAGGAATATGTATTGCTCCTCGGTTTGGACAAGGAAATTTCGTTGTGCCCGAATGTGACGCAAGAATCCGAAGACATTCACAATCGATTTTTGTTGAATCTGTTTGAGCATGGCGTCTAGTACAATGTAGGTGCCGGTTCGACCAACGCCAGCGCTACAAGGAATCCAAAAATTAGATAAATCTTTATAATTCGTTTTGAGTAACTCACCTGCAGTGAACGACAATGGGACCAGCTTCGGCGGGATTAGCGGCAGAAGATTTTTTGATGAAATTTAATACGGGCAATGGATGATCCGGTGTACCATGATCGGGCCAGTTGGTGTAGTGATACTGATAGACGAGTTTCTCCATATTACATTGCTTCTTCTTCTTTAACTACGTAGAGTATCGACAAGAGATTAATGGAGAACTGTGACAAGGCATATCAATTTACTCACCTTGAGATGCTTGATCTGTAGCGTGCGTACCGTATAGGTAGACATTACCTCCTCCTCGACCAGCTTGACCTGTATAACGCCATAGGTCTCGACCCCATCCTTCGGCCAGTACATGTCACACTTGCGCCTGCCACGCTCCACCAAGTTGGTTATCATTACAATTATCGCCACTCGCTGCTCCCAGATCATGCGCCAGAAGCAATCGAAAGTATCGGGCAGCGGTCCCTGGGTGCCAATGAACGCATGAGACTTTTGATAGCCATCAATGAAGTTGGCATTGATGTAGTCTAGATTCTTCTTCTGTCCCGGTGTCGGATGCAAGTGTACGCGGCTGTGATCATCTGTTCGAATAGGGGAATCACAATTAGAAAGTGCAAGAATTTATCTATAGCTTCGTCTCCAGACTTACAGGCTGTGATGTTCAGATAGCGATTCTTGCGCTTGTTCTCCGGATGCTGCGAGTGTTCGCAGGCCAAGTCATCGCTACTGCACTCGTTCTGTATGGCCTCGTATTCCCGACTGAATCCAATATCCCCATCGGCATGCAGCGATGCCACGTGCTTGGCAAACTCATTGACCGGCACGGCGGCGCGTATTTCATCGCCAATCTTAACCGGAACCTCCCAGTCCACTTGCGGTGCATTGGGATGGTGTGGTGGATCGTCCAGATAGTAATAGGCGGCATGGAAGCACTTTCTGCTGAAATTAGTGAAGCGTGTCGATTCTTGTGTTAATCAAGTTGTAGCTTGGAATAGATCTATGTGAATTATAGATGCTTAGCCAGACAAATCGAGGGATCTGATACCCTTTTCCGTTTAATGTATTAAAACAGCAAGCGAAATAGATTTTTATCATGCAAGGATTATGTTTAAATAGGTTGTTTTGCCTTATAATAGGTCTATGAGGGAAACTGAGTTGGATTGGGTTCAAATAGGTTATTTTGCATTGATATAGGTCTATGTGAATCATATGATGCAAAGACAGACAGATGGAGGAACCTGTGACCATTTCCCATTTAGGAAAGTAGATTCTTATATTATTTAAGTATTAAGTTCAAATAGATTGTTTTGCATTAAAATAGGTCTAAATGAATTATATGTAAATGCTAAGACAGATGGCTGGAAGAACTCTTTCCAGTTTAATGACTGAAGAAGGCAGATTATTGTATTACTAAAAGACTAAAACTAATTGAACCCAAGCTAAAACAAGTTGTTTTGTATTGAAATAGGTCTACAGATTCTAAAGCAAAAAAAAAAACGAGTATTGAGAAGGAGAGTAGCCCGAGAAGTGGGCTGACTTTGGGAGAAATCGAGAAAAATAAATCTTTTCAATTCAATTTGGTTGATTTCTTCTTAGTTTTTCTATTTAAAGTCTGAATAAAATTCGCTTGTCTTTCTCGAGTCTTAAGCTCATTTATAATAAGCTTCCTTCTTTTCCACTTCCATGGAAAACTGAAATACTGCTGTTGCTACCTCTACTTCCCACTCCAAACCGAACAAAGGACTCGAGTATCAGTTGCTGCCACAAACAGAAGCAGCAATACACAAAAACATACTTATATTTATTTAGAATAAATAGGAAATGTCGGAAATAACAGAAATTATGAAACGGCAGGTGTCAGGTAAGCTTAAATGGGGCAGCAGAAGAAGAGAGGGAAAAAGCCAGAGAGAGAGAGAGAGAGAGACAGAGAATGCGAAGGACTGTAATTCAACGTGCAACGAGGCTTTTAACAAATTCAAAATGCATAAATAATAAGCTGCTGTCATGGCGAAAGGAGGAGTGTGGCGCAGTGGGTGGGAAAGGAGAGCAGAAGGTACTCCTTTTTGACCTGCCTGGTCAACATTAACGGTACTTAGCAGCATCGAGGCATAAATAAGAAATTTCTTCATAGCCGTAACAAATGAGTGACAACGACACGACTCGATTCGACGAGAGAGAGAGCACCTTGCCACCCGACGAAGAGGTACCACCCCAATATGAATGGATGCAGCTGCTGCAGCCCGTGGCAGATGCTCACAAATTGAGGTTAAGTTCTGTAATTGGCTTAAGCGATTACAAGGAGCACAAACTTTTGCATCAAGTTGCATTTCGCTGAGAGCGATAGAGAGACAGAGAGAGAGAGCAGGAGAAAGTGTAGGTGTGAGAGTGAAGAGCTTTGCCTGCGCAAGTCTTGCGAAAGTTTGCGAACTTGTTGCCGAGGCTCGCGGCTTGAGTGAGCCAGGAACTTGCTGTTCTACTTTTGCAGTTCGTTTCACAAAGATTCCTTTTGTTTCAATTGCACTTCGCGAGAGGATGCCTTTGATTGGGGCGCTTATCAAAGTGATAACAATGCGCGCAATTGATACGCTTTAAGAGATATATGATTTCAAAAGAATTTTACGTTGTGTTTGTATTTGAATATGATCTCGGAAAAAATAATAAAAAAACAAATAATATGCGTGTAAAGAGAGTTTTTGCGAAACCCACTTCATGAAATTATTTAACTTCATGTATTTCCTTACAGAAGAAAGTTTGATATAAGTAAAGCCTCAAGGCATATTATGGTATCACCATCTATTTTTATTACGTTTATACCACGCACTTTTCACGCAATCATATGACGAATAGGCGCAAAAGTGTTACCAAATTCATGTATTCCTTTATATCACATGTATATAAATAGTAAATCATTCTATTCGTTTGTGGCGCAGAAGCCATTAAGCAGGCTATATTTTAATATCATCTATTCAGGAATTTACAAACACATAGCACGCATATAAGTAAATCCAAGGTATCAATAACTGAAGTTTTTCGACAAATAACAACATATTTCCCATGCTAACTCGTACTTCTTTGAGCTATTCATGGTACACACACATTTTTGCTGATATAGACATGTAAACAAGTCGGTTAGCAGTTCTGTCTGACTTGTTGTCATTCAATTTCTAAGTCTGTTATTGTTTATGAGCCGCTATTACGCACCCAAATATTTATTATAGCAAAATACATTCTTTATAAACTCGATCACGATGTTTGTTAATCATAGAGCCGACTGTAGTGTACCCAGTGCACTCGCACTTAACTTCAAGTATAATTTTATATATATTTTTATGGAGTAAAAAAAACTCGTTCGTTTTTCTAATGAAATACTATATAGCTTTTTTTTTTTGTTTTTGTGTCTTGTCCCGTGATTGTTTTCCTAGTAATCTTTTAGATAATTTATTTTCCAGTCATTTCTGGTATTTGCACATTGAAAAATCATTTGTAACGTGACTATATTGATGAATAGCCTGTAATTACAGGGTATATAATTCATTTGCCTCGTCACTTTTGCAGCAATTAACTATTTGCAAGGAGTATCTATGCGGCGACTAAGGCAGAGTTGCGTCTTTTTTTCTCGATTGTTTTCTTTGTCAACTTCCGTTTTGTTTATTTATTTCTTCTTTTTTTTTGCTTTTGGCAGCAGTTGAAATTCTCTTTCTCGTCTCCCTCTTCGCGTTGTAGTCGTTGTTGTTGTTGTGCTCATTTGCTATGCATTTTGTTGACGATTGTTTTAGTCATAAAGTTGATCGGAAGATTCTGTTTATGTTGAGAGGGAGGCGTGTTGGGAAAGGGGGTGTGGGAGGGTGCGGTAAATGGGGGACAAAGGTATGGGTAGACCTCAATGGCCCACTTGCTGTTGGTAGTGGTGGTGGTGGCCCACTTGGCGGCGGCGTCGGCTGCGGCACACGCTGCAAAACTTACGTAAACCAATTTCCACGTTGCGATTTGCGGCGTACGAGCGGCGTCGATGCCGACGTCGACGTTGCGCTGTTGCGCCGTTTCTCCCCCTCGGCTGACATGTGTTTTCCCCGCAACCTGTCTCGGTCACTCTCGCTCTCGCTCTCTCGCTGTGATGATCTTTCTGTGTTGATTGTTTAGGTGTGCCAAGGGGGTTGCAGAGGTGTGCAGCGGGGAGGGCAAAGCTCGAATGTTTCTACAAGTCGAATTGCATTGTACTTGTTGCCTTTGCTGCTGTTGTTGTTGCTGCTGCTTGTACACTTTTATTTACGCAAATTACGTCATGTTGGCAATTGCAGCAGCTTCGGCGGCGGCAGGGGCAGCCGCTCTGTCGCCAGGCACTTGCAAAATTCTATTGTACGCAATTGTGTCTCACACACTCATACACACGCGACGTCGAAAACACTTACACTGACACACGCTTGTAGTGCGATATTAAACGCAGAAAATAACAAAAAAACGTTCAACCGACGGACTTATCGTGCTTTGCTATATCTACGATTTGATAAGCAATAAGTGCGTACTATTCCCTTTTGCGCGTTTTGACGTTTCACTTTTTCGCTATCTAGTTACGCTTCGCTCACTTGTTGATCACGATTCGATAATCAAAACGAAACTGAAAATCCAATCAGAATTAAAAGCTGCTACAGCTGCGCGGCGCAATGTTATTTGCAGCGCTGTTAATGTTAAACTGACGCGAATATGTTAGTACGTGCGCTCTCTCGCTCTCACGCTCCCGGTGGCGATCAAAAAGAAGAGCGAGCAAGCATTACACAAAAATTCATGGCTCTGTTAAAACAGCTGAGTGGCAACACTCGCTTGGGGACTCTATCTATTTGTCATGCCACGCTCCCTCGTTCGATAGTATTTTTAGTATTTCAGGCAAAAATAGTTATTTTTGAAGCGCATTTATTTATAGGCAAAGGACTATTTGCCAAATATATCTATCACCATATGTTGAATATATATATTTAACTGAATTTGTAATCTTGAATCGAACAACTTACAAAGAACAGACATCGAAATCGGCTAATAAGCTCTCGGCGAAGAATAACAATAATCATATATGTACCCTGGCAAAAGTTTTCAACTACTGCGGACTCAACTGTGCCAATCACTTGGGAAATGTGAAGTAGAGTGCGCGGGGGCGTGTGATAGTGAGAGGCAAATCATGTCGGCTCATGTCGATGTTGCTGTTGATATTAAAGTTCAAGTTGGAAAAGTTTCATAGCTGCCAGCAAAAGTAAAGGAATACGGCGAGAGCAGCAACAACAAAGGAAGCTGATGAAGTGAAATCTTACACAGGCGCCCAGACACACACACATACATTTAAATATATTCATATGTAGTATGTATGGCAAGCATGTTTTTTCAGGTTCACTTTACTGGCAGCCTTCGAATTTTTCTCGCTCGCTGCGTTCTGCCAAAGGCTTCGCATACACCAACACCCACACCCGCACTCGCACACACACACATGCACGCGCACTTTGACCCGTTACCCCTTGTGGACCACTGCACACACGTGCTTCTAATATTTCTGCCGATACCAGGGCAACAATGCACGTTGGCAAAAGTTGCGCATACGAAGCCAAAACAATTTCTTGCCAATGTTGTTTTATTTTTGGGCAAAAGGCAAAAGTTGGCAGAGAATTTCTCTGACACGGGCCCTCCGCCACACTCACACACACACGCTAGAGTCAACACATGGGAGACACAAACAAAGTCATCGCCACAAAACAATGTTGCCAAGCTGCAGAAAATATGAAACTACCTACACACACGGCCGTGTGCGATAAAGATAGAAATACCATATTTGATATATTCGATATACACACACATGTATGCCATGCCATGTGCAAACTTTTTCCATTTTTGTTACAGCGGTTTTTTTTCACTTGGCGTCAAAATGTAAATAAAAATTGCCGTTATCGTTGACATATTTCGCAAGTATTGTACCCGACAAATTGTTTCAATATATATAAATTCCTTGAGTATTTTCGCGACATCAGCTGAAAACTTTTGCCAGCGATGCGATACGTTTTTTTTATAGCACAATTTGGGGTGTTCCCTAAAAATACCAACGAATAAAATAAAACAATTTTAAATAAAATAGGACAACACTTGGAGTTTTCTATTAGCAAATTGGAAAATTGCGAACTTTAAAAAGTTTATTTTTTGTTTGCAATTTTAATAAACCTATATTAAGAAGTTAAATGCGACAACCCTTGCGGCCTCGAGCTATACAAATGTTTAAATTCACGTTCTTTGCTAAATAAAATGTACATTTTTTCCAGGTCCACAACTTTGGCATTTTGAGAAATGGTTTGCTTTCGGAAGAAACATTCTCTACCAGGCGCCCCATTTCAATTCGACCTACTCTTCCTTTCCCACAACCCGAGTTGCAGCATATTTGTAAAAAATAAATAAAATGGCATTAATTTGTTAGGAAACACGAGTTGTTGGTAAACGGTCTGCGGGCTGGGTAGGGTAGTTAGCGAACGGCTTGCTGCGTGGGATTGCTGTATCTGGTGTGGGAGTGGCAACTTTTATTTGACATATTCGCGGGAGCATGAAAAATGACATTGAAGGAGCACAAAAAAAGCGAAAATAAAAACAAGTAAAAATTTTTCATTGAAGTTAAAAATGTTTCGCTTTTTCTTTCTGTCGTATTGAAGAAGCGAGAATGTTTTAGCGGGGTGCTTTCGGCCGGGGATTCGGGTCCGTTTAAGGGTCTGCGTACGGGTCTGGGTAAGTTGAAGCCTCAGGGCTTTGTTTTCTTTTCGAAGAGATTGGGGTAGCTGGGCCAATGAGTGGGTTAACTCAACTCTTACACATAATAAAGACTTTAAGTAACTTAAAACTGTTTGCTTGTATCTTGCGCCGCTCCGTTTCGTTTCGTTTCGTTTCCGTTTATGATTTTGTGATTTGAATTTTAATTAACATTTCAAATGAATATGCGGGATGCGAGCTTTGCTCTTTATTAGCAAAGGCGCTTTTCCGTTTATTCCCACTTTCTTTCACTATTTTTTCTCTCACTCCCTTTGTTAAGAAATTCAATTAAATCCATTCGGAAATCAAATCAACTGACGATGCATGTGTGATTGTATGCAAAAAATCAAAAGCGGAGTGAATCAATTATAAAACTGGTCATGAAATGCAGAGAACTTTATTCTTATTCGCCACATAAACAGTCTTTGACTTTTGTTTGATTTGCTATGTACGTAAATAAAAAACTTTTATGCAACAAGCAATAATTATTCTTTAACGGGTGGGCATTTGTATGTCGCTCTGCCAAGTAAAGATAAGATACAAAGACTCATAAATAAATAAATATTAATTATTATTTAAGAGTCTGTAAGATATCGATAGTTGTGCAGCGCAAGCAATAATCGTAGGTATTTAATTGAAGTTGCAAAATATAGCAAATAACTAATCGATAGTTCAGTAACAATTAAGTAACTTTATAGTTATCGATAGTTGTGTATCACACGGGATACACAAATATGTATCATCACTGTTAGAAGTGCGATCACTAGCAGCGAGCAAATTGCAAAAGCGCAGCAAGTATGCATGTTTAAATAATTGTGGGAGAGCATACTATTCACAAATACATATGTATTTATATATAATCTCTTGTTTTTATGCACCCATTTCTTTATTACTTGGCGCAGACAAGATATTTATCACCATTATTTATCATCCTCAGCTAATTTCCACTTCAGAATACTTTTGGCACTTCGATTCACAGATGAAGCTATATATAGTAGATAATATATGCATATAAAAACTCTAGCAACGTCTTAGCCAGCCAACTCGAAATAGAACTATGCAGTTCTGCTAGCTGGAGAGGCGTGGCCAGGGCTGGGAAGGCAGTGGAGCGGAGTGCAAAAGGGACTCGGCCATTATTTATAGCACATGCAGCTGCACTTGTACATAGACTACATATATGAACATACATATGTATATAGCTTAGGTCGCCACTTACCTCCACAGGAAGAACGCCATGACGATCAGCACGATGCCGAAGCAGCTGAAGATGATCCCCACCAGCACGGCCAGATTGTAATCGTTGTGCGACTGACGCAGCAGTGGCTGCAGCTTCTCGCAGTTCGGTTGCAGTTGGATCTGAAAACAGGTGAAAAGAAATATATATTTATTTATATATATTAGAGAGAGAGAGAGAGAGAGAGAGAGGGTAGGCCGCAGCACGCTGTTGTTATTTAATTTGAATATTAAATGCAGTTTTTATTGCTGCTGCTGCCATTGTTGTTGCTTTTGGCTTGTATTTCAAGTGGCTGCACCTTTTGGCCGCATTTACATGCTACGCTTCCGCTGCGACTTCCGCTCAGACGCACATGAAACAAAAGCTTTCTAAATAAATATGATTTATGCAGCAACAAAAGCCACAAAAGCAACAACAACTTGGCGAATTTTATGCAAATGCAGTAGAAAATCAACATAAGCATAGGCACACACACACCCACACATAGAGAGGTTGCCGCCATCTTGCTCGAAACGAGGTCAACCGAAATCGCCATTTTCTTTTTTATTCTTTGTTACGGCCTTGTAGCATATTTTATGCATGCAACATTGTTGTGGTTTTTTTTGCACTTGTCGTGCTTGCGCGTGCGTGTGCGTGCATGCGTGTGCGTGTCGCTAAGCATGTTTATTATGACAACTTGAATGTCTTGCCCGAAAAGTCAATAAACGATAAGCAACAGCCTGGGGCCTGGGGCTGCTTCGGCTATTGATGGGGGGCGGGATGTATCGCATGCATATAGGGACAGCTTATTGCGCATATGCCGCAAGGGCCAACACAGACACAATAGCTGATGCGCTGCTCAATGGAAATTTATTTCTTCCGGAACCTTATATTTCGCTGCAATCGCAATGTGGCCTACAAATATGCAATAAACTTTTGTATAAGCCGCCAGACGAACGGGAACGAACGAGCTTACTTCACTCATTGGCGACTTTATGGCTTGCCGCACACACACACACACACTCACACACCTTATGCATGTCTATACTTACGATTCGCGGTTCCGAAAACTTGCCCAGCACAATTTTCTTGGGATTTATCACGCTGAACGTAATCGCAGCCACCTTCACCTCGTAGTACGAGTTCGTGGTCAGATTTTGCAAGATCATCTGGTGGAGAAATTGGAGAATAGAAAATAGAGCATATATATTATTAATATTATTATTTATTTTCGTAATATTCAAAGCATAAATCATGCACATAAATCCCGGTTTTAATTTGATTGCGCAAAAATCATTTTAATTTTTTTTTGTCTTTCGAATTGCGCTCTAAAAATTATTATAGCACATTTTTTTTTTTTGCAATGTTATTTATTTACCCTCATGCTATCCCTACTCACGCGCAGATAGTTATTACAATACCCCGAAAAAAAACGCAGTAGGGGACACAGTAGGGGACACTGAGTATGCAAAATACAAAACATTCGAAAGAACAACAATAACAAAATATGATAAAATAAAAACAATATCATATACGCGCTCGTACTTGCAATAGAGCCGGCACTTTTTAGCCGTATTATGCCATTTTATTGTTACGATATTTTTGGCCAAACTTTATTTATTTTGCTTACTATCTACGTGTGCTGTGGTGGGCGTGGCTTAATAAAAATAGTAAGCAAAATATGCAGACAAAGCGGCGCACTCAAAAAAACAAAAAAAAAGAAACAGGAAAAAACGCAGCATAAATTTAATTTATTTGCTCTGCAACCCGAACAGGTGTGCCAGATGGGAGGGTTGTATTCATGTGTGTGTGTGTGTCTGTTGGGTGTGTGTTGGCGATATTGTTTTGCCCAGGCATTTACAGGCTGCACAAAGCCAAAGGCAAAGCCGCGCGTTGGGCGGGGCAGCTGCCACTGCTGCAGATAAACATTTGTAAAATATTTACATGAGTCGCCGCAAAGCGTTGCCACTTCTGCTTACAATTCATAATGCTTCAAGCACAGGGTATATCAGTTTAGCTAGCTAAAACAACAGTCTGTCTTTTCTGTGCAACAAAACTCCCCATTCGACCAGTTGCAGCTCTTCCAGGGTATTCGCACGTTATTGCTCGTTATTTATGCTGTTTGTAGCATAAAAATGCAATTATTGTTTGCAGTTTTTTGGCAAATTCTCTCTCTAGTTTCGAGTAGCCCACGCCCTTGCCACACTTCCCCGTGCGTTATCTGGTTACTAGTGCAAAATATTTTCAAAGCATACTTTTTGGCGACGAGCGCGCAGCACAAAAATAGAAACACACGCACACACACAAACACGTAGAAATAATATCAAAATACCATGAAAAAGCTGGCAACAATCAACATTTTGTTTGACCATAGCGAACAGACAAAAAAAATGAAAAAAAGGTATATAAAAAAGGAAAAGTCTACAAAAATGTCCCAGCGAAAAACTGGCAAAAACATGCGCAACCCAAAAGACAAATTAAAGTGCGAAAAGGTATACTGCGACGCTTTAATACCCTGCCTTATACGCTTCGATTCCATTCTATTTATATTTCTTTCTTGCACAGTACTAAATATAAACATAATTACGCTACTTGCAGTTAAATAACATTAAATTTAAAAAAATACAAATAAAACTTTGCTTAATAGCTATAATTATTGGAATAGTATGGGGCGATAGATAACTGGAATCACTCATAAATATACAGACAGAGTGCTAGGGGAGAGATAGATGTATATAGCAATTAAACTAATTAGTTTAATTTTTTATTAAGTTCCCGCTTATGAAGAAAAGGGAATTTCCACTTTCTTTTTAGGTTTTCTAACATATACCTATAACTATGCCTTTTGGTGTACGTTGAGGCGCTGCTAATATAGACTTTTTTTTAGAGTATTTTCACTGGGTGCACATAACTGCATTCTGCATTAAATTGTTCGACTATAAAGTACGCTTTTTATACGAAACTGGCGACTGCGACTCTTTCAACTTACCGCTGTCTCCAGCTCCTTGGCGGATGCATTGATGCGGATGTCGCGATGCGTGTCCTGGCCGGCTAGCCTGGTCTTGATGACATAAAAGTCAATGGTGTTGTAGAACTCGTAGGGTCGCTTCCAGCGTATCGTAATCGAGTCCTGCGAATGACACGTAAGATTCACAATCGCCGGTGCACTGGGTCCGCCCACATCGGTGCGTTGAGCAATCTGATCGGAGGGTTCGCCCTCGTTCTTTGTTGTGAATGCCTTGACAATGACGCGGTAGTCGGTGAAGGGCTCTGCAGAAGGGAGGGAAAGGGCAAACGAGAGAGAGAGAGAGAGGTGTGAGGGTTAAAAATAATTAGATTGCGTTGAGTTTGTTGTTTTTTCTTTTTTTGTTTTTATATTTTTCTCATTTTATGAACATCAAAAGAGTGGCAGAATGGAAAAGTCCAGCGCTGCCCACAACAGCATTTCAATTATTTCGATGCCAGCTTGGACAGCCAACCCAACCCAACCAAACGCAACCTCAACCCGTAAGCCGTGTCACACGTTGCGTATACATAATTAAATATTTTGTTTATCGATCGCGCACGGTGACAAAATGAAAAATGAAATTTATTACGCCTGTGATATCATTTTAATTACGGCATCAAGTGGCGTGCTGAAATGTTGTGGTGAAATTGCGTAGTTTAAATATTGTCACATAGGGGCGTAGGCGAGAGGGGCAAGGGTGGAAGTGGAAGCGTAGCATGCGCATTCCAAATATCTTGCTAAAATTGCAAACTACTTTCTGCTGGTAACAGTAACTTTTACTTGTGCACCTGATGCGCGTAATTAATTAAACAATGTGGGTTGCAGACAGACTCCTTTTGCCCCTTCTTTTCCCCCTCTTTTTCACCTAGCTCAGCTAGTCTGCGTTATGCGGGCGCACGTTGCGTATGAGCAATGAGCAAGATAGACCCGTCGCCTTCTGTTTTGAGCGGCAGCCTAATTGCAGTCGCTGCAGCTTTTTCTTGCTTCCCTTATCCCTTCCACTTACCCCTCTCTGCGTCTCTGCTCCCTAGGCCGTCAAATTCTCATAATTCAAGCTGTCTGTCTCCCGGAAACTGTTCCCACCGAGAACAGTTCAAGAAGCGGGCAGCAAATTTTGTGACTAGCAAATTAATCTGACACGGCTGTAGCAGCTGCTCCGACTGCTCCTGCTGCCCCCGGCTCCCCCTCTGCCCCTGCTCACTCTCTTCCTGCAGCCGCTTCTGCTGGCTTCAAACACGCTTTTGCTGCACCCCGTACTCCCAATTGCGAATGCTGCCTACGCTTCTACTAATCCTCTTGCTACTGCCGCTAATTCTACAACTCCGCCTCACTCCCCGCTTCCGCTGTTGGCTCATAATTACAGGCGTCAAAGTTGTTAACAACAACGGCTAAAAGTGGCCAACGCAAAGCACTCGAAACTATTTAATTACAAAGCGCCGTGCAAACAATTGACTCACGCTACAATTAAGAGGGCTAATAAAAGCGCGCGGGGCAGGGGCGTGGCCGATGAAGTCGGGGAGGGAGGTAGGTAGCTGCGAACGAAAGGCTTAAAGTCGCTGCGTCGCTTGGGTGTCAGGGTTGACAGCTTGATAGCTTGACGGTTACGGGCTGCTGCTGGCTTGGGGCCAATAAAATGGCCAATTAAAATGGCCGGTTTTTGAATAATGAACAGAACTGTACTTACTCAGACTCTGCAGCTCAAAGTGTATCAAGGTCTCGGCAGCGTTGCGTGAATTCTTTACAATTTCGACGCCGGTTTGATTGTCGTGTATGTGGAAAACATGATAGCCGGCTATGGCGCCATTTTGATTCTTGGGCGGATGCCAGGACATGGTGATGCTGGTGGAGGAGACATCCAGTACGGTGAGATTCTGAGGCTTGCTTGGCACTGTAAATAGAGAGGGAGAGAGAGAGAGAGGGAGTAAGAGAGAGAGTGCAAGAAAGTTGCTAAAAAGTTTGCACAAGTTAAATATCTTAAGGAATTTTCGAGGAATTTTTGCGAGTTCGTTTTTCGTTGCATACTTTTGGGCTTAGCATAAGCGACTGACTTTATCAAAGGCGACGCAGCAGCTGTCTCGGTGTCGAGTTGTTCGTAGCATACTTTGCGGCGGTGGAGCATAATGAGTGAACGCAGCCGGAAGTGCCGGCTCATCGCGCGCAACGGCCAAAGTGAAGCAGACTACAAACATATAAATAATTTATTAAATAAACAAAAATAAAACTCAAGGCAGACGGCGGAGTGGGGGGAGGGGGAGAGTGTGTGGGGCAGGGGTTCAGTGGAAATTGAATAAATTGAAATGAATATTTTGCAAACTGAGCGAGAGAAAAGACGAAACAATTTATATTCAAATGCCACTCACACGATTTGCTAGCTTGTCTCTCTCGCGCGTGTGTGTGTGTGGGAGGTACAATAAAATTATATATTCAATTACGAACAGGGAGGTAGAGCAAGCGACAGAGAACTGGCACAAGCCAAGCGCAAAGTAATCGAAGCGCATAAAGAAACGGAAATGCGATTGCGAGCAATTTATTATTGCTGCAATTGTGAGACGCTCTAAGTAACACACACACACACACACACATACGGACACACAACACATATATATGCATAAGCCAGCAAGCCGAGCAAAGGATGCAAAGCTGCAGCAATAATTTCATTTGGCTGCCAAAGGACAACATACTCCGCTCCGACCATGTGTGACGCTATCTCAGTGTGTGTGTGTATACGCCTGCGTGTGTGTGTGTAAGTGGCAAAAAGCACTAAATGGTAATTTATTTTACTAATACAACAAAAAAGCAAACGGACAAAGGGCAAAGGCAAAAACGTTTTGCGTTTGCCAGCAATCAAAGGGAACAAATGAGTGACCCGAGGGTCTGTGAGAGGGCACGAGCACTTGACCCTCCCTCTCAGTAGCCCTGGCCTGTGCCATGCAAATGCGATAAACCTTAGCAAAACAGAAGACCAAGTCACACACACACACAGAGAGCGAGAGTGCGGCACATGTGTCTGTGTAAATAAACACTCGCTGTCAATGTGCAGAAATTTATACAATTCAATAAATGCCATTTCTCTGTTCCTCCCGCTCTTCCACTCCCCTCTCGCACTTTCTGCCCCTCGCTTACACTCTTTCAGCAGTCGCTGCTTGGCAATTGAAAACGGAAATGGAAATGGGAAATGGCAAATGGACGAGACGAGCGCATTGGCTTGCAGCGGGCAGCCAGGCAGGCAGGCAGGCAAAGCAAAGGAAAAAGCCAATTTATAGACTCCACTAGAGCATAGGGCAGCAGGCGCGACATGCGGTGGGTGGGGAGAGGGGTGGGTTGGCTTGAGTGTCGCTTGGCAAATTGTAGGCTGACTGCGCCTCTTCGGTAAGCGCGCGTGGCATTAAAATCAATTAAGCAACAAAGTGCTGCATACATTCAGGCGCCAAAGGATAAATGTCGTCGCAGGTGCGCGTGGTGCAGCAGAGAGAGGGAGCCGGTGGAAGAGGCAGAGAGAGATAGAGAGAGCAAGCAGTTGGCAAGGGGTGAAAAGAGACAGTTGACAGTAACAGGCAGAGCGACAGCGATAGCGCAGTAAAGTTAATCGCATTGACAGATGCCAACTGCAAGCAGCGCCGGTGCCTGCCTGTCTTTGTGCAGCATCTTAAGCACACCCCGCATTCAGTACTCCCCTTCCCCTTGCCCCCTTCTTTTCCCTGCTCAGCTCTTAAGTGCTGCTAATTGGTTTTTGCCATATCGTTTACATGCATATGAGTGTGTTGGCCCCGCCCTTGTTTGCCTTTAGTTGGCAGGAAAGAGATTTGCATTCCTACTGCTCCACATGCAGCAAATGCTGAACGAGCTGCGCTCGGAAATTACTTGTATAAGCCTCATATCTTCGGTTAATAAGTCAGCTTCAAGTCGGATCAAGCAGCTTGCAGTCAAGGCAACGCTGCATTTGCTCAGCATATACGCTGAAAGTTTGCCCATCCAATTCGATGAAATATCTATGCATTTTATTACAACAACATATTCATATGAGTTTTAGCATACATTTGAAACAAATTTTAGCTTAATAATTGAAAAATTCTACAGTTTTGCGCATATTTAAAAATTGCATAGGTTATGCTAAAATGAATTTTTAAATTTTATAAATTTTTATATGCAAAAAGTGCAATAAAATCTTTGAAAATATTGAGCGAAGTGCACATCGAATTTTATAGGGAAATCAGCATTTTGTTTCGATAACACATCCATAGCAGATTTAGCAAAAATGAGAAATAAATAAATGTTTAATAATTGAGAAATTCTACAGTTTTGGGAAGATTTAAATATCGCATAAGATCTACAAAAATATATTTTTAATCCTTTAAAATTTAAATGCAAAAATGTAAATGCAAAATTTTCAATTAACTCTTTGAAAATATTGAATTTCTTATGTTTATTTTTGTATTACTATATTTATATGCAAATACTATGGTTAAGATAACCCGAAAATAATACCATATAGAGAAAAAGACTGTATGGATCTCTAGAGCTTGAAGAATTCTTATTATATGTGTTGGAAAAAAACATAAAAATTATAAAGATGGATCTTTATACAGCACATGTACTTGTATATCGAAATTTCAGTTAACGGTTTTTAACAGCAATCATATAATATGCCGCTTGCTCTTCTCAGAAAGAAGTGCAACAATGCTGGCCAAGCTGCCCTTTCCCGCTACGACAACAGACTTTTCTCGGATTTAGCACGGCACAGCGTGCAGAGCGTGCTACAAATTAAAAGAAAACAATAGAGGGTCGTCTCTCCGCATGCCTGTCGCGGCCGGAAGAAGCCAAGTGTGAAAAAGCAAAAAGGAAAACTGTGTAAAATAAAAAAAAAAAAAAAAAACTAAAAAGAAGGAAAGTCGAGGAGGAAAAAAAATCTCAAAGCTGCGCGTGATTATTTTCACAAAGCGAAGGCGCAAGTCGCAAGGCACAAGGCGCTGGGCGCAAAGCAGGAAGCGAAATCTTTTTTCAAAGAGTTGCTGCGTCCCGAAAACCAATATAGACGACGTGCTTAAGTTGTTAAGAAAGGCAAACAAAGGGCAGTAGGCGTGCCGGAGTGGTGGGGGGGGGGGCTGAGTGTTGCTCCGAAGGTGCGCTAGTGTGCGTGCGAATCTGTGCGCGAGTGTAAAGCAAATAGCATTAAGTTGTCTGAGCCTAAAAGAAAACGACGACTAAAAATAAAGTCAAGAAAAATCGTAAATAGAAAAGGAACTGCCGGCATGAAATACACTATGATTGCAGCATATACACTATGCCAGATTGAAGATGATTTGGACGTGGCCAGTCGTGCTCGCTAGTGCTCGCTATTACAGGGTATACTAGTAGAGAAAATAAAACGTGTCGCATTGTTATTGTTGCGCGTGTGCTTTATTTATTGTTGTCCTTTGTTGTTGTCGCTTAAGTTTACGAGCTGCTTTAGGACTTAGCCAGACGTAAAAACTAAACAAAAGGTGAACGGGAGAGGCGCAGGAAGAAGAGAGAGAAGGCGGGGTAGATGACTGTCAGAGACACACATAGCGAGGCAAACAAACAATTAAGGTGCGAGCGTGTGTCGATGTGTTAGGGGCAGGGACATACAGAGAGACTACGCACTCACACACACACACACACACCCTAACTCCCTCGCACACACATTCACCGTTTCACATGCAATTTGACATGTGAATGTCGACGCGGTTGGCTGCCTTTCAATGGCGCAAAATAAAAAAAAAATTATGAGAAAAATAAAGCCGAAAAATAAAAAAAAATGAAAAACTTTGTCTCGCACAAAGCAAATGGAAAAAATAAAATGGCAGTCAAACAAAAAGCGTAGGTGGCAGCCATTTGCAGGACACGCTTGTGTGTGTGTGTGTGAAAACTTTAAAATGACAGGCACACGGGACGATTATGGAATACCCTGCATTAGAATCGCACCTGAAAAAATGTGGGAAAGACAACAAATTTAAAATTTTAAGCAATGTTTCAGAAATTCAATTTAACCAATAGTATCGATAGTTTAGCACTAAAAACAAATCGATAGTTTGTAAATTTGATTTTTACACAGTTGTTTGGCTTGGAAATTAACATAATCGACTGTTTTTTCTAAAACAAATTGATAGTGGGAAAAATTAATTATTTCGCAGCTGTTTGGCTTTGAAATTGTTTTTTTTTTGCCCTGAATATTTGACTTAACAAAGTGTTTTTATATTGCTTCCTCGCTCACCAAGGCATAGGCTGCGAAATATCCTAAACTGTCTTAAAATTTCATAGAAATTACTCGACTCTTGTATTTATACCGCATAGCTGTTTATATTTAACTCATAAATAGTTAGCCTGATGCATTCAGTGTGCCATTTCTGTCACATATCTTACCTAAACCTTTCTAATGATCTGTGCAATTTTCGATTTCCAAATTGTTTGCAGGTATTTACAGGAACTCTAATCAAATATATGCTTAAGTCTAATGCAGTCATTAGACTCATGTCTTGACTTGCACAGTTCCTGCCTGTAGTTCCTGAGCCCCACTCAGCAGCGATTACTCAAGTTAATGTGCCTGCTGCTAACTCAAATAAACCCTTGGTCTTTATAAGGTGAACTCATCATGTTTGCACCCGTCGGGCAATTTGTAACTGGCATTTGCACATGTCATTTACTTATTGCTGACTGAGATAGACCTGACTAACTCGCACTCATTCAATAAGCCATCAAATTGGAAGAGAATAGCAGTGGGTCGTAGTCCAAGGCAGAGTAATGTTTCTACTCCTGAGCATGTCTAACAAATAAATGCAACTTGTAAGTATATTTCAGAGCCCAGAAGCACTTGCATATTGTACTCTTCAGCTCAAAGATACAAGGACTGCCGTTACATGTACATACGTATACTATATATATACTACGATGTTTGTTATCAAACTGCTTCTAAGAGGCTTATATATTTGTATAATACACCCAGTAGTATATCGGGGAGTTTTAGAATCTTATTTTCTGGCGTCTTAACTGATTATCCCGCTGTTAAATATGTCGTTTTTTTACAAGCGGTCAAAAAGATTTTTTTGAAAATTTCTGTGCACATCGAGTAGTTTGAGAATCGATCAAAATATATTTTTTATGCCTCTAAGCTTTCTAAAAAATGTCGCAGCGCCTTAACTGAGTTACTCACTGTTTATCAGAAATAGGTCGTTCTTTTAAAAACGGCTTAATAGATGTTTTTGTGATATTGTGTGCATATCGGGTAGTTCGAGAATCAATTAAAATATATTTTTCATACCCCTTAAACTTACTACTTAGCAGATTTGCTCACTTTCAACCAAAAATAGGTTTTTTTTTTTAAACTACACAGCGCCCTCGATGGTTAAATTTTAGTTTAGTTTGGGAACTTGAATGTCTATTTATTTTTTTCATGCTAAATATATTGCTTCTATTCCTAATAATGCACGTTTAAAGACTATTGCAAATCCCAAAATTCTGCCAACTTTTTTGCTATTTCTCCCTCAATTTAAGGTCACTGGCTCCTTCTAGAATTTGCTGCTAATTAAGTCACTCCCCCACCGCCTCATCCCATGGCAACACGAACAATTGAGCGATAAATCCAACGGCGCCGGCTTGTGCTGCGTGTGAAGCGTGGGTTATCGGCACGGGAAGTTGCACATGGCAGCAGCAGCAGCGGCACCATCATGATACTATGGCGGCCATTAGCTTCCGGTTTTGGGTAGAACATCATATTTTTGCTGCCTTGCTGCTTGAGACGCGGAAGCTGTGCAGGAGATTGAAAGGAGGTGTATGCGGTGCCCTCACTCTCTCTCTCTCTCTTTGAGAGTCGGTTACAAAAGAAGGCATCAATGTCACGTTCACCGTGCACTAACAAGGTGTTTATGACTTTAAGCGGCGGCGCATACACACACACATAAAAGTGGGCAGACAAAAGGCCTCCGCCTTGAAGCGGCATTTTCGAGGGCAAAAGCAGCCTACGCCGGGCCTGACGGATGCTTCTGCGTTGTCGCATTTAGGGTTATTGTACCCAGTGTACCCCCTGCCATTTGATGTTGTAGAACAAATAGACACGTTGAAGTGCAGTTAGACGGAAGTTGATGTCGTTGCCGGCAAAAAAGGGGTAACTGTTTTGATACTTTTTGCGCTTGTTACCAGACAAATCGCAGCCAGACCAGGCGCATAAATTAAACGCAGTGGCCAGTTGGGCAGGGGGTGGTGGTGTCGTGGCATAAAAAGTGCCGTCGACATGTCTAGACAAGTCATGATATCATGCGTTGCGCGATGCGCTGCGCTGCGCGTCGATGTTTGTGTGGCTTATCAAAGGCGCCTTGAGCACGTTTTGTGCTGCGCCTGTTGGGTATGCAACACTTTTTGTGCCGCTCTGTACGCATGTGTGTGTGTGTGTGTGCGTGTCGCAAATTAAAATCAAGACCGGAAAATGATTGATGGCGACTTTTTCGAGTGCCTGCAAGTGCTGCAGGAAAAGTTCAATGATTTATGCCCTTTCGCCTAGTTTTCCTCGAGCTTCGACTAAATGATTGTTTTCTTCTGCTGCTGCTGCTTCCACTACTTTGCGCTTTTAATGTATTTTTTGACAAGTCATGTTCATAACTCAGTGTCCTGTAAAATTTCCTATGAGTGACGCCTACACACACACACACACACAGACATACACACACTCTGCAGCTGTAAAACTTTTGCAGCAAAGTTAAAGTTGAAAGTTTGCTTAGCCGCTTTTTAGTTATTTTCATTTTGCAACCGCTGCCTGTGTGTGTGTGTGTGTGTGTGTGGGTGCGTCTGTTTGTGTTTTTGTTTATTTTATGCAAGGCAAATCATTTGTCAAAAAACGCACCGAAAACTTTGGCTGTTTGCTGTTGACAAGCCAAAAGTTACGTCAATTTGTATTAGCAACTTTTTGGCCAACTGGCCAGAGCAGGCCAAAAAAACTTTGGAGTGGCCAACGCTGAGATTCTCCACATCGAAGATGATATACCATGAAGATGCTTGAGATAACACACACACACAAGTAGAAAAGTAGTGTGGTTTGAGTTGCAAACTTCATCTGTCTCTCGAATACGCTCGGTTAACAGAAAAGACACTCGAAACACTTTATAAATAACTGTCGCATATTTTACTGCGCATTTCACTGCGCTCAAACTGATTATATATAGTACCATATACTATATATATATATATATATATATATATATATATATATATATACATATATATATATATATATGTATTTTACATGAGCCTGATTCGGCGTACACGTGGCACATGACTCGAAATTAATTAACGTAGAACTTTTGTCAACTGTTGTTGGTCATTTTGGCCGTTTCTGCAGCTGACAGATGCCTCTTGAAGGCATCGGCTAAGAGAACTAAATACTATTTGCAATTTCCTATCATTAAGAAGTAGTAGGTGACACTTATCCGCTGAGAGCAGAGCTTGCCTCTAGCTGCTTGAATTGTGTTGCGAAACTCCGATGAAATACATTTTACAAAAATTAACTGAGCTAGCACAGTCAGCAAAATATGATGCGAAACAATTAATTAAACTAATGACTTGTTGGAAATTTCGGAGGAGTATAGCTTTGGGGCAGAGATGAATTGAAAAAGTACAAAGTAGCTTCATAACAGTTCATGTAACATAATATTGATTAAGCGAGATGAATTGTAAAATTGTAAATTGATTCCTTGTATAGTTGGAAGAATATTGAGAGGGAGAGAGTCCAAGAGAAAGATCTCACTCTAGAGGTAAAAACAATTAAGGTGTAGCTGATATTCGTTTGGCTCTGGCAGTGAAGCTGAAAAATAATCTTACAGCAATCGAAAAAATCGATGGTTTTATATTGTTTACAACATATCGATTGTTCGGTTTTGCACTATCGATTGTTATTTTTTTTTTTTAGATTTTTTCATTACAATATAATGTGTGGTATTTTCTTGACTTTAAACTGTCAGCAATTGATTCCTAAGCTTGTAAATTGTAAGTATACTATATATCATAATGCTTGATTATAATAGCTGATAATGTATATTTTTGATATAAGCTGTATATAGTAGTATCTCAATAGAACATGTGGAATCGAAAGTTATTTTTTACTTGCTTTTTTTATTAGCAAAGTCATTGCCATTTCTATACTGACAGAATGACTGACTGAAATAACAATTAATGCTCAGCGAATAAATTTGCCGAACTACGTCGTTGTCTCGTCAACTAATTTGCATAAAGTATATACGGTATATTATATAAAGAAGAATTTATGGAGCTACCCAGATGAGCAAGAGAATCGAAGAATAAGGAAAAGAGAGAAACGAAAGTGAATGATAAACAATAGCAGGTACATATATAAAATAAAATATATATAATATTGTAGTAAGAGTAAATTAAAGAAAAAGCTGCAGTAATACGCATTTTTTATATAGTCTTAGCTTATATTGATGCTGTAAACCCAATTGAAATCCAAGGGAAATTCGACTTAAGTTCAAGTGGATTTAGGTCAAAGTTCGTGGGCGACTAATGAACGCTTGACCCGCTTAAAGGGTTGAAAATCTGTTCGGATTTAGTCAGAAATACAAATATATGTTATAATATACATATAAAAAGAAAAGTAAAAACTATGTGGCGCTAAATGCAATTTTAATTGAAGTTTTGCGTGTGTCCGCCAAATCAGGCGTGCAACCTTGTGAAAAGGAGGGTTGGGCAGGAGGCGCGCGGAGGGAGCGGAGTTGTTGTAGCTTGGCCCTACAATTTGCCAGCTGTCAGTCTGTTTTCAATATCGGGAGCGAACTTGTAAAATGCTGCACAACACGCAATGCAAAGAACATGCAAATTGCAGCGACTTCAACAATGTGGGGAGGGGGGAAGAGAAAGGTGTTAGGGGGGCAGAAGGGTACCTGCTGCAATTAAACTTGTCAGCGTGCTTGAAATTTAAAACCACAAGCAGATAGAGAAAGACAGAGAGAACGAGAGCGAGAGGGAGTGCACAATAAATAGCAAATAATTGCGGGGCATAAAAGTTAAGTTGTTAATTGCCTCGAATCGAAACGGAACGCAGCAGGCAGGCGGACATCGCGTGCAACGTTTGACGAGATGTTATTGCGGGTGCCAATCCTTGGGGGTCTATCGTAGCACTCAAACCTTGCCCAAAACTTGTACGGCCAAAAAAACAATACTAAATAATTCATTTGGCTGGCCAAAAGTTTGTTGCGTGAGAATTTAGCCATATTACACGTTCTGCTGCTGTCATTGGCCTTGCTGGGAATAGGACACCCTGCAGCACCCTGCCCGCTCACCGACATTTTGCGTGCTAAGCCGGAAATGAAAACTCAGTTAATTGACCTGAAGTATGCGGAAAATGTCCACACAATGCTTGTTTGTTGTTGTTTATCGATATGAGTTGAGCAACAGCTGCGCCTCGGCTTGGGGCAGGCAACGATTCGCGAATCTACCTTGGGGCAAAAGTTTTCGCTCAAATTCGCCGCAAAAGTTACGACGCGTCAATGAACTCGCTGGGGCAGGGCTCGTCGGGCCGTCGAAGATAATGGAAAACTGTTGTACGGCGCCCATCGACTCAATCTGTACATTTTACATGAGCGTTATATTGTACATAAATAGGATATATATACATATATATACATATCCGAGCAGATGTCGAACTGAAGTGGCCTGCAAAATTGATTTCATGTTGGTTTGGGTTGGGTGTGCTCGACTGAACAGCTTGTCAGGCTAAAAGCAGAGGCTATTCGACTTGAAAACAAAAGTAGTAGGGTTCTGGTAAAAATTGATATATGCAAAATATCGGCTAAGATTGTGTGATTAAGAAAAGAAGAAGAAATGTACCCAAGAAATATACAAAATATCGATTAAGATAATGTGATAAATGAGAACCATTTTGTATGATAATAAAATTTTGTTTTAGCTTTATAGCTATATCTAAGTTCAAAGATTTATCGCAAAGTCGAGCATTATTAACATGGCATGTAAAACTTTTATGAAAACCTCTATTATACTTCGATAGCTATCGATAAGTGTTTGGAAGTATTCACTTATCGATGGCTCAATTGGTATTTTATTTTATAAACCATTGACTAGTCTATGAACTTCAACGATCACATCGATTTTCATCGATAAATTGAAAAATTTTAAAGTAACTTTGACTCAATTTTTCTTTAAATTAGATTAGATATCTGTCATGGCTTAATTTTCTATCTCTTCGATAATTTTAGCTTCATATCTATAAATGTAAAGTTCTTTTACACAGTTATGACTAAAATGTTGATATATTGGTTGTGGCTTTAACTATGTAATTAAACTCATCGATAGTTATCGGTTTAGAATCCAAAAGTCTGAGGCTTAAAAGCTTTTAAACTTATCGACAGTTAGCTGCAGTCAGAAATTTAACGCCTTCTCTTGCGTCTCATTAAGCTGATCATAATCCTTATCGATTATTTACACAGTTATATAAAAAACATTATCGATAATTTTTAATTTGGTTTCGATAAATGCAAAGAACAAGTCAGGTAAGTTAGAGCTTAACTTGGCCTACATTAGATCAGGCAGATTCAGTTAGTCTAATCGATAACTATCGACTACAAACGATAAATCAACAGCTTGGCAGCTGCATTCCTCCCATCCCGGGGGACTCATTGAAGTTCACAAAATGCTTATCGATTATTTACCATAACTGTCGTCGACGGCTGCATAGGGGGGCGTGGCATCGCCGTGGCTCGAATCCATTGTATCGCCGGCAACGGCATTCGCAAAGGCCAACGTTGTGGCCGGAATGGCCGGCACCGGAGGCGGCTGATCTTGCTGCTCGATGGAAGTGGGTGCAGTATTGGTCGCTGGCGGTGAACTTTGCGTGGCGAGGTTAAAGTTCAAAGCCATTTCAGTCTCTAGGTTATCCCAGCCGGAGCCGGAGCCATGCTCGTCATCATTCTGAGCTACAGCTACAGATTTGGCCAGATCCATGATGCTGCTGCCAGCCGAGGTGGCTGCCACTGCGGGCGTCAGTTCTGTGGCGCTGGGCACACTGCTGCTGCTGCTGCTGCTGGCGGCGGTGGCAGCGGCAGCGGCTGCCACATGGAATAGCGATGGCGTCGCTGTGCTGGGCAACGCTGTGGTCCAATGTTGTTGCACAATGTTGCTGAAGAGCAACAGCTGCAACAGGGCGCGCATTGCCAGCGGCAATTGTTGTTGTTGATGTTGTTGTTGGGGGCGTGACATTTTCGCCTTGATTAAGTGTGCGTGCTTCTGCGCGTGTGCGTGTGTGTGTGTGCAGTTTGTGCTGATTAATGTGTGCTTGTTCCACTGTGCGAGAAGAAGACTCAAGTTTCGTGTTGCTGTTGCTGTGGCTGCTGCTGTTGTCGCTGTTGTTGCTGTCGCTGTTGCTGCTGTCGCTGTTGCTGCTGTTGTTGTGGTTCGATGCTTACAACATTTTTTGTTGTTGCTGCTGCTCCTTCTGTTGTTTATAGCGAATTGTGCAATTGTTTGTGGTCTAATTTATTGCTAGAGTTGCGCGTATTTGCTTAGATGATTTCCATTTTGGCACTGTCACAAAATATTACGAATATAAATAACCGACTTATAGCGAGGTTCATCTTGTTGTTGCTGCTGTCACTGTTTACCATAATTTATAGCATTTTTGTGATTGTTCTTTCGCCACATTCTCTGTCGCACTTTCTTCACAAAAGGAGAGCGAGAGTCTGTTAAGGGAACGAGCGAAGAGTTCAACGCAGTTCAATCTGCAAAGGCTCTGCCTCTCTCACTCTCGCTCTCTGTCCCACTCATGTGTGACCACATTAAATACTTTATGTATACCATATAAATACATGTGTATATATAGATGAATAATGTTCCCCATTCGATCTGAGCAGCAATTCGCGCACACAACAAAAAATTCGCTGCGATCGCGATGCCCACACAAACTTCCCCCAAGGCAAAATGAAGACTGTGGAGAGAGTGCACACTGCGCTACAGAGTGTGAGCATATTCACTTGACTGTTTACTGAGTTGATTCACAGAATCAACTACTACGTATATAATTGGATGAGTGTGTTTAATTTAACGCGAATAAGCTGTAAATTAAAGTCAAATTGAAGTAGAATCTATGGATAATAATAATACTAAGGATAGACAGCGCAGCAGTCGCTGAAACAAGTGAAAAGAAGGCAGAGAGTAAAAGAGTAAGAGTTATAATGAAAGGGAAAGAGAAGAAGAGCAGTGCTAAAATTATAGAAAGCTAAAACAGAATATTGTGAAAATGATTATTATTAGCTTATTAAAACAATGAAAATTAAATTGGTCATATGCAATTTTGTATTCATTTTATAGAGAAATGCGCACAATACCGCAAAATATAAATTAATTAAAATAAAATCAGCAAGTCCGCTTCAATTCTTCAATTTTTCTTCTCGCTATTTTTCAATAAAAGCCAGATATGAGGGGAAAAAAGCGTCATCAGCAGCAGTGAGAAGAGAGGAGACAGAGATGCAGAGAGAAAGAGAGAGCACTAAGCACGTGGAGTTGACTAAAACAGAATATTCACTGAGTACAATCAAAAATTGAACGAGACTATCCTAAACCTTACACGGCTAACATGCCAATCGCCATGTTTAAAAGGCAAACCCTGTTGGCTGTCCATCAATGTGCCAATCTTAGCTTACTAATTACCAACAACTAGTCTAATGCAACATCTGCCAATCACGTGGCGAACAGCTGCGCTAACTAATATGCCCCATCAAATGCAGCCAGTGCAGCGCAACGCGTTGTGCGAGAAGAAAGAGAGAGACAGTCAGAGAGAAATAGAGAGGGTTGAGCGGGTACCGCGTGCAAAGTGCAAATTGCAGTTAGCTCGTGCTGATTCATTCAGAACTGCCTCGACTGGCCACGGCACGCCATGGAGCGATGGAGGTGCCTGCCTGCCGCCTGCCTGCCTGGTTGAGCTTCCCGAGCAGCCTGAGCTAATTAGCAGCTCATCAAACTGCAGCCGCATGCAAAAAACAGCTACAGCTGTGAGGCAAGGCATATGATCAAGTCATGGGGGCCCCCTTAACTCTCTGACTCTGACTAAGGCAATAAAGCAAAAAAAAAAGATATGAAAAAAAGTGTTACTCTTGCCAAGCCGCAGCATTAATACCCTTTCCTCTGTTTGTTATAAGTCTTAAGCGATTGTATATAGCTCAATTAGTTTTAATATTAGTTTAACTCGATATTTTTTAGTTCAAACTACTAGATAAAAATATAATATGTAACAAATAATATAAATTAAATAATAAATAAAATAATAAACTTAATATGAAACGACCTATTTCTATTGAAACGACCTATTTTAGGTTTATTGTTTTAGGCGCAAGTGCATTTTCTAGAAAGTTGGGGGATATGTAAAATAGATATTGATTGATGCTAAAACCAAGCTATATGTATATTGAATATTATAAAAATCGGCCTAGCAAGAGAATTTGCTGAACAAACCTAACAAGTTTTGAGAAGAAAAGAAATTCTAGTTGCTGGATTTTTGTTGCGAAAATCTGTATATTTTTAAGCTTTCGATTTTACTAAAGTTGTATGATATACGGACTTGATTCTTATAAAATCTGAACAGTCTATATGTATTTATATAAAAGAAAATACGACAGCTTGATAGTATTGTATTTCGATTTAAAATTTCGAGGTTTATGCTTAATGTAAGAAAAATAAAAGAGAGCAAGCTACCGACCATAGCTAATATACCCTCTCACAGTACGTAATGAGTATCAAATTGTGACACAGAAAGGCGGACAGAACGAGAACAATAGAGAACCGATATATTGGAAAACGAGTTGACGACTATCAAGTTGAGTTGAGCTGTCACTGCAAAATTGGTCAATCAAGCGACAATTGTTGGCCATTTATATGGCCAGAAGAGCGCGCTCTGACGCAGACAAACGTGGACAGATAAGCAGACGAGGCTCGTAAAAGTAAGCCATAATAATAGAGAGAGAAGCGGATAGAGCGAGTGAGTGAGAGCAAGCCAGCGACAGTATTCAATAAGCCCAATGGGGTCACCGACTTCGGGCACAGCGTTTTGATTAGATCGCTCGGGATATTTTTGATTGTGACTGCCCTCTGACATGTCGCTACGGAATTGGCAGTGTAATTGAAAAATTGCCCACTGTTCGCTGTCAAGTGCAGAGCGGACGCAGCTCGGGCAGCAGCTGTATCTGTGCATATGGTATATATGCTAAACGGTATATGTACTTGTCATATATGACCCATAAATACCAACACACACACACAAACGTAACGTAACGAGTTTTTTATGGTCGATGGCCGCTCGTAGCAAGCTCCATTATGCTTGTCATATACATAAAAATACAATAATAATACCCGATTTGCAAGTGTGTGTACGTGTGTGTGCGTGTGTGTGTGTGATTGATAAAAACTGAACAAATTGCCGTTGTGACAGGTAAGAAAATGTATAGGAAGTAGCAGATACTTTGCCCTAAACTGAGCCAAATGAGCCTAAGCCGATTTTCTATTACGTTGCTTGTTTTGCTTCTGTTTTCTTTTCTGTTTCTTATTGGGCAGCTGAAAGTGTGTGTGAGTGTATGTGTGTGGGAAGAACGACGCTCTATGTATGTGAAAGTTTGTTAAAGTGCCTCAAGTATCAATTGGAATTGTTCAATTGATGCTACTTGAATGAATCGGAGTGTATATCGATATCATGTGTTATAAAATAATCGCATACGTCATAGTAACTTGATATCTTTGTAAGAGTGATCTATAGTTTGGGGAAATTCGATTGAATTACGATTACAGCATGTTATACTAATTTAAAAATGCGAGTTCTTAACCATGAATAAAGTAGTATATAATTATCTTGAGCTTTAAAACAATCAAATGAGTCTTAGTAATGCGATTTCATTGAAAAGGTGATCTAAAGTTTGGGGAAATTAGATTATATAACATCTACACTAAGAGTAGGGTTGTATATAATCATCTTGTGCTATAAAACTGTTATAAAATAATCGAATAAGTCGTATTAACATTATAACTATTTGAAAGTGTTCTATACTTTGGACAAATGAGACTACATTTCTTTCATAGAAAGTTATACTAATTTAAAAATGTGATTCGAGGGTTCTACTCTAAGAATATAGTTGTATATCATTAGCTATCTGCTATAAAACAGTTATAAAATAATCGAATAATTCATAGTAACGTGATATCTTTGAGAGAGTGATCTATAGATTGGGGAAAAAAGATTCTATCGCGTTATACTAATTTAAAAACGTATTACTAGGGTTCTACTTTAAGAATGGGTTTATATATCAAAATCTTGAGCTATAAACAGTCTGATTTGCAGACAAGTACTTGAATTATATCTACATATGTGAGACTAGGCTGAAATCAATATATGATCTTATAGATCTTAACTGCAAGCAAGCTTCATACCGTTTCAAAACCCTAAATTAATTTACTGCATTTCGAAAATTTTGAGAAGCTGTAGATGAACTAGTCTAATAAGCGTGAGAAGGTCGTGATAACCCATATGTTTTAGTGTTTTCTAACACTTTCCCCGTTCGAAACGGAATGAAACTATTTTGTGTATAGTACACTAGGTAAGCCCCACATGGGTTTATTTGTTTATTTTCTGTTTTGTCAGCCAGACAAGCGGTTTTATGTTCTTTCGTGAATGGCCCATATTGTGGCCTCGCACAATGCTCTATGGTAATGGTATATGGTATTTGGTATACGGAGAGCGCCCGCAGTGTTTGTTCGTTCGCTTTGCCTACACTCACAACAAGCGGAACTGTGTTAATTGTTTGGGAAAACAAAACCGGAATCGAATCGGTAACGAAATGCACGGATTGTGCCTGGCTCGGTTCGGGCCATGGCTAAGGTCAGTGCACTGGGGAGTGCGTTAAAGATGCGCATGCACGGCAAAAGGACATTGGCGCCATTGCAGACACAGGCCATTGAGGCACACGCACAGCACGGGAAAAATCAATAGAACCGGGCTGGGCACGTGGTAGCGAGACAACGAGTTGGATATGCACAGACTCTCCAATTGTATCTGCAACTCGGTTGTATCTCAAGCTGAGTTTTCTGATAATTGTGTCACTTAACTGTTGCGGCGTGCCTATCATTATGTATTTATGTATTCGTTTTTGTTTTTTTTTTTGGGGGAAACATTGATCTTTTTTGCACTTTTGCTAAATATGCTAAATTATGGCGAAGCAGCAGAGAAAAACAAAGCGAATTTCTTAGAGAGAAACAGAAAAACAATACGTTGCGGCTCGGGCAGAATGTCAACAAAACTCGACGAGAGTTCGCTCTCTTTTGTTGAAGCGCTGCCCTCGCTCTCGCGCGCTCTCTCGCCCTCTCGCTCGCTTGGCTCTCTTTGGGCCTCTCTCCCGCTCACGACTCGTTTTGAGCGAATTTGCCTGGCCTTTGGGCGCTGCGTTCTGTTTTTTTTTTATTGATTTCTTGAAAGGTACACAAAATGCGAATAACAACAACAACAACAACAGCAAGCAGAACGGCAGCAGCGACACGAACAAAGACAACAACAACAACAACAACAAGATGAACGCATTTTAGGGCACTTTTATTTAGTTTATTATTTAGTTTATTTTGTAGTTATTAAACATTAATTGAATTGTTTATTTTACACACACTCTTTGCAAGCAAATTTATATTCAGTTTTTTTCACATTGTTTACACATATTTATGCACGTTTTGGCTGTACATGTGTTGCCAGCAACTCAATGCGAATTCTTTTAAATTAATCCTGCAGATTTCAACACTATATATACCGCAATTGTTCGGTTTGATGTGCTTTAATCTATTCTAGAACGCTTTGTACCAAACGATTTCGACTGCGGCTACGTTGGAAGAAAAAAGGCGGCTGCTGCGCAGCGAATTTTTCAGGCTCACGCACTGCCCAAAAAATATCACAAAAAAAATTGTTCACCAGTTTTTCTCACTGCACGCCGCGTCACTGCACGCGTGTGTTCGCTTTATTATTGTGCCAAACTATGCGATTGCATGGGTTCTGCGTGCGAGTTCATTGACAATTTTTAGAATTTCCACAAAAATTTGCCTCTTTCTTTCGCCCATGGGCCACAATCAGAATCAGAATCTGAATCTGAAATTCAGAAAAACTACAGCAACGAGACGGCGACGGCGACGGCGACTATGATGACAGAGACAGACAAACACACGGGCAGACTGCTGCTGCTACTGTCAGATACACTGTGGGCAGCATATTCGCCTCGCTTGCGTCGCAGTCGCAGTCGCAGTGGCAGCGCGCTGCCCAATTCGCCGTGTGCTGTGTGCGGCATATGCGGCAGCTGGCCGCGCGCGCGAGAGAGAGAGAGAGAGCGAGCATGAAGAGCGAGAGCGGGCGGCCACTGTGTCGGTGTGTGTGTGTGTGCGGGCAACTCGCCGCCAAGCAAACAAAATGCGAGTGCAAAAGGGAATTTTATGTTGTTAGGGAATTTTGTAGTGAGCGCGCATTTGAATTGAGGGAATTTTCACGGAAATATCGATAACAGCTTGCTGTCTGTGCATTTCGACTAGAAGCTGAAGTGCAAACATAATAAAAGATAAGCAAATATTATTGTTGTTGCCGTGTGGAAGATTAATAATATTTTTTATTGATAAAATACGCCAGCGATAAGCAAGTTTCGACGTGCTGCTGCCGCACATGCTAGATAAAAAAGTCGATAATCCTATGAAATGTTAATTATATTTTGCACAAAGTACCAAGAGGATACATTTAAACCATACAATTATTAAACAGATATTCGAAATACTTCACTCAGTTTTGTTTTTCATTAAAATTAACTTAGAAATTCTTTGAGTTTTGTTTATTTAATATTAGCTCAGAAATTCTTTAAATATTTAATTTCATGTTTCTACCCGCACTTGGCTTAACCAAATGAATCATTAACTGGGTCAAGTTGTGTGTGAATTTTCTTAACAAAGGAAGTAGATTAAAATGTTGCCATAATTCCATATCCTAACTGTGCGTATGTTCATTGTTTGCTCTGCATTTATGAACTTCGTAGGCTACCATATTTTTCGGTCATCTCTCTCGCTCTCACTCTCTCTCTCTCTCGCCCCAGCACCCACAAAAGATACATCATTAGGCATTATGTTAAAATTACCTACCTATGCATAAAACCACTTGAAAACTCATTACAAAAGCGGTACACCGGGTATAATACACACACACACACACGCACGCACGCACAGGGTGTCAAAGACAAACGTTGAGCGGAAAATGTTGCTGTAAGTGGCGAAAAACAGTTTACACCGCTGGCCGCAAAAGTAGGCGCTGCTAAAGTTGCCTCAGGGGCGTAAAAGCACTTAGATTTATGTCGCCCGATACACACGCACACCAGCACAGGTACAGGCAGAGGCAGAGGCTCAAGCACACACAGCCACACACACACACACATACACAATATGTAGTCACGACTTTGGCTCGTTTTATGCATTTAATAAAAACTTTCACTCGAGCATTCGCATTGGCTGCTGCCCGTACCCCTTCTCCGCCCTTTTCCCGCCCCCTTCTCCATCTTTTTTTACCTCCCCCCCCTTTGCATTGCCCTCTTTTCTGCTGCAGTGGAAAACTTTTGCGCTGCATTGAAGCGAAGTACTTAAAAAGCAATTTCCATGCGGGCCAACATAAAAAGGGCTACAGCTCGACAGGCTGCTCCTACAGCCTCTGCTGCTGCTCCTACCCCTCCTGCTTCCCTTCATCATGGTCCAGGCTGCAGATATTAATGAAATGATTCGAGTGGAGTTACGCTTATGCTTGGAATATGCTTAATTTTTTATTCCTTATTATGTGCGCCGCCGCCGCCGCCGCCTTTTTTCTTCGTGTTTTTTGTGGCTTATTAAAAAGTTGAGAGCACTGTGAGGTGTCGCTGCTGCTATGGCCCAGTTGGGTGTGTGTGTGTGTGTGAGTGTGGGTGTGTGTATAAGTGCGGAGGGGTGTATGAAAGAATCATAAAACCCATCAAAATAATGTTAATTCATTAAGTGGCAGTAACTTGCTCGAGCGCCCAAGTGTAGGCTATAAAAATTTTACGCACAGCAGCAGCGCAGTCGGCAGCGCAGTCGCCAGCCACCACATCATCACCTACAACAGCGCAGCCAGCTGTGAAGGGGGTCGGGGGGAGGTTGGGAGGGGCAGGCTGAAGTAGGGGCTGCTCTCGCTCCCGTTGCCTTGGGTTAGCTACGCTTAGGCAACTTCTTCGGTTTTGCGAATGATTTTTATTTATATTTTATGACTCCTCTTGTTTTCGGGGCTGGTAATTAGAGCAGGTTTATGCCCTGGCCCGGCGCTCTCGGCCAGGTGTATATCATGCTATGGCAGCCAGCAGCAACAACAACAACGGCAACAACAGCAGCAACAATAAACTCGAAAATTATGTGAATGAGTTTCTTAACTTATTTTCGCTTGTGGAAACTGTGTGGCATAGGCAAAAAAAAAAGTTGCCTCTGCCCTGGCCTGGTTTAGGCCGCTCTCAAGATTTATATCTGGCACATGGCAGAACGGGACGAGCACGAGAGAGGCCGTGCAGGTCGAGCAAACAAAACAAAGCAAAAAGTGAAACGAAACGAAACAAACAAGCAAAGTTAAATGAACAACTTTTGGGCATTATTTATCTGCAGCGAGAACGCACAGTGTTTACAGTGCAGCACGACTGCTCAGATACCCTGCGCACAAACGCATACTTACTCTGATTCTAAACCTGCTTAGCCAGCCGAGCAATGTTGCAAAAAACTGAAATTTTCTATACGTTTTTGAAGCAAAACCAACTAAACAATCGATGTAATTGCTTTTCTAAATAAAACTTATTGTATAATATTTATGGTAGCTTTACGCAAGTGTTTCAGACGCAAACTGGCTTAAACAGTGTTGGAAAATCTCCTTAAGGTCTATCACACTCTTTAGCTGCTTAGCCAGTCGAGCAATGTTGCAAAAACTCCAATTTTTTTATAGGTTTTTAAAGCAAAACCAATTTAATTGCATTTCTGAGTAAAACTTATTATATTGTATAATATTTATGGTAGCTTTACGCAAGTGTTTCAGGTGCAAACTGGCTCAGAATAGTGTTGGAATATGTTTAAAAACAATCGATAGTAAGCAGCAAATAAAGGTTGCTTGGAAAATATTATACAAAGAACTATATAAACGATTGTTATAAAATGTTCAATTGGAAATTGTTTTTAATGTTTTACAGAGTAAGTCAGTTCAGTCAGCAAGTCAAGCAACCCGCCGTGTGCCACAAGGTGTACAGGGTGTTTCGTAAATCATAACCGCAACAAGGCTGCAAAGAGACAGCACGAGGCATGAGGCAGCTTGCCAGCTGCAGATGAAACCGCTTGGACTGATTATTGTGCTTTGCTTGTGCTTGTGTGTGTGTGCTGCACATGTGTGTTAGTGTGTGTGTGTGTTAGCCACTCATTTAATATTTTATGACTTATCTCTTTTCTATTAAGAGATTTTAATGCACAATGCCAAAAACAGCAAAGAGACGGAGCCTGAGACTGAAACCGAGACGTGGCGCGCCCATAAAATCTAATAAACATAAGTCAGTGTCTGCCAGCTGTGTGTGTGTGTGTGTGTCCGGGTTTGTGTGTGTGTGGCTGTGAGTTTATGCTATATATGCCTGTGGTTTCGCGGCATTTTATGAGTCTGCTTTATTGATACGCTCGCTCGCAGTTTACAGCTGCAAGAGGAGGCGACTTCGGTTAGGCAGGCGCTGCGGCCCTCAGGCCTCAAGTAGCGAGTGGCAGGCAGCGCGAGGCAGGCAGCGATTTTTAATATGCATTAAAATTAATAAGAACACGTGTCTTGCACACGCCCCCCTCGGCACCAAACTCGGCGTCGTTCATAATTCCATTTTATCGCGCACAAATTTTTATAGCAGCACCGCAGGCGTCGATTTTAAATAATGCGAAATTTTCGCTCGCTCTCTCTGCTGTTTTTGACGCCATTTTGTTGGGTTGTTAATTTTATGCGCATAAGATAAGAAATTGTGCGGGTGGAAAATGCTGGGAAATTGCTCGCAGGTAGCTCGATGTATTGCGCAAATCGAATGACAAACGAAACGTTCTCGTTCTCTCGTACTCGAGCCAGGAAATTAGTTGCCATAGGGTTTATATATATACATATGTAGCGTGCCTGCTCCTGCTTATATGGACTATGTATTTATGGCCAACTGCAAAGTTTGATTTGTCATAAATGCAAACGTTGCTGCCGCTTCGCCTCTCCCCGTTCGCCTACGTGTAATAATCATATTTGGGTCAACTGAACTCAGGTCGCATTGCTAATTGAGCGCTGCAATTGCCAGCTGCTCTCCCCCCTTCCCGCTGCCCGCGGGAGCCCTATGTTTGCCCTGTGCCCTGTTCTCTTCCAATAATATTGCAATTGCAAATGCTGTTGGCCATCAGCATCGTTGACTTTGATCAGGTTATGAGCGCCGTTGGCTGTGCGCTTAACTCTGTCGAGATGACAGAAATATTATTGAATTTGCCAGTCTATAGGCAATTTTATATCATTTAATATGTGTTTTTGTCTATCTGCCTGACTCTCTGTCTGCTGTACAGCCTTTCTGCTGTCTGCTCGTCTGTTCATCCGGCTGTCTGTTCGTCTGCTTGTCTGTTTGTGCCTATAAAGAGCTAAAACTAAGAATCAGGCTAACAAACTTTGGGAAAATATATTTGGTATTGGAAATTGGCCACGCCCTTATGCGCTTAAATAAACCGAAAATAATCCGTATACTAGCCTGATTTGCAGACTAAACTATACATTTTTGGCATGTGCAATAATTTAAACCTTTCCAAACATTCCTGAAAATTTGGTTGCAATCGGTTAACAAACATAGAACTTATTCAACGCATAATTTTGGCTCAGCAGCACTTAAAAGTATGCAACACATATTTTTAAAGCAAATTTTTGAGCTAGCCGGGGTATACAATAGTCGAGCAGCTATTCACTTTGTTTCTGCCAGAGAATTCCAGCCCGTTGACCACAAAAACAAAATTTGTTGCCATTTTGTTGCATCGGCAGCATTAGCTGCATCAGGGGCAGCGGTGGGCGGGTAATGGGCAATAAAAGCGTTAGCGGAAATCCTTGCACCTACACATGTAGCTAACACACCTGGCCGTATCGTTCCCCCAGGTCTGGGCAGGGCAGGACAGGGCAGAGCTGGCCTTAGCAAATATTACTCATACGCAGCGTGCGCCAGCGCGCTTACAAAAATAGCCAACAGTCACAGGTGGGCGTAATACAATTGCCACGCCCAGCTCACAACACACACACACACACACACGCTCACAGCACACTCATAAACAGCACACACACACTCAGTGCTTGATATTTACACCGTGGGCGCGCTGCTGTTTAACCAACGAACAATAAAACCAAATTGAATTTTGCGCTTTTAATGGCAAACGCACAAAGGCCATAGTCGGGGTGCACGCTGAGGTAGTGGGTGGCAAGATGCGAGGGGTGTGGCAGGGCATGGATAATGGCGGCATGGCAGGTGTGTGTGTGTGTGTGTGTGTGTGTGTGTGTGTGTGTGTGTGTGTGTGTGTGTGTGTGTGTGTGTGTATCAGACACACACAAAGACACTCGCGCGGTTGCACGCGCATTAAATGCAGTTTTTAGTCTTTTGCAACTCCCGCGGGAGTCGCAGCAGCAGCAGCAGTGGCTGCAACAACAACAACAACATAAATAAAACAACAACAAAAAAAAACAACGGGTAGCCAATTATTTGCTGCACTTTCGACATTAAATTCGTTTTGCCCTTTTTGGCTGCTCGACAGTTGGGTTATTGTTTTTGACATGGAATTTAATTTAACGCTACCACACGCAGACAAACACAGCTAGAGACACACGCACAGCACACTCTCTCACACATACACACAGCATAAACACACACACACACACAGCCATATATACCCAGTCAAACGTGCAGTCAAAGACAGAATACACGCCGTGACAAGCACAACAAACGCTTGTGGCGCCGTCGTCTTTTGAAGAAACACAAAAGAACAGAGACAGAGAGAGAGAGAGAGAGAAAAGGAGAGAGAGAGAAAGGGATGGAGAAAGGAAATTGCTATAAGTCAATGGAAAATCTCTATAAATTAATCGAATGGAGAATATGCTGAGTAAGGCAAAGTCTGTAAGCAAAAAAAATCATGCTGCTAAATATATTTATATTATATATATTTCAATATAATATTTCACTAATATATATATATAAGCTTAGAAAAGGCAGTATTTTGTAGGTATATTGAGTTAAGAGAGCTACAAGCAATCAAAATATTATAAGATGTTATATATATTGTATATGCATGAGCGCAGCATGTAAAAGTTGAAAAAATTAAGGTAAGATTTCAGAAGATTTATTCAAACATTTGAAAGTCTCAGTTTTAGAGATATGCTGCGATAAAAAAAAGAAATTAAGATTAAGAATTGGAGTATATTTTATTATTGTTTAATTATTTGTTATAGTACTTAAGCGAGACTATATTCGCTGTATTTTCATGGGTAAAATTGATTGCAGCTTTCGATAATCGCATCGATAAAGCCGAGTTGCTCAAGGCGCAGAAAATAATAAGCCTCACTATCTACTACATAGACAAATCAATACCTATCAAGACATTGCATTATCCCCACCTCAAAAAGAAAAACTGGCAAAAAGATAAAATCGTTTTAGATTTTATTCGTCTATGCTTTACTAAAAGCAACAGACAAGTTTAAGTGATTTTTAAATAATAAAATAATAAATAGAACGTCTCCACAATATTTATAAATTATACATATGTTATAAAGAAAACACTAAATACCGCAGCTGGCTTTAAAAAGCAAAAGCTACATTTAATATTTTAAATAGCTGCAAATATTTTTATATCAACTGCTTCACATCGACAAAAATTCGCTCATTATTGCAATAAATTGAATGAAATTTTCTCAAGCCGTGAGCAATTGCTGAAAATGCATTTCCGCGCAGAAAAATAGCGGAAAGAGTTTCTCGTTTTTTTTGTTTAACGCGAACAAATCTGTATACTAATTTTGCAGTTGATTTACTGCTGTTTGTATAAAAATTGAAATATGGATTAAGAGGTGGTTAGAGAGAGAGAGAGAGAGAGTTCAAGCTTCAAATTTTTAGATCAGCAATTGCATAAGGTTTTTGGGTTCTATGCAAATCTCCCAGGTCTGTCGTTTTCGCCGCGGGCGAGGGAAAACAAGTTGGCAAATGAAAAATTTATGTTTTCTATTATGCAAAGCAACAAACAAACCGTCTGCACATTTTCATGTGTCACTCGGTACATTGTTGTATGAGTTGCAGTTGTTGTTGTTGTTGTTGTTGCTGCTGTTGTCGTTGACTTAATGACTGACAACATTGTGAACATAATGCTGACATAATAATATGTTTGTTGTTGCCATGATCTGCATGCCATTCGCTAGTCTGCTTCTGCTCGTCCCTAACCTCCCTACCTTCCCTAATTCCCCTCCCACTCGCAGCTAACGGACAAACAAGTGCTTGGCTAGGGGGGAGGGGTATAGTTCGTTGTACATGGGGGCGGTGGCGGAATTGAATGGACTGACTGACTGACTGACTGCGGCATTGTGGCTGCCGCCAACTGCCTTGGCATTTCTCTGTCCCATTACTCACAGTGGCGATGCAAAGCTCTTCTTTTCTCTCTCTCTGCTGCGGCCTCTGGCTCTCTCTTTCTCCCTTTCTCTTTTTATCTATCCCTCTCTCGCCATTTGCGCTTTTGCCATTCGCTGCAGCCTCAATAAATTTTATGGAAAATGCATTTTTATTGAAAAATATTTTCTGCTATTTTGCCGTTGAATAGCACAAAATCAGCGTGCATAGGGGGAAAATGCTGCTGAGGGGTAAGCTGCCATGCATACTCACACACCCACACCCACACACACACACACACTGAAGAACCCACAACATTTTCCTTTAATTATGGAATAACTCTTTGAGGATTTTCTTTATATCAAACTCAAGGGGGCAAGGATAACTCTGCCCAGCTCAACTTGGCTAGCAGCAAATTCTTTAAGTTAAGATCTTCAGCTATATAAGTATATATATAGAGCTTAAAAGATATTAAAAAAAGACACAAAAGACTTCAAAGCATAGAAAGATATGCCTCAAAATATATAGAGAGAGTAGATAGAAAAGTGTGTGCGTTATATGGAAAGTTGTGCACAATTAGAAATTTTTTCTCATGGCTAATCTCATGATATTTAGGCCATTATTTCCAGCTGTCTATACCGTATATAATACTGCCTGTTAGAGTCAAATAAATTTTGTTTTAGAGCTGTCAAAAAACGTAATTGATCGTTTAGTAAAGTTGAAAGATGACATGGCAATCTGTGCTGAACATATTCAATTAAATATGTTAATTGAATCAATTAACAATTTGCAATTTTTAAAATATTTTCTAAAACGATTGCGATATATATAACTATATATACATATATATAGATCTAATCAGTCAATTTTTGGTGCAACCTGACTTCTCTTTGAATGAAAATTAAAATGTAAAAATGAAATATGCGTGAAAAAAATATAGAACATTTTTCAGTTATGCAGTAGATGGGAAAATATTCGATTAGGGAGTTGTGAAGCCGAAAACCGAAGGCCTGCAGGCCCCGAAGAGAAGGCAGCTTCTGCCCCGACTGTGGACGAGCTCATTTCGTGTGTGTCTACGTGTGAGCGTGTGTGTGTGCAGATATGCTTGTGATTGGAGCATGAAACCGAGACGTATGATGATGTTGATGACGACGAGGATGAGCCTGAGCATGAGGAGACACATACACACATGGATCTGCCGCATACGGCATTGTGGGCGAGGCGAGAGAGCGGGGAGCAGGGCAGGGTTGGGTGTCATAAACAACAGACAAGTTGCACATGCACTCGAGCATAACTACCCGTTACAGCGGCATGTACGAGTGGGTGTGCTACGGGTTCGGGCTCGGTCCCTGGCAAAAAAAGTACACTGGAAAAGGGGGAGGGATGTGCAGGGGATTGGGGACGGTGTGGCGGGTTCGACGTGGCATCGCTTCGACATGGAGTCAGGCAGTCTGTGCATATTTTAACTCCCACAGGAAAAATTTCACAAGACAGTTTAGAAGCTATGACGTGCACATAGATAGTTGGGCGGGAGGCGGCGGCGAGGCGTGGCCGAACGGGGGGCTATGTGTGTGCTGTGGATTGGCAGCGTAGCCAACAACTGTGACCAAACAATGTTGAAGCTTTGATGAACCTTAAAAGGCAGCAACAATGACAACAACAGCAATGCCAATAGCAGACAGCAGCAACGACAACAACAACGGAGACATGAGAAATATGACAAAATACTGCAGCTGTGCGGGGGATTGCACGGAGGGGGGGGGGAGGAGGGGGAAGGGTAAGAGAGTACGAGCGCCTGCGAGTGCGCTGTGCATTGCAAAGTGTTTGCAGCTCGAGCTCGCTAGCTCAGTGCACGCCAACGGGGCGTATGAGTGTTAAAAATTGTGCACCATGAATGAATTGAAGTTTCAGAGGGCATGCCAATGAGTGTGTGTGTGTGTGATGTATGAGTATGTGTGTGTGTATGTGTGTGACTCGTCACTTTAAGTAAATGGAGATGAATGCGGCGTCTGCGCTGCTGGGAGTGCAGAGTGTAGCAATAATACATTGGCATATTTTCAGCATGCTTTTATAAAACATACAAGCAAAGCCTGCCCTCGCCTCCCCGTTGCCTTGACCGTTGTCCAATTTTCCCATTAATTGCTTATAGAATTTACGCACGCAAACAAAATGGCGTAAATGCATGTGAAAATGATGAAAATGCGTGCGCTGCTAAGCACTTGCCCAGCTCGTAATTGTCATTTAAAAAGCCACAACGCAATCAGCAGCATGAAATCTACGGCTGCAGCAATCAAAATCAATTTGCAGTATGCAAAAACAATTTAAAAAAAAAACAGATTGTAAAAGGGCAACAACAATTTCTGTAGCATGCATTTGTGCGCGCTTTATTTATGCATTTACGCAGCTTGTGCTGCATCAATATGCAAATTACACGCTCCGAAAAGTATGCTACACTTTTGTGAATTGTGTCCAATCGTTGAAGCATGCTTGACATTTGCATTCATATTCTGCTGGCAGACACAAGCTGGCCAAGAAGTTGCTATCGTTATAATTGATTAATTAAATCTCGACCACACACACACGCACACAGACACATACTCGCACACACGCTCGCGTCAGTCGGAGATTTGCTGCAGACAAAGTTAAGCAAAAAGTTGGCGCTGCTAAAAAGTTGCTATAACAAATATTTTTGGCTTTTATGTTGCTGTTGTTGCTGCTGATGTGGCTGCTGTTGCTGCTGCTGCTGCTGCTGCTGCTGTCGCTGTTGCTGCTGTTACTGTTCTTGCTGTTGTTGTCTTGTGTTTTTCGCTTTTACTTTGCATATTCTTGTTCGAGTTTGACATACGAGTTGAATTCTCATGTTGCTCACTTGTCAAGCTGTCAATTGGCACAAGCAAGACTCGTGGATGCTTTGCCACCCGCACAAGCAGCCACACACACACACACACACATATGCACACACTTACACACAGGCACATGCACAGAGACGCATGCAGCACTCGACAGATATGTCATTACATATATGGGCACTTGAAAAGTTTCGTATAAAGTGTGCGGAGAAGTTGGCGGAATCCTTAAAACGCAGCAGCAAATACAGTAAAAGAGAAAGCGACAAAAGACAGACAGACGTGCAAGCGAGGGGAAGGGAGAGAGGGTGCGCCTTTATCTCACTCCTTTCGCACTTTGGCAGTGCAACTGCTTGGCAGGTTAACTGTAATCAGATTAATAACGGTAAACACTTGAAAAGGTATGCGAACGAACACTTTGGACTTCGGTTAGTTGATTGAAAAAGTGCAGAGAGTCATGCAGACACACACGCACACACACGCACACACACACACACACACCCACGCACACCCACACATCTTTCACATTCGCAGTTCAGATTAAATTTCATTTCGAACTTGAATTACTGACAACGGAAATTGATGTCATTGACTCGACAGCGGGGGCTGCTGGCAGCTGAGCTTGCTCGGCTCCGCTCTGGCTGAATGTGATTAGTCGATAGTCGATTGACGATTGCCGTTAGTCGATTGTGCAGTGTGCACTTTGATTGATTTATGTGTGTGCTCGATGCGCATACTTTATGGCAGAGACAGCAATGAGGCGCATTGTCGACTTCAGACAAGTTATCGCTTTAAGACATGCTGCAAGCATTCGGCCACAATCTATAAAATCGATAAATTAATAATCGATTGTTTCAAAGTTTTTCGAGACTCTTTCAAACAGTTTATGCCTGATATAAGTGCAGTAAGAAACAATAAAAAAATAAGTTGCGCTAATACGTAATACGTAATACGTAATACGTTATACATGTTTGTATCGATAAAACAATCGAATATCGATTCGATGTGTATAGTAAATATATATTTTATATATTTTTATTACATGCTCTATGTGCATAGTTATTGCTCGCTTTTTTATTTAGTTTTGCGCTTAATTTACTGAAAAGCTTAGCGGGGCAATGGGGCGTATGTGTGCTCTTGATTTACTGCTCATTTTTACCCACTCCACTACCGCCCCCTCCCGCTGCTCATGTGTTCAACCGTTGACTCTTACTCTGCGCCTGACAATCGACCATATACGAGCAATGATGATAATTTTAATTAAGCGCTAATATTTTAATTTATTACGATTATGTTCATGTTCATGTTCATGTTGCAAGTTCAGTGAGCAGCGCAAGTGTGAGTGTGAGTGTGTGTGTGCGTGTTTTAGATTTGACGTATGAGTGATGTGGCCATAGCCTGCCAGCCCATGGCCACGCCCACACAGGCAATCAATGTTCGCACATTGTTCTAGCTCCCCACTACGACAGGGCATTTTTTTTTAAATTCCCCTGCGCAGTTTTAATTTGCTGCTATTTAATTTTATAAATTATTGATGCATATTGCGAGTGTGTGTGAGTCTGTGAATGTGTGCGTGTGTTTGTCTGTATACTTAGGCAATTAGGCCGAGGGGAATTGCATTGAGCAATATAAACAGATTTATGTACCATATATATAATATATGCTCTTATTTGTGGTTGATTTATGCGGTCGCTCAACTTCGGATTAGTTGCATTTACACACACCACACACACTCGGCTTGAGCTGGTGTGTGGGTGTATGTGATTTTTCCACTTGCATTTAACCATAGTTGATTTCAATTAAAAATTACTCCGCGCTGTAACTCACATGTCATAATATTCCGCATAATTGACTTTGTGTGACTTACCTGAAAAGAGAGTGAAAAAGAAGAAAATGGTGAAAAATTGTAATTTAGTATGGAGCGAAGTATTGCAAACATTTGTCAATCATAAAACTGACAGTTGAATAGATGAATTTAATAATATTTTAATGCTAAAAGATATGTATCATAATTAACCCCAATGGGAATCCACTTAAATTGGAAATTATGGAAATGTTCTTGAGTTCGTTAGTAATTGATTTTAATTTGTTACTGTAGACTGTAGTTTGTATGGCACATTTTATTTAAAAAGTGCACAAAATATTTAATAAAAACTATTATTAGTAATTGATTTCATTTTGTTAGTGTAGACTGTAGTTTGTATGGCACATTTTATTTAAAAAGTGCACAAAATATTTAATAAAAACTATTAAATATTAAATGAAAGTGGCAGATAATGTAGAGCTGTAGATCTGGTATCGATAAAATCTAATTGTTGCCTTCTAATGTAATGTTTGAAATTATTTGTTATTTTTATTTAAATTATAAATATAAATGAATTAATAATTAAAATGTATTTAAGTGCGAGCGAAGGATGACAGAGACGACACTATTGTTTGCAAGAGCAGAGCAAATAGAATAGTTTCAATTTATGTCATAAAAAACACATGATGAAATTTAATAAAACACTTTTCGAAAACATTTTTTATACATTTTATTTAAGGTATTTCTTTTTTTGAAATACCCTAATAAGTAGTCCAGCTTATCATTAAACTGCTTATCTTTTGCTCTCGAGCTACTCAGCTACTCCTGTCTCTTTCTCCCGTTTGCTCTCTATCTCTCCTGACTGCATTAGCGATAACTTTTCGAATTAGCTGTGAAATCCGAACAATTGATGAAAAGTTTATTTAAAATGTGACCCTTAAAGTTTTTAAAACAATACAAAAGCAAACAAAAAAAAAAGGAAAAAAGCAAAAATACGAGGCACATTTGAGGCTAAAATTTCGATTTCAATCAGCGTCAGCTTGGACGCGTCCCAGGCGAGTTTCGACGGGCAAAGTGTCCTTTTTTTATCCTGCTGTGTGAAATTTAATATTTGTGTTGCCGGCACACACACACAGCGTGAGAGAGATTCTCTTTCCTACTACGGCAATGCGTTGAGTAAATAAGCAGGCCACCAGGCGGGCATAGACGCGGAGTGGGCCAGGACGAGGTGCGAGGTGCGAGCCACGTTGAAAGCGGCAGAGAAAGTTGTGAGCCAAGTCCGCTGGCGGCTTAGCGGCAAAATCAATGACACAATAAATATTTGTGCAGCGCTTAAGCGTGGAGTGTTTAAGGTTGTGCGCAACAAGAAGCGTTACGTATACGTATATACAATATATATATATACATATGTATGTATGTATGTGTATAGTGCTGGCCGGATATAGTGTATGCTCTGGCAAATATGTGTACCTATATCTCTAGCTATCTATTTATATCTCTGGCTGTTATTTACTTATGTAGAGGGAATTTCAGTTTAGCAGGCGCTTTAAACGCAGCCAGGCTCTGCCTTTGAGTGCCAACGGCTGTGTGTGTGAGTGTGTGTGTGTGTGTGCACGTACACACATGTGCATGTGTCAGGCAGTAAGCCATCTTGGAAATGGCGTGCTCGCTTATTTCAAGTTTATTTCTTCTTTAGTCTGCATTTTTATTCGCCAAAACTTTTTCTCTTTGCGTTCGTCTTGCTGAATTTAAGTGTGCCATGACATAGGTGTGAGTGTGTGTGTGTGTGACAGTAGCGCGCATGTTTATTGCACTTTGGGGAATATCACTCCTGACCCAACCCAAGCAAAACCCGACAACAGCAGGAACGCTACGCCTCGGGTTGCTTGTGTAAGGCAAAACGTCGCTTAATGTGGCAGAAAAATGTGTAAATTACGTCGAAGCGAGCGCAGCGCCTGCCGCTGTGTGTGTGAGTGTCTCTCTCTCTGTGTGTGAGCGTCTCTGTGTGTGTGTGCGTGCTGTGGTAGTATGTGTCACAAGTAAATTGAAAAATGTAGCGCATTGCAAAAATGGAGAAGAGTGAAGCAAATTAAATAAAAACGGCGAATGGCAAGAGATAAATGAGTGTGTGTGAGTGTGTGTGAGAGAGTGTGTATATGTGTGTGGGTGTGTGTGAATGAGAGTGCTTGTGCCAGGGCATTCATTCATTCTATTTTCAGTTTCAATCCGAGAACAGTTTCAATGTAAGCTAAGCTCCAGCTTAGCCGAGACACAAACCACACTGTGCTCAGTGCTTGTGGCGTTTTATTAAAATTGATTTTGTCTTCATAATATCGAAGAAAAAAACATTTAAAAAAATCAAAATTCTGCAAATGAACTATCTACAATTCGAGAATTTTTTCGCGCTGCGAAATATTTAAAAAATTGTTTTGTTGCGTTTTTATGAATGAAGTACATAAAAAACACACGCTGCAAAACAATGAATCGCTGCGCCAGTAGTTTGATGGTAGCATAAAAATCACTGCATTGTATACACAAAAGTTGCATTCGAATAGCGGCACACACACACACACACACACAGTGGCACAAACCCAACAAATCAGTGCCAGAAAAGCGGGCGTGTAATAACTCAGGAGACGAGACGAGTCGAGTCGACTCTCATTGTATTCGCCATTTTATACTCATTTTTATTGCTCATCATGCGGTCGCGTGAAGGTTTCTCTACTGTTTTTTTTTGGGTTTTTTCTTTTATCTGTTTTATGCGCTTCCGTATTTGTATAAGTTCGTTCTACCCCGTTTTGGATACCTCTGCAAAACCCACAAATCGCCGCGTTGCCCAACGGAAGGCACAAATATCATGCGCGAAAAATCAGAATGTTTTCTATGTGATTTATGCGCTAGCACAGCGGGGCGTGTCGGAGAGGGGGAGTGTGAGTGTGAGCGGTAGGGGCAGGGGTGGGAGTGTGCGAATCGCTCTGCAGTGCCGCAACTGTGGGACCCCCCTCTCTGGCAGTTGAATACATTTATAAAACATGCGAGAAGCGCACTGCAGGCGAACTGGCAATGCTGCCCCGGCTACCCGACACCAGGTGGCGCCAGTAGCGAGAGTTAACTTTTCACCCACTGACAGGCTGATGGACAGCTCAATTCAAATCTCACATTACACATACTTTCATAAATAAACACACACACACATATGCACATAGAAAATTGATGCACGCGAAAAGTAAAAATGGAAAAACAGCAGAAAACTATGCAAAAAGTAGGAAAAATAAAGGAAATTTTGCGGCAAGTGTTAGCGAGAGACTGTTTAAAACGTGGGCGAGCGCAGCGTTTATATATTTTAATTACAACTTTATGTCAATCAAGGAGGGGGGCGCTACAAAAGTTTTTCAATTTTGCAGCAACAAATAGCTAACAATGAATGTTTATAAATAGAGAAAGAGAGCAAGCGAGAGCGAGAGAGAGAGAGATAGAGTCGATTCAATCAATATGCGACACAATCGGTCCATTCACACGCCCATTTGGCTGGCAAAGCGGCACTTCTTGCTGCTAACCTCCCCCTCTCCCCTGTCTACGGCCTACCCACCCGTCGAGTCCAGTTCAGTCCAGTTGAGTTGAGTTGAGTTTCTGCTCAGTTTGCCCAACTTTTGCTAACAAAAAATTAATTTAAAAACTTATTTCAATATCAAAGTGGGCTCACGTTGAAAAGGAACGCTGGGGGCAGGAAGAGGAACGAGGGGGGTGGGGCGGGAGAGCGGGTGCCTGGGGTGCGTACACGACGAAAACCGGCACAAAGCGTGCAACATTTTAATAAGATTAAAATGAAAATGTCGTAACAGTTTCTTCTTATTTTTTTACGAGTTATCTCTCACTTTTTGTGCTCTTTACTAACTCAAATTCTTTTGCATTTGAGTCAAATGCCGCGTATATAGATTCAATGCGCCGCGAGAGAGTAGTGAAAGTTGTAGAGTGTTTATTATGCGATCATTCATTCGGCTTTAGTAAATTAATTTCAAAATATTTACTACAGGAAAATGCAGTTGTTGAGGCAGTATTTATGCAGTATTTTCGAATAACATAATACAAATAATATTTATTTTTAAATACGATTATGAGATTTAGAGTATAAATTCAAACTTTTTGCGCTTGCCAGGAAATTCAGGGTTGCCTCATACTACATATATATATATATATATATATATATACATAACTAAATAATTTATAACTAAACTAAATAATAACTTATTTGCAACATATCCCTTAATAATGCCATATATCTCTCGGCTGCATTAAAACATCTCTCAAATATTTTCTCAATTGTTAATTATCTCAAGAACGTAAATAAAATAATTTTGCGAATTAATTGTGGTATATCAAGTAGCGTGTCGATTTTCTCTACGCTCCTGTTAAATAATTAATCATTAATTGACGTGCATGGTTTCAAATTGTACTGAAATTCAGATTGTAAAATTATTATAGCATCGCCAAATTGCGGTTAACGAAATAAATTGCCAAATAATTGTGAAAAATTTCGAAATTTGCACAAATAAATCACCGAAATTCGTAGGCGAATGCGAACTATTTGTTTAATTTGGATTTAATTGCATTACAATCGAATTATGCAATTGTAAATAATTAAGTGCATTATTGCATTGATTGAAATTCGAAGATATTTATACGCTGCGCATAAATGTAATTTTAATTTGACCTCAACCCTAACGATATCCAATGAAATCGTAGATATAAACAATAAACATATATATACCACAATTATGTGTTATGGATCGTATCGATTGCACGGATAACGCATTAATTAAAATGTCAAACAGGAAGACAAAAAATAAAAATAATTACAAGACGAGGGACGAAGGGGTTAGCAGAGGAAGGAGGTGGGAGGTAGAGCAAGGCGCTTGCGGACAATTATTTACAATGCTTAGCAAAACAAACAGAAAAAAAGCGAACAATAAGATACGCGATGTGCGTGTGCTGTGTGTGTGTGTGTGTGTATGAGAGTGTGTGTGTGTGTATGGGAGTGTGTGTGTGTGTATGAGAGTGTGTGTGTATGCGTGAGAGTGTGTGTGTGCGAATGCGTGTATATCTTAAGCCAATAACACTAATTCTCAAGCAAACAAAGGCCAAGACGTCGACGAGGATGCTGAAAAATTGAAGCAGCAACGCTGGCACCATTTTGTTGCATGGGGAAAGGAAGGGGGGAGGTGTGGTGAAAGGGGGCACCTGGCTGCGCCACATGGCTGCAAAGTATTGCGACATAAAATAGCGAAAGTAATGCAAGCAGCAATGCAATGGGTTAGAGAGGGGGAAGCGGGCGGGCACAGCAAAGAAAGCAAACAGCGCACGAGCTGGCGAAAAAGAATTGCTGGAAATCATTCAACGAGCGGAGGCAACATAAAAGCTGAGCGCATGGGAGGAGTTGAAGTAGCAGGACGAAGCGCACTACAAGAGTTGCTTTTCCCTTCGCCCCACTTCCTTGCCTTGCCTTCTCCGCATACACAACCCAAAACGAAACACACGCCATGGCTGCTAATGCGCGCAGTTGTTGCTGCTGCTGCTGTTGTTGCTGCTGCTGCTGCACTTTCACCGCACTCGTTGGCGTTCACATTTTTGGCACAATACAACAAAATTGATTCGAAACATGCATCATTATCAACATCGTCGACACTGGCAGCCCCAATACTCTTCAGGCACTTACTTAGTGTTGCTGCAGCAACAGCAGCAGCATTTGCTACAACGAGTTGCTGCTGCTGCCGCTGCTGTTGCTGCTACTTGCTGCTGCTAGTGTCATTCAATTCGATGGCGCTCATTCATTCATTCAACGTTTTGCAGCTCGTACATGGAGCAGCAATTGAAGGATCATTAGCTGCATGCTTTTAGTGCGGTTGCCAGACAACGTTGCGTATGAGTAATGTGTGCATTCCATTTACATTGATTTGGCCCGGCAGCGCGCAGCGACTGACGGAGATGAATATATTTATTTATATATAAACACATATGTGTGTATGCAGTGATTAGGTGTGAGAGTGTGTGCGAGTGTGAGCTGCCCTCTCATGCTTAATTCCGTCTTTAAGCTGTTTTCATCTTCTACGAAACAGTGAGAATTGTTCCTCTGTCTGCTGCTTATTAAGACTGAGCTCCCTCATAGCCTTCAAGCACAGCTATAGCACACTACACTGTGCATTTAATACACATTACACACTCCACACACACACACTCACACACGCGCGCTCACTGCGAATGTCGCTCGTTGCGTTTGTGGTAAACTGTTCTCAGCTTAGAGAGTTCTGTTCCCAGCTATGTGAATATGATTGTGATATATGTATGTTGCTAATGCATAAAATGTATTTTGAATTGTTTACTCATTTGATATGCTGCTTATTAGCATACCCTGTAAATATACAATATATATTGTATTTTTATTATATTATATGAATTCATTTAAAGTATACTAAGAAGAGTTGAAGCAAATTTAAAATTAAATTAAAATTTGAAAAATTGAGTTAAATGAAATTAAAGTCACATTATTACAATTTAAAGTAAAATATGCTAAATATTTTTTAAAACAAATTTGACAGTATTTTGAATTGAAATCCATAATATTTGTGCACAAAACAAAAATATAAATAAATCAATATACTACAGGTAAATCGGATCATTTAATTTAAACTAAACCGTACTAAATATTTGCCTACAAATTGAACACTTTTTTTTACTAGAAAATCTTCTAAATTTGAAAACCAAAATTATCAAATATAAATAAAATCAAAATGAAATTAATTAAATTAAGAGTAAAATATGCCCAATATTTATTTTTAGAAATTTCACAATATTTTCACTTGAAAATATATGAAATTTGATTGGCAAATGAATCGATATACCCCAGGTAAAGGGTAAAAAAGGCTGGAAGTGATGAAGCGACCCCTATAAATCCAGTACCCTATCGCATCGTTTTGTTTGCAAATCTCAAGTCAATTGCGAGCGCATTTGTTTGCCTTGTTCTGCTTACTTTTTTGGCAATGTTTTGGCGTTGTTTCCGGCGTTGTTGTTGTTGCTCGGTTTTATCACGTACGCTAATGCGACAAAAGCGCAACGAGGAGCAAAATGTTTTGGGAATTTACTTAGCTATTGCCGACCTTGCGTGTGTGCGTGGGGTGAATATACGGCTGTGTGTGTGAGTGTGTACATTTCCGATGGGTCTTGGCCCTGCCTTATTTGCATGCCGTGTGCCACATCCGCCGGCATCGTTTCCTGGCATTTTCTTTAAGCGCAAAATATTTTCCGGTAAAGCGGAAAAAAGCCAGCAGCAACGGCAGCGGCGGCGGCGGCGGCGGCAGCAGCTGTGGCAACTGTGGCAGCAAAAAATCATATTTGCCGCGCGTGCCTTTTGGCCGCGACACACGCGCGCTCGTTCGCGTCACACGCGTCGTATACGTTATGTGTGCGCCGCGCAGCTTAAACATTGGCAAAACAGAGGCCCAGGCGCGGCGCGGCCATCTAAACCGCAACTCTGCAATGCAGGTGGGCCCGAACAGCCGCCCAGGTGGGGTGTGGGGTGTGGGTTGCGGCGCAGGCGTCACTGTGGCTGTGGCAGCTGCGGCGGCAGCGGCCTGTCAAACACACGCATCTCTATTGCAATCGCAGTCACAGTCGCAGTCGACGTCGCGTCGTCGCAGTCGACGTCGAGTGATGTGTTTATACATTTCGGGAAATGACACAAATTGAATAAAATTTATGCGCTTGCCACACTCAGCCCCTTCCACACCACGCCCCCTCCCCCCTCCTTGCAGGCTGTCAACTTTGGCCTCACCCCGTCGTGGCGCACATGAACGCGAAACCACAAACAGGAAACCAAACACTGAGAGAGAAAGGACCAAGGTTTACGTATGTCGGATGAGAGCATTCCCCGAGCGACGTGCCACAGTTCGCATATGAAATTGGCATATACACACATACACACACATCCACCCACACACGCATACGTGTACAAACTTTCCTTTTCGCATTAAATGCAGCAGAAAGTGCAGGCGAAAAAAAAATCAATTTAGTTGGCACAGTTCGTTCAGATTTGGGCTAATCCGCGCTTAATTGTTGCTTAACAAGAGATTAATGCGCAATTAAAATATAAAAATAATAAATACACTAAATAAATAATAACTATGCTCACTGCTTATGCAAATTTAATTGCACCAAGCCTCTAAATAATAGTTTCCCCTTAATAAACTTATTAATAATTTATGTTCGTTTATGGCAGATTTTTCATTCAAAATTAAAATGCTTCTTTTGTTTTGCAAGTTAATAATATATTAAATATTTTGGTGTACTCAACTTTAAATATAATTTTATAATACCTAATATGGCACAATTTAGAGAACTTTTGAAAATGTAACAAGATTTAATAATGGAACATTAAACTGAAACTAAGCTAATAGCATGGACAAACTACTTTGGTATTCTCAGTTTTGAGATAATTTATTTTTTTATATTTATTATATTTATTTTTGAACTAGAGCTGGATTAAGTTCTACAGCTAAACATTAAAATTATATCGCGGCGTCTCTTTTTTTTTTTGAAGATAAGGTAAAATAGATGATTTAAAATTGAAACATAGTTTTAGGGAAAACAATGATATTTAACTTAGAAAAAAATAATATAAAATAATTATAAACAAATATTATGTATTTATCTTATTTATTCTTTAAGCAAGAACTGGATTAAGTTCTCAAACAAAACAATTATATTACATAATACAGCTCTAGTTTGAACTTATCAAAACATATTTTATTATATGGAATGCACAGTCTTTAAATTCGTAATTGGAGCTCAAATATAATACATTGTTGAATAAATATTATTATATTTCCCAGTAACTTATGCACAACAACATTTACTAACAGACAAGCAACTTTCAATCATTGCTTAAAGAGCTTGTTGCACGCGGTTTTAGCCGTCTGCACTTTGCATAAAGTACCGCCCAACCCGCCCCACTGTCCACGCCCACAAACGCCGCACAATGTCACTGCTAGTTTATGGCTTAAAATATGCATTTTAGCGTTGGCTTTTTCCATTTTTGCCATTTTATTTGAAAGTTTTTAAAAGGCATCGCCCGGGCAGGCAGGACGACGACGACGAACAAAAGGCGTTTTGGTCATGGTGCAGCTGAAGCAGTGACATGGTACGGCGACCATGTCATATGGCTGCCTCTGTTCTTGTTGCTGTTGTTTTTGTTGCTGCGGTTGCAGCTGGCGACCTCAGGCCACGCAGCGTGCTTTTGTGTGCGCTCTGCGAGATGTGTGTGCATGTGTGTGTCTGTCGCGGTCGTTCCATACCGCAAATGCTTAAATCAAATTAACGAATCTTGACTGCAACAACAACAGCAACAACATTGTGGGGAACAAAAGCCAAGTTAGCTGTTAATACGCGGAAAGACGCGGCTTGATAAGCGCCATGATAAGCGCTGCATGCGCTGCAATCTAGCTCAGGCTTTACTAGATTCATGCTTTATACAGTATATACTATACAAATATATATAACTGTCTGATTATGTGGATATAGTCAAGGGTTTTGTCTTGACATGCAGCTGCTGCCTGGCAGCCTGGCTGTCTCTGCTGGCAACATGTGTCGCCTGCGTCGTGTTGCGGATATTGCTAAACAGGATTTTCATGCTACAAGGCATTTAACAAAATATGGCAAAAAGAAATACGTCGGCAGCAGCACTAAACAAATGCAGGCAGGCGGGCAGAGCACACTCAAATGCAGACGACTCAGTTGCACAGTGGGTCGAGAGTGTGAAAAAAACGCAGCTCTTTATTAACCCTGCTTGAAAAATGCTTCTGAAAATCGCGTAAAAGAGAATCATATGTCTTTGGGAATTATAAATGTTTAGTCTCTATTTTAAGTGTATTTTTTATATAGATATATTATGGTACATAGAGTATTAATATTATGTTAAAATGAGAGCAAAACATCTAAAAAATAGCGTATTCTCTTATAAAAGCAGGCTTAAGTAGAAAGGCATTATGAATGTATGTATGAAAGCTTATATCTCAGATACTATAAAAGCTAGGGCTATTAAATTTGATAACACTATGACTTATTATTGCACTTATACTAAACCAATTTTAGAACTTAGCCACATCCTTCTACGCCCTCAGTAAATCAATAAATAACTGCAATAAATAAACTGCAAGCCTAACTTGCATTTTCAAACTTATTTTTACTTTCGCGCGTGATCGTTTCGAATTTTTGCCCCCACTTTCCTGGGCTTTGCTCCACTGTGGCATTAGGCAAATACATGGCAGAGCCTGCGTCTGGTGGGCGTGCCATTGAGATCAGTTGTAGTTGTTGCAGCAGCAGCAGCGCATTTCAAATGCAAATGTGTTTGTGGTGTAAATGCAGTTTTACAAAATATTTTATATAGCCGAGCGGACACAGACAGTGAGAAAGAGAGGGATAGAGTGTGGGGAGGGGGTGAGGTGAAGGAAAGAGAGGGGCAGACTGTGCATAAAATTTGCTGGATATACATTTTAAAAACCTAAGGGGGTTGAGTGGAAAAGGAGGGCAACTGCTACAGTGGAATGCAAGTTTTGTTGGTTTGAAAATGCGGTTTTAACGCTTTACGATTGCGACTACGACGACGGCGGCGATAGGAGTCGGAGACGGACAAGGAGACGGAGATGGAGATGGAGAACGGTGCGAAGACATTGCCAAGCAATGCAATTTGGCTAAGTGCGTTTGGGGCGTGCAGCGGCGGCTGCGACAGACGCGCTGGGACGAAGTGTGTCGACAAGCAAGTGCTGTAAATGAAAATGAATGCAAGCAGCAGATAGACAGTGAGAAGGGGGGGGGTGGTGGGGGGTGAAGAGAATGATAGCGAGAGAAGGGTAGGGCAGTGTGCCTGTCTGTCTGTCTGTCTGCATGTGGGCAATCAGTTCGCTGGCAGCGCAGCGCAGTCTGGCTTAGGCCTAGGCCAAAATGTGTTGCCTACATTACAGCGCAGCGTGCATAACTCGACTTGGCAACGGGCAGGATGCAGCGGGCGGCGTGCAGCGGGCAGCGGGCAGCATGGCAGCGGACAGCCAGGGCAACTGGCACTTGCCACATGCCTGCATAAATCTACGCTGCATCCCCGACCTCGACTGCTTTTATAACGAGCTTTAGGCATTTAGATAAATTTCAAAGCTGATTTGCTAAGGCCGCTGGGTGGGAGAGAGGAGTAGCGAGGGCGGGGAGAGAGACGGGAGTCAAGGCACGCCCATTTAGCGTTAAATGTGGCAAGTTTTGTCTGAATGCCGGCAAAACTAACCACATGAAAGTCGCTTTAGTCGCACAAATAGTACATAGAAATGCACATGTGCAACATGACAAGCTGAAGTTGAGTGGGACACGCACTCACACATGCGCGCACACACACACGTAAACGCACACACACTAATACACACACACTGGCACAGAAGTACACTCAGCTAGCCGCAGAGCAGGCAGTTACTTGGGGGCAATGCAGCCTGCGCCACACAGTCAGCTGGGAGAGCCTTAAACGAGTTAGGCGAAGCAGCCCGAAGAGCAGGACAACTGCAAGAGGCGGGGGCGTATGCGAGAGGCGGGGCGAGAAGTGCAAAGAATGCCACTGACAATGTACAAAGTGCAAAACTAATTTTACAGAGTGTAGCTTGCAGCAGCAGCAACGCAGGCAGCAGGCAGCAAGCGGAGACAAATGCGCAACAGCGCGAAGAGTCATGCAATCTCCTACTTGCAACCTTGCCACATGCAGCTGCCTGGACAACTGTCCCATAGCCTGCAGGCCAAGCTTAAAGAGAAATCTATCATACGTCACGTTGTGCCGCTCTCTCTCTCTCCTCTCTCTCTCTGCCTGGCTTTGTGCTGCATTTAGTCTAGAAATCAATTGTATTTTGTATGTTAGGATAACATGTTTAATGTGCTTATGGCAGCACTTCCTGCCTCTTTCTCTCTGTCTCTCTCTGCGCCCCTCTGCCACATAATGCACAGTTGCCAGTTGATTAAGCTGTAGTTGGCAATCTAATTGCTTCGATGTGTTTAGTTTAAGCCGATTACCAGGCCGACCACAATTTGTTAAAAGGTTTTGCTTGCGGTCGAACAGGTGTTTGGGCAATTTCACTAATCGCCCGATCGCAATGCATTCGTTTTATATTGAAAGCGACAATCAAAAGAACAATGTCGCCTACAGTCATACACACACACATGCACAGCGGGAAATCGGTCCGGGAAACCTTAACCTTATCGCTTGCTGTTACTTGTGTAAACCATCAATGGGTGTGCCTGTTGCAAAAAGGCAAGTGAAAACTTTGCAAAAAATGTAATCAAGCACGTAACTTGCGCAAATTTTCTGCACTTTTGCCAAGCCAAAACTGGCAAAATGGCAAAAACCTGCAGGCAGCAAGCGACAAAAACACACAAGTAGAGCGTGAGTGGGGAGAGGGGAAAGGAGAGGGCATGAGTGCTGCAGAGCGACATGAGTGATGGGAGAGAGTGAGAAAAAAGGAAACTCTAAAAAGATACAAGGTGAGTTAGTTGTGATTCACATAGGGTCTCTCCCTCGTGCTTTGCCCTCGTGTTTGCCTTTCGTCCCGTCTCTGCTCCCTCTTCTGCTCCCAAACTCTTCAATCCTTTTGACTATGAACTTTACTTTTTTCGCCTGCGAAACACTGTAAGTCAAGCGACAAGTTAAAGACTTTAAAATCCGACTTCGATAAAGTGATTGAGTGCGTGTCTGAATGTGCGAGTGCCTGAGGCTGATGCTGTAGAAAAAGTTCAATGGTTTCTTTGTCTGAGACAGGTGGATGTCTACTCCTACGCCATACCCCCCCCCTACCCTATGTGTTGCCAAAATCGAATAAAACCGATGCCGGCAAGCAAATCAAAAGAAATCCAAAATGCGAAGACATGATATGAAATTATTTGTCAACAACTTTTCCAACATTTCATTTCATTTCGCTTTCGTTTTGCTTTGACTTTTCCATTTCCCATTTTTGTTTTGGCATTTTGGTTTTGTGGTCGCGACGCGCAAAAAGGCAAGGGAACCCGTGTCTACCAACTATATAGTTTGCATTCGTGCTCTTGCAGTTCGGTTTCGGTTTCAATTCGAGTTGCTTTTCCATGGAATTGCATGCCAAACGGCGCAGACATGCAATGACAGACATCGAACTGCAGCGCGGCAAAAGTTGTGATTGCTTTCAAATGTTTTATTAGCTTACTAAAAATAGTAGACTTGTTCGCGGGGCGTGGCGGGATGGGGGCGGAGTAAAGCATATCAGGTGAGCTAAGATATGTGGCGAAAGATGTGGAGTGCGATAAGCACGCGGCAGACTCGGATTGCATTTCCCATTTCCATTCGGCTTGTTCTCGCTGCCCCATTTCCACGCCCAGGTGTGTGTGTGTGTGTAAAGCATTACTAGCAGAGCTTAAGGGAAAACCTATTTGCAGCCAGCTATAAAAACATAATATTAATGGATTTTTTTGCAGATTATTCGCACTTTGCCTTTGGCTTATTTTAAGTCCTCAGCCGCATACTGATAGTCTGTTTTAGCTCTAAAAAATAGCTATAATAGCTATGGAAAAGCTGCACACCTTGATTTGACTTATTTCAAGCGAATTTCTTGAGAATATAAGCTGCTATAAATAGTGAAAGCAGCTCTACAGCTTGCAAAGGATCGCAAAGTCTTATTAGCTATATTTATGCGCATGTTGGGCAACACTACCATCTAAGTTGATATATCTGCATGTATATAGCATATGCAATGTGTTATAAATATTTTTATAGACACTATTCTTAGAGCAGAAGTGTATTATAGCTTCTTGAGGGGTCTCTGAATGCACAAACTAAATGTATTCTTGAACAGCATGAACACTCGTGAAATATAGAAAAAGTGTAATTAATTTTAAAGCTAAGCTTTTAATTTTTTGTGTGCGCAATAAATATAATTACACAAATGACTTCAGCAAGTGTGAACAGGATTGTATAATAAACAAATAAGTTATTTAATATATAGTTGCAGTACTTGAAATTATTCCAGTTGCGCCCCAAAGTATGCAACACAAAATATTCAACATAGAAAATACTGAATACGTGCAGAGTATCGGGTATATAACAGCCGATTCCACTCGTCTGTAGCTTTTAACTTATTTTCTATAAAGTATAAAGCAAAAGTATCCATAAAAATGCACAGTAACTTGCAATATAAAACTAAAACAATTTTTACTACTATGGACAACTTGTAAAATATGTGTAAATATGTGAAATATGCACATACTTTATTTATTATATACCATATATATTTGCCATAAAGCTTCTGTGCATTTTACTTGCCTAAGCTTTCGAATGACAACCAGATGAAATCAATATGACAGAGTGCTGACTCTGCAGGCGGATTTAACTAGGTTTGCACGCTCCTCTAAAGGAGGGACTCCTCTGCCAGCTTTTCCTTTTTCCTCGAACTTTCTATATATATAACTATATTTATTTTTTAGAGCAGCTCTTAGCTACACATGCTTTGCTTTCTCTTTCTCCTGCAACCGCACATTAATTTCGTCTATTTACAGGTAATCTTGGGTTCTCTGTGCATAAGTTTTTCGAAGTGGTTTAAGCTTTATCATTTTGGTATGGGAATAGGAAGTGCAGCAGTCCCAAGAGTTACAGACTGCGAAGGCAGCGCCGCTGGTTTGCTGCACCGAAGGCAGCTTCAAACAAAACTGTGCGCAAACAGGAAATAATGGTAGCGCTGCTTCATTTCCGCTTTTATTAAAACATACTTTTCGCGTTGTATCTCATCCGCCTCGCAGTCCCCCACCACATCGTCGTCGTCGCCGCCGCCTCATCTTGTTTTCCTTTGGCTGCAGCCATCTTTTTATCTGGCGCCGCTGCGCCGAGTTCCCCCCTTGGCGTGTTGTCGTTGTTCTTCCCCTTTCTCCTTGCCCACCTTCTACGTGTTGTTGTTGTGTTGTCACTTCCGTTAGCTGCCCGCAGTTTTTCGCCGCTAAAACTTCGCTTCGTTTCGCTCTTTGGCGGTTTTTTTTCGCCCCCTTTTTTTTTGCCGCTTGCTCATTGCGGCTTGCGCTTTAAAAGCAGTCGGCGGATGTTGAGCCACCTCTTTGGCCGAGCATGCAAACAGCTACCTGCCACGCCCCGTTGCCCACCTTGCCCGCAACTCGACAACTGTGCCGCAACTAGTTGAAAGTAGCCAAAGGTAATTAATTTTGTTGCTGCAAGTTTTATTCGAGCGCGAGCGCGAGCAGCGGCACGAAACCGCGAAACTCGTCTCGGAGCTGGCTCGGAGCTCTGGCGACGCCAGGTGACCTTCCCCACGAGCCTTTGACAGGCCACATTGCAAATGGATTTCAACATTTTCCACGCTTTCCATTTACTTTAGTTTCCGCACTTTCTTTTCTCGCCGTCGGTTTTTCGTCAAACTCTCGGCGAGAAATGCTTGAGCAACTGCAGCTGCTGCACAACCTGCACTTTTTTCGCTTTTTTTGCATGTGTCTAGCTGCCACGCCTCGTTGGGCGTTGACAGCGCAGTGCAGCGTGGCAGGCGTTGATAAATGACTGTGAACAGTTTTGCTTAAGCTGAATGCCGAACAAGACGCCTAATTAAGCCGTTTAATATTGATTTTGTAAGCATTTTATGCATATTCAACTGTGTTTTTAAAAATCTTAGACATAGAAAGATGGAAAAGGAGAGAAATAGAATGGAAAATATGCCAAATTATAGCTGCTGCTACTATCTGGCAGTTGCTACATATTGTATGATACGAGAAAATGACTCTGAACCCAAACCAATTAAGCCATGCAAGCTGAAACTGTGTTTGTCTGTACGAATGCCTTGATCTGAGAAACTAAAAGATATAGGGCTATCAAATTTGGCATTAAGATTCCTTTATATTGCACAAACAATAAAAATAATTTCATATGCCACAGCTACAAATCAATAAATTCACTTTGAAGGCAATAAAGTTGTCTGCAAAATGTATTAAAAATTTACAGTCTTATCTCATCCACTGTTGCTTTTATTTTTCGTTGTAAGATGCGACTGTGCAGCCAGTTTAATTAAACTACAAAACAGTTAACTGATTGACGAGTTTTAATCTCTGTCTCACAACAAACATGTCAATAAAAGAGCAGGAAATCTTGGTTAAGATTGTGCCCTTACTTTGTATACATAATAAGATTTATAGGCGAAAAGGTTTCGTCTGTTTTTCGTCTTGTAATCTTGACAGATAATCTGCAAACAGAACTCGAGCCTCATTCATGAAATACTTCGGCAAGTAGTTCAGGCAACTAAAAGTCGAGACATTTGGCCGCCTTTTACACCTGCGCCTGTTCGGTCTGGTTCGTGTGACCTCTGGCCGGATGAGATAAGACAACAGTAAAAGCGTAAATCCTTAGGCCATGTCTGAAACAAAATGTAACTGTCGCTGCTGCTGTTGCTGCTGAAACATGACGCGTTAAAGTCAAAAGTTGCACAGCCAACAAAAGTGGCAACAACAAAGGAGCTGAGAGTGGGGCGAGAAGGGGCGGAACATCAAGTGCCACAATGTATGACAGGCTGAAAATAAAACTACGCAAGTGAAATGAAAATGAAACGAAGTTATCCCGGCTCAAGGAACACGACTATTATTGCTATCCTGCCGTCCTGCCGTCTCGCTCTCCTGCCGTCTTGCTGTCTCTCTCGGGGATAAGTGTTTCGGGGCAGCAGTTCCGGCTGCAATGGAGGCGGGAGGCAGGAGGCAGGAGGCGTACAACGGCCACAAAGCACATGCCAAAGGTCCAAATGAAATTCAAGTGCGTGCCGGCTAAAGTGCAAGGCGATCCAAAGCCGATCCGTAGCCAGTGTAGGAATCACAGTCAGGCAGCACATGGAGTCGAGGCTGGGTGGAGCCGTCGTCGTCGTCGTAGACATTGAAGGGGAGTCAGTTCAATGTCAAAAGTTAAAACGCAACGAAGCAACAAAGTAAAAGGAAAGTGGCAAAATTTTAATCAAAGACGGCCCAGTTCAAGTCAAAGTGCAGGCTCCTCCTTCACAGCTCCACAGGATTTGCCAGCCGGGGCACAACAATGAGCAAAAAAAGAAAAAAACAAACAGGGTAGTCGAAGAAGAAGCCACAGAAATTGCTTGGCAATCGTCGTGCGCGCACGTGTCTCTATTTGCCTTCGGTATTAACACTTGAGTCCTTCAACCCGAGCCGCGGCTAAGCCGAGGCACCTTGCGGGGTTTCATAATGTTCACCGCAAGGGAAAGTCTCTATATGGATTAGTATGTGCCTGGCAGTTCCTTCGAATTGAAAATGAAATTCATACCGTATGATTTCACTTTCGCAGTCAATTAATCAAGTCTGGCAGCAGCAACATGTTGGCCGACTCAGCAGGCAAGTTCTGCTTTAGTCTGATTCGGCCAAAGTTATTTAAACTTGTCGAAAAAGCCGCTGCAAATCCCCCTTGAATTCAGGCGAAACAGAGAGAGAGAGAGAGTGAGCAAGGTAGCAGAAAAACAAAACGAAATTACCAAAATTATGCCAGATGCGAACTGACAGGTAAATACTCTCCGCTACACACACACACACCCACACACACCCACACACACACCCACACACACACACATGACGCAAAGTGCTTCCGCTTCCACTTTCTGCATAAATTCAGCGCTTCTTCAAAGTTACATCTTTTCTGTCTTCTTGTTTGTCTTGGCTCAAATCTTTTTGGCTTGAACTGAGCGGATTTTACGCTGAATTATATGTTAATTGGCGGCGCTAAGCCGCAGCAAGTGTTGCCTTCAAAGAACAGTTGCGAAAACTGGAAGAGCTGCAAATCTCGGCGAGGAAGTTGAACGACTAAACAGCTTAGCGACGAGTTGCGCATATTCAAGTAAAGACAAAGCCGAAGGCAATTGCAGGCGACGCTGATTATTTACTTCCAGTTGGAGTGGGATCAGAGAGAGGTAGAGAGAGAGAGAGACCTTCCGCTTAATGGTGGCGCCTGCAACGCCGTCAGACTGTAACGGCAACGGAAATCCACGCTAGACCGCAGCAAAGTCCCGAAAATTTCCCATGGAAATGGAAATGGAGCTGGCGACGTGGTGATATATATAAAAGATATGCCTGAATGCTTTTTGTTCCTGCTTTTGGTGTGGCAAAGCATATGGCCAAAGTTGAAGTAAGCAATTTTTATTTATACTACACACACACACACCGACACACACACTCGCAGGCAAAGCTGCAGCTGCAGCAAAGAAATATGAGAAATTGTAGCATATTTTTCTGCTGCTGTTGGTCTAACTGAACTTTTATTTGTTTGCTTCATTGCATGGTACCGACATTTTGCGGTCGAGTGAGTCAAAGCTAAAGCACCCCGCTCCGTTCTGCCCCCCCCTCTCACAACTCTGTATACTCCCATTTAAATTGAGAAATTGAGAATTGTGAGAAAAGAAACTGCATAGAAAGCCAAAACTGTTTATTGTGGCACGAACCTGTTTCCCTCTCACCCTCACTCCCACTCTCTTCTACCTCTCTCACTCCTTGTTATTCTACTTGTACAATTGAGCATTGAGCAGAATTCAGAATCGTCGCACTTTCTGGTCACTTGGCATTTCAATAAGCAGTCGCATTTTGCATATGTGCGAAATAGTTTCTCAATGAATGATACCAAAGCGCAGTATAGTATGTTGTCTCTCTATCTGTCTATCGCTATCTCTTTCTCTGCCTGTCTGTCTGTTCATCCACATATGTAAAGTAGATAAATCGCATTGCACAAAATCAGCTCATGCGTTTATAGATTTCGGTATAATATTGCAACAACCACAACAGAAGTTTTTATGCAGTACTCGCAGGCAGGAAACTTGTTTGCTTGCTTAGCTGCCATTTTCTCTGTGGCAATGAAAATATCATTTTATTTCCAGTTGTTTTTCATGCCTTAAGAACTTCGGATAAGCCAAAGATTTAGCTCGATACATAAGGAGCAAGTCGAGTCGCAATAAATCCCATTTATCAACTGTTCCTCTACTTAAATAATTTACTAATCAATTTTATGAGCAGCTTATTTGTGTTGCATACTTTTAAGCTGGGCAAAAAATCCTCTCTGCCCACTAAAAGTTTTTTTTTTTTTTTTTAATTTTGTTTTATTAAGGTATACGGGGAACTCTGTCAACCCCTTTGTGACCTTCGTATCTATTCATACAGCCCATTAGGGCGCGCCGGCTAACTATAGCATAGTTAGATATATCTAATTTAGTACAATTTTAGCTAACAATTACAATCACAGATAACAAATATAGTACAAATATAATATGATAATAATGATTCTACACGCAAACTATGAATGTTTTAGCTCTTAAGCGAAGCTTGCAATTTGCATTTTATTGAAGAGGGCGTGGCAAAATTCTTAAGCAAGCTTTTACTGGGAATGTTGATGGCGGCTCTGTTAGCTCTTGTGGGTTTCTGCAGCAACAGCAATATCTGCTTCTGTGTACTCATTACTCATTATAACATTATATCATTCACAGGAGCAAGTATCAAGCTTAGGTAACCGCCCCAAAGCTAATGCTTTGCGCTGTTCGACACCATTTTGCGGTCATCGGTCATCGGTAATCGATCACTTACCTCCTTCGTCGGTCATCACCAGTATGGTGGTCTCCGGGCCCAGTCCCTCTGGGTTGAACACCTGCACGGTGACTTTGTACTGTGTGTATGTCTGCAGGTTTTGTATCTCGTGGCTCTGCGGGCAAAAGAAAAAAAAAATGCAAAAAATGCGAAAATTAATGCAAGTGAAATTTCTGAGATTATTTTATAATAAAATGCCGATGTTGCGTTGCGTTTTTTCTCACAGCAGACAAGGTAAACTTGCACGCAGTTTGCATTGTGCTGTATGCCGTACGCTTTTCTTCGGCGGAAATTGCGCAGTGCAAACAAGAAAAAAACGAAAGAAAGAAAATGCTGCAGTTAAAAATGTATTTGCTGTGGCCGAAGGAAGAGAGAGAGGAAATTGACTCGCACGGCCAGCGGGCAGCGCCATGTTAATTGTGCGAGAGGCTGCAACAACAAATGCAAGTGGGTGTGCGTGTGTGTGGCTGGGTGTGTGTGCAAAAGCAATCATTGAAGATGCACTCTCACTTGGCAGCACGAAGCAAAAACTACTCTGCATGAAGGGGAGGGCGGGTGTTGGCTTATTAAAATTTAACGAAAGGTCAAAAGCAGTGCGAAACCATAAAACAAGCCGCTGGCTTTGAGCGTGGCAACACAACACTGCCCCTCCTCCCCCCCGCACACACACACACACACAGAGACGTTCTGCCTGGAGTGTGAGTAAGCCAAAAGTGGCTGCTGCTACAGCAAGCACAATTTATGTTGCATACATTAGAGATTCGTTTTCGACTGCCTGCCCAGTCTTAGCCGCTGTTGCTGTTGCTGTTGTTCTCGTTCTCCGTCGCCTGGGCTGACCACAAAAGCGGTCTGGGGCTCGCTGGGGTATGGCGTGGGTTAAGTGCAGGGTAGGAAGATGTGTGCTTAGAAACGGATTGACTGCCATGCCAAAAGCTTAAGTGCCTGTTTGGGCGGCAGGAACGGGCAGAGGCGGAGGCATAGGCAACTGCCGCTTTGATTTAACAAGCTGCCCACACACACACACACTTCTTTTTGCCCTTGTGTGTGTGTGTGTGCTTTCGCAATAGGCCACTTCGCTTTATGTAGTTACTCCGGCAACGCTAATGCCGCTCGTATAATTTCATTTCATATAGCGTCGCCATCCTCGAATGAGCTCGCAAATTTACAACTGCTTGGCGGCTTTTATGGTCACCCCAGGCTGACCATATGCGCGCACACTTAATTGATATAGTAGTGCAATGGAGGCGACGCCAGAGAGTTGACAAATTTTTCATTTCCATAGGTTAGCATATATATAAATCTGGTAATTAGCGCCAAGTTGTGCACGTCGCCAAACTATTTGCATGCAGTGTAAAATTAACACGCAACAAACTTTTAACGCAACACCGAAGTCAACGAGTTGCCCGAGCTGGCTTGGCCATAGATGGATATATGCTTTGAGTGCGACAAATGCTATCAGCGTAAAGTTGGTGGCGTGCAGCAGTTTTAGTTTTCCGGCTTTTGTGTTGAATTTTCGCCGCGTGAAAAGCGTGTGCGAAGCGAGCGAGAAATTTATGCTTTACGGCGCAGAAATTTTAATTAGAAAATTGGCAAATTTAGCGCAGCTGCCACGCCACGTCTCGTAGGCCCGCCTGATCCCCCCCCTCCGGCTCTTTCACACGTGACAGCTCAATGTAGCCAGAGAGCAGAACCAGAGGCTGAGCTGCGATTGGCTGGCGGATGGGGCTGTAGCTGAGGTCGAGATCGCGCTGCCTGCACTCGTGATATGGGAATACAGAAAGCCATGCCCTCGAGTTGGCAGAGCGACTTAAAAAATGAAGTCGCACGTTTCTGCCTGCAAGGATAATATTTCAACATGCAACTGACATGCAAAAAGAATGGAAGCTGCAGCTGCCTCTCTCTCTCTCTCTCTCTATCGCTCTTGACACAGCTCTGTTTCGCCGGCGGGGCCAGCGTCTAGATAACTGCAAAATATGCACTCAAGCACAAAAGCGTGCCATGTCCCTATCAGCGCAGCCTGACCCTCCCTCCTCCCTCCTACTGCCTACCTACTACTCCTCCTCCTCCTCACCCAGCTCAGCTCGACTACAGCTTCCCCTCGGGCTAGAGCAGCATAGTTTTTGGCATTTTAGGCAACTGCGCGGCGAGTGTCGTACGTGAGCATTATCGCTAATAATTTTTGCATATTTTAAGTGCCTTCCCTTGCTCCCATCCACCCCTGCTTCCACACGCATCGCGTATGCATCGCATATACTGAAATTCCCAAAAATGAAAAATTCCATGCACTGCATATTATTGGTTTAAATGGAATGGGGATGGCGAGTGACGCAGGCGGGCTGCTGGAGGTGCATAATAAGCCCCCAGCTCCATGTGCTGCAGCTGAAAATTATCGCAACTTTAAACTTAAATAGCTGCTCTATAAGCTGCACAAGCCGTTGAAAAACCTCTTCAGTTGTAGAGATCTAATCGGCTTGGAGATTACCTAACTGGCACATACGCACTGCCGCATCTCCCCTTCTTTTGTACCTCTACTTGCTGGTCTTATATAATTTGTTGTTATTAAAACAAAAGTTGAACTTTTAAGCTAATGGATGAACACGTTCTACGCATGCTACAAATTTAAAATATTCTTGCGAAATTTCTGCTCTAAAAATGAGGAATTATGAACTTTATCAGTTCAGTTTAACTTTGTTTATTCTTCAATATGCCACGGTCAACCTAATTTATTTTCAAACTGATGCATTGTATCTTCTGTTTATTTATATAGTTTGTAACAACTTTTATTTTTAGGAAAGACAGAGTTGTATATGTTTTCCTCACTTATTACTCGAGCGAACTATGGTCACCCTTATAATTTGTTTTACAACTTTGAGCACCTTCTTTAATGTAATGTTCCTGCACATCAATAGGTTATAAATGCGAAAATCTGTGCCTGAAAATGCTCTAGTTTTGCTAATGCTCATGAGGAACACTTTTCGAGCACTACTACTGTTTTCTCTCTAATCTGCAACGGCCACCCTAATTTATATTTTCAACTGATTAAGTTTATCTTATGTTTATTAACATATTTCTTTACATCTGTGATTTTCAAGAATGAAGTAGCTTCATATGTTTTATCAGTCATTCCTCCAGCGCACTATGGTCACCTTAATAATTTGTTTTAACCACTTTGAGCACTTTCATTTAATGTTTAATGTTTCCGGGCACCGACAGGCTATAAATGTACAAATCTGTGCCTCAATCAACGTGCTTTACCACTGCTCATTAGCAACCTGCTTGCACCCTACTCGAAATAGTTTTGGGCCATTTGAATATTGCAGGGCGAACGAAAATAGTGGTTTTCCTTTTTATTTGTGGTATTCCGAGGGCTATTAGGTGTTGCCATTACCATTGCCTTTGAGTCTTCTGCCTGAAGGTATTCCCAGGTGGCATGTGACCGAGCACGTTTCGGTTGCCCGGCTGGTATCATTGCCAACAGACCTCACACTCGATTGCGAGCATCGCGTGAGGTGGCAGTCGAAAGATAGCAATGCCACACACCTTGAGCACACGGTCTCGCATGCACTCACACCCAGACATGTGGCCATAAATTGGGCAAATATAAGCCTCGCTCTCGCCTAATCGTTAACAAATTGCCTGCGATAGCGACCACTACAAGATATGGTAAATGAGACTCCCCGCCAGGCAGGAGTAGTCTCTGACAGCTTGAGCCGCCCCCCCCCTTCGACTTGTGCGATAGCTGGGCGGGGCTGTGAGAAAAACACCTTTTGGCGGCAGGTGTAAATTACTTTTTAATACGCCGCGACGCGCTGCTGACGCGGCTTAAGACCGACGGAATGACAATACGGAAAACATGGAGGAATATTTTAGCATACTTCACGTCCAATTCGTGAGCAAGGATAAGTATGGTTGATTGTGCTTGGGTATGATGTGGTACGGTGCGGTTAGCTATGCTTGGGGATTCAAAGGTTTGGTAGGGTATGAAGGGATTGGGTAACACCCTTATTAGATATGGTTGAGTATTGTAAGGTAGGAAATGATTACTGTAAGAACTTTACTGGTATGGCTTGGATAAGTCTGGTAGGGTACCTCAATAAGTTATAGTAGGGTATGGATAGACGTATGGTGAGTGTAAGACTTTTTATAGTGTGACAGTTCCTCGATTAGGTTGAGAAGGGTGTGGTAGGGCTAGCTATGTTACGGTATAGTGTGGTATGAAGGCACCTTTACAACTTATGTTAGGGTGAGCTAATGTAGTGTATATTAGGTATGACAGCACCTTTATATGGTATGGTAGAATGCAGTAGGGTATATTACAATGTGGTATGATAGCATAAAATAGATAAAATACGCTTGGGGATTCTATGGTATGGTAAGTCTTAGATATTTTGTATTATGGCAGCGCATAGAAAAGGCTAGAAAGGGTAAGAGTAGTGCGGTATGACAGCACCTTAATAAGCCATATTGTTGTGTATGGTTTACCGTATGGTTTGTTGTGATATGCCAGCATTTTTATAGTGTGTGGTATGCTTTGGAAGATAAGTCAAGGGTTGATAGGTTCTTGTAGGTTATAGTATATATGGCAACAATTTTATGTGCCATGCTAGGGCAAGGTAGGGTATGTTACAGCGTGGTAGATTGTAGTTTCGTTACGGTACGGTTAGGATATGCTAGGGAATGTTAATGAAAATCAATTGGCTGACGTTTTCAATGTGAAAATTCAATGTTTCTGTGGAAATTCAATTACCGCGACAGGCAGGCAGGCAACTCACCTCGACAGTGTTGTCACGTATATAGATTTCCTTGGTATCGTTCGGACTGCGATCGCGTGGTCGATATGTAATGCGATAGCCGAGAAATTCGCCCAGTATGGTATCCGGCGAGGGCGGCTTCCACGAGATGTACACCGAGGTGGAGGACGTGTTATGGGCCGTCGTCGGTATCGGTTTGCCCGTGGGCGCTGTAAGTAAGCGAGCCAAGAGAAGAAGGTAGTATCTATCAGTATGAATGTTGCAAAGTAGGCGGATGGGCGGGGGAATGGCCAAAAACTTTGACTGCCAGAAAGTTGGCAGAAACTCAAAAATTGCAAATTAAAAATGCCGCACACAAAGTTACCGCCGCGTAAAGGTCTCGCTGCCTGGCTGCCCTGCTGCCTCTCCCGTCCAGCCTTGTTTGTGGTGGCATTGTCAAGTTGTCACTGTCACGCAACATAAGTTGCCAGTACTCCGTGCTGGCCATGAGATTTGCCTGTGCTCCTGCGCTGCTTTCGTTTCGCATTAAGTTAAATGTTGCGTGTCTCGCAGTTTTCCATTGGCTGAGGCAACTTTTTGCTGGCAGCTTGTCACCTGGCAACCTGAGCCTGCCCCAGCATAGACCAGCTTGCGCCTGGACGCGCACATAAATAAATTAAAAGATATTTTCCATTGACTTTGAGACCGAATCGAGCGGAAATTGAATATCCCACTACGGCCACTACACGCGGCTCAAAATTGGCCAAAAAGCCGCAGCTATGCGACGTCTACGACAAGGTCCTAATGAGCTACGGGCCGCAGACTATTGACTAATTTGCAGCCGCATGTGTTGCAGCACAGGGGAAGGGGCGCAGGCGGGATGGAATGACTGCGGCGGGGGCGAAGGCTGCCGTTGGGTTTGGGTCCGCATTCCATAAATGGAATTTCACGCCGAGGCGAAGACAAATGTGTTGCTAATAGCTTGTTGGCTGTCGCCCATGGATAGACTAACGGCAGCAGCAGGAGGGGGCGTGGCTGCTGAGAGGCGGCTGCTGCTGCGCCGCTGCTAACGCTGTGATTAATGCTTACTTTAAGCCTATGGAAAAGTTCTGTGACTTTTTCGGGGTCAGTTTTGGACGTGACGATTAATCATTTAGCCGGGCAGCAGGTGGAGTGGATTTCACGCACACTCACATACACACACCCACACACTCATGCATGGTTGCAGCTGCAGGCGGCATATGTGTTTGCGGTTTGTCACACACACACAGATACACATACACACACATACAGACACGTGTGCTAAGTTCGCCTCCGTCAATATTTATCAATTTGCGGTTTGTTAATTTGCGTTTGGCAGCTTTAACAGATCGTACAGATCGTAAACAGCCCGTTAAGCTGTACATACATACATATATATGTGTACACGTATGTGTAGTTTGTCGGCACGTAAAAATAATTAAACGAATATGGGCGGATGGGCGCGCTTTATGGGGCACTCTAAAAGGCGAGCCCAGGCATAAAATTCAAATGAAAAATTAATGCGATTGTAAAAAGTGTCGTGACAGCCTGAGCTGTCGCACAATTAATGTGACTCACTGTCATAAAATAAGTAAGTACATAGTACATAGTATATGTATTGCACGGCCCGAAACTACTCTGCACACGTGTCTCTTCACTCACCTTCCCGCAGCGTGACTATGTAGTAGGACTCCTTGGAGGGCGGACTGATGCCGAGCTTGTTGACCGCCAGCAGGCGGAAGCTGTAGACGGTGAAGGGCGTCAGGCCGGTCACCTGATATGATGTTGCATTGGTGCGTGTATAGATGCGGGCCACCTGATCCCAGATGCCATCCTCGCCCTCGCTGCAAGACAGGAAAAGAGAGGAAAATCACATAAATCAATTAGTCAAAATTATACCCGCTACACGTGGAGTTAGCAGAGTATTTTAGCTAAAAATGCTTGAACAATCGGTTCGTCTAAATAATAACCCAGATCTAGGAGATCGTATGAGCCAGTAGTAACCAAATTTCTTGACAACATATCTCATCATTGCACGCAGCTCCAATTTAGCCACGCCCTCCATTTGCCAATGAGTAATCAAAGAAAATTGAATTCTAAGTGTTATTATAAGGCTTCGCTTCTCTTTTTTGACTTATACAATGATTATTTAGGCACAAATAATATCTAAAACTTGCATAGCATTCGAATTATAAGCGTATCAGTAATTTAATATATAATTGAAGTGAGTTTAGTGCGGCGCGCAAAAGTATGCAATACAAATTCGTAGTTAGGATATTTGTGCTAGGTTGCAGGAAACAGTCGAGTTGGCTCGTTCTGCATTTGTTATTTGAATAGATTCCTGTTGGCTAAATTTATGGCCAACTATTTCGAATTTATATTTATTCCTGGTCCATTGCAGCTGCCTCAATTAACACCTGCAAATATCATTGTTTATGCTCCATTTTTTCCTGAGAGAAATATTAGAAAGAAAATGCATTATGAAAATGCATAAATGATGTCGATGAGCCTCGCACACACACTTGTGTAGCTTGGCTTTAAAATATTTATGTGATTTTTGCCACCCGCATACACATAGACACGCGTTAAGGGGAATTTTGTGGCACATAAATCTGAAACAGAAGCCGAGCCGCCATCACTCGTTGAGCGTTTTTCATGACCCACATGAAAATTGTAGTAAATTTTGTTTAAATTTTCCCCCAAATTTGCTGCTGCCTTTACCATATATCGTTTATATATCATATCATGTTAGGGGTGCGGTGTCACGGTGGGCGGGGTTCAAGGGCTGCTTTTATGTGTGATTAAAAATGCATTAAATATGAGTTGTCGCTAAAAGCGACGAGCAAACAGTTGATTGTGGCGCGCGGGAGTGAGAGAGAGAGGAAGAGAGTGAGAGCGGGAGTGAAAAAAGCATAAAAATTAATAAATGCGCGCGGCCAGATTGTGTGTGTGTGAGTGTGCGGCACGCGTGAGTGTATTATCAATGCGCCTTTTGTAAAATGACTACAAGCTGTTTCTGGCAGGTTTTGGCCAGAAGCGGAGTGGGCCAGGGTGCCAGGAAAAAGACCATGCAGCGGGCACATTGCGTAAAAAAGTCTTGGCGACTTCATGAAAAATGTGTGCGGCGCAGAAAAAAACTTGGGCAAAAATGCTGCGCGCCTAAAAACAGCAATAAAAGCAAAACATAGAAGGCACAACAAAAACTGAAAAGTAACCGCAATGGCAAATAAATTTGCGGACGCCCACACAATGCGCCCCCTGCCAATGTATCTCTGTGTATGTGTGCGTGTGCCTGTGTGTTCCTGTATGTATCTGTGCCTGTATAGTGCCTGCGTGTGTGTGCTTAAATCGGTATAAAATACACACAACATTTTTTGTAAGCCGCTTAAAAATTGCTGCCGATTTTAGCATATGGCTTATGCCTGCGCCTGTATTAGTGTATGCGTGTGCGTGTGCATGTGTGTCAGTGTGTGTGTGTGCGGGTGTGCGTACTGGTGTGCGTGTAATTTGCATCGCCGGGGACAAAGTTCATGCACGAGTTGTTTAAAGAGGCAAATTTATTTGCGGTTATTTGATCAGCGACTATATCAAAAATATATAACATTTATATACCTATATAGCACTCTATCGGTACGATATGCGTTACGGAGCAGTGTGTAAACCGTTTGCATTGTGTAAATCATGAAAATTACCACAAAGTATACCGTTAAGCCCGAAGGCAAACAGATCTAATACGCCAGACTTTATACTGATTGTAGTTGTAGACAGTTTGTGCAGTGAGAAATCGAAATAATACGCGTAACAAATTAAGCGACATATTTGCATGAATATAATATATTTACATGTGAGATTTGCTAGTACATATATATTGTCTATATGTATTTTAACATTTGGCTGAAGCTGATTTTAATTCAATTAAAATGCGTTGTGTGCTGCAATGCAATGGGACAAAAAGTGCCCGCGGCTTATTGCAGCATTTCATTAATTAGTAATGAAAATGAAAAAAATAATATATAAATGTATATACAAAAACAACAAGAAGCCGTAAATATGTGCGATATTTTCCCGTTATGCGCATAAATCAAGGCGAGAGGCAGCTTAAAGTAATGATTGATTTTATTATTGTGCTTTGGCAAATATCAATTGTGGTGCGTGTGTGTAAATACACTTTCAGCAGCCCACACACACATACACTTAAATGGGCTGCTTTAAGGTGTGTGGGCAGGGCGTCAGCATAAACGTTTAATGTCAAATCATAATACACACACACACGCATACACTCAAGCGCGCAGGTGAGCGTATCTGCTGTCCCCACGCCCCCCAAGTTATTTCAATTGCATTTTGCCATTCAGTGCGGCATTGGCGTGGTAGGATTTCCAGAGAGCTTGTCGTGTTGTCATCGTCTTTCAATTTACACGCCGCACTGAAAGACATTCTCCATGACCTCACAAAAGCACACGCACACTCGCACACACACACGCTGAGTGTGGTATGCATATGCGCAAATAAACCGAATCAAGCGAAAATGTAAATAAGAAGCGTGCTGTGTGCCGCCAGCAGCAAAAACAACATTTGTTCCCGCTGCCGCCCACCGCTTCCTGCACACACTGTACCTCCTCCCCCATCCCTCATGCTGCTCCACTTCACATCACTTCACATCGATGGGAGAACTTGCATAAAATGCAGCACACAGGCCGCCGCACTGCCGTGGCTTCATTTTGGCTGCATTGAGTGCATGCCCAAAAAAGTATGCTACGTTTTATGCGCTCGCGCGAGACTCTCTCCCGCTCTCGTTCCCGCTCTCTGTGTGTGCATGGTTATTTCTTATTTTGCATAAATGCAGCACACAGCTCGCCTGTCAACGCGTGCCGGCCCCGGTGTCTTCTGCAGGTCGCCCGACGGCTACCCCTCTCCCTCTCTCCGCTGCTCCTGCTGCTCCTGCTGCTGCAGCTGATGTGAATTTATTGAAAAAGTTTCGGCTTCTCAGTTCTTTTGCATTGCTCGCCGACGGCCGCTCTTTGTATTGCGCTGCCGGCAATCGTTTTTATTTCACGCTGAGCATTGAGTTCAAGTTATTCGGAAAATAGCCGCTGCCAGAGCGCCTCTCTGTGCGCCTGAGTGTGCCTGTGTGTGCGTGTGGTGTGTGTGTGTTAAGCGCGGGTGCGCTGTTTTCTTTTCTATTTAAATGGAGCACACACAAGTGAAGTGGGAATGCATTCAGCAGCAGCAGCAGCAGCGGCTCGATGTCATTTCACATATCAATTAAAGTAGGAGACGCAAGGCGCAGCCTGAACTGTGGGCGTAGCAATCGTATGAACCAAAATTGAGGCGTAATGCCAGCCTAGGTACCGCTTGCGATGGTCAGGTATATTGTGCGTGATTATGAGAGGCAGCAGTAAAACGTGCAGCGCCTTGGAGTGCGGGACCCACTCTCCCCGCACTCCCCCATCCCCCTCGAATTACATTAACTGCGCGGGCTGCACTCGACACTTACCGAGTTTCAATAATGAAATGAGTCACGGGTGCGTTGCGCGGATGCTGGGAATGTGCCCAGGATAAGTTCACCGAGCGTGACGTGAAACTTATTAACAAAGGACGCTCCGGTGGATCGGGCACATCTGAAAGAGACAGACAGAGTGAGAATAAGCGCATGAGAGACAGTGGGGAAGAGAGGAAGAGGCAGCTATCAGTGAAATGCAAATGGAAATCATGACAAGAAAAGGGAATGTGCAAAAGAAACGAAACAGAATAATGAAAACAGAAAACAACAAAAAAAAAAACTTAGTGATGAGGAGTATATGTATACGTATGTGCCAGGATATATATGGTATACTGCCTCATACAGGTATCTGAAAATGAAATCAGCAAAGTGGAAGGAAACCGGATAAATCAATAATGTTCCACTCATTTCATTTAAAGAAGGAAAAGCCAAACGGGTAACAGAATGAGAAAAAGGGAGAGAAACGAAAATAATGCTGATAATGAGGATATGCCAAATGCGATGGGATATACCTTCGTTATGCCCGAGAAATATAAATGAGACAAAGATTAAAAGGAAGTAAGTGTGAAGTAAAACCGAAATAACCGAAGAGTAAACTGAAAACTCAGAAATGTAAAGCAGTAGAGTATCTGTCTCACCTTGTACCAGCAGATCCACAATGGCCTCGGGTATGTGGCGATCATTGACCAGGCAGATGTACTCCGTGGTATCGCTGGCCAGAGCCGGCGCAAACTGCAGCCCAAAGTTGTCCGACAAAAGTTGAATCTGCAAATGGATGAATGGAAAAAGTCGGGTCAGATTTGTGGGGTCAAATGGCAAGGCATAGTTATTACAACGTTTTACTCGTATCTTTGCTCTATACTATTTGCAGGCACTGGCCGGGCCTGGCCAAGTCTAATCTATTTTGGGCTGCCATCAGTTAGCATAACAAACAAATTTGCCACAACGTGTGCAAAACAAGTGCAGTCAAACTGGACAATGAGAAGGCAACAAATGTATAGAGAAAGAGAGGAAGAGGGAGGTAGGAAGACAGAGTGAGAGAGAGAGGAGGGAGAGGGCCAGCTACGTTGACAGTGGCTGACAACAATGTGGACAACACGAGTTTCTACTTTAGGCTGCACAAACTTTTTAATACAAAAGACAAATAAGTTGCCAGCACTAAGTTTGCTGCATGACCACACCCAGACACAGTACAACGTTCCGCTCCTCACCTCTGCCCCCTCCGAGTGGTTGCTTGCATGGTCGGCACTTAAAATGGCCCCCAATACACATACACACATAATACACATATCAGGTCCGGCATTTGACTCTGTCTACGAAAATCCGAAAACTTTTCAATGCAAATGGCAAATTTGTTGTGCACTTTCGCATTGCGAATCTTTTTTGCTCATAATTGAGATTGAGACAGCTCTCTCTCTCTCTCCCTCTCTCTCTCCATCTCTAACTAAACGCATTTGATGCCGCATGACATTTAATATGCTTGCAGAAATCCGTAGACAGTTAAGTCGGAGCTGTCCAACATATCAGGAGAAAGCCTTAAACACTTGTGCATTTTAAACAGCGACTCTTCTTTATCTATACTCTTCTTTCTATTTTTCTCTCTCTATCTCTCTCAGTGTGAAAGAAAAGTTTGCGAATTTGATAAATTATTTAAAATGTGAGTGAAAAAGCAGAGTGAGGGAGAGCGAGAGCTGTTCGCATATCAAAAAGCTGCAAGCTGTCTGCAGCAACCTCATGTGAGCAATCCAAGCTAGTCCTGCATGTGTGTGTGTGTGTGTGCATGCTTGCCACAAATTGCAAGTAGAGCTGCCTGGCCACCACAGAAATTGCAGCTCGATTGGATTTTGTTATTAAGCAATAACCAAGACCTGCTCCGGCCGCAAAGGCAGAGGCAGTGACAGCGCAGGGGCAGGGTCGGGGCAGAGACGCATTTTCAATTTGCATGCCAAGTGAATTTTAATTACATGCCACAAGTTATTGCAACTCGATTACCATTCCGGCATTAGGTATGGCCCGAGGAGCAGCGACTGCTTGCGAGCGAGCAAACTATGCGGCAAGTTGTGAATCATTCGCCTAAGCTGCGATCATAAAACAAAAGTTAATAGTTGCTTAGCGTGCGTGTGTGTGCCTCTGTGTGTGTGTGTGTGTCAGCTGTAATAAAATGGCCGTGGTGAGAAAGTTTTAATACACATTATAGTCGCGCATAAAGCACAGTCACACAGCCTGCGCAAAGGCCAAAAAGCGTAGCCAAGAAAATATGTACGAAGTCGCCAGCCGGCACCAGCTCAGGTAAATTGCAGCAGCCACCCCCGCTCCTAAGGCACCCCCCTCCACCCCGTTCATGAGCTACTTCTTAGCTTTACTTGGCGCCAACTTTGGCTGCAGCTCAAGTGTCCCAGTTTGCCATTTAACACAAGGCGCAGCCAGAGCACAGAGTAGCAGAGAAACTCCTTGCCGCGCCATTGTTCATTCTGTTTGCACGGCCAGCCAGCCGACTCTACCCACTGACCACTCCCGGCTCCACCGCCTCTCGCTGTCCTTCTCCCTCGCCCAGTGGCCCCAAGAGTGCGTTTACAGCAAGTTGCCTGCATTGGCAGCCACTTAAACCATTTTTGCGCCGCGCCGCGTCTACTTCTTTTACATTTTTTTTTTTGAACTATCAAACATTAAAAATATATTGGCCTCTGCCCGGGCCAACTCCCACGGATGGCCACTTAGTTGGGCGCTTCTTTGCGGCCTCTGCCTGCGAACCGAACCAAACAGGCAATCAATTATTTTAACAGCTACGGCTTTTCATACCCGCTGCTCATAGTTTGGAGGGATATACTAGCTGAGTAAGAAACTTGAAAAGCAAGTGTAATTTTAAGTTCATTTTAATAATATACAATGGTAATTCTTAAGAATATTTCTCCACCCTATGATGTTAAGATACAATATTATGATGTACGGATTCTTCTCTTATTAAAAAAAAAAAAAAAAAAAATTGTATATACAATATATACAATAATTTCACTAGTCGACAAAATTTAAAGAAAATGGCTCATGTAAAATGTTCTGCTAAATATGTATTCTATAGTCTCACTAAAGTGCCTATAACTTCTACATTTTCGGTTAAATTTTGATCAACAACACGAATTTTCTTTATAAAATAATATTTTTTTTACCTCTAGTCTAAAATAAACAATATTGTAAGGATTTTATTCGCACACTAACAGAATAAATTCTTCAAATTTGATAAAAAAAAAGAGAAATATCCTATAAATTCGTGAATAGTGTTGAAACTGGCCAGATTAAAAACTTCACTGAGAAGCTCTTATAGTAATTTCAATAACCTTTTATTTGCATCACATTTAATTAAAATCGTACAAATTGAAAATTGGGTATAATTGAAAATTCGAGAAAACAGGCAATGATAGCGGGTATATAACAGTCGAACACATTCATTTGTAGCTCTCTTCCTTGATTTTTTGTCTCATCCAAAGCAGAGTGCTCAAGTGGGTCAGCCTAATGAATTCTAATATGATATCTATACTCACCCTCGGACTGTGCAGCAGCGGTATGCGATTGGCGAACTGAGCGATTGTCGTGGAAGCCGTCTTCCAGACGAGCGTGTCCACCAGCGAGTGCTCCGTGACGCCCGGACACGGTATGCTCACGTTCTTGCCGGCCTCGGCGTTTACCTTGACGTAGTCCAGATTCGTCACGTCTGCAAGAGAGAGAGAGAGAGATATAGATAAGAAGGGGTGAGTCAGAGTTGTGAGCGATTGGATGCAAATCAGCTTAAGTTGCGGCAAATGTTGCCAAAATATCTGGAAGGCATTTTAATTACACAACATGCTTGGCCCGCAGATTACAAGGTAGCTGAATCCAAAACTATTGCAATTTGCCAGGCAAGTCAGGTGTGCATACAGTAAGTGTGTGTATGAAGGTCGCCCTTTGATCCTTTTGAGCAATATTTGTTTAGGAAATTGCCGAAACGCATTTCAGCAGGTTGCAACTCTGTAGACGAGCTTCAATTAAAATTATAAAAACAGCAATTCGATTATGACTACATGACTGGACAAAAAGGGTGCGGCAGGGGAGAGGGGAGTGTATGGGGAGGGGTATGGGGTGTGCTGCAGCTGTTGGCTAAGCAGCTTTGCCGGCATCAAGTCGAGTGTTCGCATAAATTTGCAAGTGCTTCGAAGAAGTGTTCGAGTCAAGCACGGGAATGAATGGGAAAATCATGCATTGTGCAAGGGGGTGGGGGGTGGGGGGGCAGAGGTACAGCCGAGCCGGGGGTATGTGGAGATTTCCAAAAACAATTTCGCAGAGTCGTGCAACTGGTTGCAGCTGGCGCTGCAGCAAGCTCCCATCAGCAATCAGCTTCCATGCAATTTGCGAGTGGCCTCTCTCTGCCCAGGCACCTTTTCAATGCAGCCAGGCAGGCGTAGGGGAGTTGGCCAGGGTTGCCACGTTTATGGCTTGATTTTCGGGGACAATGCAGCAGACGAGGGGCAAGGGAATGGTGTAGTCGGCAGTGGCTTAGTGGTTGCATAGGCGGCTGCAATTGCAGCTGCACTCGTTCTCGTTGGCTGCGCTGTAAAGTAGGCAACACAATTTATCGATCGCAGCATGGCATGTGTGTGTGTGTCGGTGCCTGTGCATGCGTATGTGTGTGGGTGTTTGGCCTCTTGGGTTTGTTGCGAGCTTTCAACACAAATACGCTTGAATAACAATTGTCTGTGAGGCCATAAAAATCGACACCAATGGCTCATGCAATTGGAAGAAGTCTGACGGAGGAATCCACTTGAATTGCACCCAAGCACGCTTAATTACTGCGCCCCGCGCTCCAATCGTCCCTCTCTGCTGCTGTCCACATATTTTGCATATTATAAGCTGGCCACGCTCCCGGCTGGCCACCAGCTGCGTCTTTTGCTCCCACACGCATACAACCCTAACCGGACCGCCTGCCAGTCCCAGTTGGACCATTTGTGCGCTGTGCCCATTTTCGTGGGGCTGCTGTCCAGTTTTGTGTAATTTATGGCCCTCGGCAGCCACATGCGACTGTGTGTGCGTGTGTGCGTGGAGCCGCTGCAGCTGGCAGAGATTTTGCATACTTATTATGGCAACCGCATGCTGATGAGTGCGTGGGGGCGCAGGAGGCAGCGGGTTTAATTTCCTGATCATTTTTCGATGCGAAATCGCGTCGCCGGTTTCACATACACACCCCCATCGCCCTGCGGCAATAACTCAGGAAACAATTGCGAGCAATTTATGCGGCTCGGTTTGGACAACTTCAGATTGAATGACATAAAAGCGGCATGAAGGCGACTGGCAACTGGCAACTGGTAACTCTGCCATTGTCGTTGGGCAATTAAAAAACAGGTCCCAGATATTATGCAGCCAGGCGAACAGTAAGGCTGGCAGGACGACTGCGTAAATAAATTATAATTACGCGTATTTCGCAGCGCAGCGCTCGCAAGCGACCCAAGGGACAACGGTCCAGCGATCAACCCTGGCTGCACTTGGACTGCGGTTCACTTGACTGGGTCCAGAGTCGAGGCTCGGGCTAATAATCAAATTGAATGCAACCCCGCAGGGCTGAACAGACGAAGCGGCAACAATTAATTTTATTTATGTTGATTCTAATCAACGAAAAATGTTTTCACTCGACAATTGGCCCTTGTGGCGTCTGCCGCCATGGCAATCTGTCTAGCTCTTTGACTACATGGGCAGTCCACAGGCGGTGGGTTGGAAGGAAGGAAGAAAGGACGGAAAAGTCTCTTTGTCGATGGTAAGGTCGTCTTGTCGCTTTGTCAGTCTGTCTGTTGTCCTATCTCTTCTTCTGTCCATCTGCTGTCTGTCTCTTTATCTGTATGTCTGTCTGTTTGTGTATATGTCTGTCTCACTGTCTCTCTGTCTGTCTTTCTGCCTGTATGTCTGTCTCACGGTCTCTCTGTCTTTTTTGCTGCCCGTACCTCTGCCTGTCTGTCTGTCTTTTTGCCTCTCTGCCTGCTTGTACCTTTCACACGCTTTGTCTGTGCATCTCTCTTTCTCACTACCAGACTGACTCTCTTTGCCTCCTCTTTATTTTCTCACTGCATGTCTCCCATTCGGATTGTCTGTATATCTCTCTGTATGTCTGTCTCTCTGCCTGCTTGTCTGTCTTTCTTTCTCTATCTCGTCTTTGGATCTATGTATCCACTTTTGCGGCAGTCTTTCTATATCCCTTTCTATCTATCTGCTGCTGATCTGCCTGCCTGTCTGTTAGTCTATCTCTCTATCTTATTTTCTGTCTTCCTGTCTCTCTGCCTGCTTTTCTGTCTCTCTCTATATAGGTCTGCCTGACTATGGATCTATCTATCTAGCTATTTGTCTGTATTTCTATATCTCTTTCAATCTATCTGTTTCTTTCTCTGTCTGCCAGTCTGCAAATCTGTCTGTCTCTCTCTTTCTCTCTGCCTATCTCTCGTTTTGGATTTCTTGTCTCTCTGGCTGCATCTTGCTTTCTCTCCCACTCTCATCCGTCTGCCCCTCTGCTGATGCTCGCTTTAAAATTCAATTCATGCAGTACTGCCTCGATTGCGTGTCACATCGAAATCATTACCGTTATTAGTACTGCCACTAGTCTCCGATTAGCCCAGCTTGAGTGAGTCGCTGACCAACACTGGCCACTTGCTTGGCTGCATCGAGCTGCCAAGCATTTCGTAATGCTCTGCACGACTGAGCTGGCGACTGGCAATGGCTCTCGAGAGAATCCCCGCCTGCAAGTGTGCCATTAGCAGTGGATAGACGGGTTGCAGGAGGGCAGCGAGGCGGGCAGACGGGTGTTAGGTGTTGGGTTGCCTGTGCTCTCGTCATGCTTGTTGTGCACACGCCTGCAGCGGTTTGCGGGTCACTGACAGGTTCAACTGGTGTCGCCTGTCGAGCGCAGCCATAACATAGCCCAGGAACATGGAATGATTATAGTAAGTACTTATATTGTAATCGGGACACACAGCTTATGCAGTCCATTTGCCGAACTATTCATCTAATCATTTACTAATTGCTAAGGGAAAGGGAGAGATTGGTAGAAAAAGAAGAGAGAGATTGAAGGACACGACGAGAATTAATATTGAAGCTCAGAATTATGCTGACTTAAGGCGATAAATAGTTTCTTTTAGACTTTGGTTCATTAGGAATATGGTCTTAAGTTTTTGGGCTAGCTCAGTAAGATTTAGTGAGATCAATTTAAAGTCGACGTACATATATTACGTATATGCATAAATCTTCATAAAATACTTAATTTGCCCTCTAGTTAGAAGAAGCTTAACTCGGTCGTTTGCATTACGATTCCTTTGTACGTATATTCTGTGTGATTCATGGTATTACCCACAGTCAACATGGTCAGTTGCATTCATATCGCAGCACAAAAACCGAAACCGAGCAGTCAATCAAAGAAAATGTTTGGAGGCGCCAATTGGAAGCGAGGCTCGATGTTCCATCAAATTGACATTGCTCAGCGAACATGCTCGTTGCCAAGCTGGGCCAATTGCATTTTAATCCAACTGCGTTGCCTTTTGACCAAAACAATCCGCTGCCAATTGGTCTGGCGGAGGCTTCACTCTCCCCATTTCACTTACTCTCTCTCTCTCCCTCTCTTTAAGCTGCCAAGTCAGAGCATTTCAAACCAACCAAACTGTGCATATACCCCCTGCATGCCCTATCATCTCTCGCCATTCTCAATGTGCACTCTCCGGCTACCGCGCCCCACCAGTTTATATTGCTTCACCCCGGCTCACACAGTCTCGGCAAAGGCCAACAAGTGCTGCTGCATGCAATTTGGAAAACGGCCATTTAGAAATCATTGCCATACAATTTGGTGTGCTGCCTTTGAATGGATTGGATGCCAGGCGGAGTGCAGCGTGGCAGGGGAAGTGCAACAGGAGATGCGTCAGCTGAAGGCATCGTCGGTAGACGCATTAAAATGGAATTGGCCCCACACAAAGCCAGCTACGCACAGTGCGTAAAACGGCTGCCATTGCTGATGGACTTAGAGTGCTGCCTCTCTTTCACTATTTCCTAGTCTGCCCCTCTCTCTTTCCTACGCCGTCGTTTTAAAGGGCGTGTGAGTGAAGTTCATATCGTTTTCACCCCGGCAGGGAAGTAAAGTTTCTCTTCAAGCGAATTGAACCCTCTCTCTCTTTCTCTAATCGTCTACTGAACTTAAGGCAATTTCTTTCTTACTCTCTTTATAGAATTATCTTTGGTTTTCATTTCTGTATGTGATATATTTCTCTCTGTTTAATATAGTATAGCTCTCAGTATTGTCATCTCTTTTCAACTTGAAATCTCCCTTTGTTTTTAGTTTTCTAAGTTTAAAATTCGTTCAGCAACTCTGTCTTCTTCTATGAATCGTTGCTGTCTCTCTCTCTCTCTCTCGGTATAACTTTAGTAATATACAGAGATATACAAGTACTCTCTCTATATCTGAGGTAAGCTATATTTAAGTTATTAAAGATTGGGAATAAGCTCTCCTCTCTTTTCTTCTCTCTGTATCTACCACTCTCTTTCCTGGACTATTTTGGAATTGCCACAAGCTCTGTTTCTCTCTTTATCATATCTTTTTTCAGTTTTTCTGGAGCACCATCTCTACTTTATGCCACTCTTTGATAAACTCTTCCTCTCTCTTTCTCTCTTATATTATAGTTTCCTTGTTGAGCTCTTAGACTTAGAGACAGATCTTTCTTTCTATACATTTATATCCCTCTCCCTCTCTCTGTCTGTTTATATTTTCACTCAATTAGTCTTATCTTTTTTACTCACTGTGTTTGCTACTCGCAACTTCCACAGTTGCAGTTGCAATCTCCAGTTGCCTTTGTGGGTTATATATTCTTAATGCATTCCCATCATTATTGCCGCTGCAATTTCATTAACCGCAGCTGCGTCGATCCGATCTGACGATGGTCGACCTCGCTTTTTACGCATTAATTTCAGCTTCGATTGAAGTGGTTGAATAATTATCCAATTAAAACTGGATCTGTCGCCTTATTTCCCACACATTTGCCTTGGTCTGCTGTCTGCTGTCTCTCTCTCATTTCTCTTTTATTTTTCCTGTATAGTTACCCATACTGTACATACTTATATATTTAATGTATATAATATTTGCACTTTCTCTTGGCACGTGCCAAGGACAGCAGCTAAAAGGGATGCGTGTGTCTCGGCCTATCTGCTTGTGTGTGTGTGTGTGTATAAGTGAGCGTGTGTGTGTGTGTATGTGTGTGTGTATGTGTGTGTGTATGTGTGTGTGTGCTTGTCCCCTGTCTGACAGACTGGCTGACTGGCTCGCTGATTGAATAGACAGTCTGTCATCTCTGTATGGCAACTGTCTCGCTCGAACATAAATAAATGCTGAAGCGAACCCGCAGACAGCGGTCCATGACAAGGGCAGCCGCAGTAGCAGAGGCGTCGGGGTATGGGAAGGGGGGGGAGAGAGAGAGGGCAGGGCCAGTTGGTTCACATAGCGACAAGATATCCCTTTTTATGCCTGAGCGCTGCAAATAATGAAATTATGCTACATACACACTCGTACAAAGAGAAACCCGCATGTCGTAAGAAGCAAGGGTTTGCCTTTGCACCACTGCCAGATACCCTGCGTATAAATAAAATGTTTTGCTTTCACTTAAGTCGAAGAAGAGCACACTCTACCCTGCAGCTATACTACGCAGTTGCTAGTCGAGTAAGACCCCGCGATACCCTACACTTCACTTAATATGTGCGTTGTATCAATCGTGTGCGTGGGCGCATGATTGGACAAGAGACAGGTGGGCTTTCGCTTTATGGACGGGCAATATCTTCAGTCCTCTCAAGTGCTTGCTTGGCTTATGAAAATGTCTCGGGGCCAGGCTAAAATGACGCGACCATCGCGGATCAGTCGCCGATGCTGTCAGCGTTTTGAGGGCAAGCTGTCGTTCCTGTCAGTTCGGCAAGTGTGCAAGTGAGTGGTGTATCCTTCTGTGTGTGTGTGCGCGATTGGGTTCGGTTGTTGTAACTCTGCGTTTTTCAATTTCACCCAACTTCAATTTCAGCTGAATTGATGTAAATGATTTAATGGACGGGGTTGCAAGCTGTTGCCACCGAGGGTAATTGCATCGTAGAGCGCTTCCAGCTCATTGCCCAAATTGCGATTAAGTTCAGCATCAAATTCACTCATCAATCCTATATTAATATTTAGATGGCCAAGTGCAACCCTCGGACAGTATTTGAGAACTTGCAAATCATTTGTAATTTGTTTGTCTACTCGTTTTCAAGGCAACTTAAGAAAGTTGTTTATATGTCTGTCTATACATAATCAAATTCCTGCTGCTTTTGCGATAGATGGGAATCCATGTTATAGCAGAGTTGCCATACATATAAAATAAAGTGGCACAGACTGTCAGCTGTTTGTTATTCTGCATTTATTCGTAGCCAAATGCGTGCAATCATATCATGAATTGGTTAAGGAAGTGTGTGCATAAACACCAAATACGTGTATTTGCTTACACACGCATTTTTATTATAAATTCAGCAGGATTATGTGATATGGTGATTAAGTTAAGTGGCAACACCTTGCATTAAATGCAAATAAAGGTTGATAAAATCAAAATCCTTCATTCAAACCCAGAGACATTACAAATTTAAATTTTCCTGATCTCATATGACAGTTATAAAAACAATAATTTTGCCTTATTCATATTTCTGTCTTCTTGTAAACAATTGACTACAAATATTACTGCCCGTCTGCCAATATAAATGTAAGAATTCGTTGCATTAACATAAACCGGGGCTATTTTAATTTTACGTACTTAAAAAGTCATGTATCGCGCTAGAATTATTTTATATAATTATTAATTGTCTTATTATAATTATAAGAAAAGGTAAAACTTATTTTTCATGTCACTGGCTTGAAACATTAACGCTTAAAAATGGTTTTTAAAATGAGTTAAGTTGGTTGTGCCTCAGTTTTTCATGCGTGGAGCTTGGATTCATAAACGCAATATTTATCCATTTAGCTGAGATATTTGTGAAGTCGTGATATATATATATATATATATATATATATAATCATAGCAACATATATAATCACGACTTCACAAATATCTCAGCTAAATGGATAAATATTGCGTTTATATATATATATATATATATATATATATATATATATATTTATTTATATATGTAGCTGTTTTTACGTATTTGGCTTTAGCTGTATTCGTATTTTTATCTGCAGCCTTAATTCTACCCTCATCTGCATCTGTATCACTTAGACATGGCAGCCCCACAAAATTAACCCAATTACTGTAGCCAGTTTTCTTAATGCCTACTCCACACACACTCTCTCCGCGACCCACTGTGCTGGGTCAGTTGGTCCGTCAGTGAGTCAGTTGGCATCCTCTGCAATGTCTCTCGTCTCCTGCCTGCGCAGCGTGCAGTGCCCCGACGACACTTGAAAGCGCTGTACATACAAGGGTTGCCGAGGGGTAGGCGAGGCTGAGGGGGGCAGGGGCTAGGAGTCGGCCGTCAGGTGAAAAGTGAAAGGCGCCAAAGTTGTTGTTGCTGCTGCTGCTTTGCCTGGCAAATTTTAGCGCAGGTTTTTGTCGTTAAACATCGCTTCGAGTGTGCCCAGTCGTGTGAGCGTGACTGTGTAAGTGTGTCAGTGTGTGTGTGTGTGTATGAGTGTCTCGTTGTCGCCCTTGTCATGGATGGCGCTTGGCGTAATTAAACCTAAATAGCCGACATAATGAGCAAGTAATTAGCAATGCTTTTGCCACCAGTTTGGCGACTGTCCTCGTACCTCGACCGTCGTCCGTTGCCTGCGCCCGCTGCCATTAGCCCGCCGCGTCCGCGTCCGCTCCTGCCTTCCGCTTCCCCGACTGCCCTGTGAGTGTCTCCTCCATTCGGCTACGGATGGCAGGCAAATGCCATGATCGGGCATTTCGTGTAATTTGCATATTTCTTTTATGAATTCAAACGGATTTACACAAAGAGGGGATGACGTGGGGAGGGAGGACAGCTGGAATTGCGGCATAATCTATTGATTGATGGATTCCAATTAATTTCGATAATGAGCTGCATTTTTTCTGGCATTTTCAAACAATCCTAGAGGCCAAATTGGCAAATTAATTAAATGTGATCATGATACACAAAAACGTATCTTTAAGCTTATTGAAATTTAACATGGATTTTAAATAAATGTGTGTAATAAAATTATTTTCTCTTTTAAGAAGCAAAAATAAAAAAATTGGTTACTTTTTTGCGATTTATCGCTTTATGTTTATCGATATTTAATAAGGGCTTTTTATAAATTCACTAATTGTTTTTATTTTTATGTTGGCCTAATTCAATATAACTTTTATTTAATTTTATTTCTGCGGCTGCTTTGCATTTTAATTTCCACAAATTTTATTTTATTTGAATTTGAATTTCTAACTATTTAAGTTCATTGAGTTTTGAGATTGTGGGTATAAAAAGATATAATAAAAGCTATAAGAAATATTAGCTGATTATTATTATCTGTTTTTTCTGCGGCTTATGAGTTGGTTTTTATAATGAAATTTGAAATTTTTAGGTTTTTTTATACGCTTCTCTCTTTTGTTTCTACCCTCATTTAGATCAGCATAACGCTCGAGCTGCAAATAAGGAAAATTTCAACTTTGATACTAATATTACTCTACATTGAATGGCAGCATTTGTGGATACGACGAAGGAATATCCTCTGTAAACAATCTGTGTTTGCCTGTGCGAGACGAACTGCTGCCGCAAAAGCAAACGCAAATAGTGGAGTAAGTTTCTTTCTCATTAGGCGCCATGTTTGCACACAGACACACGCACTAACACGCCCGCACCCGCGCACACACACACGCAAAGGGAAAGGGACTGACAGGCAGACGGACAAAGCAATTTTGACACCAGCAGCAGCAGCAGCAGCAGCAGCAGCGGCTCAGGCTGCCTAATGAGTCCAAATCCGGCGGCGCCCGCAACTTTTACCTACGCAGCGCACGCTTCATTCGGGGCGGGGGAGGTGGCCAGACTAAGGCGTTGTGTTGCTGTGGGCGTGACTGGGGTGGGGTAGGGCAGGCTTGCCACTAGACAAAAACTGTCGCTGCTGCTGCTGCTGGTAACAGGCTCGCTGATGGCTTGTTGTTTGTGTAATTTATTAAAAAGCTGTCGTGCCAAACTATATGGTATATATATAAATAAATAAACAACGGCGACAGCGACAGCGACAACGACGCTGGCAATAAAACGTTCATGTTTTAATTAATCATTGGCTGGCTAAACAAAGCTCAGGCTGGCAGGAGGCCGCCAAATCGAGTCTAGGAATACGTATTTGTCAAACAACAAGAACAACGGGCACGTCGAGGACGTTGGCAATGTGAACAACAAACGTCTAGATAAATATGTCAACAACAACGCTATGTGGCCTCTTCAAACTGCCCCTCCTTCGCCCCACTCATGCCCCATGCCACATGCTACATGCCGCATCGTGTGCCCCTCGCCCGCCGCCTTCGCCCGCCAGCATATGCAGCGGACTGTGCGTCAATACTGGCAGTACAAATATTTGCAGCTGGGATAATCAAATTTACATTTCGCTGAAGTAGAAAACGAAGCGGCCCCATCCTGAGGCCACTCGCAGCCACGCAGCCACTTACAGAGGCGACCACTTGACACAGCGGGTGGGGAGGGAAGACGAGGAGTGCTGCCTAAACCGGGCCTTACTGTAATTGCGTCACAAATACCCGGCCAACTGTGCCACGCAGTTGCACCTTGCCAGGCAAAAACAAGTCGGAAAGGCTACAGTCGAGCTGACTCGACTGTGATATACCCGCTACAATTCTTCGGAAAAACACGTGCCAAATGTGAACAATGCGTTCTTGCTTTTTATTTCTTTCCGTCTCTAATTTGTTTTGCCTATGCAAGTTCCACTCGATTCTTATTGGATGTTGCCCTTTGCTTTTATTACTCTGCAGTTATAAATTATGCATGTGTGATAGAGACGCCTATACATACATACATATATGCTGCCTCACAATACATCTCAACATATCTAATTAGATTTGTCGTTTGTATTTTGTGTTGCTGCTCAATGTCTCTTTCGATTCTAAGTGGCTTTAAATATACTAAAAATTTATTTTGAATTTTGCAACACACTATAAAATAAAAAAAAATATAAGATACAAAAAAAAATAAATTTAAGTCGCCGCGGCACACCCAGGAGTTGAACTCCGGACCTCTCGCTTAACAGTCAACTACCATCACCACTCGACCACTGCATTTCTTACACAATGACCGATAAAATTGCACTATTTATATTTTCGGTGCACATAATTATAAAAAAAAAGTTGCCACATAATTTAAAAAAAGTTGCCACATAATTAAAAAAAAGTTGTCTGCTGCTGGTGTTGAACTCGGGTACTAACATTAGGAAAAACCGACACAGGCACATGGCCACAAGGCAATACTATTTCTTGAATATCTTCCTTATTTATCGGCCGATCTTATTGAAACTTTCGCAACACGCCCGGATGGTGGTTTTTATCACATGGATAAAAAATGAATGCTGTAGAGCTATATTTGCAGCTATTATCGATTTATTATCGATTTTTGGGGGGCGGATGGAGGCGTGGCAAAAATCCAAAATAAACTTGATCTGCGGGCATAATTAACACATATTGTCTCCAAATTTGGTAGCTCTAGCTCTTATAATAGCTGAGATCTAGGTTTTCATACGGACAGACAGACGGACAGACGGACAGACGGACAGACGGACAGACGGACAGACGGACAGACGGACAGACGGACATGGCTATATCGACTCGGCTGTTCATGCTGATTCAGAATATATATACTTTATGGGGTCGGAGATGTCTCCTTCTGCCTGTTACAAACATTTTCGGTTGGCACAAAGTTATAATACCCTTATACTCTTCGAGTAGCGGGTATAAAAAAACACGCACATTCAGGCAGCTTTTGCTGTTCTTCTTCTTTTCGTGTGCTCCAAGCGTGTCAGCTGCAACCTGATCGAGTGTGTTGCAAGTTGCTCGGCTTCTACCATATTTCTTGTCGATTTGCCACAAATTTTTGCCTTTTCTTTCTTTTCGTTTGCAATTTCCAAAATGTTTGCTAAGTTCGATTACGATTTGGCATAAATCTTTTATTTCAGCTCATTCATTACCTCATTGCGCGTTTGCCGTGTGCCTCGTGTTGCCTGCCACGATGCCTTTCAGACCCAACACACACAGCCCCTTTCCATTGCACAACAAATGACATGGCATTCGGGTATTTATCTGACAGAAATACTTGCGGCAAAATGGAGAACGCATTCAATAAATTAGGCACAAGTCGCAAGTTCTCCCATAGATTGGCTGCCACTTTCTTCTCTCCCCTTCTACCCTTGCCTCTACCCCGTCTGTCTGCGAATTGAGCAGCAAACGACAAGTTGAACTGTAAACAAACGCGCCAATTTATCTTGCTTTCGTTTAATTGTCATCGGCAAATTGCTGACAAAACGAAACGGAATGAAACCGAAACCGAAACCGAAACAGAAGCGAAATTCGCGTTTGCCAACGGAAATGAAAGTCAAGTAGCACAAAAAGAGAAAGGGGCAGAGTGAAGACAGAGAGAAAGTGAGGGAGTTACGTATGTATGTGGAATTGCGCTCGATAATCGCCTAACAATTTGATAATGTTGAGAGTAGAACTTTTGTTGCTTGTTTATCGAACTAATTTTCGAATTCCATTTCGAATTTTTATTTATTTCTTGTTGTTTTTTAATTTGTAGCGGCCGCCATTTTTCTTGTTTTCTTCACAAATATTTAAGCCGCAGCCGAAATGTAGGCAACACTTTTTTATACAGCAGCATATGCGGAAAGGAAGCAGCTGCTGCTGTTGTTGCTGCTGCTGTTGCAAGTGTTTTTATTTGTCTTATAGATCCTCATTTTGTTTTCATTGATTGTCTTGTTGTTACAGTACAGCATGTTGTTGTTGTGGGGACTTACACTTGTTGTTGTTGCTGCTGCTGTTGTTGCTGTCGCTCTTGTTTCTGTTGCAGCTCCTCATGCTGTTGCTGCTGTTCATGGTATTGTTGCTGTAGGTCATCTTGTTGCTGCTGCTGCTGTTGATGTTGGTGACGTGATGCTTATCCCAAAGTGGGTCAGTCGCTCACTGACACCATGACACTTAAGTGCAGGCACAACACACGCACACACACATACATGCACTCGCTTGCAGTGCGAGACAGTTACAGCTAAAAGTATACAGCTGATGCAGCGTCGCGTTTGATACACTCAAGCGTCGACAGACCCACTCAGGCAGCAGCAGCAACAGCAATAGCAGCAACAACGAGCGAAGTGGGAGCAACCACAGCAACAGCAACACAGTTGACGTCTAGATTTGTAATGTAGTCGGTCGGGCACTCAGTCAACCTCAGTAACACTTCGCTCTCTCTCTGCCTCCTCCCCTACACAGTATCCCCTGCCACTTCATTACCCTCTTTTCCATTGTAGTCATTTGCAATTTTTTTTGTTCTTGTTGCTGTGTTTAGCCAGCAGCACAGTACCGGAAATGCAAGAGTGTCTCGCAGTGTGTGAGGCCCGCAGGGCAAGAGCCTGAGCTCCGGCCTGAGCCCCAGTCTAAGCCACAACCTGAGCCCGGCTCGTCTGGCCATCAAAACGCTGCTAAGTACTCGCACTCGACTTGCATGCCGTGGCAAATGCTTAAATGCTGATTGCGGCCAACGTAAATTGCTGCTCGTGCTTAGAAGCGGACAACCTGGCAACGCCCTGCCCCAGCCTGAACTCATTTGAATAGAAATGTGCGTTAATATCCATTGAGTGCTCGACAAGAGCAGCAGCAGCAGCAGCAGCAGGAACGGGCAAACTGAAACATCGCAGTGTATCCTGCTGCATATCCTGGTTAATTTGTTTAGTTGATTTGTTGCCCCAAAGACATGGTCAATCTTTGGGCATGGGCACAACTTACTAACTGGTGATTTTCGCATTTGCTAGAGCTCTCTCTCTCTCTCTGTGAGTGTCTCGTATGTGTGTGTGTCTGTGAGCGGGTCAAGTGCGGCGCATGACACAACAATGGGCGACCTTTCCGTCTGCCCAGCGTGGCACCTGCCTCTGCCTCTGCCTCGGCTTCTGCGCTGGCGCTGCTCCTTACCTGTGGCCCCAAGTCAGTAATGCACTAAGTGAAACAACCAACACAAATAGCACGCGTTTGTCCTACAAACACGCACACACACAGACGTACACATACACACAGGCACACACACACACGCACAGAGATTTGCCACACTGAGTGTGCAAACAAACGTCGAGCGTTGCGTATACGCAGCGTGGGCCATTGTCTAGCCTAAGAGACGCGCTCGCAGCCACGTACATGTGACTCACTGCCTGCTCTCTGTGAGTATGTGTGTGGGTGTCAGCTCCCCCTTTCCCTACACCCCTGTGTGTGTGTTGCTTGGCAGTCGCTTTGCTTCGCAGATCTCAGCTGAATTTTCTAATGCATTTTGTGCGTGTTTATTATTTTAATTACAAGCTGGCAAAACTTAAATGTCTGCTAATGCAAATTGCTGTCGTCCGACCGAGTGGCACTTCTAGTTCTCCCTCCCACTTGCACACTTCTCCCTCTCTCTTTCTCTCTCTATCTCTCTCTCCTTCTTTTGAGAGTATAAAATTAACTATTAAGCGCTCGGTTTACTAATTAAAATGCATCATGATTATTTGCTTATGAGCTGTGCCTGGCAGATGACTGTGCCGTTGCCAGTTCCTGTACCAGTTCCAGTTCCACTGCCGTCTTGCTATGTCTCCGTCTTTCTCTCTCTCCTTCTCCCTCTTTCACTACCAGCTTCCGCATCCTTGTCATCGTGCTGTGGCAAATGTTTTTGCATGTGTCACAACGCTCAACTAATGACAACAATTGGATTCTGGTTGCAGAGTAAAGCTCTGTCTCACCATGATTTTGCATATCCTCTTGTTTTTCCGTAACCTCCCTCCCTCTGCCTGGTGTGGGGCCTGGCTACGCCCCTCACGCCCCCGACTGCAATGACTCGGCTCATTTGTCACTTTACTCTGCTCGTGACGCTTGTCTATAAATAAGGCGACATTATTGGATTAATTTCGAAATGTATTTGTTTTCATTAGTCTAATTTCATCAGTGCACATGTGTGTGCCCGTGTGTGTGTGAGTACTCCCATTGTCAGAGTGTGCGCTAAGCTTAATTTAAACAATACCACGAAGTGAATTCAGAGCATCGATTCGATTGTGAACTTGGCTGGATTTGGCACTGGCATTGTTCCAGCCCCGAAGCCATTAGGCAGCTTTAAATTTGGTTTATAGTTTTGTGAACAGCGTGGAATGAAGGCTGGTATGGAAGTAGGGAAGGATGTAACAGAACGTGAGCTGATTATGAAGCACGAGACAATTAGAGAGTGCTCATTGTGTAATCCTTGCCATGATTATGCAAAAGAGTTGCACAGATAAAGCGAGGCAGGAAGGCAGAAAGAGTTCTTAAAATGCGACTAACATACGTGAATGTATTGAAGTAAATGACAGATGTTGATTAAGTGTTAAGAGAAAGGTGGTTCAGAATGGGAAGAGGCTATTATACTCTTGGGATAGTAAGTTTGGAGAGTGATAGAGAGCGAAATATATTAAAAGTAAGAAAAGATATACATCTATAAGTTAATCATTTAGCTAATTAGTTGAGCTTAAAAATAGCTAAATATTGAATGACAGGGTTTAGAATTGGCGTTGTCTTAGCTATGTAGAGATAGTTGGGGTATCCAACCAACATTAACTGAGCTATGCAGAGAAATTTGAATGTATATAATTATATATACAAAGAAGAATAACAAGAGCTTAGGGATGTGAATGGGTTGAGTTAGTTGGAACGAATAGCGATAAATACTGGGATGGGAAGAGAGGTAGATTAACTATATACGTACAGATAAGAAAGACACATTTACCTAGAAATGTATAGCAATTTGGGTTCAAGAAAAGTTGTTTAGGTGGATTGAAAAAGGTGTTGTTAAAGGCAGAGCTAGCTAAAGAAATTGATGCACACAGAGTGATATGTGTAAATATAGATAGATGGTGATATAAATAAATTCATATGTTGGAATATGGAGTAGCATACAGACAAATAGACATTATTTTATATTAAACAAGTCGGAAAGGCTACAGTAGAACGTACTCGACTGTGAAACACCCGCTACAACTCTTCGGAAAAACACGTGCCAAATTCTTTCCGTCTCTAATTTGTTCTGCCTATGCAAGTTCCACCTGGCACAAAGCTATAATACCCTTCTACTCTACGATAAGCGGGTATAAATATGCAAGGGTATACCGGTGAGTTAATATGATAATTAAAGGGAAAGATGGACAAAAGATTTAACTAGTTACGACTGGTTAGACAAAAGATTAAACAAGTTACAATTCGCCGTAGACTCAGGAATGGATCACTTGAACCAAACGAGTCCCTGTGGCAAATTGCTGACACTCAGCCCGCATAAATGAAACTTCACATTAATTAAGATAAATGATTAACATGTTTATTAAGAACTCTCCCAACCCCTAAAACAAACTCAATTCATTATTCAAGCTTTAAGATATGCTTCAGACCGCCTCGTTTTGACGTCACTCCACACTACAGTTTGTCTGCTCGGTTAGACAACTGTGGACTGTCTGTTGGTCTGTCTGTCTGTCTGCCTGTCTGTCTGCCTGTCGTGCCTGTCTGTGCACTGGTCGACCAGCTTGCGGCCATCAATATGCACAAGCATCGCTAACATTGCTAACAGTGCCGATCCGTTGCGCTATAATGAAATGAACATATGCGCATCCACTTGGAATAACGACGCCAGTAAAATTATGTTTTCAATCCTCTATAGAATTGCCATATGAACCGTTTATGCAGATGTGCATGTGTGTGTGTGTTTGCGGCTAACTGTTGTTATCAGCTTTCATAATAATTGCAGCTGCAAATTGCCTCTATTTATTGTTTAGCTGCACAGCAACAAGAACAACCACAACAGCAGCAACAGCAACAGCGACAACAACAACATCTGTTGTGTCTGCAGTTATTTTAATGATGACAAGTGTTTGCATTGCCCCATAGACAGCAAATGCATTTGGCCACTGGACGAGCCCATAGGTGTATATGTGTGTGTGTGTGAGTGTGTGTGCGCTTTGGCGAGCATGTAAATTTAAATCATAAACACACGGGACCTCAATAAACTCTGCTCATTACAGCTACTAATAAATTGTCATAGCCACAGAATGATTCCCCAAGCTGCACACACACCCACGCACACACCCCACTGACACACACACGTACAGCCACATTAGTCCAGATGCCTGGCATGCCGGTTAAATAGCTCGCCGGAGCTCTGTGGGGGCGGTCATTGTGGGTCAATGCCTAACGAACTGCTGAGCCACAGCAGGCTCACGTTGCCAGTCAGCAGTTTGTTGAACCGAATACTTGCTGTGTGTGTGTGGTTGTGTATATATATGTGTCTGTGTGGGTGGAAAGCAGAAATCAATTATAAGCTAGTGAAAAAGGAAATCGAATAGACCTGCCAAACTGGGCAACTAACCAGATAGCGCGAGCAGAGAAAAGAGAAGAGACACATCATCGACATCATAAATAAAAATCAATTAATATATCATCGCCTCAAGGCGTCGGACAGACAGCAGAGGCAAAATAAAGGGGGGGGGGGGCGTGCTAGTAACGTGTCAATTGAAGAGCTTTTTGAGCCAAATATAAATGGGCCTAATGGCTAATAAAACAAAGAGAAAATGGCAATAACAGTCTGCAGTTGAGTTACTCTTTAGATGCAGGGAATATTGCCGCTCCTAAGCTGAGGTCTTCCATATGTGACTCAAAGGTATATACAATTTAATGCTGTCATACTGCAAAAACTTCTGGAAAGTATTGGTTATTTTATGAAATCCCAGACAAAGCCTAAGACAATCAAGTTAAAGGCAAAAACTTCAAAAGAAATCCTGGAAAACACAAATGAATCAACTTTTAATTGGTAACATTTTCAAAACCAACGTTTTGTATCAAACTAAATAGGATAAGTGCGAGTAGAGAAGGCAGCGGGCTTTGAAACAAACAGATTGCATGGGTTTTGTTTTGTGGGCGAATTTCGAAAGTATTACGTATACGTATTTCCTAGAAATGCTAATTAAGCCTGCTGAAAGTCGCTTTCGGCTAAGTCCTACGTCAGAAATTTGTTGTTTTCATGGAATTTTCAAGCAGCTTAACTTTCAATCGATATGACTATACAAGAAAATTGCAAATTTCATTTTAAAACAATGGCAAATGTATTTGATATTGTTTTGCAATCGGATAGCCAAGCTAAGTTCGGTACTTCGACTGTCGGGCTGCTGTCTGTGTCTGATACTTTTTCGAAATTCTTTTGTGCAAAACTCGAGTGAAAACTCAAGTCATGTTACGACAGAAAGGCGTTAAGCGAAGAACCATAATGACGACAGGAACAACGCGAATTCCATTACCCTACGCGGCAGAGACAACTGTTTGCTGGTAGTGGAAAGGCATGTTGTGCGCACACACACACACACACACACACACACTCACTCCGTCTCCCACACACGCGCACGTACGCACTCCCTTACGCACACACACTCACTCACACACACTCACACATTATAAATGATCTGGCTTGTTAGGTTGCTCTTCTTTTTCGCGCTGTTTCAACTTACACGTGCTGCTGCTCGGCTCCTGCTCTGCTCCTGCTGCTGCTCCTTCTATATCTCGCTCTGCAACTTCTTCTTCTGCTGCTCCTTCTATATCTCCTTCTGCTATTTGTGCGTGGGCAACAAGCAAGTTGCCGCATAAGCCACCAAATGACTTTGTGGCATTAGGCAGGCAGCCAGGCGCAGGCCACAGCAGCAGCCTAAACACGCACATCCGGTGCGAGCTTACTCCTAGGGCATCGCTCGCATCTGCCTACCTGTTTAGTCTGCCTCATCTGCCGCACTCCCCCTCTTTCCCAAGCTCTATCTCCTTGTGACATTAGCGAGTGTCGCTTAAATTTAAATTTGCCTGCTGCCAAGAGAAGGAAGGCAGGAAGGCAGCCAGGTGGAGCATGACTCCTTTTTTTGTTGTGTTTTTCCCGTTAATCTTTTGCTTTTTTGCTTGTCGAGCTTCCGCTCGATGTTTTTGTCTAATGGCTTTTCGATAATAATTCCCCAACTTGTGGGGGCAACTCGACGCTTTAACCATGTTTGTTTTGTTGCCAAGGTCCAAACGCCAATGCGCTATGCGGTTAGCTATAGCCAGCTGTCATGTGTGTTAGTGTGTATGTGAGTTTGTTTGCCTTAACATGGCATGCCTGACAGACGCACAGACACACACACACACGCACATATGTGCAGGCAGCGGCAGCGCGTCGGATTGCGGCTATGCTCGACTGTTGGTTTGTCACTTCCGTATGGAAAAATGCTTTACCATTTGCCGAGTTTGTTGGCAACACACACACACACGCACACACGGCAAGTTGTTAACAAATGTTTGCGTTTAATTTCTGCGGTCCATGGCAACCGGCAAAAGCGGAGGCGGCGGCGGCCCCAACGAAATAACAACAATAATAACAATAACTATAATAATAATAACAATAATAATGGCCACGATGAGGGCAATAATAACATGCTAAGTATATTGTTTGGTTTTAACGGCTAATTACTCATATAGCAAAATTTGGTGCGGACCAAGCGGCGTATGCGTGATATTTCCACTCGACACTCGAAGCGCTGCAGTATGCAGAGTAAGCAAAGGGAAAGCTAGAACGGATGGGGAGGGGGCGACCAAAGGGCTATGAATTAAACGTTGCTATCTCAGCGCAGAAGTGGGTGTGGCACGCCCCCTGCCGCTGCCCCTCTCCTGCTGCTCGGAATAATTGCGTTGTTAAAGCAATGAACAACAATAATGTGCATAATAATTTTTAAATGTGCACAAAGTAAGGTGCTGAAAGGATGGGAGCGGGAGGGAGAGGGTTGAAGAAGGCAGGGCAGCAGGTTATTTCCGCAAAATCACACTCACACACACACACAGGGACACGCTTTTAGGGTTAATTAGCACAATTTTGTGCTGCTTTTATGGCCCTAGCGAAAACAAGCGTCTGGCCCTGCGCCACGGCCAACTGCCAGATTCACATTCAGTTACAGCCTCCTGCCCGCTGCTCCTGCCCCATCCCTTGCCTTACTCCTTCTTCATTTGCGGTTGTTGCCTGTAGCCAGAGCAACCAATTTTCTTTTAACAGTTGTTTGGGGTTTCTCTCGCTCGCTCGCTCGCGCGTTGTTTCGCTTTGCTTCGCTTCCAGCCTGACCTCAATTTGTACGCCAGCATGCCCGCGGGCGCAGTCTGCGCTTTTAATTGTTGATTTTTCGAGTGTGCCACGCCCCTTAAATAATAAAAATTACAGCTAAAGCGGCAATAAACGCCGATGAGCTGCAGTTTCTTTCTAATCCGTTCGATAGTCGTCTGGAAAGTTTTGCGACGCGTGCAAAAAAAAAAAAACGCCCACGTGCCACCTGGCAAAGAGGCAGAGCGCGGCAGGGATGGGGGTGAGGAAGCTGGCCAAATAAAAATTGTTCTCAACAAACGAAACAGAAAAACGAGCTTTGCTCTTGTTATGCAAATTGGCGCACGGCTCGCTGAATGTTTTTTTCTTCAATTATTAAAATTGTGTTTTTTCCGCGCTCTGCCTCGCCCTCTCTCTCGCTCACTCTCTCTCTCTTTCTCTTATGAAATGCCATTGAAATTGTAATATTCGCACCCATGTAAAAGCACTTACGGCATACGCACTTCAAATTCATTTCGCCTACTAATGTATTTATGCAGTCTCTATCTCTCCCTCTCTCTCTCTCTGTCTCTCTCTCTCTCTGTCTCTCTGTCTCTACCCGCCTTATAAGCAGAGCCTCCGGCCGAGGCGTCTGTGTGTACGAGTATTTTGTTTATCTCAATTATTCTTCTGCAAAATTATTGATTCAATTTGGATTCGGTGAAAATTACGTAATCAGCAAGGTGTGCGGCAAATCCGAAAGCAGCTTAAATTGTCAACTTAATCCGGTTTATATTGCGTGAAAGAAAAATTGTTTTTCAATGCGACAGTATATTTACTATAGCTGTAAGTGTATAATCTTGCTATTGAAAAGTGAAAACTGTTTATTATCTGTGGAAACGCGCAAGTAAAGCCGAAGATTAAATATGCTGCTTTAAGTAGAGCACACGAAGCAGTTATGCCGGCTCAGGCAAGAGAATTATATATGTATTTTCTGGCTAAATTATGAAACAAACCTCTTTGAGCATACAACATATGTTTTTCCCTGAAACCTTTCATCTATCCAAACAATCCTGCATTTCAATCATCTAACTCTGCTAAGCATATACGGCCAATAATGCGCTACGCTCGTTAGCATAAGTTTAGGGAGTTAGAATATACAGATATATCTATTTATATTGCTTTCGGGTCGTAATTATCATTTGGAAATGTGACAACCGCAGCGTAGCATTTGTTGGTTTATCTATCGATTAACTATCGAGCTGTGGCTTCTGTTTGGCCACTTCCAAAATCCAAAATGTATAAAATATACCACTGTAGGTGTGTGTGTGTGTGGGTGTTGGCAATTAATTTGTGAATTTTGCAAATGAGCAGAGAAATTCTATGTAAATTTGGCAATGTTTTTGCAACGGCCAAAGTGAGGTGGGCCGGGGGCGGGCAGCGGACTAACGGTAACTGCCAGGTGACAATGTTAAATGGGATATGCCACGTGGTGCCAAAAAGTGCAGTGCACACATCCTGCTAATTGCTTCATCTGCATAATTTATGCGCATTCGATGCAATCCCAATTCAATTTGAGGTGACGCCGGCTGCCAACTGCCACTGCTGGTGGGTTGCAGGTGGATCGCAAGTGGGTCGCAAGTGGATCGCGGGTGTGAGGGTATTTCGAAATTATTGTCATTACACAGACCGATGCTTAATTAGGCAAAACTAATGATTATCTAGCGTAAACTCGCATCAAATACTTGCCAAATGAAATAAATAAATGAATGTTTGAGCGAGTGATCCGTGCGGAATGTCGCCCCAATTTTTTGGGCAATAATTTAAAGTCGAAAGGGTGTACATGGGTGCAGGGAGGGAGAGGGGAGACGGAGCCAGATTCGCGAACAATTTATCAAAATAAAATGCCAAATGACACAGAAAACGGAAAAAATAGAAGAAGGAAGCAAATGAAACGAGCGAAAAGTGAAAAATATTGCGCAGTTGAATTTGTGTCTGTCAGCGTAGGGCGAGGGAGAGAGAGGCAAGAAGTGGCTGGGGGTGGGGGTTCGAAAGGAAGCGAAGTGTCGCGTGAGTGAGTGAGAGCAAAGTCAACTGATTGGCTCGTCCCTTACAGCACTTACAGCAGCGTCGACTGCAGCAGCAGCAGCGGGAAATAAACAAATGTTGCGACTGCTTGTGCTGCCACCCATCGCCACCCACCGCCTGGCTGCGACATCGAGAGCGAGGTCCTTGCAGGTCCCGCAAGTGGCATTGTCCCCCGTTGCCACACTATTCATTTAGTGCCACTTGACGACATTGTGGCAAGCATTTTTATGCTTTATTGGCCAACACTCGTTGCGGCACGTTGGCTGCGTGTTTCTTTACGTTTCTCGGCCAGGCAGCTTCTATTCACGTTACCTGCAGCTGCGACTGGATGCTGCACTGTGAGCGCAGCTCATTGCAATTACATTTTTAATCAATCAAATTGCAGCATCATATGCAAATTTGGCATTGTGCGGCGAGCCTGCAGCGGACCACGTGGCGTATGCTTAACATTAATTAATATAAGATGCTCGAGCTAAGCCAAAACGACTGCAGCAGCATTTTCATTAGGGCCATAACAATGAAGTCGGCTGCCCTACCCCAACCTACTCCTACCCCTCTGCCCACTCCCTGCCTGCTCGTCTTGTAATTGCAGAAAGTGTAGACACAGCTGGCGTCCTTGGAGCACAGTTCTATACATAATTCTGCAGTTATTCCGTGCACACTGAGGCACACGGCTGGGCGCCGCCTGCTGCCTGCTGCCTGCCTTCCTGCCAGGCTGCCCGACTTGGTTGCTTGGCTCATTTTCACCCACTTGCCGTTGGGTTTTGGCCACGTTTTGTTTGCTAAATGCTCCATTTAAATGCCAACTGCAGCGGGCAGCGCCGGAGCCAGCGCCAGAGCCACTAGGAAAATGAGAAAATATACTTATAAAAGAAATAAGAGAGAGAGAAAGAGAGAGAGAAACTCGGCAAAGTGGCAACAGATTCCTTCAACCGCAGCAGCAGAGCAACATGGTCGTACAATGACTTTATAAACATACTTTAATGTCCTTGTAAAACTAACTTCAATTTGATTTCCATGCAGAATGGCAGCTTCAAGCCCGATTCGGGCTTCAGGCAACATCTAATTGAGGCCCGGGCGCAGCGGCAGTCGAAGGCATTAATTGCGTCAAGCTGATGACAGCTGCAGTGCAGCAGCTCGTCAGCTCGTCAGCTCGAGCTTATCGTCAGACAATGCAAATTAAGAACGCACAAAAGTTTCGAGCCGAGCAAAGAAGATAGAAGAGAGAACAAACGTAAAGAAGAAAAACTGAAAAGAATTCACAACGAGCGAGTGAGTAATCAAAGGAAATGGCCATGTGAATGCCGGTGCCTGTTGTTGCTTTGATGAGGCCACTTTAGCAAATCGTTCGCTGTGCTGCGAGAAGAAATACGTCCCTGCGTTGCTGCTGCTGCTGCCAGACAAAAGTCAAAGTGAAAGTCGTCGCAAGTGAAGTAGGCCTACGCATTGAGAGCGCCAGTGAAGGAAGGTTGATACATTCACACACTCACTGACACACTCATTGCCCTACTCACTCATTCATTCATTGACGCTGACAGCGCGTGCAGAGTATTCACATTAATTTGGTCAATTTATGTTGACACCTTGACCTGCCCAGTCCTGCCTTGCCCGACGCATTAGGCATACGAAATCGTTGCCTACTTTGCTGCGCATTACGTATACGCAGCGCGTGATACGTGCACTTATGCCTAATGAAATGCACAAATGCCGCACACGCACACTAATTAGTTGCACTTGTGACACTCGGCTTGCAGCGTGAAAGAGTGCGCAAGAGCGCCTCGTTCCATCGATCTGTCTCGCTCTGACACAGCTGCCATTCCGGTCTTTAATTTGGCTTCTGCCCCGAGAAAGCAATTATAAATTGTTAATTGAAAGAGTACCGAATGGGGCAGGCAGGTAGAGCGAGTACAGCTGAAATTGATTTATGTGTTTCGAATTTTCACGTATTGTTGTTGTTGCTGTCAGCAGGGAAAATTCGCCATGGAAGGCAGCTTGAACGGCAGCCAAGTCGCTTGGTTGCTGACACTCAACAATGGCTGACATTATGTTAGTATTCAAGCGTGTGTGTGTATATATGTGTGTCTACTTGTGTGTGTGTGCTTGTCTATGTGTGAGGGGTCATTTTGCTGTTTATTTGCTTGCTGGCATGCGAATTTTGGGGTTTTGTTAAGTTTATGCAAATGTCCTTTCGGCAATTAGCAATAAATGTTTGCACTGGCTCAGCCACTCTCTCTGCCACTCCTTCTCCCTCTCTCTCTCTCTCTCTCTCTCTCTCTCTCTGTATGTGTGTGTGTGTGTGTGCTTGTGGGTCTGCTCGTCCATTTGTGGCCTATTTGTGATACAAATCATGCGGTCTACGCTAACTGCGGGCCACCAGCTGCTTGGACTGCGCCTTTAAGTAGCTCCACAGTCGTCTGGCCAGTTGGCCGCCAACTGTGCCGCCAGGCAGAGGAGCAGTTGGAGCAGGCGTAGGTACCCGCTGACCAATGTCCTGACAGACTGGTCAACCAGCAAATGCTGCGGTCAACGTGCAAATTGTGCGCCAAATTGGCTTTGCCTTTTGCATTTGCATAATTCACTGCGGTCGTCGCTTTTGTTGTGCTCCTTCAGCCGTGGCTGGAACTGGTTCAGCCAACTCAACCGAAGCACTACTACGCAGCGACCTTTTTGCCATAAATTTATGGACCTTTCCAAGCAGTTCACACGTACTGGGGGGGGAGGTGGAATTCTTCTTGGAGCCACTGTCGGTCGGTTATGCTTCGACTCTGTCCACATTCGCTAAGCGCTTTGAGGTCGACAGAATCGAGCTCAAGGACAATCGATGTCTGCCTTGTCCCTAACCAATCTGTCTGCCTGTGGTTGCCCATTGAGTCGTTCAATCAATTGTGATGTATGGGGGGTGCGGGTGAGCGAGAGGGAGAGAGAGGGAGGGAAAGCTATTAGTGCACTAATTGAGAAGCGAAGCACGCTCGACAAGAATCGTGGCGTTTAAGCTCATCGCGGATGCTGTCTCTGGGCTGGCGATGACCTTTGCACCCGAATATGCAAATTAGTCGTCGGCTCAGTGAGATATACTTTTTGACCTTATAGACACCCTGTATGTCGGCCATAGCCGGCTCCAATCTTGCGATTGATGGATGGATAAGCAACGCGTTTCATTATATGCCGGAAAAAAGGCACGTTGCCTGGGTAAGCTTGTGGCAGCAGGAGGAGAAGGAGGAAAAGGAGAAGTATAGGCAGGAGCAGGGGCAGCAGGCGGGGGTGGAGTGTGTGGCATAATAATGCGAGTTTATCTGTGCCTGGTTACCGGTTTCCAACAATTTGATTTATGTATTTTTTGTTTGTGCACGGGACCGTGTTAGCCAAGTTGCCGTTGCCTTTGCCATTGCTGCTGTTGTTGTTATTTGAGTTGTTGCTGTTGCTGTCATTGTAGCTTTATATGCGCTGCTGTACATACGCATGACTGGCTGAGCCAAAATGCTATCATCAAAAATCCTGATTACATTTGCCGCTGCTTCTCCAATTACCTCGCCTACGTTTCGCACTCTTTCTCGAGGCGCTGCAGCCACTCCCCCACACACATGCTGATGTGTGTGTGTGTGTGTGTATGCACACATATGTGTGTTAGTTACGTATGCGCATATTTGCCGTCGTTTACTTTATTACGCTCTCCGTTACTCGGGCCAACCTAATTAGTTTGATAGGCGGCGCCAGGCAACAACTTGGCGTATCGATTGTTGCGAGAGTGAATCATGCGAACCGAGGCTAAAATAATTGTGGAATTTCATAACCAATAATCTGTAGAATTTCACATGCACATCAGCCGTGATTTGATATGGCATGGGAGGGGCGGGAAGGGGTTGGTTGCCTGTAGGCGTGGCCGGAAGGCCAGAGCCTGCACGAAAGATTTACTCTTGGCAAGAGCTTTCGATTCACGCTCGAGAGATTCGATATTAAAGCGGATATAAATTGTTTCGAAACACACGCACACACACACAGCCAAAACAAGTGGTTGACAAGCAGCTCACACACTCACACACACACACACACACAGGCGCACACTCGCTCAGTCAGTCGTGCATTCATTTAAACGGATGTAAGCCTGTTTATTCAAATCGCATTGCATACGTGTGTGTGGAAATGCTGCCGCCGCTGTTGTTGTTGCTGCTGCCACATTCGTTTTGTTAACAATTTTTAAGCACTCGTAAAACATTCATGGGCTGCAGATAAACTTTCCGCTGCCGCAGGGCAGCTGCAGTGAGGGGGGCTGCAGCGGCGGATTTAAAGATAAATCAATCGCAGCAGAGCCGAAATTGCCGTGCCAAAATTGATCAAATTATTCATTAGACTAGCGAGTAGCGAGCAGTGAATGAATGCAGCACTCACTCATATTCAAACACACTTACACACACACAAACACGCATACACACACGAGTGCATAAATCAGGCTGGACGCAAGCAGTAACAGTGCCCCAATTCGAACAATGAAACAATGCGAGGCTTGTTTACAAGCACAACAACTTGATTGATCTGCTGCATGAGTGTATGTGTGTGTGTGTGTGTTTCTATTAATTAACACACGCAACACATTGTGCTTTTGAGCCTGGGCAATTGCCTCCGACTCAGACAGACGCGCACAAGCTGCGAGCTGCTCTTAAAGCGGGTCAATCACTCGCTCTGACTGACTAACGCACTCGCATTAAAGGGGCAGGGCAGGTTTGGGCAGGGCATGTATTACAAGGGGTGCGGGGGAGGCGGGGCAACCCTTCAGCATCGTTTTATGGCCTGAAAAGTGTATGACAAATGCGTTGCTTGTCGTAAAACCTGCGCTGCCTGCCATGCCTGGCCGTTAATCTCGACTTACAGATGTGCCGTTTTCCGGCTTTTGTTTTATTGTTGCGCTTATTTTTATTGCCACGCACACACACACACCCACTCACACACTAGCAGAGATCAAGAGGCAAGCGTAAGAGAAAGTGAGAGTGAGAATGCGAATGCGAATGCGAATGAAAGTAAAAGTGAAGGAAAAAAGCAGCTTTCAGCTTGATTAAATTATAAAAATCTGATTATATTCACACGCTGCGCTGCGCGAAGCGAAGTGAAAGAGATGCGTAATCGAATTTTATGCGTGCGCGCAAAAGTATGCTACAAAAAATCAAGTTGGGCGAGTCAGCACACGCCGCGCGCTTCGCACAGCCTTAATTGGCGCAAATGTTGTTGAGCAGCAGCTGCAGCCGGTGCTAACCTCTAACTGAGAGTGACAGCCACACTGCGACACAGCAGAGACAACAGAGAGCATGCGGCATAGACAGAGAGAGAAAGAGAGAGAGGGAGAGGGAGCGAGACAGCGTGCTGAGCATGCGGCATCTTGTGCATTTTCTCTTGCCTTGCCTTGTCTTTCTCTGCTTTGCCCTGCTCCGCATGTGGGTCAAAGTTTTGCTTACATTTCTATTTACATTTTCTTGGACTTTGCTCGTACATAAAATTTAATTTAAAACTTTTTCCTGCCCCTGCCGGCAGCATAAATAAATGCGTATTTGAAAGGATCTACTCGTATGCAGCGAGGCCATAATAATGCAGGCTTAGCACATGTGCTGCTGCCACATGCTGCCCCGTACGCCCGTTTCCCTAATGCCCCCTGCCCTATGCCCTTTGTTTCTTATTTATTTACAGTTTGCATTAAAACTCACTTAAATGCGCTTGGCTCGAGCCCTAAATATCTTTAAAGACCTCAGTCGGAGCCAGGCAGCCAGAGCTGCCTTAAAGCCAAATGCAAATCGAAGGCAGGCAAAGAGAAATAGCTAGGAAAAAAAGAGTGAGCGAAAGAGAGCAAGCTGCAGCACATAAGTGAGATGTGTCAAACGCAATGGTTCACCTCTCCCTGCCAGTTGTTATTGATGGATCTGGATACGCATGCTGGCATGCCGGTCAAGCCGCTCACAGCTCGCACCACCGCAGAAGCCTGCTCGGACACGTTGGCAGGTGTGAATGCTGTTTGCTGCACAGGTTTTTAGGGCAGCCAAGGGCTCAGTGACATCTCATACAGCCGCTGCCCTGGCTGTATTTGCGTTGACCCAAGTCGCCTTGAGCTGCTAATAAACTCAATCCGGCTACCCCGCTGCTGCTGCTGCAATGGGCCTAATAAACTAATCGCCAGCTACGGTAATTTTTGCGTCGCCCTACCGGAAACGGAAATTGTCGCTGCCCCAAGAAAACACAGCCATTTTTTACTTTTGCTCGAGTGCTGTTGCCATAGACCGCCGCCTAAGCCGTTGCCGGCCAGAAATTGGATTTATCTGCTTCGTTAGTAAATTGGTCGTGATAGGCGCGGAACTAGCAGGAAAAAGCAGCCCGGGCGCGTTGCCAACAACTGCAGGCTGCGCCGGGCTCGCCGACACAGGCACAAGCAGCCCAATTGCTTGCCACAGTGGGTCAGACGTGCATGAAAAGTGGGTCAAATTGGCAGGCATGGCATGCAGCAAGAGTTATGAGTTGTCGGGGCGCATATATAAGGCAAATTACGTATAACTCTTGCCACTGTGCGACAGAGCTGAGAGCTGACACTGCCTCTCTCTCTCTTGCTGTCACGCTATCTCTCTCTCGCTTGTCCGGAAGTTGTGCAACTTTTTAAGCAGCTTGCTTTAATTTCTCCTGCTGTCACATGATCTCTTCCTCCCTCTCTCTTTCTGGCCACGGCACCGCCAGCAGCTCCGACAGCGGCTCCGGCTCCGGCTCCGTCTCCGGCTACGGTACTGGCTCCGGGCGGACGGCACAAGTTTAGCAACTGTGGCGTCTAAAGCCTGTGAAATGTTTTTATGCGAATTTTATTACATTTAGTTGCTCCCTCGCCTCCGCCACGGCTGCTGTTGATTTTATGGGCTGTGCCACAGTAGAGGGAGTGGAAGGGGGCAGGAGTAGGAGGAGGAGGAGGAGTGGCCTGCTTAAAGCGCTGCCCAGTTGAAATTTTCATTATTATTGACTTTCGGCGCTGGCCTCGCATAAATGTTTCAAATCCGCTCGAGGCATTTCAATTTCTCCTCGACCAAGTTCAAGTTCCGAGCCGGTTTCGGTTTTTATTACAGTTTCCATTTGCTGTTTATAATTTGCGTAGCAAATTGAGCGACAAAAATTCGGACGCAGCACGAGAGAGAGAGAGAGGGAGAGAGAAGGAGCGAGAGAGCGGGCACTAAATTGGCGTCCCAGTTGGCAACTAAGTTGCCGCTGCGAATGCTGACGATGATGAGGATGCTGGGGCTGATGCTGGGAATGCTGGGCATGATGGGTATGATGACGATGATTAAGTGCCCTGAGGCAGCTGATTTATGCGCGCCGTAAGCAGAACCCGAAAACAAGGCTGCACAAAGGTTGCGGCGCGGCGGCCATTCAACTGCACGGATTAATGAGCCACAGCAGCAGCAACCACATTGGCATTTTTGAGGCCGGCCAGGGGAGACGGGGCGAGTCGCAGACGACATTTGCAGCGCTTTGGCGCGCCCCGCCGGATAGACAAAAACTCAACCAGTGCCACCGCAGGCTTCAGGCACAGGCACAGGATGTGCTGCTGCCTATCTATACGACGGTCCGACTGTCTCCCTGCGCCTGGGCCGGTGGTAAAAATTAAATTATGCCTGCAAATGAACAGGCGACTGCGAGAAGTTGTCCAGCTGTCCAGCCAAAGCCGTAACCGCAGCCATAGCTCGAGCCCGAGACGGAGCCGGAGACGGAGACGAAGCCGGAAATGCTGAGCCGTGGCCGCTAATAATGAAATACATGAATTTTGTAGACAATAATCACGGCGGCTTAGCTGGCATTAAGATGGGGGCAAGTATAATGTTACAGGTGGCGGTGGGGGGTAGGTGAGAGGTTTTGTGGGCATGGAACTTAAAGAGCACGACGAGAAATTTAATGCGTGGCACAGGCCATGTTACTGCGAAAAATTGTGACACTTTAAATGCGAAAAGAAAACTCAAATCATCGTTAATATTAGGGGAATGTAGGTCTGGTTATATACTCCCCTTCAATTCGTTTACTTTCGCTTACCAACGTTATTTATTTTTAATTTCTCGTCGCAAATTGAATGAATCAATGCATCAATATTCGATTGAAAAGCAATTTGTTTTGTTTTGGCATTATTTTAATAAATCTCAGTCGACTGAAATTATCAATATTTATTGTCATAAGTTTCTAATCAATTGCAAAATGTTTGCACAACAAAATTGCATCAATAACCACAGTTAAAAACAAATCAGAGTTTGCCAAACAAACATTAGATTCAATTAGAGCATCTAATGACCCACATGTAATGACGATTTATTATTTCTTGCAGCAAATAATAATAATAAATAACAACAGACTGCAGCATGCAACAGCAGTTCCCACGGGTCTAATTTGCCATTTTCCTTTTTTTCATTCACATGGAAAATTGTATATTTTTCCAACTGAAGCGAATTACACAGCCCGGCCTCATGCGATTCCTGAATAAAAACGAAATTCAATATTTGCATTGCACATCAGCTTGTTTCTATGCCGGAAAAACTCTCACTTTCCCAACGCATTTCAATTGATTTATTGACTGAGTTTCAGGCACATTCAGGCCCGAAATGCGATAGTAGTTTGCATTTCATATAGCGGGTTCACTTGTTTAGCCTCTCAAAAGTCTCGGCTTGGAAATCCTTACAGTTTTTTTTCCATCTAAATCATCCACAGTAAAGGACTGAATTGTTGCAGATCTTTAATTGCATTTTATACATAAAAAATCCAGTTATTTGTAAGCCGGAAAAACTTGTATTTTCTATTGAATTTTGTATGCCAAAATGGTTTAAGCTAGGCATTTTTATTTGATATGCACTCCAAATATTCTACATAAATTAATCATATAAACATATGTTGTTCAGCAACTTCTTCGTCTGTTCGGCTTTTACAGCAACCACAATAACCAACTATGTGTTTACTCTGCGTTCTTTAAGTTCTCTAATAAAATGGCTTTAGTTCTGCCCTTGGCCATAGTCAACACTAATTTATGTAATTGTTTTCAGCTTCTTTTTCATTTTTACTTTGCCTTGGGGGCGATGGCGCATTGAATCTAATAAGGAAATTACGCAAGTTGGCAAATCTGCCAAGTACATAATATCTTATACATATATATATCTATATATATTGTTGTTGTTGTTGTTGTTGATGTCGCCAATTGTTTATATTTTCATGTAATGAGCTGAATATGAAATGCGGCTTATGCGAGCTAAAAATTCTTTATTGCCAAACAAATCAAGCTTACAACTTGTATAATTGTTAAGATGAACTTTAAAATACCCTGTAAGGGGAAGAAGTTAACTGAAGCAAATGCAAGTTGAGAGAAGACTTTAGTTGAAGGCATAGAACAGAGAAAGAATGGATGATGGGCGGAAAGTCATATATGGATTGTGTATTTATGTATTTATTTTATTATTTATATGTATTTATTATTGCTTGAAAACTTATTTAGCTGGACCCTTAAATACCCTGTAAGGGCGAGAAGTGAAATAATAAAAAGTAGAGAGAGAAGACATCAATAGAAGGAATATAATCGAGAAGGCACTGTTAATGCTCCCCCTTAAGGAAAGTCATAGTAATATGTGGAATAATATATAAAGGTTTATTATATAAAACGTTTATTCCTTAACAAGCCATATGTATGCCAATTTGTTTTTAATTTAATCATAAATGATTGTTAATTTATTACACTTTATTTAAATAGTTAAAATTCCCCTCCAAACTACCTTCACTTCTTGCACTTGCATATCTTTTGAAACGCCATTTCCCCCATTTTTCGTGGGGGCGTGGCAGCAACTGTAAAGTACCAAGCACTCGTGTTGAGTGCACTATTCGTTTGCCATTTGGTGGCAGCCGCATTGTTTGTTGTGCAACTTAAATTGTGCAACATTTGGAAAAGTTCTTCATAAATTTGTTCGCACTTAACAGAAACAGAAAACTCGCTACAAAAAAAAAATCGCTCTCTGGCAAAATGCGAAAAAGTGTGCTACTTATGCGACATATTTTTTTTATTCTATTCTTTTATTGTCCCCTCCCTCTCCCTTCCACTCTCACTCTCGCAAAGTTGTGCGTAGCGAGAAAAACAAGTGAAGCGCTGAGTTTGGGCGCGCACATCAATAAAACGAAAATGGCAACGGAGTAGGGACGCAGGCGGGTTGTGCCATGGCCGCAGGAAGGGGAGGTGCAGGGATGTGGGCAGATGAGGTGTTTGCCTGTCAATAGGCGCTGCAATGTGTGTGCGTGTGTGAGTGTGTGTGCGGCAGCGCGCTGCAATGAAAACAATCGAAATTATTGCAAACAAGCGCGTAAACTTTACGCTTGCACTGCGCTGTCTATGTGTGCGCGTGTGTGTGTAGGTGTGGTTGAGTGTGTGTGTGTGTATGTGTGTGCATAACCGCCTGACTGCAGTTTTATTGCCTTTACAGTGTCATTGTTGTTGTGGCTGCCTGCGCCATTTAAATTGCTCGACAAAAAGAAGCCCCAACTGGCAGCCTAATACCAATACACACACACACACTCAGCAATACACAAGCTGACACAGCATTAGGCTTGTATGAGTGTGTGTGTAGGGTTTTTTCTGTTTTGTTTTGCCCCTGCTGCTTACTGATGATGGCGCGCAAATTCTCGAATTTGCGAGAAAATTTTCGTAGCATACTTTTTAGGGCAGCCGCAACAGAATCTGTGTCAACAAAAGTCGAGAGACGGAGAGAGAGCTGCAAGTGCTGTGCGTGTGTGTGTGTGTGTTGCTGTATGCTCTGCCCTGCCCTTTAGCTATGCACATCT